>OY720183.1:5875000-7247500 GCA_963082885.1 Parascotia fuliginaria | reverse complement strand
CCAAGGCTTCTGCCCAACGGTGTGTGAGGTACACGAGAAGATCATCATCATTCTTTCTTTCTTTCTTTCTTTTCTTGATAACTCGTTCCAGAACCTTGGACAGCAAGGATGTTATCGCTATCGGTCTGTAGCTTGACGGGTCCGACCGGTCACCCTTTTTAGGGATCGGGTGGACGTTAGCTACCTTCCACGAAGATGGAACCCTATTAGCGGTATATGAGAGACGATAAAGGCGCGTTAAAACGGGAGTCAACTCAGGGGCGCACGTCTTCAGAACCACTGCGGGGACGCCATCTGGTCCACTCGACTTGTTGACATCTAGGAGCCTGAGCTCTCGCCTGACCGCGCGTTGAGTGATGCGGATTTCCGGCATTGAGCTTTCACACCGCGAGATGTTGGGTGGTGTGACTCCCCCGTCGTCTAGAGTCGAGTTCGAGGCAAAGAATTGGCCTAAAGTGTCAGCCTTTTCCTTTGCACTATGGACCAGTATGTCGTCTTGTTTGCGCAGTGGCGGGAGATTGGACGAGCAGAAGTTGCCTTGGGCAGCCTTGGCGAGAGACCAGAATGCACGGCTCCCTGAAGGAGAGCTTTCTAGCCTCTCGCCAATTCTGGCAACGTGTTCTGCTTTGGCCTCAGCGATAACCTTCGTGTTGAATCTGGAAGCGGCATTGAACTTACGCTTCTCTTCCCTGATCCGCGGGTCCTGGCGTTCCCTAGCACTGTTCCAGGCCCTATATGCGGACTGCTTAAGGTGCGTCGCCTGCCTGCAGGTTTTGTTAAACCAGGGGCGACTGCGACCGCCGACCGGGATTTTTGCGTTGGGGATGAATAATTCCATCCCCTGAAGCACCGTATCGGTAATGCAGTCCGCACATGTGTCGGGATTTCCGGAGGAGAAGCAAAGCCGCTTCCATGGGTAGGACGCGAAAAATTCACGAAGCCCATCCCAATCTGCTGAGCTATATCGCCAGACTCTGCGAGACCCGGTTGCCGAAGAGCGATCGGGTCTCACAACAGGGGCTTTACTACGGATAAGGCAGTGGTCAGATGATCCGAGTGGAGCATCGACCACTACCCCATAGCCGTTTGGGTGAGTAGTCAGCAGAAGATCCAACAAAGAAGGTTCATGACCCTCTACGTCTGGAATGCGGGTGGGCTGCATTACCAGTTGAGAGAGGCCATAGGCCGAGGCCATATTGAAAACAGTTCTGCCCGGGAGGTCAGTGGTCCGGGACCCCAGCCATTCTTTATGGTGAACGTTGAAATCACCTAGGACCACCACCTCCGCAGACGGATGCTGTTCCAATATTTGGTCAATCCCCCCTTGGACGTTCTCGGTTATTTGGGTGACTCCCATATCACTGGCCGGAGACCTGTAAAGGCACGAGTAGATTCGGGTAAGACCCCCATGGTCTACCCGCAGCCATAATAATGATAGGTCCCGGCGTTCGAGGGCCCGAAGGCGGCGACAGCAGATATCACCCCGTACGAAAACGCACACCCCAGCCTTCCGGTGGAAAGCATGTTCCAGCTCGTAGCCGGGGTATTTAAGGTACGATATATCGTCCGGGGTACATATCTGCGTCTCCGTTAAAAAGAGCAAGGCAGGCCGCGCCGACTCAAGGTGTTGATGGACGGCATCGAGATTACTGTGAAGACCCCTGATATTGCAGAAATCCATTGTAAATGTGGATTTGGTGTCCGCCGTAGATACGTTGCTCTTTCTCTTTCTTGTGGCCATGGTTTGTAGAGAGAGTGGGGGTGAGGTGTAATTTGGGAGGCGAAGTCAAGGTGATACCCAAAGAAAGAGCGGTGTGTTGGACCCGACCAATCCGGGAGTTGAGTGAAAAGCTGACGCGGGGCACGGAAGGGCCCCCGATGCCCCCCCGCTCACAACCGCCGGGATCCACTCCGGTCTCCCATTCCGGCACAACGGCTATGAGACGGGATTTTCGCCAGCTGGCGGGACAGCCTCCCGTGCGGGATACACACGGGTTCAGGTCCCCTACTGACTGGCAGGTGGCCGACGGATAACCATTCCCATCGGGTCTCCCTGGACCCCGCGTCAACTCGTCACGCTCAACGAACAGGCCAAGACTTTTATAGGTATTGTTAATTTTGGCGTCATTAACAAAATAATTTTACACTTAACACTGGCATAAAACATATTTTATTATTCATATAATTTGCCATTAAAAAGTGAAAGAAGAAAGTAATCACGCGTCATTTTACGCTACAGATATTACGCCATTATTAGGCACATCACAAACATTCACAAATGATACTTAATATACTGATATAATTGTATAATAACCAATGAACATACCGGTAACACACATATATATATATATATATATATATATATATTAAAAAACAACGGTAAAGTTAAATCCCGGTATCACAATATTTTCACGACACTTAATTCACGTTTATTAATTTGTATACGTGCAGTTCAATTACGACTGAAACGTTAAAATCAGTAGCCAGGTATATATCGTTATCATTATATCAATATAAGATACTCTAATGTTGGGATTGCGTCTCATGTTATCTATAAACAGTGTAATTTCTAAAAGGGTAATTGTTGACAAATATATAATAATATTATGACCATTGTTTATGCATCAAACTACAAGGACTATTTTTAAATCAACTGCTGCAATACAATTAGCAAATATTGTTTTAAATGTCTTGAGTGTGTTTTGTATCCGTTATTTGGTTAGGTACTTATTTCTATATTTGTAAAGTTCAGTATCTTCATGCTTGGTAAAAACCTGTTAACCTGTTCAGTGTACCTTCTGGCTTCTAGCTTTTCATATTCTACCGTTTTATTGTCATATGACAAATATATTTTTTTTGCGGACAAAATTATAATTAGCTTTCAATATGTTAAATAAATTAATTTTGTAAGAAATTTCAAACAAATGTATGAACTCATGGTAGAGGCAACTCCATTCATCATCAAAAACGCATTCTGAGATGTAAATTTTTCCATACAAATACTAGTAAATAAAGCTAAACTACCTATCTGTTACTAAGTCATGCGTTCTCACTCGTATATCGTCTAGACACGCACGATAACATATGATACATATATTACGTAAATCCGTTCCAGCTTGTTACTAACGGGTAAAAGGCCTCATACAGACAGAGAAGGCATGCGCATCGCATTAACCACAATGTCTCAAAGCGAATTGGCAATTTCAGACTTAGGTATAATCTTTCTACTACATTATATTTCTTGCGTGTAACCAGCGAACCGAACGAAATTTCACGCCACTATGTATGTTAAGTTTACATAACAATAGTGTAGGCTTTTCTGGTAAGTATTTAATACACTTAAGTAGGTATTCATAAAACATCATCATCAACCTAAAAAGTCCAGGGCAAAATATAGGCAAGCTGCAAAAAATCACAGACCGATTTAAAGCTACATTATGTTTTAAGCTACAGCTTTAATTTTTTTTAAGTTTAGTGCATGTATCACTAGTAGTTTTAATATGATTCATCTGTAGGTACCTAATCGGAAACGTAAATAAATAAAATTGGTATCCTCTTAAGTTTGTGACGTGCGTTATGCAGATAAATAAATATTTGTAATTAAACATATAAATTTTTTGTTGTTGTATTGACACGGGTGTCTGTGTTTGTTGATGTATAAGATCAGTGGCTTGGCAATACTATGTAAATATTTCTTTTAATGATTTCAGTAATATTAATAAAATGTGGTTATAAATCAATGTGATAAATTGCCATTACATATTATAAATTATGATAAGATATAGCTATACTTCAGGCACACTCCTATCAGCAAAAGGCACTCGTAGATGTGATTAAGATCTAAGATAAGCACTAACTATGGCAAAAAATCGAGAAACTACGCTGTTACCTTTCTTACGAAGCAACTTTAAAGTACCTAGTCTTAAAAGACCATTCAGTTCAGTTCAGTATTCAGTTTTGGAAAATAATAATTACGAATCAAAATTTTCTGTTGCTAAAATTAGATTATTATTGCCGTAAAATAAGAAGAAATAGAAAATCTTAAGATAAGTTGTAGTAGTTGAGACTGTTCAGCATTGCTATGTACAACTTACTTTTATATATTAAAGTGACATAGCTAAATAATACAAACATACCTACATCTTAATTTGTTCTTAAACTTTAAATTACATACTTCGAATTTTGTTCAAATTTTGATATAATTCTCACACGTTCTACAAACAATACGTAATGAAAATTGTCTTAAGCATTATAAGCATCATCAAATACTAGTAGTGGTGTCATGCAATTAAACGCAATTAAAGTATTAAATGCTTAAATTGATATTATGTTTATCTTTGGGGTGACGACTTGGTAGTCAGACACGGAACCGAGCGGTGTGACGGCGCAGCGTCGACAACCGATCGTTCACACCTACTTCCGAACGTTGTCATGCTCATGACTTACTGTGCAACAAGAGAGGGCTCGGCTACTACTCTGCTGTCTCCAAGGCAGCTGATACCCCAGAACAATAACCACTAGCTGTTATTTTATTGCCATGGCAACGGGTAGACGAGTAGCTCTTATTTCAACCACATCTTATTACACTATTGTAATATCACCTAGTAGGTCTATAGTAATATTATCACTGTCGTTATGTCGGAAATTTAGTTGATTGTAGGATTTATATTTTGGCTATCAATTAGTTTTTTAAACGGTCCAAAAACACCATTTGTCTACTTATTTGTTTTTTAGTTAGAGATTGAACAACTATTAAAAAAAAATTATTTGATTCACCACATAGTTACGGATTGGTATGCTCTACAACCTACAGCACTTATTCCAATTTTATGCCTAATTAAAATCCTCTCTATTATCTCGATGTACCTCGATGGATTACCAATGCTCAATGAATTCAGCTTTTTATAGTCAAGTTTTTTTCGATTTTTTTTCTAAACGTATTGTTTACAAAAGTTATATTATAATAAGAAAATTTTTACTGTAGTAGATACGTATTACATCACTACGATTTATGTATCTGAAGCCCTAGACAAGTGTCAGACATTTCTATCTTTCATATGCTAACGCCAACGCTTATGTCAATCTCATACATTTTTCTATGAATAGAATAGAAATCTTTGCCACTTGTCTAGGGCCTCAGGACACAAACTTTAATAACACTAAAATCAAATATTTTCGTTTTCAAGAATAAGGTATATACCTAATTATTTTATACTTTCCATTTTCCATGCAAAGTAATTGCTCTATAACCATGCAAATAAAAAAAAATCCTAACTTAAGTTCTGCGAGGTGTATAACAATTTAAGTTCCAGTACTTCTCAGCACTTTATTGAAATATTAGAGGAGACAACATTTCTCAACAATCGGTATTATCGTGATATCGACTTACCGGAGTACCGTGAGAGGAAGATTAAGTAGGTACACGTAATTCGAAGCTTACGGTCGAGAAAATACACCACAGAAAACTTTCCTTACTTGCAAATAATATTGCTAATTGTACAGATGTTATAGAAATAAGAGCAACACCTAATCGTACGAGTTATTCTGGTAACACTCACTGGATTTCTGTTACTTTATTGTAAATATATTAGAAGCGAATTCGCAAAAGTACGTTCGACGAACACGTAAACATATCCAAAGTAAATCAATACGGTCTGCCTGGAGCCGAATATATTCATACACTATACACGGTTTTATAAATTTTATGATGATGTTTCAGTGTATTTATGTTTAGCTACGTCTCTTACCAACCCACTGTTTTTGACAGTCGAACTAATAAAATAACATAGTTAGCAATTCAGTCGGTTTTGTTTAGACGTTATTTGACTACGATCAGTAGGTAGGTACATTTTTATATTATACTAATACATAGGCAGTGGCGAAGAGTCCATATAACCCGATTCCTACCGGCTTCCCTTTGAGGTAAATCACTTCACTTCCCTCTTACAAAACGTCACCCTTCGCCACTAATAGGTAACGTAAAAATTGTGTACCTATCCTTTTTGCACTCAAGAAGTAATGACGTTTAGCATACATATATAATTAAAATTTATAATTTAAGTAAGGAGAGCAGAAATATATAAAAAGTTATAATAATAGTAAAAAATATAATCATAACAAAATTAAAAAAATATAATAATATGCAACAACAAATAACGTTGAAACTTAAATTAATATGAATTACGAACTAATTTCTACCAAAATATTTAGTAGCTCTACATAATACAACAATTAAATAGGTAGATGAGCAAGCAGGTTAACTGATGATATATTTTTATTATAATGCTAGCCGCACTTATAAACCTCAGATACATATTATATCAGGAGCACAGATGGTTATGGCATTAGCCTCCTCACCTTTGACACTGCCTTGCAAAGTACGAGAAACTTTTTATGAGCACTAAATGGAAACTATTTCTCACCAGAAAGTAGGTACACAACACTGCATTAACAGCAATAATATGATCTATTGAAAACTATGGCTAGACTGCTACTGCACTCGCAGTAGTAGACACTATTTTTCAAACTTTATTATAAAGACAGGCATTTTTATTGTGATAGTGGTGACAGTGACTACGTACAAAATGTATGGTTGATTCCGTCAGGGTCAGAACGCCAAACTTTTAAAATGTCTTTTTATGCAAAATGCCTAAGAAGCACAATGCAAATGCCTATAGTATAACGTCTTAATAATTAAAATACCAAAATTTTGTAGTATTTCGATTTGCAGTAATCATCTACGTTTGACAGGCATATTGACGTTCGCAGTATGCCAATGTTGTCACAGGGCGCTGTGGCCCGTCCTGTGCTAGATGATTTTCCTGAATAAGTCATCTATTGACTAATATTAAAGTAGTAATAAAGTATTATATTTACAATACCATAGTATTAGTAAATTGTAATATTATTAATATTATTACATATACCTACGACCAATAGGTTGTATTTCAGTACAATAACAATACGATGTAGGTATGTAATCTCAATAAAATATTAAATATTTATATTATTATTAAGTCTGATATAAATAATTACATCTATTTAATGATATTTGTTTATGACGTACGACGCGACGCTTCGCGTCAAAGTAAACAATCGGATTAAAGAGTTAAGGCATCATGCCATTTCTGGAAGGCACTGTAATAGCACCAAGGAGGAAGTAAAGTGGCAGAAAGAGACAATTAATTGATTGAGGAAAAATAAATAGTAGTTTACTCGGTACCTACGTTACGTTACGGTAGTAAATCCACACGCTGGTTTCAGCATGAATCGTCCGGATCGACCAGTACTATCCTCTCAATGAAGATCGACGTTAGAGTAGTATATAGTATCCATACTTTTGCGTTTCATTTGGGTAGAGAGAGCGCTGGAAGCCCAATTTTCCCTCTTTCCTTGGGAATAGGAGACTTAAAGAAAGATCTTTAATTCCCCGATTTCTCATTTCATTTCCAGCCGCCATAGTGGAGGCCACCATACCAGCAGTTTGAGACAATGCCTTTTGGAATGGTGGCCACCACTTCTGGATTCCACTGACTGCTTACCATCAGGCAGAATGGAGTCCCAATTTCTCCTCTTTCTTTTTTGCTCATCTCCCTCAATCCCTTCACCTACTCACTCTCTTTACGGTAGGCAGCTGCTTCGCAATTCTTCGAATTTTTCTAAAATAAACGTAGCCTAAGTTACTCCTTATTACATCAGCTACCTGCCAATAAAAGTCCCGTCAAAATCGGACCAGCCATTTCAGAGATTAGCCGGAACAAACAGACAGACAGACAGACAAAAATTGTAAAAAATATTTTTTACTACATGTATTCATATACATGTAGTAAAAAACGGGTATTTCAATATTACAAACAGACACTCCAATTTTATTATAAGTAGAGATTTAAAGCGCTACAGAAGCTTGTAAAGTTGATAGCTTAGTGCTTGTGCACCGTGCCTGCTTACATCGTCGAAATAAAAAACGTAAGCATTAAAACCGTTCACCTGTTACAGCAGTGAAACCAGTAGGCAAAAGTGTACTATTACGCATTTAATAATAATCATGATAATTATACTTATTACTTAATATGATGAATTTAGTTGCTGACTTTAAATATAGGTGCAATAACATTACTAAAATATTATTTTGCGTCATCGTAAGTACCTATTGAGATACTCGTGTTTGCGAATATGAAGTAGGTATGGTCGGATCAGTGTATAAATATAGCAAGGTGAATAGTTTCGGGGTACTGAATATAATGGGAACAGGTATAGTCATAGATATCGTAAGTGATGTTGTTTATCTATATAGTATAAAGATCCATCCATACCAAACTATAATAATTAATGAAAAAAGTTGGTGTACGTACAAAAACAATTTTTCTCTATCCTTGTGGCCGTTAATTTATCTTGCAAGCGAGTTAAATGGCCCATCTGATGGTCAACAAATAAAACTATACGGTTAATGAATGACAAGTCATGCATTACCTTAACCAATAATAGAAGTATCTCCTAAGTATTAGTTAAGGTATCCACCTCTTTTGCATGACATTAAGTATTAGAATTTAAACAAGTTAAAATGATACTACTTTGAGGTTCAGAAAAAGAAGAACGAAGATCAATTTTCCTGTGAAAACTCCTCATGCAATGTCTAGTGTAATATTATGTTTTCTATGTCTCCTTTTCTAGTTTGCACGCGAAATATATTTACTACATTTCTTGTTAAAGTAAAATATATTTGTATATAACAAATCACCTAAACGTGGTTATTATGCTAAGATAAATAAATGGTTGCCCTTGGCTTTCAACGTGATAGATCTCAACCGAATCATATGATTTATTGGTATTTGCATGACCACGTGTTATTGATTTTAAGTTCATTTTCCTTTAGCATAATATGATGTTGAAATAAACAAACGAAGAATAGCGTAAGTTACTACGAGATTCAGGATAATATCCTCTAAATTAGCTTTTAGTGTGACTGAAATGGCTTGTTATGGCCTTTTTTCTTAGCTGGATAGTTAGATTCCCGATTGCTGTGTAAAGTAAATAAATATTGCTAGGGGTTCCGACCTGCTATTGGGTATTCATTTATCTGTAAGTACCTACTCGTATTGGACCCGCCCCCAAATTCGCACGCGGGTAGGTACGTAGTAAATATGTTTTTTATCTACAAATCTTACGAACATCAGCTTGTTCTACTATAACATACAGTTTGTATGTTCTAATAGAAACTATTCCAAATATAAATCTTCACGCCAAAAACCCTCTGAAGGATAGTTAAATCCGTATCGAAACTTGTTGCGTAGTTTAAAAAGAAGTTACTACTTAATAAATTGTTTAAAAGTTAAATAATTACTCATAATAACAGAAATCCCCAGTACGTAGGTATTGGCACTAGTTTTTGTTATTTCTACCCAATTAATTACATTAACTGCTTATCTTTAGGCATTCTATCTGATTGTTTTAACAACATCCGTCAGTTGCCGCAATATGTTTTTCTTCCATATTTTTCTACCGGATGTCATTCTATGTGCACAAACATGCCAACATGCTAAATCATCTTTCATTTTGCATCAATTTGCTCTAACTATATACCTACGTCGGTGCAAAACTGGTATGTTAAGGTAATAGATATAAGATAAAAATTTACATGGTGGAATTTGTCATCTTATGACTGTCTTACACAAATAATGTGATTTTTCTTAGGTCTATCTGTCTGCAATCCCTCAAAATTTGTTATCTCCTCGCATACCGTCTAAAAATATGCTGTTACCTCGACACTGAGGTCATTTTGCGAAGAATTTTGCTAATAGATCATGCTACTTATCATTTCATGGTCGCAAGAAAACCGTTTTAAACCTCAAATTTAAGTTGTGAAGGTCTATATGATTTAAATAATGTAAACACCTGAGGGCTTAGACAAGTGGCATAAACGCTAATAGAATAGAATAGTTTTAAAAATATATGGGATTGATATAAGCTAACGACAATGTTAGCGTGAGCTTATGTCAATACCATACGTTTAATCCACTTGTGTTTATGCACACTAGACCCTCGGATCTGGCAATATAGACGATAATTATGGGCAACTACACAATACTTTGCATAATGCGACCATGCGAAAGATTTCATAGCATTGTTAGTAAACTCAACTTAAGACTATTTATCATGTCCCAGTTTATAGTATATGGTTATGTTCGCGTTACCGTAAAGGAAAACGTTGTGAGGAATTATGGACTATTAATAACTGAAATTGCCAATTCGATGTAAGCGTAATGATCAATGGGTATGTCTTCTCTATATGAGAAGAGATTAATTGAAAATTGCAGTAGGCGTCACTTAACATAAATATACCGTAAGATGCAGGTCGTTTCCTACCATAATAAAAAAACTTATAAATATACTCACAAAAGTTTAATGTCAAAATTGGACAAATAGCTAAAACAAGCAGCTAAGGCAAAGCTATTGCACACCAACATTACCTTTGTTAAATTATTTATACACTTAGATAGCACAATGAGTGGCCTGATCTTCAAAAGCAATTTTTTTCTGACAATGAAATCTCGTTATTGATATATTTACGTACGAAGAGTTGTTTAACTTAACCTAAGTCGACCCTAAAGAAGTTTGCACGAACGGCAATTCCTGTCTGGGTGAAAAAGTCACGTCGCCGCGTCGGTAGCTATGTTGGCATACCTATGCGTAGATATTTAAACAGAAGACAACAATATTTTAATTTTTTATTCAACACTTTCGTGTCTTGTCAAACTGATAACTTAGCCTACTTTCGCCAAACTATACTCATAAATAAATTGTCTTAATCTATAGTACCTATATAAGAGCTCAAAATGTATTTCTAAGTTTGTTCAATTACGTTTTATTTAAATGTCACGGACGATATTACCATTATTATAATATATATATATATATATATATATATATATTATAATAAAGGTAATATCGTCATATACCTATATATATATATATATATATATATATATCAAACATTTATTATAATCGAGCTTTATCGTATCACATATACATTTTGCTAGTTTTAGATAATTATAGTGAATTCAAGTGTGTGTTTTGCGTAGTTACTTGGTAATTTATCAAAAGTAAACTGTACAAAAAGCCTGTGCAAAAATAACTATTTATACGAGTATACCTATAAATATGTTCAACACGATTGTGATGATGATGATGCTAGTAATAGAAAGACTAGTTATAACTCTACCTTTCCTTAATGCAAAAAAGTGTTGAAATAAATTATGCGTGTACGTGTATGCAGTTTATATGCAGCCGCAAGACTGCAACCGTGAATCTCTGTGGGAGGTCGATGCCCCTGTCTGATCGCTACAGCTGTGTAGCGACCCCATCGAACTCGTTCAACGCTTTTTATTCAAGGAATCGATGTTGAATTTAAATGGATTATGTGACGCAATTTTTGATCTTTGTTGCACGGTAAATATATAAGGTTGAATTTTTACAGAACATTTATTTATTTAAGAATAAACGTTTACGGTTCTGAGACAGAATTGGCCATTTTTTAAAGCAAGCAGAGTCAGACTTCTGAAATTACATTTAGACAAGGCTTTATTGTAGAGGGCACCTTACCAATTTGCCGTAATACACTCAAGTCACAGAACTAAGAGACAGGACAATAAAATATATATGCACGACGTAGTTCTACCTACTAGTGTACCACAGTCTTATTTATGCTCATGCTATGTCGGATAACAGCATGATACTGTAGCGTTCGTATACCAAGATATTAATGTCAGTATCAAAGTAACGTGAAGACCTCTTTTCATACAGATAAAGTATTGCATTGATTCCTTGCTCAAGACGGGTTCGCAATTTAAAACAAAGATGTTTATTATAAATCCACGTTCGTAGCGATAACAGAAAACCATACAACTGTAAAAAACCGTGAGTTAATGTGCGTTTGTCTTATCGGTGACAGAGTAAAACTTTGCAAACGATATGAGAACTGCATTGCGCTGCATGTCGGTCACATGCTGTTTTCAAGACTAAATTAGGTTTTGCTAGTCGCGTTTGAACAAACGAAAGAGTAATTCAGGCACATTATCATCATTAAAGCTTTTTTATGTATTACTTATACGTGCAAAAGCTTTAAAACACGTGGACAGAGAACAGTTACCTATGTATTCAATCTCTTGTTTTTGAAAGTGCCCGTCATTTAATTCTTTTCATATTTTATATTATTACTGTATTACATTCAAATTCTTAATCAAAAATAAGTTGACACAGGCAAAATTAGCTGTTACAATTATCGACTCAGTTGCCAAAATTAAGGAGAAGACAAAATTAATAACGTCACTTGTACAAAAACTAAATTAGCCCATACAATACAATTAGTTTAGTGGGTATATTATGCTGCCACCGGAGTAAAAAAAGTACGTTGTGAGCGAGTGAATAAGTATCTAGTATATTGTTCTCATTATTATTACCGTCTCACAAAATGCCAAATGAAAATGCAATTAGGTATACATGTAAATAGTCTGATAAATTCACGAGAATTTAAATACTATACACTATAGCTGATTTAGTAATCCTTGTTACTTATTGGGGAATCCGGTACAAAATTTTTAGATCATAAAATATTTAGTCACAACAAAATCTACGATAATGTAATAAGATGTTTTTACTATGACTCAAAAAGGTACTCGCAATCGGGAAAGTAGCCTGGGAGATTACTTGTATAAATTAACCCGTGTAAGTAAACAAAAAGCCTCAGGTACAATCCAGCTACGTCGCTTGATTGTAAGACAGTCCCCTAGTAAAACAGCTAAGTATCCTTACTACTGCGTCTTGCTCTGCGACTGAGAGCGCTAATGAGACCCAATTATGTCTTAGTCGCCTTCTCTTTACTTCTCCTCCCTATTTTCCTTTTCCGTCAAGGTCAACCATGTCCATAGGCTACGGTGGCCATTTAACTTGTGATGTATGCTTTCGGGACAATCTCACCCACATACCCGTCACATCATTTGGATTAACAGTGAAGAACCCTTACGACACTCGGGAGTCCTGAGGACTAAGTATGTTTTGGATCCCTCACCGAATTAAACCGTCACTGTAAAAAGATAATAAATGGACATGCCCTTTAGCTTTTTGTAATAAAATCTACAATAGCGGTAATATTGCCAATACTAGTAACGAGGAAACAATAAACTTCCTCGTGAGTTAAACCAACCGCTAACAAATATCCCACGTCTTATTGTTCATAGTTAACAACGTGACTATTGCTACGTATGTCACTTTTAGCTTTACACAATCTTATGTCACGGTATCTAATGTGATAATTTATTAATATCTACGTTTATGTCCGTAATGTCAACGTTTTGAGGAATTCTGTATTTGGTTTATGACTTGGTACTACGGCTTAATCGTTGTTTCTAGGTATACCACACCTATATTTGCTTCATTTACAATAACTGTTTTAGTCGCGTCATTATTCTGAATATAGGTGCAAAAATTGATTCTAAGCCTGGGATTTCATCATGGCAAAAATTTTGCCAGGCAATTTCGTTAACGTGAGTTTTAGTATTACGGGTGCTAAATACATATTTAGATCAGCTTTAACCGACAGCATCAGGCGGCATAAAAGAGTAAGAGAAAGATGAGTATCTTAAATTGTACAACACGTATAATTATTTTATATTGTGCTGTTTTGACAATTCCTTACTACGTTATGACAAATATTGGTAACTTATTTCCAAATTCATAAATAGAATACTCTCAGATAACTTAATTACTACATTATGACAAATTGGTAACTTATTTCCAAATTCATAAATAGAATACTCTCAGATAAATTAATTACTACATTATGACAAATTGGTAACTTATTTCCAAATTCAAAAATAGAATACTCTCAGATAACTTAATTACTACATTATGACAAATTGGTAACTTATTTCCAAATTCATAAATAGAATACTCTCAGATAAATTAATTACTACATTATGACAAATTGGTAACTTATTTCCAAATTCATAAATAGAATACTCTCAGTTAACTTAATTACTACATTATGACAAATTGGTAACTTATTTCCAAATTCATAAATAGAATACTCTCAGATAACTTAATTACTACATTATGACAAATTGGTAAACTATTTCCAAATTCTTAAATAAAAAACTCTCGGATAAGGCGATCCCTATATTTATGTGTATCACACTCCTCAATATAAATAGTTAGGTACTTACAGCGTGAGTGGTGAGAGTGTTACCACTATCACAAAATGTCGGCGTACTCAACCCATCGGGATGGAACACTGTTGAAAACTGTGGGAGACGGTCTACCAAATATCTAGACCGCGACTGATCTGAAACAACACGAATCATTCATTAGAACATATCTTAATAGAACATACGTGTCCTATAAATTACTAACAAAATTCATAAATGTTACATGGTTTGAAGCATGGGTATGTCAAAGTGACGGTAAATGAACAAGCGCCCTGGTGTTTCTTCACCTAAAAACAATTTTTTTACGCTGTCAAAACAGCTTGACCATTTCCTATAACATTATGCTGGTTCGTGAGTGCGATTACCACATTAAAAAGCTTCTGTTTTAAGAAAAAGTAGGTTAGTTATAATCGAACAAAATTTGTTACAGTATCCTTGATTATCTATATATATAATAAAATTAGAGTGTATGTTTGTAATATTGAAATAACCGTTTTTTACTACATGTATATGAATATATATACGGTACATACACCAAAATAACATTTTTTACAATTTTTGTCTGTCTGTCTGTCTGTCTGTTTGTTTCAGCTAATCTTTGAAATTGCTGGACCGATTGGGACTTTTATTGGCAGGTAGCTGATGTAATAAGGAGTAACTTAGACTACGTATATTTTAGAAAAATAAGTAATGTTGGTGATCGACTGTTAGGCGGAACGAAGTTCGCCGGTTCAGCTAGTTTAGAATATAATAAAAGGAATTTGAATTAAGTCTAATGTAAAGTATCAATATTAATGCTAGTCTGTATTAAAAAGTGGCAATTAAATAGATTCTATAGAATCTAACGTTAGACCTACCGTAAATAATTCTGTAAGTAACGATTTCTAAACAAAATAATAAATAATAAATATCTATAATATTCATGTATTTACAAAAAAAAATGTAAGTATATAAGTAGTATATCAGTTGTTTAGTACCCATAACACAAGCAAATATAACTGCTTAATTTGGGGCTAGATGGCGCTGTGTGAATGTGGTGGAATATTATTATTATTATTATTATTAAAAGCAAAAAACGTTTGTAGTCTATTTCGTAAAAAAATATTATCACCATTTATAAAAATAAACTAATGTTAACCACACCTGTCAAATAAGCATCACAAAACTTAATTCTATAAAATTGCACGACTATCAAACTATTAATGGCGTTTATATTCTGAAGTTATATTAAAAATATCCTTACTTATCAGTTTTGTCTCTGTCAGTCATGTCTTTTAGGTCACGTTGTTTTAGCACGAATTAAGGCGCAAAACACATTAAGTAGCACATGGTAAAACGTGTGGCCATGTATTTCAAAAAATATATAAAGATAATTCAGTTTGTATTATATTAAATAATAAAGGTACTAAGAAATTGGCCTCGTGTCAGTCTTATTTCTAGATGATGAAGCGAGACTTGTATTCCTACTTCTCATCTGGTTCACTAAAATACCAAAGAGTTTTATAATATTTCTCTACCGTCATCCATCATACTTTCGCCGTTTTGCAGTCTCAACTCTACAATCATTAGTCCTACAAGCAAATTATTACGACTTTATTAAGACAATTATGCATGCTAGTTATGAGAAAAACTAGTAGGTATTTTGTAAAATTGTTCATATTTAAAAAGTATAGAATAGTACCTATTTGTTTAATAGTACTTATACGTCTATACAAGTCTACGGTTAACAAAGGAAAATAGCTAAGTTGTTGTACATATTTAACTGATGTATGATAAATAACTGAAATCTTCATAAAATTTATATATCGATAGACTTTATTAGTTCACTGCTACAATAAGTGTCTTCCAGCGTAGGCACTCTAATCATGACCTTATCTTGCTAAGAGACTCCTACATCGTAATTTTAATACATACACCTTAAAACTTTCGAGAATTGATTGAACAATTTAAATACTAGAAAGCAAATTCATTATTCATTATTATTTCAGAGACATAATATTAATGGATACAAAGTAGAGCCGACAGATTCTTGAAATTTACATTTGTGGACTCAACATAACGTTGATTACAAGGCGGCATTACTTCCAAGACCACACGCAGTGCCGTCGTTCAGACAGTCTGCCAGACAATACCATGTTTAAAGTAAAAGTGTTTATATTGTGTGTACGTTTGTAGACAGTACTAAGTGCCAATGATACGGAGCGGGCGACGGTCATCCGACACTGCAATAATTAACGATGGACATAACCGTACTCACTGTAATATCTTGGTACTAACTAGCGTAAACAAACATCTGAGACACCAGATGAGACGAATCATGGTGGCCCAATTAAGGCAAGTTTTGCTTGGAGACACGTGTTATAAGATCTTTATCTTATAAGTGGCTTTGTTATTAGGTTAGAGTACTTCGACCCTTAGAACTTTATTTATAAGGTTTCTAACGATGTTTACCTTTAAGACGTCACCGGTCAAATCACTTATGTTGCGATCGTTATTGGAATACTTCTAGACGCTTATCAGATCGACCAAGCAAAATGTATTGTAGGATTTTTGTTGCAACATTCTGAAAGACCCCATTTTGAATTGCTACAACACGGCCGTTCCCTGTGCATAACTATGGGGATATTTTAAATAAGTAACTACAATATTTACTTTTAAACTTTCGAGTTGCATGATATAGTAGAACTAAATATACGGGAATTCACGCGATAAATAAGGTATGTAAATACCTAATGCATGATCGCGTGAATTTCCGTATATTTAGTTCTACTAAGTAACTACAAGTTAGATATATTCTAAAAGCCGTCTAAATAAGCTCTATACCTACTTCAGAGAGCACATGGAGCTAAGTCGGTCATTATTGTTTTACGAGTCGATCACGAGTAATCAGAAGACTGAGAAATCGAAACACTATTCAAATGTTAAGCGACAATGTTGCTAAGAAATATAGAGTGACATAAAAGATGGAAATCTATTTAGTTGCAACCTCTCAAACAGGCGGTTGCGACATTAATGGGATAAAACAAAGCGGATGAAGTAGAACCGGTTGGCTCAGTGGCATCTGGCATGAATTACGACCCCTTGAGAACTTGGCATTGATAATAGATTTTTAGCAAAGCGATTGTGCAGAGACACAAACTATTTGTAAAAAAGTTGCCAGACAAATATAATTATGGCCTATCCGAGGATACTAATCCACTAGGGTACTAACAACTAGATTATCGTAACCTATACCCGTGGCTGTGTTCTGTAAGAATATGTAGCATAAACTATGCTCAGAAACTACAACCAAACTATTGCTGGTCGTGAAAAGAAAGGAATGAAAAATGGTAAAGATAACGAAAAAAACAGAAGACTCATTGGGCCTTCGACTCTTTCCCTCACTAAACAAAATGTACCATTTAAAAAAAACAACTAGGTTACTAAAAAATAATACTCTACCTATTCACGATGATGTAAAAATCTACTACTCTACAGAATTTACAATTTTTATCTTCATATCTATTTCAGACTCAAGGGTGATTGCTTTTTAATAAAATTATGACTACAAACAAATAGCTGCAAGTGTCAAATTTTATGCCGAGATCGAAAAATACGAGCTCCAAACTACAGTTTAGATTGAGAGTAGAACTATCTATGTTATCTTTACACTGAGCTATCTTTATTTATTGTAGGTGTATATATATACAGAGTGTATACGACGGTTTGACATTAAATGAAAAGGCAGGTGTTACTAGCCCATATAATGATTTCTAATTAATCACAAAAGTAATTTGACGAAAAACAAAAATTTTAAATTTTCTAACAAAATAAATAATATTTTAATAGTAACGAAGTAATACACCATTTTATTATGACAAGTTCACTGAACTGTAATGAACGGCAACGTTTATCCTTCGACGTGGATTATGACTTAAGTCAGTGACCGTTTGACGTACTTACATAGTGTTAATTTAGAATTAAAGAAATTAAAAAATTTGTCCTGTGTCTAAACTATTGAAGATATTTAGTAGATTTTTTTTTGTCTCGCTTTATAATGTCACATACTATACGTAATTGCATTTAATGTCATACCGTCGTATACACTCTGTATATATATACTTTTTAAATGGAGTTAGTTCAAAAATATTTCTACAATATACTTCCTAAAGTTGAATGATTATGATTAAGTTTTCATTGAAATATTTTAGACTACTAATTAGTGTTGCATTGAAATTATCATTGCCTTATTAATTAGTTCAGATGCCAGTCGGTTTATTGAAAATACCTATTAACAGTTAAATGTGTTTAACTACCTCGGTGCCGTAGTAGGAGTGCGTGCGACTGCTGAGCAGAATGTGGCGTTCATTCGTTTCTTCACGAGACAAAGTTTGCGTAATAATTTGTTCAGAGTCTAGGTGTAATTTGAGTCTGTTAATTATACGTTTGTAAAGTACCCTTTTACACTGTGATACAGACGATACTTACAATGTTTTGTTCCCTAGTGCGGGAGTTCCCATTTTTTTTCTTTTTTAATTTTAATACCTATTTTATAGGTAGTAAGGAAAAGGCTCGATGCTAAGGCTTTATGCTAATTCCTTTGATGTATTCATCATCTTGCTAAGTAAATTTACATTAGTCCGTCTACCACAATGATAAGCAAGATGTTCACACAATCTCACACGTTGCCGGCTAATTATTGTGGTCAGTGACAAAGCCGAGTAACACAGTAGGTACATAGAAATAGTAACATAGACTATTATAAATACCTACAGTATTGATTTTTAGAGGTATTCTGTTAGTTATATTTCTTGAAAACCGATTTTAACCATTTTATTTTTATGTTTCGTGAAAATACAAGTACAAGCACTCTTGATCAGTACTGATACATATAACTAATAGTATAAACTTCATTTTGGTTGTATCAGCTGCCCCAATACGCACATATAAAAAGTCATAATAAAATGACAAAGTGTTCAACAGTATAAACCTTGTGCCAATTAAATAAGGTTAAAACTTACAATATTGATAACATTTTCACTGATGATACTATGTCGCATGAAACCGAAACATCTGCCAACGTTGATAGTGTATTTTTATCATACAAGCGGTTGACGTCTGCTGAAAAAGTGAATAGACAATATTCCTCGAGGTACTTAATTTGCTAATGTAACGTACCTACTAATAGTCCATGCGTCAATGAGCGTATATAAAATAGGTAACCTCATTAACATTCCTATCATAGCTCACTAAACGGTCAACGTACGTAGCTAGATAAAACGGAATATAAATATGGTCAGTAAAAGGAAACATTTATTATATATTTCCATCCATGACTTTGCGTGTCTATTTACGTACCTGATGTATCTAAGAAATAAAACCACATTTTCTTAAAATGGTTCTAAAGTGCATGTATTCGGTACACTTTTCCAAAACATGCATGCATCATGAGTAGTATCATGTATCAGGCAGTAAAACACAACAAACACTTTCCCACAACGTTTCCTTCACCGTAACAATAATATAAAAGATACAATTCTAAAACAGCGACAAAACTGAAGAATTCACAGATGGTGGCAAAATAAATATAGGAATTTATGAGAAGAGGCTTGTTCACACTGTTATGACTTGATGAGTGATGATGATGAGTCAATAACATTCACTCTTTAATTTAAATATTAATATACATAAGTTCATAACTAATTATATACTACTTTCATTTTATACTTTAATAATATAATTACCATAATACATAGGTAATATTAGTATAAAGATAGAAGTAGGTGCCTACATCTGCCAATACAATATATAACAAAGCTAGTCCTTTTTGCAAAGAAATTTCGCTAAATATTAATTTTCAATAGCCATACTCATTACATACAATAATTGCCCGACTGACGCAGTTCAGGAGGGTAATGTTTTTCGAGCGTATATATATGTGTATGTATGTATGTTTATATGTATGTGAGTATGTATGTCTATTTCTTTAGCACGCTCTACAGCCAAAATGGCTTGATGGATTTTAACGTTTGAGGCGTCATTCGATTTGTATTGTTTGTGGCAGTGATATAGGTAGGGTATACATACTCGTATAAAATTTTAATGTAGCGTCAGCACGAGAAAAATAGGTTTCTTTTATTTCACTTTGTTTTTTGGCAGGCGAGCTTTTTGTTTTTTAATAATTATGTTGCTTGTCTTAACATAGATTATATCGCTCTTTGTTACTTTAACAAGAGCAGTTTTTGAGACCAAAACGCCTTTTGCTATTTTTGTTAGGCCGCCCCTTCTAAGAGGTGGGCGTTTAGAATTAAGATACCTACTCGTACGTATATATACTACACAAAGTATTTTTCTATACTCGGCACAAAGACTCGGCAATAGAGATTTTTTTTCTCAAATTCGAAAATAATTTTACAGTAGGATTTTACAGTAGGACTGCATTTTTAGTCATATTTAGACATCAACCCTTAATTATGCACGTGTATAGCATCAAGTGACGTTTTGAGTTGCCACACACCTAATATAGTACAAAGACAGTTACGCTATCGTTTAATGTCTATATAAAATAACTAGAGGTCGCCCTAGCTTCTCTTCGGTATCAAAAGTTTTATTCGACCTACGGAGAAAATAAAATATTTTTGCAATAGTGTCGTATTGCATCGTTCTGATTTACAAAGGCGCTTAAAATATTGAAATTCTGAAAATGTCTGCAAAAATTTTAAACAAAATAAAATGTAGCCTTGTTACCCGCTTCATTTATTCATTTCTATAGGTGAAATTTTTTATCAAATCCGTAACGTACTTAAATTTTTAGTTAAATCGTTGCAAACAAACAAACAAATAACAATACATAATATCATTATCTTTTCTTTTTTTTATATTATTAGTTTAGATTTATCAGATCAGTACCTAAGAAATAGAATTAGGCATTACTTTGCGGTAATCCATAAAATAAAATTATTATTTTAACTTTAAAATCAGTAGCTATAAAATGGACGGTTAAACCAGTAAAAGTAATGTAAATCTTTAATGAATTTTGCTATAGAGTGTGATAATGATAATATAGCAATTCACGGTAACGAAATGATGTTTCGAATTAAAGAGAAGTAGGGCCAAATATCAGCAGCATGTTTAAGTATGTATGTTCCACCTTACAGAAATCTGTAGTCATATCAACACTTGTAGTTTTGGTAATTTTGGATAGTAATGTTTTCAGCTCGCCTAAGAAAAGTACCTACTCTATACGCAGGAGTATAGAGTAGTCTGACTGCCTCCGCGGTGCAATAAGAACGCAAGCGACTGATGTGCAGGAAATTATGGGTTCGATCCCATACGGGACAAAACTTTGTGTGATCGATAAACATTTGTTCCGAGTCTGGTTGTACTCTGTGTCCGTTAATGTATGTTTGTAAGGTCCCCCGCAACACAAGGCTTCTTCCCTAGTGCGGGAGTTGTCTTTTAAAAAGAAGAAATAGAAAAAAAGAGAGCGTCTTGAACTGCCAGCGTTTTCTTTTTAACCGACAATAAAAACGGAGGTTGTTTAGCGCTGACTCAAATATACTTACTTACATTAGTTGAAGAACTTAGTTATTAAGGTTAATAAAATAAAGGTTTATTATTTTTTGCTTTTCCGTTTTATCGGCGGTTAAATTTTTTTTGTAATAAGTTTTTTATTCATATCTATTGGCAACAAGGAAAAGGAGGCGTCAGGAATACAGTCAAAAAGTGATCCTGATACTTTTAAGATCCACCATGTCTACCAAACAGTCACTACACCAGCTGATGTTCAGCAATCATTAGCAATAAAAATATATCATTTAGACATTTACACAACATTGTGTATGATAGTTAAAATGTGAGTCACATTTAATATTAAATGTATTTGTCATCTCGTAATTTATAACAAAACATAAAAAAATAAAATAATAATGAAATAATAAGTTACTAATTAATTCGGATATTTCCGTCTCGTCACAGGCCAGGTATCATACAACGATCCTATGATGGCATACGTCACAAGTTCTTATCATTGCTCTATTTATGTATTATGTACATAAGCGTATAAATATGGCAAGGTATAAACGTCATGTATGAGGCGCCATGAAGACGATGATTAAATTGAAGACTAAATGATAAAAGAAAACTTCCTTGTAAAAGGAATTTAGTCGCAAATAGTTAACAATTCTAGTTTATACTCAATGCGTTTATCAATAAGAGTGTAGTAATCAGCGATCGTTTGCTCATCAGTTTTTATTCGATAACTGCATCATTTTTTTCGAACTTTGACAAGAGCTATAGTTAGCGACCACGTCTCTGCTCCGTATTTCATCACTGGTAACACAAACTGGTCAAAGTCCTTGGTCTTGAGACACTGCGGTAGTCGGAGGAGAAGATATGTTGTAGCTTCCCGAACGCTGTCCAGCTGAGTTAGATTCGACGAGTGACCTCTTTCTCGAAATCGGACTTACGAAGTCGTTTACAAAATATTATTTTAGTCCGTAGATGTTAATAAGTTATACACCACTAAACTGAAGTATTAGCGTCCGTTGCGTCGTCGAAATAAGCATTTGATTTTCAACAATATAAGCATATGCTTACATAATAAAAGATATTATAAATAGCTTTTATACATTATTTGTTGGCGAAATTCAAGAAGGTTACAGTTGATTATCTAACATGTTTGTAATTTTTTGTTGCTCTACATTATTCTATTGGATCAAGCCTGTGTTTGGAAATAAACAAATAATAAACATAAACTAATAACAGTTAAAAAATAATTGTACAAAATTAACAAAATTAATTGTAAAAATTGAGTTCCTAGTATTTGTGCTGAGAACTATAAATTTATACTGTCACTATGAGGTAAACGAACGTTAAACTACAGACGCATGTAAGTGAGCGTTGTTTCGCATCAAAATTGCAACTATTCACTCAAGTTGAAGGCTTAGAAAGGATTATAACTAAACGCGTTTTTAATTCCGAACAAAAGAGGTTGATTAAATTTCTCGATTCGTTTCACGAGATGATAAAATTAAATATCTCGGATATGTATACGCAAATAAGCGAAATAAACATACATGAAATGTAGTAGCTGTTTCCTGCATCTCCGCCCACGTGAATATCGGTTATTTCTCTGTTTTTAAATTGACGATTTTCATAGAAACTGTCATTTCTTATTTCAACCTCTTTAAGTAATTTTTCGCAATAAAAGATAGCCTTTGTTGTTCCCCGAGCTCTAATCTATCTCTATACCAAATTAAATCAAAATCGGTTCAGTGGTTCACCCGTGAAAGCGTAACAGACGGACAGACAGACAGAGTTACTTTTGCAATAATATTAGTATGGATTACTTACTAATCTCATGGTTGAAGTACCGTATTTTGGTTATAGGAGACTATTTTTAGAAGCACTAGAATTGACTTTTTACTGATTAGTCGTAGAAGATTTAATCAATTAATAGCTGCAATTTGACAGATATGAGTTAGAGAAATTTTTCTTTTTTAAAAAGATAAACGTGATTATTTTTGCAGATAACAAGACAAAATACACGTTTAAAGATGGCAATAGACAGATAAATAAACCATGCCATTATAAAGCAATTCACTGATGTCAATTTGAATACAAATATGTCTGGATGAAATCAATTTAAATCTATGGAAATGTCATGTTTTCTTAAAACTTCTCGATTTCTTTGTACTTATATTATATAAATTTTATATTTGTTTCATACTAAAGTAAAGCTTTAGTATGAAACAAATATAAAATTTATACAAGCGAAAGTTAGTTTAAACTATGTCTCTTCATCCAACTCTATAGCATAAACAGGGTATATTAAACCGCATAGACATAAATCTCTACAGAATCCGAAATATGAAATATTTGTTACAGAACTAAGATAACTGATATAACTCAAACATAAGTAAGTAAATCTGTCTTTATAATAATGACAAGAATGTCGCATAGTTCTTCGGAGCTCCTTCTAACTCTGTACAAAAATTGTATTAACATTATTAATACACTTAGATACGCTGCAAGATCGGACCATTAAAAGTGATTTCTTCGGATGGACAGTTAAGCCTTTAAGCGCCACGTAGGCCATCGATGACCTCCAAACAATAGATTTTCTATTGTGTCTTTGCATAGAGGTAGACGTCTCGAATCGCGGCTCGTTGGAACTTTATGAATAGGGCTCGAGTCAAGCCTCGAAACACTAGTATCTGCATGCTGTATCTTGATATTCAAAGATTGTCATATTATATAATAATTCTAAAATTAATTTAATTAATTAAGATACCGTAAAACTCTCAAAGATGCTTTCTTTACCAGTTTTGGTAACCTCATTAATATAATTATTATTAATCAGTAACTGAGTAGTAATCTTATCCGATGGCTCTAAGTCGCTCAGAGGGCGATGGAGCGGGCTATGTTAGAAACGAAGAAATCCGCAAGCGAACCAAAGTAACTGACGTAGCTCGCAGAGTTGCTTCTCTGAAGTGGCAATGGGCAGGACACATAGCTCGCAGAACTGACGGCCGCTGGGGCAGAAAGGTACTAGAGTGGCGACCACTAACCGGAAGACGCAGCGTGAGCAGACCCCTCACAAGGTGGACCGACGACCTTATAAGGGTAGCGGGCAACCGATGGATGAGGGCGGCGAACGACCGGCCACGGTGGCGAAAATTGGGGGAGGCCTATGTCCAGCAGTGGACGTCTTTTGGCTGATATGATGATGATGATGAGTAGTAATAGTAATCACTCGAAATCAAGTATCAAGAACAAATGTTAGAGTTTGGATCTGATCCTACACCTGTTTTTATTTACACCAATAATGTTTTTAGTATGTCATTTTGTGAAATTTTCCGTCCTTAAAGATAAAAATATAGGTAGATCTTGATAAAATTATTCCGTTGAGAACTGATTGGAATAATTTATTCTGCACGGTATTATCGACTTCGATTGATGCCAGCATACCCATGTTTGGCTTATCAACACGCCTTTGACAGGAAATCAATTGTACAAAACCGAAACAATTTTCCACACTGAGCGGCTGTTTACGGTATAAGTATAAATAAACAGGCTACATATGAGTTCACGAGTAAATATTAGTATGAAAAATGAACAGCGGCCGTGGTATTTGAATTATCTAAGCTGTCATTAGCAAGAGTCTTTTGTTACCTAATTACTCTGAGAACTATATTTATATGCTTTCACCGGTGAGAGTGCATTATTTGTATGAAAAGGGAACAGCGCCTGTGTTCTCAGAGTGAATACCAGAGTACCTATGCACTCGGAGAATTATATTTTAAACAGTCACTGGTAATATGAACAGCGCCCCTAGTATTCACTCTGAGAACTAGGTATATTTTATGCTGTCGTGATTACCTAGAATTTTTTTTTTTGAAGTGAACAGCGCTTCTAGTGTTTACTCTGAGAACTATATTATTGCTGTCATCTACATAATAATATTTATAAAAAGGAACTCAAGGTGCTACATACTGCTACTGTTTCTAAATGGACATTATAGCGTCAAACAATGCTATAGAATGAAATTATTCACACAATGATATTTTATGTTGTGTAACAGATAATTTTCTAACTATTCCGTCGTACAATTTTTTCCTGTTCGAAAAGCGCAGCTGCATAAAAATTTAATATTGTTGTGTATTGATTAAGAAATAAAATCTAGCTTTATAACAAATACAATGGCCTTCTAGCGCTTCCGTGGTAACGCGGCGAATATCAGTTAGCAGGTAGTCACCACAATAAAAAAAGTATCGTTATCGCTAATATCATTTCACATCCCTATTCCACAAAATTCTCTTCTTTCGTATTCTAAAATTTAATCTTTTAAGGTTAACTTTTCTTTTCTAAGAGTTAGATCTTTTAATATAATAATATAAGTAGATATAGCCTAAGGTCTATTAAGACCTAAGTACCAAGCATGTCTTGTGTCAGGGTAAGAGACATAAACATACTTCGAAATAAAGTGTAAGTATTTGAAAATTGTCATCGTATGAGAATCTGACAAAGTTATTATTGGTTTTAACTTGTGCTCTTTTCCTTTCAGGGCATAATAATGTTCAATTATGTTCTTGAAGAGCACTGTTGCGTCATATCACATAATTATCACGCATGTATATTAATGAGACCACCTTTGTTACTAGGATGAGCAAATTTTATCATAGAAACATTTTAGTAATTCCATAAAATTCAAACTAAGTTATTTACAACCTATGTAAGTACTTATCGGATCGGCAAATCTTATCGTATAGCAACGCAGTCAATGATATTATTATATTACACTACACTTTAATTAAACCATGGGGCTTAACGGAGTGGTAATAGTAGTTATACTAAATAAATGAGGCTTAGTTAAACATTAAAAAGTATTTTACTCAATTCAAGGTAGGCTAACACGTAGATTCGAGAGCACAGAACGATGTAACAAGCGAATTTCAAGCACGTTCTCAATATTTGACCTAAAATCGTCTTACATTTTAACATAATCGTGTGGTTTTAGCAATAATTTGTCTCGTAGAAACAGCTTCATAGCGTGCTCTAAATATAATACGCACGTGTTACTTTAGGGGACATTGTTCGAAGTTATTGGGTTTATAAACTGTGGGGTCAAATGCTTTTATCTGAACACCATTGTGTGTATTGTGACACAAATAACTCAGTATTAGTAGCACTCAATTCATTTCAACATTTGAATTGTAGAGTTTACGACATTAAAACAATTTTATTTCAAGTAAAAATTTCGCTTCAAAGATACTTCATTCTATAATGGCTTTAAGTAAAGGTCGTGAGTAAACTGCTACTTTGAGGAAGAGAAAGTTTACTTAATGATCCTTTAGTTTAACAAAATGCCAACACGAAATAAAAAATGAATGGTAGACTTCTCGCATACTTATTACTTAAAAAAAACCTGTATCACATTAAATTTAATTGTGCTATATGCTTTTCTAGTAAAGAGTAGTATAATAATGAAAATTGTAAAATGTACTTACGATTTCATCGATTTTCCTCTCGAAGTTCAGATACAATCCTTTGACGTAGAACACACCAAAGGGACTACATTTGAAAAGGCACTGATAAGGGCTTTCGTGCGAACTACAATGAGCCCTGTAGTAACACGACTGCTCGTGGTTACATTCAAATGACGAGTGTGGTTTTTGCTTGGTCGGACATGCGCTGGCGACCGAGGACAAGCGCAAGCGCCATTATCGCCTCAAGCACCTGCTCTACAAAAATCGCTCTTATAGCACCCAATACAATTTGTAAATGCTCAGAAGCTAAACATCAGTATTTAAAAAAAAGATGTATAAAGTGAGTTAATCAATTTCTTTTACATATTATATGGTTTCCACACCATTTAATCAAGTTTCTGAAGTGAAGTTAGCAAGTTCATAGTTGTGATGTCTGTAGATACTTCAGCACCTTAGTACTTAATAGTATTGTTATAGTGCCTAGTTTCCTTCATACACATCATTTATCAATATTATAAAAGCTATTGACGCCATCTACATTTTTATCTGAAAATTAAGGGAGTCGTGAATGTTCTGGTAGTTTCAAAGTTTCACAAACAGAGCAACGCTCGCGCCACTTCTCGTTGTTACGTTGACTCTGCTAACAGGCGGCGCTACTATCACATAACAGCTGCAATAAGTAGGTAGTTTTTTTTTGTTCATATTTTATTATAGGAAGGAAGACATTAGACATCAGAAAGAATGCATACTGATTCTGAGACATCTGCAATAAAAACATGTTATTTTCATATAGAGTGTGTGCAACATTCATTCAACGTAAGTATTTTTATCACCATAATTTAATTGTAAAGCAATTCGATATTGTATAACCTTCAAAAGTCATCGTAATTCACTAGCAAATTTTACGATGATACGTCCGTTTAAAGATACCTATATCACCAACAGTTAGCCGAATGAGTGCTGAACGTAGGATTGTTCAAAGACACCCTCGTCGGTTGTCCGTTATCCGTCAACATAACAAGTTAGTGAATGAGTGTTTCGGATTTGTCTCTTCTGTTTAATTAGCTCGGTGACCCTGATACTTTTAACCTTATCAAATAAACATACTTATTATTTATATTCAAGAATGAAGTAGGTAGGACATCGTGACGTCACTATTAGGTGCCTACTCAGCCAAGTTAAATTACATTATTTAGATATCTAGGTATATCTGTTAGAATTTATGGCGCTTATTCTTTAAACAACGGATTTAGAATAAAATTGGGACCTATATCAGCAGATCAATGCATTTTTAGTTCTAGTTATCTCTATACCTTCTATACATACACACTCGTACAGTTATCTAGATAGGTACTTGAGACCATTTCAACTTGTTATGACAAATGAAAACTTGTCATATTTTCTACATACAGGTACCTAGTTCTGTGCTAACGGATTTCCAGGTTTTTTCAAAAGGACTAGATACTAGATACAGCTACTTATTGATTTTTTTAATATACTTAGTGATAACTAGCTTGAGCATGAGCTTAGTTTGTAGAGGGTGACACATCTCCCTAGCCTGAATACCTAAATCCCAGTTGTCCACATTAAAATCTTGGAAAAAACCGGTGCTATAACTCTTTAAAAAAGGCACCAGTAATGGACACTGAGCGCAATTTTTTTATATTTTGGTAATTTTCATTAATATTAATGATTCAATACAATACATTGTTAAAATAAAAGGCTCTATGTTTTGAAGTTATACTACTTTTGGCGCGATTGGGCAAAATGATGAGAGTGAATTTTTACGATGCGCGCGCACACCGACAGAAAAAGAAACACCCTGAAGTTAGTTGCGAACCTTTTACACCCTGAAGTTAGTTGCGAATCTTTGTGTGTCGTATCAGTACAAATAATCAGTGTGAATAAATAAAAATATATTGGCGTTTATATCAATTCAAACATTTATGTATGTATGCGTTGTGTTATTAATTGGTATTTTTGGATTGTTACGCCAAAGAAGTATAACTTCTTACGTGCATACATGAGTACACACACTCTTTTTTTTACATTTCTGCTGCATTAATGTTATTAACAAATAAAAACTTGCGCCAGTCATGGACACTCCAATAATAGACAAGTAATTGACAACAACCTACCTACTGGATGAAAATTTTTGTGTGTGAACGATGTGGCAAGAAATGCCGCGGGCTCTATAGCCATCAACAGCGATGCAGGCAGTCATGAACCCCTAGTGCTGCAACACTCATCTGAAACAGATGATGTGGTCAATTATTATGATGATGATGATTTTTGAATTCGTTAAATTATATTGAATCCAAACGCGTGGACAATAATATTACTATGAGCGTTTACGCGTCATGAGTGGCACCGTCGCAATTAAATTTAGTAGGTATCATATTTCGTGGTTTTCATCCCAAAAAAATTGAAAACCACGAAATATTACACTAAAATGCGACGTTGCCAGTTTGCCACTCATGACGCGTAAATCCTCTTAGGTTATTGTTACATGCGCTTATTTTATACTGGTTGCGCCCTGCGGTATAGTTAATGTAACTCGGGACCCAGGCCGATTTTCGGAATGAACATCCTACGTCCGTCTTCGGCAACAAATATAATATAATATAATATAATATTTCAACATCTACACACAGCGCCATCTAGACCCAAAGTAAGCATATATTAATAGCATGTGATAGGTATGGTTTCTAGAATGCGGATATACATACTTAAATACATTTCTATTTCGAAACTTTGTAATACCAATTTTCATCGAAATCGGTTCAGCCGTTTAGGCGCTAAGGGCAAGATTCACAGACCGCACTTTGACTTTACTTTGATGCAAAGATCTACTTTGTACCAAAAATATGTATCTTAGGCCCAGATTCACAATCGTGACTTTACTTTACAGCAAAGGCACCTTCCCAAAGTAAGCTTTGTATTGCCGAAGATTACTTTCAACTTCATATTCAAACATGTTTTTGGTACAAAGTTTAGACTTTACTTTGTAAAGTCAAAGTGCGGTCTGTGAATCTTGCCCTAAGTGGTAACAAACACACACATACACACACACACACACACAAACTTTCGCATTTATAATATTATAGATTTTAGATGTAATAGCATTATTATCATAGGCAAGTTTTATTCCAAACGTTTTTGAAGTCCGCTGCGATGACTATGACTGTTATTTAGATGCACAGACCCACAATGTTTAGTGTCTGACCTTGGGCTTCATTAATTATCATCGAGAATAACAAAATTAAATAATGTTCGACTTTATTCTTTAAATTAGCATAACTTTTTTATTTGTGAATATACATATATATATATATAATCGTTTAAGCCGTTTCTGCGTGAACAAACGCACAGACAAACAGACAAAAATTGTAATAATCATTGTTTTGCCTGCTATTTCTCTTGATAAAGGTCCAGACAGGTCTATATACAGACAGGGATCCGTTACATTTTTATTATAAGTATGTATAGATAAACCTAACTACCAAAATTGCGATTGTAATTCCGAATAGTTGCTTATTTTACAGGTACCTCTTATCTTACCTGTTTATTATCTTTTGATTTTTTTCTACTTTTGTATAATTTATTTGTTGTAAGTAAGTAGGTACTTTGAAGTTGTGCATATGGCAACACAAGGTGAAACCTGTAGTGTGCTCCAGCGGTGTGGGCATTGTGTATCAAGTTCGGAGACCTTGGGTGTTACGTGGCGTTATGTCGAGTGTTTTCCAACCGCGACCTGCCTCACAGCTTGTGCTGTGATGCTTCACCGTCAGTCTGTACGGTTCAATGACCCCCACCCATTTACCTAATAGCGGCTTGCTATCTTTGACGCCTTCAAATCTTTATCACATTGCGTGCGTTGTGCTTCGTACGAATGATCGTAAATACGCAATTTTTATACGTCTAGCTCTGACGCATACATAGCTATAATTGTTCGTATGTTGGATATGCAATAAATCTGTTTTACTATGACTACGTTGTTATGTTTTCCTTAAGCTTGTCTAGTTCTTATATACGTATGTATCTACAATATCCACATGTATTATTATAGGCATCCAGTTTTGTAACATTTGAATTGTGTAGTTGCATTTGATGTAAGCACCGCTCCCTGTCGGGGCCACTCCTAATAGAGCAGAGAACTTTGACCCTGAGAATCTGAAAAAAAAATGAATACGTAAGGTAACTTGAGGTGTTTATTATTATATGAAGATTTTTAAAATTGTAAGTACCTAAATCGTTTTCAAGACAATGTCTGCAATTGATTACCTACATGTCTAGAGAACGTCGAGACAATATCTACTGGAATTGCTATGGGCATGTAAAGCTTGGCTACAAGAACAAGTTTTAAGTTTTCTGCGACTTGCGTACGCAACTATCAAAGGTCACAAATGTATGAAAAGGTAAAAAAAAACATTACCCTGCTTGACTTCGGCAGTCGAGCAATTAAAATAGAGCGATATAGCACACCCGATACCTACAGTTCTAGCATAGAAAGACAATCTCAATAAAAGATAAGATAAAAAGGCATTGTTTGTTTTAAAAGTCACCCACGTTTACAACAAATCAGGAACACGTTTATCACTGACTCAGAAAAACTAATGTAGAGCAAAACGAACTCCAAAACGTGAACGTAATGTTAGTGAAAACATGAGGACTGAATGCCTGCTTTGCTTGTTATCTGACTAGAACCGATAGAACATCCTTTCATATTCTCATCGAAACGAATTAATTTGTAGTCGACTGTTGAGTTTCCTTGTGAACAACACATACTTAATATTCGCAATAATAGGAAGTTACATATTAGTAAAAATAAAGAAGCCTAGTATTATATTAAATTTTCAGAAAGATAAATGTAAAATTTTAACTTGAAATTTCAAATGCATAGGTAGTACGTACTTATTAATTTTTTATCATAGATAACTCATCTCTGCTTACTCCATTAATGGGAGATACCCATTAATGAAGTAAGCAGAGATTGTACAACTGCGTTTTTTATTCTTTTTTTTTAAATATAAATACTTAAACTGCTTTTCTCTTGACTGTACTTACTTGTCAAAAATACTCAGGGGATCAGACCGGAATGACTAAATATGCAGGGGATCAAAACGAACGAATTAAAGAATAATAATAATCTCAGGGGATCAGATCTGGGGGATCAGACCGGAATAACTCGATAAGAGATGTAAAATGTTTTGCATTTAATTTCCCTTCTATCTGTTTCTACACTAAATATGTTCTCAACTTCTCACACTTGATATTTTTTCTCTTTCACTCTAAGGTTTTGTGAATGAAAATTCACTTTTGAGTTCAGCTCGCCTTTGTACATGATATTTCTTACCAATTATACATAATGTTTTTCGATGTGTATACAATAAAGAATATAAATAAGTATATGAAAACGAAAATGATTAAAACTTCTAAGACATTTAGGACCACATATTTGTTATTTATGTAACCTAGATTTCTACACGATGCATGTTTCCTGTTCCATTACTGTTAGACCGGACACCGGACTAGGACATCCTACCTGAGCACGACATCCTCCGTACTCACTCCTGGCATATAGCAATACGACATATTAATTTAAGTATATAGGTTGAAGAATATATAAAACAGAAGGATTTGTTTTGTTTGTGTGTACACATTAATCTCTGAAACTACCAGTCGGATTTGAATAATTATTTTGCGTTTGATGACCCAGTTCTTGAAGAAAGTTATAGGCTATGCAACATTACGCTACTGGCGACGGGAGCAGAGCATTAACCAAAGATGTAACTTCGCGCGGGTGAAACCGCGATGCAGGCTAGTATATAATATAGTGATACGTACTCTGGCTGCACACGTGGATACTTAAATGCTTTTTAAAACATGATTATAAATCGTTGAAAAATTTTTCCTAAGAATTTTCGCTTAGGTATATAATATGCATGTAAATTATACCTGAAAATATTCCGAAAGAAATATTCTAGACGATAATGTAAACTATATTTAAATCCGTTGCGTGTTTTAGAATAAGTTAGCGGATAAACAGACAGGAAAACCAGTGAATTTATAGGTACCCTATAGTAGCGAAGAGTCACTTTTCCGAGGAGGGAAGCCGGTGGGACTAAAATATTTAGAGTTTCGGAATGCTAGTTAGTCTGTGAGTAGACACGAAAGCAGTGATAGGTATAAGGAGGTCAAGACATATTTGAAAGGGAAGCCGGCATGAATCGTGTTATAAGGACGCTTCGCCACTGGTACCCTATGTACCTAATAAGTTAAACGCATTGGTGGAATACGTTCACACAAGTAATTTTAATTCAGCTCATGCGAATAACGTCACATTTACATTAGACCGAGACATTTACGTCAGTTGAACACGTGTAATTTTTTTGTGCAAGTGGTTTAGTAGAAATATTTGGTCCAAGCAAATAGCTTTAAGAGCGGTGTTGCCAATACAATGGCTTTTCCACTATATGTAAGATATAAAGTCTTTGACTACATATCTCGGTAGTTATATAAATCTTTACCTGGCCGAACTGACACTTATAATGTAAAGGTATCACACTATATACCTCCAACCAAAGGGAGGATCCTCCAACCAGTCGGGTAGTGATTTTGGGTGTTTCTGTAAAGATATTCTCGGTACCAGAGAGCTAGAGATCTATTCGGCTTCCGCAAGCATCAAGCAGCCGCGTGATTGTTGACAACCTTTGTCAACAATCACGCGGCTGCTCGATGCTTACGGATACAAAATAATTCGTGAAACCCTATCTCCCATTCATTAGTTGCTCTTGGCGATTATAGCAATATCTTCAACGAATAAACCTAAGCTTTTACACGTGTACATCCCACGACATTTATTTTTGACGAACGATCTCAACAACACAAATCATTCAGTCAATATTGTGTAAATAATTAAATTGCCTTTTCAATATTTTTAACTTAATAATTAGATATCATTTCATTTATTATCGTTGTTAGTTAGTCTTTAGTCTATCACAAATTTTCGGGACATAGGGAATCGGTAATTTCATTTTACACGAGTTCAGACTTTCACAGTAGATGGTGACTTACTTAACTCTGTAGAATGTAGAAGTCCAGGCTTAGCGAGGAGGTTAATGCCTACGAGCTGGGTCTTAACTAAAAGTAAAATAAATGTTGTTTTGGTAGGTATATATTTTAACTGACATTTTACCTATCCTGAGTCGCCGTCTATCGTCTCTTATTAGGATGGTGACCCACCTTGCGAGAGGTCTATATTTATAATATCATTAAATTGTATTTATTCAAGAATCACGGACCCGTGGATTGTGGCGAACTGGAAAAGTTAATGTAAGCTAATGACATAAAACAACAATAAAAACAAGTCTGACTGCTGGTTGACAACAAGATCATCGAATATGTAGTTGACAGTCATCCTATGTGATCAAAACATGTATTAAATACTCAACAAGTTTATTTAGAACCACCCTAATACTGCAGCTCAGTGATCAAGTTATATAAAATAGTAGTTAATGCAATTTTGTAATTTTAAACTAGGTGACAATGTGTAGTGTAATATTTTTAAAAAACGTATTTCGTGTTATGCTTTTATTCTATTAAAGGTGCTAGGTATTCAATTGAAAGCAAATCGTCTTAGACGGACATACATACCTGTCTAGGACAACTGTACCAAATAAGTGATGTGTTGACAAAAGGCACAATTAAGTATGTTGAAGAGGCAAAGGAGGTATGTTTGGATCGCAGCAAATGGCGTGCTATAGTCTCTGCTTGCCCCATTAATGGGAGATAGGCGTCAAACTGTGTATTTATGGTTTTCTTTTACGAGAGCGTTTCCTATCCACCTAGTGTAACTGATACTGCAGTGTAATTTTAGTGCATTGACCTAACAAACAACTTTTTCTGATTATTGCTTACCAAGAATTGCCAAAAAAGTATGATAACAAAGGTGATTGGTCGATGAATGAGGTCGTTGGCCTTTTGACCAGAGCGAGTTTTTAGTATCCTCACAGATAGAAGAGAAAGCACCTACAAAACAGATAATAACTATTAGTTATTATATATTTCTTGTAATACAAATTGGTGATGCCAATGATCTAGAAAGAGCTATGCTTGGTACTCGTCTGAGCGACAAAATCCGTAACGAGGAAATTCATCGGCAAACCAAAGATCAAATAGCTCTCTGATTTGCAAACTTCAATCAATCAAAGCTTTGTGAAGGGCATATCCGGCAGTAGACTGCAGTGGTCTTGTGACGATGACGATCTCTACTTTGCTATGCTTTACTCGTCAAACCGACTCGTACGGTAATGTGATTGTAAAAGTAGGTTTATTATGGTATAACTATAATTGTACAACATACTAAAAGTTCCTCTCCTAGGAGGTGAGCCGGAAGGGGGGGAAGGGGTTTAAAGTTTTCACTTTTGGGTTTTCACAAACATCTTCAAAACAGCACGTCCTAGATAATAGTGTTCTTGTATAGAAATATATTGGGCATCTATTAATAATAGAATAGAATATAGAATAGAAGCTAATAAAATTCTCTACAACTTTTATTCTTTACATATTTGGCGATTTACCAGCCCAAATACCACTTCGGTCCTCTTCCGTTTCCCTTTTCCTTCCTCATCCCCTTCTCCGTGGTCGGCAACGGCTTGGTTGTTTTCTAAGCATTATTACTTCTGCTATGCTTGGAAAACACAGCCATCTCTATAGGTTGCGGTTACCAGTTACCATCAGGTGGGTCGTATGCTTGTTTACCACCAAAGTTGTATAAAAAATAAGATTTCTTTATATGACAAGAGGCCGATATGAATATGAAACAGATTTCTACATATAGATATATATCTATCGATTCTAAGTCTACATTCAACATCTACCTCAAAAGTTCTCGATCCATATTGCGAGAAAGTCTATTAATAGCCCTTATCGTCTGTGCTATGTCCCAAATTTTCTGAGCCTAACTATCTTAACTTCAAGTAAAAGTAAACTACGTAGATACGGGCACAAAACTCATTGATTCGTTACGCATGCCACAGTTCTAATTTCAGAGATGTTATTTCCGAGAATATTATTTTGAACATCATAAATTGATCCAATTTGTTCATATTGTTTGTTTATGAAGAGATTTATTGGGTCCTAACTTGTTTTTGCTTGATTAAAGATATTTTTTTTCTGTATTGGCAAAAAAATAAAAATAATACAAGCTGCTTGTTTTGATAGATACTTAATTATGTTCGGATATTTAATTTTCTCAAACACTTTTGTACGTTTGCCTCACCAGTATATAAGTCATGGTACAGCTACATATAGAGATAACACACAGTCCACGTAAGGTTGTGGAAGCCATCAGAGGCTAACAACCCACACCACACAAAAAGGTTTTCAAATACTTATAGAAAACTTACCTAAATTCTTTTCTATTTCAATTGTCTGCAGACGTCCACAACAGGGCATAGGCCGTACCTAACGAGTTTGTCATAGATTTTAGACCAGCGATCACACAGTAGGTACTACATCACTAGTAAGTTCTAATTGACAGTACAGCTATTGCGATTTCTCATAAAGTAAAGAAAAGAGTAAGAGTAAAGAGAAATCAAACACATACCTAACTCTCAAAATCGATCCTCGTTTAGCATACTTATCTAAAATCCATTCTAAAGCTCAATTTTTGTTATAGGCTATGTAACATCACGCTACTGGCGACGGAAGCACAGCAGTAAGCAAAGACGAGGGTGAAACCGCACTGCGGGAAGCTAATTATATTTAATTTTATATTTGTCATGAAAATTAAAAAGAAAATGTATTTTTCACATTCAAATTAGTACAACAGCGGTATATGTATAATCAAACAATATAGCGCTTTAAATTGATTGAAATATAATATATATAATAATAAGCAAATCCATTAAAATAACTTTAAAATAGTTTGAAAAATGCGCTTTTTCCGCGCTTTAATATAATGCTAGGTAATTACATATAATATATTGATGGTCTTATCGTACTAGGTACATAATTCAGATTAGGTAAGTACTAGTATCACATCTCATCTTTATAAAACTTGAGAACGGTTGATCCAATTTCCATTTTTTTTTGATTTGTTGAATTTGTCTTCGTCCCGAATAGCAGAATAACTATACTAAACATTGGCAAATTTAAGAAAAATAAATTAAAAGAAAATACCTTTTCCCATAAAAATTTTTGTGGATTTCGTACCCGTCAATTTATTGGTTGTCAATATTCAATATTGATACTTAGGTATGCGTGCATTCAGAAATTTATACCAAGCTATATAAAAGCTCACTCACTCATCACTAACAATCCTTATTAAGTGGGCAAATAGGAGTCGCAAGTTTGTGTCAAATTTCGTAAGTTTGAGTGGTAGCGGGCGAATAGATTAAAATGAGATGCACCATAGAGTCGGATGATACTGATATTTACTACTGATACAATGTACGATTGCCCTAAGATCAGGCAGGTAATATTCTCATACAGACACACACACATATGAATTTTTACGCGGACGAAGTCGCGGGCAACAGCTAGTAAGTAATATATCCGATTTGCTTATTTAAATAATATTTTAAAGTCTAATGACAAATTCGAACTTTCACTGCCGGATAGCGGATACTGATAAACCTTAAGATAAGGCGATTATAAATAGTCCTAATGAGCAGATAACATCTATGATTTCTGATGCTTTTATTATACGCGAAATCGCATGCTAGGCTGTTACTTATTTCTGGGTAGGTATCAATATCTGATGGTGTCTAATTAATATGATCTTGTTTGAATCAATTAAAAATAAAATTATGTATTGTGGTTGCCATGGAATTTTGAACAGTCTCTTTTCGTGTGAATTAATCTTATTGAAATATTGGCTCGGAATAATAAATAAATCTTTAGGTATGTTAAAATGTTTATTTTGTGTCACAATAAACAAACATGGTTAAAATAAACTGCCTGAACAGCTGCTTAGTGTATCTGCAACAAAAATACATATATTATTCATAATACTCAAGTATATGTGCTCAACATTATGCGTTTACTACGGCAATGGACTGAAAGATGGAGATTTTGATAGTGCCTAAGCATAGCTCATAATCCACTGATTCTGATCGACAAATCATCTTTTAAGGCGGAAAACGTCCACAGGACATAAGCTCACCGAATCGAAGCCGAAGCTCTCTGTAATCTATCGGTAGCCTGGGTTATTGTAGATTCGCCACATTTTCCATTAAAATTTTGTGAAATGTGAGTCAAAAATATGATGAAACTACAACCTGCAATCTTTACGAGATAGTAGATTCCCTGCTACGTCTATAATAATGATAATTTCGGAATGCTAACAATCTTTATAATTAGATAAAATTAAGACTTTAGTTATTAAATATCTGTCTGACTATGAGAATATACTACTATCTATTCTATTTATGACAATTGAAAGAAAAGAAAGCAATAGTTATAAGCATTTATTTATGGCAAACCTTTAATGCAAATTTATTTATCAAGAAAAAAATACATTAACATTATTAAGCCAATTATCTTCCATTGGTATTAAATTTTTTTTGCCGTTTTATTAAATTAAGGACTACCTACTGATTGTCCTTGGAACCTTGGATCATGGAAGGCCACCTTAACGAATAAACAGTTTCTATTCGTTCATTTAATGGATAAATGAACAAAACAAATCATTAATTAAGACGTTTCATTGTTTAACATATAGGCTACTTTTTTTATTCTAAGCTTAATCACTTTTCTTAAACTTAACTTTTATAAAGCTCTTCAAAACGGTCTTGCAAGGAACAGGGCTCCATATGTGACCAATGTTATAAATCAAAATGAAATTAAAAATAAAATATTGTAAAAAAAATATAAAATTATAAAATATTACCTAAAATGGCCTTCTTATGGGTAAGTAATGGTGGTATCTTTGTAAGGACAAACTAACAATATTTGAAATTAGCTGTTAAAAGCTTTAATCATGGTCCTAAAACATGGATCATATCATAATCATAACTAAAAACTAAATGTTTACATTTTCTTGATTTTTAAATGTTTAAGGCCTATGTACCTTAGAAAGGCTGACTGTGAAATTTTTGATTGGCCTTATAAGGAACCACCGGCTTTCTTAGGAACACTACCGATATTTCAAATCGAAGTAAAGTTATTCTTTTTTTTTATTTATTTACAAATGCTTATTTAATAATTCACAGTAAAAAAATAGGTTATTTACTTAAAAACTTACGTTTTGCTGAGCGCGGGCATTACAATTTTAACGTCGCTTACCGAAGACTACGAAGTAAGGGACCGCATTTACAAAATAGCAACGGGAGCGACTCGCCACCGCGTCTTATCTTTGAGTTTGATGGAACGTTGCACGAGTGGAACGAATTTGTCTTCAGATGACTATAACTAATAACTCTTTATCTAAACTTTTTTTATAGTTGGCCTTCGAAGGAGCTAGCCTTTCGTGATTAACCCATCTTATTAAATTAGTGTGATATTTAACCTTAAACATAATAAACGTCAATTTGATGATAAATAATAATTGTGGAGCAGACCACCAGGCAGTGTTAAAACATCCACGTTGATAATACTGGTCTACTACTTCTTTGTATGTAAAAAATCAGGTGAAATCAATATCGTTAAAACTTATTTATGAAAAAATAGATAATAAACAAATAGTCTAACCTATAAAACTGATATCATGGCAGTACTTGATGGTGTGAGCGTGATCTCCAGTGGCTCCACACCGTGGGCACCTGTATCGTCGCAGTACTGGACACTGGACCCTACCACGCCCATCCTTCAGTACATGTGACGTGTACCAAACTGCTGGTCTGCCATTGTTCTTGCAGAATGCACATTCCTGGGCAACAAAACATAACTATTATTAATTTCTCACATAAATTATATTATATAACTTTACGTTTGTTTTCCATCGCAGAGGCTATCGAACGCGATTGGCTTCCACTGAGACATAGGTACTCGAACTTCTTTTGCCTTTAATATTCATTAAACCTTTCATACATGCTCGTCGGTTACGGGTGATAGCCCTTTGCCAATACTACACCTATCCGTCTAAGACTCTAAGGCAGGGCGACCCCTAATGATTTTTACAGAAATTTTCGCTTCATAACGTCTATGCATATTTTCACATGTCCAAACTACTTCATTTGGGTACATATTTTAGTCATTACATCATCATTCAGACCACATTAATCAGTTATCTCGCTAGTTCTTATTCTGACTTATTTTTGAAAACCGAAGGGCAGAAGCACACTGACTGAGATCGACAATTCGGTTGTAGGATTGGATTACTAATTTATTGCAAACCGAGCTCGATAAATGGTGACAAGATCATCCTCTTATTATATGAGATACTGGCTGCGCCCCACGGGTTCGCCCGCGCGTAATATATGTTTTGTATCCCTCGGGAACTAGACCGATTTTCGGGTTAAACCAAGCTCTGAATCTATCCACTTATTAATTTTTATCTAAATCGATTCAGCCGTTTAGGCGCTGATTGGTAACAAATACAAACACACACACATACATACTAAAAACTTTGGCATTTATAATAATAGTCAGGATAACATAGCCGAATTTCTTTCGTCCAAGATAGACGCCTCAATATGAAATAGGCTAAAGTAATAATATGTCAGAGTAAGTAAAAATAATACAGTCAGAGTAAGACTATGGGCTAGAGATTAGAGTGGAATAACTCTGTAACAGTGTAGGACTTACACTATAACATATCTTCTTTCGGAACTTATACTTACGGTAGTAGATCCACGCTGGTTTCAGCATGAATGGGTCGGATCGACCGGGGAAGTACTAGTCATAGAAGATCGACGTAATAGTAGTAGTATCCGTACTACTTCCTCTTTTCTCACCCCCCTCATTCCCTTCCCCTACCCCATTAATTCCCAGCAGCCAAAGTGGAGGCACCATTCCAGCAGTTTAAGAAGATGACTTTTGGCATGGTGGCCACCATTTCTAGATTCCACTGACTGCTTACCATCAGGTGGGGTGGAGTCACTTTAGTAGGCTAATATAAAAAAAGAAAACTAACTATAGTTACCGACTAAGACTAACTTTAGTTAATTTTTTTTACCTAGTGTTGATTGTATTAGTCTATCAATCTGCTATATTCAAATATTTTAGTACAAAAAATTACGTCGTAGAGGTCAGGACACCGCGCACCGGTTGGATCTTGACCAAATTTCATACAGGTGATACCTACGATGAACACGGTACCACGGACTCCAAACATGAAATTCTTTGCGATAAATAGAACAAAATGTAGCACAACATATGAACAAAATATTATAATTACCTATAGCAAGCAAGGATAGTGCCCGTCCTTAACAAACAAACAACAAACTGGAATCAATAATTTATAACAATTAATTGACTCTTAGAAGGTTTATGTGGCCTTGGATACACTTAGCCCGGTATCCATCTAACGATTTTCCAAAGTTCGAATTGCCAATCGGGTTTCGCCGAATTTGTTCCAGTATGGAGGGAGTACGGGAACTGTTATTAAAGTGTCTCAAACCTTCGTTGTATCAAGAAAATACCTGGATTTAATCAAAATGTGTATCTACCTATTAAACTGCAGAACGGAATAAAATATGGTAGGTTAGTATTTTTACCTATAGACACTTATATATTTTTATTGTCTAATCAATTTTAAATCATACAGACTTTGTTTCCTATCTTAGGTAGGACAAATTTTGCAGTGACACGGTGATAGACACCATCCTAAAATCCACTGTGGCAAACTTCTGACATGTAGACCCCCACTATGGTACATTTGTAGAAAAATCATGTTTACGCCCCGCTTGAAAAATCCAAAACTCAAATTGGCAGGCAACATGCGCTAGTAAAGAGTTCTAGATTTAAATTGAGCGACAGGTATTTAAATTACTGAACAGTTTAGTTTACTGTGAAAGATTTTTCATAACATTTTTTGACACAAAAGTGACTCCACTTTGCCTGGTGGTAAGCAGTCAATGAGTCCAGAAGTCGTGCATGATTCCGAAAGCCATTGTGTGAAACTGTAGACTTATTGGGCTTCTTATAAGACTGAAATACGTATTTTCTATATTTTCGGTATGGTGGTGGTGAGTAAAGAGTGACACAATTTGCTGGGTTGTATCTGTAGAGTTAATAAAATCAGCTGATCGTACTATCTGTAGAGTTAATAAAATCAGCTGATCGTACGATATTCATCTGTCAACACATCTATGCAGTTATACGAGTACTAAGTATACATAAGTCAAAAGTACTATTGGCACAATATATACCAAATACATTGTAAACATATGGAAATATACCTACATACATGAAACTTTGCCAAACCAAACCTCAAAATTTATAAAAACATTCAAATATTTATATCCGCATTCTAAAACCCATAACACAAGCTGTATTATATGCTTACTTTGGGTCTAGATGGCGTTGTGTGTAGTTCTTGTGATGTGATATGATGTAAGTAGGTATGTTTAATTAGGACCTTACGCAACAGCATAATAAAATCTGAACATACTTTTCTTTAACAAATTTTATCCTTCGTAAAGTCAAAACCTGGATTAGCAATCCAGGTTTTGACTTCTTGCTGAAATTTTGTACCATAATTATTCTTTTACAATTAGATACCAAACAAGCATAAGGCTAAATTGCTAGGAAACTACAATCAAGTTGCTGGTTGTAAAAAGAGCAGCAAATGTAGGAAGAGAAGAAAAAGAAGTGGACTGCCTTGTTAGTTACGAAACGAAACGCTACTTTATTTAAACTAATACTTTGCGCCTACATTCTGTAACAAGGTAGTAGGTACTTTCACGGTCAGGTCAGTCATTCAGACTGAAACCAGAAAGAATCTACTACCCTATTAACTTACCAAATATCTTTGTGTTATAACACGCTGTCTTCTCAACAAATCAGCGTACTTCATAAGCAGTTCTAATTGATGAGGGTTCAGTGATAAAAGCGCTGCCTCTTGCTGTGATACCATATCTTCAAAAAGTTTAACAGCTTGCGACGTTTCTTTGTCTGAAATCAATACAAAACATTTTGTTATTCATTCTGAATATGTAACCTATACTTAGACCTATCGATTCAGAATAGTCAATAAGATTACGTTCTTGAAACACGAAGTTTTTTATTATAGTAGGTAAATATCGGTAAAACTTGGCAGTTAGTCAAAGATGAATAAGAAAATTGGTAGCAGACAGTGTGAATCGAAGTGTCTAGCTGTTGAAAGGTCAAGGCTACAGTAGGATACCCTTGTAGAGACGCGTTGACCTAGCAACAAAAATTTTGTGATTTGGGGCTTATTATTACTATGAGTTATGCAAAGATCGTGACGTCATGCTCCCCAGCAAACCCATTGTACGCATTATTTACGAATTTGAACATTTGTACTTACTTAAAAAAAATTGGCAAGGCAAGTACAAAAAATGTAAGTAACTTTTTAAAGGAGAGAGAGAGAGAGAAAGAAAGACAAAATACGTTTTGAGGCGTGGGAGAAGCTGGGGCGCATCTAGTAACTTATGAGTCTGGAATTACCAATAGGTAGTCTTTGAGCAAGGTCATAAATGCTCACGCTTTCTACTTTTCATAAGAGATTTCGTTTATCCTATCTTTTTTTTTTGTAAGCTCAATACAAGAACAACTCCATACAAAAAAAAATAATGAAAGTTGCGATGTTTGCTTACAATAAGATAATATTAAAACATTTTTAGATTTAGATATTTTCTATCATAAACAAGACTGCACTTAATCCAGTACTGGACAACTGGATAACTTAGACACTGAGTTGGTCTTAATATATTTTGCAGACTGTTGAAAAGACATAAAACTTTTCTCTCAAATAATATTTCTATGTACAAAACCATATAACTAATAATAAATCTACAAAATCTACCTGTTTTCTTTTCAGGAACAGGACTTTCTTGTACATCGTTGCTTTCTTTGGCGGTCTTTCTCTCTTCTTTTGTCGCCGGCGCTTCTTTAGCATGCACGGTCACTTGTGCTTCAAGAACAGCTGGATCAAGCTTGACAGCTTCCAAAGCATCTACAATACAGTATGTTACATGTTAACCTACTATTATTTGAAAATTGAAGATTACAGAGCGCTCAAAGACTTAAAAATATTCATTTCGATAGCTATCTGTATGCACTTATGTCGTTCTTTTAGGGAATTTATACACCTCTTGATATGCAGTTTAGATACAGAGAAATAATGAAATTACTCAATTTAAACGTGAGGCGCCTGAAAAGAAAAAAAACAAATCGTATTAAAATTAAATCAAGCATAAGATATAGCCAATAATTTTTCCTGGTAAAGCTTTTACGATTTTCCTATCGAAGATACCATATCAGCGTAAAGTCTGAAAGCCAAATGTCCAGCAGTGAACGAACATATTTTTGCGCGTGACACGCAGCAGTGCAATGGAAATTGTTATTGTCATTGCTACTGCTAAATAATATTTCTTTCTTTTTCCTTCTTCTTTAAAATTATGTCCAGTATCACTTGGTAGTCGACATTTTCCTGCATATTACCATTCCCTAAGATTTTTATCACTAGGCTATCACAACGTTACACAATAGATATAAGTATATATAATTGATGTAATAGATATAATAGATATAATAGAGAATACCACTCTATTTAAGGGTGCAAAGGCCTCTTCTCATATAGACAAGGCATGAGCATTAATTACTACGCTTGCTCACGGTGGATTAACAATTTCAGACTTTTAAGTCCAGATTACATCATAATGTTTTCCTTCACCTTTAGTTAGAAATGTCTTAACTTACAAAGTACGTAAGATTTGAAAAATCACATTGATATTTGCTCGGATTCGAACCAACTACTTCGTGTTTACAAAGTGGGTCCATCATCCACTGAGCCATTTTGACTAGCACAACTTCATATGATTAATAATAAAATACTCACCTGGTTTATCTCTGAGATTGCCGAACATGCCAGTGTTTGCTTTTATTGAAGTCTAAAAAAACGTAATAATTAGAGATTGTTATCTAAGCATTTTAAAAGAAAGGAGCAACATTTATTTTCTACTAATGTGGCTTATGTTTATGCGGTAATTATTACGCACGCTATTTGTTTTCGTAAGTTGCATTTCGGGTCCTCTGATCTAATCTCCTGCTGGTTACAATTATTATGTTTTAATTCCTTTCTGAACATGTAACGGTTTTAAATTTGACTGCTAGCACGTGTATAAGTTTTAATTAGTATCAACACACACCGCGTAGTAAATTGTAACTCACTGCCTTCAGAGGCTTTTATAATACCTATTTACATAAATGTTCTTTATATTCGTAGTTACCGCAGCACGGATTTTTCTTCAAATGGTATTCATATTTTGAATAAAATAAAAATCTACTTACACAATATTTTTAAACCATTAAAATATACCTAGTTATTGCATTTTTCAACGAGAAAATAAAGTGTATGAAAGGTATTTTATTTTATGAAGGTCATATTATATTGAATAAAATTTAGACAAAATGTAACTTACAGTTAAAGAACTATGAGCTTCTTTGCACGTATCCACTAATCGGGATATGTTAGGAGATATTAAATGGTTGACGTCCATTGGTAAATTGATGACAAAACTACTAAAATTATCAACACGTGCTAAAATGTAATAGAAGTGAAAATTAGTATCATAGATATATGAAAGCAATGATTAGTCACAAAATGACTGAACGATATTCGTAGATGACAAATGTTTTACGAAATTGTGGGTAGTCTTAAAAATATTTCGGACATAGACTGGATGTAACAAAAATATTTATGTAACCTGGCAAACCTCAAAAAAATAGTGCTAACGATAGCAATACTCAATAACTTTATTTTTATATAAAGACATATTTTTACAAATAAATTTTATTTACCTAAGTATATATTACATAATTTAGTATTTTTTAGATGGCATTCGTGCTCAGCGCAATAATTATACTGACACTTCATGAGCTTCGGGACATAAGCATATTTTGAGAACCATAAATTAGGCTAGAAAGCCTTCGCTCGTATTCTTCCTCGCAGTTGTAGACTTCTGTTCTTTGCGAGTGAGTGATTTTAGTGTGTATGTGACGGAGCACAACATTTTGTATTTTTGTATGTGTGATGATGTTGCCATGTGCTGTCACAAGAAACTACCCCGTTCCGTACTGAAAACGACAGGCAAATTTAATCTCAATAGTCTCAACAGTTTAATGATCTAAGGCTTTGGAGCATACTATGACGCCTTTTGAAAGGTGTACAGAAGCAAGATAGAACTCATTTCCTGACATCCAATAAGAGTGAATAGGTGCGTTCATCACGCTACTCACGGATCGACGCGTGTACTATACTAGAACTTGTTGAGAGGTTGTGTACCTACTGATTCCATGTGTATTTTATGTGTAATTTCAGTACACTTATATGTATTAATTTAGATACAAGATACGCCCATGATCTTCGAGTCAAATATAGAACCATCCTTTCTCTGCCCGTTGTGACCGTAAGAGCAAGGGGACTGGAGGCGTTTTTTCTGCAGTTACCAACACGTCAAGCGTTTTTAGGTAAACGTATTACATGCATGCAGTGAACGTCTTCAGGCTCATGATAAAGATGATATTATTATATTAAACTAGTAACTGCATGTGCATTATGTACCTAGAATATTCTAATTCATTTTAAGTTTACTTAAAGTAAAGTCCGACAGTAAAGGCTTTTTATTTATAAAAATCCATTTAGCTATGACGCGTTTATACTTCAAACTTTTTACGTAAAACTATGATATAACGTAAACTTTATTGCTTTCCTACGTCTCCATAAAGTATTAACTGATAAGCACTTCATGTATAAACGTTACGTCTTTTATAAAACTTTGTAGTATTACAGTTTGTAATACATACACGTGCCGTATGACGTTTGCTTTCATCGAAGCCACGTTTTAGAAACAGTAGATTTTTACCTACTTATTTTCTGCATTATCGGTTATAACTGTTACTGAACAGTAAACATATCTTTAACGACGCAAACAAATTAGTTTGAATTTGTTTATTACACGTGGTCACAATGAATAAAGCTTCAAAAGCACAGTTAGTTGGCTAGGCGCTTGAAGATTGTGTTTGCATTGCTCCGCAAAAAAGAAAAGTCTACTTGCCGCCGAAAGCGGTTTTCTTCTGCCAGCACAGTGCTTTCATACAGTCCTAATAATTTGTTTATAATTATGTGTATTTAAAACGTATTAGAAACACGTGCCTATTTATCTAGTGTTATTCTTATTACGACAAAGCTTCAAAGGTGTCACTTTTATTTGGGTAAGAGGTCTCCCTAGGGAAATTTACAGTACACATTAGTGTCGATGTAATATTCTTTCGTTTTAAAAAGACAAAGAGGAGTTGGTTCTAGCAGAGACAAAAACTAAGAAACACGAAATCGTAAATTATAAATCATAATTAAAAATAAATTATAATCAGTTAAGATTTTGAAGAAAGAATAAAAACTTATCAAATAGCTACACCTTGGCTGAATTCACATCAGTTGTTCAGCGGCCAGCTCTTCTACTACCGTAGACAATAAAACAAATAAATTAAATTTGAATAACTAATCATCATTGTACTGAAGACTCAACCTCTTATCGCTGACGTAAACGCGGACTTGTTTTAAATTCCCACTTACTTCGGCCTTCCTTATACCGAATAATCAGAACACCTCTTTGACCTATTTCATATCCTGTTCTAAATATTCGTGTATCTTGTTTTTATGCTATTTTCTCTCTCGTATTGTCTTTAAATAAAATTGTTACAACTACAGTGCAATAATACAAACCCACAATTTAGTACCGAGATAGCATTCCTTATCTTGCTGATAATATGCAACTCTGTTGCCGACACAGTTTCATTACGTGCAATTTAGTATTCAAGGTTGCTAGCTTCAGGAACATATTTGCAAGTATTATGTTTTTACTTTGCGTGTCAATTTAATATTCAATTACACAAATGACTAGTTTGCTGGGAAAGTGGACACAATAGACATAAAGACATTGTAATATACAATACATATTGAAATCTAATACAATGATACAAGTTTACAAAAAAATGCACTACAAAAATAATAAACTCTGCCAATATGCAAAATATTTTACTTTTTTGATATTTTCTTTTTGGTTGACTGGTCTTGACAATTTTAAGCGCCTGGGTCATGTGGTGACGAAAGATCTCAAACAATACGAAGATAAATATAAAGATGAAAGACGAAGTGTAAAGCTTTAGTACTAGGTAAATTAAGACTGATAAGTTATAGGTACATACAAATTATAGGCAAGTAATAGGAATATATATATAATATATAATAATAATAATTGTAATAATAGTTTGCGAGATGAAGAAATCCGCAGGCGAACCAAGGTGACTGACGTGGCTCGCAGAGTTGCTTCTCTAAAGTGGCAACGGGCAGGACACAAAGCTTACATAATTATAATATTATCTTATAAACTACACTTCACATACTGCAATACGTAGTTGTTCGTGTGGCACTTGTCCGCGGAAGCGACGGAACACGACACCTTGCGGCCAAAAGGTTTCTTCCATAACGAGGTGCGGATAACACGTTACACCATTTGTGTAGCGCCCTAAAATTGACGTTGCGACGCGACTCCAACAGCTGCACTCTGGGCCTGAAATATCTTTTGGCCTATGTACTCCTCGCCTTTGTGGTGTAGTGTAGGCGAGAGATATATATTCCGGAGTGATTGGCGCGGCACGTAGCTTTATGTTGGTCTTATTATGCAATCTTTTTTTTTATAATTTATGTAATTCATATAACTTACAAATCTCAAATGGCTTCTTATTCGCCTACACCGTAACTCGCAAATTCTCTTCCTACAGTATTATAGTATTTTCAATTCGTAAAAGACTCTCAAGGTAGACCGATAATTTGATAAATGTGGCGGGCAGCCGATGAATGGGACAGATAACTACTGATCAAAACGAAACTGCTTGGAGGAAACCTATACCCAGAAGTAGATGTGTTTCAGTTGAAATGATGATGAAATCACAGACATGAACAATCTGCTCCTTCTTGATTTTTTTATGTTTTCCTAAGACGCTGGTAATACGTAACGTACGGTTGGCAGTCACAAAACATTGCTATTTGCTATAGTGGTAGTGAACGAGTGTGAGCTGATAGCTGATACATTTGAGCGAATCATTATCGCAAGTAATAACTAATTCGTAACGTGTTCAATCGTCGTCACTGATAACACAATCACAAATACAATACGATTTCTCAAGGCTCATAACGTTACCTACTCATTGTTACTTTTTTCTTATTCACGAGTACCTAAGTTCACTATTTATATTACCAGAACGCTTATCTGTTGATGTTTTCGTTGATATTCATTAAATTGTTACATAATTTTCAAAAAATAAGTATATATGTATATAAAGTGTACCTACAATATTTATATTACTTTACAGAATTAAAGAAAACAAAATAAACATATTATGTGTGCGTATGGCATCACAATACTACAAAAAAGTGGTTTATCTATATATTGTTCTATAACACACATCTACATTTCGAACTTAAGGTCACACGTGTCATTCATAACATCACCTATTTATGAACATAACGATAGTCTTTTCTTCAGAAATATTTTGTTATATAATTTTAATATAAGTCTTGATACGCATCTTTGAAGACGCCAAAAATATAGATTATATTTGCACTTATAATAATAACAATATCACGCCACTAGACTACACACAACGCCACCTAGACCCAAAGTAAGCATTTATTATAGCTTGTGTTATGGGTTCTAGAAATGCGGATATACATACTTAAATACTTTTTCTTTTATAAATACATACATATTATACATAGAAACACCCAGACTAATGCAAATATTCATATTCATGCACACAAATATTTGCACTGAGCGGGAATCGAATACCGCGACCTCTGCGTGGCAGTCTGTATACAGTGCCACTGAACCACAGAGGCGGTCAAGTATTTAAACTTTTAGAAAAGTTCTAAAGTGGCGACCACCAACCAAAAGACAGACGTAGGCAGACTCCTCATAGGGTAGACCGACAATCTGATTAGAGTGGCAGATATACGACGAATGAGAACGACCTGTCAAAATGTATACGGCATAAGGTTACGTCCAGCAGTGGACATCTTACGACTGAAATGACTAAAATCATCACTGTTAATTTTGACCGTCAGTTTTCGTTGTCGTAACCATTTTTTCTTCATAGCGCTATAAAAGAAATTTTGAGATAATTGTAATTCCTATCCTATATTTATATAAAATGTACCTAATTATTATATTCCGATGTATGCCGTCGAAGACAAAATTATTCTTGTTACCTATCTATATAATAAATCAAGGGTTTCTCCTTTCCTCGGCACGTGTATACTTAAATTCATTAATGGCAATTTCATAAAAGGTAATGTTTATTTATATGTCAGACGGTAGAAATTGAAAACAACTAGGCTCTGGCTTTCAGTTTTTTTATATAAATAGGTTTAGACGTAGGTAATTCTGATCTATAAAAAGAACTGAAAAGAAACTCATTAGTAGATACTTAGCAGTGTACATAAATAAAATTTAATTGTCACGTGTACTTAAGACGAATCATCACATATAGATAGATGGTAGTCGACCTATTTGGCTTATTTTTTTTTCTGTTGTTCGTAATAGTCAGTACAAGGTATAAGAGAAAATTTTTGAAGTCTTCCTCTCACTCTCACCTAAGCAATGCCAGACTCAGACAGCTAGCGGGAATTGGTATGGAAGAAGTACAGCTAATCTGGTATTTACTCTGAGATCTTATTTTTTTACACGTGCCAAAAAGATTCAGCACACTTGGTATTTACTCTGACAACCTATTTTAACAAGTAAACCAAAACGAACAGCGCCGCTGGTATTTACTATGAGAACCTACTCTTTATATGTCAGGCACAAAGAACAGCGTCTTTGTTATGTATGTAGGTACTCAGAGAACTTTATTTTTCTCATACATTTGTCATTGCTGCAACAAAATGCACGTTAACACGTGGTAGAATATTATAGAAATTGCAATTATATTATAGAAAAAAATATATGTATAATATTTGTAGGTATAATTATAATATAATTTAATACATAGAAAAAATATATAGAAAAATTAGCGTGAATTTGGTTTATGCAACAAATTTATCGGCGGAAAAACATATACAATTTACAGCAGTTGCTATGGTAATGGACACGGTGAAACAGTCGACTTATAAGATTTTAGTCACATTAAAATTGACCATAATATAGATTACATCTATGTAGGTTGTTTTAAGTATTAAAAAACGAATATCTCTCGAAATTTGTAAGCAGGCACCTTTCATTGTAAGACTAATAACATCTTAACAATTAAGTTTATTTAATTTCGCAAAAACAACATGTTGATAATTTGTTTGATAAGTTGTACGACGAGACGTAACTTACATACTAGATTTTTATCGTAACCAACGACGTGTGTGTGTGTGTGTGTGCGTGCGTGCGTGCGTGCGTGTGTGTGTGTGTGCGTGCGTGCGTGCGTGCGTGCGAGCGAGCGTGCGTGCGTGCGTGCGTGCGTGAGTGCGTGAGTGCGTGAGTGCGTGACTGCGTGAGTGTGTGGGTGCGTGAGTGTGAGTGTAAGTGTGAGTGTGTGAGTGTGAGTGTGAGTGTGTGTGAGTGTGAGTGTGAGTGTGAGTGTGAGTGTGAGTGTGAGTGTGAGTGTAAGTGTGAGTGTGAGTCTGAGTGTGAGTGTGTGTGTGTGTGTGTGTGTGTGGGTGTGGGCTTAGGTATGTGTTTATATATATTTTTTTTATATATATTACCCCGCCTGATGGTAAGGAGTCAGTGGAATTCAGAAGTGGTGGTCACCATACCAAAAGTCATCCTCTTAAACTGCTGGTACGGCGGCCTCCATTATAGCGGCTGGGAATGTGGTAGGGGAAGCGAATGAGGGAAGTGAGGAAAGAGGAAGGGAATTTGGGCTTCCGGCGCTCTCACTTACCGAACGAAACGCAGTAATACGGATACTACTACTCTTACGTCGATCTTCTATGAGAGTGTAGTACTTGCCCGGTCGAAGTCGATCCGGCCCATTCATGCTGAAACCAGCGTGGATCTACTACCGTGTATTTATTTAGTAGTAAAAACCTATAACGTTTCATGTTATGCTTAGCATATAACAATCATGATATTGCAATAATAATGAGTGTACTACACACGCGGTATGCCACTTCATCAAAACTGATTTAATGTTCGTCATTTTTAAAGGCTCTCTAAGCTACTACTGCCTTATTGTTAAACGACTCTTTGAAATCCAAGAACAAAGCTTACATTTACATATAAACCCAAAACTAAAATATTTAGTCTATCCGAAACGAAGACGTATAATGTGAATTTTCAATTCTGTAAGAAGATTTTTTCGGATCAGCAATGAGTCGGCATTAGAATCGGTATCAAATATGAACGAATAAAGTGTGGCAGATGGACATTACCTATATTGTAATTACCAACTAAGTTTTATATTTGCAAAAACTGCTTGCTTAATTAACCCGCAGCTACATTTTCTTCAGAGTTCATTAAGCTGACTATAGCTCTGCAAAAAGGAAGAAATTAAGTTAAATAAGCTTTTTATATGTAAAAAAAGTAGACAATTCAAGTTTGAAATTTACCCAGACATTGATTAGAAAAAACCTTTTGTAAGCGAGGACAATATTACGTTGGCCTCGCCTAAAGATAGAATTATCAGAAATTCCAACGGGATAATTGAAAAGACGAGTCGTAATTAAATGTCTACAGCTAGGTAAATACCTACCCATTTGTTGATAGTAAATATCACTAAACACATAAACATTAAATGTCACATAGGAAATAAAATGTAAGTACCTAAATATTTTTATTTTTGAGGACAGATAGGTTACTGTTTTTCTCTTTGTTTATTTACATAAGTTTTATTTTGGAGCATGATAATTCTATTTAAAAGAAAAATACATCTTTATGCATATTTAGACCAAATAGAAAAACATTAGTTAGTTTAAACTAAAAAAAAAAAAAAAAAATATACCTATAATTTTGTACAGTTGCAGATATAAGTTTTGTCGCAGTACTTACTAAGATCCGAGGCTAATGATATTTTTAAATGAATACAACTCGGATTTGATGTAATCTTTAGCATCAAGAATAAATTTATTTTTGACACTGGCTGCATTCGTCGGTTCATATCAACATAGTTTTCGCCTACTGTGTTTCGTTTAAGAATGAGAGTGCTCTATGCTGACTTATCCTACCTGTCCTCTTTCCTTTCCTACTCGTCCTCTGCTTCCGTCGTTTTTGAAATGCTAAGTGCTGGTTTCTAGGTTAAAGTAACCACTTAGGTACCATAAGCATGTTTCTCATATAAGTCGTATATAAGAAAATGTAGCATACGTTGCAAGTATCTACTTAAAGGCCTAGGACTGAAAGCGGTTACGGTAAGAGGTTAAATTACCTATAACCTATATAAATATATCAGTACCGATTTAAGATAAAGGTTGACATATACTGATACTTTTTTAAATAAAGGTTGGGCTATATTGTTATTTAACCTTTTAAATTTTTCTGTACCGGAAATCATTCGAGAAAGTGCAGCGCGGGGTGCAAGGGATCGATGCAGCGGGGCGCGGTGGACGTACCATATAATATACTAGAACAGCAGTCGACTAGTAGCGACTAGCGAGGCGGTGCATCAAAGAAAACCGTTATTAATTAAGGTTTAGGTATTGCTACCGATATATTTATAAAGGTTAAGATACTGTTACCGAAATATACCGGTATGCATTTACAACCTTAAAAACCGCTAAGTACAGAAAAAAGAAATGATATCGAAATATTTCGGTAACCCTTATTTAACGTTATGATTATGACGTCATATCGAAATTTATTGGTACCTTAATTTTTGGGTAATTCAGTCTCTGCCTATATATGGTAATAGTGATAATAGGTACTACAGATCACAGAGACTAAACAAGGTACATAATTATGTATGTAGGTATACTTCTTACATGAGTTTGTTACCTACTTCTGTTAAATATTAATGCGGCTCAAACCGAGAACCGGCCACATGCATTTTTTTTTTTTTTTTTTTTTTAATTTATTTAAATGGTTTTGTCGCTTTGCGACCATATCACCATATTGGAGTTACAATAAAATATATATAAGTGCTTAAATCTACATAATTAATTTATACAATAACCGAGCTTCATTTGAAGTCGGTCTAGCCAATAGACTATTACAAAATCCAACATCAAAAATTTTATTTTCACCCAAAAGAGAAATTCTTAGCTGCGAGTTCCGAACACATTCCATCAGAATATGCTGAACATCGTCAATAACACCACAAACAGAACAGTTAGGAGAGGGTTCTTTTTTCATTAAGAAGGCAAACTTGTTAGATGGAATGTGACCGGAACGAAGTCTAAGGGCTATGGTTAAAGATATTTTGTTTAGACTTGCCTCATCAATCCAAGGGAATTTATAAATACTGGCTACAATAGTACGGTACCAGATGCCCTTCTCCCTCGACCGTTCATCAAAATACTCCTGCCAATTGTCCCAACAAACTTTTTTCACTTGAACAACGTAGTCTGTGTAAAGAGGAGTAATGTTTGTAGGAACTCCATCAACCACGGCCTGTTTTGCCAAGATGTCCACTTTGTCATTTTCCTCTATTTGGATATGCGACGGAATCCACTGGATAAATATAGACTTGGAGCTTTGTAGTCTCAAAATTGATTCATAAATACCATAAGCTATCGGGCAGCCTCGCCCAGGCGAGGAGTACCGAGTCAAATGTTGCAAGGAGCTTTTTGAGTCTGTCAAGATGACGAATTTATCAAAATCAATTGATTCAGCATAAGACAACGCTTCAGCTAAAGCAATCAGCTCAATATGCATAATAGAAATATTCGAATCAATTTTAAGCTTGGCCAAACAACCGAGTTGAGGGTCCAAAAAGGCTGCACCTCCTCTACATTTATTTTTAGAACCGTCAGTAAAAATCTTGTAGAAATTAGAGTATTCGTTTTCTATAAATCTAATGCAAATGTCTTTGATGAACTGGATATGATAACAACGTTTGGCTTGAGATATCGCTGGAATGCAGTCTCTAACCACGTTCGACATATCAATATTACTTACCCAAGTACTAAGAGAATACATTCCAAGTTGAGGGCTAGAATGTATAGCAAGAGAGTTAATATAATCAAATAAAGACATAAGCAAGGGCAGTTTTTTGTTAGCCCAATATCTAGCCATCCTATTTGTAAAAAGCTTTTCTAATAAATCTTGTATTTTGCTGTCATGAAATGATTTTGTTTTTAAAAGAAATTTTGCTGCTAAATATTTTCTACGAACAAAAAGAGGTGGGAGACACAGATCGTTCTCCATAACATGGATAGGAGTGCTACGTATATAACTACCAATGACACGTAGTGCTCGATTTTGAACTCTGTCTAATTTTATTAGGCGGGTTTTACAACTATTGTCATATAAAAAGGAAGCGTAATCAATTCTGCTGCGTATCACAGAAATATATAATCTCCTTAAATGTTTTTGATGTAGACCCCACCCAGAACCAGATAAAACTTTTAATATATTGATGTATCTATTTACTTTATCAATTAACTCATTTATATGTTTTCCCCATCTTAGAGAGCTATCCAGCCACACGCCCAAATATTTTACTTGATTAACTACGGGAATACAAGTACTATTATTAATTGAACACCTGATGTTATTTAGACCTAAGAAACGGCCTCTGTTAAAAACGCAGATCTTACTTTTTGTTGGAGAAATGTCTAAGCCTAAATTGTTAAATAAATTATTAATATTATGCAAAGCTATATTTAGTTCTTGCATGGCTGCAGAGATATCACTCCTTGAGAGATAGAGGACGAAATCATCAGCGTATTGGGAGATCTCGACATTTGATATGAGGTTACATATGCTGCTTGTTAGAATGTTGAATAAAAGAGGAGACAGAGGATCTCCTTGAGCAAGGCCACAGCTAGTAGATCTACTAAAGTTCCCTTCTGAAGAACAAATTCGAAGTGTTCTTGCTTTTAAATAAGACCACAAGTATAAACATATTCTAGAACCCACACCCAACTGATCCAAAATTCTCAACAAGCAAGTAACGTTTACGTTGTTATATGCATTGTTTATATCAATAAAACAAGCCACTGTAGCCGAATTTTTAGCAAAACCTAACTGTATGTATGAAATTAAGAGTGAAAGGTTATCAAGACAGGATCGACCTTTACGAAATCCCACCATATCGACAGAAAAAAAATTGTTTTTTTCGCAAAACCACTCTAGTCGTCTATTTAGGATGGAATGAAAAATCTTGCAGATACAGGAAATTAAGGATATGGGGCGTAATGAGGCTAAGCACGAGAGATCCCTCCCGTGCTTTGGAATTGGAATAATTTTAACATCTCTCCACTGGGAAGGAACAAAACCTGAGAGAAGACATCTATTGTAAATAGCTAAAAGGATAGATTTACCATTGCTAGGAAGATGTTTAATCATAGAGAATGATATATCATCGCACCCAGGAGCTGTATCTTTTTTTTTAATGCAGCTCTCTAACTCGTGCAAAGATATTTCAGATTCCAACTGACCGTTAGCTGAAGAAAAATTTGGATCAGAAGGACAAACAAAATCTGGAGTAAGGCTAAGTAACAGGTTCTCAGCCTGATCCCCCCTAACACAGACGTTAGAAACATGGTGACCTTTGATCCATCGCATTTTACGCCACATTTCCGATGATGATGAAGTTTCATCTACTGAAGTACAGAATTTTCGCCAGGTAGTACACTTTGCACTACGAATTAACCTCTGAGCAACGTTAATCTTACTTCGCAAAATATCATAATTAGCAGGAGATGGATTGCGTCTTAGATTAGCTAAAGCCAAACGACGCGCTGCAACCGCTTTTGACAGCTCAGGAGACCAATAAGGTTTAGGGTGAAATCTATTTGTAACGTGCTGAGGGAATTTGGAAATGGGAATATGCGCTTCTGCTGCACTTTGCAAATTCTTTTCAAACCTATCATACAAAGCTTGAGAATCGTGAGGTATGGCAAACTTGTCAAACACCTTAAGTAAATGGCGTGTGTAAGAGATCCAGTTACACTTGCGAAAGTTCCTTTTCTTAACAAACTCACGATTAGTATCAGCTATACAGGAAATTTTAATAATTAAATGATCGCTGCCGAGAGTTTCATTGAGAGTTTTCCAGTCAAATAATAAGGCTAAATCAGAAGAGATAAACGTTATATCCGGTGATGACTTTTGCATTAAATTATTTATAATTTTAATCCTAGTAGGACTACCATCATTTAAGTGAATAAAGTTATAATCTACCATTGAGTCAAAGATCTGCTGTCCTCTACGGTCCGTTTTATATGACCAGTTTGAGTGGTGTCCATTAAAATCACCCAAAATTAAAGATTTATTATTGCAAAGAGAGAAAATGGAATCCCAGTCATTCTGAGAAGTGTTGACTGAGGGGGGACAATATATAGCAATTATATTTTTAATATGTACAAAATTTAGTATTTTAACATGTAAAATCTCAACACCTGTGTTCCTAATATATGTGGGGCAGGCAACAGCTTTTACCGAACGGTGAGTCAGAACAGCGACCCCACCATAACCATCATCTCTGTCTAAACGGAACAAGTTATAACCATTAATTTTAAAGAAGCTATCGGGTTCAAGCCAAGTTTCATTTAGTATAGCGATATGTATACTTTCCCTATTGAGAAGCAACTCTAAAGAAACCGACTTAGGCCTAATACTTTGACAGTTCCATTGAATAATGTTAAAGCCGAGAAAAATTGGATCAACCATTGTTACAAATTAAGTTTAACAAATTATCAGCCGAGAAATTATTATAAACTTTAGTAATGAGCCATTCTGTAACAAATGCTACAACCTGTCGAATTTTGTTTTCTAAAGATTCATTATTCAAAACAATATTTTTAATTTTAATGAACAGCTGTATAAACGTAATATCTTTGCTGCGACTAACCGAAGAAGGATTATTTTGCTGTTGAGTAGGTCGAGGGGATTTCTCCACTTCTTCCGAGGAACTTGACTCCTCATTCCAATTAAATGCAGGAGTAGGTGGACGATGGTTCTTCTTCTGATTTAACCTGGAACTTAGTCGGTTGGATGATTTTGAATGATCAGCCTTGGTTTGTGCAGTCCTCTCTGCAACTTCTTTATATGATGGGCCATCAGGAGCAGGAAATTGAGGTTGACAGTCAGTAGTTGGTTCAGTGTGAACTTGTGATGAAGTAGACTGGACTATTTGCGGCATTGCTGAAGGTACAGGGACAGGGGATCTAAGGGGTACATACAGCGACAACGCTTTCCTATAAGTGCAGTTAAATTCTGCCATCAGTTCTCGCAACTTCTTTTCCTTAATATATATAGGGCAGTTTTTATCCAATGCAATGTGTCTACCTTTGCAGTTAATACACAAAAATGTAGATGTCTCACAAGGTTCGTGGTTCTCCGTGCACTTGGGGCAGTAAATTCTTTTTGAAGGGCACACATTCTTAGAGTGGCCAAACCTCCAGCACTTGCTACACTGAGTCACCGGGAATACGAATGGATCTACTTTTATTCTCATTTCATAGATATACAAATATGATGGAAGAGACGACCCTTTAAAACCAACACGAACGGTTTCACTCGGCACCCAACCCTGGTCTGTAGAAGTTTCCATATTGTTACGTCTGTTCAACCTTTTGACCGAAGCGATCTCGTAATCGCACATAATATTCTTGAGCAGTTCGTCATCACAAATATCTAAATCAATGTTTTTAATTAGGCCATACGAAATGTCGACTTCTGAAGTCTTACGACTTTTCCACCCCAACTCGGCAAACGCACTGCACTTTAAAAATTGGTCAGCGCTTGCTATGTTATCAAAGGTAATATGCATTCGGAATGCATGCACATACTTAACCTGCGAGATGAAATTAATATTGTTGTCTTTAAATAAACGAGCTAGTTTAAATTGTTTAGGGATAGGAAGGGTGGTACTCGAAACACAAACTTGAATTTTTTCTTCTATTGGAGCCGCTTCACTAATATCCACCGAACTCTTCGCTAATTTACGTCCTCGTTCCACTGTAATCCATTCCTCCTCTGAAGAATTATCAGCCCTGTTTCTCTTCCTCCCTGACATAATCTCCTCTATATCCATATCAGTTGTGTTATCTTCATACAATCGCAAACTTCCAACTTCGCCTTCGCAACTCACCGAATCAATACATTCATTATTTAAAACAGATTCACTCATATTAAATAATTATAAAACGAACGACAATACAATGCGGCGGTCAACCAAACCGGTTTCGCCGGCTGGCTTAGGCCGCGAGCTAATTAACGATAAACTATTGAATATGTTTACAATAAACCGTTGTAATATAATAATAGCGACTGTTCACAGCAAAGCTCCGATCAGCACTCGGGCCACATGCATAATACATTATTTTGTTGCAATGTAACTGTTTTTTAATGGCAGACGAGCTAGTAGCGGCCTACTTAATGTTAAATGGCAAGCGTTAATGAACATTTAAAATGTCAAAAACTGTGGAATTAATGCAACCTAGTTTGAATATGTCATAGGGACGCCTAGGAAAATTGCAGTAAGTTTTCAGTCTTCACGTACTTAGTATTAGCTCGATGTTAAACTTGCTGGATGCTGGTTTTAAGATGATATGAAATATTTGTTCCATCGTCTACATTAAATTTTGAGAGAGTATTAAAAAAAATTAATGCATTTACTGAAATTAAATTTACTTAAATTTACAAGCATTAAATAATTTGTATATTTGCGTAATAATCATTAAAATATCTGTGTGAAATATTAAAGTCCGGTTCAGATACAGGCAAGTACTAAAATGATTTTTAAAAATTATATCTATTTTCCAAATTTACTACGAACGTTTCTGATAAACGTAGAAGAAAGATATTTAGATTTTTACTTGACTTTTAAATAAAAATCTTTAATTGTGAATTTGCTCTAAATAAACGTGATGACTCATGCCGTCAAGAGAATAGAGTGCCAGTGCCAGTACTAGGTGGTCTTGCATCCGTTTTAGTCCCTTTGACGCCAGATTGTATTGACGTGTACCTATAATAATAAAATAAATTATAAAGTGCTACTGCCCTCCTAAATGTACCACATTTAATAAAAACAAGACTGCTTATTATTAAAATAGGACGACGCAAGTTGAGCAACGCGACTACGATAACAAATAATTTGATTAAACATACCTAACAATGGAGAACCAATAATGATATTATACAAGTTAACTAAATTTATCACATCTACTTACTTTTGTTGTTCTGTTGTACAGTTCTAGAAGTTAAATAAGATCTGAGGTTTATTCATAAATACTTAATTTACTAACAACAAACGAAGGAAGAGCAATAAGCTCCAGTGAAAAACCAGCTTATATAGCCACCATGGCTGGGGCTTTTGTAATGGTGGCCACCACTTTTGGATTCCACTGACTGCTTACCAGCAGACATTTGTTAGGTTAATATGAAAAAAAGTCTTCGTACAATTATATTACCGACGCACTTCCTCACATTCTTTAGTTTTTTAGAATCTGGTTGTCTTTCATCATCATTTTACTATTGTAACCTTTATTATGTAAGTATCAGTATATTCCTATTAGTCATTCATTAAGGTGGTGCATAATTATATTATATAATCCTGAAAGTTCTACTAGTTCAGTTAATTCATCTGCTATTTGAACCTCTGGGAAAGAAGGTAAAAAATATTCATTCTCAGATGCCCGGAAAAAGGTAAAAATTCATTTCAAATAAATAAATACTCATTATTGTTATATACGTATTATTATATGGGCAAATTATACGTTGTGAAATATTATTATTACATTTTATGTAGGTAATGAGTTAAGATGTATATACACGAAGATAAATACGTATATATTATATATTTTTTAATTTAATTAATTTAAAATCACTCCTGATGAGCATTGCGACCAGTTGTAGGTATTAGAAGAATACTTTTCTCATTGATATAGTTAAGATCTCACACTTTCAAAGTTTTCTCTTTGCTCAATAAAGTTATTATTAAATTCAAATTTGAAACTGTTTGTTTCTCATATTTATAAGTAGGTAGGAACTTCGAATACATTGTTGCACTTAAATTCATATAGCTACTTAACTTAGTAGTTTTTAAACTAAATAAAAAGCTTAAGTATTAAGTACTTAAGCTTTTTATTTAGTTTAAAAACTAAATAGCAAGCATCTTTAACACTCGTCCGAAATAAGTTAAGAGATTAATAAATTCTACCCCTAGCATTATTTAGTGATTATTTTGGTGGTGACTATGAGTTTGAAGTAGTTTTGTAATGAAATACAAAAATAGAATGGTAGGTCAAACGATTTCAGTATCTTTATACAATATTCTTATTACTTTTAATATACTTTAAAAATAAAATATATAAAACATATAATGTAATAAGGTATTTATTACTTTATAAGTACCTTATTTTTGAGAATCGGATGCCTGATTCGCCACATGCTTGTTGAGAATAATATTATCCGATGTTACTGCCATTTGTAAATTTGTTCCCAGAATCCAAAGCTTTCGTTGCCGTCTGGAAAGCCATCATAGAAACTGTTCTTGACTTTTCCATATTCTCTCTTGGTTTTTCCTATTCCTTTTCAGCCCCTAACTGTGGAAATTTGCTCGTTTTTACGGCAATATATTGAAACTATTGCATTGGCTACGACCTTTGCTTACAAACAGATGGGCCATCCGGTATGCCATCTAAATTGTTAATAAGGTTACTGTTTCAATAATGCTCTTCTAGCTACGGTACACGGTACCTGTCTTTTATGAAACTAGCATTTCGGTACCTATCAAAGTTAGTTTTAAAATCCTATAGTATATTCACAAAAACATAATATTAATGGTAAAGCAAAACATCTTGTGGAAACATATCAAAGAAGCACAAAAGATGCGAAGTTTTTAAGTGTCAAACATAAGATAAAAGCTTTAAATATTAATGACAATTAATAGATATGAATTTCTAATCTGAATACGGTCTTTGTTTTATCGTTCGTAACATGTTGTATTATTATAACAAGAAGGTAATATTAATGTTATATTGGCTTACAAACTACTTACTTACGCAACTCCAGACAACATAATTACGGTGGTCAGCACGCCTAGCGTGATGATAACGCCAACACCCTCAAATATAGGTAGACAGGTACTTCTTGGTATAGACTCCAAGAATATGCATCGGTTTTAGTATTACGTAAAACCACTCCGTCTATGCCCGTGAACGTTGTAAGAGATAACTTAGAAAATTCTACTAGAATTAGATAACAAATATTATAAATGCAAAAGTTTTGTGTGTGTGTGTGTGTGTTTGTTACCACTCAGCGCCTAAACGGCTAAACCAATTTCGATGAAAATTGGTATGTACAGATTGGGTGCCAGAATCGAACTTAGGATATCTTTCTCTTGTTATCCCAAGCATCTCGGTCTGGTTCCTGAGTTCCATTAATTAAATCATATCTACCATTTTCGCGTGGGTAAAGCAGCAGGGCGCAGCTAGTTCCAAGTTAATAGCAGAAGCGGTAAAATACCTGTGTTCGAAAGATGCATACTGTGGTTACCAACCCTTATGCCAAGCGGAGTGACTTTGGGAGAGTCATTAGGTTGTGCAGTGAACTTCTTCAGGCTGATTAAGAAAAGAATACGATTTTTTATTTTCGAGATTAAGTCATTAGAAATATTTAATATTCTAAAAAAGTTTTATATCTTTAGTAAGCTTATTTGTAAATTATTTCATTATATAGGTACGAAGAGTTATGCATTGTTGGCATTTTACAACCGCGCCGCGTGGCAAACAATGTGCGTCGTGAGCGAACTATTAAAATAACTGTTATCACAGATATCATCATAATACAGCTGTCTATAAACACGTTGTATTGATGACTGCGTGTACATAAATATAATCATTATGTGTATATTACTTCAGACATAACTTTAACCACACGTCTACTGCAGGACATTTGCTCCCTGGGTCTCAAGTTGGAGCTATTTGCGGTACCTACCTAATTGCGACGCTTAGCAAGTAGAATTGAGGATTGCAGAGGCGGAGGTTTTGGTAGAAAGCATTTCCAATTTTTACAAAAATTCTCACCTTCCACAAAAGCGCTTCTATGAATCACAAACTTAAGCATTATACTCGTACTTCACGTTCACGGTAGAATCGTAGGACGGTATCTGTCACCTAACGAACTGTGAACGAGGTGTGGCTAACCTTGAACGAGAATCTTAGGCAAAAAATACGAGTGAATGTGACGTGAATTGCATTTGAATTCTCAAAGTGAACGGCGTTCCACAGCCATGCCTATGAAGGCGTACCTACACACTATTTCAGAGGATAGTCAGAGATAACTGCAGCGTGCCAGAATTGTTGCGCTTCTATATCTTTGTAATTTTCTGAAAAGGCGGCATCATACAATGTATGCAAATTAAATACAGTCAGTAGTCCCTTGCGGTGACAGTCGACCCTGATCCCCTCCTGCATTAATGCATTAGTACACTTCATACAATTATGTATGATGTGTCATTCCCAATAATAAAGCCAGTGCATGTTGCACACTGCACCAAAGCGAGAGAGACACGCCCTAAGCAACATTGTTGCATGCAATAAACAAACGAAACAATGTTTAGCATAACAACTTTATATAGCTCAATATTCTGAATGAAATGTCTTTTGACTCTTAAAGCTATAAAAATTGGAAATTAAATTTTTTTCGCTAATTCATATTGATGTAGAATGAGGAGACCTTCGGCTACTTAGAACTGGGTGTCATTTCAATATTTGGGGTGGTAAGAATAAAGTTATTTTCTTACAATTGCCAGTAAATAAAATGTTCAGAATATTTGTTTGTGACCTTTAATCATGGAATTTGAAATGACGCAATATCTCACAGTCTGTCACAGACCATTGATTTGTTACAATTACATCGCATTTTTTTTTATTACCAATTTACATTTGCAGTTTAAAATTTTCTCTGATGCACATGTATATGGGAGAACATGTTTTCAACTGCAAACTTAATTTTTTGTTAGTGTCACGTTTGTTTTTGTAAAAAACGTTCAAAGATCTTTGAGGCTCGTCTCTTGTGATGGACGAACTTGCTACATAAAAGTTAACTACATTTGGCAGCATTGGGAATCGTACTTTCCTATGTTAGTTATAACTATTCTGAATGACAGAGGATAAATGTGGAAGTCTTGGTGAGCAAGTCAAGAAAATTTCCCCAATTTTGCATTGCTCATAATGTTTGACGAGCCAGTCAATCAATCAAATCAGCCAATCGCAGTCCACTGCTGGACATAGGCCTTTTCCAATCTGCAACACAACACTCGGCCCTCTGCCTTCCGCATCCAGTCCCTACCAGTCACCTTCTTCAGGTCGTCAGTCCACCTGTCTCCGGGTTGTCCTACCTTACGTTTACCGAATCGCAGACTCCACTGCAGAACTCGTTTGATACATCGGCTATCGTTGCTTCGGCGGACATGGCCAGCCCATTGCCACTTCAACGTGCTTATTATTTGAGCTATGTCAGTTACTTTAATTCTTTGTCGGATGACAAAGTTTATCCTTCAAAGCATAGCTCGCACCATATCTCGTTGTGAGACTTTAAATTTGTAGACTAGCCCTGCTGTAATTGTCCACGTCTCGGCACCGTAGATCTTGACAGATAGGTCGCACTGGTTAAAAACTTTGGTCTTTAGGCATTGCGGTAAAGGCGAGAAGAAAACTCGATGAAGCTTGCTAAATGCTGCCCCAATTGGATCTTTCTATTGACTTCTTTCTCAAAGCTGTTTCTAGCGAGCTGGATAACCTGCCCAAGGTAGGTATATTTTTGAACAACTACGAGCAACGACCCTTCGACGTAGATTGGTCTCGGTTTGACATGTTATTGAATATGATCTTGGTTTTGTCCAAGTTCATACCGAGACCAATACGCCGGGAGGCTCCGTTTAAGCTGTGCAGCATTTCGCTCAGCTGTTCCAGCGACTCCGCTGCTATAACGATGTCATCGAAGAATCGAAGGTGTGAGTTGTACTCACCGTTAATATTCACTCCCCGTCTAGTCCAGTCTGTTGGTCTGTTGGTCCTGTAGCTGGACGGTCATAGTCGCAGTGTCATACAGGCATCTCAACACTTCAATATATCGACAATCAATACGACATCGTTACAAAGCATTCAGAACTGCCCAGATTTCGATGGAGTCGAAGACTTTCTCGTAGTCCACAAAAGTCGTACACAGCGGCTGACTGTACTCGTCGACCTTCTTAACACCCACTTCTGCTTACCTTTTCCAAATAAACTTGATGTTGTATTTATCATTTCTTTGTATTTTCATTTTTATTATAATATATCGAATGTATAGAACATAGCTTTCGACCTACAATCAAGATTTTTCGTTCTACGTGTGGTTAGGTTGAAGCTAAATGCTGTCCCTGTTGCCCAAGGTCTAAATACGTAAATACATTTTTCATTGTTTTTCTCTTTAATTTCTTCTTGCATGTTGTAAAGATATAGGGCATTCACAAAGGCACATTAGATCGTATATAGAAGCCTCTGGGAAGGTATACATTAGAAGTGTAATGAATATATGAGTAATAAGTACGTGTATAATACATGACATATAAGTTCGTATTAGGATACTCGAATACAGTATATATTAGGCTATCGCGTATTAGTCAAATATATGGTTTTTTTTTTTTTTATTATAGCCTACCAAACTGACTCCACCCCGCCTGATGGTAAGCAGTCAGTGGAATCCAGAAGTGGCGGCCACTATACTAAAATCCATCGTCTTAAACTGCTGGTATGGTGGTCTCCACTATGGCGGCTGGGAATGGGGTTAGGGGAAGGGAATGAGGGAGGTGAGGAAAGAGGAAAGGGGGAAAATTGTGCCTCCGGCGCTCTCAAATATAAATAAATATAAAGGATAAAGTACAGGACGCGTAACGAATACTGATTTATTTCATATTGACCGAATAATAATATCGATACCGAGCGAGAGTCGCCTCCATTTGTCGATAAAGTATTATTCAGTACTTACTTACCTAATATGATTTTTATCCTAATATGAATATTAGTTAGAATTTGTTTAAGTCAAGTTTATTTTACAATATTGATATTATGGGCGAGTTAAATATGTGATTTAAGCTTCCCTTTGTATATAAATCGTATTTGTATTATTTGCTGTTTTTATGTATCTTTCTTTTTGTAATAGATAATTATAATATTACAAACTAACTAATATTTGACTATTATGAAGTAATAGGTATGATATCTTAATATAAGATAATGAATATATATTTAATATTATGAATATCTAAAACTGACCCTAATAATTATAACATCTCTAGTATACATTTTAATCTACTAAAGCTGTTCAGATCCTCCACCCTTCAGTAGCTTCGTCCGGTAAATATCAATAATCAATTACTGAGTTTTTGCGTATCAACTGATATCGCACTTGAGAGTGAGATTGAGTTCGAATTATTAATTTGACCCGACCGCTTTAACATCACAAACAACACATAACATACTACCTAGTCTTCCTCCGTTTTGTAAGGATCGACCCGCTGTAGGTATGAATATTATACAACTTTCACCGAATTCTAAGGTGTCAACAGAAAATATTTTTGAAATATAAATAAAAATTAGAAATCACGAAATATGACACTAAATTGCGATGCCACTCATGACGCGTAAAGGCTCATACGGAAATCAATCTTAGCCAGTCAAAAAATCGTTGGATTTCAAATTGAAAAGGTAGCCAGTGCAGACTTTTCTTTACGTTACATGGGATAACTTATGGGAGATAAAAGATTAAAGAGTATAGAATAATACAAAGGATAAATAACTGTATCAGAAATAATCTCGAAGTACGACCTCGCAAAGGGTGTATGAGGATTAAAGGAGAGGCCGAAAACCTGGCTAGACGAGATGGCGGAAAGAGGACGACGCGAGACGTGACGGAATTATCTCAACTAATATTATAAAAAAAATGACTTTTTGTATTTTATATGTAACGATTTAACTAAAGACCTACGTGACTGAATTAAAAAAAAATCTAATTTACATTTATAGCTTATACATTGACTTTGAAATTAACAGAAGAGCAACAGAAGGTACAGTATCGACCAAATCCATTTTCGGACAATGTAAACAAACAGTTTTTTCAATATTTTTCTATCAAAAACTCCATATACGATGACACATGGGTTTATACACATTCTGTTAACTATACACTTCATTTTGCAACTATTTCTACTAATGATTAATAATCAAATCTAGTATAAATAATAAAATTACGAATTACTTTTTGCGGTCGAATTAAGACGTCAAAATGATTGACAGTTTTATTTTTTCTGTACTCTATATTGTCTTTGAAAACCAATGTTGTAATTTATCAGAAAAAATAAGTTTAACCAATATATATCATAGGTACATAATATTTTGTCATTTGCCCTCGCAAGTCTGAGTTCATTTGTTTTATTGTAATATAGTATAATAAAATCGTAACATACATACAAATTCCATATAATCAATATTTCACTATTTTTATCAGGCGGGAAAATATATATAAAAGTATCCCAGTATTCCATTTCAGTCCGTGGTCAAATAGTTGTAATTAGAGGTCAATGCTTAATTAAAATTACATTTATTTATTAATTAGGTATGTAAATTGTTTGTCTTATTATCTTATAGTTTATAAGTCAACGGTTACAATAAAATACAATACCATATTTAACATAAATACAAGTATTTGGAGTAATAAAAATAACAAATCAAATAGAATTAATCGATTACGCAAATAGAGTATTAGTAAATGTAATATTATTTAAAAATGTTAGAAAATAAGAATGAAAAATTATTATTTAATTATGACATTAATTTAATTTTATCATCCTTTTCCCCATCACTAGTAAATTCATGAAACCATAGACAATGGCAATATGGAGGATTGTTTACATTGTCCGAAATTAGATTTGGAATGGACTGTAGGTACCTAGTAACTATAGGTAATTAAGGTAATTACCTTTTACATAATATTTAAGTAATTATTACATTTGAAAATGGACAATGCATTGTGACAATCACACGCAATTTTTAAAATCGCGCTGCCACACAATGAAAACAATTGACAGTCGGATGAAACAAACTGCATTCTACAGCCAAAGAGTTCCATTTTCAAATGTACTAATTACTTTTTAAATATTATGTATAAGGTAATTACCTACCTTCTGTTGCTCTTAGTATTACTATCAATGGATTAAACTCGAGAAAATTTTCTTGAAAATTTGTTATGATTTTCGACGTGGTCTAACTCAACAGCAGTGCATCGATAAACTCAGTTCGACTTTTGGGGATCAAGCACCATCGAAGACCACTGTGTATCACTGGTTAAGTGAGTTTAATCCCACGATTTATGTTAATTACGTCGGTGCTAACCGACGAAATTAAAGACGGTCGGCCTAAATCAGTTGTTGTGCCACGAAACATCGACGCAGTGCGTGAACTAATAATTCAAGATCATCATGTCACATATCGAGATATATATGCGTCCTTGGGCATTAGTATGACGAGTAGGTATACATAAGATATTACACGAACTGCAAAAAAAGTTTGATCGCGTTGGATACCGCACAACTTGACAATACCTAGATCAAAAACAGACTCGTGTCGATTAGTAAAAAAAATTATAAAAAAATATAATCGTGGTTTATCAAAAGCTGTTTATAATAATAATAATAATATTCTACCACAATCACACAGCGTCATCTAGCCCCAAATTAAGCAATTATATTTGCTTGTATTATGAGTACTAAATAACTGATATACTCTACTTATAAACTTTTTTTTTTGTAAATACATACATATTATTGATAAATTGCACCCAGACACAGAACAAACAATCATGCTCATCACACAAAGATTTGTCCTGAGTGGGAATCGAACCCACGACCTCCGGTTTAGCAGTAAGAGTCACTAACCACTAGGCCAACAGGCCAGTCAAAATATATATTATCAAAATATATAATATAGTCAGAATATATAATGTCAAAATATATATAATATCTACACAGGTGATGAATCCAGGATTTACCTATGCATACGATCCCGAAACTAAGCAAAAATCAACAGTTTGGGTGTTCCAACATGAGCCGAACCCAACAAAAGTTACTCGTGCGAAGAGCACTTTGAAGCAAATGGTCGCCTGGTTTTTCTGTATAGATAGATGGACACATGGCTACTGTACCACTAGAAAATCGTAAATATGTTAATTCAGAGTGGTACACGACCATTTGTTTGCCAGAAGTCTTTGCAGAAATTAGGAAGAACAATCCACAACGGAGAATCATTCTCTATCACGAAAATGCAGGCTGTCCCACTTCGAGTGAAACGATTCGATATTTGGAGGGTGAAACGGTGGTATTGACGGGTCATTCGCCATATAGTTCTGATTTGGCACCCAATGAATTATTTTTAGAACCGTGAAGAATAAATTACGTGGTCAACAATTTTTAACTCCAGAAGAAGCCGTTGAGACATTCAAAATCATGTTTTGGAGATATCGCCTTCCGATTTGAAAAAGTGCTATGAAAACTGGTTTTACCGAATGCAAAAGTGCATCGATCATCATGGCGAATATTTTGAAAAGCAATAAATCAATATTTAATAGACATTAATAGATTTAGAGATTTTATTCCGGTTATATAAATAGCAGCCCTCGTAGTAATGATCATTTTACTCTAAATTCTAACCCCGTGGGAGCTCTAATAGAACTGATTTATATCTATTAATTACATGTAGGTACCTATGTAGGTTTAGCTGCATTAGATAGAATGCACATCGTAACGCATGAGGTAGGTTCCTTGACGGGAATGTCTCTTTTAAGGACGTTTTGGAAACTACGACAGGATATAGTCTAGACTTGAATATTATTTTATTACCTAAATATAATTATATGTTTCAATATTTCAGCGCATCTACAGATGTGTGAATAATAAAACTGTAGTAAAATCATGAAAACTGAACAAGGTCACAGTCCCAACGCGCGCGTCATTCACTTCACGTCACCCAGGCGACCGGCGCGGTGCGGCGGTCGGCGCGCGACGACCGGGAACGCGTGCCAAAGGCGCTAACTGTGTACGGAGTCGTAATTATTATAATATCTACTTACTTCTTTACTGCGCACCACTTAAACTCTACTCACTTTTTCACATAAAATTCCAAAAATACTTAAATAATAAATTTACTTGCTTAATTAAGGGTGTATGAGCTAGTAAAATCTGACAATCATTACATTTTTGTATTCATATATCGGCGGATTCCATTCGTGAACCGGTTTTTACAATGAGATTCGCATTATTAAAGATCACCTTGATGTTTGATATAAAATTGTTATTAATGGGTTTACGTTACGTGATAGAAGCGACACAACAAGCGTTCGAGTTTGTTGCTAGGGAACGGCGTTTTTTACTCCAGACAGCCGCTTCAGCAGCCCGCCCCACCCGGCTACAACCATTGATTTCAAAGTCTTAGCGCCCACAATATAATCAAGAGTCATGCGATTTTGTACCTTAAGGCATAAATAATACGAAGCAATTACAAAGAAAATTCATACGGTACAAATATTGTTTATAACACCCGGGTGCCAGATAAGGAAAAACGAGTTTTCTGTTGTACGCCTAAGAATGGTTTTCATTAATTCAGGAAGGATTCTACGTCAAAGAAACAAAGCTATTTTATGGATAATAATCATAAATCATATTAAGTATTAAGAATGTTTCTAGTCGATACAATATTGCAAATGTCTAGCAGTACCTATTATGAGGCAATAATTGTGTGTAATTTACTACTTTGTTCCCAGGTTTAATAGCTTTGTACCTCTCACTATAGGTAGGCACGTGATCAGATATTTTCTCAATTGTATATCATTATTTTCAATTATTATTTCGCTCAGAGATTGGTAATTAAAGTACTTAGACAGTTTCATTCGTCTTATATTGTTGCTTTGTTGCGCCCGCCAATTTTTTTTATCGTCCTTATAGCTGACTGGTCTTAGCATGAATGGATCTGGAACTTACTTATACTATTACTTCTCATAGACAGAGTATCGACAAAATAGCAGTGTATATAGAATACTTATTTACGTTTCATTTGATCAGTGAGATCCCACTGTAATTCTATTTTTCTCGTTTTTCTTTTTATTTACATCCCTCATGTCTCTGTGTGTTTTATGATCATTGTTTATGTAACTGTTTATTGTTCACTACTTACTATGTGTTTACCTTTGTGGAAAGAGAAGAAATAAAGTAAATTTATTATTATTTTATTCGGAATTAAAACAGCTATGTACTTTTATAGGCTTCCTGTTACCATTACGTTCTTCTACAATTAACAGTGACCTAAAAAAATATTTCATATTTAATTACTTACCTAAGTAATTAAATATGAAAGTTTTACGCACAAAAATTAACGCAAAATAGTGTAAGTACCTACCTACCCAGGTACTTACACTATTTTGCGTTAATTTTTGTGCGTTAAATCTCTGATCACAGCTCACAGCTCACAGCTATTGTCAGCAAATTGGTTGTACAACTTGTAGACAAATTGGCTTGACAGCTTACTAAAAAAACTGAAAACAAAATGTAGATAACGTGTCGCTACCACCATAATATTTTCATAAATATTTTTGCATCCGTATTTTCAATCTCTTGTGTTCTGTCAGTTCTGTCTTTAGGAGCTCTTAAAACTACTACAGACTACTCGAAATCATAAAGCAGGAACACCACACTATTTATACCATTAGCAATGTTGTTATGGCTACAATTTTCTGTAGCGCGGTGATATTAAGGGGAAATTTGACTGTTCCTTCCTTCTTATATATAAAAAAATGACATACCTAATTACAAAGCTCACTGTAACGTTTGAGACGAATTTTATATTGAAGCAAAATAATTTATTTAATTCTTGTTCGTAGACTTAGAAACGATCAGAATAATAATTAATTGAAACAACAACTTCAACGTATTTTTTTAGTGTAAACGACCTACTATTGCTTTTTACCCATTATATATCAGAATGGGTTTTGAAACTAAAGCAAATGGCTCTTAAAATTAATCATGATAGACTCTGAATCTGAATTTGTGCGAACTTGTATAAATGCACCCTGCGCATTTTTTGACATAATGTATCATCATACCCGTCTTAAGGATAGACAGCGGACAAGCCTGTTGCTATTTAATGGGCACAATTCCAGACTTAGTAGTTTTGACAGTTGCTGGGATCGAATCCGAGAGCTCTGTGTTATACTGCCTCGGTGCTTCAATAGCACCGAGGCAGTGGACCAGCATGAAATTTGTTAAAATCATTTATCAATTCCAACCTCAGAAATGTGCAACACAGTTTTTGTTACACTAGGTACACAATGAATGTACACTGGATCGGAAATGAGACGGAAAATTTTCGGCTTCTTCGGATTTTGTAAAACTCCGTTCTTTTTTGGGAGCTTTCATGACAATTCAGAACGAAAATAGAATGAAAAAATGTGTCTGCCGTGGGTAGATTTAATTACCTATATCATCTCTCAATTATTGATTCGTTACTTACTGTAAATGCTTAATGAAATGATGATGCACAAAGTAAGTATCTAGGAGCTTACCTACCTGCGAAGAGAGATTTCGTTACGATATAGTGGCAACGGAGCAGCTCCTTTTCTGTAATGAGGAGCTTCTACCTTTGTGGTTATAGCTAATAATTCTTTAAAAAAAAATAGGTACTTAGGTATGCCTGCACACCTGGAAGTCAAGTCAAACATAACCGATCTACCTACCTCCTACGCAAAAGGTTATTTTTCTTAGTAACATAAACCACTTAATATAAATGGTTTTAACTGTCTACTTACAAACCAACAGTAAACTTACATAAGTATTACCAGCCGAAAACCGTTCTGAACAACTTCAAACCTCCAGTTTTTACAACGACAGCGCTCCAGGTAGCCCGACTAAATACTAAATTCAACAAAAATAAAATAGGATTAAAAGCGGTGCGGTTTTGGGTCAACGACCTGGCAATGTCACCTTTAGCATTACCAAAGACCAAAGATAAAACTTGTCGCCCTCACGTCACGCGCACATGCATACAAAGTAATACAAACGCTATTTCTTATCGTCATATAATACTAATTAAATTATATGTTGTATATATATTGTCTAATTAAAACTAAACTGCAATGTGCTTTTAAAAATGCATAGGTACATGGTACATAGCCATAGGTAGGTTATACTATATTATATTACCTGTTGATATAGATGCACCGAGTGTAGCGACTGTCTGATAATAATCCTTTGTAAGTATAAGTACGTGCATTTAGGTAAATTAGATAGTTAGGTACACACATGTAAGTAACATTTTATTAATGCAGAAGAATCGTCAGCAGGATTGGGTAATAAATGCACACGGCAATTGAAAATAGAAGAAGTTCACAAGAATTGTATCGTGTGTGCAGCATACTTCTGTTATGATGATGAAGTAAGTACAACGTATAGCTCGGCGTGGCAACAAACTCCGGCAGTGTAAATGTGTTTCGTTCGGAGGGCACCTTCAAACGAAGCCGTTGACCGTGGTCAGGGACAAGCGGGCCCTGACCGTACCGCGACGCATAATTCGTTGAACATTCGAGTGTTTGGCCCACAAGCCTGAATCGGGGTGACGTAATAGCCTTGCTTTATGTATCACCGCAGAGTATCTAGCATTTTATGTTGTATTTTATTGTTTTTATTATGACAGCTTGTAATAAAATGTTGTTTTTTAAAAGATATACATTATGTTAGGTTAAACGTGGTTTAAGAAAGCTAAGTCCGTGCTGCTTCTACTCTGCAAATAACAAAGCTAAGTATTAGCTAGGCAGGTAAAAGACATTAAAGCCTCCTGCCTCCTTTGTTATGAAGAAATGTGTTTGTAAGTAAGTACCTACGTTCGGATTGATGATTAGGGTTCGATTTACATATATCTCTACTCAATGTAGGTATGTATTTGTTCTTTCTAATTCATTACAAGGTGCTAGGCTCTAGGTGAGCTCATCTGAGCAAAATTTCTCCACTGTTAATTGACTTACAGGTGCTACAATACTGAGAATGCGACTGGTATAATCTCTTAACTATCCACACTCCACACTCGTAGAAATAATAGACATCCGCGCAGTCTTAATCATAAAAAAAACACAGAACAATCTATTTATAAACTTAAATAATAATTATAATTGCTTTTTTTAAATTTGTATTCTGAAATCTGCTATTAAGTATGTGGATAATAAATGAAATTGTGTGTGTGAATATTTAAAACCAGTAGGTAGGTACTTAGTAGTTTGCATCTACAATACACAATTTGGATGAATGCCAATAAATTGCAATGTGCTACAGTATTAACTATGTACATTTTCTTTTTTTTAAGACAATATTAGCACTATACACATTCAAATCAGACTCGAAACAATATTTGTTAATCACTATCATACGCCTCTACACTACATCACCCCGGACGAGCATCTGCTCCCTGGACACGAACTGCAGTGGCCCATCTGGAAATCTCTAACCGATTTCGGACCCAGGTTGGGCGCTGTAGAAACAATCTGGCCTGGCCAATCTGGGGTACGATAAGCTCACCGCAACAGCGCTTAGTGCCAGTGTAGAACCTTTTGCAGGATATGCCCCATTTGCATGCAACTTTTTCTCAACCACCTGCAACTTCCAGGACCATTTAACTGCTAGGCACTGCTACTTTTCTTGTGAATGGTTGCGGCTGTTTATTAACTTCATCTTTGTTATAGTCCTGATTTTTAAAGATGCAGAGATGAGCACACGGTAGCGAGAGAGGGTGGTATTAAAGGCCTGTCCTTGTAATTGTACCGTTTGACCTAACTATAAATCAATTAATAATCAGTAATAATAATAGAAAATACCTATTATCAAAGAAGGTAGGTAAATCGTTCGAATGACACCTACTTGGAAGAAAAAGCCATTCGACACAAACTGCCGTGATTCACATTGTATCATAAAACAATTGTTGTTTTTTTATCTATGACTAGTCTTAAAGTAATTTGTGCAACCTACGTCTGTGTGTTGTGGTATGTTTTTTTTTATATTATCCTACCAAAGTGACTCCACTCTGTCTGATGGTATGCAGTCAGTTTACTTTAAAAAAAACTCTTAGGCTGGTTTTGTTTAACCTTAAATAAAACAATATTAGCTTACTTGCATCATCTTGTTAATTACTAAATGCTACGATAGTTTGACGACATGAGTTCAAGACATATATTTATTCTGCTAATAAACTCCTTCAAGTTTGGGACGGCCTTGCACTAAGTAATTCTTTCAATTTAAAATTTTAACTAGTAAGTATTTCGGCTATGAGGTAAATTGCAATTGCAATCGTATTTTAGTACCAAGATAGGTACTTATCCAAATAATTTAGTATATAGGTACGAGCTATTTCATAATCTACTACATGAGAACGGCCGTCATCACCATTTCAGCAGCAAGACGAATACTGCTAGACATACAATGTAAGTTTCTACTAAACATTTCAAGTTTGACCGGTCCTGATTCGCCTTCATTCATCGGTTAGGTACCAGCTAGTTTAATTAAATCTTTGGTCCGCCTCGCCCATGTTCTGATTTATAGTTCATGGTCGACCGGAAATATACTGCTCTAATGGTAGCCATCAGTTGCGAGCTATAAGCTTCAGTAAGCTCAATAATTTTATTATTTGAGTCAGGAGAAACAATGTTCTAATTGTGCAAGGTATGTATTTTGATACAGTAAGTACATCTCAGTCTGTTGACATCTATCCATAGACGTCATAGACAGCAGGCAGCAAAGGCAGGAGGTAATATTAGCACGCGAATCGTTCGTAGTCGAAAGGTTCTGTCGTTGAACAACTCATAATCGAAACATTATGTCGGTGGCTCATTCGGCAGAGAACGTCTGTCGGAGATAAGTTTCAGAACAAATTTCTTATAAGTAGGTATGCCTTATCCACTGCCATTTCAACTTGCTTTTCGGTTTTTTTGTACAGTGTAGAGAAGATTAATAAAAACCACAGCTTAAAATTTATTTTTTATTACATCAAGTAATATCAATGTAACATGTAATTCCAATTACACCAAAACGTGTAGGGAGATTATCCAATGTAAACCACACCCTCCACATAACTTATGTTTTAGATTTCATCAAGTGCAAAGCATAAGTGTCAATTTACAAAAGATAATCTGTATCTACTAATTTTGTTACTATTCATCAATACAAATATTTACAATTAAAGTAACTATCAGACTACATAATATACGTAACATAACATTAAGGGATGCAATATTCAGATCAATAACACATACTAATACAACTATCATTTTGCGCTTATCAAAACTTACACCTGAATAATTCGTTTCGTACAATATGATTTAATTCATATCTCAGAATTCTATCTAGTATGTCACAACCCTTTTAGCCATTCATTTTATCTTAAAATATATGAACGGGCCAGTTCTTGTCAAGTCTGTTTTTATATCAATCTTTATCAATATTTTTAAAAAATCACACGCCTTAATTTGTCTTTATCTTTCAAAAATAAATGTATTGCATTGTATTTAATTAATATAACAGTTACATAGGCTAGAAATCAGGTAGTTGTTGAACCAATAATAAAATAATTCTAAGGAACATCAAAAATACTAAAAAATTACCAGTATTTTAAAACTTGACCACTTCCAAAATTGTTCACTCCTACATTGCCCTTTGTCCGAATATTCATTTCTCATATCCTAATTTGTCTACATCCTAGACAGTCCATTCCTCATTTGTGATTTCCTATTCAGTCTCTTCCTAACTTGATTTTCTGGAAAAAGAACCGAAAGAATGTGCAACAAAATCGACAGAAGCGGTCTGTTTGTGCAGATATCGTGCCTGCATCGTATCTGCGTCGTATCTGCACTAAGGATTGTGTTATTTGTCTTTACTTAAGTAGGTATATTACATTATTTTTTGCTCTGCTGCAAAACTAGCTAACCTAAACGTACCTGTTTAGGCCTGAATAATATAAGAATGGGAAAAATTTGTAACTAAAAAAAGAAGAAATTCGATTAAATGATTTAACCAGCCCTTAATAACTAGTCACTTTAGCTAACCAAGAAATTTTTTGTTTTCTTTTTTTGTGTTTGCTTGTGTGAAATATACATGTCGAAGAGGACGAATTGGGAAGTAGTCTAGTTAGAAAGTGACAAGTTTTGAAATAGTCAAGTTAGAATGAAGACAAATAAGGAAATGGACAACTTTGGAAGTGGACAAGATCGCCCGGAAGGTCAAAAAGCTAGCGCAAACATTGTATTGCTAGATTTAATGTTATCTGTATGTAAAACTAATACATAGACACGATAATCTCAACAAATAAATGGGTCACTTGTACTTCAAATTTGATAAGAATAGATTTTAATTTAATTTGAGTTCATAATTAGGTACCCTGTGTAACTTGTAACGGGATATTGGAATGTCCCGCAAAATGACATATTTTTAAAAACCTCATTAGTTTTGTGCTAATAAACATATGTTGCAATGTAGGTATGTACCTACTTAAAAACTCTCGATGAACCATTTCATCTACATCATAATTACACCCATAAACATGTTTCTTTTACCATTCGTCAACAAACACCATTGATTCTCAAAACCGCATCATAGTCTTAACAATTAATATCCAAATAATAATTATACCTAATGTTTAAATGAAGACGTACAATTATTATATTATGTTGATTAATATAGTTATACCTACCTACCTACTTGTTAAAAATCAGACTTAGATTTTTAAAACACGCCAATGAAGAGATCGCTGTACATTTTTCTTAATTTAGAAGATACGATATTACTAGTTGACACGCGCACCTTTGCCTCTACGTGCGAAGTGTCGTAATAATATCTTACTACAAAGAAGCCTTTCTAGATAAGCATTTTCTGTAGTTTAAATCTTGAAGAATTAAAAAAGAAAATTTGTTGATATTACAATTATTAAGGATTAAAATAAGTATTTACTTTATATTCTAGGCCAAAAGAATCGATAATATTTATTGTCCACCATTACTGGAAACTTTTTATATATAGGTAGCAACTAACAACCTAATTCCTGCTATTTAAGGTAGTATTTAATATTCTTTTGCTATTGCTAACGCTGGAGTGTCATGAGTAATGAAAGAACCGGGGTATTCTGCGGCAATGGATAATTAAGTCCTCCGGCAAATCTGACCATTTCCGTATCCTTAAAATAGAATAGTTAGATACGCGTCAATCTAGCAGTACCATCATGGAACTAGTAAACGGAACTACTGGGACGTATATTCAAAAATGCTACACAGAAAACTCACGACAGTCGTATTTAAAATTAAAATTTGTTAAGATTAATTTAATACAAACAATTTCTAAATTTATAACTCTCGGATTTGTAAGCTAGAATAAGAGGATGAAAATTAAATATACCTACTGAAAGCTAGACATAAATAAGTCAGATGCTGCTAAAGTTATTTTTTAAATTACATTTTAGAACGTCAATCATTTTTGGCCACATTAATTAAATTTTAACTTTATGCATCCTATTCTGTAAACTAAGTGCCTAAGTATTTACAGTCGCTATGCTTTAGAACAAACCATTTGGCACATGAGAGTTTATAGGTACCCGTTAAAAAAGCACTAGTAAATCTGAACTCAAATAAGCAGAGTTTATATTTATAGGCTGAATGCAGACTGTGTAACCGGCGCCGACTGGCGCCATGACAGGGCACATCACGGCAAAGGATTTGATTTAGATCAAGTTATATTTATCCTTATTTCATCGTGTTTAGAATTCATATAACTTTATTTTGATACAATTATACCGCAGAATTCCGGAGCGTGCCGTGGCACGTCGCGGCGGGCCGCAGTATGCCGTGCTGTGCCGTGCCACGCCGTCAGTGGGCGCCGGCCTTTAAGCGGGCTACACACCTTCAGATTTAACTGTACAGTCCGAACTGTACAGATAAATCGTTAGGTGTGTAGTACAAACAGTTGAACTATACAGTTTATCTGAGATCTAATCAAAATTTAATTAGATAAAACTTTAACTGTACAGTTAAATCGCACAGTTAAAACTGAAGGTATGAAGCCCGCTTTAAAAAAATAATCTGCGTATTGGTTTATAAGCCATCTATTTCAATGTAGCTACACAATAAGCTACTCCTAAGAAACTGTTTCATGGAATACTTTGATGCCAAACTATAAAGCCGACAATTTATAGTTATATAATTAGGTAGGTCCCGCATTCCGTAAGCTAGAACGTATCTTATCGTCCGTACTACCACAGTGTCTCAAGACCAAGGTCTTTGACCAGTGTGTGTTGCCAATGATGACATAAGGAGCAGAGACGTGGTCGCTAACTATGGGTCTTATCAGAAGGCTCAAAGTCGCTCAGAGGAAGCTGGAGCGGGTTATGTGTATAGGCGTCTCCCTGCGCGATCCTTTAAGAAATCGGCGAACCAAGCTAACTGAAATGGATCGCAGAGATGCTTCTCTGAAGTGGCAATGGGTAGGAATGGGTAGGACACATAGCTCGCAGAACTGACGGCCGTTGGGGCAGATAGGTTCAGAGTGGCGATCACGAACCGGAAGACGCAGCATGGGCAGATTCCTCACAAGGTGGACTGACGACCTTATAAGGGTGGCGGGCAACCGAGGGATGAGATCAGCGAACGACCGGCCACGGTGGCGAAAATTGGGGGAGGCCTATGTCCAGCAGTGGACGCCTTTTGGCTGGCATGATGAGAGGTACCGAATTCCAAAACTTATACTGAATAATTTCGTTCATCGTATTTTGCCGCGCATTGATGACCAGCGTTCTTCTAGGCCATATTTTCACTGTCATAAATAAATGACAACAAAGGTTAAAGTAGGTAATATTTTATAACTTGTCAATACTTATATTCAAGGAAATTTTAAAGAAAACAGAAATCCAAATTATGAATGTGTTATTTTTGTTTTGGATTTTTGTGATTTGAATTTTTTGTCAAATATGGATACTGTTGCCGAACACACGTCGCGTATTTATCAGGTCATACTGAACGTCAAAATGTTATCGTAACTTTATAAATTTAAGAGCGTTTACGCCTCAGTGCCAACGACGTCGCAATTTAGTGTCATATTTCGTGGTTTTCAATTTTTATCATTTAATCTGAGCTATTATTTTATATTAAATTTTAGAATTATTTGAAAGCTGTAATATAGAAAGTAAGTAACCATAATGCTTACAGTAATTTTACTAGAAAATAACGCAACTAAGTTTCAAATGTATTATTTGCTTAAAATTATAATTGTAAACGCAATGATTTCCTACTTTTTACACAACTTTTACGTAATTCTGAAAAGTGTTCTGATAATATTTTTAAATTATAGCTCCGATTAAATGATGAAAACCACAATACGACACTAAATTGCGACGTTGCCACTCTTACGTGTGTACGTTTAATGTAATCTAAAATTTTAAAGAACATAACATGTGATAGTTTTAAACTAAACGTTTAAAATAATGTTTAATAATGTCAATAAAACACTTCAATGGACAATATGCACGAGTTGGAGATCCAATTTACTGTCATAGTACAAAATAATAAAATAAATATAATAAAAATTATATTATTTTTAAATTGAGATCTCACTCTTAGTAATGCGGATGTTTAGAAAAATTTTCGCCACCAGTTTGCGCCACTTAAACTTTTACATTGTGCCAATCAGCGGTAATCTTTCAAAAAGCGCTTGACAGCTAGACCTGACGCATCGGTACTACCCCCTCGTGAGTGCCATTTTAGAAAACCCCAGCAATTTTCTATATATTATATTTAAATTATCCATTTTGTAAATTAAACACTTAAATTTTGTAAATATTTGTTTTGATAGCGCTGTCAAAATGGAAGACCTTTTACCAAAGTGGCGCCATCTGGTGGCGAAAATTTTCCTAAACACCCACATTAAAAAAACGCAGGGATGTCTCGTCCAATAACGTGAGACTACGTGTCAAATGCCGTGGAAATCAGTCAGTCGGCTTGCTTACTTGCTTGGTTATGAACAACATTTTGTAAACGTTTTCTTTCTAAATGTAAAGTTAAAATGCCTATTCTGATAACATTCGTTAAAAACACAATAAAAATTAACTTTATTTGAATACCTATACAATTTTGTAAATGAAATCAAAATATACTTACAAGTTTTAATTATCAAATACATGGTACTTATACCAAATACCTATAAAAAATATAAGTACCTACTTTATTATTATTTTAACTTTAACATTATCACATTCCATGTAATCATTGATCATGATTGTCCATTGTAGTTTAAATTATGACATTATGTTTAATAAAGAAAATCAGTACTTTACTGTCAACAGATGTTCACTGTAAGTATATGTAAAAAAAGGCATACATTTCTGGTACCTAGGTATTGATATTTTTTACTACTAGCTTAAATCTCAAGTAATGTATCATTAGCCTGTACTTTTCTAGACATGTTCAAAAACACATAATTATTCTCCAAATTAAAAATACTAAAAGATAAAGATATTTAAAGATATATATTTTCATATGAAGACAGTAGAGACCATTTACATAAATTACACACATTCCCAAAAAGATACAATTGAGCTTTCAACAACCATAGTCCCTCCTAAAAATGTATTCAAAGACATGAAACCTGATTGATTTATAAAGGTCACAGCATATTATAAAACCTTAGTGTCCCTTTTAAAAATGTCATTAGTCAAACTTGAAACAAAAAAATAAAATGAAAAAAACAACCATGTCACACTTGGCATAAAACACAGCTGCCATAATATAGAGCAAGCCAAATCTTCCCTTTACGATACAGAATAGGAGATGTAAATGACAAACAGGAAAGAAAAAAAGATACAGAAACTTTTAAAACAAATTTAGGGTAGAGCAGGAATAAAGTATCCAATGAAACTATGCTAATGTCATCAAAAACAACTTGTAAAAAAAAACCAAGTCTCGCAACTCATTCTTCTACTGTAAAAAGTTGTGGATCCTTCTGTCTTATGTAATTCATTACGTACTTAATTAGATTACCTAACAACATCTTATAGCGACCATATCAATACCTATTAAAAAATATTTTGTTTTAAATAAATAGATTGACTAAACAAACTAATTAACTAACCTATGTATTACTTGTGAGATACATTGTGTTTTAATGCGATGGCCAAGTCAATCTATTTATATAAAAACATAAAAGATTTTTAATATTCACTTGATGTTGTTAGGTTAGCTAATTGAATAATGACTTAAGAAAGAAAGTCCCCTTGTAGGGGCTAAATAAATTAACCAACTTGTTATTACATAGATCTCACAACTTTTTACGGTAGAAGAAATGAGTTACGATACTTTTTTTTTTTACAAGTTGTTTTTGTTGACATCTCATTTCTTTTTGTGGCTGCAAATGTTACATTGTAATTCTTATATTTATATGGTATTACAAAGTTATTTATGCAGTTGGCGTATCTATAGAACTGAACTGAAATTGTAAAATTTTTGAGTTTTCTCTTGATTATACATTAAACAATAATTGTATTCTAAATTTGAAGCTTCTACGTTTACTAGAAGTGTCTGAATTTTGATGATCGGTCAGTAAGTGAGTGACAAAATTATGAATTTTGGCAAGTTATATATAATTCTTAAACTACTGGTTCAAATTGAATGCAATTTAAAATATACCGTGTTTATACAATGCCTGCTTGGTAACTAAAACTTCAGTCTTTAACTTTTATCTAAAACGAAGTTATAGGGGGTCGAAAATGGCCCAACCTGCTTCGAGAAAAGTATGGAACGGCCACCCGTGCCGCTTTTTTTTTGCTCGACTTGGCGGAGGCACTGCCGAGCCTCCAGGTATTGATTCTGCAAACCTAGCACCTAGTACTAGGCAAGAAGATATTTTAATGTTGGTATAATTAAAACAAAGTAATAAGTATACTAATTGCATCAGTAATCAGGCTGATTTATTACTATTCCCTCTATTTATATTCTTTAAAAAGGGGAGTTCTTTACTATAAAATTTCTAAATCTAGTAGATAAAAGCGAAAACATTCATTGAAAGTGAATTTGATTAAGTACAAATTGTACCTGTAATATATTATGACAAATATGATTCTGAATAGCGTTACATTCCACTGGCTAGGTACTGTAGTACTTCATAAACAGCTCTTTTACAAAAAACAAAATTGTTTGCCATACATTGAGTAAGGCAGTTCCGAACTTGTTTAATAATCCATTGCCAAAAACGCCATTAAATATTGACTATATTAAATAGTACACAAATATCATGTCTAGTCAATAGGATATTATTATCAGATAAAATAGTATTTATAGTACTTGTAATTTATATAATAAACACAATAATTTTGCCATACTCTCCAGTGCGTTACTCAACACAACATATTTGTGGAAGTCCATGCGTCAATATTAATTTGAGATGCATGATTTGCATGTGAGACTTACCCACAAATTTCTTAATGGCTTCACATGTCACTTGCACTATGGATGTTTGGTCAAATACACCAATTACATACGTAACATTCAGTTTTTGAAACTTATCTAACATTCTTAGGAACAAACATCACAAAGCTTAATATATATTACAGATCAATTTTGACATCTTGTAACCCACTGTGTCTTTTTAAATATTCACTACTATCATCACAGTCAACTTTTCTTCGTTTCCTAGAATCAAACCGCACTCCTGTCTCCTGCACCACTTTTTCACTGTTTTGGATGGCAGAAATTATATTTTCTTTAGATGGTGGCACAAGTTTCAATTCATCAACATTTTCATTAACTGACGGTTCCACAAGATGCATCACAATGCGTTCTAGACGTTTTGGATGTTCAACTGGAGCATCATCTGCAAGAGCCACTTCATTCTGCTGCTTGTCTACATCTATAATGACTGAATACTTACGTTTCATTTCCTCCATCATTCTACGACCATAATCTTCTCCAATAACACTATTGACACACACAAAACTTTGGACCTTTTTCGTTATTCTGTCAATTTCAAGGAATCCTCTTGTTCTCATGTAAGTAAAATGTCCTGAACGAGACATTAACCTGTAGTAGGATTCACCAAATTCTCGGCTCTCATCATACATTTGCCGTAAAACACATATCACCCAACGCACATCCTCTTTGTGCATAAACACAAAAGCTGATGTACCTGTGACTTCTTCTGTCATATAGCCTATGGCCAGGGATATACTCTGGTCACACTGTACTATACGTCCATCTATTAAATGCCTCGTCCAATATTCAGAATAAGCGGTTGGAGGCAAGATGCGCGCCGGCATAGCAGTAGATAAAACATGAATCATACCAATAAAAACAAAATCATTTCCACTTGATGAAAATGTTCTATTGGTTCTAACTCTCTGTCTCCTTATGATTTGTTCATCTTGCACTCCATTTGATGTAGCTCTATCTGACCGACGCAGGGTCCCATCTATACGGCATCTTTCATATCTGGCTGGATCTGACCTAGCACCTGCTCTCATGATCCGTATATGAAAGTTATGGTGTTGTTCAAAAAGCCTGCTTTCACAGCTTGTTTGCAACTCTTGAGGGTAAATATGATGGCGAAGAATGTCTACATCATCTGGATGAACGTAGTTGTAAAAATCTTGACCTAGGAGATCTATATGACAGTATCCCAATTTTTCTTGTACGTTCGGAGACACAATAAATATACGGCCGCGGCATGTTACACCGAGCATGATACCGCCAAATAAATCGAAAAACTTTAAAAACGACGGTGACCAAGTCTCAATATGTCCACATTTAATAGTATCTCCAAATACGTGCTCGTTGCGGAGTTTGTTTGCTGCAAGTCTCAACACACTTGTCTTATCAACTTTACGTTGCGAGTGCACTATATCAGACAACAACGACATCATAAGGCTAATTTGAGAATTATATTGACTTCTACGTTGTTTTTCAGCTATTATGCGGGATTCTCGATCACTAGCCTTGGCGACGGGTATTCCTGGAGAATGGGATTCGGAGGATGAATCCCCACTGGTGGTGGCTTGAAGATCGTACCCCATTGCCGGTGTTGGCACACCCACTGTCAAACCGAACTCTCCTGGGGGTGTAGTTAGTCCCATTTGACTAGTCATAGTGGAATGCATTCCATGATGAGTACTCGCTCCACTCGGCGACGTCATATCATCAAACTGATATTACTGTTCACAAATTACGTCCTTGTTGGTATCATTACAATCCAATAACCTTACGTAAATAATGTCTAATAAAATTTTATTTAAGCTTCGAGTAACATCTTCACGTAGTTAAACTCGTACTATGGTTCAAACTATCACATCACATCATTAATCAAGTAGTTCACTAAAAAACTAAATATATTGTTTGGTTTACACCTTGTGTATGTTACTTGGTTTTATTTATGAAGAATGCAAAAAGCAAAGCAAAGCAACGCAGCCGACTCGCCAAATGAAATTAAAGATTCCCGAGCTGATGTTGCCAAGAAAAATATTTTCTGTAGTATTACCAGCCTTGATTAATCAAACGTCATTATCGAGCTTTTAGTGACAGATGACAGCTGACCAACAACCGAACATATTGTTTTGACTTTAGTCGAATTATAAAAACTAAAAAAAAAAAAAAACTAAACTACATTTCTTGACTCGAGCACGCATGAAAATAGTTTAAATAAAAAAATCCAATGACTAAATTACATATTCGAAATGGTAAAATATTTGAAATAACAAAAAGCTTAATTTTGTAACTTCATAGTATGCTGTTAATGGCTACGAACCGGAAGGCAGCGTGGACAGATCCTTTACAAGGTGAACTGCCGCGTGACGATCTGATAAGTTGAGATGCTAGCTCATTTTGTTCGGCTCTCTCGTCAAAACGTTTACTTTATCTGCACTTTAATGACCAGAGGGTGGAATAGGTAGAGCTATTTTGATTCATTGACCGCAAAGATGTGTATGGTATACCAGAGGGTGGAATAGGTAGAGCTATTTTGATTCATTGACGCTTAGTTCATTTCAACCCGACGAAGACATAAGTATGCGCGTTCACTGCAAAGAAGGATCCTTTTGTTATGGCGCCTCAGTTCCAAGGAGTTTCTCTCCGTATCTCCGATGACATTGGGATCCTCGGCTTTCAAATATCCAGCAAGGTCCAATTTGGGAGTCATTTGGAAGACAAAGCCAAACTGGCTAACAAAAAGCTGGGCGTCCTGAACAGAGCCAGACGGTACTTTACGTCATCTCAACGACTCGTGCTATACAAAGCACAAATCCGACCACACGTGGAGTACTGTTCTCACCCGTGGGCAGGAGCTCCCAAATACAGCTCGACCCACTTGACTCCCTCCAACGGCGAGCTGTTCGAATCGTCCACGATTCCAATCTCACAGACAAATTGGAGTCACTGGAGCAGCGGAGGGACTTTGGCTCTCTATGCGTGCTCTATCGTATGTTTAACGGGGTGTGCTCTGAGGAACTGTTTGACTTGGTGCCATCGCCTCCTTTCTATCATCGCACCACTCGACATCGCAGCAAAGTTCATCCATGCTACCTGGACACGATCTCACTGGTTCGTTTTAGCGTTCATTTCTCCCACGTACGTGCAGGTTCTGGAACGAACTACCAGCTGCGGTGTTTCCCGAGCGTTATGACATGTCCTTCGAGGTTTAAAGAGATCATTAATATCATGGTAGGCAGCGGCTTCGCAGAGCCCCTGGCATTGCAGAAGTCTCTAAGTGACAGTTACCACTTACCATCAGGTGGGCTGTTGGCTCGTCTGCCATTGTAGGCGATAAAAAAAAAACACTTCGTTGCCAAACTAACATCAACGACATCGGATGTCCTAAGTTGCAAAAGTCCAATGCGCATATGCGCGTTGAAGCCGTCCTTATAGGATGTAAAACACAGCTTGTGGAAACATAAGAGAACATACAAGTACCAAAAACAGTTCTACCTATTTCGATATCTGTTAATGACGGAGTGCGGTGGCACCCAAGGCACTAGAGTCTAATCACCTCTTCACCGCTAATGAACATCTTAACGACGTACCTCTTTGGCAAAAGAATCACAATATAGGTAATTCAAACCAAATTAAATAATGGTGAGCTGCCCGACAATGTAGAACCTTTGTTAAAGCTAAGAGTCAATATAGGTAATTGACGAAACAGCTTTAATACTACATGAAACACTTTTAAATGAATGAAGCTTCGACGTATTACTGTCTGGTACCGATTAATGAAACAACAACATGTTGTCATTAAAATACCGTTATCTTATGTACTGTGTTATTTAATAAATTTACATTACCTGCTAATGCTAATAACAACTAACTTTGTTCGCATATCAACGTTATGTAAACTAGCTATTTCTCAGAAAGTTTTATTTATTTATTTATTTCCTTTTATTTCTGCGACTTGGCGATCTGTGTTACACACAATGAGCCATTCATTTGTTGTACTCTCGTACTCGATTATTTTTCATATTTTAGAGGAGACTCCAGTAAGCGCTCCTTCTACTTCCTGTTACTAATTAAATCTTCGTTTTAACGAGCAGATACTGAGTCTAGTGTATCTTACACTTTCTTATCCCACTAGTTGTGACGCTAGCTCATTAGTGTGTTGACAGTCTCTTTTGATAGGTACTGCTGTATTTTGCAATTTCTTGCTTAACTGTGTCTAGATTCAGATCCATGTAAATATATTTATTGCTAACAAAATATGGGATATTCATTATGGTCCTTATAGTTTTGCAGTATTTCTATGTTGCTGAAACTTGCTGATCCCCACAGTTGGATGCCGTAAGCCCAAATGGGTTTTGAGATGGACTTGTAAATTGCCATTTTACTGCTGCATGACAGTTTTGAGGTCCTTCCGATCAACCAGTACATAGATCGCATACGAGCGTCAAGTTGCTTTCGTTTGCTCCAAATGTACTTCCTCCATGTGAGGCGACGGTCAAAATGAATACCCAGATATTTAGCATCATCAGCTTGTGGTATATCTACATTGTGGGGCAAGCCTGTCTTCGCAAGGTGAAGGTCACATTCACAGACTTATTCTGATATGCTTTGATTCTCCATAGGTCAAGGTGTAGTCTGTGGGCACAATTCACTCAAAAATCATACAGCGCCTTTCGTGTCCAATATAATAATGCATTTAGGATGCTGTTGGGGCTGCCCCGCTGCTGCAGTGCGTCGGGGATGTTCGCTGAAGCTAACGTAAACTGCTTCTATACAGTAATGCGGAAGAGATGCGCATCCTTGGTTCGCCGGGTACGAGGCAGTGCCAACAGCATCTTAGCTATGATAGCAAGCAGGCTCGACTCCGTGTTTGTGACTCACTGCTGCAGGATATCAGCTGGGCCTGTGACACTGTTGCAGTGATGACACATTTTGTTTATATTTGTACATATTATACTAACATAGTTCATAAGTTATTGCTGTATACTAACACCATGGATCTTTGTTGTCTGAATAAATGAATAAATTATTATTATTATATTTCTACTCTAGAAAGGTGGTGCTGAAGATTATTTGAAGCCATTTGATGGTTTTCACTCACTGATAAGATGGCCGTATCATCAGCGTATGTGGCAGTTACGGTGTTAACGTGTGTGGGCAGGTCAGCAGTAAATAAAAGGTATAATACCGGGCCTAGTTTGCTTCCCTGTGGGACACCTGACTTGATGTTACTTAGTTGAGAAGTTTCGTTGTTGTACTTGATTTCAAAACTTCTCAAGCTTAGGTATGATTTCATAATCAGAAAGAAGCTGTGAGGAAGCATGTTCTTTATTTTATATAAAAGTCCATCGTGCCAAACTTTATCAAACACCTGGCTGATATCCAGAAAGACAGCTGAGCAGTATTGTTTGTTTTCTAGTGCCGTACCAATGACATCAATTATCCTATGTACTTGTTCTATAGTACCGTGACCCTCTCGGAATCCGAATTGATATGGAGGTATTATCGCAGATAGATAAGGATACATTTTATTGTGAATAACTCTTTCAAGCAGTTTTCCAACCACTGGTAATAAGCTAATAGGTTTATATGATCCAGTTTCATGTAGTGGTTTGCCCACTTTTTCAGAGTCAGACCTGGCCTATGTACCATCTGGCGCTTTAAGTAGAGGTATTTGGACTCTTGATCTTTTCAATTTTTTAGTGACTTTCCATAGCGAGTAATCGGAGTCTTTGGTTGGAGAAAGAGTGCTCAGGTAGTTTTGGAGTTGATCATTTGTAATCTTGTCAATCATTCTTTTAAGATCCTCTGATGCCTTGTTGAAGTTTCTTTTGTCACTTGGATAACCGGTATTATGCCATATTTTTCTTAATCTCCGTCTCTCGTTGACTTTATCTTTTATCAGCTTTGGGTTTGTATTTGTCTTTGAACTTCTCGTCTTTTGAGCCGGAGTGGAGTTTTTAGCGGCTAGGTGGATTAATTTATTAAAATATTCTATAGCTGATTCTACTTCATCTGGAATTTTTTAGGGACACATTGAAGTTGACGTTACTATTTATTATATTTCTATACTTTTCCCAGTTTGTTTTGATGCTATATTATCTAGGAGGGATTCTATATGATTGTCTAGCACTCTTATTATGGTTGCTTGTATTTTCTCTGTGCGGTGTTCTTCCATGGAGTAATGTTTGATGTTTTTTCTGATAATAACTGCTGTGCCCCCGTGAGAAGGGTGATTTGTGAGATAAGTGTCATAATTTTCGATATTTAAGTATGACTTTGAAGTAAATCTAGTTTTTGAAATCAAGGTCAAGGTCCAGGAAGATTTGAAGTTCGGGTATGCGCTCCGACAGTCCGTTGGCGTTCCAGGTGATTATGCGAAGATTTAGGGTTTATTTTTGCACTAATTGGGTGATAAGCTGGATCATGCGATCCATCATGCTGTCGAGCATATTGCTCATGATGTTTTGGAATCGATCAAACATTGTGTCTAAAATGTTGACTATGTTGTTAGTATCTCCCTTATCTTCTATTTCAGGTTGAATCCTGTTTTTGGCCGCGTCAGCATATGTGCGGCTTGAGGTCCGTGCCTTGTTTTTGTTGTTTGTGCTTTCTTTGTTTTCAGGTATCTCTTGCAAGCTTCCAATCCCTTTTGTTATAGGTTTAGTTGTTTGATTTTTCTTTTTTAATATAATTTCTTTATATTGCCTGTATTTTTTACACCCTTTGTAGCTAGAGGGGTGTTTTCCTGACAGTTAGCACATGTCGCATCGATCTCTGGTGGTTTCGAACATTCGTTTGATGGATGTGTCCCACCACATTTTACGCATCGATATGGTCTGCAACATTGGTTTCTAGATTGACCAAATCTTTTTCACCTTTTGCATTGCAATATTTCTTGTTTCTTGTATGGAGCCTCAAAGGAAATTTTCATAATTTGGCGAGCCTGTCTATTTTGAATATATCCTTGTTGTTGTGTTTAGGTTCTAGATCCACATAAAAAAGAAGTAAGTGGATCTTTAGTTTCTCTGTGCTTTACATTGAAAATCTATCTTACCTTGTAACCAAGCTCATTTATTTTCTTTTTAGGTATTCAGTATCTTCAGACGAATGAATGCCGCATAGAACCACTCTATAAGCCCTTTAACTTTTCAGTTTATATGTATATATATATGGCTTATATTATTTGCAGTAAAATTTTCTCGGATTGTTTTGTAGGTATCTATGTCTATGGGCATAATTTTAACAATATGTCCAGATTTCAATGTGTACATGTTGGTATCTACTAACTTATTTAGAACTTGTTTTAGGAATGTTACATGTGTGTGTTCTGGCTTGTGTAGCCTAGGTGGAGGTAAGGGTGATGTAATTTCCTTTTCTCTAGTATCCAGAGCATCAAATCGGTTTTGTGTTGGTATGTTGTAGCTTGTCTTAATTACTTTCGTGGTAACATTTTGGTCTGGGCTATTCTCGGGCCTTTTTCTTTTGGTTGTTGGCACCTGGTCTGACTTTTTTATTGGCAATATGCTTTTTGAGTCTTAACAGACGACCGGATTTGGTGTGTTCCTCACCATCACTTTGGTGCGCAGCAGACCATATTCGATCGTGTGGAGAGCAGTCCGCCGGACATTATTTTTATTATTATCTGTGCGGTTGGTGCGACCAAGAATATTATACAGTGTATTGTTTAATATACTTAGGTGCGACCCATAGAGTACATTATATGGTGCGACCGTTTGTACGCTGGACGCGGTGCACTCCGCACCAAGTTCGATCGTGTGGATGAAGCACCAGACCGTTTATCGTAAATCTACTTCCGAACAGCATCCATTTTTTGTTACATATCAACTCTTGTTTTATCATTGTAATTTGTTCCAAATTATAGCGTATATTTTTCACGAGGCTTTTTATTATTTTCTACGGCTTCTACTAGTGCAAGAACTCCATTTTCATCATGGCGTCCGAGCGCGATGATGTCAATATTACGGGAAAAATATTAATAGTGGAAATTTTAGAATTATACATTCGGATTAAAACTATAGTTCGACATAAATTGATTAACGATTCGTTCGTTCATTTATTAGGGACAAATAAAGAGTTACATGGCAAATATTACAGTGGAGTTATTCTTATAAACTTTAGCAAGCACTTAACCCACACTATTGTCCACGTGATAGGTAGGTACACATAAACATATTTATAGAAAGCGAACAGACTATTTCTTTCTTCTATTTCAGATACTCATGTTATATTTATTTAAATAGTATGACAGAGCAATTACATAATTTAATTAGTTTCATTAGTGGCGGCGCGGCGGTGAAGTGGCTGCTATTATTGCCAAAAGAAAAGCGATTTTATTTTCTTTGGAAATTGTAGACATGGCACGAGTTACACATCCAACAACGACTAGTCCACAGAGAAGACTGGACATCTCTAGTCCAGTCTAGACGTATTTACGCTACCAGGTTTTAAAACCAGGGCTTTGCTTCGAAGTACGGCGCCCTGGTACGAGCAGACAATACTTGCAAGTATAAAAGTATGTGCTATAAGGCGAACGCGCGATAGCATAGCATAGGAAAACGATTCATATTTCAATGTACCTAGATAAAAAACACACTCGTATTTTGTTAATAATTAATATTTTTTTATTTATAGGAATTTGCGCCTTACCATACTGGAAATATAGGTTGAATTCCTATGCAAGCATTTTAGATAAGGCGCTCGCGTCCAACGTGGTAGCGGGTTGCCATACTTGAACCCGACCTTTAGCGGATGGGACGACAAATACTTTCAAGTATTTTAAAACCTGGTTTTTGACCCTAGTATTTTTACGTACTTGTACTTAGAAACCCTGGTATTGAATTTTGCAAGTATATCTCATATCTAGACTGGACCGTGCGATGAGTTGTCCGGTCGTCTGTTGCGCGGAGCGCACCGCACCATCACTTTGGTGCGGCCATACTAAATTCGGTCGTCTATTTAGAACTTTAAAAACACCTGAATAACCGTGAATAACCAACCTTGTCGATTTCGATTGTCGATTTGAACATTGACTATCGACTGGACTGTATCGAGTTGCAACTCGACTATTTGCACTATTGCACCCATCTATTACTTGTCATCTTACTTTGTCATTTGGTCATTTGATACTTAGAATTCGTTTTTACAATTCGTTCCTCCAGGTACCTTTAGGTACTCACTTTTAACTCGTACCTACCTAGTTCTCGTTCTCATCTCGTTCGGTCGGTACTAGGTCAGTGTGACCATATGTGGCAGGATCCTGCCTTTTCGGCAGGCTTAGCCTTTATTTTACTCTCTGGCATATAATATGTTTGACGTTTTAGAAATCTGGCACTATTTGGCAGTTTAAAGAATTTAAACTGGCAGTCTTGGCAGCACAGCTTATTAAAAGGAGTTTGGTGCAGTATCGACAAAAGAAATAGTATTAGAGAGGAATTTTTAATGACAATGGCAACATTAGCAACAATACGAGTAAGACCTTTAGTTCGGAGATGTCCATCTCTTGAATTGAATTTGTAGTTCATTCCATTGTGAACCTTAAAGTGCTGAACAAAATATTTATAATAATTGTATTTTTAGTAAAGTTTTCAGTTATTTTTTCTAATTAGTCGGACTAGAAAAACTGTAGGAGACGGTGTGAATGTTTCAATTCCTGACTTATCATGAAACGTAAATATGAACGATTATATCGCCTAGAGTGGTCTGGTCTGGTCCTGATTAGCAAAAGCGAAAGAAGCAGATTGCAGATGTTTCATGGTGTAAAGCATGCACTAAAGTTGTCTAATTTTAAAGAACATGCAACTACTACCTAATAAGCATAAGAAGAACATAATCGAATACAGTGGGCAGTCATCGGTGACTATACTATTTTAACATTTTACCAGGAAATTGTAGGAAGTATTAGTAAGTAGGTATTATTTTTGTTTTATAATTTTAGGTGCAAAAATTATTAAAAAGTCTTCACTAGAAGATTACTAAAAAGGTTAAAAGATTTTAAAACTATATCGGCATTTTGTGTATAGGAGTTTGGCAGGATTTGTCAGTTTTTATGCCTAGGCTGGGCAGGATCTCTAATTTAAAGTTGGTCACACTGTACTAGGTACTCTCGTCTCGATAGCAGTCAGTAGTCACTAGTTAGTCTGTGGCAGTCGTAAATAAATAGTGCGTGTGTGACTTGTGTGAGTTGTGTTGTCCAAGTTCCTAGTTCATTTTGCAGTAACCGACGAAAGTTTATAAGTTTAATTACTCTCAGAGCGCGTAACAGTAAAATGACAAAAGATGTATATCAGTTTTTATATAATTAATATTTAATATTTAGATATTATATTGTAAAACCATAGTTAACGGTACGAAACAGTTACAGGAAAATAAAATATATTTAGTAGATAATAAAAACCGGTTTTCAAAAGTGTGTTTGTGTCAGCCAGAACCACAAAATATATTTGATCTTCAATACCTTTAAAACAATCGCCGTAATAAAATGTGGTTAGGGCGCTTGATCATCATTAGTATCATAGTACATTTGGTGATTACTCAAGATGGTAAGTGTAATAATACCTAAGTACCTATACATGCCTCCGCGGTGCAGTGGGCGCCAAAGCGACTGCTGTGCACGAGGTTGTGGGTTCGATCATTACACGGGACAAAACTTTGTGTGATCCTTAAATATTTGTTCCTGGTCTGGGTGAACTTTGTGCCCGTTTTATGTATGTTTGTAAAGTCTCCCGCGACACAGGGCTTATTCCTAGTGCGAGAATGGGAGTTAACATTAAAAAAAAAAAAATTTCAAAACTCATTCACGTAAATAATTATTAAAATAATCTTCGCAACAATACTTAATGCCTTGTTATATATATTTAACAATATAGCAGTTCGTCGTAGAACTATTATTATCAATAAATCGTAGTAATTGGATAAACATCCATTAAGACCTTCACAAAGTCCACATGACTTTGTGTTATCTTTATCAAAATGTTTGCTTCTTGTAAAGTAATGAGTGTCTAAGTTGGAGCAAGACGAATATACTTACTGAATGATGAAGGAAATCAAAACATCACATGCCAAGCAGGCAGGCAACCCATCCAACAGAGGACGGGCCAGGCAGCAGCCGCGTTCTGTTTAAAACTACGATCACCAGCCGATATTCATTATTATCGCAAAATCTCCTAAATTTTATGTTTGGATAAGTTCTTTGTCCTGCACAAAACATGTTTTGGCTGGAACGAATAAAGCCTATACCTACACCATTCCATTTTCCTTAATTTTTTTTTTTTATATTTATTAGCCTACCAAAGTGACTTCACCCCGCCTGATGGTAAGCAGTCAGTGGAATCCAGAAGTGGTGGCCACCATACCAAAAGCTATCGTCTTAAACTGCTGGTATGGTGGCCTCCACTATGGCGGCTGGGAATGGGGTTAGGGGAAGGGAATGAGGGAGGTGAGAAAAGAGGAAAGGGGGAAATTGGGCCTCCGGCACTCTCACTCACCGAACGAAACGCAGTAGTAAGGATACTACTACTCTTAAGTCGATCTTCTATGAGAGGGTACTACTTCCTCGGACGATCCGGCCCATTCATGCTGAAACCAGCGTGGATCTACGTCTAAAAATTACATTATTTCAATTTACTGCATCACTAAGGCAATCAACCGTAGGCTAGTCAACCGCATGAAGGTGGTATAAGTATTAGGTGTAACATAAGAAAGCGACAGAAGGAACACAGGATCTGCAGTAGAATTTTTTAGAAGACTGCCTCCCCTGAAATTTACGGCGATCTCCATTCCCTAATCATGGCGAAATCCCTCCAAATGTATAATGCCCGGAGAAGAGTTGTACAGCAGTGGACGAGTTGATGACACTATTGCATGTGTACCAATTCAGTTAAACAAGAAATATATGTATACTTATTATTAAAAAACAGAAAGCCCGCCTTCCTAAAACAAAGTAAAAAGAAAGAATCCCATTTTTTTCTCGTGCTGACGCTACATTGAAATATTATGTACCCTATGTCATTCCCACAATTAATACGAATGGATGTTAAAAATCCATTAGGATGTAGAGCGTGCCAAAAAAATAGACATAAATATACACATACATACCTAAATACATACATGCATACATTACCCTCCTTGACTGCAGCAGTTGGACAAAAATTTCAATCTACGCCCACACTTACACAAAGAGCTGCTCTGCTGCCGTCGCCAGTAGCGTGATTTTACATAGCCTATAACCTTCCTCGAGAACTGAGCTATCATACGCAAAAAGAATTTTCAAATCCGATAGTTCCAGAGATTAGCGCGTTCAAACAAACAAACAAACTCTTCCAATTTATATATTAGTATAGATTGAACGCATCGAGCACGTTATAACTTTTTTCCACTTGACGCTATAAATCGCGAATATGGGTATCTAGTTTACTTAGTTTACGGTATCTTGTATGCTGACCTATAGCTTCTTACGCTCGGCGGTTCTGGCGAAATCCGTTAATTGTTACAACGGTTAATTACATATGTATACTACAGAGATCTCACGCACACGCCGAACTCAACGCGTTCTCGATGCTGCTGAGCTGGACGACGACGATATCACACTTTACCATACACCTACACCTAAAGCGCATTTAGTGCCCTGACTAGCACTAACCTGGTCCATGGTTCTACCCCGACCGCAAGGGAGCTAAAAAAGATAACCGTTATCGCGTACTAATAATGCGTCAACCTTTTTTTAATCACGCTCTTGTTTAGGCATGCGGTGAGTCTGAGGTTCTAACCCCACATAAAAGGCACCAATAACAACGTTGTTTAGTTTATTTACGCTTGAGAACCATTTTCGTCGCCGAAAATTCGCACACACTTGTAAAAACTGAAGAGGCTAACAACCTATACCTGAGCCATGTTATGCAATAACCTGTTAACCCACAAAAATATGAATTTTAAGTTAACGCCATCTAGCTCTTGTAGCCAGTCTCCTGAACCCTTAAAAAAATGCAGAGGCATGTAGTAAATTTATAACAACGCCATCTACCAAAAAAATGTTCCTGCAGTTTGCGGAACTAGTCTTCAACAATTTTGCAATAATCGATTACAGACCTGTCACGACACGCGCGCTTTTCTTCTGAGACAATTACTTTAAAATGTTGTTTTCTGTTGATTATTGTGGCTTTCAGTGAAATTTAATATACGTGTAGTATTTTGTAATATTCATGAAACTGTGGGTTGTGCGAATTTAATTATTTTACAAGTTTTTAAGTAACTACTTGCTGCAACAAGGCACAAGGTAAGTTTTCATTGTTTTGATTTTAATGTTTTCTCCTGTTCTATACAATCATTAGCGCACTATAGTCGTTTTTCTCATCATAAAGGACTATGGAATTGGAATGAAATTAAATTATTTCCCGTTAATTACGAAAAATCTGGCAATTTAAACTTGTGTAATTTATAACTGGTTATTGCTTTAATACTCGTACCTTAACGGCCGCTTAGTGTATTTATCTTTTTTATATTATTCTATAATTTAATCCGAAGAGAAGCTGATTTATTATTATGAGGGAAGGTTACAATAACATATAAGAATGTCTATATACACTCGTTGTAGGCAGATGATAATAATTTATAAAAACATTAATATATTTAATTTTTTAATAGGTTATTGCGAAATTGATATGTTAAATTTTAGGTATGTGCTACAACCATGCATCGTATAATACTTTTCATATTACGAAACTAAAGCCAATAATAAATTATTTTCAGGTATTGAACATGAACTCTAGAGCACAGAAGCTTGTCGCTATGGCTCGTGACGAGCATTTATGTAATAAAAACGACGACAAAGAAGAATCTGAAGAAGAAGAAGAATCTTCCAACCGTGGAGATGTAACAACTTTAGCACAGTTGAAACAGGATGTACATCTTAAGCGTCATAATACTGCTTCATGTTCGTTAACTTATAAAGATTTTGAGCGTGACTTAAGCTATAATGATTTAAATATAAGTAATATAGAAGAGTCTATAGATACTAATTCTCAGTTAATACATTTGGATGATTTAGATATTGTCCCTAACAGCCTTTCCAGTATGTTTAATGATTACGATGACAAAGGAAACGAAATTATCGCGGAAATAGAAGTAGAAGAGAAGAATATCGGTAGACCCAAGCGCGGAAGAAAAAGAAAAGTAGAAGACCAGTCTCGAAAAGAGCGAAAACGAAGAGCCAATGTAAACGAAAAGTATATCAGTGCGAAAGGAAAAGAAGTATTACCAAAAGAATTCGACAACACATACCATTGTGATTGCAAAAAGAAATGCACAACGATCTTGTCTATTGATAGCCGGAAACAAGTATTTGACCAATTTTGGTCTCTTGGGTCATTCGAAGGTCGATGTGCTTTCATTTGTGGTAAAGTAACACAAACTCATAAAGCTAGGACGTATACTTCGTCAAATTCGAAGAGAATGTATTCACGAAAATATACGCTTTGTGATACCGAAATATGCAAGAAAACTTTTTTGAAAACCTTAGGTATTTGTCAAAGTAGAATCGATATAGCAATGCAGAAAAATAATAGATCATCGAATTTCAAAGACAATAGAGGAACAGCTAGTGGTGGCAAAAATAAAATCAATGAAGATGACATTAATCTTATAGTTGGCCATATTGATTCTTTTCCTAAATATATTAGCCATTATTGTAGAGGTAAGACTGATAGTCGTTATTTGAATACTGAACTCAACCTATTAAAAATGTACGATTTATTCAAAGCTAAATATCCAACAAATGAAAACCTACCGAGTCTTGCAACATATAAGAAAATATTTTATGAAAAATTTAACCTCAGATTTAAAGCCCCAAAAAGTGACACATGTAAAACTTGTGACACTTTTGCAGCTAATATAAAATCCTTAACAGGCACAGAAGTTGAAGAAGCTAAAAAGCAACGAGATTTTCATATTAATAAAGCTTCAGAGCTTAGAAAGCAAATGAATGCAGATCTGAATTTTGCGTCAGAAAAAGATACTGTAGAAACACTTACTTTTGATATGCAAAAAACCCATCCACTTCCAAAAATACCCACTAATATAGCCTATTACAAACGGCAGTTAAATTTGTATAATTTAGGGATTTATATAGGAAGTAGCAAACGCTCAATTTTTAACTTATGGCTTGAAAATGAAGGTGGTAAGGGTACTCAAGAAGTTGGATCCTGCTTGCGAAAGTACATTTTGAATAACATACAATCCCCAGTAACGGATCTTATCTTATGGGCGGATTCTTGTGGAGGGCAAAATCGGAGTATTAAGTTAGTTCTCATGTTAATACATACCATGCAACATCACACATCTTTACAATCGATTACATTGCGGTTTCTTTTGTCGGGGCATAGCTTCCTACCAAATGATGCCAATTTTGGTGTTATAGAATCACAGTTGAAAACGCAACAAAGGCTTTACACTCTAGAAGATTATGCAGAAAGTATTCAGAAGTCAAAGAAGAAAAAGAAGTTTGAGGTTTCGAGAATGGTACCCTCCGATATGCTCTCTGTCAGGCCACTAGAACAGGCAATAACAAATAGAAAATTTGACAGTGCAAAAAACAAAGTTAATTGGTTGAAACTGCATGAGATTGTAATAGAAAAACCATTTCCCTATATTTTGAAAGTCAAAACTGAAATTGCACAAGAAGATGCTCAGATAGTAAATCTTGAGAAGGCAGGGAAAGGCCGTAAGCCTGTGCTAAAGAATATTAATTTGCCCGAATGCTGGCCAAACGGAAAGTCTTTGAGTGTAGAAAAATTAAAAGATCTAAAAGAATTAATGAAACTGATACCGGCAGACGCTAAACCATTTTATGATTTCCTAAAACATACTCCAGGTGTTTCTATTGATGAGGATATAGATGGATATCATGTTGAAGATATTGAACAGCTATCAGAGGATGGAGAAGACTGATCTCTTATTTTTGATTATTTACCGATGTGATCTCTTATCAATCTCAATTTTGTTGATTTTTCAAATTTATAATTATGTTAGCATGTTTGCTCCATTTTTTTGTTACCTTATTCTGTCCCACTGCTGGAAAAAGGCCTCCCCTATTTTTTTTGTTAATTAACAATAATATGTCAAGGGCTTGCAAAACATTTTAGCACTTAAAAAATGCTCTGGTTAAATTTTGCAATAAACTATTTGGGCTTAAATGTTTGTTTCAAAAATCTTAATATCTTGATTGTAATTTCGCAATAAACAATTCATCATTATTTAATTTATTTTTATTTTCCCTATAACTCTCACTCTATTAAGCTGTGTTTGAATCACTACAGTACATGATGACCTATTTAATAAGTTTTGGATACAATCAGAATAGTATAAGAGTATTTTTTGTAGCTGTGAATTTCTTTGAACTGACATTTCTCCGGTTTAGGTTTTTTAGGGTTGACACGTTATTGCATAACATAGCTCACCTACAACGCACAAAAACGGTTGTGGCGCTAGCAGGATGAGCGCCAGTCATTTTTTAAAAGCATACTATTAATATGTGTTGAACTGAACAAGAAGTAGCGCACCCCAATACGAGATATCTTGTTTATCGTAAGTATTTTTTCTAAAGACAGCTCACACGCAGAACAAGCTCTATGTCGCGGGAGGCAGACTCTAAACAATTATTCATGGATATTTATTATTTTGTGCCGGCATGGCTTAGAATATTTGCACATACGATTAAACATCTCAGGTAAATTAGTCAGAAATAGTAAATGCCTTAAAAATGTCCTTAAAAAAATATATATTATAAAAATCAACTGACATTTTTGGTTTTCGAATCGCCCACGTGTAGATTAGATACGCATTATGTTCCTACGATATGATTACAAATCAGTGAACTTGCTCTAAACATGCACATAAACCATCGGGAAGAAATGCAAACGATCGTAAAAATCATATCAAAATACATTGCATGAAGTTATTTCTAGTAGGTACTTATTGCCTAAGCTTGACAAACATCAAGAGTTTTAGGTTCTTCATGTTCTAAGAAAGTTTCTGTCCATCTTGTGTGCTTGTTAGTGAGCAGGTGGTCCGCTAGCAGACCGTTTGGTCCTTTGTGCATCTAGTTCGGCTAAATTAAGTACTTCATCCAGCCCAGCTCTACCCAGAAAACTTCTGCGCAGTTTCCTGCCATATTCGCAGGCTTCGCGGAGCAACCTCGGGTTGCCGAGGATTTGTTTTGTCCATCTACTCTTCATTAAGTAAAATTCTTAATTTTTCACAGTTGGCGACTCTTGTATGAATGACCGATCATTGGAAGGTATTTGTACCGCAGTTTCCAGATGTGATGCAGCAATGAGGTGAGCCTTGACTTTCATCTGAGTTCAGGGATGTTAGGGTATTAATAATAAATATGTATTTTATCTCTTGCTCTTTATCATACACTAGTTTTCCGCGGCGTAGTTTTTCCCGCGTCTTTGCTTACTGCTCTGCTCCCGTCGCCAGTAGCATGATGTTACATAGCCTCGAGAACTGGGCTATCATACGCAAAAAAAAATTTCAAATCCGACTGGTAGTTCCAGAAATTAGCGCGTTCAAACAAACAAAAAAGCAAACAAACTCTTCCGCTTTATACATATAATTACCATACATAGCATATAATAATGAGGAGCTTGAGGAGGATTCTAACCAAAAATATATATGACAAATAACAATGAGTATCATAAAAACAACCACCATTCTCTCTTTTCGTAGCTATGTGTCCCACATGGTAGTGGAGTCAGCCTTCCTATCTCTTTCTCCCATTTCGCTCTATCTCTGATATTATCTTCTTGGGAAACCCTCATATCCTTGGTACCTACACTTTGCCATCTTGTTTGTATCTTCGACCGAGTAGAGAGTTGCAAGCTCAAGTTCTTTACGTAGTCAGGTGGTCTTTTTTTAACGTGACTACTCATGCCATCCACCAATGTTTTTTTTTTTATGTTAGCCTACCAAAGTGTCTCCTCCCCGCCTGATGGTAAGCAGTCAGTGGAATCTAGAAGTGATGGCCATCATACCATCTTCTTAAAATGCTGGTATGGTGGTCTCCGCTATGGCGGCTAGGAATGGGGTTAGGGGAAGGGAATGAGGGAGGTGAGGAAAGAGGAATCACTTACCGAGCGAATCGCAGTAGTACGGATACTACTGCTCTTGCGTCGATCTTCTATGAGAGGGTAGTACTTCCCCGGAAGATCCAGCCCATTCATGCTGAAACCAGCGTGAATCTACTACCGTAAAAATGATACTCGTATATTACATAATTTTGACATGTACAAAACTTTATTGCTAAAGAGAGTTGAAACTAACTTTATTGGCTTTGATACCATACCATCCCTTCTTCTTCTCTGGGATCCTGATACATGTGGAGTGATATGGTATCTTAGGCCATCTCGTCATTGTCATCCAGTTGGCGATGGATTCTGATCGGTTGAAGTTCCTATGACGATCTTCCATTAGTTGGACAGTAGATGTCTTTCGACATTTTTTATAGTATGGAACAAAAATGTAAAAGACGAAACCTTTGAAATAAAGTTTTATGCTTTACAGAGCTATAAAAGAGAAGAAATTTCATCAATTTCAAAGATGTGGCTTTACTGGATTTGAGGAAGTAGTATGTTGTCCAAGAGGCACAGATAAATTTGGTAAGCATTTTTGTAATAAGTATTTTTTTAAACTGGTAACCACTGCATAATATGCACTTTTTTTGGGGACACGGTTTGCTATCTACTTGATGCTTGTCACCACAGATAGAAATGAAAATGCCTGTACTTCACATTTCTTTGAAACACATTTTATCTAGAAGATTACTAGACTTCGATACTCACCACACTACACAAGCTTGTTAGGTCAGCATTATTCTGTGGGACAAGATTACTGCCCTAGCCAGATCACCCCAATTTAAATGAGAAGTTTCCTACAAAAAACATTTCGTTCTCAGAATATTACTAACAAATGTTCGTTATAAGCTTCAAAGACTTTTTTCTGATCATTTTCTGACAGGTCAAAATACTGGCGACAACAACACCGGAGGCAACGAAAATTCTAGAATAAGAGCACAAAGAATTGCAGACAGAGGTATAATATTCTTAATAATACATATTTACTGTATTGAGGCCAATATTAAATATGATCACGTGTCTATTCATGCTTTTACACTTTCCTTCTTTATTTCGCTACTAAAGTTACACACGATAGAAATTTACTCTTTCAGCAATCTTCTACATTCTATGTCCTTCTCACAGTTCTCCCCTCGTTGACTCTTTCCTGGCCAACTTAGCCTTCTATGAAATGCGCTTTCGCTCGACAATAACACTGCGCACTACCTATATCACCCTCCAGTTTCTAAGAAATGTGTCTGCTGGGCGACCAAGTCTAGTTTAGCGGCTGTCGCAGCACGTGTACGCTAAGAAAAAAGTGGGCCAACAAACCTTACACCATTTTTTTATTATTTTAGAATGTCAGAAGATTACTGCGGGCAGTATACCTCCTTTGGATTTTCATATCTTGGGTGGTGAGGCTGCATCACTTGGGGAATTTCCACATATGGTAATTATTTCTATTGTTTTCCTCGTTTTAAATAATTACTGTTTAGTCATTGCCGTGTTCTTTGACAAAACCAACAGTATAAACAGGAAATATTTGTTTGTGCAGTTCCACGAAATAATATATAATAAGATGTAAACCGGTCAGCGACCTACTTTAGTACCTACACCACTCCATTATTTAATATCGCCCGTGCGTAAAATATGGTTTGTTGTATCCCTCGGGAACCAGACCGATTTTCGGGATAAAAGGTAGCCTATGTCCGTCTTCGGCACTGAATCTATCTACATACCAATTTTCATCGAAATCATTCGTCGTTTAGGTGCTGAGTGGTAACAGACACACACACACACATATACACAAACTTTTGCATTTATAGGTAATACTAGTTGTTCCCAACGTCTTCGCCCGCGCCTAAAATGTGTTTTGTCTCCCACGGGAACCGATTTTCGGGATAAAACGTGGTCTATTTCCGTCTCCGGCACCTAGTCTATATATAGTACGTGCGAACCAAGACCAATTGCACTCTAAGAGTCGAGAGGTTGGAGTCGCGTCACAACACGAATTTTAAATCGTTCGTGGTTCGAGTGCCGACGCAATATCTCGAAACTTGTCTTCAACAAGAGTTTTGGCCGAAAGGTGTTGTATATCGACGTTTTCGTGGTAGGCTACACAACACCGCGCAGCGAAATATGACGCCGAAATAATTCATGTTAATTAGGTTTAGTTTATATAAAATATGTATTAGTTTATAATTTTCTTATTATATTATACCAGTTTTCATCGAAATCGGTTTAATCGATTATAAGTACCTAATACTGCGATGACGAGTTTTTATGAATTTTAAATTACAATGCATTATTATATTCAATATAATTATGGCTCTAGACTTTTGTATCGCTTTGATTTTCATTTTTGGTCGTTGTATCCACAACGAATTAATATCGGTAGGGCATTTATAAGTACCTACTGCGTACAAAATTTTTTGAACATCTTAGGCGTCATAACAACAATGATAAATATTGCAGTCTGCAAGACGTTAATTGTAGTATTATTAATTTATCTGCAATTTGCAGATGAAGTAATAATACTACCAATATCGTTCGAACTCGCGAAGATAAACCGTAGGTCGTAAAACTAAGATATATAAATTCGTTAGTTATTACACTAGCATCGTTGTCAGTTTCTAATGTATCATCATCACGATGTTGCATCTTTATTAAAAATAAAATTATTTTTAGAAAAAAAATGAAAACCGACTTCAAATAACACCTACATGTTCAATCCTTAACTAAAAAGTAGAAAATAATATTTTAATTACTTCATAGCAAAGAACATTAAAGGGGAATCAACGCAATCCTTGATACCTATAATACTTTACTATTTATAGTTTTTAATCAGTTATTTTGGAGTCGGTGCCAGCCAAGAAGGATCTTTAATTCTGTCTTTGCAACCAACTTTTGTAATGCACGGTGGGGATTGCCTGAGTGCACTACCCGAACGCGGTCATACTTGTGAACGCAGACGTCATTGATAGTTGTGTTCAGATATACATAAAAAATTTGAAGCGCACTTATCAGATTCCGTTCGATTTCTTGTATTAAATCTATATTTTTCATTCATATATTAATAGATTAATCAAGAAGATTTTTTTTTGCTAGTAGGTAGGTTATTTTTATGAAGGTCATTATGATCCTTCTTGGCTGGCACCGACTCCAAAATAACTGATTAAAAACTATAAATAGTAAAGTATTATAGGTATCAATGATTGCGTTGATTCCCCTTTAATGTTCTTTGCTATGAAGTAATTAAAATATTATTTTCTACTTTTTAGTTAAGGATTGAACATGTAGGTGTTGTTTGAAGTCGGTTTTCATTTTTTTTCTAAAAATAATTTTATTTTTAAACTTTTAGTGGGAATTAATTGTGTATAAATATATTCAATATGGGTAGATCTACTAAACGTGCTGTGCAAATGAGACAGCGCCGCGCCGTTTGAAAGAAAGTAGAGACGAGAGGTAAGATTGTAAATAGAGATATAAGGTCCTTGTCAACACTTTCTCGATCGCTAAACCCTGAATCCCAGAAACCACAAATCAAAACGAAAAAGTGATGATCTACCAACAATAAAGAATCATCAAAAATCATAATTTAACTGACCGAGCAATCGCTCAGATATACAAAAAATGCATATGGTCACTCATCCAGGGCCACTTCGTTTCTAACAAAAAATGAATTTTGAAAATCACTTCGCACTTGTAGCATGGACATGTCAATGTCAGATAATTCGTCGCAAAAGACATCGACGTGTTGCTTTACACGTCTTCACTTCTTGCAAACGTTTTGTTACAAAATATTAAATTGAAGCCAAACTACTAAATCATTCTTTATAAAAAAAACATGGGTGCCCATTTCGGAGTATACCCTTTCAAATAAAAGAAGAATTTGCCAAATTGGTTTATAAATGACGGAGTTAAGTTGTAACAAACATACAATCACTGAACCATTTCTTATAATAAAAAAATGGGACCAATTTCAAAGTATACCGTCTCAAATAAAAAAAAAAATTCAAATCGGTTCATAAATGACCGAGATATGAGGTAACAAACATAAAAAAAAAAAAAAAAACCGACCCGAATTGATAACCTCCTTCTTTTTAAGTCGGTTAAAAACATACGACCCGAATTGATAACCTCCTCCTTTTTGAAGTCGGTTAAAAAGAGATACAATGAAAAATGCCACTGAGTCATTTTGAGCTATAATCCCAATTGTATAAGATAAAAATTACCAAATAGGTTTTTCGCGATAAGTTGTTCTTAAGCGCCGCGCGCCGCCTGTACGGTAGCACGGCACCTTAGGTCTTTTTAGTGGGTACATACTTAAGAGTAGAAGATAGCCTGGCTTCATACCGTTGACATGCTTAATTAATTTATCGTTTACTTTTAAAATGTGTAATTGACTAACTAATATTTTATCGTGAAATATGTAGGTATTTAAAAATAGATTTTGTGATTTAATTTGAATAAGAATGTTTTCAAAACTATTACATTTCTGAGAAACTATATAATATTATTAAATTTTGGTAAGCTAAACCTCTATCATTTGGTACAAACGACATACAGCATCAGTGTCTTAGGTACTTGTCCTAAATGATAGTGGTGGTCACTTAAACTATAGTATAGGTATAAGCTATTGCCTGCAGCTTCGCCCGCGTGAATGTCGCTTAGGTATATTGCATTTTTCATACAAATTTTCATCCCCTATTTTAACCCCTCCAAGCAAATTTTTGGAATAAAAGATGGACTATGTTGTTTCCCAAGGTCTATTTTATCCCTATACCAAATTTCATCGAAATCGGTTCAGTGGTTTACGCGTGAAAGCATAACAGACAGATAGACAAAGTTACTTACGCAATTATAATATTAGTATAGAAGTATGGATTAGATGGTCTTTGAATGATGAGGGTCAATGTTATTCTACTAATGGTAAAATAATTACTTAGATATAGCCAAAAAGTAGTATAATAATACGCGAAGATAAAGACATCAAACTCAAATTTAATAAACAAGTAACGATTTAAGAACATCACTATAACCAGAAGTTAAGTTTACTAGATTAAGGAGAACAATAGACCCAAAATAAACATTAAACAAAAGGTCAGGTCTGGACACAAAATCTGGCTTTAGTGTCGACCATGAGCTAATGAAATACCTAACTCCTCTCCGTTACCTCTATCCTAGACCAAAAGCTTATTATAATCTAGGTCCATCATAGGAAGTAAATATAAGTAATCAGCTACTTAAATAGTATGACCAGCTTAAAAATGTAAATTTGATGATTGCAGGTTGCCCTCGGATACGACCGTGGAAATGGATATGAATTTGACTGCGGAGGTTCAATATTGTCCAAAACTTACGTACTAACTGCGGCTCATTGTGTGGATACTCTAGACAGGTAATGAATATAGGAAATAATATATTAACAGTTCATGTAATAGAAATATTTACCCCATAGTTCACATATTGCCTTTACCTTTTTGTAGCAATATGCAAATTGAGGCAGCTTGTAAAGCACACATTTTACTTTTTATTTTTTCTTCACAACATAGAAAGCTGTAATTACTTAGTAGTATAACTATAGAGTTATGTGTATTGCCTGTGTCACTTTGCATGCTACTCGAATTTGTAACTAGCGATTAAACAGAGTGAGTTTCTTGCCAGTTCAGTTCTTCTCATGGCCCTATACCCTAACGTCAGCGAACTGGCTGTAGGTTAATTGGCTTAAATTTTGTAATTTTTAACATTCATAAGTGTTAATTCAATCAACCTAAATGAATAAAATATATTTTGATATGATTTGATCAGCGTACACTAGGCCATTTCTAGTTAGAATAGTCGTGGTGTACTATAAGGCACACCATTGGGCTCCTGACACCTATAGTAACAACAGTAAAGACAATATTGAACCAACAAGCCGCGAATCCGCAACTTTTAATACCAATGCGAGGGCGGGCCACTAGTAAATGATAATATAATATGTTAAGCATTTCTATGTATTTAAGGATAGAGCCCACTATAATACGAGCGGGAGTCGTGGAGATTGGAGGCAGAGATTGGAACTCTGTAACCGATGACAGGATAGCCCAAATTATATTAAACCCTCGGTACACGAGGCGGGAGAAGTATCATGACTTGGCACTGTTGAGGTAAAATATTTCTATATCATTATTACACTGATGAAGGTATGTGTTTTAAAGATATTTATGAAGATATTGTGTATTTTAATTGCGGGCGAGTTTTGTAAAAAAATATCTGACGAGAATATGTTCCGTTTGATATCTTCGATCTTAATTTTCTCAAACTAATAAGGCTCAAGTAGGATTGCCAGTTTGAGTTAAAAAGTTAGCAGATATAACAAAGACTCATTATTAATCTACAGTAGTGATATAAAGAGAAAAGATGTATACTTATTTGTTATAAATAAACTCAAAAACAACTAAACTACCTAATTCTTAAAATTATTTTATCTTAGAAAGCCACATAATTAGCAAGTAACATAAGACCATTTTTAATCTGTACTGTAACGGAATCTACGCGATTATATTTGCATCCGTGCGAAGCCAGCACATGTCTCTAGTATACCTAGTATATGTCAAAGATTTTCAATCTTGAAAAATTGGTAATAAAAAGATGAAAGAATAGTTTTGATCAAAGATATATAGGAACGGTAAAATTATGTCAACAATTTGGCATTACTATCGGTCCATGGAAAAAACCCGATGACCTAAAAAAAACCCACTGATTTGTACCTGTATTTGTAAGAAAGCATGATAAGTAAACATTGATTTCGAAGAAAACATCTTAAATCAAATGGAAAAGCCCAAATCGAATAATCATTAATAGTGCATTACCTTCTTGTCTTTCATATATTAAGTATATGACATTGTACAGATGTAGATTCTTATTATGTTGCCTAATGAAATGAAACGACGCGATGTCCGATCGACCTGATAAGGATGGCGTGCAACCGATAGATGAGGGTGCCTCACGACTGACCAAGGTGGTGAACATTTGAGGAGCCCTATGTCCAGCTGTGGACGTCTTTCTGCTGAAATAATGATGTCCAAACAATCTCTACGTATGTATTTTTCATAAATTTTCATTTATTTTTAGGTTGGAGCGATCACTGGACTATTCAAGCAATTTGAATGCAATATGTCTTGAAACAAATAATGAAGACCCTAAAATTCCACTTACTATTACTGGCTGGGGACAGATTAGCAACACGCGTAAGTACCTAATATGAGACTAGGGCGGAATAGCTAAAATAGAAAAAGTTCTATTCTTTAGAGAAAATAATACTTTGTTTTTATTAAAACAACTAAGTAGGTACTAATCATACAAAATGTAGGTAACTTTACCTAAAATGAGAATGTAATTTTTACCTTTATTTACTGCGGCAATACTGCTTGGCACTCCTAGTTGTGCCGTGGGAAATTTGTCTCTCCCGTGATATTTTTAATACAAACACACCTGATTGTATAAACACCTGAAGTAGCTATAAACACGGCTGTGATTTAAACATTCTAGAAACAATGCTAAAAAAAAACAAAGCATTGCTGGACTTTATACCTACTCTATAGTCCCTACCTATAGAAACTACGCCGATAACGTTTAAGCGCGTATTTAGTAATTCACCAATCGTTCATTCTGAAACTACTATTGTTTTTTAGCGCACCATATTATTAGTGTGCGTTATGATTGCTCCGCCATGTTATCCAATCAGAAAAAAACTTAGCCCAATATTTTGTCAAAATTTGTCGAAATCGAAGGGTACAAACAAAAAATTTATTATAATATCTTAAAAATAATAAATCTCATACAATGTTCGAGTAGGGTAACCATAATTTCGATGTGGTATGAGGTAATATATTTTTTGAGATAACACGCAATGTAAACTACTCTGAGGGTAAAGTGATATGTCATTCTTCTGAGCTTAATATGTCTACCAAATTGATGTTCACACCGAAATCCTAGCAATTACAGATAATGAGATGTCAGCGTGCAAAGTAGCGTTACGACTGCGTGGCCACGTACTTACTGTTTTGGGCTGATTTTGTCAGTTTAATTTAACTGACATAGTATTTATTGCTTTTATTAATTTCGACAAATTAGGACCTTTCTTCTTGTAATAGTTTTAATGTATAAAATCTTAAGTTTTAAAGAATTCATCAACAATAAAGAATCAACAACGTTACGATTGCGCGGCCATAACTTTCAATCCTAAATATTACGTAACTTCTAATTCTTTTTTGTACAATTTTCGACAAATTATAATAATCTTCAAAGAATTATATCTCTAACCCAATCAGTTGCTGATATCTCCATGGCCGCGCAGTTGTACACGTTACGTTGGCGCGGCCAACTTAAAACCGTTATACCTTCTTTATATCTACTTTGACAATTTTTTTGTTTGTACCCTTCGATTTAGACAAATTCTGACAAAGTATTTATCTGATTAGATAACTTGGCGGAGCAATCGTAACGGACACTATTATTATGCGCTAAATAAATAAAATGTGTTAAAACAATATAGATCTTAATATTTAATGACATGACATCTGAATATTATTATCTCCATTTTAGGCGACGCTAGAAGCACTATACTGCTGAAAGCAAACGTGACAGCAGTGTCAAATAGTAAATGTGGTGAATCGTATACAAACTGGAGGAAACTGCCCTCCGGTATATCTCCTGACCAACTATGTGCGGGAGACCCTGAAGGCATAAAGGACACATGTCAAGTGAGTAATTATTATTTTTATTTTCAACTTTAAGGTCCTAAAAATAGTATTCGATATCACAAATACTTTTGGAAGGTTCTTCTTCTTTTCGTGCCGACAGCAAATCTTTTCATATTGTATCAGTCTAAAACTTAGCTATGACTACTGCACTGGCAGCATCGCTCCTCCTATGTGCAGTAGTGTGGGTACGCGGGCACGATCGTCGGAGTGCGTTACCCCAGCAAAATGTCGATTAAAATTGTGCTTATGAGAGGTGAGAGTATAACAGATAATTAGTGTGTCGTAAGGAGTAATTGGTTTGCCTATATCAAAATTTGTTTGCATTATATAGTTTTATAGTTATTCGGAAAAAAACAGATTTTGCTGGGGTAACGTTTGAAACATTACCCCAGCAAAATGTTTTTTTTAAATTATCGATTTACTCAGATCTAATTACACGAGTAGGTAGCTTTTGTCGCATTAAAATTTGTTTGAGTATAGCAAAGTTTGTGTGTTGTTTTAAAGTTATTCAAGATTTTGCTGGGGTAACGTTTTGGGATTATCGAGATCTCGAAAACGGCTCGACGCAGAAGTTTAAAAAAAATACCGCTAATAGACCTTAATTTGTTTGAATTTGTTTAATCAATAGTTTTCGATTTGTTCAACAAACAACAACGTTAAAAAATGATTTCGAAAATCAGAAAAAAAACAAATTTGCAAGTAAACTAGTACACTTAGAATAAAATAAAAAGCTGTAAAATGTACCGATGGTACACCTATATAAACAGTAAATTTGGATTGTGATACTTATTCATTATGGAGATATAAGAGAAATTTGATGAAATTTCAATGCCCGTATTTAAGTGATCACACAGACACAGTTCTTATATAACAACAGAACAGGGTAGATAGTTGATGAACCATTTAGCTAACAAATTGAAATGGTTCATCAACTATCTACCCTGTTAATTTCAGTTTTATATTTCGACTAATAAGAAAGTTACATCAAAAACTAGAATATGTCAATAATACGTCTTTAAGTCGACCAAATTGTATAGGCTACGTAAAAGCGACCGCACCATACGTACCCTCGTAAATGAGCGGTATAATATCGATGTTGCGTTAGTACAATTGCGAACAAAGGAGTTAGGTTAGGTTATTAAAATAATAGGATCGAGGAGTGGCTAGAGAGGAGGCACGGCGTCCTCACGTTCCGGCTGACACAGGTACTCACCGGTCACGGGTGCTTCGGCACGTATACCTGTGTCTCATAGGCCGGGAGCAGACGTCCGTCTGCCACCATTGCGGGGTCTGTCCGCGCGACACGGCGCTCCACACGCTCGTGGAGTGTCCAGCGCAGGCGGAGCTCGCGACGGCCCAACTCTCGCTGTCGGCCGTGGTTCTGTCCATGGTCCGCAGCGAGAGGGCTTGGGCGTCCTTTTGCGAGCAGGTAATGCTCGCCAAGGAGGCGGCCGAGCCGGAGAGGGAGCTGACCACCTTGCTCCCCGCCCGTCGCGCCCGCCCCGGACGTCGCCGTGGGGCGCTCCGGGATCTCCAACCACCGTAGGAGGATGCCTGCAGGCGGCGATTGGGCAATCGCCGCTCGTACAGCACAGGCCCGAGAAGGCGGCGTACGTGTTCCACGAACGCCTCTCGATGGAGGAAGGGGGGCTAGGCCCCCTAAATCAGACGGGGCCCTAAATCATCACGTTGAGCGGGCCGAGGCCTGTCGGAGTCGCGGATAAATGCGCGAGCGTCTCCCGTGACCCCGACACTCTGGCCATCTGGAGGAACACCGTGACGAGTAAAGCTTGGTGTACTTAACCTTACCACCGGACATGATGGAGTGACCTGAAGGTCTACTTCGGTGACTACTACTGGAACTAGCTGACGAGTAGAGCTAGGCGTACCGAGTAAGGGCTTGTTTAATTAGTTATGATTAGGCCTTACCACCGGACATGTAAGAGTGACCTGAAAGTTTACTTCGGTGACTGCTACTGGAACTAGCTGATTAGTAGAGGTGGGTGTACTGAGTATGAGCTCGTTTTGTTATTTATGATGAGTGTCCTGATACCACTTCGGTGACTCTACTGAAACTAGCTGATTCGAAGAGCTGGGTATAACGGTTATGGGCTCGTTTGGTTAGTTATGATGAGACCTTACCACCGGACATGATGGAGTCCATTCAATAATACTCTGTCCATCCGTTTTATTAAAATTATTTTTTCATTTGGAGTAAAAGTCCTTCCAAACAATGGGTTGGCAACTGTCAAAGTGGCGCTAGCGTAATTGGTATTTGCGCTTTTCAAATAAGAAAATAAAACAAAATTAATAGCTATTAAAATAACGCATTGTTTCGTATCAAAATGTTATAAAATCGGAGTACATCGTATACCAAAACACAAGAAAAATTTGGCAGTCTGGTTAACCATTCGTCGCCGAAAATTAGTTCCAACAAATAGTTTGAGGTTATGTCGTAAACATTTAGTTAGAAAGAGACTTCGAAAAAAAATATTACTTATTATTTAACTTGTAAAGTTATTAAATTTATATTCATTATTAATAAAACCTTCTTCCACTAGTATTATACTGATTAATGCCAAATCATTGTCTTATCCAGGCCAGAAATGGCAGAGTACTGTTATATACTATTAATATCCCAACGAGATTCTCGCTTAGAAAGTACGTCACAGGTTCTGTATTTTCATCTAATTGAATGAGGAATAGGCACAACTGAAATTAAAGTTCTGTTTGATCGTAAAGTAACTGAAATAAAAAACTGGGATTATATAAAAGATTCTTTCATATTTTTATCAAACGAAAAAAATATACTTACATGTTATTATAATAATAACCGGTTATTTATTATTATTATTCACCAAATAATAGGGAAAAGGTTTAACAAAATGGCAACACTAGCCATGTAGTCCCCACCAACTCCAATTTCATACAATGTAAACAAACAGTTTTTCAATATATTTTTATACTTAGCATTAATTTTTTATATATTATACCTACTACTACTGCTAACGAAGCCGATTGTAATTAGTATTAAATCTTGTAAATAGAAAACTAGTAAAAATATTGTTACGACGATTACTTATTCTAGAACACTCGCAAGTACCTACCTACACGTATACGACAAATACCTACGCTAGAACGTTTGCATGTACCTACCTACACGTATAACAATAGACCATCGGCGGTAGGCATACCTACGCGTCGCAGCTAAGTACCTACACTCATTGTTCTGTTTTCGAGAATTGTCGGCATCTTTGTGGTAATAACTGGAAGGTTCTAGAAGTCTATTGAAGGACTATAAAAAGGATTCGAACGTCGGCACTTCGTTCAGTTGTGAATACAGCGATCTCGAGCGAACATCTAAGTAATACGGAAGTTTAAGAAGAGCGATCTACGAAGCGTTATAGTGCAGTATAAGTGTGTAGCGTACCTACATGAAGAAATATAGAGTATAGAGGATAAGAAATAAAAGAAAAGTAAAACTGTCAATCTGACTTACTCACTGATTTGACTCCTTCTATTTTTTGTGGAACATTGTGAAAATTTTGTAAATCGCAATATACGATATTACATAATATATAAAAGCAATCTTATTTCTACATTGGTGACCCCGTGAACTCGAAAAATATGAGTGACAGTGAGTCGGTTCACAGTGCTAGTGAGCACGTGCATATGGATAAACACGATATGATATTTCGTGTATCTATAAAATTACCTCCGTTTTGGCCTGATGAACCAGATTTGTGGTTTGCGCAAATAGAAGCACAGTTTGCAAACGCTGGCGTGACTGGTGATGTCACTAAATTTAATTACGTGGTCGGACATCTAGAACCGCACATCTCTAAGGAAGTGAAAGATGTTATCATGTTACCGCCTAGTCAGAATAGGTACGACAAGCTGAAGATCGAGCTTGTAAAACGCCTATCAGCGTCACAGGAGCGCAAGGTAAAGCAGCTGTTGATGCATGAGGAGTTAGGAGACAGAAAGCCATCGCAGTTTCTGCGTCATCTTCAGAGCCTAGCAGGACCTAAGGTTCCTGAAGACTTCTTGCGTACTATTTGGAGTAGCCGCCTTCCTTGCAATATCCAGCCCCTTCTAGCATCCCAGCCAACATCCACTCTTGAAGCGCTGGCAGAACTGGCAGACCGTGTGCAGGACATCGCAACACCACCCATCCACATCGCTGCAGCTTCCAGCACTGAACCAAGTGTCAACGAGCTCGCGTGTGAGATTGCTGAGTTAAAGCGCGCTATGCAAAACCTAACGACGCAGCTCAGAGGCCATCAATCTACGCAGCGTGGTGGTCGACCTAGGCAGCGTCAGTATAGCGAAAATCGAGAACGAAGTCGGTCTCGCTCGAATTCAAGCTATAGGAAGTTCCCCGTGTGTTGGTATCACAATAAATTTGGTGAGAAAGCTAATTGTTGTGTCAAGCCCTGCGACTTCAAGGCGGGAAACGCAGCGGGCGGTCGGTAATGGCGACAAACGATTGCCCGACTTCTACTGGTCGCCTGTTCGTCGTGGATCAATCGTCGAAGACACCGTTTTTGGTGGATACAGGAAGTGACCTGTGCGTCTATCCCCGTCGCATCCTTCGTGAGCATCGCGTGCAGAGCAACTATGAACTCAGTGCAGCAAACGGGACGACTATCAAGACGTACGGTTACGTGGACTTGAACCTCAACCTCGGTTTGCGTAGAGACTTTAAGTGGCGTTTTGTAGTGGCAAACGTGAGTAAACCTATCATAGGTATAGATTTTTTATCTTTTTACTCATTAATCGTTGACTGTCGTAATCAACGACTAATTGACAGTAATACAAACATTTCTATTTCTGCTGCGAATCGCTCAGACTCTTTTATATCTTCTGTAAAGGTCACAACTGGTGATTCTAAGTACCATAGGATTTTAGATCAATTTCCAGAAATCACTCGACCAGCTGGCATTCAACGTACTACACCACACAACACTGTACACCACATACGCACGACTCCTGGCCCTCCAGTTTCTTGTCCCCCTCGTCGTCTAGCGCCAGACAAACTAAAAATCGCTCAGCAGGAATTTCAGCTCATGCTGAACAATGGTACTGCACGGCCATCTGAAAGCCCTTGGTCGTCACCCTTGCATTTGGCTCAAAAGAAGGATAACAGCTGGAGGCCCTGTGGCGATTATAGAATGCTCAATGCGAGAACTGTGCCTGATCGGTATCCGATTAAACACATACACGATTTCGCTCACAGCATTGCTGGTTGCCATGTATTCAGCACAATTGATCTTGTAAAGGCATTTAACCAGATACCGATCAGTCCGGACGACATTCCAAAGACCGCTATAACAACACCTTTTGGGTTATATGAATTCCCCTACATGACCTTCGGTCTACGAAATGCAAGTCAAACATTTCAGCGTTTCGTAGATGAAATGACAAGAGGGCTTGATTTCTGTTATTCCTTCATTGACGATTTCCTACTGTTTTCCAAGAACGAAAAGGAACACGAAGAGCATCTCTTTACCATCTTTAGTAGATTAAGAGATTTCGGCATTGTCGTAAATACATCCAAGTGTGTTTTCGGTGTTCCGGAAGTAACCTTCCTAGGTTACAGCATTTCCGAAAAGGGCACAAAACCACTGGATACAAAAGTTGAAGCCATTAGGGACTTTCCGCCGCCTAAAGACGTTCGCCAATTAAGGCGCTTTCTTGGCATGATTAATTTTTATCGGCGATTTCTACCCCATGCGGCTCAAATTCAGGCACCGTTGCATAAATTGCTTGTCGGCAATGTAAAAGGTTCTCATCCCATTAGTCTTAGTGGCGATACCTTACAGGCATTCAACAACTGCAAGGAAAGCCTCGCGAACGCTGCACTATTGGCACACCCTGATTGCAATTCCAAGCTCGCATTAGTCACTGATGCATCGGACACAGCAATTGGTGCCGTATTACAACAGTTTCAGGACGATGGCTGGAAGCCATTAGCTTTCTTTTCGCGAAAACTTAGTCCTTCCCAAACTAAGTACTCGCCGTATGACAGGGAACTATTGGCCATTTACGAAGCCATTAAATACTTTCGCCATATGTTAGAGGCAAGGCACTTTATCATTTATACCGACCACAAGCCACTTACCTTTGCTTTCAATGACAGGAAACGCAACTGTACACCGAGACAATTCCGTCATCTGGACTACATATCTCAGTTCACCACCGATTTAAGGCACATATCCGGCAAAGACAATGTCGTAGCCGACACCTTATCTCGTGTGGACGAACTTCAAATGCCAGTAAGTTCAGACAGGATAGCGGAATCACAACTCTCCGATCCTGAATTGCAAAAATTGATACTGGAAGGGTCCTCATTACGTTTGGAGAAGATACAGGTACCTGGGAGTCGTACATACTTGTACTGCGACGTCAGCACAGCGTCCCCCAGACCATTCGTTCCTAAAATGTTACGGAAACAAGTTTTCGACAGTTTACACTCTCTCAGTCATCCTGGCATATCTGCAACTGCTCAATTAGTAGCGGAACGGTTTGTTTGGCCGGGTATCAGGAAAGACTGTAGAGAATGGGCACGAGCTTGTCTCGCATGTCAACGTACCAAAGTAAGTCGGCATGTTTCCGCTCCTTTGGGATCATTTAACTTGCCTCGTGCCAGATTTACTGAGATCCATATTGACCTTGTAGGTCCACTACCCTTGTCTCAAGGCTTTAAGTACTGTTTAACAGCAGTCGATCGATTTACAAGATGGCCAGAAGTCATACCTATCGTCGACATCACTGCTGAAACAGTAGCGAAGGCTTTAGTGACAGGATGGATATCTCGCTTTGGATGCCCTAACAGCATTGTGACAGACAGAGGTCGTCAATTTGAGTCGTCTTTGTTTGAGCAATTATCTAAAATTGCTGGTTTCCAGCACAAACGTACAACAGCGTACCATCCAGCATGTAATGGTCTTGTGGAACGCTTTCATAGGCAGCTTAAAGCTTCTATTATTTGCCATTCCAGCGAACGTTGGACCGAAACCTTGCCGTGGGTACTTCTCGGTGTGAGGAGTGCATTTAAAAATGATCTCCAGGCGTCGTCAGCTGAATTAATTTACGGTGAGCCACTTAGACTCCCTGGAGAATTTTTCGCACCCAGTACTGTTGGTACTACTGACCCAACGGAATTTATTGCTCGTATTCGTGCTTTTGCAAACAAATTACAGCCTATTCCAGCCTCTCGCCACACTCATAGTAAAATATTTATATTCAAAGACCTTGCGACCACTGATCACGTATTCCTACGAGATGACGCATCACGTGGATCCCTACAACCAGCTTACACAGGCCCTCATAAAGTTATAGAAAAGGGAGATAAATATTTCAAAATTTTATTAAAAGGCAAAGCGGTCACTGTTTCCATAGACCGTCTTAAGCCTGCATACATATTAGCTAACAAAGTTGACCCTAATACACCTTCTAATAATACTGAAAATTATCACACTCGATCTGGTCGCTGCGTCAGATTTCCAGATTATTATCGCCCTTGACGGTCTCTGGAGGGGAGTGATGTAGCGTACCTACATGAAGAAATATAGAGTATAGAGGATAAGAAATAAAAGAAAAGTAAAACTGTCAATCTGACTTACTCACTGATTTGACTCCTTCTATTTTTTGTGGAACATTGTGAAAATTTTGTAAATCGCAATATACGATATTACATAATATATAAAAGCAATCTTATTTCTACAAGTGTTTATTGTTTTATTTTGGTACTGTTAGTGTTTTGTGTGAGTCTTGAATAAACTCATCATCGCGTAACTGGCATTTTACCTCGAACCCCATCCTGACACGTAACAATTGGTGACAGAAGTGAGAATGCCAGTCACACCACGCGACGAGGGAGTACGCACTCGACGACAGGCGGCGGTAGACGAAACTCGTGAACCATCGATTATGGCCGATACTGAAGAGACTAGCGCAGCAGTATTTAGTGATCCGGGTACTTCTGCGGCGTCTACGGGTGTAAGCTCTGGCTTTGACATGTCGTCTCTTTTAGCCATTATACAGGAGGGCCAACGTCAAGCCATGAAGGAGCTGAAGGAAGTTCAACGCCAAGCTGAAGAGCGTCAACGCCAAGCTGAAGAGCGTCAACGCCAGGCTATCCGTGAGGACCTTCAAGAAAAGATGGACTCTAAGTGGGAAGGGTTCAGCACCGTTATCAGTACTCTTCAAGAAGACGTTGAAGTGGTAAAAAAACGTACCCGCAAACATGATGAAATTCTCGAAGATGTCCAGACCACCATGAACCATCATGACAAGATGATTAAAGAGCTGCAGAAGACCAAGGTCCTATCCTATTCAAGCACTACGCCTATGGCCGCGGCAGTCACTTCCGGAGGTCCCAAGTTTAAACTTCCCTCCTTTCACGGCTCGTCTTCCTGGACGGCCTTTCGACACCAGTTCGAAGTAGTTGCCAAAGGAAATGGATGGGAAGATGATCACGCACTGACGGCGCTTACTTTGGCACTAAGAGGGGATGCACTGCTGATTCTAGAAAACTTACCTGCTGACCGACGAAACTTAGACGCACTCCTTAAGGCATTGGAAGCTCGATTTGGCGATAAGCACCTGGAGCATGTTTATCGAGCTCAGCTGAAGGATCGAACTCAGAAGTCGAGTGAGGGACTTCAACAATGGGCTGCTGAAATTGAACGCCTGGTACGACGAGCCTATGCCTCCAGTACATCATCTGTGGACCACATAGTTGTGCAAGCTTTCGTGGATGGCATAAGAGAGTTTGAGGTCAGAACAACTGTTCGGTTGGCACACCATACATCTTTAGAAGCGGCCTTAGCACATGTCCTTGAGGTGGAAGCTGTGCGAAACGACTACAAGTCGCATAAAGTACGGGAAGTTGTTGCAGCTGTTAGACCACGAGGTGGGCCTATGTGCTACGAATGCGGCAAGCGGGGCCATATCCGAATCAACTGTCCAGACCAGAGAAGAAGTAGAATGGTGTCAGCTACTACTCAGGTTGATGCTAGTCAAGATCCGTTACGTCAAGCCCCCACAGTGCAAGTATCACAGGCATGTGACGGTAATAGCCTGGTAACAGCTGGAGAAACCAATAGTAAACCTGTTCGCTTTACGATAGATACGGGCGCGTCGAAGACCATCGTACGAACAGAACTTCTGCGGCGAACAATTCAGTGGGAAGACGCACGACCATCTTGCAAATTGCAAACAGCGACTGGCCAGCCAGTGACCGTCCTCGGAGCTACAGATGTGAAGATCAAACTAGGAGAGAAGATTTATCATCAATCTGTTTTGGTGGCGAGCATAACGGATGACTGCATTATCGGCTTAGACTTCCTACGAATGCAGCAGTGCGTTGTCGATATTGCTAAAGGTGTTCTAAGCTTCCCAGATCAAGAAGTCTTTCTGGAAGGCTGTTCTTCGATAGCGGTCTACAGTGCCAAAACGGTAACCTTGGCACCGAGGTCAGAAACCTTAGTCGACGTAAGGTTCCCTGAGGGTGTGACTGCTGATCGTTGCGTCATGGTGGAAGATCCTGGGCGCTATACCAGTCTAATTACAGCCAGAACTTTGGTTATGACTAGAAGTGGAGCAAAAGTTAAAATTGCCAACCTCAGCAATTCGGCGATGTTATTACGGAAGAACGCGATCGTTGGACGATGTGAGGCTGTGAGCAGTCTGAGGAAGATCCTAGAGAACGTCCAGACTGCCTCTTCGGAAAATCATATGGGCCCATTGCTAGAGACCACGAAGAAAAGTTTGTCACCCAACGAATATCGGGAAGCAGAGAAGCTGCTACTGGACTACAAGGACATTTTCACTAAAGAAGAAAACGACCTTGGAAGAACGGGGTTAGTGAAACACCCGATCTACCCAGGTGCTACACAGCCTATTAAACAAAGACCTAGACGAGTGCCACTAGCAAAAGAACAAGAAGTAGCCGAGCTGATGGGGAATATGGCACGAACCAAGATCATAGAGCCATCATCCAGCCCATGGTCTTCACCTGTGGTACTCGTGAAGAAGAAAGATGGCAGTACTAGGTTTTGTGTAGACTACAGGATGCTGAATAACGTGACCAAGAAAGACAGCTATCCTTTGCCCCGTATTGACGACACTTTGGACATGCTTGGAGGCATGAAGTGGTTCTCTACGGTAGATCTGAAAAGTGGCTACTGGCAAGTGGAACTCCGGCCAGAAGATAAGGAGAAGACTGCATTTACCACCGGTACTGGCAAAGGCCTGTGGCAGTTCCGGGTAATGCCATTTGGATTGTGTAATGCACCAGCTACGTTCGAAAGGCTTATGGAACGCGTACTAGTGGGTCTTTTAGGAGATGCCTGTCTGGTGTACTTAGATGACGTAATAGTTATGGGACGCAGTTTCACGGAACATCGCAGGAATCTTGAGAAAGTTTTTAAGAGATTTCGTGAATCAAATTTGAAACTTAACCCGAAGAAGTGCTCCTTTTTCAAGAAAGAAGTTTCGTTCTTAGGCCATATTATTTCGGATAGAGGTGTTCGAACGGACCCAGACAAAATAAAAGCGGTGCAAGAGTGGCCTGTACCAAAAACTAAAACCGAAGTAAGAGCTTTCCTGGGCCTCAGTGCTTACTACCGGCGTTTTGTGAAGAACTTCTCTGAAGTAGCCAAGCCATTACACCACTTGACAGAAGAGAAGAGAAACTTCGTTTGGGACTCGGATTGTCAACGTGCATTTACACAACTCAAAGAGTTGCTGTGTTCAGCTCCAGTCCTGTGCTACCCTAATAGAGAAGGCAGATTTATTGTGGACACAGACGCCAGTAATACTGGAATCGGAGGTGTGTTATCTCAGGAGCAAAATGGACAGCAAGTGGTCATCGCCTACTTCAGCAAGTCTCTATCGAAGCCTGAGAGAAACTACTGTGTAACTCGGCGTGAATTACTAGCAGTTGTGAAGACCTTACAACACTAATAAATACTTGCTGGGAAGAGAGTTCACACTACGAACAGACCATGCAGCACTGAAGTGGTTACTCCAGTTCAAGAATCCTGAAGGCCAAGTCGCGAGATGGATCGAACAACTACAGGAGTACAACTTTGTAATAGAACACCACAGTGGAAGGATTCACTCCAATGCTGATGCCTTATCGCGACGTCCATGCTCCCAGGATTGTAAACACTGTTTGAAGCATGAGTCCAAGGAGGTAGTGAAAATTGTCAGGACTCAGGGGACCGATGAATCCTGGGACAAAGAGGAAATCAGTAAGGTACAGAAAGAAGACAGATCTTAAACTAATAATGGATTGGAAGGCTCAGGGTCGGAAACCATTATGGCAGGACGTATCAGCCGCAAGCCCAATTACGAAGGCCTACTGGGCTCAGTGGGACAGTCTGAGTTTGGAACAAGGCGTGCTATATAGAAAGTGGGAATCACCTGACGGGAAGGACCAAGTTCTACAGATGGTGATCCCGAGAAACAAAGTTGCACCTGTTCTGCGCTTAGTGCATGATGGTGCATCAGGTGGTCATCTTGGTGTGAAGAAGACTTTGGTGAAGGTGAGAGAACGGTTCTACTGGGTACGCTGTCGGGAGGACATCGAGGAGTGGTGCAGAAAGTGCTCTACGTGTGCTTCGGTAAAAGGACCTCGTACTAGATCAAGAGGCAAGCTACAGCTGTACAGTGTCGGGGCCCCATGGGAGAGGATTGCCATTGACGTAGCTGGACCATTTCCCGTGACAGAAGAAGGCAACCGCTATATAGTAGTAGTCCAAGATTACTTCACCAAATGGCCTGAAGTGTTTGCGACACCAAACCAAGAGGCTCAGACCGTGGCTAAAAAGTTGATCCAGGAAGTAGTGTGTCGATTTGGTGTGCCGTTGGAACTGCATAGTGACCAGGGAAGAAATTTCGAGTCAGCCCTATTTCAAGAGATGTGTAATCTACTCGGCATACATAAAACACGGACAACACCAGCGCACCCGCAGTCTGACGGCATGGTAGAACGGTTCAACCAGACTTTGGAAAACCATCTGGCCAAGGTTGTCGAAGACCATCAACGAGACTGGGACCGTTACATTCCACTCTTCCTGCTATCATATCGGTCCGCGGTTCATGACACTACAGGATTTACGCCGGCCAAAGTCAACTTTGGAAGAGAGATACGCCTACCAGTAGACTTGATTACCGGAACACCTCCTGATACGCCAAAGCCGACAGTAGAATACGTCGCAATCTTGCAGGCACAGCTGGATAAGACACATGATCTAGTGCGAGATAACAACCTCAAGGCTAGTGAGAAGATGAAAACTCGTTATGACAGGAAAGCAAGTAATCATGGCTTCGAGGAAGGTACGCTCGTGTGGTTACATAATCCTCTCAGGAAAATCGGCAAGTCACCGAAGCTACAGGCCCGCTGGGAGGGTCCCTATAAAGTGATCACAAGGATCAATGACGTGACCTATCGCATAAGACAGGGCGATAGAAAGAAGCCGAAGATCGTCCACATCGATCGACTAGCACCCTATCACGGTTCTAACGCTGCTCGGGACGAGCATGATTAAGAGGGGGGCAATGTTACGACGATTACTTATTCTAGAACACTCGCAAGTACCTACCTACACGTATACGACAAATACCTACGCTAGAACGTTTGCATGTACCAACCTACACGTATAACAATAGACCATCGGCGGTAGGCATACCTACGCGTCGCAGCTAAGTACCTACACTCATTGTTCTGTTTTCGAGAATTGTCGGCATCTTTGTGGTAATAACTGGAAGGTTCTAGAAGTCTATTGAAGGACTATAAAAAGGATTCGAACGTCGGCACTTCGTTCAGTTGTGAATACAGCGATCTCGAGCGAACATCTAAGTAATACGGAAGTTTAAGAAGAGCGATCTACGAAGCGTTATAGTGCAGTATAAGTGTTTATTGTTTTATTTTGGTACTGTTAGTGTTTTGTGTGAGTCTTGAATAAACTCATCATCGCGTAACTGGCATTTTACCTCGAACCCCATCCTGACACGTAACAATATTATAAAAAATCGGCTAAGTACATGAATTACGAGATTCTGCTTGACTGTACAAAACATAGAAAACTAAACTGCTGATTTGCGAAGTTTACCCATATGTATGGTGCGGTCGCTTTTACGTAGCCTACACAATTTGGTCGGCTTATAGACGTATTACTGACATATTCTAGTTTTTAATGTAACTTTCTTATTAGTCGTAATAATTTAAAACTGAAATTAACAGGGTAGATTTTTGATGAACCATTTCAATTTGTTTGCTGTATACCATGTTCCGTTGTTTTATAGGAACTGTGTATTTGATCACTTAAATATGGGCATTGAAATTTCATCGATATTCTCTTATATCTCCATAATGAGTAAAGTATCACAATCCAAATTTACTGTGTTTATATAGGTGTACCATCGGTACATGGTACAGATTTTTATTTTATTCTAAGTGTACTAGTCTATTTGCAAATTTTTTAACGTTGTTTGTAGAACAAATCGAAAACTTTTGATTAAACAAATTCAAACAAATTTAGGTCCATTAGTGGTATTTTTGTCAAACTTCTGCGTCGAGCCGTTTTCGAGATCTCGATAATCCCAGAACGTTACCCCAGCAAAATCTTGAATAACTTTAAAACCACAACACACAAATTTTGCTATAGTTAAACATTTTCTAATGCGACAAAAGCTACCAATTCGTGTAATAAGATCTGAGTAAATCGATAATTAAAAAAAAACATTTTGCTGGGGTAATGTTTCAAACGTTACCCCAGCAAAATCTATATTTCCGAATAACTTTAAAACTATAATGCAAACAAATTTTGCTATAGGCAAACAAATTACTCCTATCGACACACTAATTATCTGTTATACTCTCACCTCTCATAAGCACAATTTTCATCAACATTTAGCTGGGGTAACGCACTCCGATCGTTGCTACTTTACCTTGACAAGTTACTGTACCTTGGCACGGTCGCGCGGGACGGCGCTATTGCTGTACAGTGCCATCGCTGTTGACGTTGATGTTTATTGGTAACATAGATTTACCTATTAGGTATAATTTTTTATTGGTTATAATATACCCGCGTTGACCATGGGAGTGTTACGAACGTATTTGCTCAGTTTATATTAACTTTATTAATATGTACCCAGGGCGACTCTGGCGGCCCGCTGGTGGCCACGACGGACGAGGGTCAAAACCGTCTGGTGGGCGTGACGTCATTTGGGCGCGGCTGCGGGTCGCCCGTGCCCGGCGTCTACACGCGCGTCAGCCGCTACCTCGACTGGATAGAGAGCGTCGTCTGGCCCAACTAACCCCACCAACCCCGTCTCTCTACTCCTACATAAGATATGTGCCAATATCTTTACATCCGCATTGCGACTAAAATTGTCTACGGCTCTATGAATACCTGTACGTCGCTTTTGAACGGTCCTGAACCATTTATCGATCAAAATTACCAAAATATATTTTGCTTTTTAAGCTCACACACCAAAGACGGCCCAAATAAAGCTCGCCTGCCTGCCAGCTGCTCCACCCGGCGGGCTTTATTTTAAAGTGATATTCCATCCTCGTCTGTTATAATAGTGTGGTATTTAGAAAATCATTCAAAGCATGTATAATGTAATATAATAAGAATATGAAACTAAATATTGTTAAAAATTAATAATACCTACTTACCTAACTAAAGGTTTGATCTGCAACTATTTGATTTACATACGGAATAAGCCGGCCCTAGATGAGAGTAGACTGTTTAACTTAAACTCAGAGGCAAAGAGGCGAAAGAAATACAATTCGATCAATTTATCAGTTTCAAATTCAATTAATGTTTTATACCTCTATTCCACAAAAATGCAACATATTCAAATGAAATTAGGAATAGAATCTCATATGTTACTAAGTCAATAATGTATGGTAGGAGTAAGCTCAAACACGTGAATCAATTTAGGATACTATGTAATGTAAGAAATAATGGTGTTGTCACCTTTAGGTTTACCGGATATTATATTATGAGGGTTTACGCGTCATGAGTGGCAACGTCGCAATTTAGTGTCATAATTTGTGGTTTTCAATATTCATCATATAACCGGAGCTATATTTTAAAAATGTGTTCTGTTTAAATGCTAGAATCAGGTAAAAGCTGTATACAAAGCAAGTAACCATAATGCTTACAGTTATTTTACTATGAAAGTAACGCAAATTAAGTTTCAAATGTATTATTTGCTTAATAAACATTAATAACCACGAAATATGACACTCAATTGCGACGTTGCCACTCATGACGCGTAAACGCTACTTTAATATATTTCAAATGGAATATAACGTTTCAAAGTGAAAGTTTTATACAGCCGTGTTACAAGTTAGGCACTAAAATACTGTAAATTTTAATATAAAACAATACATAAATTAGTACTGGGTGGCGCAAAAGTAAAGACCCTATTTGGTTCAGCTATAACATTTTTTCTAAATTAGAAAACTAGATTTAGATTTTTTTAAATGTATATTTGTGCCATTAAATTTCGTACCATTAGGATTTAAAGATGATGTCTTTTAAATGGTGACCTCCAGAGTTGATACACATTTGCCCTATTTATGACATTTTGCATAACTTGCCGTAACACTTCCTGCGATATGTTCGTTATTTCTTGACGAATGTTTTCTTTTAGAGCTGCGAGAGTCTGTGGCTTGTTCACATACACCCGAGATTTCAAAAAACCCCAAAGAAAGAAGTCTGGACTGGTCAGATCGGGTGATCTTGCAGGCCAAGGCAAATCGCCAAAACGAGTTATGCAAAATGTCATAAATAGGGCTCAAATGTGTATCAACTCTGGAGGTCACCATTTAAAAGACATCATCTTTAAATCCTAATGGTACGAAATTTAATGGCACAAATATACATTTAAAAAAATCTAAATCTAGTTTTCTAATTTAGAAAAAATGTTATAGCTGAACCAAATAGGGTCTTTACTTTTGCGCCACCCAGTATAATTATGGTATATACGAACAAAAACTGAAAGACATTTATATTATTACGGGTTTACAATACATTATTTTTAAGAAATGTACGTCGCGGATAATGTTATCTACATTTCACAATGCGTCGCACGGTATGAGTACTCCCACGGTATGAGTGTGTGTTCCCAGCTTCCTCATTGGTATAATCGAAATTCTAAGCATACCATATATATAAATTATATATAATTTTTTTTAAACATAATTGGAGCAATCAAACGTTCAGTCATAAAATTGCAGCAACAACTGCGTTACAAAAATTGTTTTTTGTATGTAAGTCAGAGAAACGGTCTTCAGCTGACACATGCCGTTAAGGCAAACCAGTGGTGTTGGGATTTTAGACTAAGGGGTGAAGAGTGAAATGTTTTTTACGCGTAATGACATTTCAGTTAAATTGACATGAAAGCATGGTACCCAGATAGTCAGATAAATGAAGTAAAAACAGAATATGCAGTCAGCAGAAAGACAATCTGCTAGAAGACATAAACTCAGAACGAACAAGTGGAAAAATGGCTGGAATCGCAAATAGTCTGTATGATTAGAAAACCTTATTAGCTAGAAATCAGTTAAGTCGGATGACATAAACCCAGTATGAGATAGAAGTGAAAATATCTCGAAAAATGAAATAGTCTAAATGGTCTTTTGGTTAGGCGCTTTCTGATGTTTCCTATTATCATTATTCTGGTTTAAAATGTAATTATATTTATTTAAAGGTAGCCTATTTTGGACATTGTGCTTTACTTTTGTGGTGGGTTGACTGGCGTCATAGTTTCCCAAATATAGACGAATCGTGGGAGTTAAAATAAAGTGTGTGTATATATTTTGTCATAAAATATTATTGTATATTTATTTTATATACAAAGTAAATAAGACTACAAAATGAAGTTGTTATGATAGATAGAGCATAAGGGTGTCTATCTACCTCAGCGTTATTAAAGTAACTGGCATTTTGCAATCTAGACTATTTGCTGATAGAGTATTTTGAATTAAGACATTTTACGATCCAGACGTTTTGCTTGTAGAATATTTAGCGTTCATGTCTATTACCTAACTATGGCGTTCAAATATCAAGACTTTAGAGCGTCATCGTCATTTTGCCAAGTGAACATTTCGCTTGTCATCCCGAACCAGTAAGTATGTGTAAGCTGGGGACAGGTAACTGGAACTGTATAAGTTACAGTTTTGTTTTTAAGATCAAATGAAACAGTATAATTGCAGGGCACACGAATTTCTCTTACTTTCAAAATTGTTTGCCAAAAACTTTTTTCCCGCCAAATATTTTAAATAATGGCTCGAAAGTTGCTAAGCGCGCCGTTGCCGTTCCGTGCATACACTATTGCAATCGTGTTTGAACTTAAGAATTAGTGCTGTAAGAGTTATTTTAATTCGCTCTCGATCGTTTTAGTTTTTGTGCTGACTTATGGAGTGCCTTACCCCAGCAAAATGTTGATAAAAATTGTGCTAAGAGAGGTGAGAGTATAACAGATAATTAGTGCGTCATGGAGTAATTTGTTCGCCTATAGCAAAAGCAGTATGGTACAGTTTTTTATTTCATTCTAAGTGTACCTACTAGTTTACTTGCAAATTTATTTTTTATGATTTTCGAAATAATTTTTTTACGTTGTAGTTTGTTGACCAAATCGAAAATTTTGATTAAACAAATTCAAACAAATTAAGGTCTATTAGTGGTATTTTTTTCAAACTTCTGCGTCGAGCCGTTTTCGAGATCCCGATAATCCCAAAACGTTCCCCAGCAAAATCCTGAATAACTTTAAAACCACAACACACACAAATTTTGCTATAGTCAAACAAATTATAATGCGACAAAAACTACCTATTTGTGTAATTGGATCGGGGTAAATCGATAATTTCAATAAAACATTTTGCTGGGGTAATGTTTCAAAGGTTACCCCAGCAAAATGTGTTTTTTCCGAATAACTTTAAAACTATAATGCAAACAAATTTTGCTATAGGCAAACCAATTACTCCTATCGACACACTAATTATCTGTTATACTCTCACCTCTCATAAGCAAAATTTTTATCAACATTTTGCTGGGGTAACGCACTCTGACTTATGTAGAATTTCCTTAGGCTAGGAGCTGTCTGTTAACCTTTTTGGTATTTTGATATTAGGGTGCGCTCGAATCCGTATTTGTTTCTTACGTTTTTAGACTGTTTGCTCGTAGGTTGATTACTCTGTTAGATATCTTACGTGCATTAATGAAAATGAAACATGTTATCGATTTTGCACTTTGTATTGTAAAAAAACTGAAGGAATACTTAAAATTTGATGCCATACTTAGTTATTGAAGTACTTACGTAATTTTTAGTTTAGTTTGAATTTCATCTCAAAAATCGAATTTATATTTATTATATTATTTAAAAGTAAGATTAAATAAAATAATTAATGCTTTTTGTAAAAAGTCTTTTATTACTAGCCCATTTTTATAATTTTTCTCCTCTATAGCCGTGCGAAGGAAACATTTTTAAGTATGTAGGTATATTTAGAACTAGTACGGCCTGTATTGCTACATTGCCTACAAGTACTCAGTACTTTCTTTTGGTGTATTTACGAGTACCTAGCCTCAGACATATTTAGGCTGATATGGTCAGGCAACAGTAACAGCATTTCATATTAGAAGGATCTCTCCTACGATGAAATGATCTCTCAAGGATTAGCCCACATTATTTAAAATTCTTAACTTGTAGCATTTCTGCTTTTAAATAATAAAACAAATTTGGAAATCAAATATATATTGAATTAAATCTTTAGGTACATGAACATAAAAATACTTATAATTAGTAATAAACATTTGTTAATATTAATGATATTTACTTCAGAACTAAATATAAAGGCGAATATTTGAGATTAAAACAAATTTGATTATGTGTCAGTTTCTGCAAGTCCCCGTACAAACAAGCCAGTACTAATTACAGCAGCAGCAGACAAAACAATTTTAGGAATTTAATGCTATTTTAGCATATTGGAGCTATTTTATCTGTATCTAACATGTTTGTAGCAGCGACTTATCCATAGGCCACCTCTAGATTACCCCCCTAATAGATACCGCGTAACATTTTGTTTGTTCTAAATTTAGCTCACGAAAATAATATTGACAATTACAAAGTCAAGCATTCGAAAACACAGAAATATGCACCAAATAATGTGTAGTAGCTCAGGTAGCGAATGCCGGTATGAGACGTACCTATATGTCTGTTGCCCTGTATACAGTATCTATTAGGGAGTTACCTAGTAACATGTCCAAAGACTGACTTAAAAATATTAACTTAAATTTACAAATTAAAAACATAAAAATTACTTCACGAACTATTACCTACCTATTTAAAGACACATCATAAAATATTATTTGCGCAGTGCGTACGTTAACGTGCGAGCGATCCGCCCGCTTAGACCACTGTTTCACACCCTCTATTTCCATCTGCCACCACAATAAGTGGCGTTTACCACCCCGGTGGTCAATGGTACCTATTTAATTTCATTTACCCCTTCGTTATAGTCTAAATAAGTAAGTGTATGGAAAACAATAATAATTGCCCGTAATTATAAAAAAAGTTAATTTTATTTATGAATTAGTATCCACTAATTAAAATACAAGTTCCATATAATATTATCCATTGACCACCGCGGCGTGGTAAACGTCACTTATTAGTGCCAACCACCACCCCGGTGGCAAGCTCGACGGTGGCAGATGAGAATAAACCATTACAAAGCCGGATCTACCATACGGCTTTTTTTGCTTCAGTCCAGGGCCCGTGAATTCCCTAGCTAAGTCAAGTCAAAGTCAAAAATAGACGATAATGCGAAAATATCCATAATTTTATTAAATTAAACAGATCGTAAGGCTGCAGCTCTGCGAATCCTGCGATTTATCAAACCCATTCAATTAATTATTATAACATAAATCAATATTTTAGTCTTATTTTTTCTATAGTTTGAGTAATTAGGTGGGCCCGAAAGTGTATTAGCCTAGGGACCCCTAAAGTCACGGTCCGGCCCTATACAATTAACAGCTCCTTAATATCGCAAAGCCGGGAATAGCTTCTTCTCTTATAGAGAAGGCACGAGCATTGATCGCCATGCTTGCTCAAGGCGGAATCACAATTTCAGATTTTTTTTTGCTATTATATAGTCTCGATTGCTTCACGATGTTAACCTTCACCGAAAAGTCAGTGTTGTGCAAGATAAAATATATCGGTGCATATGTCGTAGGCAAATTTTATGAATACGCCGTTTACAATCTGCCTAATGTGTACAAAACGGCGAATATGTTACCAGCAATGTGTATAGCTAAGTAATTGGTGATGTTTAAAATTGATTAACAATAAATAAGAATCGGTTAGCGAAAGGGGTCACAGTAGTTCTAACCTAACCCAATCTGCCTTCGGCATATTACATATATCGCCGAAGACAACGAGCGTTTACAAAATGCCGAGGCAGTATGTAAACGGCGAGTTTCTACAATTTGCCTGCGTCACATACATTGTCTATGAACTTTAGAAAATATACATGAATTTGAAAAGTCATTAAGTATATTTGTACTTGCACGGTGTCGAACCCACACGTTCATATAGATAGTATACGAAGCGGATGCTTCAACCACCACCATCACAACTCTCTACTACAATAAGTATATCTATATTTATATACTTCCGAAAGAAATGCGAAGAGTATAAACGTAATAGAATCCGTTAGATAAATAGCACGTGGTGGCTTAGAAGAAGCGGGTGAAACAATTTGATTGTTGCTTAATTTTATGCTATTTACGAATAATAAAATTATATTATCTATGTAGATAATATACTTTTATACCTATTTACACTAATAAATGTATAATGTATACAGCATAACATTCAACATAATACAAATTGTTATTTTTATTATTAAGTATTAAAAGCATCATTTTCTTTTTAGTTTTTAGTTAGCTGAGTTATATGAAATATGATTAAAATTTAATACAAGCAATTGGTCATTATTTTTTATTTGTCCCAAAAATCCTGCTGTGTGGTCACCTCGATTCTAGATTTCTTTGCAGGAATATGATTGTTGTTTAAAGCAAAACTTTTAGGTTTTTTTGATATCGATTAGTAAAGTAATCGTTAGTAAAAACATTTACTAGGCTGTAGCAATGGGCTATTTCTTCTTGTTAAGCGTTTCTATTGAGGGACCACCTTTCATCTGTTGTAATTTTTAAAGGGCTTCTTGTACAAACTAGAGATTGAATTTACAACCGTTCAAATACTTTTTCTAACGCTAGAGCCATACGAAACTTCCAAATTCCACTGTGGTCTTCACTTAAGGTGAACTTAGGTGATTGATTGAGGGACCACCTTCTGCATGCTAGTTCTTTTTATACAGTAAACCGGCAAAGCTGATATTTAATAAATTAGTGTAACAAATCTTTTACTAAGAGAAGTCATTAATAGCGGTTGTAAATTTTAACAAGGTTTTGAGATATGGATGTCTGTGAGCCACGATTGAGGGTCCACCTTTGACCACTTGTAACTTTTGAGTACCTACTTTCACAAATGAAAGACTGACACCCAGTTTCTGAAAGGCTGATCAACGCAAAAATTAACTAATAGCCTGTTAAATCTCATGTCAAGTGCCAATTGGGTTGCTAAAAGCATGGTTTTTAGTTTAATTTGATCATCCTGTCAGTTGACATAGCTGTTAAGTGGCTCGAGAATCGTATGTTAACCTCAATATTGGGTTTCTGAAACGCTAGATATGTAGTAATCATAGATCATACGTCGGTCAAAAGCTTTGTCAACTAATTGGTGCTCGTCGCCAAATTAACTTGTGAATACAATTGATTTTTTGAGTGAAACTGCGTTTTTTCTTTGAATTTATCTTATTAGGGTATGTCAAAACATATTTCTTATGCAGTATTATTTGTAATATTTGTTTTCTTTAAAAAAAAGTGTATATTTTGCACATCTTGATAAATGAACATTGTTTCTGTTTAGATCACAATCATGTCCGTTTCGGATATTAGCATGAGTATCAAAACATCTAGCGGTGACGAAGATCAAAGGACGCGAACTTTTACGGCGAGAATGTTATCCAGTTTCTGAAAGGCTGATCAACGCAAAAATTAACGTAACAATCGTATGTCAAGTGCAAATGGATTTGACATTCGGTTTGTTTTCATACAAACTTAATGTCAAATCAAAATAATGATAGATTAGTTAATTTTGCACTGATTAACGTTTCAGAAACTCGAAATGATTTAATAGCCATGTTAAATTAACAGTCGTGTTAGTTGATTTGACAGGCCTTTCAGAAACTGGGTGTTAATTTACAATCGTTGAGAACTTTTACTAAAGGCTGACGCATTCAAAAGCTCAAAATTTAGATGTGGTCCCTCAATGGAAACGCACACCATTGAAATCGTGGTTTATTGAAAGCACTACCACCAGGTGATCAGGTATCCTAACGTAATGTCAACAACGTCAAAGAATGAACAACCACCTAATAGTACCTAACATTAATATTTTTCGAAAATAAACTAAGTTTTGGGTTCGAAACTGCATAAGTACCAATTTAAATTATCTTGAATATTATTGACTTAAAGTAAAGGAAAACATCGTGCGAAAACCTGGACTTACCAATCCATCTTAAGCAAGCACGCAGCAGTATTTGTTTTCATTTAGTGAGATAACGGGCTGGTAGATATTATTATTAAGACACACTACAATCACTCTCATAAAATAAACTATGCTGTACTCAGTATTAATGATATTGACCTTTAAGTTGAGGTTATTAAAACCTGTAATTACCCATATTATTAGCTTCGTTGGTAAAAGCTGCAAAACGAGAACCATCCATTTCCGAGGCGTGAGAATTATTCGACAAGAGTCTGTGACTGGTGCCACCTATTGCCTCCTTACATTCTGGACATTTACTTATTTGGTTAGCTCCACCACATTCACCGATGCAGTACAAATGGCCGTTTGGACATTTATACCACGCTCCTGCTTTTACTCCTATAGCTTTTACAATCATTTCTCGTTCCATTTTAGAGATAGTACAAGTGGAATTAACCGTAGTTTGTAAATTTTTAAGAGATTCAAGAGCTTTGTCTTCTTCGAACACAGTGACGGTTAGGACTGATGATTTAGCTGCATCAATGAGTGCCTTCACTTTTGGCAAGCTCGCTGAAGGCGTAGCTACTTCGAGAACTTTAACTAGCTGAACAATAGTATTCAAACGCTTTATTTCATTGACGATATCTTTTTGTTGCTGTTCACTTATCTTTAAGGGTACTTTCGATTTCGGGTTTATCTTCATTACTTGCAAAATCAATGCAATATTTTCTTCAAATTCTTCCTTTAACACACTTGTTTTTGTCTTTTTATATGCTAACCAACAGTCTGTTATCATTTCTATTATGTTAAAATATATAATAAACATTTCCACTAGCAACAAATAAACTTTCTTTTGGGCTTTGATGAAACTTGTAAACTGGATAATCATATCTCTCAAGTTAGAATCTGAAAATAAATAGGTAACACATTTAGGTAGGTACTAGCGTGCACGTACAGACCTACAAATCCTACGACACTATTGGAAAGTCCTTCCGGTTTGTATAAACTAAATCCCATTACGTCAATTTCCTACATATGTCTCAATCTTAGTTCGACTTAGTCCCAAAATGCTTGAAACCAAAATGACTGATGTTCTCCTAACATACCTATATGTACTTATAAATATATTTTTAATAATAATATTGTTTTGTTTCCACAGATGAATAGGGATTTCATATCTCTTAATATATTATATGCCATATCTACTCATATGGCCTTATTCGCCATTGTAGTATATCGGTCCCCTCTAAATACGCCATAAGCCGCTTATCCACTAGAGGCAGCCTCATATCGAGCAGCCTCGACTTGATGCAAGCAGTCTCAGTTTGAGGCTGTTTGCTCAGAGTAAAAGACTCGAAGCACGTTGCGGGTCAGCTTGAGGATAGTAGGCTCAACTTGATCCGCAACGTGCGCAGTTTAAAACCAAAAAGCAATGGCATCAGACGTGCGTCGAGTAGCTGCTTTAAAATAGCAATAACTATAATTGAAATTCGTTCTACGCATCCTGTTTTATATTTTTGACGTAATACTTTTTATGTAACGGATCCCAGGAAACATAGTGCCTCTCATATAATTTTATCAGTTTAATGGCAGTTTCGTTGCCCATTGTGATCCGTGGCCCGTCTCCATCAAATACACGGCTCGGGCTGAGGCTCCTTTGAGAACGGCCAAAAAACGAACAAAATATGGCTTAGGTCGCGCCGACGAATTTGCTTCCTGTCCTCAGGTTGAAGCAACGTCTCCACTTACGCGGCCTTGGAGCGAGGCAGCCGGTCGACCTGAGGCTGCCTCTAGCGAATACGCGACTATAGGAGATTGCCTTTTACGCCGAACTTTTGAAACCCATGATCAAAATTACAAGAAAATACTAAAAGTTTTAGGTTTGCTACCTATCTTAGTCGTAAAAAACACGGGCTTGCTAACTTGAGCGCTTTTTTTTGCAGGCAATCGCATATAAATAACATGATAGGTATCTTTCGATTGCGTTGATATAGAACTTTGATTTTTACACAGCTTCAAGAGGTTGCAGACAAAAGTATTAAATACTTATAAATTTCAGCTTTAAAACGACAGACAGATGTGCAGAAGTTATGCCTCTTGAGGCACGGAACCCTAAAAACTAATCCCTAAACACAAAAAATATAAATTATACATACCAAACAAACATTTTTCATAAATAACTAAGGTTTTGCTTTCCAATTCTTTCATTTTCTTATTTATTTCAAGGTTTTTCCCATACACCCGTTCTTTTATAGGATTTATGTCGTTTTTAAACATGTTATTCACTAAATCCTTGTACCTGTTGGTATTAATAATGGGTTTTCGACAAAACGGGCATTGTCGTATTTTTATGTTCTCCATGTCTCCCTTCATTAAGGTGTCCATGTTTTCTAACTCCATCACATGACCACAGTCTTGCAACAAAATAAACCTAAAAGTAAACGTAATTTATTTACATTTAGACATTTATTTGTACATTACTATCATAGCCGACATGTATAAGGGGCACGATCAATGGTGCGGACAGTAGTGGGAGGAAACAAACCTTTATCTGTCACATAAGTAAACTCGCTTACTAAGATCGTGCAAAACTCTGCAACGTGAACTTTCATCTCCGCTAATGATGTGGCTATCTGTACAGAGAGCCGTGATGATATGGAGCAGGGACTTTTGTTGTGGAAGCACCAGTTGCAAACCAGTGGCCTAGTGTTGAGTGTAGCGATGACCCAGTTCATGTGTTTTAACAACCCAGATACCAATAACAGCAATCCGATTAACATCGATGCATAAGCAGTCGCCGATATAAGCGAGTGACCAATATAAGTATCTGGGAACGATATTGCATTGTTCTGGGGACATAGAAAACAACATTCAACACCGAATAGCCGCAGCGTGACTTTAATGGCGTGAAGTAACTGGTGTTACATGAGACAAAAGGATGCCTTTTAAACTCCAAGGCCTGATTATATAAGACCATCATAAGGCCAGTATTAATGTATGGTACCATCCAAGTCGCTGAAATGAAGGTGCTGCGGTGTAAACAAATTCGATAAAATCCGCAACGAGCAATTCCGAGGACCTTGCTGTACGCGACATCGCCGACAAGATGCAAGAGAGTAGGCTGCGATGGTATGGTCACTTTAAGCGAAAACCCGTAGAATACGCCGGGAACTTGGTACTGCAGCTCTCCACGTCCGGTCAAAGATTCAGAGGCAGACCCAAGACAACGTGGAAGAATTTTGTACTTAGGGTCATGAGAGAGTGCGAGCTTTCCGAAAACGACGCTCCAGACACAGCAAAGTGAAGGAGAAAAGTAGGAAGACTGACCCCACCACCACGTGGGATGAATATCCGGTAGAAGAGAGAAAGAGAGAGAGAGATATTTATTTTTTGGTCTCTTTCGGTCAATTTTAAAAGCAGAGATAAGAGTAAGACAAAGTAAGAGCATCGAGGTAAATAGACATTAAGGTAGAATGTGAAGAATGTATCTCAGTGTTAGTAGAGAGGTTTAGATTTCTCAATCTTAAACCGTTTGGGAAACATGACAATACAAACTTTTCGTCCTCTCCATACTCGTCGCCGAGGAAGTCAGTGGGGAACTGTTCGGGGCGACAGTGGCGGCACACGTCGGGGCAGGGCTCGCCGCACACGCCGCGGCAGCGGTGGCCGCACGCCAGCCGCGCCGCGCACGCCGCCGAGCACGCCGCGCGCGAGCACGCCTCCCCGCAGCGCCGCGAGCACGCGCCGTGCGCGCAGCGCCGCGAGCACGCCTCCTGCCATCGCACGCACACATCGACTGAATCGTGACCCACCTTAAGCTCATTTTGCAAATTAATATATTATATTATATTATTTTATTATATAAATTCACTATTGTATTACTATATAAATTCACTTCCTCAAGGAGGAGTTCTGGCCGAAGGGTGTCTTATCATCGTTTCCGAGGCCGGCTACTTGACACCCCGCAGCGTAATACGACGCCGAACTCTCGTGTACAGTAGTTTCTAATTTAAAATTATATAAAATACTAGCTTTTGCCCGCGACTTCGCTCGCGTGAATATCTTTTTTCCAATACACATTTTTATATTATTTTATTCTGTTTTCCGTACTACTTCTAATCTCCCATTCTGCAAATCCTTCCCCCGCGCTTTCCTATCCCTTCCACTCCCTTTGCCCATACTGCCCCCTCACCTTACCTCACCTTAGATATTTCGGTAAGAATGATACATTGTTTAATATATGTAGTACATTTACGGACACATTTACCGACGAGATACCATACCAGTAGTTTGGCTTTTGGAATGGTGTCCGCCACTTCTGGATTCCACTTACTGCTTACCATCAGGCAGAGTGGAGTCACTTTGGTAGGCTAATATAAAAAAAAAAAAAAAAAAAATTAAACTTGTTTGTAATATCAAATTTTTAAACCGCAGCCAATATGTTATTAAAAGTAATGTGACATTTCGCTTTATGCCAGTTACTGGTGATACTGTGAGTCGTGTTATAGACCGGCTAGGCACTGATAAGGCACCGGGTATGGATAGAATTCGAATAATGGACTTAAAAATAATCAAAAAGGAAATTTCACCGAGTTTGGCACACTTTGTCAACATGAGTTTGTCTAGGGGTGAATATCCAACCATGCTTAAAAAGGCTTTGATAAGGCCCATTTTTAAGAATGGGAAACATTCAGTTTATGCTAATTATAGACCGATTGCCATTTTATCAGTAATAAATAAAATAGTAGAAAAAATTGTGATTAGCCAGGTGAGTGAGTTTTTAGAGAAGAACCATATATTGTTGGATGCGCAACACGGGTTTAGGCGAGGTCGTAGCACCACAACAGCATTATCAATATTTTCGGAAGACATCAATGAAAGTCTAGATCAGGGACATCAAGTATTGGCTCTTTTTATTGATTACAAAAAAGCTTTTGATACCCTGGACCACGAGATATTGCTTCAAGCCATGGATGAATGTGGCATAAGAGGTCCCACAAAAAAGTGGTTCCGTAACTACCTAACAGACAGAACATTGCAAACATGCATAGCAGGGGTGGCGGGACGCGAAGCTGCGGTGACCACGGGTGTGCCTACCGGCTCGGTATTTGGTCCTGTCGGCTACACTATGCATGTTAACAGTGTATGCAATGTAGTTAAAAAATGTCGAGTATACATGTACGCTGATGATATGTGCTTGCTATATTCATCCAGAAATATACAGGAGAGCAGAGCAGTGTTGCAGGCAGACTTTGATAACATAACTAAATGGGCTCATGATAATGGTATAATTTTAAACACTAGTCTAAAGTAATGCATATATATTCACCACACAATATTGTAGCTAAGTGTATTAAAAGCTCAGATATAAAAATCGTGGGTCATACGTACGATTGCCTACATGCTCTGAAAATCAACTGCGTATGTCAAGAACTGGAGTATGTCAGTCAGTTTAAATACCTAGGGCTAAGGGTGGATAGACATTTAAACTGGAGGGCTCATGTTGACGATGTGTGTACAAAACTCAGGGCAGTATTATGTAAGTTCTATCCGTTAAAAACATCGTTGAGCAGAAAAACTCTTCGGATTATATACTTCGCTCTTGCCGAGTCATTGATCAGTTATGGTTTAAACACGTACGGCCGCACATTTAAAACATATCTAGATCTTATAAAATGTCTTCAAATTCGCTTTATGAAGTATCTCGTTAGCTGTAAAACTAAATTAAAATGTAAAGATAATAATTATGAGGAACTCTTTAGCATTTGTAGAATTCTACCTGTACATGATAAAGTCAAATACTTGGTGGTACTGGATCAATTTTATAATGAACAGTATAAAGTACCAGTGCAAAATAAATATAATACTAAACGAGTTAGAGAATTAAAGTTAATTCGACCGCCGGTTAGAAATTACTATGGAAAAAGAACCAACAAGTATTTGATCCCTACTATCTTTAATGAAATGACTTGGCTAAGACAAGACCAGAACAAATCAATAAGTAAGCCTACATTAAAGAAAAAACCAAGACATGTACTCTTATGTGATATGTAACATTGCCTGTTACCTGTTATTTTATTTTTTATTTTGCTATGTTCTAAACTAGACTAGTTATAAGGAACAAGCTGTACTAAAATAAGCGCTGTTCCCGCCGACAAACTGCTGCGCAGTTTGGTGGGTTTACACATAATTGTAAAAAGTTTAGTTCCAAATAAATGATTTATTATTATTATTATTATTATTACCTTCTCATTTTCCCCTCACTACCCCTTCACCCCCCTCACTACCCCTTCACCCCTCTCACTTCCCCCTCGCTTTACCCTCATTTCCTCCTCACCTTCCCCTCACTTCTCTTTCGCCCCACCCCCTCTTTTCAATTTTCAATATAATATTTCATTCCTAATTCCATCCCTCTAAATCCACCCAAATAAAAAAAAAATTATGAGTTTTTTTTTATTTTAATAGAAGTATACCAAAAAAAAATTTTAAAACTATGAACAAGTTTCATACAATCGTTTTCATCCTTTTTCACACACTTAGGGTTAATAAATAAAAAATAGAGGTTGATCGTAGAGGGGTGAAAATTTTGGGTTGGTATTTTTGTATGCTGTATCATGAAAAAAATTAAAAACAAAAAATTTTGTCCAAAAATATAAAAAAATTAAGGGTGTTCACCCTTAATTTTTTTTTTCATATTTTTGGACAAAATTTTTTGTTTTTATTTTTTAGGGGTATGAACCTTTAACATTTAGAGGGATCAAAATAGTTGCCCGATTCTCCACCCTAGCCGATACGCACAGAAAATTTCACGAAAATCGGTCGAGCCGTTTCGGAGTAGTTCAATTATGCACACCGTGACACGAGAATTTTATATATTAGATGTATTAGTTTATAGATTTTATTTTGTTATTTATGTATTTAAATTGTATGGGCTCTAGATGCCTGAAATAAATGGTTAATATTATTATTATTATGCTTTGTTACTTCATTTTATTCATTTCGCACCATATAACTTATCATAACACATTAAGGGCGTTCCGTCATATATGACCTTGAGCGTTTCGCTTCCTCACCACCCCGCGCCTCACCCGAATCAAAACTTTGCGTGCGAGTCCGCCCTCTAGCGGCAAGTAGCAGTAGCACAATTACAAGACAATGACCTTACTTGTCCGAAACCGCAGAGCTAAAATCTTATAGACCCGCCAATAATGAATTATTTTTTTAGTATCTTTTATTATTTCGTTTAATAAGTAGGTATGTATATTTTTTAGTATATATTATTTATATATTTATTATTGAAGTTATACTTCTTTTGGCGCGATTGGGAAAAATGATGAGAATGAATTTTTACGGTGCGCGCGCACACCGACAGAAAAAAGCAACACCCTGAAGTTAGTTGCGAACCTTTTACACCCTGAAGTTAGTTGCGAACCTTTTACACCCTGAAGTTAGTTGCGAACCTTTGTGTGTCGTATCAGTACAAATAATCAGTGTGAATAAATAAAAAATATATTGGCGTTTATATCAATTCAATTATATTTATGACGGTAATAGATATTTTTTATTGATCATATATCAGTAAAATATTTATTTTGAATATTAGTGGTAAAAGTGGTTTTAATATACTGTTTTAAGTGCAATTATAGATTTGAGGTTAACTGTCGGTATGTATAATTTATTTACATTGCAAATTATAAATTATTACATTATTATCTAATAAATATTTTTTTTTGTTTTATTTTATTTTAATTATATTTTATGATTTTTATTATTGTCGCATGCTATTTATGTATATTTATGTATGTATGCGTTGTGTTATTATTTGGTACTTTTGGATTGTTACGCCAAAGAAGTATAACTTCTTACGTGCGTACATGAGTACACACTCTTTTTTTTAAAATTTATATAGTAGCGAAAGCAAAGATGAGTGTTTAGAATCATGACGTTTGTCAAAATATGTAATAGAAATAAAAATAACCACTGTGGGTTAAACCAATAAACTCAAAACCCAGCTGCTCTGAAATGTATTACCTAATCAAGAAAGCCGTTTAAAACGATTTTTATTAATTACTGAATACAAAAAAATATATACGGTTGAACTGAGAAACCTTCATTTTTGAAGTCGGTTAAAAATTAAGTTCCAATGACAATACACCATTGTGATAAATTCCTATAATTGACATGATGTGTATTCTTCAACTAATACTAGTACACTTTAGTTTAGTAACCCTGCCGAGTTTATACTTATTTAGTTAGATATATATATATTGACTTAAAAATGTATTAACATCCTATTAATATTATAAATGCGAAAGTTTGTGTGTGTGCACGTATGAAACGTATGCGTACCTCATCTTCATTTATATTTTTACTATTTGCAATAGTGTCGCTAGTATCCTCACGCAATAACTCTAGAATACTATCTCTTTGTTGATGAACATCCTTGTTTATTCTAAAAATATATAAAATTATTTGTATATTTTTAGTGTCAGTTTGAGACAATTTCTATTAGGATAGTGTCTTCCACTTCTAGACTTCATTGACTGCTTACCGTCAGGCAGAGGAGTGCGTTACCCCAGCAAAATGTTGATAAAACTGTGCTTATAAGAGGTGAGAGTATAACAGATGATTAGTGCGTCGTAAGGAGTAATTTGTTTGCCTATAGCAAAATTTGTTTGCATTATAGTTTTAAAGTTATTTGGAAAAAAACATATTGCTGGGGTAACGTTTGAAACACTACCCCAGCAAAATTTCTTTTTTTTTAATTATCCAGGCAGAGTCACGTTGGTAGACCAGTATGAATAAAATAACTGTATCAATAGTGCTAGTACATGACATTTAAAACAATACTGAAAAATTCAATCTTTATTTATTTATGCCCGTCAGATTGTTATGTGTTCAAAATTAGCTCTTACAAAAGCCAAGAGTTTTCATAACTTTCTAACTCCACTGCGTCTTCATGGACTGATGATATGAGGTCCTGCATCAATAATAAAAAAGCATCTCATAAAGCCTCTCATAAGTGCTACAGACCGTGGACCTCCTAAAAACTATTTAATTTCATCAGCCTTAGTTCACGAGGTAGGAATAACAGGCACAGTCTGCCGAAAATGAACACAAAATAGTAGGACAGTGATAGCCACCCATGAGTTGGTGTTGTCTGATATCTGGTCCACTGCTTTTAGCGCTTTACAGTTTGCCATAGTAAATTCATCCTTTATAATAAGGCTTCTATCGCGGAGCCAAATCAGTAGAAGGATTATCTACTCGACGAACACGAATCTACAATACAAACACATACATACATACATACATACATACATAGAGTGCTAAAACATAATTCTTTTGCCTTTACCTAGTTAGGTAAAGAATGTACAAAAAAGAGTAGAATTCTTTATACTGTGCCACCGTGCCGGGTCTATTACTTTCTACATACACCTATCACTCGAAAAATACGGTATTAGTTTTGTTATGTCCAGTAGGCACTCAACAATATATTATTTAATTTTAGGATTAAAAATTCATATAGTACGATAATAAAGGAACAGAGAGTAGGATTTTTAATTTACCTAATTGTGATAATTTCACAGTCTTCAAATATTTTAGTTTGGTTAGAGACTAAGACGTTTTGTAAAGCCTTTTTTTTTCTTCCTTTCTTGCAATCAAATAAATAAATCAAAATAAGATGCATTGAAAGTAGAAGGGTAGGTATTTACTTTAGCCTAGTATCTTATCACTGATTTTATCAGCTCATGAAAAAAAATCTAACGAGGTAAATACTTGAATAATTTATCGGTATTACTTACCGATAGAATATTCAAGTACACACCGTATGTATATATATAATGTTAGGTATTTATGCTCGTGCAAGATAACGTAGATAGTTAGGTACCTAACAGCAGCGTGTATGGTTGTTTTGTGTAGGTACCTACCTAACTAGGTCGCAAATCGACGCATGTCACGTATAATCATTGTAATTTGAGTTGTATGCTAGTTGTACGACCGACGCCGACGTTCGTGTTCCGACCGAAGCACCTCGTACCTATGCCGGCGTCGCCGTCGTCGCGTCGGTCGGAATCGGAAAGCGCCCTTGCCACATGAGTAAATATCCAAGTTAGATATTTTACTCATGTATATCAAACTAGGTGTGTGGTAGGTGGGCCTACCACACACCTAGTTTGAAATGATAGTAGACATAGACAATATTGTAGCAAGCTCATATTCATACCCCTAGGGTATTTAACAGCAGGAATTTACTGATTCTTGAGGCCTGGTGTTGCCTTGATCTTATCACGAGCGACAATAGGCTCACCACCTGCTACCTAGTTTACGTGGAACTAAACATAATTAAAGGATATCCTAGGTAAGTATCTCAAAGTAGGTATTTTATTAAAAATATGAAGGTAGGTATATACCTACTTACAGGATATTCATGTGTTAAATCTTTTGCATTTGTATTTGTTTCAGTCGTGAAATTTTAGTCATTTTGATGAAAAATAATAATAAATGTAGGTAAATACCTACGTATTTATAATACACTAAAAAAATCTAAATAACTAATCTAACTTATTTGCAACACTAAATCTATCCACACAATATATTTTTTTATATTATTTATTTGCAATTATTGAATTACGTAAATAATTAAAAATAAAACCGCATACGTCCGTCCGTCAGAAGGGCTTGCGCCGCTCTGCCGCTCTACCTCCCGTCGCCGCGTCGCCCGCGCAGAGCCCCTGCGACGCTGATTCAGCCAAATTATCAATAACTATTGAAACATTATCCTAATAAATGAAATAAATCTACAGAGTTGACATTTGGTTTATTCCGGTTGATTCAATATAACTTTTATATTTATAACTATAGTAATTACAAATTAATATTTCGATATAAGTGAAATCACGTTGTTTTAATATCGTTGGTATAATTTATATAATCAATTATTGTAAATAATTCTTTTACAATTCTAAAGTTTATGAATCAAAGTATATTGTAGGCAAAAAAAAATGGATAAATAGCATTAGAATCTCCTCAATAACGAGATGAAAGTCGCGGATTTCGTCGAAATTTCGTCGGAACCACCTTAACTCGTCACATAAAATCATCAGTTCATCACACAAACACGTTTCACCAACCCATCCCATAAACTTATCACTCAAACACACACCTAACTGACTATAACACAAACTCTTACACACGGCATGCACATTATCCTAAATGTAGCTTACTTATTTTATAATCTACCAACAGGAGGGCCCTGGTGACCTATAATACAGGATAATCCAAGTGCTTTAAGTAAACTACAGGAGGTTTTATAATAAACCTACATTAGGCACCAGTCTCTTACAAAGTTGGAATATGTTACCTAAAGTATGGTTAAAATTTTGTGTTAAATGTGAGCTTTATTAGTTTGTTTGTGTTAGAGAAAATAAATGGTTATTATTATTATTCAAGTAGGTCGAAAGTCGCCTGGAGACTGATTTCCTTGGCAACAAGCTTGGTTATCTTTTTATTTATTTATTTTTATTTATTTAAAACTTTATACACATACATGTAAAGGCGGACTTAATGCCTGAGGCATTATCTACCAGTCTACCATTGGGTGATGCAGAGACAATCAAGTAGGTGCAAAGTACTAATAATAGACACTGACATTTTTCCTAAGTACACTGTTGTATGTTAGTTTTTAAAATATCCTCATTTTTTTTTAAAGGCAACTCTCGCCTCAGGGAATAAGCCCTGTGTCGCGGGGGACTTTACAAACATACAATTAACGGTCACAAAGTACACACAAACTCGGCACAAATATTTATGGATCACAGAAAGTTCCTTCTGTATGCGTGGTCAGATTGCATTTGTCCCGTGTGTGGATCAAACCCACAAACTCGTGCACTGCAGTCGCTTGCGCTACCACTGCGCCACGGAGTCAGTCATTACAAGATAGATCTTACAAGTTTGAAAGTTTTAAGCGAACTATCAGCAGAGTGGGTCATGAATTTATGATTCAGTTGGTTCAATTGTACACCAATATTTCTCAGCACACACATCTATTAGCAGATCAAATATTTGTTTTTTTTTTAAACTGACTTTAGTTTTACTTTGAAAGTTTATTTCGCAATACTATAATATGTATATAAATGCAATATAAATAATCTCTTGTAAATTAAACTTTATTTCTGCAATAATCTATCTATATATATAAAAATGAATTAAAAATAATAAAAATAATAAAAATTTCGTTAATTCTTTTTTTGTTGTGTTTGTTATTCTCAGGAGAAGGTTCTTATGCAAGAAAACTAAGAAAATTGCGCGGTGATTTAGAGAGTTTAAGATACTTAACCACCATGTCATCACTACATAGTATAAAACAATGTCGGTTCCTGCTGTCTGTCCCTATGTATGCTTAGATCTTTAAAACAACGCAACGGATTTTGATGTGGGTTTTTTTAATAGATAAGGTGATTCAAGAGGAAGGTTTATATGTATATAACATGCATAATATAGTAGAGAAACATTGAGAAATTTAGATGTTTTTAATGTTATGTCGTAAATAAACAAATTTTTTGCGCTTACATTACAACGCTGGCTAAACCCTACAAGATATATCAAAATAATGTACAGTATTGTACACCCTAAAAAGGTCTACAAAAGAGTCCTCGATAGTATATGACTATCTCTAAGGAATAACCCACATTGACCATTTTTATCCTTACATTTTATGAGAAATAATGGCTTATTTTCGAAGCGATTTTAAGCAATACAGCATTTATCCTTATCAAATTAAGTATGTGCCTTAAATACATTGTGCATTTAATATAAATCAATAATGCCCTTTGGAGCATGTATTTTAAATAAATGTTTTTAAAGATATTACAGATAAAAAATGCAGGGATGTAGCGGCAAGGGGCCGGCATTCTGTAGTAAAATTAAATATACTACAGAATGTGTAAATACAACGTTCACAGCATTTGTTTTCTTCGCACGAAATTCTCGTGTCACAGTGTACGTTATTGAACTCCTCCGAAACGGCTTGGAGTGATTTTCGTGAAATTTTGTATGCATATCGGCTAGGGTTGAGAATCGGACAACATCTATTTTTCATCTCCCTAAATGTTAAGGGTGGTCAGAAAAGGGATGAAAACGATTGTATGAAACTTCTTCATAGTTTTGAAATTTTGTTTTGGAATACTTCTATTAAAATAAAAAAACCTCATAACTTTGAAGTTAGCGACTTGAAAATTGAAGAGAGGGGGAAGGGAGAGGGGCGAGAGAGAAGTGAGGAGGAAGGAAGGGAAGTGAGAGGGAAGGGAGGGGAGAGGGAAGGGGAGGAAGAGGGCAGCGAGAGAGCAATGAGGGGGAAGTGAGGGGAAAGTGAAGGGGAAGTGAGGAGGAAGCGAGGTGGAAATGAGGGAGAAGCCAGGGAAAGGGAGAGTGAAATGACGGGAAAAGGAGTGGGGAGGGAGAGGGAGAGAGAGGGAGGGGAGAAGCGGAATAGGAGGAGTGGGGAATAAGGGGGATGGGAGGAGTGGAGACGAAGGGAGAGGGGAATAGGGGAACGTAGTGAAAAGTTTACGGGGAATATCTGTAGGTAGGTGAAAGAGGGTTTGTAGAATGGGAGATTAGAAATATCTATTTATATAAAAATAAATCCCTATTTCCCTAGGTCACGGCATCACGCGTGAACGACTGGACCGATACCGTTAATTCTTTTTTTTTTGTATTTGTTATTGTCAGGAGAAGGTTCTGCGAAAAATTAGATAATAATTAAGACAGGACAACGTCTGTCGGGTCCGCTAGTATTATAATATTTGTACACTGACCAATTCGCATGTGTATTACTATACTTAATGTTGGCATAATTATCTATACATATAATAAAAATGTAACCGATCGCTGTCTGTACATGGAAAATATATGATATAATGGAAGATATATGAGAAAAAAATTACTGGGACCTTTATCAACGCAAATAGAACCCAAAACAATGATTGTTACAATTTTTGTCTGTTTGTCTGTGCGTTTGTTCACGCTAATCTCAGAAACGGCTTATCCGATTTAGATATGGTTTTAATACATTGTGGTAAGCTTCACTTAACATTTAGTGTTTGTTTCATGTCAATCGGTTCATAAATAAAAAGTTATGCCAATTTAAAGAAGCACGTCGAACATTTTCTGATAGAAACAGAGACTTTAACAGGTTACGGAATAGCTGATAGCGTTTTTATTTTTCGGATTCATCTCATTCTAAACAATCTTCCGTTTAGTTTTAAATGAGTCCAGTTTCCAGTGAGCCTCTGTTTCGTGATGACAATTAATAAAGCCCAAGGTCAGACACAACTAAAAGTTGTGGGCGTGGATCTAAGTATTAGCTGTGTTTCGCACGGTCAGCTTTATGTGGCTCTATCACGTGTTAGCATTCCTAGCAGCCTGTATGCTTTGATCCCCGATGGCTATACGTCTAATCCATACATCCATACATATTATAAAAGGCTTTGTCCTGACTAACTGATTGACAGACAACGTACAGCCTAAACCGCTGATCGTAGCGACTTGAAATTTGGAGGGTGTGTTTGTATTAATGTCTAGAAGTGTACTAAGAAAGGGTTTTTAAAAATTCAACTCTTAAGTGTATGAAAAGGGATGAAAGCGATTGTATGAAACGTCTTCATTTTTTAACTTACAGCTTTAAAATTTTGTTTTGGAATACTTCTATTTAAATAAAAAATATCCTTATAATTTTATTTTAACAGGGGTGGTTTTAGAGAGGTGGATTTAGAGGGGTGAAATTAGGGATGAAATATTCTATACAAAGATTTTTAGCTTTTGAAGCTAGCGACTTGAAATTTACAGGGAGGGGGAGGGAGGGAAAGGAGGGAGGAAAAAGAGGAATTGAGGAGAAGGAGGAAGGGAGGGGAAAGTGAGAGTGAAGTGATGGGGGAGTGAGAGGAAAGTGATGGGGAAGTGAAGATGAAGTGTGGGGAAAATGCGGGAGAAGTGAGGGGAAAGTCAGGAAGCAGTCAGAGGGAAGTCAGGGGAAAGCCAGGGAGAAGTGAGGGGAAAGTGAGGGGAAAGTGAGGGGAAAGTGAGGGGAATGTTAGAGAAAAGTAAGGGGAAAGTGAGGGGAAGTGAGGGGAAAGTGACGGAGAAGAAACGAGGAAGTGAGAGGGAAGTGAGAGGGAAGTAAGGGGGAATTGAGTGGGAAGTGAGGTGGGTGAGAGGGCAGTGAAGGGAAAGTGAGGATGGAATGAGGGGAAAAGAGGGTTAAGTGAGGGGAAAATGAGAGGAAAGTGAGGGGAAGTGAGGGAGACAGTAGAAGAACGGAGGGGGAAGGGAGGGGAAAGGAACGCGGAAAGAAAGGAGTTTTCGAATGGTGGAAAAAGGGAGGGGAAGGGATAGGAAGCGATAGGAAGGGAGAGGAAAGGAGAAAAAGAAAGGAGAAGGAAGGGAGAAGAGAGAGGAAAACGAGGAGGCAAGGTAGAGTGAAGTGGAGGAAAGGGCAAGAGATGCTGGAGGAGGGGCAAGGGATGCTGAAGGAGGTGAAGAGGAGAAGGAGGAGGGGAGGAGAGGAAGGAGGAAACTGTGGAGAATGGAGAAAAAGTGCAATAGGGAAGAAGGGGAAGGGGAAAGTTATTGTAGTGAAAATTTGCCTTTGTGTATTGTATATTGTTTTTACGAGGGATATCTTTAGGTAGGTGAAAGAGGATTTGTATGAATGGGAGATTAAAAATAGTATGAAAAACAGTATTTAAACAATATAAAACTAGGAATCTCAAACTTTACATTGTCGTTCCTATTAGGATATAGGTGCTCACTTAGACGGAATTTTGCGAAATCCATCCCCTAAGGGGGTATAAATGGGTGGCAAAGTTTGTATAAAATTTCTATAGTTTTTATAGTAGAATTACCAAATTACTAGAAAATACTCTTTTTTTATTATTCAGCACAACCCCCCTTATTAAATGGGCAAATAAGAGTCGAAAGTTTGTGTGAAAGTGGTTTGTCAGTTTTAGCGGTAGCGGGTTTAAACTGGATTCGCCATAGAGACGGATAATACTGATACAATGTACGATTGCCATAAAATCAGGCACGCAATATTCTCATAGAGGCACCCATCTGAATTTTCACGCGAACGAAGTCGCGGGCATCAGCTAGTAGTTAATATAATTTAGCGCCCCCAGAGCAGGGTTTTAATTTTTCTGGTCAGGCTTTACCTATTTAATTAAATTATGAACGAACCTTGCAAGGTACGCACGGTTGGCCGCAGAGTCGTCCGCAACGCGAATGGGCGCATCGCACCTCGCAGACCATACTACATGGCGGGCACATCTGGTTACATGGCTCCAGGCACCTACAATATATGGTTTTTATGTATATTCACTTCTAGGCGTAAGTCTCTTCAAAGTCTCGCCACCGGTGGTGAGCCGCCTCATCCAACGGGTGCCCGCCACCCTTAACAGGTCGTCCACAATGTCTTATTGTCAACAATGTCTTTCGGCTGATATGATAATTCTCATTTATGTATATAACGGAGGACAGGCAGCACTCTCGTTATCATTCTCCATAGCAAGGTACAGTTAATACCGTGGGCGTATATGGGAAGGTGTCGGATCAAATAATAAAGTCAATATAGGGTAGATGAGCACAGTTTAATTATAATTCACAAGAAATCACAATCAGCTATTACTAATTTGAGCACTTCACTATGTCACCGTGGAACGCGAGACAGTCTTTACGCACACACACAAACACACACCGCACTACACTTTTAAGAGATGTTATTCACACTTTATCGCAAGCAACTGACCGCAGCCCGCGCGTCGACCGTTATTTATTCAATCGTCACTTCCGATGGCGGCCGCAATGTGTAGCGTAGATTCTGTCGAACGTCAATAGATGGCGTTGGCATTCCAATTTAAAAATCAATTCGATGACGACACGGCCATCCTGCTTGCACACGTCCTCGTGTGTTAATCTGTCAATGGAAAACAATACCGAGTATAACAATGTTCGGTCATACCTGACCATATTTAAGTATCATAAATCATAACAGTGGCTTTAATAACGAAACAATGAAACATTTTCAAATTGTACCTATAGATCAGATACCTTGACTAATTCAAAATAATCATCATAATATTGTAATGTAAAGAGCCATGTACCATCGTCATATCCTACTGCACAATAAATTAAATTTAGGATCAGCATCTTCCGAGTAAACAACTACTATCGCCACGGCCTCCATGGCCGACGAGTCATCCCGACTCACTCTCAGACGCGTATTTACAAACCACGTAAATCGCACGTGTGCATCTCCCTCAGACTACACACGGGACGGTCTCTGCAGACCACGATCTCCGCTAGAGCCAACACGCCCACCGCGCCCCCACGGACTACTTGGGTTGCCCCAAGAGATTCCGAAGGTCTACGACTACGTATTAGCTACTAGTACGGTCGACTATCTACGGCCGATAGAGTTCCCACTCGTTTCCTCACCATAACTTAATCTTGCTCATCACCATTGCTAATCTCATGAATCTCTACTTCGACTTCGATTGGTACATGTCCCTCTGGCATCTTACGTAAACGATCATGTGCATATTTGTAATTACGTTTACAATTCAAAGCGCGTAACGTGTAACGATCACCATCCAAAATTTCGATCACTTTAAATGGACCTTTAAATTTTGGATCTAATATGGTTTGATTACGCTCCTCATTCTTCAACAAAACGAAATCACCTACTGAAAACCTCTTTATTGGATTTTTGGTTCTATCAAACCTATCCTTTTCATATTCAGCAGATCTCTGAATATTTTCTGACGCCTGCCCGCGTAGTTCCTCGATATTAACTTCCATTTCTACATCGCTGCACATTAACGACAATGGCCTCGCAACCTTACCTATCAAGAGCTCTAAGGGGGAAGCTTTTGTAACGCGGTTCACAGTGCAATTAATTGCAAGTTGCACCTCACCTATTGCTTCTTGCTACGGCTTACTATCACTTACCTCTACTGCGGTTAACATGGCTTTCAGAACACCCATTACCCGCTCCACCTGACCGTTCGCGCGAGAACTACCAGTGGCAATTAGGTGCAAGTTAATGTTCTTATTTTCACAAAACTCTCGAAATTCTCTACTAGCAAAACACCTACCCTGATCCGCTATAAGTCGAGTCGGGGCGCCAAAAAGAGCTACAGCCTGATTAATTGCATGAATACTGCTTTTAGAATCGATGCTTGCCGTATGAAAAAGGAGCACATATTTAGTAAAGGCGTCTATAAGAACAAAAACGTATTCTCTGTGATCGTTTTTACCACTCAGTTTGCCAGTCGCGTCAATGTGTACAGTGTGCCACGGTATGGTAACTTTTGGAATCGGATGGAGCTCGGCTTGTACCTTTCCTGAATGGGACTTAGGAACTTTGCATGTAACGCAATTATCAACGAATTTGTTCACGTACTGTGTCATACCGGGGAACCAATAATAGTCGAAAAGCTTTTCGCGTGTCTTGTCAGCACCGAGATGTACGAGCGACTCATGAAAGTTATTAATTACCGACCATCTTAACGCTCTAGGTAAATAGGGTAAGAACTTAGTCCTACCATTACGTTGTATTTTACGATGGAGAATGCCAGAACGTAGTACATACGTCTTAGCCAATAGCTCGTTTAACTGTCCACCCTCTAAATCGCTAACGATTTTAGAGATCTCATCGCGTTGTTGCTCAGCAAGGAGCCAATTAGGAGTAAGTTCGTTCACGTCAATACGCTTTCGCTCTACCCGGGAAACTAGTTGATCTGAATCAGCTGGCATAGGATTACGGGAAAAGAAATCAACGTGTGCCATACGCGCGCCCTCTCTATAAACTACTTCAAAGTCGAAGCACTGCAAAAAGACCCACCATCTATGAGCTCGCGGGGTTAATTCATGCTTTGTCTGCGATGACTTTAAAGAGTTACAGTCTGTAACTACAATAAACTTTCTACCATGTAGGTACTGTCTGAAGTATTTTATAGAGTTGACAACAGCAAGCGTTCCCAACTCGTAAGAGTGGTATTAACTTTCTGCCGGAGACGTTCGCTTGCTGTAGTAGGCTACAACATGTCGTTTATCGTCTACCGTCTGAAATAGAATCGCTCCATACCCTAAGCTACTGGCCGGGGGTCAAAAATCATTAAAACTGGGTTACTTGTCAATTTGGAAACTATATCTTGTCGGATGCTCTCATGTTCTGGTTTCCAAATGATTTCACCTTTATGTGAAGTTAATTTGTGTAGTGGTGCCATAATACGGGAAAAGTTTTGTACGAACTGACTGAAATAGGAAGCTAATCCAATAAATTGCCTGACCTGGGTAACAGTTTGCGGGGGAGGCAGAGCTGTCAGAGCTTGTATCTTTCTCTGATTAGGTCTGACCTGACCAGCCTCTACCTCAAACCCCAAAAACTCCACCTTTGTCTTAAGAAAAGAGCATTTTCTAAGGTTCAAAGAGAAACCAGCCTGAGTCAATACTTTCAGTACTGTATTAAGCCTCTCAATACCTGTCTCCACATCAAAAGAGGCTATCAAAATGTCATCTACGTACACGATAACGTAATCATGCGCTAAGGTACCTAACGCGTTCATAATAGCTCGTTGAAAAACTGAAATGGCATTCTTCAGCCATTGAAGGGGCATTGTTAAAAATTCATACTGGCCCTCTGGTGTGACAAATGCCGTAGCCTCTATTGAATCAGGATGTACAGGTATTAAGTGAAATCCACTTGCACAATCTAATTTTGAGAAGAAATTAGAACCACCGAGGCGTGCGATCTGGTCAGAGATAAGAGGAAGAGGGTAGCGATCCGGTACCGTGTTGCTATTAAGAGCACGGTACTCTATAAACATCCTATCTGAACCATCCCGTTTCTTTACTAGCAGGGCAGGGCTCGCAAACGGTGAACTACTCGGCCTAATAATATTAGCGTCTAAAAGTTCCTTCACACGCTCATGAAGAATTCTACGCTCATCAAAAGACATTCTATATGGTCGCCGTTGTACCGTACGATTCGGATCTATCAATTTAATTCTAAGTTCACCTGTAGTCACGCGTGTAGTCGGCATACCGGTAATAAAATATTCTGAATATTTTTTTAGAATTTCTAAAAGCTTAGATTTTTCAGTACCTACGAGGCCCGTATTAATTACGCTAAAATCAGCAGTCCTTTCTTCAGCGTTATAAACTGAATTTACAATTTTAACTTTATGTAAAGCAAGGCCCGTCGCTGTCATGTTTATAGAAAAACCTAAACCTAAAACATCGCGACCAATCATGATGTCACTTTGCAAATAATTATCAGGTAAAACGTGAAATAAAATTTCGATGAGGTGATCATTAATCGTTACGTAACATAATATTTGTTCTGTGCTGAATACTCGTGACTGGCCAATACCAGACATAGCGACAACATTACTAACTCGTTTACCAGAAAATTTAGCACCAAAACTTTCTTTAATTAGCGAACATTCAGCACCAGAATCATAAGAAAAAAAAACAGCTCACCATTATGCTCTAATGTTCCCGAAGGAGGTTGAACGACACACAAGTCCACCCGCCGCTCTGTACGCGCTGCGACCGCACCGCCGCTGTCTGTTTGGCTGCTACCGCTTGTACAGCGTATGGCAATGTGTCCTAGCTTGCCACATTTGTAGCAGACTAGTGGCTTCGCAATCGGCTGCTGTGCTGCTGGACTAGCTGCTTTCGCTATTGAAGGACGTTCTCTGCTATCGTTCGGTTTGCTTCTACATTCGGATCGCTTGTGACCCAACTTGCCACAATTGAAACATTTTAGTTGTGTAATCTTCGCTCGTTTGACGTCAGGTGTATTCAAAGTCTCACTAGGGGTCGATTTACGCTTCAGATGTGCGTAAGCTTGAAGTTCTTGCATCATTTTATCCCTCGTAATATTACTAGTAAACGCCAGTCGTTGCAGCTTTGAGTCAAATTGAGAGACGTGAGCGAGTACGGTTGCTACTGCGATTTGCTCCTTATCCACTTCCTTCCATCGATTAATGAGCGACGTTATCAATCGGTTCGCGTAAGCAACCAAAGTCTCTTTGTCATTCGGTTTGTCATTATGTAGCTTTATGAGGGTACCTGCTAAAGTTTCCGTCGAAATAAATCTCGTTGTAAAGAGTACCTTAAACTCATTCCAAGTCATGCCGTGGTATGCAATTTGCGATAGCCATGTTGACGCTGCTCCTTTTAAAGCCTTGCTTATTGCAACGATGAGTTTGCCACCTTGCATTGGATTATCAGCAAAACATATATCCGCAGTTGCGCACCAAGCTCTCGCGTCCGTGTCTGTCTTGTCTGGGTCAAACTCGGGTAAATCCACTTGATTGCTCACCTTCGGTACTTGTAATGCCTCAATCAATGCTGGCATGTTTGCATTCTGTTGATCAAACATAGCACGCCAACGCTCACCTTCAGAGTTCACATTTTGACCCGACACCGATCCCACTTCTGATAACGGAGGACAGGCAGCACTCTCGTTATCATTCTCCATAGCTAGGTACAGTTAATACCGTGGGCGTATATGGGAAGGTGTCGGATCAAATAATAAAGTCAATATAGGGTAGATGAGCACAGTTTAATTATAATTCACAAGTAATCACAATCAGCTATTACTAATTTGAGCACTTCACTATGTCACCATGGAACGCGAGACAGTCTTTACGCACACACACAAACACACACCGCACTACACTTTTTAGAGATGTTATTCGTACACTTTATCGCAAGGAACTGACCGCAGCCCGCGCGTCGACCGTTATTTATACAATCGTCACTTCCGATGGCGGCCGCAATGTGTAGCGTAGATTCTGTCGAACGTCAATAGATGGCGTTGGCATTCCAATTTAAAAATCAATTCGATGACGACATATATTTATTATCTATATAAATTATTATAATAAGCGGAAGAGTTTGTTTGTTTGAACGCGCTAATCTCTAAAAAACTACTAGTCGGATATGAATAATTCGTTTTGCGTATGATAGCCCAGTTCTTGAGGAAGGTTATAGTCTATGTAACATCACGCTATTGGGGACGGGAGCAGAGCAGTAGCAAACACACGGGTGAAACCGCACCGCGGAAAGCTGTGTACAATATTCCTCAAGGTGTCAACATTTTAAGTTTGATGCTTTATGTTTGAAGTTGTTGGCGTGTTCATCATAAATGATAAACTTACTGATGTCCGCAGATATTTATTTGATTGCAGGTTTGTTTGCAGGGCATATGCAAACGGCCCTGATGACACTGAGAGCAAGTTCCTCTACAAAGGTGCTTGCAGGCCAGATCTTCTCTACAGGGACTCTTGCAATACTTCAATAACTCATTAGGTTTCATTTTACCTTTAAACAAAAAGTAGGTTGATGAAATCAAAAAAGAATATGAGTGCCAGCCTTAGGGCTGAGACTGGCAATATGGTCAATCACCGTCAGCATAAGCCAGAGCGTGTCGTTTTTATTTACACGCCTACATTATCAGTCTGCTATTAACATGTCACTTTATTATTTTGTAGGTTGGCGATTATGTTAAATAAAAATAATTGTACCAAAATTCTAAATCTTTTAGAATAGGTAGGTACCTACTTAGGTATCTCCCTATTTCTGTTTGTTTTGGCAACTGCATAATTTTCTTTTCATATTTTTCTAATTAGTAAAATATGTAAGTATATTATTCTTTATTCATACAGTTAGATACATTAAAAATCATTAACGATAAGAACAATTTAGGCGCACTGACACTGAAAAACATAGCCGGCACTCGTCGGCTTTGTTGCCATAAAATAAGGTATATTTTACCTTGTGCATATGAAGTATATAAATTGCAGGGCAGATTAACTTCGTGGCCACATGGGGAGGGTATTCCAATAGCTGTCGGTTCTTTACACTGTGTAGCATTACATATGTCAATACAACGTTGCTGACATTTATGTCCACATGAAAGAGTTCGCTCACACTTTTCCTGACAATGTTTTCGTTCAACTTTTATCATACATTGGATCTTTATTTTGTGTTTACAATCTGGAATCTCTTTTGTCACCTAAAATTTGATTAGTTAATTAAACGCAAGTGTCGTGAACATAAGTGAGCTTGGATTTGTAGGTAGGTTAGGTTAGGTTAGTTAGTTTAACCTATATTGCAGTTCGAATACTTTACTTTACGTAAGACCTATAATTACATGCATTTAGGTACAAAATATTATATGCATTACACTTAAGTATAAATAAATATTTTAAGTTATTTACCATTATCTTGCAGTCGCCGCATTCCTCAAAACACGGTTTTTTACAAAAGTGCCCACATAACATAGTACGTGCACACTTTGCCTTACAAGGAACATCGTCTACATTTACACAGCAAGCTACTTTTTGCACATGCTTACAAGTCGATCTCTTCTTTTTAACCTGAAAATACGTTATCATGTTACTCATCAGCGTCACGAGTGTACCTATATTTGATTTGTCCTCTCAAAAAATTACATAATAATAAGTAGGTACTAGGTAGGTACCAACTAGGTATATGTTTTTTAAAATGACACCTTTATAACCAAAATTCAACCTAATTTTACAACACAGACATTCATGCTCAAATACTAAAACGACAGTTAACAAAAAGTATTTAGTCGTTAAAATTGATACATATTAAAGTAACGGACAGGTAGGTACCTACTTTGTTATATTCAAGTTTAAATATTTAGGCAAAAGTAGGTAGGTAAGTACATTTCTCTGAGGTTTGTATTGTAAGTCAAAAATATAGGCATAGGAAGTGAATAGAGCTTACTTGAACGTTACAATCGTCACATTTTTCATAACACTGTTTTTTACATTGATGTTTGCCGAAATCGCCTTCCAACTCAGCTTTACAGCCATTTTTAGGCTTACTGCATTCCTTTTCACATAAATACTACGAAAATAAAATTAACAACCGTAAATATATAGTCATAAATATTTTATAAATACTTAATAAAAAATAATAATAATAATATAGCCTGACAGCCCCTCTTCTAGTTACGGTAGTAGATCCTTGGTGGTTTCAATATGAATGGGCGACCGGGGAAATACTTCCCTCCCATAGAAGATCAGGCGGCGGCGTAAGAGTAGTATCCATACTATTGCGATTCGTTCGCTGAGTGAGAGCACCGGGGGTCCAATTTTCCCCTCGGTTCTCTTCCTCCTCCCTTTTCCTGCCTCATGTCCTTCTTCCTATAAAAACGGCATTAAATGCGCCAGTAATGGGTACGGAACCAGTGATGGACATATCTTGTAGATAAGTGTAGGAATGAATTTTTGTATGTTAGCAATATTTGACCATAAACAAGTCATCGAGCTATCAATGTTTGACTTTTTTTTAAAATTCAGTATTTGAATTTAATTTGGCGGGAGGAACAAGGTGCTCGTGGTATTGAAAAATTATATTCGCGGCTGTTGTTCGTAAATTATTAGACGTTTGCCTTTCAGTTTATTATAGTTTTATTCGAAGCAGCATGATTTTTTGTGCTTGGGTTAACCCAACCTTAAGGTTGAAATTTTAGTAAAAACACACATTCACACTTTGTGTTTGTGTTTTCATCTTATCTGTCTGTCACTGGTGCAAAAATTTAAGATTTTATTTAAAAACCTGCAATTTTCAATATTATTGTATTGAAACAATAACTATTATTGATGAAATAATAAAAATACTACATATTTACACTAAAAGTATGCATTACTGGTGTCTTTTGTATACTTATAGTCTTTAAGTCTGTAAAAAAGTCTTTCCCAACTCAACTCAAAATCAAATTAAAACTCAACTATTGTACGTACTAAGAAGAATGAGATAACAAACAATTCAGGTCAATAAAGCCAGAAGTCCTAATATTTTTTTGACATCGTGACTTATTAGTATTACATTATTATGAGTTATTACAATCTTTGTGAGTTCGAATTTAAAGCAGCATGCAACATAGTTTCAGCAGTTGTGTAGAGTCGCATTTTGAAGTTCTTTGGGCATGTTTCTCGACGCGATAACGACTCCATCTTCGTCGTCTACGTCTTGACGTTCAGGGCAAAGTAGGGGGCACCAGAAGGCGAGAGAGGTCATCTATGAGATGGACCGACGAGGTGAAGTCTGCTGTGGGTGGGTCCAAGAACGAGTGCAACAGGATGGCCGCCACAAGAGAGAAATGGCGGATGATCGTAAGGCGAATAGCATCTGCCTCTACAGAAGTCACAACCTGATGACCAAGACCTCTCTGCCAAGAGTGTCACGACGAAGAAGAAGCAACGTAGTATTTGTGGTAGCACAGTAAACAAGAAACAACTGTTTAAGAAGAATGCTTGTTCTTTTTCTTTTGTAGTCTCAGAAGCACGCCATTCGCTACTTTTCTTGATTTTTTTTGTTAGCCTACTCCGATCCCACTTTGCCTAATGGCCTAGCAGTTAATGGACAAGAGTAGCAGACACTATTTCTAAAGCCCTTGTTTTGTACTGCTGTCACGGCGGCTGCCGCTTATTAGCTGCTTTTTCACGCTAGCTTGAAACCGGGGATCAAAATGGGAAGTAAACACATGCGTTGATAATAGAGCTTCAAATTTTAGTCAAGCCACAGAAACTAGGTCTCTTATGATTACCTATTGATTTACGTAGGAAACTTTTAAATAAATACATAGATACCTTTGTGTGATCCGGATCAGCTACGTGGCATACGCGTTCACAGGCATGACCACAAGTTTCCAAGCGTAGCTTACATCTTTCTATGCACTTCACTTTGTTAATATCCACGTAACATGGTTTCTTTGCCTATAAAATAAGGCGATCAAATTTACTTTCGCATCTGTCTAAAGAACTACTTACCTAATTATAGTTTATGTTCAAAAATTAAACAAAACCATAGTCTTTAGTTTTTGGACAAACAAACAAACTCTTCCGCTATATATAATATAAATAGTACCTATAGATATAGATAATACATACCTTATGCTCGCAATTTGACAAAGTAACTTCTAAGGTAGTGTTGCACTTGATATTAGGATCATCTGGCTCTCGATGACAAAACACATTCATCTCGTGGCCACAGGGTAAATTTTTCTTCACGAGTACTTTGCATTGCCCGCATTTTTCGAAACATTTTAATGGGCATACGTGGCCAAGGTCGCAAAGGATTCTTAAATAAAATAATAATGTTAGTGATTTATATAATTGCTATTGTGCACTGTACAGCAGTGGGGTGCAGGCTATTCTAGCTGCTACCGCCATCCCCAGTTCAGTTTCTTTACCTTTCACATTGCATCATACATTGCAACTTATTATGTTGGCGATCATTTCCATGGCAATAAAGCGGGCATATGTGACCACAATTGTATTGATAATCACATTTTCTAAAGCAACCTCCTTCTGGTACTTTATTAAAATCGTCCACTGTTTCAACCTAAAACAAATTAAAAACTGAGTATTCATAGCTCGTGGGTGATACCTATAGTTCGAGAGACCCAGCTCATGATAATAGACCAGTCAACGAATGCCTAAAAAGAGGGTGTAGAATGCGTGAGAGCGAGTAATTTAGCATTTTTACAGAAACTTGTTTAGGGTGATCAGGGAGTGAACATACTAAAAGTTCTCGCTCCTAGGAGGTGAGCTGGATGGAGGGGAGGGGTTTAAAGTATCCAGATATCGGTTTTTTGCTTATATCTTAAAAACGGTGCATTTTGGAGAAAATATTCTTCTACCGAATGAAAGCTTATAGAATTCTCTACAACTTTCAATCTGTGTACATTTTTCAATTTCCAATAGATTTTGAGCTACACGCTCTCAAAAACTAGAAATTTACAAAGACACCGCTTGTGGCTTAAGATTATACAGGGATTATATTTTTAAATTCGCGGAATGGCTGGAAGGAGGAAAACTATTATTTTAAATTCATTTTTATTTTTTAATATAGTTACCTGCAACCATTGATAAAGAAAAAACCCTAGATGCACAATCTCGAACAAAAGTAACACTCGAAACTGTCGCCAAATATACCTATGTAGTTATTATAGTTGTGCTAAAAACATATTTTTTGCAAATTTAACCTTACTCACATGATTTAAAGTTTTTTTTACAATACAGTGATCAAAAAGTAATAAAAATTTACGACCGAAGTTCGCCGGTAGGACAAAGCATGAAACGGAGACGAAATTTTTTTTTTTACTTTTTGTATACGATACGATTTTTATACGATATTGAGTTAGTATTTTAAGTGTTTGTTATAGTGTGTTACGTAAAATGATACTTTGACCATGAATATGATTTTGGGTAGAAAATTTATAATTCAATAAAACAAAATATTATTATTAAAAATATAATTTTCATAATATTAAAACATAACACAGTATTGTATGGGTATACTACAGTCACAGTACCTGAATGAAATACTGTTGCCGCTAAGTCTGAACCTACAAAAACATTTTCGACAAATAATCGTGTCCGTGTGAACGGGGGGTGTCATAGGTAGTAGATAACACATTAATTTTCTTAAAATAAGTTTAGTTTATTGTAGAGTTGTCTTTTTGAATTAGATTTCAGCCTTTCTGTTGTTTTTTTTTTTGCTATATAATATAAACGAACATCTATGTATTTTTCTATAATAGCTTTTACAAGACTAACTTTGTGATTGAATAGAGCAGTTAAGCTGATTCTAAACTATGGTATAACTTATAATATACATGATTATCATCACTACATAGTATAAAACAAAGTCGCTGCCCGCTGTCTGTCAGTCCCTATGTATGCTTAGATGTTTAAAACTTCGCAACGGATTTCATTGCTGTTTTTTTAATAGATATAGTGATTTAAAAGGCAGGTTTTTAGGTACAATACATGCTCAATATATTAGAGGAACACTGATAGTTTTAGAGGTTTCTGATGTGATGTCGTAAATAAACACATTTTTTTGCGCTTACATTGCAAACGCCTGGCTGAACCCTACTAGATAGATCAAAATAGTGTACTACAGTATTGTACACCTTAAAGAGACCTACAAAAAAGTCCGCAATGGTATATGTCTACCTCTTAGGGATAACCCACAATAACTATTTTTTATCCTTTACTTTTTACGAGAAATAATGGCTTATTTACAAAAGCGATTTTAAGCAATACGGCTTTAAACCTTATTTAATTAAATACATTATATACATAGATCAAAATGGCCCCTTACAGGATAAATGAATATTTTTAAAGATATTACAGATATATTACACCGCCGCAACCACTATGAGGGACATAGTATCGGCCGGAGGGTCCGGTGGCGCGTGCCTGTATTATGTAATATATTTAGTATCAGCATTGCCCGTGCGAAGTCGGGGAAGTAAATATTAGTTAAAATTTAATACAAGTACATAAATTTATTAATTAAAAAATTAAACACAATAATAAAAAATCGACTCCATTGAATTAAGAACAGGGTCATTTGTATTATGCGACTGAAATAGAAGGACGTTGTAATGCATAGTACTTACACTGAAAATGCGACCATTGAATTTTGCCGTATCATACTCGGACCGTTGAGTGAAGTTTTTAGATAAATTAAATCAAAATTACACAATGCTACTATATTTAGTCATAAAAACAACAAAAATAAATTATTAAAACTATTTTACCTTCCAAAAATACGAAATCTCATCCTTTTTTAACGTCCTTGACGCAATATTTTTCCAATTTCTCAGCGAACACTTCGGCATTTTTTAAGTGTGTATATTGACGCGAGTCTAGCGAGACTATTTTGAAGCGGACAGTTTTGATGAATGAATTGTGCTTGTATTATGTGAATATTTTAAAAAATAAAAATGAATTTTGGTTAATATTTTACCTCCTTCCCGCCATTCCACGAATTTAAAAGTATAATCTTATACTAAAACCGGTGTTTTTATTCATTTCTATTTTTTGAGAGCGTGTAGTTCAAAAGATTTAGGAAATTGAAAAATGTGCACAAAATAATAGTTGTAGAGAATTTTATAAGCTTTTATTCAGTAGAAGATCATTTTTCTCCAAGATACACCGTTTTTAAGATAAAAACTGGGTACTTTAAACCCCTCCCCCTCTCCAGCTCACCTCCTAGCAGAGGGGACTTTTAGTATGTTCACTCCCTGATTACCCTAAACACGTTTCTGAAGAAATAGGTAAGTTTCTCGCTCACGCATTCTATAATTCTTTATTGACTGACATAAAATATTCAACATATTACTGTACAATTTTAACATGGCTTACGTAAAACAGTAGTAATAAGAAAAGAGTTCACAATAATCTGTTTTAAAATCTGTTCCTGATTTATTTTGCTAAGGGTGTTTATGAAAGTGTTACCAAGCGCTGATGAATCAGGGAAATGTTAAAAACACAATTGGCGATACCTCTGGTGTTACTAACGCAAAAAAAAAGAAAACACTACATTGCCTAGCCAGTGTGGCTATGACTGCGGTGTGTGAACGGTTAGATATTATTATATTTGCCAAATTGAGGCTGCATTGAAATTAAGTGTCACAAAAAAAGTGTGCGTGCGTGTGTGCGTGCGCGTGTAGTGTGTGCGCGCGCGCGTGTAGTGTGTGCGCGCGCGCGCGCGTGTGTGTGTGTGTGTGTGTGTATGTGCACGTATGCGTGAGTGTGTGCATCGGGAAGAGGATTGATGTTTATTGGTACATGTAATGTAAGGTAAATTTTAATCTAACTTATGAAGCAATTACCCTTACACCCATCCTTTCCCAACAAAAGATAGGTATATAATCCTATAATATCCTTTCTTCCTTCCTATTAATTATAAATGCGAAAGTTTGTGTGTGTGTTTGTTACCACTCAGCGGCTAAGCGGCTGAACCGATTTCGATGAAAACTAGTACCTATGTAGATAGATTGGGTGCCGGAGACGGACATAGGCTACTTTTTATCTCGAAAATCGGTCTGCTTATCGAGGGATATAAAACATGTTTTACTCGCGGGCAAAGCCGTGGGCGCAGCTACTATCCAATAAATTAACCAGCAAACTTAAATTTCGGTGAGTAGTAGTTGCCAATCCTAAGATAAGTACTGTTTTGGCAGCAGAAGAGGTATTGCTGTCGGCTTTAAGTAGGTACAGTGTTTATCTTTACATTAGGTACCTACATTGTGTCTATAACATCATACAACAGCAGGTTTTTCAATGCTTGTTCGTCTGCCACATAGTAGGTAAGTACTATAGGGTATTATACCTACAAAACAATTGTAAAACAACCACTTCATAGTGCATATTTTTATACATTCGATTAGTGGATGCGCATAATGACTGTCAACCAGCAAGAGTTGTTTGTGTATAAAAGTATTAGGGCGCGGGCTTTCTCTTTCGGAGATTTTTTGAGAAAAACTGAAATTTTGCCAACAAAAAAAAACAGATAAACATTATTAACAATGGTACTCACCGATGTTATTTGATCAGGATGAACTTGACATTTTAGTTTCAATGTAGTCCCCAGCGAGTGATTGCTTTCTAAAGTGCCGGCGATTTTCCTCCACAGCTCAGATTTGGCTTTTAACATATTTATATTGCCAAATATATAAAATCCTACAATTTAAAAATAGCATTAGCTCGTCACATGTTTCTATCTATTCTTAGTTACTACTAGTTAGTACTAGTTTTGGTTGAGTTAATAAATGGGATGAGACGTCATAGGATGAATATGGAACAACCCGCAATTTAACCATTGATTTATGTAAGAACGATCTAAATCTAGATTACGCTCTTTGTGAATTTTACATAAGATACGTAAGTACCAGATAGCCTATCTTTTTACGTTTCACTTAAAATCTCAGGACAGAATGTATGAAAGATATGTCGGTGAAAAATTCCAGATATCTAAGATTCAACCGACGACATTAATTTGGCGTAACGATAATTGTTGATAATTATGATTTTAGGAATATAGAAATAACATTATATTTATTTACATAATGAAACTGTGACGCATCAGACGAGTTTCTAAAACCCATATCTATTTATAGGATTTCGCCTACAGAATGTGATTACACCTTTACGGCTGCTTCCTTTACACAATCTCAAATTGAAGGATTTTTTGAATCCGGATTTTATGCAATCTATCGTTCGTCACAAAATCGCTATTCCTATAATTATATCAATCTTCTTCAGAAACCGCCTCCAAGAGAGAGATTTGTCCTATAACGTAAGACCCTTCTTAACGTTTCGGTCTACGAAGTCCAGCAAAAATACATTATTTTATTGATTATTAAAGAGGTGATTACTGTATTATACTAATGTATTTTTTATTTGTACACACTACTTTTTACACAAATTAATAATTCAAATACGAATTTCCTCTAGTTTGGAAAATTACCGAGGGAGTACATTATTAAATATATTGTAGCGTAGTTTGAAACATTAAAATATTGACAAACTGTCAATATTTTATGATGCATGAGTAACTCCGTACACGGGGTCCATCTTTTGTTTTCACGGAAGATGGTTGTCATTTAATTTCTTCCACATTTTTCTATTTTTTATCATTGTATTATACCATTAATATCATAACAAGAATATAATTCTTGACGCTGGCAGAAATAGCTGAAACAATCGTCGGCTCTGTTGCCAAAAAAAAGGAGAAGAAGAAGAACTCCGTACACATCTATATTTTGGGATATATATCCCGAAATGGATACATATCACTCCTTCCCTTTCCAAAACATTAACATAATATCCACGTAACTCCGGTGCGAGTAATCAGAACGATAGAGCGAGAGGAAGCGAGCGCGTACGACCACGCGCGTCAAGAATACCAGTTTACCTATCCAAATCACGCTAGTTAAAAATCGCTTCAAAAACGTAGAACTAGTAAACGCATGGAGGAGTAAGCATAAAACAATTAATACTAATTACTTCATTTTACGGTTTCAATTTAGTAACATTTGTTATATATTGTCCGTGTCCAAAGTTGACAGACATACGTCGCTCCGTGGATGTAAAAGCCAGCGTTGTCATTCTCCGACATTCATTCTCGCTCAGTTGCTCCCGCGTAAGTCCGTGAAGTTGTGGATATGTTAAGCGGATATGGATATATTCTATATCTTGGAAGAATATCCAGTCTTTTGCGGTAGTTAGCAACCCCATGCCTATATGAAAATACTAGAGAGCAAGACGTAAAAAGGAGACAAAAGTGACTTCTATATTATTGGCTTCTAATATTATTGACAATTGCTTTACAAATTGATAAATAAGTATTTATTAATAAAATTCTCTCACTTCACTATGAAAGTAAATATCATGGTGTATGTACCAAATAATATTTTATATTAACATTTATGTTTTAGCTTAGGTACCTACCCCTTTTCTCATATGACCTAACATTTTTGTAACTAGCTGTGCCCGCGACTTCGTTCGCGTGGAATAGTGATTTTGGGCAGTTTTTTTTGGATATATCATTTGGTTTGTTTTGAATTATAAACATCTTCGTTTAGGTGAATAAGAAAATCTTTACAGTAAATGCTTCTCATATACGATATTAGACGTATAGCCATCGGGGATCAAAGCCATACAGGCTGCTAGAATTACTTACACGTGACAAATCCACATAAAGCAGATCATGCGAAATACAGCTAATATTTAGATCCACACTCACAACATTTAGTGTCTGACCTTAGGCTTTATTAATTGTCATCGCGAAACATAGGCTCACTGGAAACTGAACTCGTTTAAAACTAAACGGGAAATTGTTTGGAATGAGAGTTTTTTATATATTAGCCTGCCAAAGTGACTCTACTCTGCCTGATAGTAAGCAGTCAGTGGAATCCAGAAGTGATGGACACCATTCCAAAAGCCAAACTACTGGTATGGTGGCCTCCACTATGGCGGCTTAGTGAGATGCTTTTTCACGCCCCGCTTAAAAGACCCAGGATCAAAGTTAGATGGAAACTCATGCGCTGGCAAAGAGTTATACAGGCTTTAATTGAGCGACAAAGGTATGAAGTGCTCAACCGTTTTGTTCGAGACCCTTTAGATTGCACTGTGAAAGGGTAGCACTTCAGTCCCGCACGTGTCGTTCTGGATAAAAAGGAACCTTTCCGTCATTTCCTCTCCCCCTTTTCCCCCTTCCCCTCCCTTCCCCTCTCGTCTCCCTCCCATCTCCCTCACTTTTCCCACACTTTCCCTTCACTTTCCTTCACTTTCCCTCACTTTACACTCACTCACCCCTCACTTACCACTCACTGACTCCTCACTTCCCTCACTTTCCCTTACGTCCCCCTCACTTACCTCTCACTTGCCCTTCACTTGCCGCTCACTTGCCCTTCACTGCCTCCTCATATCCCCCTAAGTTCCCTTTTTCTTTTTTTTTTTACACAACGCCATCTAGACCCAAAGTAAGCATAATAAATGCTTGGATTATGGGTTCTAGAAACAGATAAACATACTTAAATACTTTTATTTTTGTAAATACATACATATTATACATAGAAACACCCAGACCAATGCAAATAGACATGTTCATGCTATAAATATTTGCACTGAGCGAGAATCGAACCCGCGACCTCTGCGTGGCAGTCCATACACAGTACCACCGAAATACAGAGGCAGTCGATTTCCCCCTGACTTTCCCCTGACTTCCCCCTCACCACCCCCTCCCTTCCCCCTCCCTCCAAATTTGAAGTCGCCAACTTCAAAAGCAAAGATCTTTATGAGGGTATTTTTTATTTGAATAAAAGTATTCCAAAACAAAATTTCAAAGCTGTAAGTTAAAAAATGAAGACGTTTCATACAATCGTTTTCACCCCTTTTCATACACTTAAGGGTTGAATTTTTAAAAACCCTTTCTTAGTACACTTCTAGACATTAAGACAAACACACCCTCCAAATTTCAAGTCGCTACGACCAGCGGTTTAGGCTGTACGTTGTCTGTCAGTCAGTCAGTCAGTCAGGAAAAAGCTTTTTATAATATGTATGGATGTATGGATTAGACGTATAGCCATCAGGGATCAAAGCTTACAGGCTGCTAGGAATGCTAACACGTGATAGAGCCACATAAAGCTGACTGTGCGAAAAACAGCTAATACTTAGATCCACACCCAGAACTTTTAGTGTCTTACCTTGGGCTTTATTAATTAGTCATCGCAAAAGATAGGCTCACTGGAAACTGGACTCGTTTAAAACTAAACGAAAGGTTGTTTAGAATGACAGGAATCCGAGGAATAAAAACATTATCAGCTATTCCGCAACCTGTTAAAATCTCTGCTTCTATAAGATTTCGTAGTAAATTAACGAATGTTCGATGTGATTCTTTAAATTGGCATAACTTTTTTATTTATGAACCGATTGACATGAAACAAACACTAAATGTTAAGTGAAGCTTACCACAATATATTAGTGAGAAAACCATATTTAAATCGGATAAGCCGTTTCTGAGATTAGCGTGAACAAACGCACAGACAAACAGACAAACAGACAAAAATTGTAACAATCATTGTTTTGGGTTCTATTTGCGTTGATATAGGTCCTAATAGTATTTTTTCTCATATATCTTCCATGTACAGACAGCGATCGGTTACATTTTTATTATATGTATAGATATAGATATTATGTAGGTACTTATAGTTATTTTTATTCGAGATTTTGACAAACAAATAAAAGTTCTTACCGTGTTTCATTGTCATTGTTTCATTTAAAATGATTACAACGTATGCTTAGCTCACTCATCCTGAATCTACTAAAGGTAAACTTGGTTAAACGTAAAAGTTTAAGTTTACGTAAACGTGAACTTTTGTAACAAATAGCTCTACTGGTTGATATCGCTACTATCCCAACCTGAGAAATCTATTATTACCTTAAGATCGTTATCATCATCTTGTAAATATTTTTATTTTCAGCCTTCAATTTATAACGAATCGGTCAATTATGAAGGATTGTTCCAAATTACAGTTTCAGCTCTTTATTAGATTTGTCAATTCTAGAAACGCGATACTGTCATTTTAGTTCAAATTCTGATCTAAAATTGTCAATTCGTCCTCCCAAAGATCGATTAAAAAAAAACCGCTTGTCATACGAACCAAAGGCCAAGGAATACCGATTTTAATAATTGGATTAATTTCTATAGGAAGCAGCCGTTCGCGTTAGTCCACAAAGCGCATGATTGTAACATTAGGTAGGTACGTTTAGCACTCTACGTGAGAAGCTCAAAAAATATTAAAATATCTAAGAAAATATTCTCGTAGATACCTATAATACCTACCTTGTTTTGCACGCGATAGTGCGACGCAAATTCTGTTCTCAGTGCCGAGAAAACCGATGTTGTTCTCTTCATTATTCCTTACAAGCGACAGCAAAATTATTTTTGATTCTTCTCCTTGATAATTATCAACAACTGTGATTTTTACCTCACGGAGAAGAGCATATTTAGGACGTTCCTGCAAACATTAATAGGATTGTATCACAGAATTCAGGGGTTCCTACCGCAATTATGTGTGTGTGGTGCGAGTGCCACTTTGTGAAAACTCTTTAAAAAGGTCCTTAGGATTCAGTGAACATTCCCAAAGAATTGTGAAAGTTGAAACCAGATTTTGTGAAAATCAAATAAGCGAGTTATGGCCTGTAAAGTTGGGCCCTCAGTTCTCACATAGAGGATTGAGAACCCACCTGTACCAGATAAAGTATGGCCACTGCAGTAAAAGTGTTTATGCCAAAATCTAAGCTAATGCCAAACAAAATTTGTGAAAACTAAATATTATCGCAAAACACTGTCCTACTTCGTAAATTTTCGTTCAAAATGGGCCCTCGATGCTCATACACGTCAAAGTTTATAACGTAAATAAAATAAAACCACTAACATTTAACTACTGTTTGAAATCCTACATGCTACTGAAGAAATTGTGAAAATTTGTGAAAGCAAGAACAGGTCACAGCTTGTTGTTGTTTGGAAGTTATGACCTTGATAAAATTCGGGCCCTCAATCCTCCATTTCTTTTTTATGTTGTTTTATTGTGTTTTAACGTATGAAAGATAGACAAACATAAAATTGTGTATTCTTGTAAAAAAAATGTGCAACAAATTTGTGTTATTTGTTACTAATAAGACTTACGATAAAAGTACAAATCTTAATAGATTCTGAAATTGACTATTTTTAATTAAGTGTAGAGTGGGTAGAGTGACAATAAATTCTTTATCTTATGTAGTTCTTTATCTTTTCTTTGTCCGAGTTCCTTCTCCCTTTGCAAAGTAATTTTACCTCGCAAGATATTATCTAAACTAATATTATAAAGAGAAAAGATTTTTTCATTCTATTTTTTATCTTTTTTGTTAGTTTGTAATGATTTAACTAAAAATGTACGTAACCGATTTTAAAATTCTTTTACCTGTAGAAATCAATAAATGAAGCGGGTAACAAAGGCTTTATTATATTATGTTTTGTTAAACATGAAAATGACAAAAATAAAATATTATAGGTAATATGTTTTTAATATAATTTTTTTGCCATTTTCAGAATTCCAATAAACTATGTTAATATTTGCCGGCATTCGTTGTAAGACAGAATAAACCTTTTAATACCGAAGCGAAGTGAGGGTGTCCACCCTCGCTTCGCTTCGTCTAGTATTATTTATATTCTTTCCAACTCCAATTTCATACAATGTAAACAATAAAAATATTGACTAAATGGAATTTGTATTACGTTACGATTTTATTATAACAACTAGCTTCCGGCTTAGCGGTTTCACCCGCGTTTTTGCTTACTGCTCTGTTTCCGTCGCCAGTGGCATGATATTACATAGCCTATAACCTTATTTAAGAACTGGGTTACCAAACGAAAAAAGAATTATTTAAATCCAACTGGTAGTTCCTGAGATTAGCGCATTTAAACAAACAAACGAACAAACTCTTACGCATTATAGTGCTAGTGTCTGTGCGTTGTTAATAGAGGTCGTAAAAGGTAGAGTTATTTTAGTTAATTGACCGCAAACATATAATTATTTTAATGGAAATACAAACAAATTCTTTCGCTTTATATAATAGTATATATATATAAAACAAGTGAATTCAGAATTGCGAGGGCAAAGCCAAAAAAATAAAAAAATTACAAATTATTATGTAAGTAAGTAAGTACTTATGATATTTTTTTTTTTTTTTTATACGACTAAGGTGACAAACAAGCATACGGCCCGCCTGATGGTAAGCAGTTACCGTAGTCTATGGACGCTTGCAACACCAGGAGCATCACTAGCGCGTTGTCGTTTTGTCGTTATTGACAAAACTTATTTCTTCCAATAAATTACAACATTCATTTTGAAAGACAAAGAGTAAAAAAATAAAGCTGTTAATTAATTTGACGTTTTTAATCAAATAATTAATAATAATATTTAAAACCTAATAAAATAATAATATTAACATTGATTAGTTAAAAATTATTTATTAAACAACAAAATAGAAAGTTTTTCAACAGATACACAAACCACCAATGCCATGAGGACGCATACCATCTATTCCTATAGAAGAACAATTAGGACAAAGAAAAGATAAAGAACTAAGATAAAGAATTTATTGTCACTCTACCCACACACTCAATTAAAAAATAGTCAATTTCAGAATCTATTAAGATTTGTACTTTTATCGTAAGTCTTATTAGTAAGAGTAACAAATAACACCAATTTGTTGCACATTTTTAAAAAAAAAATACTCAATTTTATGTTTGTCTATCTTTCATAATTATGTTAAAACACAATAAAACAACATAAAAAAGAAATGGAGGATTGAGGGCCCGAATTTTATCAATACCCAATAATCATAACTTGCAAACAACAAGAAGCTGTGACCTGTTCTTGCTTTCACAAATTTTCACAATTTCTTCAGTAGCATGTAGGATTTCAAATAGTAGTTATATGTTAGTGGTTTTATTTTATTTACGTTATAAACTTTGACGTGTATGAGCATCGAGGGCCCATTTTGAACGGAAATTTACGAAGTAGGACAGTGTTTTGCGATAATATTTAGTTTCCACAAATTTTTATTGGCATTAGCTTAGATTTTGGCATAAACTTTAACTGCAGTGGCCATACTTTATCTGGTACAGATGGGCCCTCAATCCTCTATGTGAGAACTGAGGGCCCAATTTTACAGGCCATAACTCGCTTATTTGACTTTCACAAAATCTGATTTCAACTTTCACAATTCTTTGGGAATGTTCACTAAATCAAAGGACATTTTTAAAGAGTTTTAACAAAGTGGCCCTCGCACCACACACATCCGCAATTTGCGTAAAATAACTGATTTTCAACTCGTAACTAGTGCCTCTAAATGGCATTCTAAAGTGACCAGATAGCTGATAGGTATAAATTAATTTGTTTTTCATTTTGTGACTTTAGGTATTTTTAATTTTGATCAATACAAGTGATATTAAAGATGAATATTTACATAAAGGTTTTATAAAAACTTCCTTGTCTTTACAATAATTATGTACTTGTTGTATCTAGGACGGATTTTTATATTTTTTTTTTTTTATTTGATGTACGAGGGCTGCTATTTATATATTCGGAATAATTTTTATTGAGTATTAAATATATATATATTTTTTTTGCTTTTCTAAATACTAGCCGTGATGATTGATACGCTTTTGCATTCGGTGAAACCAGTTTTCGTAGCACTTTTTCCAATCGGAAGGCGTTATCTCCAAAACATGGTTTTTGATCGTCTCAACGGCTTCTTCTGGGCCTGAAATTCGTTGACCACGTAATTTATTCTTTACGGTTGGGAATAAAAAGAAGTCGTTGGGTGCCAAATCAGGGCTATATGGCGGATGACTAATACTTATCGGATCGTTTCACTCGAAGTGTTACAGCTTGCATTGTCGTGATGGAGAATGATTCTAGGTTGTAGATAATTATTCCTAGTTTCTGCAAAGACTTATGGCAAACCAATGGTCGTATACCACTCCGAATTAAGAGATTCACGATTTTCTAGTGGCACAGTAGCCACGAGTCCATCTATATAGTAAAAGCAGGCGACCAGCTTCAAAGTGCAACTTTTGTTGGGTTCGACTGATGTTGGAACACCCAAATTGTTGATTGTTGCTTAGTTTCGGGATCATATGCATAAATCCTGGATTTATCACCTGTGTAGATATTATAAACAGCTTTTGATAAACCAGGATTGTATTTTTTATAATTTTTTTGCACCAATCGACACGAGTGGATCCAACGCGAACTAACTTTTTTGTAGCCAAGTGTTCGTGTAATATCTTATGGACCTATAATAATTGTATACTTGTCATAGTAATGCCCAAGGACACGTCTATCTCTCGATATGTGACATGACGTAAGACATTACATTTTATTAAGGTTCTTTTATCACCCATGCCCCGCATTGTCATGCTCACTAAAATGTCATGTCAAATGTCATTGAAATCCTCTTTTTCTATCTTTTTTTTAATCTTGGTAACTAAATGAATTGGTTGATTTGTATTAATTACTTTGTATGGTTCTTTGGTTGCGTTGATGTGCTAAAACTGTTAACTCATACAAAAAATTGTAATTATCTGGCGATTGAAAAGAGTGGCGTGAGTTTCTTGCCAGTTATTCTCACAGCTCTACCTCGTCAGCGAACTGGCTGTAGGTTAATTAGCTGACTTCATGTAATTTTGACTTTTCATAAACATACTCTATGATCAAAATTGGTTCAGGCTGTGCGTTGTTTGTCAGTCAGTCAGGACAAAGCCCTTTAGATTATGTTTAAAAAATTAGATGCAGTGAAAACTGACAAATTACGTACCTAATTTAATAAATCGATACAGGATCTAACACAAGTCCATTAGGTACCATTAGGTATATAATTTATTTTTTCAAGTATAATAATATTATTATTTAAACAACTGTATTTTAACAGCTATAAGTGTAATAAGTCTTTCGGCTAAATATTTTGTTTGATTATCGATATCGATAGACGACTTATGCAGTGTCTAACCCTAGCGTAGGTTGTACTATTCGTCGAGCTTTGGCAATATCGTTTGCTTAAATATTTATTGCGCGCTCACTTGATAATAAGTAGGTACAGTCAATAAATTGTGCGCGTACCTAATGGATATTTTACTGAACAGAAAAGTTGATATAGTATGCTTCTAGTCGATAAAAGAATATAGGTTGAAGGAAGATTTTTAATAATTGTTAAACTTCGTTTTTTACTAAATAAAAATATTTATTGATGATATGAAATGCCTTTTTTCTTCAGATTTACTATACGTACTACTTTCATTACAATTAGTGACTGCAAAATACGACTTAAGCGCAATTGTTGTGACGGACGGATATTAGTCGTTTTATTTTATTTATCCTATCTAGACTAATATCTGCGTAAAACGGCAGAGTTTGTTTATCTGTTTGAAAGCGCTAATCTTTGGAACTATCAGTCGGATTTGAATTATTCTTTATGATAGCCTAGTTCTTGAGGATTAGGTTATAGGCTATGTAACATCACGCTACTAGCGACGGGAGCAGAGCAGTAACAAAAGATGTAACTTAACGCAGGTGAAATCGCGCTGCGGAGGACTAGTCTATTATAATTAATAGTGTAGGTTATAAGGAACGTTTATTGAATAAATTTATTTTTTTATAAATAGCTAACTTACGCACATGAAACTTTTTTGCATTCATTTATTTATTTCCAAACCTATTGTTGATATGTGAGATATAATGTCGCGAGTTTTACTATGAAACATTAGAACCGTAGAGTTTTCCGGGTTAACCGGGGGTATCTGTTTTATTGTCTTTCCCATGGAAAATGTTGCAACTACTTCACATAGCGCCGCGCCGTCAGTTTTTAATTGTATAACTCGACACCGCAGCGTCGAGTGATGGTCTCATACAGCACGCTCGATTCCAGGATCAATTTGCCGTACGTAGGAAGTTGGGTATTCGAGAACTAGCCGCTGTGTTCCCGCTAAGACATATTGTCGTTCTTATTTCAGAATCCCTGTAGCGACAGATACGACTACCAGATTACTTGTCTGCCACAGTGGGCAATAATAAAAATAAACTTACTTTTCTCATATAAAACATTTGTCCAGAGTAGGCCGTCAGGATTGTAACATCCTCACTGGTATATATTCCTTGTTGCATGATATAATTGGCTAAAGCAAGAGTTATATCTGCTTCTTTGTGATTAGCGCGGCTTACGCCATCGCCAATATTAACCTGAAAATATTTTACTATCAATTTATGCTTAAAAACTGACTATTCAATTTAAGAACTAAGGGCCTAAACAGATAACGGCGTTGCGTCGCCGCAACACCGAAATCGGCCGCACCATTTTACGCAAACTCTACAAGTTTGCTTGAAAATGTGCCCCGTTATGTGATTCGGCCCTAAATTGGCGAGCGACATAGTTGGTCATAATAAACATCCCGATATGTCATGATAATACCTAATAGGTATGGTATACACACTAACAATTTGAATAGGTACCTACGTTTAAGATTGCTATATATATATATATATATATATATATATATATATATATATATATATATGCACAGTAAGTACACAGCAAAATAATATTATGCATTACCTCTTCTGGATATTCATGTGAAAAGAAAAAAACACTTTTTTCAAGGCCCCGAACGTTGCCGAAGTGTTCAACTGATGGATGGTTCTCCAAATCGGGATATATGTGTGGTGAAATAAGTGCAGCTATTTCTGGACGCATGCGATGTTGCACTCTCAGTCTGCGGCTGTGTACTCCGTTGGTAATCATTCGCTCAAATAATGATATATCTATATTGTAATGTTTCGCCAACTTTATATAGGACGCTGACGGCCGTAGTTGTTGATGGTCACCTAAGCATTAAATAAACATGTTTTTAAGATATTGTCTTGCTTGGATCCAGCCCTGTTGCAAGGGACTTCTGCAATAGGTGCATTATACACATGTACTCTCACAATACATAATACACGTACACCTATGTTGGTGTCCGTGTGTCACTACTACTGGGATCCTAGCATATGCTGAACTGGACACCCGTTTGGTCCAAATACGAAGTATCAGTAATTGAAGGCTATATGTATTATGTATTATGTGCGATTAATTAATATTATTATATTGATACTGTAAACTAGTCATATGTGTATTTACTGCTGGATATGCACATACTTCTTTTTTATATTAGCCTACCAAAGTGACTCCACTCTGCCTGATGGTAAGCAGTCAGTGGAATCCAAAAGTGGTGGAGACCATTCCAAAAGCCAGACTACTGGTATAGTGGCCTGCACTATGGCGGCTTAGTGAGATGCTTTTCACGCCTCGCTATAAAGACCCAGGATCATAATTAGATGGGAACACATGCGCTGGTAAACAGTTCCAGGCTTTAATTGAGCGACAAAAGTATGAAGTGCTGAAGCGTTTGATTCGAGACCCTTTAGATTTCACTGTGAAAGGGTTGCACTTCAGTCCCGCACGTGTCGTTCTGGATAAAAAGGGAGAGGGTAGGATTAGTTCAAAGAGCTCTTCAGAACATTCGCCGTGGTAAAGGCAATAAAAGACGGCCATTGAGGCGATGTCCCTACGCAGCTGTAAAAGCTTAAAGGTCTTGGTGGCCTCTGGGCTTCCGATGATACGGATTGCTCGCCGCTGCAACCTATCAAGTGCATCCAGTAAGTACTGTGTGGAGCCATCCCAAAGATGAGAGCAGTACTCCACGCAGGAACGAACCTGTGTCTTTTAAAGAAGACAGAGCTGCTCGGGAGTGAAGTACCGCCTCACCCTGTTAAGGACATCGAGTTTACAGAAGGCGGTTTTAATGATGCACTCGATGTAATTCTTGGGGTTGAGCTCTCGGCTGATGTCCATACCCAGGATACTAAGGCTATCCTGTAGTGGTAACGCTGTGTTCTGAAGAGAGGGAGGGGGAAGGAAAATTGGAGGCCGAGCCGTCACAAAGGACTCTTATGCGGCGCTCATGCAGGAATGCGGCAATCCAGTTGCACAGCTGGGGTAGCAGACTCTATCGAAGGCTTTGGTTATGTCAAGGCTGATGGCTAGGACTCTCTATGCCTGTCCATAGCTTCACTCCATTGATGCGTGATATACGCTAGAAGGACGCCCGTAGACGGTTTCGACCTAAAGCCATATTGACGGTCAATAATTAACGAGTGACCCTCTAGATAGCGGACAAGTTGGGAGTTTATAATCCACTCAAACACCACCCAGAGAACTGAGGTGACAGCTATGGGTCGATAGTTGCCCGGCTAAGACCTATCCCCTTTTCTGGGAATCAGTTGAACATTCGCCTCTCACCAACCCTCCAGCACAATTCCCGAGGAATAGGATAGGCGGTATAGGCGCGTCAACGCAGGAGACCACTCCGCTGCGCATTTCTTGAGTACCACCGCTGGAATACTATCCAGTCCGCTGGCTTACCGGACATCGAGCGACCTAAGTTCCGCACGGACATCACGGTGCCTAATGCGGATATTAGGCATAACGGAGTCGCGGCCAGGTATACTCGGCGGGTGCAATTCAGTCGTCGATTCGGGAGTTAGCCGCAAAGAGTTCAACAAACAAGTTTGCTTTCTCTTGCGGCTCGTGGGCCAGCGATCCATCAGGATATTTCAAGAGAAGCAGCGAAGGCTTGCAGAAGTTGGATTGCACGGCCTTAGTTAGTCGCCAGTAGCTACGGCTACCCGTAGGATGCGAAATTAGTTCTTGCCCAATCCGTGCAATGCGCTGGGCATCCACTTTGAATGGCTCTGATGTAAGCCCTCTTGTATTCCTTAGTGGCTTTGTTGTACGCTGCATTTAGGCGATCCAAGCTAGGATCGCGCCGTGCTTGGGCTCTGATCCAAGCGCGGAACGCCGCCTCTTTTTATTTAACAATTTCGGCGCACTCGCGGTTGAACCAGGGACGCACCTTGCGCTGGTGACATCTGAGGATGGAATGTAATATTCCATACCTAAAAAGATTTTACCAGCGTCAGCAATAGCACTTTGCAACGGATCCCTCTCTTTAAAGCAGCGTGATGCCCATAGGACGGAAGCAAAGTAATTCATACCGTCCCAGTCTGCTGACGAGTAGTGCCATAGTCGTCGCTTTACCTTCGCACGTCGTGGGGGAGCAACAAAGGGCGCCGAGGCGCAGTCCAAACACTGTATTGGTCTGGGTGACTCGTCAGCAGTAAGTCCAGCAAAAAGGGCGCTTGACCTGGAATATCTGGTATGCTGGTGGGATGGATTACCAGTTGCGAAACCGCGCCTGCGCTACGTCTGCCACCTGATTCAGATGGCCAAAAGTCGAGTTGTCTCCAAATCTCCGGAGTGGAAACTTTAGAGCCACGCGTAGACCCGGCTCAGAGAACCAAGATCAACGTGAAGCCAAAGGAAGAAGTAGGATGGGTCCCCTAGGTAGCGCAGACAGCGAACGCAAACATCCGCCCTGACGAATGCGCATACTCCGGCCTTAGCGCGGAAGCGCTCCTCGAGCACGTAGCCGGGTTAGTGCAGGTATGCTGTTTCGTCAGGGCGGCGTATTTGTGTCTCCGAGAGAAAAAGCATAGCCGGCCGTGCCGTCTCGAAGTGTTGGTGGACGGCGTTTATGTTTGAATGGAGTCCACGGATGTTAGTGAACCCCACCTCAAATAGCGGGTTGGTGGGGGAGGGGGATGTCGTTGTTGAACCTGCTGCTTTTCTGTATGCTGCCATGATGAAGGGTGAAGGAGGGGGCGTGGTATAGATGACTGCCCTCGCAGCAGCTCTAGACAAGTCCTATGGTGGTTAGGCCTAGTTGGGCCTCTATACTATGCCGCGGGCGGCCAGCGGCACCACTGTTTCTACGGGCCTCCCTGGCCGGCGGGTCGGTCTACACCACCCACACAATGACTCTGCGGATACTCAGCTGGTCCCACACATGCTGCGAGGATTGTCATCTCTGCATCAGTTGGGCCTCCGGCGCTCTCACTCACCGAACGAAACGCATTGGTACGGATACCATTACTCTTACGTCGTTCTTCTATGAGAGGTTAGTACTTACCCGGTCTATCCAAGTGATCCAACCCATTTATGCTGAAACCAGCGTGAATTTACTACTTTTAACTTACTGGCGACAACACCACATAAGACCACATATAGGTAGTTGACTAATTAGCAACCGTTTGATTTGTAACATAACACTAAGACATCACTAACCAATAAGTATAAGATGTTCGCAATCCTTGGTGAGTGAAGTTATGATGTGTTGCTCCAATACTTCGGCAGCTTCTTCCACTATAACTATAAAAATAACATATGTAATTATTTGTATTGTTAAAGCACACTACGAAGCATACGTTCCGTTTTGTGGTGAGCAGTCATCGTAGTATGCAATGCAATGCCAAAAGAGTCTACTATTCTATTAACTATTTTTGAACTACCCAAGCAACTTCACATACCTATCTTCGGCGATATCGCTTGTACGAGACGACGCATTCTGGCTGCTCCAGAAGTAGTTAAGCCTAACACTTTTGTTTTTTTGTTTTGCAACAATTCCATGTCCATCATCATTCTCGTTTCTTCATAAATTGTTTCTAAAGATGACACGGTGGCCTAAAGAATAGAATAGAATGCGTTCTTACCTATTTATTGTTGCACACCACGTATTAATAAACCAGTAGGTACTTAGATAACAAAACAACATAAGTACAATTTGGGTATGACAATAGGCGGTCTTATCATTCAAAGCGATCTCTTCCAGGCCATCTTTAAATGGACTTGAAAACAAGAATACATAAGTAAGTAAATTTTGAATTAGTAAGTATGAAAAAAATAAGTCATTTGGTGCATATTATTATCATAGATTTAGTGGTGTCCTGAAATAAGTACCTACAAGTCTCGAGCTAAGGTAATTTACGACTTAGATACTTTATTAAGTATATTATTTTGTCATGAATTGGTAAGTAAGTACTACGTAAAATATGTACTTTTAAGCACAATACATTTATTATGGAAAATTCACAAAAGAAATTAAGTTTACCTATACATATAATAAAATTGGAGTGTCTGATTGTAATATTAAAATAACCGGTTTTTTACTACATGTATATGATTATATACACGGTACATACACCAAAATACCATTTTTTACAATTTTTGTCTGTCTGTCTGTCTGTTCCGGCTAATCTCTGAAATGGCTGGACCGATTTTGACGGGACTTTTATTGGCAGGTAGTTGATGTAATAAGGAGTAACTTAGGCTACGTTTATTTTAGAAAAAATCTTTTATAAATAATAATATTATGCGATGTAACCGACATTTACGCGGGCGAAGCTGCGGGCAAAGCTAGTTTTTAAATATTAAGTAAGTACATAGGTATCTACTTAATACCTAGTTACACGTTTTACGTCTATGCAAATACCCATTTTAATCGAAAACGAAAAGACGGACAGAGACACTCAGAGACAGAGGTTCAATAACAATATTATTATGTACCTAGTAGTACCTACGTACATCCCACATACCTTTAAGCGCTGAATATTCATCTTAACTTCAATAATTTTATCTTTAATCCACATGAAGTATAGGCACCATCGAGTTTGAGTTGAAAATCTGGAGAAGTCTGTTGCATCGCTTATATTGAAATACACTTCTCTTGAACGATATTTCGCCATGTCCTAAAATTAAAATTAACGTTTCATATTATGCGCTGTAATAAATATTTTATTTTACTACTAGCAACCCACCCCAGCTTTGCACGAGTGTACATACTAATACCTACCTATTTGTATCATATTCATAAATAATAACAATAGAAACATACCCGATAAAATTCCCTGAATGATAATGAAAACTGTATCAATGCACGTTGCGAAATTTAAAGGAAGTTAGCGGAGAGACGGATATAAGAAAACAGCGACATTACAGTTGCAAAACCAGTGCCGTAAATAGCCTTTTTTGCGCCCTGTGCGAGCTTCTATAATTGCGCCCTTGTTTTTTTAGATATTATAGGTACCCTAGAGCAATGCTATGTATAGGCCTACTTCATTTCATTCAGGGTGACAAAATAAAGCACAAGGAACTTGGTGTTGGTGGACCAATTATATAATATTTTGGAAGAAAAATCTTTTTTTTAAAGAACTGATGTAGGCAAACAAGCAGACGAGCCATCTGATGTTAAGTGGACCCTTGGCCTATTATACCACCCACTGTGTCTCACTCACTAAAACTCAATCGCAAGTTCACTAGTGCAAATGCGTTGCCCACCCTGATGCTTAAGATTTAATTTTTGGGCCACTATGGTTTTCATACTTCTATAATAAAATAACACCTTGCAAAGTTTCAGTAAACTGTAAATTAATTTAATTTTAAGTACTTGGTATGGTAGAGTTTTGAATAAGGAAGGTAGCATAATATAAATTGCGTTTAAGTATGAATTGGTGAAAAACGTTTATTCGAAAATATTTTCAAGATTATTCACAACTACACAATACACAAATGAATGAGTTCAGATAGTAAAGATTTATTAAAGCAAGCCATAAACTTTTTAACCATAAAATTAAAGATTTACTTTTCGCGCTTTCTTCATTGCGAAATAACCGTTATCGTTGATAACCTTTTCATACGACAGACACCTTCCTATGTCGCGTTCAATCGACAAAATCGCTAAGCCCGTCAACCTTTCTTGGCCAATCGTCGAGCGCAAGTAAGTTTTCATTAATTTTAGCTTACTGAATAATCTTTCGCAGGAAGATACAGTCACTGGCATTGTTAAAAAAATCTTTATAGCGCCCGCCCGTACCCGCCCGCCGCTTAGTCTCCGACCGACCGTGTAGCCGGCCGGCGGCTTAACTACGATAAACATTAAACACAAATACGCTCGTGCGCTGCCAAAAAAATGAGCGCGATGTTTTGTCCAATTTAATAGACGTTTTTGATGATACTGGCATGTAGGTACGTATGTGTTGGAATCGAGCACTAGGGCGCAGCGGGAACTTATCAGGAGCAAACCGAAAAAATAATAGTCCTGCCTGGTCTGGCCATTCTTGCGCCCCCCAGAGTCTACGCCCTGTGCCTGGGCACCGGTGGCACCGCCCTATTTACGGCACTGTGCAAAACTAAAAAAAAATTAGATCCTTACTATTAAGAGATAATCGGTAGGCATCTACGACATTTTTCACATGGCATTTGTTTATTGGCAATCGTTATAATAATACTAATCAATAAGTAGTTATGCCTACAAATAGCAACCCGCCCTGCCCTGACATTTTCTACTGTATGTTACTTTTCTTTATGGATTGATTATCTCAAAAAACATTATTGATGGAGCCATAAAAAAAGCTAGTAACTGTAACGTTAGTAGCGAATTATTACACTACCTACTGGTGGGGCAATTTATTACAAAAATAAAGTACAGACCTACTATTTCATACTCACATTAAATAAATTTATCATACAATTTAAATTTTCTATACTATATTCCAGCTGCATCTTGCCCTTGAAGTCTTGCCTTAAGTGTTTCATGTATTCTTTAACTAATATTTTCATTTGTAATTGCGCATCTATTAATAAAAATGCTGCATTTTGTTTTTTATAATTTTCCATCTGTGTTTTTTTTTCTTTGTCTTCTAGCATTATATTAGAATCAGTTCTCATTTTATTAAGCTCATTATCTTCTTGGTCAATATTAAGTTCAGAATATTTAGTCAAACATCTATTAAAATCACCACGATATTGTTCTTGATTTTCGAACAGCCAATGTTTTAAAGGGTCTTTTATAGACGGATATTTTTTATAGTAATTACATAAGTTTTTAAGCTGTGGTATATCTTCATCAAAGGCGTTGTAATTGATGACACCGTCATTCAAAATATCAATCATCAATAAGGAGTCTTGCAATTTACCTATAGATTCCTTTAGTTTACTTTTTGTTTCGGTAAAAAAATTACCGACCTTCGATGTATGAAATTTGTGCTCTTTTCGAAGGTTGGTTAAATTAAATTTATCTATCGCTTCATTGCGAGATTGACTGCCTATGCGAACTATTTGGCTAGTAACTTTTGCTATTCCTTCAAGAAATTGGTCCAATGCATGATTAGTATAACAGATAACTAACATAAGGCAACTGTTTTTTGATGTAATGTTTTGTAAGAGAGTTTTCGCGATATGTAAGCCGATATAGGTCTTGCCTGTTCCTGGCGGACCTTGTATAACTGCAAACTCATGTGTGAGTGCCAGTTGAAACGCTTCGTATTGACTTTCATTAAAATTTAATTCCTCTTTGGTCGGCCATGAATTAGGTATTAATACGTTGAATTTTATCTCAGGTGTCTCAAGTGTCTGACTTTTGCGAATGATCGATAATATAGCATCTTCATTACTTTCAGGCTCTAATTCATCTTCGTTTTTCGATTCTTTGCTATTATTTATAACGAACACCTTATCATCAGTCAAATACGCAGGTATTGATGAACCTTGCTGCAACATATATAGTTTATTGTTAATTAAATACTTGTACTGAGTAAAAAATAGGCAATCTTTTCGTTCTGAAAACAGTAAAAAACACAAGCAACGTTGTAGCAATGCATTCGAGAAAAGAATAATTTTTTTTTCAAATTGCATTTGTGTTAGGTAAGTACTTACATACAATAAACATTCTAGTTACAAGCAACCTACCTACAACATGGACATCTAGTTCGTGTCGTACCTATGTAGGTAATTTCCCTAAACGAAGTTTGGCGATCACGATCTCATAATGGATCACGGAGGATACTAATATGAGTGGTATCGCTTCTTGAGTCTAATATAAACTAGCAAAGAACTACTAACGTAAAAAGTAAAAAATGCATGGGTTTCATTGGCGATATCTGACGCCTGACTGACTAGTTATCAGTTTTTTCTTCAGTGTTTACTTACCTATTAAAAACACAATAAAAGTATAATACGTACGTTAATATAAACTATGTATTTGTGCATTGCCAAATTTTCCGTTGAAACAGTTTTCAAAGCCTTCAATACGTGATAATAAGGTTCAAAATATACTTCACTTTCTATCATTGTATATGTATTTTCAGCAAGTATTTTATATTCAGATCCTCCTTCAATTATTGCAACAGCTAACTGTGAAAAATGTAATTAAAATAGATCACACATTCTGGAAAAAGATAACCTGATAAAAATCAATCCCTAAAATCCGAAAACGATAACTATTTACTTTTAGCTTTCGCATTGCGTGATACAATTTGAATTACAAGCGGTAGTTCACGCTGTTGATGCGACTAGCTGGGTCCAAAGTAAACACCATGTTAGGTACACCAAAGGATGTTTTGCCCCTACCAACACCGGGCGTTTATAAGATCAACTGCAGTAGTTTGTACATAGGCCAGACTAAGCTGGCTATTACTAAGCGAGACAAAGCGTTCGCAGTGAACGGATTTGTTGCTTTGTATTGATTTCTATGCCTCAGCGTGCATTGGATCGACAGAAATACCGGTCTCCGGCGCAAATATGCCGATCCAATGCACGCTGTGCCATAGAAATAAATAAAAAGCAACAAATCCGTACACTGGGTACGCTTCGATTCCGACGCAGTGGACGCGCAGCTTAAAACGGATGTCTGTTGCAATAAAAAAGAAAACATTGTAGGTACCTACTCGGTCGCGCCGGAAGAACAAACTTTAATGCTATCAAAACAATAAGTACTTAGCTTAGGTTTTAATTATTTGCAGATTTGTGGCCACACTTACAAGTTTCAAGTGCTCAGACGAGCGGCGCGCCGCTATGTAGGTACCAATGTAATTTTTTGAGAAATTTCATTATCACAACTCACAACAGACACAACAGAGCGGCTTGAACGCCGCGGCCACGATTCTCCATAAAACTAAAGCTTAGTTAAGGCGCATTTGGCTGGCAACTCTTACACTAAAAATGTCCTCAGTCAATTGTTTCAGTTTAATAAAAATTATTACATTTGGAACATACCTTGCCTGTCGCCAGAAGCGTGTTATTCCGATCTAAAATAGTAGCTACTATAATGCTGTTAAAATTATCTTTGGTGAACAACAAAAGGGAGCCAAATAGCAATCGCTTGCTATGCGCCCAGTTGATTTTTTTTAAATATTTGCTGTTTTCCAAGTCAATTTGTATCAAAGATCCAACTTTGAAATTGGAAACATAAGGACCGGCAAACTTCACATTTTGGTAAACTCTGAAATTAAAAAAAAATAGCAAACACCGGGTTTTAATTATTAGTTTTTTAACTTTCATTTTATGGTAAACTCATTTTTAATTAACAGGAAAATTGAAACAGAAAGCAATTTTTATGGGGTAAAAAGATATACTTAGGTAGGTACTTCAGAAATATAATATTTTTTTATTATGGATTGAATTCGAATTCGAGTAATTATGTAACAATGTGAGGAAAACATTTTGAGGCAAGCTAAGCTATCAGAGACTAAGAGACTACCTACTTACTTATATAATATATAATAAAATACCTAAGTATAAAATAGTGAAATATATTGAAAAAGGGTAATTGTATTGTAGTTTACTAGTTCTAGTTTAATTATGGATAGTAGGTACATTATTTGCTTGTTTATTCGAACTGCAAAGTAAATAAATTATTTCCACAGAATAATACTTACCGCACATTATCGTACTTTCGTTTATTAGGATCTCCTACATATTGACCTGTCAAAGATTTACAACAGTTTTATTAGATGAAATTGTCATGTAGGTATGCATTCGCCATCTTTGTGATACTGGGCCATAGGTAGGCCTTTTTACCATAGCAGATCCTTGCTGATTTCAGAACGAGCAAGTCGGATCTATCGAGGGAATGCTAAGGTACGGTATAAGTTTCGATACGTTTACAAAGAGTTTTATTCGATGAGTGAGAGTTCCAGAAGCCCATCGATCTTCTTAATTTTCCTCCCTCATGCCGTTTTCCTTGCACGGTCGGTAACAGCTGCTGTTTTTCTATCATTGTTTTCGCAATGTCCAGAGAACACAGACATGTCCAAACGTTACCATTTACTATCAAAGCCGTATGCGAACCGTGAGTTAATGGTGCCTAACGTAAATATGTATAATGTAAAAATATACTATTTTTATCTTAGAATTGAGTCATGCTTAGAAGATAGATTAGCCATCTCACGTAATGAGCCGTTCATTTACAAAACACATAGTCTTCCTCATCCTTACTATAGGTACAGGAGAGACTAGCAAATGTGGATTACCCAGCCAATAGTCTAACGTGCGCGTAGGTCGGTGAATCCTGATAGAAATTATGTATTAGTTGGACATTACCACCGCACTTCTGATTCTTCAGATCTGATCATTCAAAGAATCTATAACAAAACAAAACTTACTTATTCCTACTCTAAGTGGTCCAAAACAATCTTCTCTTAAGAGTCTGAACTGCACATCTAAATAATGTTCCACGTCAGAGTAACCGCCGTTGATAATATTCGGTCGCAAGAACGGCTGACTATTCAATAAATCTTCTCGAGTTGGTAATAAACTCAGCTCACGAAAATTTTCCGGTGGTTTCAAATCTGCGTCGTTCATTTGATTGGCTTGGCTTTCAGATTTTTGCTAAAATCAAAGTTACAAGAATTGCTTTATTTTAGTGACTACCTACTTAGTTATTTAAGTACCTACATTTTCTTAGGTATAATGTTTACGTACTTCATTAATCTTTTAACATTGCTGTCTCGTCTGCCACCATAAAAAGCTACAACAGACGGAGCTATAAAATGTAAGTTTTAATATGAATCATAGCAAGGTATATTACGACATAATAATATTTTCAATTGCTAGCTTGCGCTGGCACGCATAGCTGCGTGTGTGGTCACTCGAAGCTATGATTTTATATTAATAGGTAATATTACTAGCTGTTGCCCACGACTTTGTTCGCGTGAAAATGTAGACGTGCGCCTCGGATTCTGGTCTAGGACTCGAATATATCGTTTAGGTGCAGAATGTCCTAGTTGCAAAATGTCCAGTGGTTACAAAATGTCCAGGTTGCAAAATGTCTAGGTTGCAAAACGTCAAGGATGCAAAATGTCCAGGTCGCAGAATGTCCAGGTTGCAGAATGTCATTTTGGACACTGGACATTTTGCAACTTGGATATTCTGCACCTAAACGCATAATATTTGCCATAAGTATAGGGTCTCAGATCGGTCCATTGTAAAGCACCAAAATCTTTGCCAATCGTTAGTCACATAGCTTACTATATTAGCTTGAACTTGAGCAGCTATTGCAATATTGCCATATAGCAAATAAAACAGAGACGAATATAAACATGCTCCATTGCCAGGTATTTCTACCACTCTGCATCAGATTTGTAATACTTCGACGACGAGTGTTACAATATCTCCGTCCATTTTCCAAACAAATGTAAATTTAATTTTATACTATCTATACTATTATATAAAGCGGAAGAGTTTGTTTGTTTGAGCGCGCTAATCTCTAGAACTACCAGCCGGATTTAAATATTTATTTTTCCGTTTAATAGCCTAGTTCTTGAGGAAGGTATGCTATAATATAAAATCACGCTACTGGCGACGGAAACAGAGCAGTAACCAAAGATGAAACTTAACGCGGGTGGAACTGCGCTGCGGGCATCAGTACCTAACTAATAAAAATAAAACTTTACTGTGATTGATATGAAACTTTAAAAGTAAGCAAAATTACCTAAATAAATAAGTATTTTATTTAAATTTATTTGGTGTCAGAATTTCATAAAGTAAAATTAAATGAAATATTTACAGAAATAAAAAAGGTAGTCAGAGACAGTGAACTTCAATCAAGTAGTATAAAGTTTGAGTTTGTTTGAATCATCTAGTCCCACACTGTCAGCTTGGACTCCGCCATCAGACTGTGCGGCCAGTGCTACTATTGTCGATAATTTGTACGTTGAGGAGGCTGAGATAATCAAATCCTTGAAACTACTTGATCCATCTAAGGGTGCGGGCCCTGACGGTTATCCAGCCCTGTTTTTCAAAAATACCGCAAACAGTATATATAAATAAGCCTTTGCATGTAATTTATAACAAATGCTTAAGAGAGGGGGAGTTTTCCCCAGTGTATGGAAACAGGCTAATATTACTCCAGTACACAAGGATGGTTCTAAACATGACGTCGAGCTTTACCGGCCTATTTCGATACTTTCTACCTTGTCAAAACTTTTTGAGGGACTTGTTCATAATGCAATTTATCCCATCTTGCATAGTATCATAATCCCGGAACAACATGGTTTTGTTCAACGGCGGTCAACAGTTTCTAACCTTCTAATTTTTTCTAACCATCTCTTCCAAAACGTTGACAAACAATTGCAAATTGACGTAGTTTATACGGACTTCAAAAAGGATTTTGACAAGGTCGATCATGAAATTCTTTTAAATAAAATAGCATTTAATGGTTTAAGAGGGAAATTGCTCCGTTGGTTCTCATCCTATATTAAAAATAGAACACAAAAGGTTGTCGTGAATGGCCATCAGTCTTTCACGGTAATTATTACGTCTGGAGTCCCGCAAGGTTCTATCATCGGACCATTACTATTTAACTTATACATTAATGATATAAGCAAATGCTTCATACACACAAAATTTCTTTTATACGCTGATGATCTCAAGGCTTATAAAACAATAAAAACCGTAGAGGACTGTTGTTTGTTTCAAGAAGACCTCGATAGGCTCGTGGAGTACTGTAGCGAAAATAAATTGCATTTGAGCTTCCCAAAGTGTCATTATGTAAGCTTTACCAAAAATAAGTCTGTTATCAGGTATAATTACAGACTTCATAATGCACCACTAAGTAATGCTACATTAGTTAAGGATCTAGGATTTTTATTTGATAACAAATTGTCCCTAAATGAACATGTCGAGAAAATTGTAAATAATGCCTTTAAAATGTACGGATTCGTAATGAGATCATCCACTGAATTTAAACGGCCTTCAACCTACCTTTACTTATTTAAAACGCTTATACGGTCTCAGTTGGAATATGCCGTACCAATTTGGAATCCATATTATAGAAAGTATGTAGATGAGATAGAGAGAGTCCAGCGCAAGTTCCTACGAGCCATGCATTACAGGTGTTACAGAAATTATACATCCTATTCTGATTTACTGTGCAAGTTTAATTTGCTTCCGCTTGAATCGAGACGTGAGTTACTTGAGGCCAATATTTTACACGGCATTGTAAACAATGTATTTGACTCGATTGATCTCACGAGCAAGCTCTGTTATACTGTCCCCCGCACTGTTCACAAGCGGAGCGTTCGCGCCGGTACTCTGTTTGCTCTCGATTCATGCCGTACCAATTCTGGATTACGTTGCCCTATTCGTCGAATGGTGGAATCATATAATCGCGATTTTATTGACATTGATATCTTTGCATGCTCTAAATCAAGATTAAGACAGAATGTATTTGAAAAAGTAAAAACTAAAGTGAATGGTAAGATAAAGGAGACAAAGGTTTTAATAAGAATAATAATAAAAATTAGTGCATTTGGTCCAATGGCAATGAATAATTTGAAATCATAACAATTATTGATTATTCTTCTAAATGACTTGTATTGTATAACTTTATTATATTAATTATTTTATTATTATATCTTTTTTTTCTCAATATCAATTATTATCAGTGATAGGAGTAGGTAGATTGAAATGGGGTCATTGATCCGAAACGTATATATTAATATGGACATTCCTCCGGAATTGGTGGATTATTAAAAAAAAACCGGAACTTATGTAGGAATTTTATTCTGCCAGAGTGGAAGGAGTCATTTGATGAATTGCCATCCTCAAAAAAAGGTAGGAATTGTAATAAAATGAGCAATATTATTCTTTATTATTCTTCATATTTTTTTTAACGGCACACAGTCACGATTTGACAAAACCCAACGACCAATCAGAACAAAGGATCATGGGTGGTACAATAACCGGTTATCAGAACAATGCGTACGCCTGCCGACGACATGCCAGGTAGCTCACTCGTTTACTTCGGTTCGTAGAGTGCGCATCTTTGTTTGTTACTGTGTTGTGAAAACGTTACCTGACCCTGCTTGTGTACATACTGACTTCTGGAATCTGCTCCAAACCACGATTTGGCTCGAATATACGGACTCAGATTTTTCACTATTGAATTGGATCTACATATTTAAACCAAGCTTTGGTAAGTAATATTTTACTAGTTACAAGGAGTATAAAGCATGTTTGGATGTACTATAAGAATATTTTTAGTATTGTGTTTGTTCGCTTAACCTGCTGAACATACCATGAGTCTTAATATTGTTAAATCTTTAATAGAGTATGAACCAGTGAGCTTAGTGCGAAACAAAATTATGATATTCTAGTAATGTAGTCGCAATTCAGCTAACTCCACTATTAACCGACATTTTACTGGAATCCGTATATAATTTGAATGCCCTGTGTCCTCTTGCAATGTATTGGTAAAATAAATTACTATAGGCCTTATCTACTTCTCTACAAAATATTCTACGTAACAAGCCCTTTCATTTGATACCCATATTGATGGGATTAAAAAAAAAAAAAGTTGTCCGCCATCTTGTAGCGGCAGCCACTTTGGATTGACAATAATATTGAATATACATAATTGTATTGTCACCAGAATCAAAGGCGAATACCAAATTTTAGATCAATCGGTTGACAGGAAGAGGGTGAAATTTCAATGACTAAATTTGATCCACGAAAAATAAAACAAACGGAGTAAGCTAAATAAACTAAATAAAATGTAATTTTTTCATGTCTTTGTTTTAGGTGATATATACGAGGTTCCATCTCTAAAACAAAGTTCAGATATGGCAAACGTCAAGGCTGAAACTGTAGAAAAATGGATATCCGGTCATCCCGAACTACTTTACGATCACGCTAGTGGTACAATATACTGTTCAAAATGTGAAAGCCATTTGAAAACCATAAATAAAGGAAACGTTAAAAGACATATCGAAGGAGCAGTACACCAGGGAAAGTTTAAGCGGCCCGAAGAGGAATTTTATTTCGATCTTATAAAATTTCTCATTTTGTGCAATATTCCGTGGTCTCAGATGAAAAATACTACTTTTCAAGATTTCTTTAAAAAATATATGTGTAGTACCTGTTGTTGTACGTGTACTAATCGTACTCTGCCAGATGAATCACAGTTACGGAACGTTTACTTGGACAAGTTTTTTAAGAATAAAATCAATTCGATTCGGCAAAATTATAAAAATGAGAAACTATGGATATCATTAGATGAAACGACAGACTTTTTAGGTCGCTATATAGTCCATTTTTTAATAAAACCATTACATCCTAGCAATTTGACTAGATCTTATTTGGTAGCATGTAAAATGCAACTGTAGTTAATGGACAAACAATCACGCAATTTGTGTGAGAATGTTTGGAAAACCTTTGGGAAGATTCTTTTGAATCGAAGGTAGGTAACATTCTTGTCCTCTGCACTGATAGCGTTGCATATATGCTGTCTGCAGGACGAAATTTAAAACAATACTTACCTGAAATGAAGCACGTAACATGTTTGGCGCACTCTCTTCATCGCGTATCTGAGCAAATTAGGTTAGAATATCACGATGTTAACATTTTAATAGCAAATGTTAAAAAGGTATTTTTGAAAGCCCCAAGTAGAGTCAAAATTTTAAAAGAAAAATATCCAGATTTGCCGCTACCTCCCCAACCAGTTGTTACAAGATGGGGCACTTGGTTAGAGGCAGCATTTTATTACGCTCAAAACTTTGAAAAAATAAAAGAAGTATTATCTTGTTTAAGCAGCTCTGATGCGGTATCTATTCGAGAGGCAAAAAATATTATAGAAAAAGAAAATTTAAAAGAAGATTTAAATTACATTAAAGATAATTATTTTATAATTCATTTGTCTTTAAAAGAATTGCAAAAGCATAATTTATCGTTGACAGATTCACTTTTAGCATTTGACAACGTCAGAGATGCTATAAATCAGTGCAATTCAGAAAATATAAAAAATAAAATAGAACGTGTTATGGAACGAAACCCAGATTTAGACACACTTAGAGAATATAGTGAGGCCATTGAAAAAAAATGAAGCACATAATTTAATACCTTTTTTAAAATTTGCTCCTTTGACATCGTCAGATGTAGAACGGTCTTTTTCCATTTATAAATGGACTTTAGATCTTAAAAGAAATAGGTTGAAAATAGAAAATATAGAGAAACTCATAGTTATATATTTTAATTGTAAAGATCAGGATTACCAGGATGCTGACATTGTAATCGATGAAGATTAAAAATGTGAATAAATGTAAAATGTACATATTTAACAATAAACAATGTTGATTTTTATCTTTTTTCTTTATTCTACCCCTTTTTTTTGGTCCTAAAATCTGACTAAAATCAACCTGTTCCTTCGTATGCCCTTTACGTTTCAGAGTCGTGGTGCATCCTTAGAACAGTCTCACGACCCCAGCAGGCATTGGCCCTCTATGGGGCCCCGTCATTTATTCTACCCTTAATGCAAATTACCATGACCCCTATGAAAATATTTAAATTTAAGTGCAACAATTTATGTCTATCTATAAAAGTTCTAGCCATAAAAGGCTAAAAATAAAAAAATAAAAATTAAAGCTTCGATCAGAATTCGATTGTTTTTATTATTCAACAGATAAATAATGAATTAATTTAGTTTTGATACCTTCCTTTAAATTTTGAATTGAGTAGGAATAATATCACTACCAACATTAACAATATTTAATTGAATCCGGAAATACCGGAATTACTTTCCGGGAAAATGGCTTATCCATGTTATTCTTTCTGTGTGCATTTATGATACAAGTACCAAAAATCAATCTACCTACTCCGATCACTGATTATTATGTATCAATTAGCCGTCAATCAAATTGTATGTAGGTATCTATTGCATGTATAATTCCTCTTAGTGGCACTATTTGTCTAAATTATAATTTGTAATCTGCGGATAACGTAGTAGGCTATAATATTATCAACTAATTGTATCTATACCTAATGTCTTTGTAAGCATTTTATATTGTAGCTGTTTGTTGTCCCTTAATAAATAAAATAAAAATAAAATAAAATAAAGCAGAGAAAATCTGTACATTTATAACATGCAACAACGACGCCTGCTCTTGCGTTACTGCCCGTTCTCAGAATATCTACACATATAATAAAATGTATCCGGTCGCTGTCTGTACATGGAAGATATAGAAAAAATATTATTGGGACCTTTATCAACGCAAATAGAACCCAAAACAATAAATTATATACAAGAACAAACGTGACACGTACCTTGATTCCTTCTGCATAAGATGCCAACTTAGTTCTTATTTCGTTCATTTTGAACGTTTCCTCCTCTGATAACTCTAGTCCATTGTTTCGATTTAGACTTTCCAAACACGTTATAGATATATTATCTATTAGCGCTCTGCATCTTCTAACAGCAGTAGCTGGCGATATCGCTACTATATCACCACAGAAAATGATAAAATTCTTCCAAAATACATTTTGATTTTCCCAATACAACTTATTTTGTAATTTGTTGTCGGCATAGGGTAAATCAATTAAGTAATTACGCAAGTTTGATATAAATTCAGAGTTACAGACGTCTAAAACTAATTTCGATTTTAATTCTTCAAATGGTGACTGAGATACTTTAGATAACACTTCGAATATTAAAAAGTATATATCAGGTGACCGTATGGGTGAGTTCAACATATTCATAAACCCCTCTTTATGTTCACTAAGTTTGATAAGTGTATCTTTTGTATTTGATTTTGCTATTTTTTCTAATATTACAAAACCCATTAAGCGATATCTGTCTTGTGGTCCTCTTCTGGATGATGATGGGTTGTTACTTCGGTTTTGTTGATCACGCGACGATGCCTGCGATCCATCTAAGAAAAATAATATAAACACAATCTTAAAGATACGTATAAACTATTAATGCCTACTAACCTAAAAGATTTTAGAATAGATGTCTGGCGCAATTATTTAATTGTTAGAAAACAGTTGAACCGAAATAAATCTCTATAAGATTGGTACGTTGCTATTAGCCAGTTTCTGTATTTGCCAACGATTTAAAATTATTACTCCGACTCGATCAAGTACGGTCCGTGTCAGCTGTGATCGACTTTAGGAAAACATTTTTTATCCGTATATTGTAGGGTGTAGCCTTCCAAAATTAGCTATTAGGTACAGCTACGCTGATCTTGTGTGCGCAAATAACGGAAATCCTGAGAATGAGAATTGTTTTACGTAAGTAGGTACTTACATATATTTCTATTTACCTACCAAAATGACTTTAGTCTGCCAGATAATACCAGGAGTTTCGAAGAGCGACTTATTTTTGTATACTTTACTATTATCATAATATCAGCCGAAGGAAGTCCTCTGACGGATATACCTAGGTCTCCTCAAGCATCTCTACCTTGACAGAGTGAGCCGCTTCATCTATCGGTTGCACGGTTGCCCACCAACTTGTGGTGTCTGCCCTGCCGTCTTTCGGTTTGTGGGAGTCCACTTATTGAACGTAAAACCTCCTTATTTTTCCAAACATAATAATTAAAAACTCTGCCTGAATTGCGTGATATTTTTTACTAGATTCGATGCAGTGATTAGAAAACAACGGCACTTAAAGAAAACACGTAGCTTACACAGTCTTGTACGTCGTCGATAGGCTACACTAATATCAGGTAAATATGCTAGTTTCCAATGTAACCTATATTGTATAAAACCATCTAAGTATAAAGTAAAAATATAATACCTCTCCTGTGAGGGATCTGTCTATTTTGTCCGTGTATTTGTCTGTTTTCTGGTTGTCTAACAGAACCGGGTCTATTTTGCCTTTTTACTCGCGGTCTCAAGGTCCCTGAAAACATTTCACACTTTTTTATACATTGGATCAATGATACAATGAATTTTAGTTGTATAGTTTCACATTTAACCGCGTTAAACATAAATTTATTGTTTTATGCTATTTACGAACTTCTTACTACTTTAGATTGCATAGAACACTTATAAATAATATGTAAAATATATATAAATAAACAAAATCTAGCATGAATAAATGTTTAAATTTAGTAGTAGTTTTGACCGATCATTGACCGGCCAGTTGTGATCATCGATCATTATGAATATTTAACAGATTACGAACTTTTAGCAAAATGACAACGGAATTGCAGTTGCGTTGTGTTGCAATGACGATTTCATAAAATAGCAGTCTCGGGCCCCTGAATTGCGTTAGCGGCCGATGGATTGTGTCGTGAAGTATTTGAACGACTAGATACTATGCAAAAGTGATAAAAACGATTATAAGGGGCTTTTTGTTTTATAGTTCTAAAATTAATATTCAGATAATTAAAATTCTGTTTTTAATATTTTTGATAGAGGTAGGCTCAGGTGGTGAAATATTGAATAAACAGTGTTCTTTCTTTTAAAGCTATAGTTGATGGAAGTCATATTTTGATGTCTTATTCTACTGAATGAATTTTAAGGAAACTTTACAATAGTGTAGCTCATACGTTAGAAATAACACATAATAGGCATACATATATCCGTGCGGGCAAAGTCGCTGAAAACAGCCAGTACTATAATAAATTTTCAGTATTTTGAAGTGCAAGGTGCAAATGTCATATACATAGTAATGAAGTGCAAGGTGCAAATGCCATATACATAGTATTGGAAGTGCAAGGTGCACATATAATATTGAAGTGCAAGTTGCACTTTTTTTTTAATTCTAATTTATTTATAAGTGCAATGTGCATATAAGTTGTTCAAGTGTAAGGTGAACGTATTCGTTTATGGTAGTGGTAAAGCAAAATGGTGGTAAGGTGTGGTATTATTATAATTATATATAATTAAATAAGGTTTGGTAGGCATAACTATTGAAGTACGCAAAGTGTAGTATAATGTGTAAAGCGAGAGGTGGGCGATACACATAACCTATGTAAAGCTCAAGGTGTGCGATGCATATAGTTTATGCCATGCGCAAGATGTGGTAGGCATAACTATTGAATTGCGCAAAGTGTACATATTAAATTTAAATGTACATATTCAGTGTATAATATTAAACTATATTAACACTTTCCGGAACGGTAAACGTATATGGCCGTGATGACAATAAATATCCTGTTGTGTCACAGTACCTATTGTCCATGGGAGGGTTAATACTAGTGCCAAAATTATTAACATTAATGTCAAAAATATTAATTATAAAGATAAGTATTAATTTTACAAAGTCAAATTAATAATTGTAACGTTAGAATATTAATGCAAGAATAATTTAGCTATCATAATGTCAAAATGTTTAAGAAATTCTTTTTATATATTACTACATATTATATTATTGTTATATGTAGATCTCGCAGAAATTGTTCTGATTTGGTTCAGGAATCTCTATTAGTTATAATAATAATAATGTAATGCATCTTGTTCGCGGGGACGCAAACATTTATCAGGATAGAAGAACTGTTGGCTTATTTAAATTAGAACTGTTATTTTATAAATACATTCTTATAACAAGCAATATATATTATTAAAAAACAAAAAGCCCCGTCTGCCTAAAACAAAGTGAAAGGAAAGAAACCCATTTTTCTTGTGCTGACGCTACATTGAAATATTATGTACCCTATGTCACTCCCACAATCAATACGAATCTAATGACACATCATACGTTAAAATCCGAGACCATATTGACAATTTCCTAAAAAAGTATTTTGCGTGTTATACAAGGGATAATGATCACGAATATTGAAACACAGCAGAAAAGTAGTGGTGTCAATAAGGCTCAAAAAAGTTTGCACCCACTTTTCCAATATATTTTTTTCTAGTAATGGGATTGAAATTTTATGTCTCTTTTGTTTGCCCGAATTTCTTTTGTTTTTTATGTATTTACTACTGGTTATCTAATTCCTTTTTTTTATTCAGTTGAGAATCTGGTTCTTGAGAGCAATATATTATATATTTTTGAATGACAAAATGGAATACTAAAATTATAAAAAGTTATGTTTCTGACGAAAACGGAGTCTGACGGACGAGTACTTACTAAAACTAAAATCCATCAAGCCAGTTATGCTGTAGAGCGTGCCAAAGAAATAGACATAGGTACATACTCACATACATATATACATACATACATACACTCGATAAACATTACCCTCCTTGACTTCGGCAATCGGACAAAAAGTAATAAATTTTGAGTAATTGATTTGTTGTAGCGAAGTTAATAAATGCCTTTTCTCTCTTCGATCATTCGTTTAGAATTTTCCTGCTAGAAAAACATTACCCTAGCAGGAATCGTTTTTTGCGTATTATATCAAAACAACAGCACGCACAAACTTTTTATGCGACGCACATTTACAGCAACTTAGGCACTAAGTATTCGTGCTACTCATATCAATCTAGGAGACACTTTCCTGCTAGGGTAACGCACACGCCCGCCGATACGGTGAAATCTTTCCTGTGCGGCGCCGCAACGCATCGTGTGCTCCGACCGTCAATCCCTACAGTGAGCAAACAAACAGGAATAGGGTGTATACTCTGATAAGATTAATAAAAAACACAAAGGGACTCAGTTATATTACTAGTATTATGCCATAATACTTGGTTATCATCACAGACAAATTTACCTTGTATGTGTTGGTTATTATTATAGTAAGAGTAAAATTTAGAACTATCGCGGTTATTACTCTAGTACTAATTTATTGCCGGTTGTACTACAGTCATATTTTTATAACCGTGGTACCGCCAGGGGTACCACGGTTATGAGAAACTAATCATAGTACCACTGGTGGAACTACTGGGTTCCACGGTTATGGAAAACTAACCGTAGTACCACTGGTGGAACTACTGGGTGTACCACGGAGGGGATAACAAAGATCGGCATCCTCTTTGCCGTACATAATTAGTCTACGTCTATTCCTCTCTTTTCGCTCGAATAGGATAAATACTGATATAATTTTTTTATTAGAATTAGATAGATCAGGGGATCAGGAAAAATTCAACGGAAGATGTTATCATTAATCCTTATTTGGGCAGTTACTTACTGTGCACAAATTACAAGAGTGGTTTTTAGATGCAGCAGTAATTAATTTAATGAAGTCATAGTTTGCGAAGGGACAGGCCTTTGTAGCACTCAGCAGAGTCAGGACTTTAGATGGACTATTTATTTGTTCTTTAGATCATCATAAATTACTAATCCTCATGACTCCCGATCTCTCGATGAATTAGAGAGATTAAGGAACCTTTTAAATTCAGAAATATATTCCATCTATACATATAATAAAAATGTTACGGATCGCTGTCTGTACATGGAAGATATAATATATGAGAAAAATGTTATTGGGACCTTTAAGCACCCAAAACAATGTTACAATTTTTGTCTGTTTATCTGTTTGTCTGTGCGTTTGTTCACGCTAATCTCAGAAACGGCTTATCCGATTTAGACATGGTTTGCACTAACCCATAGTGGAACTTCACGTTTACTTAACATTTAGTGTTTATTTCATGACAATCGGTTCATAAATAAAAAAGTTATGCGATTTTAAAGAATCATGTCGAACATTTGTTAATTTACAATGAAACCTGATAGAAGCAAAGATTTTGACAGGGTGCGGAATAGGTGATAGTATTTTTATTCCTCGGATTCCTCTCATTCCAAACAATTTTTCGTTTAGTTTTAAACAAGTCCAATTTTCAGTGAGCCTATGTTTTGCGATGACAATTAATAAAGTCACCGTGCATTACCTCGTCCTTTAACCTCAAGAATTGTAATTGCTATGCAAGGTGGCAAGCGACGACGGCTTCCCTTTAACCATCACTACATTATTCTCTTGTTTTGTACTTTTTAAAACATTTTTTTAGTTTTTTAAACAATTTTTTTATTATTTATCCCTAACTAAAAACACAGATAAGTAAAAAAATCTAAAAAAATTATCGATTCAAAGTTAATCGGTTTAACTGCTAATTTAAGAGTTAAAATAAAAGATTTTCCATACAAACTTACACCCCCTATTTCAACCCCTTAGTAAGGGTTGTTTAAAAATAGTCTATATATGTCTATAAGTCTCTTCGCATGTTACATATTATGAAAAGAGGCCTTAGTTACCCTGCTCATGAATTGCATGCTGGTATTATTATTACACTTACCTGGTCTAGGATTCTCGTCGTCATCCATCATTCAAGACCTAGTCAGGATCTGTAACATAGAAACTTGGTGATTAATTAGGTACCTACCCACAATTAAGTAGACTTGACAAACATTCGATTACTAATCGGTATTCGGCCTTTTCGGCTGCTTTTATGATATTTGGCCGAATACCGAATATCTACAAACTATTCGGCCGAATACCGAATAAGTACCTACTTAAGTAATAACAGTTGACCATAAAATTGCTTTACTACCCCTAAAAGGCGTATAACACTACACGGTATTAAGAGCCCGGTAGTCAGGGTTAGGGTAGTGTAATAAGACGCCGGTGTTCAGTGCAGTGTAATAAAAATCAACGCCCAAGTTAAGACCTACGCTCCACTGACTACCGAGCCCTGAATACCGTTTAGTGTAATACCCGCTTATGGGCGATTAGGGAGTAAAGGCTACCGGGACCAACCAGTCGCCCTTATTAGAGATTAGAGACCCTTACTCCCGGCGTCTTAATACACTACTCTAACCCTGACTACCGGACCCTGAATACCGTGAAGTGTAATACGTCTTTTACGATCGTGCAGCGTAATTAACACTTAGGGCGGTGAGGAAGCTCAGTCGTCGCGCAGGACAAAAAGGCGTGAAACTATGTGTGTATGTATATACGTCACGACCGAGGGTTTAACTGTTATTAGAAATATATAATAGAAGATAGTACAGGTACCATGACAAGTATGTCTCTATCCGCGTTCACATTCGGACTGACACCGGGCCCGGTGTTAAGTGTAATGAAATGAAATGAAAATATGTTTATTCATATAGGTTAATTAATCATTAGCTACTGTGATATCAAGTGTTTGATAGCATGCTTAATAAAGAATTAAATAAATGTATTACAGTACATGATAACCAGTTCGGGTTCAGACCGGGATTGTCAACGGAAAGTGCTGTGTTATCTCTTAAGCATGCTGTCAGATACTATGCGCAGCGTGGGACTTCTATTTATGCCTGTTTTCTGGATCTTTCTAGGGCTTTTGATCTGGTTTCGTATGACATGCTATGGAAAAAGTTAGAAAAGGCTAAATTACCTGTAGAGCTTTTAAACATTTTTAAGTTTTGGTATGGAAACCAGATCAATAATGTAAGATGGGCTGGGGCGCTATCTCATCCATACGGGTTGGAGTGCGGGGTGAGGCAGGGGGGATTAAGCTCACCAACGCTCTTCAACTTGTATGTTAATGAGTTAATAGGTGAGCTCAGCAGTACCAGAGCCGGTTGTCACATAGACGGTGTCTGCGTCAATAATATCAGCTACGCGGATGACATGGTGCTGCTGAGCGCATCAAACTGTGGTCTCAGAAGGCTGGTTACTCAGTGTAAAAGGTACGCCGAAATACACGGGCTGGTCTATAACGTAAATAAATCTGAGATCATGGTCTTTGAATCTGGGAGCAAAAAGACAGAGAACATTCCACCCGTAGTACTTAACGGTGTGCCATTGCGGAGAGTGTATAAATTTAAATATCTTGGTCATATACTGACGCCTGACCTCCGTGATGACCACGATATTGAACGAGAACGAAGGGCGTTGTCGGTAAGAGCGAACATGATAGCCCGCAGGTTTGCTCGCTGCTCTCTAAATGTGAAACTTAGTCTCTTTCGAGCGTATTGTACTAGCTTTTACACCTGAAGCCTGTGGGTTAGATATACTCAAAAATCGTACAACGCCCTGCGTGTTCAGTATAATAATGCGTTCAGGGTACTGTTGCGACTGCCTCCCTACTGTAGCGCATCTGGGATGTTCGCGGATGCACATGTAAATTGTTTTTACGCTACAATGCGTAAGAGGTGCGCATCTCTAGTGCGCAGAGTGGGGGCCAGTTCCAACAGCATCCTGAACATGATCGCTAGTAGGTTTGATTGTGCGTACGTGAATCACTGTTGCGTTATCTCTCACGGGATACAGCAGCGGTGACTCGCGTACCTATCTACTATTATTTTTGTGTATTTATGTTAAGTAGCTGTCTTTTATTTGTATAATTACTAACAACTAGTTTTTAAGTTATACTAACATATTGAGTCATGGTCACTTGAATAAATAATTATTTATTATTATTATTATTATTAATTAAATTAACACCTATGAACGTCAAAGTTTACAAAATGTCAGCAAATTAAGCTACAGCCAGTTCGCTGACGAAGTAGAGCCATGAGAAGAACTGGCAAGAAACTCAGGCCACTCTTTTTAATTGCCAGGTTAGTACAATTTTTGTTAGTTACAATTTCAAGTAGCATGCAAAGTGACACAGGCAATATACTTAACTCCATAGGTAATTAATTACAGCTTTCTATGTTGTAAAGAAGAAATAAAAAGTAAAATGTGTGCTTTACAGGCTGCCTCAATTTGCATATTGCTACAAAAGGTAAAGGCAACATGTGAACTGTGGTAAATGTTTCTATGTAGGTATTATATAAACTGTTAATATTTGTTATAAGTATAAAGTAAGATGAACTTAATTTACTACAGCAGTTCACAATGTACCTCTATTTCACAAATCACAATGTATAATTTTAACAATACTAAGTAATGTGTGTGTGGTGCGAGGGCCACTTTCTTAAAACTCTTTAAAAATGTCCTTATGATTTAGTGAACGTTCCCAAAGAATTTTGAAAGTTGAAACCAGATTTTGCGAAAGTCAAATAAGCGAGTTATGGCCTGTAAAGTTGGGCCCTCAGTTCTCACATAGAGGATTGAGAGCCCACCTGTACCAGATAAAGTATGGCCACTCAGTGGCGGGGCAAGAACTAAATTTGATGTGGGCAAGACATATTTCGCGAGGCCCTGTTCTGTGGCGCCCTGAAGACGGATTTTATAAAATAATAAAAAAAACAAAACAATTAACACTGCCAAGATTTTATTCATAAAAATACAAATTAGATTAATATTAATGAAAAATTACAAATCGTAAAATATATAGGTGGAGATGACAATACCAATAAATTAAATATCGGCTTTCAAAGGATGCTTCCAGTCCAAAAAAACAATCAATTTAATTCTATTTTTTAAAAATTATGGCTCCATAGTACTGACGATGATTCTGCCAGTGATATTTATGCAATCAGGACAGCAGTCAGGACATAATTTAACATTTTAAATATTTTCTTCATGCTGTATTTTGTCAGCCAATTGTCCTACAGCCAGTTCGCTGACGAGGTAGAGCTGTGAGAAGAACTGGCAAGAAACCCACGCCACTCTTTTCTTTATTTGAATGAGTTACAATTTAAACACTCAACGCAACCAAAGAACCATACAAAGTATTAGTTATTACGATTTACCAATTAATATAATACTAAGATTAAAGAAAGAAAAGAGAGGATTTCAATTATTTAGTTTCATCTAGTAAGTATGGTAATTTGACTACGTATTTTAATTAAACTGGTAAATGCACCTCCTGGTCACATTGCACGACAAGGTAATACTGGATTGAATATTAAATGTATGCCATGCCACGATTGACCAGTCATCCCAAGTAGCACCCGTTCACGAGCATGACGCACGGGCCAGCCATCATCACCCTCGCCATATCAGAGGGAAGGTGATGACCCGGCCAATACGACACCACAAGCAATGACTTTTTAGTAAGCATGAAAATGAAGGGCATGGGTGGTAAAAGAACCCTAATAAAATGTATTATGCCTTTTTTCCCGAAGAGAAAGAGGAATAGAACCCGAGACCATTCTCACACAGTACCACTGAAATACAGAAGCAGTCTGTATTTATGTGTATGTTTTATAGTCTGTGTATGCATATTACACCAAATATTTTTAATTATATTTATAAAAATGACTTTTAATTACTAAGAACCAACAAGAATTTACGTGGTTATCTTCAGAATGTATCATACAGTTATACCAGCGCTAAAATAAATAAATGTTAAAAGCTGGATAATCGTATCTACATATTTTTTTCAATGCTAAAATTATAGCAGCTTAGACAAAGTACAACATTTATTTCAAAACAATAATAAATTATGTTGTAATAAAGGTACTCGTTCTAAGATTTTTTAAAAATAATTTACGAGTAGGTTAGTCAGATATTAAATAAAATAGGCATAAACCTTATTGTGTTGTCATCAACATTCAACACGATGACACATCTTCTGTGTGTTTTGGCGTAATCTGAAGTTCCTTTTATTGTAGTATAGTTTTTTTGTCACTAGGTGGCGTCTTAAAAACAAAATTCACAAAATACTAGTTTAGAGGTCAAACGCTCATAGTCATTGGTCCCTGTAATACCCTTAAACTGCTTGGCCTCCACTATGGCGGCTGGGAATGGGGTTAGGGGAAGGTAATGGGAGAGGAGAGGAAAGAGAAAGAGGGAGGGAAATTGGGCTCCCGGCGCTCTCATTAACCAAAGGAAACGCAGTAGTATGGACACTACTACTCTTACGTCGATCTTCTATGAGGGTAGTACTTCCCCGGACGATCCGGCCCATTCATGCTGAAACCAGCGTGGATCTACTACCATAATAAATTCTGAAATTTTGCGCCTAATTTCGACTAATTACTGACTAATTTGTCATGTAATTAGATTTTCATTCGCGATGGTAGTTGTGCTAAGATGAGCCATACGACCAACTTGTATTAGTCAATATTTTCAAAACTATTAACGGGTATCGGTCAAGCCAAATCAATATTATTAATGGTATTAAAACATTAACTAAGTAAGGTAGAACAGCTCAAGAAGCAGTAGGTATATCAGCAGTATTGGTTTGGTCCCTCCAACTTAACGTCATACGTAATGGATGGATTAAAGATTTTGTTAAAATATATGCCTAATGAAGAGGTAGCTAAAATTATAGCAAAGGTAGCAAATAGTAGTACATATATATAAAAGACTAGCGACCCGCCCCGGCTTCGCACGGGTGCAATGCTGATACTATATTTAGTAACAGCATTGCCCGTGCGAAGAAAAACAAATGCTGTGAACGTTGTATTTACACATTCTGTAGTATATTTAATTTTACTACAGAATGCCGGCCCCCTGCCACTATATCCCTCCCTGCATTTTTAATCTGTAATATCTTTGAAAATATTTATTTAAAATACATGCTCAAAGGAGCATTATTGATTTATATTAAATGCACAATGTATTTAAGCTACTTAATTTGATAAGGATAAATGCTGTCTTGCTTAAAATCGCTTCGAAAATAAGCCATTATTTCTCATGAAATGTAAAGGATAAAAATGATTATTGTGGGTTATCCCTTAGAGATACACATATATATACTATTGAGGACTCTTTTGTAGACCTTTTTAAGGTGTACAATACTGTAGTTTATTATTTTGATCTATCTTATAGGGTTTAGCCAGGCAGCGTTGCAATGTAAGCGCAAAAAATTTGTATAATTACGAAATCACATTAAAAACATCTAAATTTATCAATGTTTCTCTACTATATTATGCATGTTAATATAGGTACATATAAACCTTCCTCTTGAATCATCTTATCTATTAAAAAAACCCGCATCAAAGTCTGTTACGTAGTTTTAAAGATCTAAGCACACATAGGGAGCAGCGGGAACCGACAGCGGGAACCGACTTTGTTTTATACTATGTAGTGATGATATGGTGGTTAAGTATCTTAAACTTTCTAAATCACCGCGCAATTTTCTTAGTTTTCTTGCATAAGAACCTTCTCCTGACGATAACAAACACAACAAAAAAAGAATTAACGAAATAGATAGAGCCGTTCACACGTGATGCCATGACCAAGGGAAATAGGGATTCTTTTTTATATATATAGATTAATGATATTAATCTTTTATATATGTATGACCGACATTCAAGACTTGGTCCCTTTATCTTGACGCACACATGCCTCTATTACAAAATCAATTGAGGGGTGTTAGGTTTTATTTTCGTTACGGAATTTCTTGATTCGGTCGCCGCGCTCAATGCCCGCGAGAAAAGCTATGCAATAGCTTAAAAAACATTATAAAATACAACAATACAACAATACAAAAAACAATACAACAATACAAAGTAACGTAATTACAACAACAGTTCAAACACAATACAAAAAAAAATAAAACATTAAATACAGTAATTTTAAACAATAGAATTTTGAATTATAAAATGTTTCTGAACGTTCTGAACGCAATAATAAGAAAAATCGAAAAATATATCATTGAATTGGCTTAGGAAAAAAGCAGTAGGAAAACGTTAGTTTTAGTTCATAAAATAGCAAAATAAATTTTAAATTTCAATTCAAAGGTTTCAGCTTTTTGAATCTATTTCATAGCACCATTAATAGTAGTTGCCATTTTATTACGTCATACGGCTATGTAGAAGTGTCAACTTAATCTGCACCAAACGATTGAATAAAAATTTTGTGAATTTTTTAGTGTTGTATTAGCAAAAAATCTAATTGAGACACTTTTCAAAAATGGGCGAGTTTAATGACATCTGTCAAGCCTGTCTGTCAAGTGTCAAACACTAAACAGTGTCAAAAACAACTTGTTCTCAAGTTTTCAAGATGTGTCAAAAACCAAAACTGAAGTGCTAGAATTTAGCGGTGGGTCGGTACGCATTTCTGCAATACCCTAACTGTTTATCGTTTTAAATATCGATAACAGTTTTTGAAACTGTTTATTTCAATAACTAGGTATTGGCCTGAACCCATTCGGTTTGGGGTACCTATTCGAAATGCGTCGAATAGATACCTATTCGATAACTGTTTATCAGACAACGTATTCAAAACCTTACATGATGACAACTAAGATATAACGATTTATGAGTTTAGTTATTATGAAAAATTTGTGTAGACGCAATTAACTTTCAAATTTTTTTATTTTTATTGTTATTAGTAGGTGTTTTAATATAAGTATTTGGTTATGGTTTAACAATAATTATTTTGCATTAAGTAGGCAAGTACGTTTAAATAGATATTGCTTATTTTATATTATGTTATGAAGAAAAAATAGAATACATACTCAACACAAGTTATTCTATCGATGTTTTTGTTTATTTTATTCCAAAATGTTCATTTCATCGCAAATGTCCAGTTCAAGGTCAAGGTTCTGAAGTGAGATTAAAGTTAAACAATAAATCTTCAAAGTGCATTTATAAAGTATGCAATAAGGTTTAAAGCCGTATGCACATAATACTTATCTACAATAATAATATTCTCTAAATTTTAAAACAAATTTGATTATTTGAATGCAACCCTAACTCATTAGCATAGAGTTTAAAATGAGTTACTATTCTTTTAATATTCTTTTGTGTAAACCTAAATTCGGTTATTCGTTTCACGCACTTCACGCAGTAAATAATAAATAGTTTGTCAAACCCGTTATTTGCGGTGCGTTTGGTATTTACGCGTTGTTCCGTTTAACGCAGTAAAGAATACCTAGTTTGAACCGATAACTTGTTTCTCTGTGGGCCAATATATAGTTATTAGGTATTGGAGCAATACCTAGTTATTAAAACTGCTTACGGTTTGCAACACCCATTTCTATGCTAGATTGTAGTTGTGGGGTGAGCAACAAAAATGTTGTTAAGTAAACTTAAAGTAATCAATAATTACGAAACACATGAAGACTAGACATTCCAATAGTCGCACAGGCCATTAAGAAAGTTACAGAAGGAAGAGAAGAAACAAAACATGAGGACAATACACACAGACATTACTTGCGCCCGTTCTTGCTTCCCGCACTGAGTCCAGGCGCACCCTAAGGTCCAGGCGCACCCTAAGGTCCAGGAGCACTCCTAGCTGCGATCGAGCCGGTTTCAGAGGCCTTCGGATGCTTCTTCAGCAACACGCAGAACATTTCAGGAGAGACAATCTTATGCCTGCGTCTGTCCTCCTGTCTTGACGACAACAACACCGTCCTGAGTCCAGCATGCTCTCAAACCTAAGTGCTAGCGTGCCTTTCCGAAGACTGCCTGTCGGACCTTAGTCAGGAACGCCCATCGACACTGATGTGCCCTTCAGTGCTGTCTTGGCCCTCCAGACAGCAGCCTTGTGTTCATGGCGAGCAAAGTGCACCAGAATGGGCCAGTGGTGGTCACTATTGGCGGCCCCAAGTCGATGGCAAATAGCAATGTCTGATCGAGCTTTGTCCTTAAGCTTCAACTTACTGAGCACTATATCCAGAGTAGTTGAAGTGCAATCCTCCTTTTCAACCTTTTCAAACTTCTAGGAAGACAAGGTGTTTTCTTCTGTGTATATTCTCCAGCGTATCAACCAACCTATGACACTCACTGTGGAAGCTCTCCTCAAGGCTTATAAGTGCCAAAACAATGTCACTGTATTGAGACATAGTAAGTGTACTGTAAAGTGATGTGCTGGCAGATGGTGTGTTATGGACTCATATAAACAGCTTCATATAAGTAGTACCTATGTAATTACAGGTTATTTAAACTGTATTTTACTAGTTTGTTATGATTTTTTGATTGACTGATTATTATAACTTGGCAAATACTCTTAAATTTAAATTAATTAAAATTTCAAATTGCAAATATGTGTTGACTTTTTTCACACCTACCTCCAATGATACTCTATTTAATAGATATGATATGAACGAGAACTCATGAAGACCTGAAAACTTCCTAATTGGGACGTATTGCCTTTAGTCTGCCTTACACACTCTTCATTCATACAGAATGAAGAATGTGTGCAACGTTTGTTGTATGTGTGCAATGGCTGCTGCGGAACACTTTTATGGGTTTTGTGAGTGTAGTCCAAAAAATTTTAGCAGTACCTAATATTGTCATAATAAAATAAATGAAAACCGCCACAGTGGGCCATGGTGTCAGCAGTATACCGAGATGGCAATTGGAATGGTACCTATTTCACATTTCTGAATCATACCTGTCTACTCACTCCTGAATAAGTGATTACTGATTATAGCATAGTAGTACTTGTTTATCATTTTGAAAATATAGTAAGAAATCGTACAGCGTACTTACATATGTATTGGACGCAATCTTACCTACACTTATTATGTAAGTATTTGCTTTTAATCTTACAGATTCGACTTCAGTCAAATCTGTAATTTCGTTCGAAAATGACAACAGGAATGGTATTACAGTTACATTTAGTTGTTTAACGTAGGTAAGTGTCTGTTGTAACAATAACAATTACTTCTAAATAGGTACTTACTTAATTTTATACTAGATAATATAGGTACCTTACTACCTACTTAGTACTATGCATTTAACTACCTATGTCACAGTTTTATTCGATCACAAACTTACATTGTAAAATTGTTACAAACTCAAAGCATTTAAGTAGGTATTTCATTTTGATCATAATATGCTGTATGCATATGAAAAGTCAAAATTAGATGAAGTCATCTAATTAACCTCCAGCCAGTGAAATAATCCAGAAGCCAGTTTAATAGGCTTATATAGTTTGTTTTCAAACTTAATTACCTAGCATGTTTAAAGAATTGCAGAGATGTCGAGCGAGCCGAGTCAAGCGGAAATTAACAGGGTACCATAATAAATAATAATCAGTAAAAACAAAAGATGGTTAGATCGAGGCGTAGGTACTTACGTTTGCCATATAATCCTTTGGAAATTTACTAAGATTATAATTTTACAGACACACAGGAACGGTTTACTCAGAGGCAATATTTTAAACGAATGAGTGAGTAACGATGACTGCAAGTCAAGTGCCAAAGAAATGGTACAGAATAGATAAAAAGACGGTGACGCATTGAAAATGAATGAATAGTCTATTATAGGGGAAATCCCGCGAGGCACGAACTACTGTTAGACCATAGACCATAGAACGATTAGGTCTTTACTTAAAATATAATTTTATGTACCTACTTCCTGTGCAAATATTGGAACTTTAATAGGTTACCAATAGTAAATAGATAAAAATTAAATATGCTAATCAAAAATAATTATTGCTTACAGCATTTTAAGAATTTACAGAGAAAATCGAATAATTAAAACACACTGACTCTGAATGGATAAAATGCAATTAAAATAAAAGTGTTCAATCTAAGTATAATGATAATGACTATGACTTTAAATATCTTATCAAAAACATTTTTGAGGCTGGCAAGATAAAAAAAAGAGTCACGCGCCCTTGGCTGTTCGTAGCCTCTGTATATGGGACAACAAAAATGTACTTTATCTACAGGTTAATCATTTAGTTTCTAATTCTAAAAGCAGTCTTGTTTAGTATATTTGCACACGATAAATTGGAGGTTTGCTTGTTATTTTGACTATGGCTCGAATAGGAGTGATTCCTAAAAAAAAGTAGTGTCTATGGAGAGAATCACGGCCACAGAACAAGGATCAAGGACTAAAGCTTTTAAGGCTTAGAGTATGAATAATTTATACTCTAAGTTTTAAGGAGTGTTAATCGCCCTCATACACATATCCTATTTTTGCAAATAAGCCGAATACGTACAAAATAGCTAAGTGATTTATACTTTACTGCAATCATATTATAATCGTCTGTTTGCCATTCGATTCAGTAATTTTTAAGTATTTTATATTCAGTATTTAATTTTCACATCAATAACCTCTTTCATTTGATATGGTCACAATTAGCCCCTAAAATTAAGTCATCATAATAGATAAGCATAAATTGCAAACAAACGTTTGATCGCGACTGTACGGGCTACAACTCAGGTGTAATATGTTAAATTAAGAACGTCATCAATATGTATGAAACCGTCGCTTTTTTGTATTCATTCGAATTCGGTCGGTTAACCTGCCGTTGTTTACAAGTTTTGATTTTTGTTTATATCTTTTTAAATATAAAGAATTCCAAGCTGAAACTTTGCAATATATTAATTGAATAAATGCACAAGCTTTTGGTATAAATCCACACCTTCTGGGTTGAGCCAGTTTCTTGTATATTGACGTCAAAGTTCTGCCACCGTCATTTTGACTTTTAGTATGTATTATTATTCAATAGATCATGTACTTACACTTCTAAAACTTTTTGTGATTATTCTATGAGTCAAGCAGGAACGAATACAGTTTTCAGTGAGCTTATAAGTTTCATCATTTATTTGCTACGAATATTTTTTGATTTTTTAAAAAAGCGCGATTTCTTAAAAACTATAGATATTTTCTTAAATCTAATTTTACTTACACTTCTAAAACTTTTTGTGATTATTCTATGAGTCAAGCAGGAACGAATACAGTTTTCAGTGAGCTTATAAGTTTCATCATTTATTTGCTACGAATATTTTTCGATTTTTTAAGAAAGCGCGATTTCTTAAAAACTATAGATATTTTCTTAAATCTAATTTTGCACAAATAGGCACAAACGAAGGGCTACTCGAGGTGCGTTTATTCTACAGTCGCACATATAATGGTTTTCGAGATACGCGATTCTGCAAAACATTACTCCAGCAGGAAGTGGAATATCTCGAAAACCTAAAGACGCACAAATTATATTTTCGGCGCACATTTAAGCACAAATGTAAGCCGAAGTAAAATTTTACTCTCTCCAATCATTCGTTTAGAATTTTCCTGCTAGAAAAACATTACCCTAGCAGGAATCGTTTTTTACGTATTATATCAAAACAACAACTCGCACAAACTTTTTATGCAATGCACATTTACAGCAAATTAGGCACTAAGTATTCGTGCTACTTATATCACTCTAGGAGACGCTTTCCTGCTAGGGTAACGCACACGCTCCGTAATGCGAGGCAGTGTGTGGATCGATCATGTATATTTCAATTTTCAATTTCATTTATTATTTATTATTTTATTTAAAATTTATACCCATACCTACATGTAAAGGCGGACTTAATTCCTGAGGCATTATCTACCAGTCTACCATTGGGTGATGCAGAGACAATCATGTAGGTGCAAAGTACTTAAGTTAAAGGATAGGATATATTTTATAATTAATTATGTATATATAAACTGACGGACTCATATACTGCATCAAAGTTCAGGATTACTTTGAAATGATTTTTTTTATTAAGTACGCAAACTTTTTAGATTATATTATATAAACATGGAGAGACTGGCTCTTAATCTTAAAAAAAAGCAAAATTTAAAAATAGAACTGCAGTAAAACAAATGAATATAGCCGGGAAAAGAAAATTTACTCGTAGAATCAGATTTGCGTGTTATTTAAAGCAAAGTTTTAAATTGATTCGCATTGATTTTTTATTCTTTTGTCAATTGAATTATTGTTACCAGCAGAATTGTTGGGTTAGTTTTTTAACTCATCGAGAGTTTTTGAACCATAATATGGATACTTCGTCCGAACAAGCGGCTCAAATGGAAACGGCGGAACGATTGGTAGAAATTTAAATTTAAACCAGTCTACGGTTTCTAGAATATACAGAAGGTTTGTGGAGACAGGTTCTTACAGAAGGAGACGTGGTACAGGCAGGACTCGAGCAACCACCGGTCGTGATGACCGATTTATTGTTACAACTTCCCTGGGAAATCGTTTCCTTACGTCAGTTAACATCAAAACAGAGCTTAATGAAGTGTGTGGAGTAAATGTGAGTGCACGAACAATAAGAAGAAGGTTAAAGGAAGCGGATATCACCCCTTTTAGACCAGCAAATGGTCAGCAAGTTGTCTGTAGCTCACAGACAAGCTCGCTTAAGATTTGCGCGTGATCACCTAAATTGGACAGAAGAACAATGGGCCTCCGTATTGTTCACGTACAAGTGTAGGACATGTTTATATGGTGCAGATGGTCGCAGAAGTCTATCGTCGACGTGGGGAGCAATATGCTCAAAGTTGCAATGAGGAGCGTGTTCCTTTTGGAGGCGGTTCGTGTATGGTCTGCGGTGGCATATCGATGAACGGGCGAACAGAACTTATGTTCATAGACATGGTCCGTCAAAACGGTAATAGAGGGGGTTTGACTGCACATCGCTACATAACAGAGATCTTAGAAGATCACGTGGTGCCTTACATGGGATTCATAGGCGAAAATTTTACTTTAATGCAGGATAATGCCCGGCCGCACGCTGCTGCACAAGTTTGCAAAGAGGTTGGGATACGTACCTACAATAAATTGGCCAGCACGCAGCTCGGATCTTAATCCCATTGAGCATGTTTAAGACAATTTAAAAAGAGCTGTATATGCGAGAAATCCTGTGCCCACGACAGTGGCGGTACTAAGAACAGCACTTTCAGAAGAATGGGACAATATTCCGCAAGATCTTTTAATAACCCTAATAAAATCTATGCGGAACCGATTAGAATCCGTAATAAGGGCACGTGGAGGTAATACGCCTTATTAAAACATAAATAAACCCTTGCATAAAGTTTGTGTCTATTGTTAAAACCTTTTTTTTTTAATAAACCAATTTTCCTTAAATTTATTTATTTATTTATTTATTTATTTATTTACCAACTTACACTGACAGTATAAACCACACGTACAAGTTATTGGTAAGAACTTACATAAATTAGGTGTAATAGACCTGTAATGAACTAATGATAGTGTATAAATTTCTTAATAAATAAATAAACATTGTAAATAAATAAATAAAATTAAAATTATTAGAGAAACAGAATAGAATATTTATAAACAACAACACTTAAGATAGTAGGAACTTTAACATAAGTACATGACTTATAATAATAAATAAAAGTAGGTAGATAGATACATAGTAGTTTCTATTAAGAAATTGTACTAGGGGATGCAATTGACTCAAGGTAACGCTCACTTATGGTCAAGAGTCTCGGTTCCTTATCACTAAATAGATCCAAAGATTCATCAAATAGTAACATATTATTGATATGCAATTGATATGGGACAAAGCTAGGTACAGAGGGCTGTTCAAAAGAGTAACGGTACTATTTCTAGGCATGTAAAATAGTGGACGCTTTCGCGGACGAAGTGAGTTTCTAATTGGTGGTGGAACGTTTATATGCAGCAAAGATGGGTTAGACAGAGATCCACGAATTAGACGGATGAAGTATTTTATGAGCGTAAGATTTCTTCTCAGTTCTAGACTCTCATGCCGAGTACGAATGGAGTGGGTTACATAATATCTATACATATAATAAAAATGTAACCTATCGCTGTCTGTACATGGAAGATATATGAGAAAAAATACTATTGGGACCTATAACAACACAAATAGAACCCAAAACAATGATTTTTAAAATTTTTGTCTGTTTGTCTGTTTGTCTGTGCGTTTGTGCACGCTAATCTCAGAAACGGCTTATCCGATTTAAATATGGTTTTCACTAATATATTGTGGTAAGCTTCATTTAACATTTAGTGTTTGTTTCATGTCAATCGGTTCATAAATAAAAAAGTTATGCCAATTTAAAGAATCACATCCAACATTCGTTAATTTACTACGAAATCATATATAGAAGCAGATATTTTAACAGGTTGCGGAATAGCTGATAGTGTTTTTATTCCTCGGATTCCTGTCATTCTAAACAGTCTTTCATTTAGTTTTAAACGAGTCCAGTTTCCAGTGAGCCTATGTTTTGCGATGACTAATTAAAGTAATTAATTAATTAAGTAATTAAAGTAAAGGTAAGACACTAAAAGTTGTGGGTGTGGATCTAAGTATTAGCTGTTTTTCGGTCAGCTTTATGTGGCTCTATCACGTGTTAGCATTACTAGCAGCCTGTATGCTTTGATCCCTGATGGCTATACGTCTAATCCATACATCCATACATATTATATAAGGCTTTGTCCTGACTGACTGACTGACTGACAGACAACGTAAAGCCTAAACCGCTGGTCGTAGCGACTTGAAATTTGGAGGGTGTGTTTGTCTTAATGTCTAGAAGTGTACAAAGAAACCCTTTCTTAAGAATTCAACCCTTAAGTGTATGAAAAGGGATGAAATCGATTGTATGAAACGTCTTCATTTTTTAAGTTACAGCTTTGAAATTTTGTTTTGGAATACTTTTATTTAAATAAAAAATACGCTCATATTTTTTTTTTACTGGGGTGGATTTATATGATTGAAATAAGGGATGAAATATTGTATGGAAAGATCTTTGCTTTTGAAGTTGGCGACTTGAAATTTGGAGGGAGGGGGAAGGGAGGGGGAGGAAGAGGAATGGAAGGGAGAAGTGAGGGGAAAGCGCGGGGGTAGTGAGGGAGAAGTCAGGGGAAAGGGAGGGGAAAGTCAGGGGGAAATCGACTGCCTCTGTATTTCGGTGGTACTGTGTATGGACTGTGAGGTCGCGGGTTCGATTCCCGCTCAGTGCAAATATTTGTAGCATGAATTTAAATAATCACGTCATAAATGTGGTATGTATATAGCTTAGCTTAGTTTGTTTTTAAGTTAGGTTAACACGTCTTATTTCTTTATTAAAATGTAAATTAAAATGTAAATACTTTATTATTTAAAATGTAAATACAAGTTAGATTTATATTTTCTGGATTTATTTTATTTTTTATTTTTTGTGATAAAAACATGTTTGTTAACACGTTTCATTACGGAATAGGTGGAATTGAAGTGAATTACGAAATAGTAGTAGTCGATTTACGCAGGTTTCAACATGAATGGGTCGGATCGACCAGGGATGTACTACTCTCATAGTTTTCGACGTAAGAGTAATAGTATCCATATTATTGCGTTTCGTTCGGTAAGCGCGAGAGCCGGAGGCCCAACTGATGCAGAGATGACAAACCTCGCAGCATGTGTGGGACCAGCTGTGTGGGTGGTGTGGGTCAACCCGCCGGCCAGGGAGACCCGTATAAACGGTGGTGCCGCTGGCCGCCCGCGGCATTGTACAAGGGCCCAATTAGACCTAACCAAAAAAAAAGAGACTGCCCCACCAGGTTGCGCATAATCTCGGAGTGGTTCGTCGTGCAGGTTGGTGACCGGATAGTGAGACCCGGCGACCATTTTCGAGACGGTACGGGGGCCTTTTGCGAGCAGTCCGTATCATGGAAGCCCGGAGGCCTAAGACCCTTGAGCCTTTACAGCTGCGAAGAGACATCGCCTCCTCAACGGCCGTCTTCTGTCGCCTTTACCACGGAGAGTCTTCTCAACAGCTCTTTAAATTAATTCTACCCTCTCTCTTTTTATCCAGAACGACACGTGCGGGACTGAAGTGCTACCCTTTCACAGTGCAATCTAAAGGGTCTCGAACCAAACGGTTCAGCACTTTATACTTTTGTCGCTCAATTAAAGCCTGGAACTCTTTACCAGCGCATGTGTTCCCACCTAACTTTCATCCTGGGACTTTTAAGCGAGGCGTGAAGAAGCATCTCACTAAGCCGCCATAGTGGAGGCTACCATACCAGTAGTTTGGCTTTTGGAATGGTGTCCACTACTTCTGAATTCCACTGACTGCTTACCATCAGCCAGAGTAGAGGCACTTTGGCAGGCTAATATAAAAAAAAAAAACTTATAGCGTTTTTATTCCTCGGATTCCTTTCATTCCAAACAATTTCCCGTTTAGTTTTAAACGAGATCAGTTTCCAGTGAGCCTATGTTTCGCGATGACAATTAATGAGTGTGGATCTAAATATTAACTGTTTTTCGCATGGTCAGCTTTATGTGGATTTGCCACGTGTAAGTAATCCTAGCAGCCTGTATGGCTTTGATCCACGATGGCTATACGTCTAATATTGTAGATAGAGAAGCATTTACTGTAAAGATTTTTCTTATTCACCTAAACGAAGATGTTTATAATTCAAAACAAACCAAAAGATATATTCCAAAAATGCTGCCCAAAATCACTATTCCACGCGGACGAAGTCGCGGGCACAGCTAGTGGGTAATAATTGTATATTTTGAGGTACCTATAGATAACGAATAAAGGCTTTCTGAACTTTCTCCAATAATAATGTGTAGGTACTTTTGTTCATGGGGGTTCCATAATAGCACTGTTGCTTTCTAATATACTGCGAACGTGTGAGTTGTATAGTACAACCAAAGCACTACAATTATAAGATAAAGACTTCAGTCTTTTGTTTGGCGCATGACAAAGCCTAGATTTTTACGTGAAGTGTAATAATATATACCACATAATTCAGACCTGTAGGTCTGAATTATGTGGTGATTGAAGGTAAGGCGCGAATCAAATTGGGTTCCTAGATCGCGTATAGTAAATACGCGGGTGAGGCACTCGTTATTCAGCGTGTAGGCATTCAGTATTGGTAATGCTTTATTAGAGTAAGACATAATGGCACATTTATTAATATTTAGGGTTAGGTTATTTTCCGTGCTCCAATGATAAATAATGTTAATTATTTCTGTTTTTTCTTCAAAAAAGTCTTAAGGTCCTTTCCAGTACACAAACTTAAACTTAAGGATATGACCTTACGCTGTTTTAAAGTTCACGAACCAATCTAGAGGTTTCAATTTTAATCTGTATAGAAAGTTTGCATACTTGGTTAAAATATTTATTTCAAAGTCGTCTATTACTTTGATGCAGTTTATGAGTCCGTCAGTGTATATATATATAATATATAAATAAATATACATATATATATAGTATTATATAATAATATGATATAATAATAATAATATATATAAATATAATAAAATAATCCACATGTAGATGGAAAATAATACATAATCTATACATATAATAAAAATGTAACCGATCGCTGTCTGTACATGGAAGATATATGAGAAAAAATACTATTGGGACCTATATCAACGCAAATAAAACCCAAACCAATGATTTTTAAAATTTTTGTCTGTTTGTCTGTTTGTCTGTGCGTTTGTGCACGCTAATCTCAGAAACGGCTTATCCGATTTAAATATGGTTTTCCCTAATATATTGTGGTAAGCTTCACTTAACATTTAGTGTTTGTTTCATGTCAATCGGTTCATAAATAAAAAAGTTATGCCAATTTAAAGAATCACATCGAACATTCGTTAATTTACTACGAAATCTTATAGAAGCAGATATTTTAACAGGTTGCGGAATAGCTGATAGTGTTTTTATTCCTCGGATTCCTGTCATTCTAAACAGTCTTTCGTTTAGTTTTAAACAAGTCCAAGTTTCCAGTGAGCCTATGTTTTGCGATGACTAATTAAAGTAATTAATTAAGTACCTAATTAAAGTAAAGGTAAGACACTAAAAGTTGTGGGTGTGGATCTAAGTATTAGCTGTTTTTCGGTCAGCTTTATGTGGCTCTATCACGTGTTAGCATTACTAGCAGCCTGTATGCTTTGATCCCTGATGGCTATACGTCTAATCCATAAATCCATACATATTATAAAAGGCTTTGTCCTGACTGACTGACTGACTGACTGACTGACAGACAACGTAAAGCCTAAACCGCTGGTCGTAGCGACTTGAAATTTGGAGGGTGTGTTTGTCTTAATGTCTAGAAGTGTACAAAGAAAGGGTTATTAAAAATTCAACCCTTAAGTGTACGTAAAGGGATGAAATCGATTGTATGAAACGTCTTCATTTTTTAAGTTAAGGCTTTGAAATTTTGTTTTGAAATACTTTTATTTAAATAAAAAATACGCTCATAATTTTTTTTGTACTGGGGTGGATTTATAGGAGTGAAATAAGGTATGAAATATTGTATGGAAAGATCTTTGCTTTTGAAGTTGGCGACTTGAAATTTGGAGGAAGGGGGAAGGGAAAGGAAAGTGCGGGGGTAGTGAGGGAGAAGTCAAGGGAAAGGGAGGGGGAAGTCAGGGGGAAATCGAGTTTCAAATTCACGCTAATCTCAAAAACGACTTATCCGATTGAAATATGGTTTTCACTTTGACTTATTTTATTTTTTTTGATAAAAACATGTTAACACGTCTCATTACGGAATAGGTGGAATTAAAGTGGATTCCGAATTAGTATTACGGTAGTAGATCCAAGCTGGTTTCAGCATGAATGGGCCGGATCGTCCGGGGAAGTACTACCCTCTCATAAAACATCGACGTAAGAGTAGCAGTATTCGTACTACTGAGTTTCGTTCGGTGAGTGAGAGTGCCAGGAGCCCAATTTCCCCCTTTCCTTTTTCCTCACTTCCCTCACTCCCCTAACCCCATTCCCAGCCACCATAGTGGAGGCCACCATACCAGCAGTTTAAAACGATGGCTTTTTGTATGGTGGCCACCACTTCTGGATTCCACTGACTGCTTACCATCAGGCGGGATGGAGTCATTTTGGCAGGCTAATATATTTTAAAAAACCTTATGGCGTTTTTATTCCTCGGATTCCTCTCATTCCAAACCATTTCCCGTTTAGTTTTAAACGAGTTCAGTTTCCAGTGAGCCTATGTTTCGCGATGACAATTAATAAAGCCTAAGGTCAGACACTAAATGTTGTGACTGTGGATCTAAATATTAGCTGTTTTTTGCATGGTCAGCTTTATGTGGATTTGTCACGTGTAAGTAATCCTAGCAACCTGTATGGCTTTGATCCCCGATGGCTATACGTCTAAATCGTATATAGAGAAGCATTTACTGTAAAGATTTTTCTTATTCACCTAAACGAAGATGTTTATAATTCAAAACAAACCAAAAGATATATCCAAAAAATGCTGTCCAAAATCACTATTCCACGCGGACGAAGTCGCGGGCACAGCTAGTTACTTATATGTGTGATGAAACTGCCTTATTTTTGGATAATAATAACTCCCGGACTTTAACTTTAAACACATAACGGTTAGTGGACTTCCTGATTGCGAGAGGAAGCGCATTCCAAAGAAGGATAGATTGGATAGGAAAAGAAGAGTGAACAAAATCTGTTGTATGAGAGAAACAAGTTAAGAGAAGATTATTAGCGGAGCGAATATTTCAATCATGGATAGAACTAAGGTACTGAAAATAAGGAGTCAAGTAAGGAGGAGGGTTAGGGGAAGTTAGAATTAAATATAGTGTGGTTAGCGCACGCAAACTTCGGCGTTGAAAAATAGTTAGCCGTTTAAGCTGGGAACGATAAGTAGACACATGGTCTTATTTATTCATAAACAATTTAAATTGTATTTGAACTTACAGCATGAAACATGAACATATCTATACATATAATAAAATTGGAGTGTCTGTTTGTAATATTGAAATAACTGTTTTTTACTACATGTATATGAATATATATACGGTACATACACCAATAATATTTTTTACAATTTTTGTCTCTCTGTCTGTCTGTTTGTTTCGGCTAATCTCTGAAATGACTGGACCGATTTTGACGGGACTTTTATTGGCAGGTAGCTGATGTAATAAGGAGTAACTTAGGCTACGTTTATTTTAGAAAAAATATTTTATTTTAGAAAAATAAATCGACTGTTAGGCGGAACGAAGTTCGCCGGGTCAACTAGTATTATATAAACTTTAAAATTATTTCACATTGAATTGAAAGAGCTCCTGCCGCTGCTGCCGGCCTCTGCCATTCCGATGTGGGAATGGCCCTTTGTTTCTAGTTCGTTTATGAGAGCTTTTATGCAACCAGACCTGATTTGATTTTCGCATGTCTGTTAATTTACCATAGTCCATAGACAAATTTTCTTCTATCGATATCGATATACTGTCAGAATCTCAGCACTATTTTAATTATTTAAATTTCTATTTGTCTCTGAGTGTGTACGCTTTAATGTCATAGTATTACTTAGATGCTTTAGTCCGTGTTCTGTGGAGGCTCAAGAAAAATTTAGTAATCTTGATGCACTTTCTAGGTGCACAATGTGAATAAAGTACACCAAAAAGTTAACTTAATGCACCCATGCCCGCTCACGAGTGCATCAAGTAAACCTAGGTGCACAAAGTGAATAAAGGTTACTATTAGTATATTTAATTCACCTAGGTGCATCAATCCAGGTGCTTTAAGTATACTACAGCCTATTTTTTAGATAAATTACATTAAAATTATTATCAACAGTCAAATTATAATCAATGTAAATTAATGAATTTGTTAATAAAAACAAAAAAAATTGTAACGACGAGGGTACTTTTACTGTTATACTGTCTCAATAATAGAATATTTTTTTATTAGTAAGTAACTTGTTTTATTTGTAGAGAATAAATATATTGTAATAAAGAAAAACTCACATAAATACTTGGACCCACGGACCCTGAACATATTACGATCCATTTTTGGGCAATCATGGCAATCATCATCAAAACAACGAGAAAGAAATTTTCATAATGGGTATTTTACTAAAATACCACATATTCTAGGGTAAATTGAGACCATGAGGGGGGTAAAGTGAAAACTGGACCTGGCAGCACTGCTGTGTTCAATACTTCATTCATTCATGTATTTCATTCATGTCATTTCAACAATTTTTTGAGAGTAAACCTAAATGCGAATTTATAATAATTAATTTATTGACTAAATACTGATCCTACTTGTGAACAGTTTTGATAAAAATCATGCAAAATCAAGATACATATGAGGAGAAACAAGACCTTGGCCCCGTGGATAACGCTTGGGCTATGAAAATACCGAAATTTACACAAGAAGATAATCCACATGGCCTCTTGGAAGAAAGTAAATTTGCAACCTTATTTCCTAAATACAGAGAACAATATTTAAAAGAATGTTGGCCGCTAGTTCAAAAAGTATTGAAGGAACATTACGTAGTCGCAGAACTAGATCTTATTGAAGGAAGTATAACCGTAAAAACAACAAGGAAAACGTGGGATCCCTACATAATCATTAAGGCTAGAGATTTGATGAAATTATTGTCACGAAGTGTTCCATTTGAACAAGCTGTTAGAGTTCTCGAAGATGTAATAGGATGTGATATTATAAAAATAAACTCCTTCGTAAGAAAAAAAGAAACGTTTTTGAAGAGGCGCCAGCGTTTAATTGGGCCGAACGGGGTAACTCTTAAATCTATTGAGTTATTAACAGAATGTTATGTGCTAGTGCAAGGAAATACTGTCTCGGCAGTAGGACCGTACAAGGGGTTGGTACAGGTTAGAAGAATAGTTGAAGATACCATGAAAAATATTCATCCCATGTATAACATCAAAAGCCTTATGATTAAAAGAGAATTAATGAAAGATCCAAAGTTAAAAAATGAAAGTTGGGATAGATTTTTACCCAAATTTAAAAGTAAAAATGTACCAAGGAAACAACCTAAAAAGAAAGTTCAAAAGAAACCCTACACACCTTTTCCTCCACCCCAGCAAGAGAGTAAAATTGACCAGGAGCTGGCAACAGGAGAATACTTTCTCAAAGATGAACAAAAGAGAGCTAAGCATCGCCATGAAAAGGAAGAAAAACAGGCTCAAGTGAAACAAGCTAAACATGAACAACGCCAAAAAGATTTCATACCACCTGCAGAAAAAACTGATACAAACTCTTATTCTACAGAAACAAATGTGGACATAAACTTATTGAAATCTAAAATGAAGAAAAACTCTAAACAACACAAAAACATAAAAAAAGACGTCTGATAAGTAATAATAAACAGTTTTAATAATGTATGAAATAAGTTATTTTATTTACATTATAATGACGATTCAATTAACAAATTGTATCCAAATCTAATTATGTACTGAGTGATTGACATGATTTCTTTTTAAATACAACTTATCTCTTTACTTTCATAAGTTTTAATTCTGGTACTAATGAATTTTTGGTGATATACTTCTTTCCATTCATGTATGACTGTAACACTTCAGGTATAAAAATCTTTCCTTTAGGATCTTGGTGTGTTTCAATCAAAGCAATTAATACTCTTGGCACAGCACATGCGGTGCCATTTAATGTATGAGCATAACTTGTGTCATCTCCATGACAATATTTTATATTAAGCCGTCGTGATTGATAATCAGTGCAATTACTGCAACTTGATATTTCTCCATAACTGTTACGTCCAGGCATCCAAGCTTCAATATCATATTTTCTGTAAAAAAAAAACAATATATTAGGTAATATAGTTTTAGCTGTACTTAATAAGTTTAGAGTATTTTTACCTATTTATTTAAATACCTCTTAATTTTTTAAGTAAAATTAATTTTTCTTAATTTTAAATTTTTCTCTGTCCATTTTATTTCATTGTTTGTGTTTATTGTGGATGTGACATACAGTTTATATTATAACTATGAAAAAGTCCTATAGATCTTTCTTTCATTTGTTCCCAACGAGTCATACTCTCATCTGTCACACTGACTGGTTGGGAAAATTGTAATAAAAAAATCCCAACCAGTCACACTTACGGGATGATATAAAATAATGAAGAGACGAATTAACGGTTTTTTTATTATAATTTCAAATCAACAAAATAACAAAAAAGGTGAAAATTTCCGTTTTTTTTTATTGCTGAAAGTGGCAGATACGGATGACGGACACAGCAAACAGCCCACGTGATGGTAAGTGATAACTGTCGCTCATGAACGAATCAAGAGTCCCAGGGACTCTGCGCAGCCGCTGCCTATAACTGCGACTGGAGTGGGATAGGTAAAAGGATCGAGGGAAATTGAAATTGGGCATCCAGCACTCTCACTTACCGAACGAAACGCAATAGTACGGATACTATTATCAAGTCTTACGTCGATCTTCTATGAGAAAGAGGGTAGTACTTCCTTGGTTGATCCGGCTCATTCATGCTGAAACCAGCGTGGATCTACTATACTCCAGTCAATAAAGAATTATAGAGTGCGTGAGCGAGTAACTTAGCAATTTCTTCAGAAACGTGTTTAGGGTGATCAGGAAGTAAACATACAAAAAGACCTCTCCTAGGAGGTGAGCTGGAGGGGGGAAGGGTTTAAAATGTCCATTTTTCGATTTATCGCTAGTATCTCAAAAACGGTGCGTCCTAGAGAAAAATGTTTTGCTACTGAATGAAAGCATATACTCGTAAAATTCTCTACAACCTTTATCTTGTGCACATTTTCTAATTTCCAACAGTTTTTGAACTACACGCTCTAGAAAAATGGAAATGAACAAAAACACTGCTTGTGACAATGATATTCGCTTGTGACATAAAATTATACGAGAGTACTTTTGAATTCGCAGAATGGACGGAAAGAGGTAAAATATTAACTAAAATTCAAATATTTACTTACAAATTCCAATACATTCATCAGAGCGATTAATTAATTTAGATACACTTCCATAAAAATGATTTGTCTTTGTCTAAGAAACACTAACGGAATTCTTCACTTCTTCTTAGGTCAAAAATTTCATACTCCGAACCGTTTACTTAAGTTTTGGTAACAGATAAAAGCAGCTTGGAGCCAGGTCCAAACTATAGAGTAGAAAAAATAAAATATCTAAAACCAATTTATGCAGGGCAGCCAATGAAACGAGACTCTTCTGGCAAATTTACGTGAAAAAGCAGGACATCCTTTGCAATATAGCTCAGTGTAGGTACCTTTTTTATCACTGCATGGAGTCTTACTTCGACTCAGGTTTTTGACTATTAAATCAAGTTACATTTCTAGTAAGAATTCGCCTCCATAAACCATGTTTAATTTCATTACAGAGACTCAAAAACTCACGCGAACATTTCACGCGCTGTTGGTTTGTGCATTCTCGTACCTATCTTGCACTGACTTTTATCATGGCAAGATGATTAATAAAGGACCTTAAAAAAGGTTGTATTTGGTACTCCAAACACCTTTGCGTAATGTGTTTTATTCAGACGAGCATCGTCTAATATTATTTTCTTTACTTTTTCGATGAATATTGACCTGAGTCGAAGTAAGACTCCATGCAGTGATAAAAAAAGGTACACTGAGCTATATTACAAAGGATGTTTTTCACGTATTTTTGCCAGTTTATAAGTCTCGTTTCATTGGCTGCCCTGCTTATCTCTGCTTACCTGCTTGTCTTAGATATTTATTTTTTCTACTTTATAGTTTGAACCTGGCTCCAAGCTGCTTTTATCTGTTAATTCAAAGTAGGTAGGTAGGTACTCTCGCATAATCTTATGTCACAAGCAGTGTTTTTGTTCATTTCCATTTTTCTAGAGCGTGTAGTTGTAAAGCTATTGGAAATTGGAAAATATGCTTAAGATAAAAGTTGTAGAGAATTTTAAAAGCTTTCAAAACATTTTTCTCTAGGACGCACCGTTTTTGAGATTTTAGCGATAAGCCGAAAAATGAGTACCTACTTTAAACTGTTGATTCTGCTTTTATTTATATTATCATTCTGTAAGTGTGACTGGTTGGGAAATTAGTACGTACTTAGCGATTTTTTTTATTAAAAGTTTTCCCAACCAGTGACAGTGTAACAAATGGGGTGTGACTTGTTAGGAAGAAATGCTTCCTTTTAGGATTATGAAAGTATTAAAAATAAATTGAAGAAGATATAAACACAAACCTAGTATCAGTCATAGAATGGCTAAATGCCAACAACCTTAAAATTAACTTAACTAAAACCAAAATAATGGACTTTATACAAACACAGTACCAAATTGGATACAAAGGAGACGCAGTACTAGAAACCAATAAGTACGACAAAGTTCTTAGGACTACACATTGAAAATAATATGTCATAGAGAACTCAAATTGATAGTGTATGCTTGAGGCTTCACCGATTTTCATACGCCCTATATTATGCTTAGTAAAATTGCAAATAAAACTGCCCTCATAACAGCATACCACAACAACATTAAGGTATGGACTCATATTCTAGGGTATTGCTACAAATATCACCGACGTATAGTTAGCACAAAAAAAATACATCCGTGCCATCTGCAAATTAAAAACAACAGACACGTTTAAGCCACACTTTAGTAGTCTAAACATTTTGACTGTAACGTCGATGTTTAGACTAATAAAGTGTGGCTTGCATGTTCCGTTCGATGTATCCGAGGTTGTAATATTTGTAAAAACTAATGTTCATTTGCTTAAGCATGTAGAAAGTCAACGTCGCTCTGATATTCGTCCATAAAAGTATATATGCGATGGCACCAAAATTATATATTTTAATGTTTAGTCATATTAGAAACTGTAAGAATTTCAATGAATTTGAAAACAAATTATTTAAGCTACTTAATATAAAAATGTAGGTATATTATTCAGTCAGGGCTTCTGGATGATAAAACTTTGAAGTAGTTAATTTAATTTATTATTATTATTTTATTATATTTTAAAATCTATTGACATAATTATATACTTAGTAAGATTATTATTATTATTTTTTTCTATTAAAAAATAGAGAAGTCATGTAGACTTCTCTAATTTAATATCTCTTTAATATTTTGTTTAATAAAAGACTTTAATCTTTGTGACATCTATAGGTACATATAATAAAATTGGAGTGTCTGTTTGCAATATTAAAATAACCGTTTTTTACTACATATACATATATATACGGTACATACACCAAAATAACATTTTTTACAATTTTTGTCTGTCTGTCTGTCTGTCTGTCTGTCTCTCTGTCTGTCTGTTTGTTCCGGCTAATTTCTGAAATGGCTGGACCGATTTTGACGGGACTTTTATTGGCAGGTAGCTGATGTAATAAGGAGTAACTTAGGATATGTTTATTTTAGAAAAAAAAAATTGTTTAGAAAAATAAAGTAATGTTTATCGACAGTTAGGCTAGGAACGAAGTTCGCCGGGTTAGCTAGTTGGTAAATAAAATTACCTTTACTTATATTTTGTGTAATAATGATTATTAACACTAATTTTGTATGCCTATCGGCGGGGCATGGACATGGACAATTGACCTATTTTAAAATCACCTAAGTTTCACAAAATAAATGAATTTGAATTTGAATTACATACCTGTAAGCTGGTGCACCTAGCTCATGTGGTGGCATATCAAGTACTTTCATATTGAAACCACATGCCGCGAAAAGTTCCTCTTGCATTCTTCTCAAATATTCAAGCATATTTTCAGACTGGCTACTGTCAGTTACAATAAACATCTCCACTTTAGTAAATTGATGTACCCTGGTGAACAATTATTATAAATGCTTAAATTCATCTCAAAAGTCTCTAAATAGTATGTATGGTTTTTTTCTGTCTGTTTCTATAAAAGAACCAAACAGATTTTTATATAGTTTTCACTATTAAGGATTTCTTTAGGAAGGTTTATCAGTATACTTCATGGCACTTATAACAAAGAAAAGCTGAGAATTTCAACAATTGGTAATTATGTTATGTGTGTGTGTGACAAGCGGCCAGTGGTCACACACACACACATGCCTTGCGTGATTGTAGTAGTGCAACAGAATTGCGCAGTTCTATGAAGCTTTTCTCTGTATGGCTTATCTACTCATGAGCCTAAACGGCTGAACCGCTTTCGATGAAAATTGGTATGTAGTTACTTTTTATACCGGTTGGTTCCAGAGGGATACAACAAAACATATTTTACGCTCAGCTGGTATATACTAATTGTTAAACAGTTTCTCACCGATATATTCCTCTTTCCTCAATAATATTAGATGTTTCAGCTCTAAAACATCTGCTCACTGCAGCAAGCTTAATAGGAAAATCTCTTTCAGTATGAAGTGTGTTCATTAACAACCCTGCTAAGGACATCTCTGCTGTACCTGATAAACATAAGTTGGGACCATGGTGTACAGGATCCAAAGAATAAATCTGAAATATTTTCAACACTGACTATCAAAAATTTCATGATTATATATATTTGTTTGAACTTTGTATAAAAAATTTGTTTACAAAGCAATTTAATTATTTACCTACATTGTTTTTCTTTATACATCTTTGGTGGTGAATAAGCTTATTATGACCCACCTGATAGTAAGTGGTAACCTTAATCTATGAACATGACTATGTTTTCTTACACAATCAAGCCATTGCTTAGCATGTGGAGAGAAGGAGTTGAGAAAGGAAAAGGAAGACAACTAAGGGGCTCCTTGTGAAACAACAAGTGCTGGCGTAGTGGTGAAGGCCTATATTTATAAATACACAGATAAGTGAAAAAAACATAAATACTTTCAAAGTTTACAAGCATTTGGTGAAGAAAAACATTAGGAAAACTGGTGTATGTCTGTTGCTTGTGACACATAAAGCCTTGTTAAAAGTGGTGTTCAGTTTCTCTAAATGCAATTTGATACATGGCAGGCATTCTATGCTACAATACAGTGCATGCAAAGCTTACCTGTGTTCTGTCAGTATTCATTGTCATGCCACAACTCTCTAAAACATTGCTTGGTAAGATATCAGGTACTGACACTAGTTGAAAATTATCTTCTAGCAATTTGGTCACTGTGTACTTAAGCAGTGCTTCTTCCAACTCTGCGAGTTCACCCAAAAAGTAATAACTTTTGTGTCCGCATGTATTTCCTAACTTGTCAGAGCGAATTAAATTCAATCGTCTCGTAATTTCACTAAACTCTAAAGGTACATGACCTTTAAAATCCCTTTTATGATTAATTTCCTTAATAATTTGAGGTTCTTCGTTGTTAATTACAGAAGGGTGCGTTTTATTTGGTAAACCACTCAGCTCTTTGTATAATTCATCTTTCGCAGTCCGAAACGTACTACTTGTTGGCGAAGTCAATTTATAAACCATGTACTTGTCTAAAACTCTATTTAAATCTCCTACACCTTTTCTGACTTTAATGTTATTTTGAATTTCAGGAGCATTTTTTTGGTCACAATAATAATCTATGTCGATATCCGGTGAACTTATTTTTGAATAAAGTCTACAATTTTCTATCTTAGGAATCATATAATGTCTTATTTTTGTAAGATTTAGCTTTAGTACCATTTTGATTTACTTTTTATCCGTATTAAAGAATTATTTTTAAAGTGATAATCAAAACAAATATTGACTGATTCAATACTCTCTGTCAATGTCTGGTCAATGACACATCTGATTGACAGTGACACTCGACAGTAGAGATGGCCGTGTTTAGAGTTGTTGAGCACCGATGTCAGTATTCGTTGACGGCATCCGATGCCATAACATCGAGCAACGGATGCTGGCAACAACGGCCATTATAATATTTTAGAAGGCTGGCCACTGGCCACACCGTCACCGGCAACGGTATCGACTAGACATGGGAGTAGAGGTTTTATTCGATAGCCGTTGGATAGCCGGTATATAATATTGATATCAATAATAATAATATAATAATAATAATTATTATTAAATGTATATTTCTATTATTTTTTATATATATTTAAAAATGTAATTTTGTGTGTATATAATCAATAAAGAGAATAATAATAATATTCTACCACATTCACACAGGGCCATCTAGCCCCAAATTAAGCAATTATATAGTGTTATGGGTACTAAGCAACTGATTATAACTGATATACTACATAAATTCATTTTTTTTTGTAAATACATACATACATATTATAGATAAATTACACCCAGACACAGAACAAACAATCATGCTCATCACACAAAGATTTGTTCTGGGTGGGAATCGAACCCACGACCTGCGGCTTAGCAGTCAAGGTCACTAACCACCAGACCAACAGGCCAGTCAATAACCGTTGCTTAATATCGGTATCCGTGTCTTGGTTAGTTAGATAGCTACAAACTGAATTAGTTGCGAATAACGTACAGCTTTCAAGCTATTGAATCGATAGCCCGATATTTATTTGACTCAGACGGAAGTTGACGGAACGTAGTTTGGTTGGCACTAGCTAGCTAAATTTTTGGCGCAGGAATAATCTACACAACAATCTGCATATATTATTGTTTGAAAATAAAGTTTAGTTCTATGAAGTATACAATTATGGGAACACAAACTAATTAGGAATGCAGTACACGATATTTATTATCTAATATCATAGAATGCAAAATACTCATGCACATAATAATTTTAAACCATTAAACCGATTTTGATGAAATTTCGTATAGAGATAAATTAGATCTTGAGGAACAACATAGGCTATATTTTATAGCAAATAAACGGCTTAAAGGGGTTGAAATAGGGAATGAAAGTTTGTATAAAAAATCGTCAATGTAAACAGAGATATAACCGACATTCACGCGGGCGGAACTGCGGGCAACAGCTAGTACATTATAAATAATAGAGGTATTATAGGTACGCCAAATTTACTACATAACAGGGTACAATTATTTTAAGGAGTGTAACCCTGATATATTGGAAATATATCAGGGTTACACTTATTATCTGTTCCTTTCTGTGACACGCTTACCAGCAGTCTGTAACATACCTAGATACTCTGTCTGCGAAACGAAAGAAACTTAGAACAAGGACTAAAGCATCCTTCTTCTAAGGATAGAACATAGTCGGTTTTGAATAGCTCTCTCTGGCCATGTCCAGCTCTAAGAATTGGCAAACTAATGTCAAAATTCCTGGCAAATTAAAGGTTGTCGTTGTCATTGTTGGTGTCATGTCTGTCATATCAGTGTTGTCTGTCAGGTCACGCTCTTGGCGCCTTTGCTTTTTACAACAGATTACAGATTTACAATAATAATTCACAATAAAAACTTGATTTGTTATTTGAAATAGTCTTGTTTAGTGTAGCGTATTAATTGAAGTAACTTCCTTGTTATAAATAATCATGAAATATACATTTTAAAATATTTAATTGGTTGGTTTATTCAGTTTATTGAAGTGTTCAACTATCACCAACATGCCTGTTAAAAAGGGTTTACATGATTCCCCAGAAACTATTTTAACTATGAACGAATTGTCCTCTTCCCAGCCGTAAGTAGATTTTCAATATCATATTAAAACATACGCATCATTGTGTTAATATTTTAAAATATACTAGATAATAAATTATTATTTTAGTTCTAAACGACGGTCTCCACGCCTCGGCGCGAATCAATTAAGAATAAATAATATGTTCTCGTCTAAAAGGAATAGAAGTCCGGAGGGTAATGAAACTATTGAACCTGTAAGTTGAATTACAAAACAGTAGCTAACTATAGTGAAATTGTAAAATTATTTTAACAGGTGAATATTGCTGGGGGTAAGTAAAGTGGAATTAACTGTGTGTATTAGGTATGTAGGTACCTATTGTCTACCATAGTGGATATTACAGTGATATAAGTCACAGCAAAATTTATTTTATTATTCATCACAATCAATAAGTACATAAACTCACCATAAGCTCACCAATGTTAGCCGGAAGGTTACGGGCATCCTGCGATCTCTTTATCGTCTAAAGAATTTCTTACCGTCATCTACCAGAACAATGCTTGCAAATGCAAACTTAAATTTTTCCTAAAATTGACTATGGTGATGTATGTTATCTAGACCTGAATGCAGATCTACTCAATCATCTCGACTAATTGCATTTGATTCATTTTCAGCCTTTGTAAGTACGATCATGTATCCACTTATCGAAAGCTAACGCAGTTGGGTCAATGCACGTAGGCTACTCTTCACTTCATTCTTAATTCTCCTAATGCACCCTCTTACTTAACCTCTCACTTTCAATATCTTTGTTCATGTCATGATAGAATGCTTCGCTTATCTAACAATCTACTACTTCTTTGTCCTCCTCATAGTTCTTTTCTTTTTCAAAGTTAAAAGAATAGTTAACTTTCAAGATATCCTTCTTTGGAATGAGCTCCCTCTCAAAATCAGGATGTCGACTAACCGTGATGTATTTAAGGCTAGAGTGCGGCAGCTTTATAGCAAATTACTGGCGGAATTGTCTTAACTTTCTTACTCATTATTTTATGTGGGTATATGTAATTATTCATTTTGAATTAAGTATAATATGTATATATACTCATATTATGTATGTATATTTGTATTTATTTGGAATAGTATTGCTATGTATTTATATCGATATGTTTGTAGTTTTTTTTATCAATATGTTTACATAATATGTATCAATGAATAGTATAATTACCTATATTTTATTTTATCTTTTCACTACTGAATGCACCTACCAAGTTTTATCTCTGCATAACCCAAAGGTTGAATGCTAGAGAATGCCTCTGGCATTAAGTCCGCCTTTGTACATTTACTTTGTATTTTGTGCAAGATGTATAAATGAATAAATATAAATATAGTTTTCAATTTCAATCTACTGTATGAGTTGGATTCTGGAACCTAAATCAAAACTTTTGTATCAAGTGGCTTGCAGCTATTTTTTTTAAATATGATATATGTATGTATAGAGTTCTATTTATAGTAATGACTTTTTTAAATGACTAAGGTGGCAAACAAGTGTGTGGCCCGCCTGATAATAAGCAGTTATCATATACTGTAGACGTTTGTGTGTTGCAAGAATATCACTCACTCGCATTGCCAACTCTTTAAAAACTGTCTAACTCCTTTTCTTGAGTTTCTCTATTTATCATAAAAGTTGAAGATTCTCTGAATTTTTTTTTTATATAATACTTAATCAAAGTGACTCCACTCTGCTTGATGGTAAGGCGGTTATTACACGGCACCGCGAACCGCCGCGATAGGTGGTGAAGCGAATCTTATGTCGCATTGGTCTCTAAGAAATCTGCGCAGTTGGTTCAAAAGGGCTCAAGCCTACCGGGGCGGTGCGCGGTGCCGTGTGATAAACGCAGCGGAATCCAAAAGTGGTGGCCACCTAAAGCTTCATTATAGTTTTCTGGATATTACTAATATGCTGCAGAAAAACATAGTGTACTTTCATCCAGTTTCCTTGATTGAATGTAAGTTCTTAAAATTGTAAGTCACAACTACATCCTTCTATTTTGTAAAAACTGTCCTTATTTGACTTTTCCTACCCTCTATCTTGTCTTCTATTATATTTTTTACATTTTATAAGGTAACCCACCATTTGGAATGTGATTTGTCAGTTACTTACAAACCTCAATAGTAAGGTAAAGATGTATCTCAACCTGTTCACTACTGGCCTTAAGCCTCTTCTAAAAGGGCTCTTAGCAGAATGTGACCACAGTACGGCATTATTAATATGCAAGTGATATCACAGTACCTAGGTCCATTAGTTTAAAGGACGCTTAAATTCAGTAAAACACATTATCAGGCTGATACAAATTTTCAATTATGTATGACAAAATATTTGTTGTTCCTTGTTGTTCACAGAAAAGGCTTAAGTATGACAATGCAAAAGCTGTTGAGAATACAAGCAAAAGTAAAGAGGAAGCTGGAAATATTACTGAGGTCATTAACAATGATGAAGAAAATAAAATTAATGAAGCAAGTGAAAGCACAGATATTAATAAGATCAATAAGAATTTTAATGAAAAAGAAGTAGAAAATGAATTAAATAATCTTGAAGATGTTAAAGGTGAAAGTCCTAGCAATGAAATAGAACAATTTGAAGTAGCACAGAAAAATACTACTAAAGACACAAAAAATGGTGATATTAGTGTAAAAAATGAAAACAGTTGCATCGTTGATAATAACAATGGAGACATAAAATCTAAGCAATCAGAAACAGGTGTACTTGACACTGAAAAATGTAATATTTGCGGACAATTTTTGAACAATTCCGATATAATATATTATCAAGGACATCCACAAGATGCAGTAGAAGAGTATATTGCTTTGACTAATGAAAAACTGGTTTTAGCTTCAGGTGAGTGTAGATATTCCATACCATCATCACCTTATCGCAGAAAGACATCCACTATTGGACATAGTCCTCGCCCAATTTACGCCACCTCAGCCTTATGATATTGCACAGTCCCTACATTACTGCGTACCAAGTGGTTGCAAAAACACTATAATATTATGGTTTAGTATGTCCCATATTGTTTGTATTGGGAGTACTTTACGTTTTGATTGTCTAGATAGATAATGTTGACAGTAAATGTAACTATAATCAGGTCTCTCGCACTCTATGAACTTGCGTCGGCTAAGCGCGACCACGTGATACATGCAGTCTGCTGTTCGTCGCAGCGCGAATGACACTCAAAGTGGATTTATACCATTTACTAGCTTGCCACGGCGCGGTTTCACCCGCGCGTAAAGTATGATTTTGTTGTATCCCTCGGGAACCAGACCAATTTTCGGGATAAAAGATAGCCTATGTCCGTCTCCGACACCGAATCTATCTTTTCTTTCTACATTTTTTTTTTGTAAATAGATACATATTATCGATAAATTACACCCAGACACAGAACAAACACTCATGCTCATCACACAAAGGTTTGTCCTGGGTGGAAATCGAACCCACGACCTTCGGCTTAGCAGTCAGGGTCACGAACCACTAGACCAACAGGCCAGTCAAATAGATCAGAATAGATCTAGAATATTCTTATCCTCAGTGACACCTGCTCCTATATCCTTGAATTTGATTAAGTATTCTTCTTCTTTGCTTGAACCATCATGACTGTAACTTTCAGCTAAGATTTTAACATTATTAAGTTTATTTTTGCATGTTAAGTTTATGTAAAGGGTTTTTTTTAACACCATTATTTTAGGTGACGATGGTGATATAATGGAGAGACCTCAAACCAATATTACGAGCTTCTCTATATTTGATGAGCAAGGTCACCTTTGCCCTATTGATGGAGGCCTTGTGGAGAATGATGTCCGTATTTACATGTCTGGCTATCTGAAGTCTATTTGTTCAGATTCTTATGAGATTGACGAAGAATCTGTCCCAGTAAAAGATGTGGGACCTATTATAGAATGGTAAGTGTAAATTATGCAATTTTATTAACACCAAAAGTTGTGGATTCAATTCTAACTCAACATGTGTGGATCCACAAATATTTGTTTCAACAATCTCTTTGTTGTAAATAATATATTATTATTATTGTTTGTTATGCGAGACAGAGTCTGTTGCTAATTATTATGATCTAGTATAATTGGTGTAGATTATGACTTATTTGGCTAAAGTTAAAAATATTTTTCTTTTATAACAAAACTCAATACCTGCTTATCTACTTTCATAAACAGATAAAAATGCCTAAATTATAACTATATTAATTTTATTTTGTTCAGGTTCATACATGGTTTTGATGGCGGCGACAGGAATTGCATCACATTATCAACAGAATTTGGAGAGTACAACCTGCTGAGACCGAGTGAGCAATATACACCCTTAATGAATAACCTTTATGAAAAAATATGGCTTAGCAAAGTAGTTGTTGAGTATTTAGAAGAGTATCATTATCTTCAGCCCTCATATGAAGATTTGCTAGAAATAATCCGGGAAGGTACCATACCTGAACTTAATGATATGAAAATGACAGAAGAAATGCTTCACAAACATGCTCAATTTGTCTGTGACCAAGTTCTTAGCCTAGAGGCTGATGAAGATGACGAACCGTTAATTACATTACCATGTATACGAGAGCTAATCAAATTAATGGGAATAAAATTTGGTAAACGTAAATATCGTGCTAAAATAGATTATAAGAAAATTGACAAGAAAGCTTGGACCAAGGCGACTACAACACCACTTGTTAGAAAAACTTTCGAAAACTTCTTCTCGAATCAATTAGATAAAACAAATCATGAATTAGTTTTGAGAAGGAAAAGGTGTGGCGTGTGTGAAGCTTGTCAGCTACCTGATTGTGGTGAATGTAATGCTTGCAGGGCTATGGCTAAGTTTGGAGGGCATGGCCGTACGAAAAAAGCTTGTGTCAGACGATTTTGTCCTAATATGGCAGTGGAACAAGCTGAAGACTCAGATCCTGACGACGAAGATGACTACCAGCAAATGGCTGACAAAAAACAACAAGATAAGATAGAAGATACAGTGCCTGTTAAGTTGACCGGATCTAATAATAGAAATATTAAATGGATCGGGGAACCTGTTAAAGCGGACGCCACTAAAATCTATTATGATAAAGTTCAAATTGATGGCTCTGAACTTTGCAATGGAGATTTTGTTATGGTAGAAACTACCCAATCTAATATTCCTGCACTAGTTGCTAAAGTAGTGTATATGTGGAAAGAAACTGTTAATGCTAAAGGAGGTTACTTTCATGCAGAGGTATTTATTAGGTCTTCCGATACAGTTTTGGGTGAAGTAGGTGATGCAAGAGAAGTGTTTTTAGGAGATAGATGTTGCCATGGAGCTCCACTGTCTTCGATATTGAGAAAAGCTTATGTTGAAAAGAGAGAAACGCCAACAGACTGGTTTAAGCTCGGTGGTAAAGATGTAAATGATAAACATTTTGATGATGATGGCAAAACTTATTATTACAATAAATATTATGAGAGGTTTACGGCACGGTTTGAAGATATACCAATAGATCCTGTTTGTCCTAATCCATTAAGAAAACATCGATTTTGTCCATCTTGTGAAAGGAAAACAAAAAGGGATGCTAACAACATTCCTAAGGTTATTGGGAAACTAATGGAAAAGTCTAGTTTAGTACCAGAATCGAATAGAACCGAGTGGAGTTTAGTAAAATGGCAAGACTTTGATTACAAAAAAGGCTGTGGCGTATTTCTCAAACCAGGCACGTTTAAATTTAAAAACAATATGAATATAAACAATACAAAGCCTAAATTAGACAAAGTTGATGAAGACATCTATCCTGAATATTACAGGAAAAGTGATAATAATTTGCGTGGATCGAACATAGACACGGGCGAACCATTCTGTGTGGGGTATATCGCTGCGGTGACGGCTGTGGGCGACGGGCCACTTATCATACCACAAGATATTTACCTCAAAATAAACGTGCTGTATAGACCTGAGAATACGACGAGCCGCTTCCCTCAGCACGAAGACGTCAATCTTGTATACTGGAGTGAAGAAATTCGGGACATTTCATTTTCTTCTGTTGTCGGACCGTGCCATTTGATTTATGAACAAAACATTCCACAAACAAACTCTCTTCATGAGTGGCTAGAGAAAGATCCTGGCAGATTTTACTTCAGAATGGCTTTCGATAAATCATCCGGGCAATTTGTAGATGTATCACATCATGCTATGAGCGTCGGTCGCGTGGATAGAGGCAAGGACAAGGGTAAAGGCAAAGGTAAATCGAGTAAGCCAGTAGATGCAACAGAAGCTAAACTCGACAATATTACAGTTAGACCGTTGAGAACTTTGGATGTGTTCGCCGGCTGCGGTGGATTATCAGAAGGGTTACATCATGCCGGTATAGCCGAATGTAGGTGGGCGATAGAAAATCTGGAAGCCGCCGCTCACGCTTATGCTCTCAACAATAAAAATTGTATAGTGTTTAATGAAGATTGTAACGCACTGCTGAAAGATGTGATATCGGGCAGCTCGCACAGCGCTGGAGGACTGCGCCTGCCCGTGCAGGGGGAGGTCGAACTGCTCTGCGGGGGACCGCCTTGTCAGGGCTTCTCGGGGATGAACAGGTTTAACTCACGAGAATATTCTAATTTCAAAAACTCATTAGTAGCCTCATACTTATCATATTGTGACTACTATCGACCTAAATATTTTATATTAGAAAATGTTAGAAACTTTGTGGCATTTAAAAAAGGCATGGTGTTAAAGTTGACTCTGAGAGCGTTGCTAGATATGGGATATCAGTGCACATTTGGTATACTTCAGGCTGGCAATTATGGTGTGCCACAGACGAGGAGGAGGCTTATTATTTTAGCTGCGGCGCCCGGGTACACGCTACCTATGTACCCGGAGCCGACGCACGTATTCAGCAGGCGAGCTTGTTCTTTAACTACGACTATAGATGGTAAGCGATTCGTAACGAATATACACTGGGACGAGTCGGCGCCTCGACGGACGTGTACTATACGAGATGCGATGAGCGATCTTCCGCAAATATGTAACGGCGCCAATAAAATAGAAATCGAGTACGGCTCGATGGCAGAAAGTCACTTCCAACGATTGGTAAGAAGCACGGACGAAAATGCTAAACTACGTGATCACATTTGTAAAAATATGGCGCCACTGATACAAGCCAGAATAAGTAGGATACCTGCCACGGCCGGTTCCGATTGGAGGGACTTACCCAATATATCAGTTACGCTTTCAGATGGAACTAAATGCAAGGCAAGTTATTAATTTTTTTTTCTATATTACGGCACCTTGATGATCAAATTTTTGATAATTACCGCTGGAACCACGCAACATGAATGAAAATTTGTTTGGAATTTTTCTGCATAATTGGTTAACTCTTAGTTACCATTTTCTGTAAAATACTTTACCCTGCAGTGACAGTAATGTTTTGAAACAAAAATTGTTGCTGGGCATGCAAACAATATGGTACTTCTTAAATTTTGAGTATCTGGTAACAGTTTTCTATGGAAGTTATGATTTTTGTGATTAACAGTAACATGAGAGCTCACTTGTACGCTAAACGATACGTCAGTGCTTACAATTGACTATGTATATTCTATGATTTATAGTATTATAATAATTGTTCAACAGGTGTTGCAATATCGTTATGACGACAAGCGGAATGGCCGGTCTTCTACCGGGTCGCTTCGTGGAGTGTGCGCGTGCGCGGCGGGCGGCACATGTTCGCCATCAGATAAACAGGAAAATACGCTGATCCCATGGTGCTTACCACACACTGGCAACCGCCATAATAACTGGGCAGGACTTTATGGTAAATTTTATTTATAATGGTTTGTTACAAACCCACAAAAATCAATTTGTGGTGCAGTTTCATTAGTATGATAATGATAACTGTATCAATACAGTTACTCTTTAAACTGACAAAACGTTTCTTCATAGTTTGTACGAAATACATAGTTAAGACGTCATAGTTTTCATTGTGAAATAGTTTTACAATGAAATCCCTTTAAAATTTTATTTTTAATCTTTATTTGTAGGTCGTGTATGTTGGGACGGCTATTTCAGTACGACAGTAACAGACCCCGAGCCGATGGGCAAGCAGGGACGTGTGCTTCACCCAGAGCAGAATCGCGTAGTGTCCGTTAGAGAGTGCGCTCGCTCGCAGGGCTTCCCAGATACCTACATATTCGCCGGCTCCGTACAAGACAAGCATAGACAGGTAAAATAGTATTTTAATGTTATGTTTATTGGAAGAGAATTGCATTTTCCCACATAATCGACGACGGTGTAATTGTGTGGTAAGCGTAGTAAAAGGTTCAATATGTTTAACTAATAAACTTCATTGTTTCACCATTAAACAATGCAGGTACAACAATATACTTTTTGGAAAAGTAACATTGAATGTTTTCCCTTTCAATCAAGATCAACAAAAAACCTACGACTTTTGTCTTTTTGATAATGCCAGTTTGCACAAACAAACTTAACAAAAGATCGTTTTTATTCCACAGGTGGGTAATGCTGTACCACCGCCTTTGGGGGCCGCATTAGGCAGAGAAATAAAAAAAGCATTAAGTGCAAGCATATCTACGTGATTATTTTATTAAATATGTACAAACATTATAGTTAAGTTCACATATTTAATTAACCTTCTTAATTTTGGACGATGTATTAAAATTATGTTAAATAAATTAAGTCTTATTCTTTCTTATTATAGTTTTCCTTTGTTTTCCGCATAACACTTTTCACTAACCTATCCAATTCGACATCTTCTTTGGACTTTTTAGGTTTGTGATCAGTATCAGGTTTGTCCACCGGCCGACGTTTTAATTTCTCTTGAATAAGTTTATCCATATTTTTAGTTTTCTTGTAATTTGGATCACTCGGATCAATGTTGTAGTGATGTGAATCATAAATAGCATTAAATCTTTCGTCATTAACATTTACTTTGAAATCTGGTAAAGCCTGTTTTTGTTCATTCATTTTTTCTTTTAACTTCTTTTTCCTTTTCGATTTTTTTGTACTTTCAGATTCTTGAATTTTCTTTAAACTGAAATGGTCTTTGAAATCGTCATCACCTATGAGCAACTCTAATTCTTCTAGATTTTTCTTTTTATCTTCATCTTTACTAACTTTACCATCACTGTTCTTATGTTTTCTTATACCCTGTTTCGATTTTTTGAACTCCGGCTTATTAAATTCTTCAGCAAAATAAGGATCATTCATGTCAATATCGGAAGGTACATCGTCGGACATATTATCTTCGGAACCTGATTCATTGGCTTCTGTAATTTCCTTCTTGTCTTTATTTTTGAGTTTTCGTTCTTTCTTCTTATCTTTTCGTTTTTGAATATACTTTTCAAATGGCGTCAAATTCTTGTTCTCTGAAAAAAATATTGTAAATTATTAAACCAAAATAAAACTTTTGGGTTGATTACAACAAATACAACAAACCAAATGTAACTGTTAAAACATACCCTCTTTCAATTTCTTGTTTACTAATTCTTCTGCTTTATCTTTAATTCCTATGCCCCATGTAATTTCCATTTCCATATCTTTATTGCTTTTCTTTTCTTCTTTTTTCTCTATATCCTCAAGAAGTTTTTTATATTTTAGAATAGGATCATCATCTCCATTTGCTGAGGCAGTCTCAATTTCTTCTGGTTGCTCGTCATCTGCAAGGATTTTATAAGAATGATTATAAACAAAACGAAAATTTATCCTCAAACAAGCCTTATAAAAAATGAATTAGAATATGTAATCTGTCTGCTATGAACGTATTAGGCAAAAAATATTCTTTGTATTCAAAAGTTAATAATTTTTTGTGCTATGGCCACTAGACCGTTCCGTCACCGACCAGCACCGTCGCGTGTCATGCACGGAGCGTCATTAATAATCGGCGAGAATATTTTGCCGGTGTCGATACGCTTCGTGCATGGTACCTACGTGACGTTGCCAAGCCGGTGCGCGCAGGCGGCGAAACGGTGAGCATACGGGTTGTAACCGCGTATGATGACCGTAGTAAACGTGTATGATGACCGTTATAACGCGTCTAAAATAATGGCTATCATTGCTTATTCTCTCATTAACAATTTTCTAATAGCCAATCAATCAATCAATCAATGAAATCAGCCTATCGCAGTCCACTACTGGACATATGCTTCGCAATCTGCGGCACAACACCCGGTCCTCTGCTTTCCGCATCCAGTCCCTCCTAGCCATCTTCATAAAGTAGTTGGTCCACCTGGCTGGGGGTCGTCCTACCTCAGTGACGTGCACAGACATTTTCGATGGGGTAGGCATAACATAATTTGCCGAAATGTGTTGATTAATGGTTATGATAATTTTGAGTGACCACTTCCAATTGACATAAAATAATATAATTTAATATTTCAACAACTACACACAACGCCACCTAGACCCCAAAGTAAGCATATATGCTTGTATTGTAGGTTCTAGAATGCGGATATATACATCCTTAAATACTTTTTTTTTTGTAAATACATATTATACATAGAAACACCCAGACCAATGTAAAAAGACATGTTCATGCACACAAATATTTGCACCGAGCGGGAATCGAACCCACGACCTCTGTGTGGTAGTCCATACACAGTACCACCGAACCACAGAGGCAGTCACATATATGATGATTCTTCTTTGCGAATTTAAAATTTATTGTTATTTAGATTGGTAAGGTATTACGAACGTTTTAGAGCAAGAGCCCACGACGGCCAGACCTTCGTTATTTTATAAAGGCTGAAAGTTTTCCTTTGCATGTCCCTACTGTTACCTGCCCAAGTAACCACAACCCAAACTCTATAGTCCTTTACTCTTGGTCGTTCTTACCTGTATTAGAGTACATGCACAGAAAAACTTTCAGCTTTTATAAAATAACGAAGGTCTGGCCGTCGTGGGCTCTTAGGCTATTTTGTAACTTATGTAATAGCTATCACGGAAAACACAAGAGACTACGTAGGTACCTACCGATTGCCTACTTTGTAAATATAGGTAAAACCGGTTAGGCAATATATATGTTTAATTGCTAAAGTACTTACTTAATATTAAATTTTAGTTTGTCTTTTCTGTAACCTACCTATCATTAACATCACAAATCACTTGGTATTGAATCTTTATTATACCTACTTAACAAAAATAAATTGACCACTGAATCACATCAACCATACTAACACAATCACATCACAAGAAAAAAATTACATTACCTACTAATATAAGTCATAAACACCATAATGTAATTTAATTGCCTGCACTCAAAGAAAACAAAACAAAAACAATAATGGCGACTAGCCCATTTTTTGACACGAATAAAATATAAATATATTACGCAACTAATTATGATCGTTTACCAAAACTCTTAAAATGACATCCATAGATGCATATTTAATTATTGAGCTTATTACTCAAACTACAAATCAACCAATGAGAAATCATGAAATGCGTCGTCATTGGTTAATTCAATTTAATTAAAAATTGACGCTTTCTATTGGCGTGTCGTTCAACTCTGATTCGAATGTCCTTAAAATTAAGCAGTGCGTGCGTGTACATATAGAGCATTAGAAGCTTGCAAGTGTTTTTTTAGACATTTGTGTTTTCTGATTATTCCGCGCGCACGACCGTGGCGCTGTTGTATCGTAGATAGATGTAAAGTAATATTGTGTTGATTATATTGAAAGAGTAAATCATTACGCGTGAAAATATACATATTGCCGAGTATAAAATAATGGTATTCTATCTCTTTCAATATAATACTTTATGGATATTGCTAGTTAGGTAAAATTATGAGGAATTTATTAGGGTAGGCAGTGCCTTTATTCCTCTAGGGAGTGCACGCCACTGTCCTACCTTACGTTTAACGAGTCGCGGTCTCCGCTCTAAAACTCGTTTGCTCCATCGGCCATTAGTCCTTCGGCAGACATGGCCAGCCCATTGCCACTTCAACGTGGACAGATGACCTTATTTCTAAGTTCATCTTTCAAAGAGACTTCAAACATAGCTCGCGCCATAGCTCGTTGTGCGACTTTCAATTTGTGGACTCAGCACCGTAGGTCATCATAACAGGTAGGACGCACTGGTTAAAACTGGTCTTCAGGCATCGTCTCGTATTAATACAATTAACAAAAGTTTACTCTTTCTGGCGCGTCTGCCTCACATGGAAACAGTTAAATTACTACAAAGAAGACAACAGGAACCGCACGGATATGACACTCGGACGATACGGTGATGGTATGCGGACGCTCCGGTCACTTACACCGTTATGAACAGTTATGATACGCGGATGATAAGCGAACCGTACGGGTTTGTTACGTAATTTATACGCTCTAGTGGGCATAGTAGAGAATATCGTGTTGCTTGCCGGTGATGATGGTTATAGTATGCTATGGTGTAGTAGGCAGACTCCTTTATACGTAGAACAATGCTCGTGTGCGTATTGTGACATCACTCAGTTTTAGAAACGAAATCATGTTTGGAAAATTTAAAAAAGTTACCATCACTATCGCTGCTAGACGCCAGGTAGTCTTTTAAATCCAGATCGTCAATTTTACCGTCTAGAGCACTTTTAATAGTCTCAGTACGATTTGGATTTGTGGCATCCCATGTTAACTCAACTTTGGCTAGCTGTAGCGCAGTAGTTGTGAAGAGACGGGGTTTATACTTCATCAAGTCAGGCATCTTTGTGCATACTTCGCGAGGTTCCTAAAACGTTTTCAATAGTAAGTACTAAGTTTCAGAAGTTAATACTTTTTTGTGTAATGTCCTGTGTTTATAATACAGCAAGCATTATGATCAAAGCTCATGTATTTTGTAGTAGAAACTCACTACTACACTCTTTACCACACATAATTATGAATTGTTAAAAAAAGATCTGAAATAAATAATTTGAATTGAATTGACTGAAAACTATTTTTTTTATTTTGTACCTAACAACTTGCTAAGAAATTAATAATATTTGTTTACCTCATCGAAAGTGACGTCATCGGGTATAAAGCGCATATCAAGGCGAGTTGCACTACTCTCGTACTCCATACCATCACATTCACTATAAAGTTTGTCTGCAGTTGACACTGAATCACAGTCCACTACAGCGTAAAAATATTTCAATCTGTTCAGTTGATATCTTCGTAGTTTCTCCATGTGGTATGAGGATCCTGCAATTTTATCAAGTATGTACTTAGCAGATCCAGATCAGATAGACTATGTATAACCAAGCTAGATAATTATATAACATGGCTTGACATTATTTATAGCGACGAGTTTAACCGTTAGCGCATTTTGTGATCGGCGCCTAAAGGATTTTGTGTTGAATGAGAGAATGAGTTTGCTGGAAATCCTATAAATGTTATTAATGCGAAAGTTTGTGTTTGTGTGTGTTTGTTACCACTCAGCGCCTAAACGGCTAAACCGATATCGATAAAAATTTATGTGTAGATAGATTCAGTGCCAGAGATGGACATAGGCTACTTTTTATCCCGAAAATCGTTCTGATTCCCGAGGGATACAACAAAACATATTTTACGCGCGGGCGAAGCCGAGGGACGCAGCTAGTAGTTAATAATACTGTATACTGTCCCACTGCAGTTTAAAGTCCTCTTCTTATACGGCCTCAATCAATACTAATAAATAAAGTGGAAGAATTTGTTTGTTTACGCTAATCTCTAGAACTATCAGACAGATTTAAATAATTATATAGGCTATGTAACATCACGCCACAGGCGACCAGAGCACAGCAGTAACCAAATATGTTACTAAACATGGGTGGAACTGCTCTGCGGGAAGCTATGTAGTACCTATTAAGATAAAATAAAATTATATACAAACCTTCTTCATTGCCTCCATCATCAGATAAATTGTCTAGTTTTTGTTCTGTTAGTTCTATGGGTCCTCTTACTTCTTCTTCTTTCATTCGTTTTAAGCCATATTCAGAAGGATAGATCTAGAAACAGCAATAAGCAAAATCTTAGTGGAAAAATTTTATTATAGTTTATTATAGTATTCTATTAGAGTCATATTTTAACTGTTTCTTGTACTTAGTAGGCTTGTTATATGGGTTCAATCCCCCAAAATGTTTGTTTTTTTAATAGTGAAAACTAGTATATAGCTCACAAAATGGTAAGTAGTTACAATAGCCTAAGGAGATGACTGATCTCTTAAGTGATGCAGAAACTATGCTAACCACTGTGAAACTACCCGGCTATTGTCAACAATGACAGAAAATAATATATAATATTAATAGCTATAGATATGAATACAATGAATGAATACAAATTTATTTATGTATGTTTTTTTATCTTTGTAATTGTTTGGTTAAACGTGTACCTACCACAATCATCTCTGCATCACCTAAAGGTTGGCTGGTAGAGAATGCCATTTGGCATTAAGCCCTCCTATGTACACATAGTGCATAAAGTTTAAGTAAATAAATAAATAATAGCAAAAGTAGTAAGGTTACCAAATTGGTATTTGGATCTACATATTTTTAGGACATAATACAGAATGATTATTTGTCAGAAGTGGTAGAGAAACACCACACATAAAATAACAACAGCTAAATACATTGTGATTGTGAAGTGTGCGTGAATGTATCTATTGTTTTTTGTACTCTATAACTAATATTACTAGATTAATGCAAAATAAAAATATCGGAACAAACCGTTATCTTCTTGATAACTCCTCCAGCTGGCAAAAACGAGTTCAACAGGACCATAAGGTCAGTTGCCTTAATGTTGTCCCAATCCATATTACAGATAGCAATTCTAAACAGAAAGTATATAATATTTATGTAGTTATTGTCCCATTATAGGGATAGTTGCCATTGTACTGAGGGTTCAATACCCATAATACAAAGAGTAACATTTTTGTGATTCTCAAATATTTGTATCCAGAGTATTAAATAGTGTTCATAAACTCTGCAACAGTGTTTCATTGTGCAATTGTGCTTTTTATAACAAATTGAGAATCTGTTGTCATGGTGCTTAGTCATGTAGTTGTAATAAGGTGTGCATATTAAACCTTTTAGTAGACTCATCAGTGGTTCCTGCATCAGCGTCTAGCTCACCCCATTCATGTTCTAACTCACTGTCTTCCTCCGCTTCACTACTTCCCTCATCTGATGAACTGTCTGTTTGTAGAATACCTGAAGAGAATTCAAATTTAGAATTTTAAATCAATGTGTGTTATAGCCTAAATTAGAGCAACCCGCTTAGCACTTTTTTGTTGGTACTTTTATGCTTCCTATGAAAAATCTTCAATCATGATAGTGAAAGGCATATTAAAATAAAGTGCATTTTAAATATATAGTATAGGGATATTTCTGTATCTATAAACTATACAAATAAACATGCCTTCTCCCCGAGCATAGTCAATATCCAAATCTAACAATCTTGTTTTCAGTTTTTTGTCCAATTTTCCTCGTGTTAATTTATCATTTTTGGAAGTTAACTCCTCTTTATTCGCTTCTTCTTCACTTTGCAAAGAACTTTCTTCTTTCTCATCATCAGTAGGTGGCCGCTTTACAAATTGACCTGGTTTATCATTTTGAACTTCGTTACTTTTCTCCTCTTCTTCGTCATCTGAACTGCTACTGCCTTCATCCACATCATAGTACTTTCTCAAATTTTCGGTAGACGTTTCATTAACGGGTCGTCCACGTTTATCTACTGAATACTTAACTTTGAATTTTTCATCCTTAAACATAGACTGAAACCTTTTATCAATTTTTACTTTTCTCTCATGTTTAGGAATTTGTCTGTATCGAGGGTCATTTAGATATTTGGTGAAACGACTATCTTTTAATATGTCGCCCATATCGTATAAATTAGGCTATACACCACTTTCCATAAAATAAACTATCGGAAAACAGAATGATGAAGTTTTTAACCTATAAATTGATACCACACAGTACACACACATAATATATTATATAAAATACGAGGGAGCAGGGAGCTGGAATGCAGTGTGACCAAGTTTAAATTAGAGATCCTGCCCAGCCTAGGCATAAAAACTGATAAATCCTGCCAAACTCCTATTCACAAAATGCCGAAATAATGCCGATATAATTTTAAAAATCTTTTAGCCTTTCTAGTAATCTTCTAGTGAAGACGTTTTAATTAATGTTTGCACCTAAAATTATATAAAAAAATTTATACTTACTTACTAATACTTCATACAATTTTCCTGTCAAAATGTTACAAAAATTATAGTCACCGATGACTGCCCACTGTATCCGATTACGTTCTTCTTATGCTTAGTAGGTAGTAGTTGCATGTTTTTTTATATTAGACAACCTAAGCACAAACTAAGTGTGTGCTTTACACCATAAAACATCTTTAATCTGTTTTTTTCGCTTTTGCTAATCAGGACCAGGACGAATGTGTTGGATCCTGCTCCCACTCTAGGCGATATAATCGTTCATATTTGCGTTTCATGATAAATCAGGAATTGAAACATTCACACTGAACGAAATTCGAATGAAAATTTTGCGTCTCCTACAGATTTTCTAGTCCGACTAATTAGAAAAACAAGTGAAAACTTTACTAAAGATACAATTATTATAAATATTTTGTTTAGCACTTTAACCCTATAAGGGGCTCTGTCCATATATTGGACACCACACATTTTGAATTTTCGCGGCTAAACTAAACGTTGGACAAATGTCACTTTTGGCTCTTTGGGTTGAGCCTCTAGATACTGTTAACAAAACGTAAAAAAAAAAAATACTTACATGGCCGACTTTTATCAGGTGATCGATCTTATATCAAAAATTGATGATTTTTGAGTGTTGTTTATAAATCTAAGAAAATCTTCAAAAGCAATGAACCAAAAGGTAAGTTTTGTTTTACGTATCGTTCCAAATGTTGTAAATATGGGGTAAAAGCTCTGATTTTTGAGAATTTGGTTCACATGTCTTGTTAGAAACGAAAAACTATGACGTCCATATTTTGGACACTGCCCGCGTAGGTAATGGAAATTTTTCATGGTTCAGAATTATAATTTTGTTTTTTTTTTTGTAACTGAGTGTTTTTATTTCAGACGATTCCATTAGATAAACTGGAAGATGTTCTGGAAGACCTGTTCGCATTGTCGGATGGTGAACACTCCGAAGACGATAACGAAAGTGACGAGAACGACACCGAAACTATTTTCATACCGCCAAGTAATGCTGAACTTCAAGAAATTTTGGATCCAAACTTGCCTCTTAGATCTGTATCAGTTTCAAACCTGGGGATAGAGTCGTCTTCTCCTGCAGGTACAGTTATACCACATACTAGCTCCACACAGCCACAGCCTTCTCCTGGAACTTCTAGATTGTCTCCTGTTCTAACAACTGTTTCTGCAACTCCAATACCAAGAACTATTACACGTCCTGCTGATGTAGTAGATACAGAATCGTCTGACGATAGCTCCGATAGTGATGACGGTGATGAACATTGGAAAAAAGCGCAGTTTCCTCACAATCCGCCAATTGATAAATTCGATGATAGAGTATTGAAACCGAAACAGTTTATTCCGAACAGAAGTAGTCCTGCTGTATATTTTAGAGCTTTTTTTACGGATGAAATCCTAGCTACCATTGTTGACCAAACTAATTTATATGCAACACAAAACCGCCAGAAAGACTGGGAACCTGTCACAATAGCTGAACTGAAAGCCTTTTTTGGAATTTTGATATTCATGGGACTTCATGTCCTTCCTAATGTGACACTATACTGGTCTCCTGATCCACTGTTTTGCGTAAAAGAGGTTGCAGACGTCATGCCAGTGAAGCGATTCAAAAAGATTCTGTCTAATTTACACATAAATGACAATAGTAAAATGCCTAAGAGAAATGAACAAGGGTTTGATAAACTCTACAAAGTCAGACCTTTGATCGACAGCATGAATGATGCTTTTCAAAATAGTGCATCATGCTCTTCCTCACAAAGCATTGACGAATGCATGATAAAATTTAAGGGTCGCAGCACGCTCAAACAATACATGCCAAAAAAGCCCATCAAGCGAGGATTCAAGGTTTGGGCGCGCTGTGATAGTCTGACGGGGTATCTTTACCAGTTTGAAGTATACACTGGTAAAAAAGACGACACGGAAGTTGGATTAGGTGCAAGTGTGGTGAAAGGACTGTGCAAAAAACTGATTGAACAAAATGCTGAAAACACTCATGTCGCGTTTGACAATTTTTTTGCCTCCTGTGAGCTAATGCAATTTCTATTCGAAAAAAATATATACTCAACAGCCACAGTACGTCAAGACCGCACAAATTTGCCTGAATTGATAAAAAGCCACAGGAAAAAGAAAAATACACCTAAACCAGCTGCTCTAAAACTGGCCAAAGGCCAACACAAATGGCGAGTCAACAAAAATGTTGCATTCTTCGTATGGATGGATACCAAATTGGTATATGTGTTAAGCACAGCATATCACCCTCGACAAAAGAAAACCTGTAAAAGAACGCAAAAAGATGGGACGAAGTCTGATATTGCTTGTCCTTTGGGCATTTTAGAGTACACAAAAAGGATGGGAGGTGTGGACAGATTCGACCAGAAAAGGGGCACTTACCCTATTTCAAGACGCAGTAAAAGGTGGTGGATGCGTATATTTTATTTTTTGGTGGACGCAGCTATCACAAATGCCCACATACTTCATACTCACAATGACAGAGTGCATAATCCAATAGGTGCATTGCAGTTCCGCACTGACCTGGCACGAAACCTGATCAACAGTTACAGCTCCCGGAAACGAAGGGTATCTGTTTTGCCCAACTTTGTAACCAAAAGACCAAAGGGACCAACAAGCAGGCAGAAGTCTATTTATGGTATCCCTGATGAGATAAGGCTCAATGATGTGGGATCGCATATGCCGGGAGAGCTGCCCAGTTATAGAAGGTGCAGAGCTTGCAGCAGTAAAGCTCTTGGAAAAAAGAGCAAAATAGAGTGTGTCAAATGCAAAGTGCCATTATGCATTGCACCTTGTTTTGCACAATTTCATACGTGAGAAAGGGCAGTGTCCAAAATGTGGACACCATAACTTTTTTTTAATAAAAAAAAAAAAAAACTTGTTCAAAAATTTTCATTAAATATTAGTTTTAACATCCACGTGTTTAATTTCTAACATATAAGCCAGAATCTTCTGCCCCATAAAGGGTTAAGATTCACAATGGAATGAACTACAAATTCAATTAGAGATGATAAGGGACATCCCCGAACTAAAGGTCTTACTCTTATTGTTGCTAATGTTGCCATTGTCATTTAAAACGCCTCCCACATGTCATTTCTTTTGTTGATACTGCACCAAACTCCATAAAATAAGCTGTGCTGCCAAGTCTCAGCTTAAATTCTTTATACTGCCAAATAGGGCCAGATTTCTAAAACGTCGACGGTGCGACGGGAGCGGGTTGCCATACTCGAACTCGAACTTTAGCGGGTGGGATGACAAATACTTTCAAGTATTTTAAAACCTGGTTTTCGACCCTCGTATTTTTACGTACTTGTACTTAGAAGCCCTGGTATTGAATTTTGCAAGTATTTCTCATAGCTAGTCTAAACGAGCGCGTCAACGTTCGTACAAAATGAGCGTGCGATAAAAGACGCACTTAAACGCGAACACAAACTCTATTGCGAACGCAACTCAGTCGGACCGTGCTCTGTGCGTCATGTTTGTCAATTTCATGTCAATGTCAGTTTTTTGTCAGTTGTCGGTTTCTTTTTTCAGTTTTGTTTGTCAAGTTTTGCACAAATTAAAATTCTGATATATTATTTTCAATTATTCTACGTATATTTGGAGACAATTGAATTGCAAGCATGAATAGTATTGGAGAAGAATGTACGGAGTTGAAGAAGAAATATGACGATTGCTTTAATAGCTGGTTTTCAGAACGATTTTTGAAAGGCGATCACGACGATTCCGTATGTGCCGCAATGTTTAAAGTTTATCAGGATTGCGTGAAGGTATATTATATTTTACCATAAGTTTCATAAATTTATTTATTGTTGAATAAATTTGTGTCAGATCCAGGAGAACTGCACCCCACGTGGTGTTATCATTCTTATCTTACCTACACCGAAAATGCGGTATCATGCGTTCTCGTGACTGCCCCTGAAATACTTTTATAGTACTTTGCAGAACATTATGTTATGGGGGCACTGTGGATAGAGGTGATAATCTTAGAGTGGCTTTCTTTATGCCAATCTTAATTTGCTATGCAATGAATCATTCAGCGCAATCACTTTTACAGTATGTCTTTTATTGACAGTGCTTCACCACTGAATAAAAAATTGGGATTTTCAAGAATCTTGAAAGGATTAAAGTATGTATAAAAAGCCACTGTTAGTTGTAAAAGACTACACATGTGCAATGAAATCATTAGTTATGCAATACTTAAAAATAATAAACTCTAATAAAAATGTCGACTGTTGAACGATCATGGCCGTCCAGACTGGATTATGATCCCGGGCTAATATCAAATTACTAAAATATAAAAACTCATTTTTAAAAGAATAGATTTGATAGCTTTTTGTAGCCTGTAGACGTTTATATTAAGGCACCAATAATATAAAAAAAAAAGTAAAGAATTTATTATTTCGTTAAAATATTAAAAACACTGCGGGCTGCATAAAAATGAACGGGACTTTAGTGATGAGATAGGACAAAATTTTTTCACCCGGTTCACTAAGTTAAAAGGAATGCTAACTTGGGTTGACCCGAATTGAGTTTACCTTGCCCGCCCGCAAACAAACATTACACTCTTGTCTGGAGTGGCCCGAGTTTCCAGACGTGGGTAAGCGTGATTCGCCCGGTCACCGGGTTAGTGTCATGTCGGTCGCGAACTCGCGAGTTGATTGTCCTAATCGACAATCGACTCGTGCCGAACTTGCTAGGTTATATAAACTACGGCCAGCTGGCGCAGCGGGTCGGGTCATCGAAGTCCACACCCACAACATTATTACCTTATCTACCTACCAAATCAACCCGTTGAACGAGAATATCAACTCGGGCTAACGGATTGAAAGAAAGAAATTAATTTTATTATGTCCTCAAAAAAATAATACAAATTATGATAAGTAATAGTCAAACAAAAACAACTAAAAAGTGGGACAGAAAAGGTACTGGTGTCACGGAAATGGAGAGAACAGTACCATCACTAGTAAAATAAAGAAATTAAAATAGAAAAATAATAATAGTATAAAAGCAATACAAAATGATTGGATGAACTGACTAGGGTTTTATACTTGAGTCGCCCATCACTACGGGCCTTGCTTTGGACAGCCCTGCATTAGATCTTTACTATATACATGTAATTGTTTCTGTGGCACAGTAATCAACTAATTAGTGCTCTTGTTGGATCCAAAATTGGTACAATTGAAAAATTGGGGGTGACTCTAAGTTTCACAGCAACAAAGCAACAAATAGTTATGTCCTATTGTCTGCTTTTGTATTAACATACCCTTTTTATTATTGCAGAGTGCTATGAAAAAACAGAATATAGATTTCAAGGAAATAGACAAAGATGTACTTGGCACAGAGAATGAGTTCAAAGCACCACCTTCAGGGAACAGTAGTTGACAGGCATTTGCATTATGTGCATTTAGTCTGAGTTCATGTTGGATTAACAAGTATTGGGTCAAACCATCAATACAATTCAAACAGAACAATATAGAAAAACATGATATGTGTATTGACTTAAAATAGCAATTTTTGTTTCTGATAGTGTGTATGTTTTTAAAGTTTAGCAGTGTTTACAGAGTGGTTGCATGTTAGGGACTCAAATCTGCTTAGATAAAAAGATATTGATATTGCCTTTTCTATATCTGCATATAGAAAAGACAATACTAAGTTCTTTGGCCTTATTGGCTCCCTAAAGCGCTGGCTGCTTTGATAGCCAATAAAATGCATAATACAAGGTGTATTTTTATGTAAGTTATGTGTATTATTTGAGTTAAGGTCAGCTGATTCAGTCACTGTATAGTTATTTAAGTGGTTATTGGATATAGGCAGTACTGATCTGCAACTATTATATCCTACTGCAAAGGTCAAGTGTTATTTTTATTACTAATGAAAACATGCATGTAGGTTTAACACATACAAATGTCTCTCAGCGCTTTCCTTGTTATATACCCACATGTGGTTTATGGTGTGGTTGGATTACCCTTAATAAGCTTGATAGGTTGCCGCATGTGCAACACTCAATCTGGTTTGTGTAAAAAAATGAGCAAACCCTTGCAGTCATAATAATCCTAGCGCCCTGTTCCATCTAAATAAAATAAAATGGCTCAGATACTTGAAATTGTTTTTCATAATTCTGAGATTTTTGTTGAAATAAGAATATTATTGCAATCCTGAATATCCTTATCACCCATATGTTACTTATAGCTCGCCAGCACTATTTGATAACTGTGGAAAAACCTGCTTAACCAGAAGTATAATCCCTCCCAATATGTGTTGTGTGATTCTAGTTCTGCCTTTTTAATGTATTGTGTAAAGGCATGGCCTTGCATTTATGTTGTTTTTTTGTAGATTATTTACCTATCTGTTTTGACTTAATGTATTATTGTTGTTATATTCTAAATCGGAATTTGAATATATAATATTTAAGCACACAACTTTCTTTCATTTTTATGATCTGTATTATTTAAAATGCGAAGTCATAATAGAATCTTTAATAACAAAGCTAGGTCGACATAGCAATGTTGCCGGGCAGCAACAATCTGCGCACTAAAAATAACCTTACTGTAGTCACCAACTTGCCTGGCAAGCGCGGTGACTATGACAAATAGGTACTTCCCTTTCCTGTAGTGGACGCCCAGTGCCCAAGATACAAGCATTAGCTTAGTTTGGGACCAAACGGAAAGTACCTATATTGTATGTAATTTATATTTATTAAAACTGTAATCCCGATGGTGCCCAAGATACAAGCACTAGCTTAGTTTGGCACCAAAGGGAAACTACCTATGCTTATATTGTATATTGTATGTAATTATTATTAATAAATTGATTGATTGATTGATTGATTGACTTACAATTAGTAAAATGTAGTTTCTCCAATCAACGAAAGCATGTCAAATGTTAAAATTTTAACCTCACGTCAACTTCGATAAGAGTAATGCGCCTTCATGAAGTACAACAAGTAGTGCTCTAGCATTAAGAACCCCCATAATGTATGAAATGTAATACTTGAGACCATAGATCAATACCTAGTAAATCTCAACGTATCCGTGATGCATATACCCAACGACTATTTGCTAGGAGTGGTCGTTACGAAACGTAACCAGTTAATGAAACTATCTATTCATACAATAGCGGTTAGCGGGTTATTGCAGTCCGACGAAACTATTTATTTACAATAGATAGTTTCACACTCACACGATTTACGATCACCAACGTAACGAAAATGTAACAAATCGTATATTCGGTAGACATGTGTAAGTAATGCGAGAGATGCATTACGCGTCATATTACCTATGACTGTATTGTATCATTACACATCACTCGACCGGTAATACCATTACATATTACACTAAACATGACGCGCGCGTCATAACTTAAGAGATGAGATACAATAGTACGAGCGCAAAGTACTGCGAACTGTGATGTGATGCGAGGTGCCCGGCGTAATGTAATGTTACCTACTTGTTTCAACTTTGGTTTGGTATCATGACTGTCATGTGTACGAACGAAAGAGAGAGAGAGACGAACACATAAGTGCGAGTGAGTGAGAGATTTTGCAGTGTCAATTTGCGTGTGGTCGCTGAGTATCGCTAGTTCGACAACAATTGGTCTCTCTGTGTTCAAATTGTCGCTTGAACTTTAAACAGTATATCAAATGCTATAAGGTTTATATTACTTTGGCACCACCACGTTCGTAATGGCTTATATTATATGTTTTTTTGCGTTACAATATCGCGCATCATGGCATCATGACAGCCATCACGGGTAATGTTTAAAGTAATGATGTAATGTCATATTACTCGGCACGAAATGTAATACCACCATTACTTTCGGAAGTAATGTTTTGCGCATGTCTAATATTCGGCTAATTTCGCGACGCATCGGCAACTGCTTCGGCTGTTGAAGTATGTAAGTACCACAGGCCGGCTCTCGAATGCCGAGTGAGCGCGGGTGACACGTTTTGTCTCTTTTACACCTTGCTTTATGCATTTGACCTATGACTCTATTACCTCCATATAGATGCGATATTAGAAATGAGAAACTAAGTGTGCATGTTTTTCTAAAAACGAAAAATATTTTCGAATTGCATGAATTTGCGTGCCCTTGACCCTTGAAACTTTTAAATGCGCCTGCGTTATTTAAAATTTAACTTAAGTATTAATTGTTACATAATTAACTCGTAACCAGCCAGTCCTAACCCTGAAGGAAATTTCATTGTAATAAACTTAAATCTTCTAAAATCTCAATATCAGTAATCTTAACGAAATTGCAAGCTCCAAACAAGCTAATCAAGTTTTCTCGTGAAACGGTCATCGTTTCATTCGCTACGTTCGAGAAACACTCTATTGAAACTGCTATTAAAATAGAGTGTTTCAAAAGCCGCTATTGATATTCGATAGATAGTTTCGTTTCGTTATTCAAAAAAGCCGCTACAACCCACCGCTACTATTTGCACCTAAATCTTGTCGCACCATTGCAGGTGAACGTGCGCCTTTACGCCGCGTTATGAAATCTTACAATGATATTCAATGATTTCTTCTCTGACATTGACATATTTTGTACATACTACCAAAAATGTCTTTTAAAAAAGAATTTCTACTAAAATTGTTGAACGAGACGTAAACACAAAGTAATGTCGAAACTTCGAAAATTGTTGTAATTTATTTGTACTTAGCTATTTTCTTCTTTACGTACGTACACTAGTTTATACTATAATTTTGTATTATGGGGGTGATGGTGCTGAGTATATAATTACTAATTTTCTTATGTACCTTATTCATCTGTATAATATTATTGTATACTTGTTTGTTACCCTGAATATAAATAAATAAATAAATAAATAATAAAATAAGAATTTAATATTGGAAGTATACTTTATTTAGGAAAATTAATTAAATGTAGGTTTATTTAAGTTCTATGCAATGCAGTTGTCTATCTCTGACTTGTATCTCTGGGTCGATATACAAAACCACGACTCTTCATTTCTCTAATCACACCGGCTGGCAAACGGCCGGATACTGATATGGCATATACTCCTTTGCAGAATCGATCTGTGGGCAAACAAAAAAGAAATAGCAAAGGTTGAAATTAGTATTAACTAGCGAGCTCTGAGAAAGCATGGGGAAGATGACACCATTAGTGGATGGATCGACAACATGCTAAAACTCAAGAGCTGTAAGATACACGGTGAATACCACTACCAGAGGAGTGGTATCGAGAGACTGTCCGCAAGGAGGAGTGCTGTCACTACTGCTCTGGAATATCGTAGTAGAGGAACTTTTGTGTCGTCTAAATGAGGGTGGTTATTACACCGTAGGCTATGCGGACGATATTGTCATTCTTCTGAATGGGCTATTTGAGGTTATGCAACCTAATGCGATCCGCGTTGAAGATCGTAGAAAAATGGTGCACAGAACATGAACTCTCGGTTAATCCATCAAAAACAGAACTGGTTCAGTTTACCAACAAAAGAAAAATACCAATCCTTAGTCTACCAAAACTTGGGCACCCAGTTGAGCAGAGCACAGGAGATCAAATATCTAGGTATAATTATTGACTCCCAACTGCTTTGGAACACTCGTATAGGACAAAAGTTAACCAAGGCTTTCATCATATTTTGGCAGTGCAAATGCCCCATAGGCAAAACCTGGAGACTTTCCCTTAGGATTGCAATGTGGCTTCATACTGCCCTTAATTACCTATGGTGCAGTGCAGTTATTAAACACCTATGGTGCAGTGATCTGGTGGCCTAGAACAGATCTCTGCACTGTAAAAACCCAGATGCGATAATTCCAAAGAATGCTTGCAGGGCTATAACAGGAACATGCGCACCACACCGACCGCAGCCCTTGAAGTCTTGTTAGGACTTTTGTCTCTTGATTTGTACGTAGGTACAGCAAGAGGCAAAAGCCTCCTCGATAAGGCTTAAACATGCAGGACTGTGGCACACAGACCGGGGAACACATACTAAGATACTGAACAGAGGAATCGCGCACCAACCGCTAATCGAGGCGCCCCATGATATATAGGATGAGCTTGCAAGGTGAGAGTCCAACAACCCACCAATCGGGGCCCAACCAATGTTACCCATCACCGCGAGTCTACTCCGATCGTAGATAAGAGAATAGGTCCCAGAACAACACCGGATGCAGTGAGCATCTTTCTAACGACTGTAGACAGTCAAAAGAAGCTCTGCCACAACCATCGCCAAAGCTAAGTACACACTTAATCATCCTAAGAAGGTATGACCTGCGCATAATGGTGGGCACTATCACAGGCCACTGCCCATTTAATAAACACCTATATGTTTTAGGCATTACCGACAGTCCTCTTTGCAGAGCATGCATAGAGCACGACGAAACCGTCGCCCACGTAGTCCTGGAATGTGAGGGAGTGATGTGATGACACATCGGGCACAAATCCTCGGCAGCCCGAGGTCTCTCCGCGAAGCCTGCGAAGACCCCAGGAATCTTCTGCGCTTCTGGGCGGAGTTGGGCTGGATGAAATAATCCAGCCAAACCGGACGCAACAAAGGACCAAAAGGTCTAAATGCGGACAACGAGCCCAACAACAAGTAACAAGTAAGTAGTATTAACCTACTATGTGGGACGCTGGTGTAGTATCAAGAAATGAAATGAAATATGAAATATGTTTATTCATATAGGTTAATTAAATTAAGACTTATGAACGTCAAAGTTTACAAAATGTCAGCAAATTAACCTACAGCCAGTTCACTGACGAAGTAGAGCCATGAGAAGAACTGGCATGAAACTCAGGCCACTCTTTTTAATCGCCAGGTTATTACAATTTTTGTAAGTTTCAAGTTCCAGTGGCCTACCGCCTACTTCTTGCGAGGAGTAGGTAGAAGGAGGTTAAGGGTTAAACTATATGTGGCAGCATGTAACAGCACTTTCCTATGCTTCTATCTTTTTAGCTAGAGCGATGGGACGCGACAGCATGCATTGCGCAGTAGCATAGTAGGAAAGTGAGGTTCCATGCTGCCAGATGTGGTTCAATCCATAAAGCAAAATATTTAATTAGAGAGGTCTGCCTGAAAGAACCCTTAAGTGCATAAATTTTAAAGGATATTCTGATGGTCCTTATCACACATTAGCTTTACTATCTCATTTATAACACAACTTCCTTGGTTCTGCTGTTATTTATTTAATAAAACTTCATATTCATAAAGAGTATATTGGCGGACTTAAGTATATTGTTATCAAGCATACTGCTGTCTTGATCACAAAGTTCGATTGAGTATTCATGAAGTTTGGGAGTCACTATAATATTTATACCTGATTGAAATGAATAATTAAATAAATCTTGCCCTAGGCTTCATGGGAATTAGAATAGCATAAAATTTGTGATACACCTTTGGGATGAAACTTGAAGTGCTAAATACAAGCTTGTACAAATAATTATGAGCTAAGTCTTATTATTGTCATCATCATCAACATCGAAAACCACTGCAGGATATAGGGTGCTCCTAATGGGAGTTATTAACTTACCAAAGCTTATATTGTTACCACAGATTTATTAAAAACTGTTACTTACTTATTCTCTGCCACTTGCATACCCAGCTATCTTCAGGACTCATAACAGCTATCATTCTGTCAAATACAATAATATTTATTACATATTATGATGAAAAATACCTAGAACTATCTAAATACTCTAAAAATAAGTCACTGTTTGTTTTCTTTGGTCTGTTTCAAAACTAACAGAAGAATTAGGGAAGGCTTATAATTATGTATAATACATATATGTGTATATTATTATGGTAGAGAAAAGTAGAAAATTTAATGATTGGTAATAATATCTTAATACAGGTATTAGTACCAACTAACAAAGCTGGGTGTGTCACTATTATTATAATAATAGAAAAGCTGTTATTCAGTCTATTTATTTGTTTATATCTAGTTGTCATAAAAAAACAGATATTTTAATATAATTATTATGAAAACCTTCAACTCACCCATCAAAGTTATTGCTAGTGCAATCATAAACATTATCCTTATTATTTTTCATACGGAGGAACTCGTCACAGTTGTCGCAACCCTCAAATTCAAATTGGTCAAAGGTCTGAAAACATTTACATTGACATTTTGAGCATTTTCATACATTTCTTAAACTCAAAAAAATAATGTTTAAACAATACATGCTGTAGATCATCCATCACATTCAAAATAAAGAAAATTAAATCTTTGTACACAACAGGACTTTATTCTTGTTCCATGGTTTTTAACCACTTTACCTCATTAGTCACTAATTGATTACACTGATTAATATAATATTAAAAACTAAAAATATGTAAAGCCGTTTGCCAATTTGTTTGCAGTGGCTATTTTTGAATGTGAAACATGTCTATTTTAGTACTTTTAAGTCTACCATGTAAAAAAGAAATTTGGCAGCACTGCTGTATTATTTGATAGGGTTGTGCTAGACAAGAAACACTGTGTTACTAAGGATTTTACTTATAATACAGTAATGGTTACAACAATTGTTTATAATTCGGATAGAATGTCTTATATGGTAGTTATGTGATCATTAACCAACGAACCATACGTAAGGCTTGAAAGAGGATGATAGGTTAACTTGTTAAATCTGATTCTTATAAACTAACCGTGGCACAAATTATTTGAACTGCTAAGCAAATAAAACCGATCAAATCTTACCTTTATTAATGAGCATACTAGACAAGCCCGCAAACCTCTCAGATCTTTTGGCACAGTATCTAAAGACATTTTTAATTTTTGTTATTATAATTATGGTTGTGATTTATTACTGTTAATAAAATTATTTTCTATAGAAATGAATCTAAAATTCGGCAAAACTCAAGCAAGCAAGCAAAGCGACTATGACAACATTAGTGTGACCAACTTTAAATTAGAGATCCTGCCCAGCCTAGGCAAGAAAACTGACAAATCCAGCCAAACTCAGCACAAAATGCCGAAATAATGCCGTAACAATTTTAAAATTTTAAAGACCTTTAAGCCTATCTAGTAATTTTTTAGTTTAGTTTCTAAATTTTAATACCTACTTACCAATACTTCCTACAATTTTCCTGTTATATTGTTAAAAATGTATACTCACCGATGACTGCCCACTGTATCCGATCATGTTCTTCTTATGAATAGTAGGTAGTTGTAGTGGTTGCATGTTCTTTTGTATTAGACAACTTAAGCATCAACCTAGTGTTAAATGCTTCACACGACGAAACATCTTCATCTTTCGATTTGCTAATCAGGGCGAAAGAGATGAATCCTGCTCTCACAGCCCTCTCTAGGCGATATAATTGTTCATATTTACGTTTCATGATAAATCAGGAATACAAAACATTCACACCGCACAAAATAAGATTAAAAATTTTGTGTCTCCGACAGTTTTTCTAGCCCGACTAATTAGGAAAACAACTGACAACTAAAGATACAATTAACATTTTGTTCAGCACTTTAAGGCTTACAATGGAATGAACTACAAACTCAATTAGAGATGATATGGGAAACCTTTGAATTATCGTTGCTAATGTTGCCATTGGCATTTAAAAATTCCTCTCTAATTTCTTTCTTTCTAATTCCTTTTGTTGATACTGCACCAAACTCTTTTCATAAGCTGTGTTGCCATGTCTGCCAGATTATATTGCCATAAACTGCCAAATACTGCCAGATTTCTTAAACGTCAAACATATGTGCCAGAGAGTAAATTATACGGCAAAGCCTGCCGAAAAGGCAGGATCTTAGCACACTGAACAACATGACATTGACATTGACAGTACATGTATTTTACAGACAATGACAGCTATAGTTGTCAGATCAGTTTTTTTTTGTCGGGCAAGATGAAGTTCTTCTTCTTTTTTTTTGGCAACAAAGCCGACGATTGTGTCAGCTATTTCTGCCAGCGTCAAGTGTAGAATAATATCAATAATATTCTTGTTGATGATATTAATGGTATATTACAATGATAAAATAGAAAAAATGTGGATGAAATTAAATGACAACCATCTTCCGTGAAAACAAAAGATGTCTATCAAGGCTATAGTTTTTCGACCGTAAAACTTTAAACTAGTCTTCCGTGTAGCATTTCTTACTTGGTTTGACAGTTCAGTTTATCAGCAGTGTTGCCAAATTATTAAAAAAAAATATTCAGAAATAAAGCGCGTGTATTGTACATATGAAGCTCGAAACGCGAAACGGCAGTATTTTGAACTTATCTTAAAGTTGGGTTCAGGTTTGAATTCCATTCTCTAGACTTTTTATTGTTACATAATGTGAATGCAATTATGGCTCTACTAGCTGTTGCCCGCAGCTCCGCCCGCGTGAATGTCGGTTAGATTTCTGTTTATACATTGACATTTCATACAAACTTTTATCCACTATTTCAACCCCTATATGCCATTTTTCGCGATAAAAGATAGCCTATGTTGTTTCCCGAGGTCTAATCTATCGCTATACCTAATTTCATCAAAATCGGTTCAGTGGTTTAGGCTTGAAAGCGAGACAGACAGAGTTAGGTTTGTTTCGCATGTATATTATTAGTATGGAGTATGGATTAAAGATGCATCTGGGCATTCTGATTCAGGAAGTGAGTATCCAAGGCTCATTTATCTTGCAGCTAACGCTGCTGGCAGTATTGATATGTTACTGTTATTGTTACTGTTAGCCCAAATCATCCCACTGCTGGGGAATGGCCTCTCCCTATGACTTCCATTTTTCTGTATCTATAGCAAGATAATAAGTAGGTATCATAATTATTTAGACCTCTAAGTGAGAGCCGGTCATCTATTACATTATGCGAATAAAATTTATAAATATTAGTATCTAAGATAGTACTAGTTAATTAACATTTAGTTTAACAAATTAAGTAACTCATTATAACAGCCGAAACACGTTCACATTGGACATGGGCCTTCCCCAAGTTTCGCCATCTCAACCGGTCATAGGTAACTCCATCATCATTAAATAAGTAGGTATAATGTAAGTCGTGCTTGATTCAATTGTATTCAGCCTAAAGCTTCTGAAGACGTCCACTGCCGGACATGTCTCTCCCAAAGTAAAAGTTTTATTAGTAGGTAGGTTTAGTAAAGCGGCAAACTACGAATCAGCGAAACTGTGAGCCCACTAAGATCATACAACAGAGGGCTCAAGAGAAGGGCAAGTGCGACAAGGACGGCTTTATAAAGGTGGAGAAGAAGAAGAGGAAGCCCACTTGTCGTAACCAGTGCGATACCGGACTAGCAGGACCTAATATGTTACTACGTCCCGCAGTCCCAACAACGTTGCTGTACTTGTCCCGGCTGCACCACAGTACGAAGGAAGAGGAGATCGTACAGTACGTGCGAACCAAGACCAATTGCACTCTAAGAGTCGAGAGGTTGGAGTCGCGTCACAACACGAATTTTAAATCGTTCGTGGTTCGAGTGCCGACGCAATATCTCGAAACTTGTCTTCAACAAGAGTTTTGGCCGAAAGGTGTTGTATATCGACGTTTTCGTGGTAGGTATCACAACACCGCGCAGCGAAATATGACGCCGAAATAATTCATGTTATTTAGTTTTAGTTTATATAAAATATGTATTAGTTTATAATTTTTCTTATGTATATATTGGCATGTTATGGGCCTTAGATGCCTGAAATAAATGATTTATTATTATTATATTATTATTATTATTTAGTTGTTATTACCTATCTATGGTTGGCGAGTGGATTAGAGTATTAATAAAGTAAGTAATATTCGCACGCAGGTAAGGAAGTCATTTTTTCTATTAAGTAGCACTTACCTATTTCAGGGCCGGATCTACCATATGGCTTTTTGGGCTTCAGCCTAGGGCCCCGTGGATTCAAGGGGCCTCCAGCAAATTAAAGTCAAAGTCAAAAATAGACGAAAATGCGAAAACACAAAATTAAATTTCTACGGTAGTAGATCCACGCTGGTTTCAGCATAAATAGGCCGGATCGACCGGGGAAGTACTACCCTCTCATAGAAGATCGACGTAAGAATATTAGTTTTCATGCTAATGTGTTTCGCTCGGTGAGTGACAGCGCTGGCAGCCCAAACACCCCCTCGGTCCTTTTCCCATTTCCTTTCTCATTCCCTTCTCCGTGGTCGGCAACGATTTGGTTGTGTTTTCTAAGCATTACTACTTTTGTAGTGCTTGGAAAACACACCCATTTCTATAGATTGCAGTTGCCACTTACCATCAGGTGGGCCCCGTATGCTTGTTTGCCTTTGCCACCAAAGTCGAGAAATTCGAAATTAGAGCTTTTATTAAATTAGCGAAAAATCCAACCAAAGCGAGCTGAAAATCACAAAACCAGTAACAGATACAAGTAATAAAAATGTGAAAGATTCTGATAACCATAAAAAATACCAGTGATGAAACTAGACAAGGATTTGACTACCAGGAGCACTTTAGCTCAACTCTCTTTGAGAACGATATTGATGTTCAGCAGAAGGACGAGAATACTGAGACTAGGGGTCGTACCATGAAACTTAATTAAGAAGTTTCGGATCGAAGCTTCGTGCAATTTTTACAATTTAACTACCATGTATCTATTAAAATTGTTCAATTTAACTACTATGTACCACATAATTCTTACGTGCAATTTTTACCATGAAACAAAATTTGTTTCATGGTAAAAATTGCACGAAACTTCAATCAGAAACTTCGTAATGAAGTTTCGTGGTAGGCCCCCTGATATTTAAATCGTTAGATGCGCCCTGCGCTTTCAAAATTGGTCCACGGTTTAAGTCTGTGTGTGTGAAGTTAAGACGTCCGCGCACACGACGATGACGAAAAATGAAACAGCAAAATGTTTCGCTTTTGCATATTGTAATGGAGAATGTTACTAGGTGTGAAATATCTAGTTTTTGTTTAATTCAAAAATACCAAGTGGTTAAGATGTTACAGGCATTTGAGTTTTACGTAAATATCGAGTGCCGCGAGCAGGCGCACGTCAGCAGCGTGACGTCACAGGGCAACTTGCTATCGCGCACTGTGGCCGATAATAGGCAACTTACGCATACAGTGGCTTGATTTTGCTGTTTTGTTCGCGCATTATTCTGCTATTCCTTTCATAACTTTCATAAATGGTGTCAGTGTGTATTAAATAATGAAATACCTGCCACGGAAAAAGATTTAAAAAAGGTCAATCGGATACTTTACTAAAAATAGATGGACTTAATGGCTGCTGAGTTTTTTTTCAAGAATATTGAAATGCGAGCAATATACCAACATTATTAACAAAAATATCTTTTAAAGCTCAAGCTCGACTACCTATGCGCCCCTCACGAATCAAGCCACTTTTTGTACCCCCAAGACTTTGTAAAACTTACACTCGTAACTCATTCTTATACCGTTCTACTAACAATTATAACAAGGACTTCATAGACATAGATCTTTTTGATAACTCACTCAAAAATCAAAAATCAAAATTAATTAACTTTATTTAAGATAATATATATTATATATCTTATTTATTCTATTTCTTGCTTTGTATCCTTCATGCTACGTACCCTTGCCTATGTATTGTAACCTTTATTTTTTCTTTTTCTTGATAAACGCGTCTTTCCAAATTAAGAGTTAATATTGTTACTGTTCCTTTAATTTTCTTTTCGGCACTGTAGGTTTTTTGTAAAGAACCACATATTATCTTATAAGCATTATACCTGTATAATATAACTGTTTTGTTGCCAAAATATTATTCTACCATTATAATATTATTCTACCATATTCACACAGCGCCATCTAGCCCCAAATTATATTTGCTTGTGTTATGGGTACCAAACAACTGATATACTGCTTATATACATTTTTTTTTGTAAATACATACATATTATAGATAAATTACACCCAGACAGAACAAACAATCATGCTCATCACACAAAGATTTGTCCTGGGTGGGAATCGAACCCACGACCTCCGGCTTAGTTGTCAGGTTCACTAACCACTAGACCAACAGGCCAGTCTAAAAAATAAATGAAAAAAAAAACAAGTGACTACGACTGAAAGAATAAGCTCACTCTGCCCAACGATGACACGTTTTTGCACGCCTTAAGTATGGTATGGTTATGAAATCTCTGACTGAGATGGAAAGAAATTTCTGTCTCAGTCAGTTCACATAATAAACATCCGAAAAAATATATATTCAGCTTCGTTAAAGAAATACACAGAACAAAACAGATCCTTCTGAGTATTTTATTAAGAAAATAAAAAATGGTCAATTACTGGAAAGATCTTGGTTATGTTATTCGCCAAGGGTAGGTGCTGTATTTTATTTTACATCCAAACTTCTAGTTACGAAATCACGAAAATTTTAATGAACATAAAAATTTAATGTTGGTTTGGTTGACACGAAAAGAAGGTCATTTTCTTTCATAGTTGGTAAGGAATCTGTAAAGGTTGGAACCGAAATCGTAAACTTTTTTGGAGTAGTGCAAAAAATATAAATTGCTTCAACCCTTATATGGCAGTTATTAAATCGTGAAACAAAACTGAAATTTACGTTAAAAATTTAGGTGGTCTTTTCACTACGATGCTGTTAAAAATTTTTAGCTTAAGCTAATGTTAGCTTAAAAAAATCTATGATAACATTAAACGCACGTATAAAAAGCCAATAAATTAAGTACAAATGGAGAAACTAAATACAGTGATATAACTAAGAGACGCATTACATCAAAGTGTTTTAATAATTCTACAGAGTAAGTTGCAGTAGGTACACAGCGCAGAAAAGTTAAAAAATCTACAAGCTAAACGTTTTACTTTCACTGGATAAACTGATTTAAATCAAAGAAGTCAAGTATATAGGTAAGACATGTGGCAAAAAAATTAAATTGTTAATGGATTTACAAGAAAAAATCATGCAACACATTGATTTAGAAAGCGCTCGTAAGGTTATTGACTATTATCCCGATGATGTGGATAATAATGTTGTCTAATAGTAATAAAACTTATTTGCTTCAGTCGATAGAGTCTTTGTTGACGTCCTATTCCCGAACTGCAATAAAATCTTGAAAATATATTTAACCTTCCCACTCACAAGCTGAGAAGCAGAGAGCTCCTTTACCAGGTTGACATTTATAGAGAGAATAAATACAGAACGACGATGTCAAACCCACGACTTAACCATTTATCAGTTTTCTCATAAAAGTTAAATAGTGCAAAGTAAATAATTTGTCAAAGGATAGTGCAGAAAGGTTCCTTTATAATTTGTCAATTTATTTACCGTTGTATTTAAAAAATACTAAGGCATAACATCTTCTTCTTCTTCGTCGTTACGCTCTTGGCAGAGCGGTCGTGGTCGTCCGACCACGGTCGCTCTGCCATAACATATTGTAATGTAAATCAAATATTTTATTGTCTTATTTTTTTCCTATACTTTGAGTAAATAGATAGGCCCCTAAGTAATATTAGCCCAGGGCCCCCTAAACTCACGGTCCGGCCCCGACCTACTTTCTTAGTTTTCACTTACAACGGCCATTACATAGAAAGAGCTGTGGTCGTCATATGTAGGTATGGGTATTTTAGACTGGAGACCACGTAGGTACTTCCAGATAATTGTACTATAAAGTATATAATATAATAAATAATAATATGTGGACACTATCACACACCGTCATCTAGTCCCAAGCTAAGCAGAGCTTGTGTTATGGGTACTAGATAACTGAAATATAATACGTATACATACTTTTTTTTGTAAATACAATAAAATAAAATATAATATAATAATCTATACATATAATAAAAATGTAACCGATCGCTGTCTGTACATGGAAGATATATAAGAAAAAAAATTATTGGGGCCTTTATCAACGCAAATAGAACCCAAAACAATGATTGTTACAATTTTTGTCTGTTTGTCTGTGCGTTTGTTCACGCTAATCTCAGAAACGGCTTATCTGATTTAGATATGGTTTTCACTAATACATTGTGGTAAGCTTCACTTAACATTTAGTGTTTGTTTCATGTCAATCGGTTCATAAATAAAAAAGTTATGCCAATTTAAAGAATCACGTCGAACATTTTTTGATAGAAACTGAGACTAACAGGTTACGGAATAGCTAGCGTTTTTATTTTTCGGATTCCTCTCATTCTAAACAATCTTCCGTTTAGTTTTAAATGAGTCCAGTTTCCAGTGAGCCTATGTTTCGCGATGACAATTAATAAAGCCCAAGGTCAGACACAACTAGAAGTTGTGGGCGTGGATCTAAGTATTAGCTGTTTTTCGCACGGTCAGCTTTATGTGGCTCTATCACGTGTTAGCATTCCTAGCAGCCTGTATGTTTTGATCCCCGATGGCTATACGTCTAATCCATACATCCATACACCCATACATATTATATAAGGCTTTGTCCTGACTGACTGACTGACTAACAGACAACGCACAGCCTAAACTGCTGGTCGTAGTGACTTGAAATTTGGAGGGTGTGTTTGTCTAAATGTCTAGAGGTTGTACTAAAAAAGGGTTTGTAAATTTTTTTTAAATTTAATTTAAAAAGGGATGAAATCGATTGTATGAATTTTCTTCATTTTTTAATTTACAGTTTTGAAATTTTGTTTTGGAATACTTCTATTTAAATAAAAAATATACTTATAATTTTATTTTAACAGGGGTGGATTTAGAGGGGTGAAATTAGGGATGAAATATTCTATACAAAGATCTTTAGCTTTTGAAATTTATAGGGAGGGGGAGGGAGGGAAAGGAGGGAGGAAAAGGAGGAATTGAGGAGAAGGAGGAAGGGAGGGGAAAGTGAGAGGGAAGTGATGGGGGAGTGAGAGGAAAGTGATGGGGAAGTGAGGGTGAAGTGAAGAGGAAGTGTGGGGGAAATGCGAGAGAAGTGAGGGGAAAGTCAGGAAGAAGTCAGAGGGAAGTCAGGGGAAAGCCAGGGAGAAGTGAGAGGAAAGTGAGAGGAATGTTAGAGGAAAGTAAGAGGAAAGTGAGGGAAAGTGAGGGGAAAGTGACGGAGAAGAAACGAGGAAGTGAGGGGGAATTGAGGGGGAAGTGAGGTGGGTGAGGGGGCAGTGAGAGGGATGTGAGGGGGGAGTGAGGGGTAATGAGGGGGAGTGAGGGTTAAGTGAGGGGTGAATGAGGGCAAAATGAGAGGAAAGTGAGGGGGAAGTGAGGGAGACAGTAGAGGAAGGGAGGGTGAAGCAACGCGGAAAGAAAGGAGTTCTCGAATGGTGGAAAAAGGGAGGGGAAGGGATAGTAAGCGATAGGAAGGGAGAGGACAGGAGGAAAAGAAAGGAGAAGGAAGGGAGAAGAGAGGGGAAAACGAGGAGGCAAGGTAGAGGAAAGTGGAGGAAAGGGCAAGAGATGCTGGAGGAGGGGCAAGGGATGCTGAAAGAGGTGAAGAGGAGAAGGGGGAGGGGAAGAGAGGAAGGAGGAAACTGTGGAGAGTGGAGAAAAGTTAAATAGGGAAGAAGGGGAAGGGGAAAGTTATTGTAGTAAAAATTTGCTTTTGTGTATTGTATATTGTTTTTACGAGGGATATCTTTAGGTAGGTGAAAGAGGATTTGTATGAATGGGAGATTAAAAGTAGTATGAAAAACAGTATTTAAACAATATAAAAATGCTATATAAATACATAAAAGCAAAAGGTCACTCACTCACTTATCACGAAATCTCAGAAACAACAAGTGCTAGGAATTTTAAACTTTGCATTGTCGTTCTTATTAGGATATAGGTGCTCACTTAGACGGAATTTTGCGAAATCCATCCCCTAAGGGGTATAAAGGGGTGGCAAAGTTTGTATGAAATTTCTATAGTTTTTATAGTAGGATTACCAAATTACTAGAAAATACTCTTTTTTTTATTATTCAGCAACCCCCCTTATTAAGTGGGCAAATAAGAGTCGCATGTTTGTGTGAAAGTGGTTTGGCAGTTTTAGCGGTAGCGGGTTTAAACTGGATTCGCCATAGAGACGGATAATACTGATACAATGTACTATCGGCAAAAGGTCCGGTTTATCACTCATCGGTCGTGAATCGCTTGCACGCGTTGCGTATGGGCTCAGCAAGCTCCGCCCTAGAGTAGGGCAGCGATATCGCACTCTTCTCACTTATAACAACACATAACCATAGCTAAGTGTAATCGTTTCTCTATTTGCATATTTTCGTTGTTAGCATGATTCCACGTGAATATAACGAAGGCGTAGCGTCGACTCTAAATGAAATATAATAATTTCGTTGCTTTGACTGCGAGAAATTTGAAATAATAAATAAATGCTTATTAATCTTATGTTGTTTTTTAGAGATTTAGAGGTTGATAGTTATCTACCTACCTCTATAATATTTGCAAAAAGATTCATTAGATTTTGTTTTTTACATTTACTTTGTATCGCTCTGTTTAATCGATTTTATAAACCAACTCAGTTGGTAAAAAATTATCTATGTTCCCAGTTCTCCAGGATTAAAATGATATAATTAATCTGTACCTATCTTATTTAATCATACATAGGTAATTGTTTCAGTGATTTAGCCATGATAGCATAACAAATAATCTGAGTTACTATCATTATTTATTGCATCAAATCATTTTGATAGAAAATATTATCCCCTAGTTCATACAACTTACCTCTAGTTAAAAATCTATTTATTCCTACTTATTTATAAATAAAGATGTTAAAAAATAAAACAATTTTCGTCTAAAATAGCCAATATGGTATATCAATAAAAGTTTTATTCTAGTGATTACTAACATCTGCGCGGCATTTCCCGCCTGGTTGTCGATAAAAAGTATACTAATGCATTGAGAGTATTTGCGTGGATGAAAAACAAACATAAAAATTTTCAGGTCTATATTTTATTACATTGAAATTTAACAAATACAAATATTATACTTTTTGCGTTCGCTAACAACCAATGTACAAACATTTATAGCTCTTGCCTAATTACCCAGAAGAGGTAGGCAAAGGTGTATAAATACACACGGTTAGCCAGCTATGTTGGGTCGCATGTATCAAGGGGCGAGTTTGTTGTCATTTACTGGGCACAAATCCGAATAATTGGTATGAATCTACAGACAAATAGGATTTGTATAAACATTAATCTAGGTTAATACACAACAATATCACAATTTTTATTATAAATAGTTTAAATTTATCAATTTAAAAAATCAACTTAGGTAAATAAATCAAAATAAAATATATTTAAGTCTTAATATTATGCAATCAAAATCATCACATTTCGCTTTAGCTAGTAAAATAAAAATTTCACATTTCAATTTGCCACAGATCAGTTTTGTTTAAAAACCGTAATTATTATAGTTATCTTTGTCTCATGTAGTGTCACTACTGAACTATATAATATTATATAATATTTAGCACGCTTTATTAATTATAAAAAATGTTTTTATGAACCAACAAACAATTTATACCTAGGTAAATATTTTTATTCAATAATAATATTGCGAGGCAAATATTACAACAGTTAATAACTTAATAAAATTAACAAATGTAAATAAATCAATGTAAAATTTAAAATCTAAATTATAAATTAATATACCTACCTAATCTAAATAATCAAACTATTAGAGTTAGCTTTATTTATTTATTTAGTAAATACCTTTATGCTAACAGAATTTATCCTAAGCACTTACAAGCTCAAATCTATAACGTACTATCTATTATTATCAAAGTAGAAATACAATTCAATTCTAAATATTACAATTCCAATTAAATCAATACAATAATATAAAATACAATTTAGGATTTCTTGCGTCTCCTACGTCATAAGGAAAGTCACTAGATCGATTATATATCGCTACATAGAAAACGCTGCATCGATGGGTCGTTACATTGACAGTCCACTACATCGACTATCGCAAAAACGAATTGTTTCAACATCGATAAGTGAAGACATCTACATCCTGGTAAATGGGTGCTCCATTCCTGCCAGAATGCGAGGATGAGCTCGAGGTCGGTCCGCAATAGAGGGTTCAGCAGCATCCCTTTGCATCAAGCGGTGCACAGTAGCTCTCTATAAACAAAGTATTAAATATACTTAAACATGTTTATAATTAGGTATTAGTTACTATTACTTTTGGTAAGGATTGTTTATTTTTCCAATGTATCCAAAAAGGTATCTTTTAAAGGCAAAAAGAGGCTTTGTCAACGACATGTTTTTCTAATCCTAGGTAGATATAATTTGGAAAGTGGATCCGTCGTTGCGTTTCAACCAATGTCTATATTTATGGCCCTTTTGTTCAAACTTAATATCCATACCTAAACTTTAACTAAACCTAAAATAGTTCGGCGTCACCCGAGCGGCGTTCATTAGAGGTTTTAGAGTAGCTTTTTTATACGCTTTTTTGTTTTGAAGTACGCACGTGCTTTATGGTAGGTGTTGTTTGTAAATTTCCTTTGTCAATTAAGTATTGTTTTTATAATCCTAGACAAGGTATGCGAACGGGAGCCGTCGTTGTGTTCCTACAAATTCCTACATTTATGACTCTTTTGTTCTAAAATGTTTCTGCAAATTCGGAATGGCGACATTAGTAATGATACCCCAACAATGCTGTTACTTTCTTGTTATTAATTATTAGGTATGGTTAACATTTTTTTAAAGTAGTGTGTTCCACACAACAATGATTTTCGGAGTTTCAACTAGTATTGACTACAACGCGCAAATTAATATTAATAAAGCAAAAATCGTCAAGTTGTTTCCTTTTTTAATTTCCAATGCTTTCGTTTGTTCTTCGGCTTGCTATTACTCCTTTGACCTTATCAATATAATCACGTCGTTCCATCAAGTATTCAACCCCTTTAAGCCATTTTCTCGCGATAAAAGATGTTATTCCTCGAGGTATAATCTATCTCTATACCAAATTTCATCAAAATCGGTTTAGTGGGTTAGGCGTGAAAGCATAACAGATAGTTTCGCATTATAATATTAGTATGGATTAATAATACACGATAATGAAGGGCATGTAGACATAGTAGATAAATGATTGACTAATTTAATAATCTAATAATGCTTTGATATGACATGTTATGAGAGTAAGTATTTCATAAATTGAATCATAATAATCATGTTAACATCACCATCATACTGTCATATAATCACAATTCACAAATTAATAGCACTTCACGGTCTGCCTGGACTTCAGACAAAATAAGTACTATTTATTTTCATGTTTTAGTTTGAACCTAATACCTCCATGCAATTTTGTGCATATTATGTAATGTAATTAATAGTTTTCAGAGATTGCATACAATTCTAGCAAACTAAGGGGAAATGAATTTTAAATATAAATTGAAGTAGTAGAAGAGCAAACACGAATTTTAGTTTAATCTAAAAAATAAAATCCTTGGAATAAAAAATATTTCTACTTACCGGAATATTTACCTAATTCCTGTGATATGTTTCGCCGTGTAAAACCAAAGTTTAGTTCCTCTCGTCTGTCACTATTCTAGGCATGTTTCAAGTCCATTTAACAAGCCAAGTAATCATTTACACGAATGAGGGTCTGGTAAGCAAGCACTGTCAAACTTCAAGCAGGATCAGTTGGAGTCCGTACATAAAACAATGGTCGTCACTTGTCGTAGAGCACAATAAAAAACGCGCATTGACTTTGGCAAAAACCAAATTGCAACTGAGTAATATTCTCTCCCGGCGCGAGCGCTCGTATAAGAAATTTTTTGATTGGCTGAGGCTAAATAAGGGCGGGGTTTATTTTTGCAAGCTAGTTCAAACGATTTCGTTTGCAAAGTGGTCTACCGCCAAGCATCGCCATAGTACGAATGCCATAAAATCAGGCACGCAGTATTCTCATAGAGGCACCCATCTGAATTTTCACGCGAACGAAGTCGCGGGCAACAGCTAGTAATATAATAAAATAGATTACCAAGTTCCAATATTATAATTTATCATGATTGATAGTTATTAATGAATGTGTAAGACCTAAGTTTTATCAAGTGTAAACTTTTATCAACTATTGTTTTGAACGTAGTTTTGATAAGAGTAGGTACGTATTGTGTTTCTTATTGCTCAAGGGTTGTTATTCGATTACATTGTTGAGAACTGTGAATGAACGGGTGATAGGTCAGAGAGTAGGTAGTGTTGGTGTCATGTTACTATTGACATGGTACGATTATCGATATTTATTATACATAGCTTACAAGAATAATTTTACCGAACAACGAGATCTTTTGCTGTCGTTATTTGTGTTAGCTACCTATTTTACTGCAGTTTTCTTGACTTTGTGGTAAGCAGGTAAGTGTGGTAAGTCACATTTACCACTTACTTACCCTTAAAAGGTAGGACATAGGTCTGTCCCAAGAATCTCGACCTACTGCTACTGCTACTTTGATCGATCTTGATCCTGACCCACTTGCATCTAGGGTGCCTGTCACCTCCACTAGAACATCGTCGGTCCATCTTTATGGAGGCCTAATATTTGCATATATTTCGTATGTGAGTAATTATGTTTAATGTATGTATGTATGTAGGTAGGTATATAGTTTATTTTATTAAATTTTAATCTAGTTAAGTAAGTAACTACCCCTTACAATTTTTTTTAATTAATTTATTGTAAATGTAATAATAACAAAACTACCTAATACCAGTCTGTTACTTTTCTACTGCTAGGAAAAGACTTTTTCTCGTATAATAGAAAACAATACGAGCATCGATTACCACGTTGGCAATTTCAGTCTTATAAATTATAATAACTTAAGTCCAAGGTTTCATTCAGGTTATTAATTTATTATTTACTTACTTCCAAAATTTATATTTATCGATGTTTTCCAACACTATGAGAGAGCCCTCATTGTTGACGTCATTGCAGCTGCACGAGCACCTCATATCTATCTATCTTCGTAGAAATACGTTAACCTACTGCGTAGTAAAATTCATCTTGAAATTACGAGACCTTTTATGTAATTAATATTTTGCGCAGTTCGAGGCTTCTACCTTCTTCATGTTGCGTTGCTTCAGCGCAAACACAACTTTTGGCCTAGATTTATTACTTACAATAATTATTACACAACATATACAACAAGTATAGACGGTTCTGGTAGCTACCTACCCACCTGGTTACAGACTGTAACTGTAACACATAAACACCGAGCATTGTGTCCTTTGGTTATCATGGTCCACAGTGAGTGCGAAAGGAATTTAAAAATATTGGTAACTAGGTAGTTACTTACCTTCTTATGGAAAGAGAGGAAAGGACTCATTACAAAAGCTGGTAATTTTTTATTTATTTATTGAAAAGTATTTACAATATCTATAGCTTTGTAAAGCAATAGTCTTTGCTCCGCAGTGAAGTACCACTTTGCCCTATTGAACTCACCTAGTTTTTAGGAACCAGCTTGGCTTAAGCCTTGAAAATTAAATGACGGCGGAAAGTAAAAAATACTTTGCTGAATTGAGTTTTTTTAGACATTTTTTTTAAACATCCAGCACAGAATCTCAACATTGAATATTTCATGATTTTTCACTTTTCCATGTTTTCCAGTAGTATTGAAAATTGGATTGCTTATAGATTTTGAAGCTTTTTTCAAAACTGTACTTTTTACGAAAACGATTCAATACATAAATTGTAGGACATTTTTTATAGTTTTATTTTGTAATAGGTACATGTGTTTATCGTCAAATGAGTCTGAAAAGAGATATTATCAAGAAACTTCTTTCTGGCGCCATATCTATAAATGGCGGCGCGAGCGGCAGAAATACATACGATGAGGTAGCAAAGTAAAAATTCGGAAAGAGCACATCCAAATCTAATGACATTCCAATTTTCAAAACATCCCGAAACCACTCCAGGTAAAACTATCCACTAAAACTAAGTTAGTAAGGAAGTGAAGTTTATGTGCGTGAGAAAGGTGAAGGAAAAATCTTTACACTTTCATATTTGTTTCTAAGTTTAGGAATTATTTCGATTATTTGAGTTAGAGCTGTGACTTTTTTGTGAATGATATGTAATATTCCCAACTAAAAGGTTTAGAGAATAAATGTGTAAATAAAATTGTGGATCCTTCGGGCCCCCCCCTGAGGATGGAGGCTTCGGGCACGTGCCCCGTGTGCCCTTATGGTAAAGACGGTACTGGTAGTACCTACTCCCCCGGACGATCCGGCCCATTCATGTTGAAACCAGCGTGGATCTACTACCGTTTATATAACCGTTTATATCCATCCATCCATAATTTAAGAGTTAGACTCTTGTCGGTGGAACTGATGCAATTCCTGCCACTTCTCCCTGTCCAGGGCCATCTCTTTAACCTCCTTATACGACATGGCACCAGCACTTTTCTTTATTTGACTCATATAGTTTATCCGTGGTCTTCCCCTACCTCGCTTTCCTTCTATTTTCCCTTCTATGATGTTTCTTATAAAGCTGTCATATCGTATAATGTGGCCAATCATCTTTCCTCTTCTACTTTCTATTGTCCTTAGCAAGGTCCGCTTTTCTTTCACTCTTCTCAACACATCTTCGTTTGTGATCCTCTCTGTCCAACTTATTTTCTCCATCCTCCTCCAGCACCACATCTCAAATGCCTCCAACATATCCCTTTCTCTTTGTGTCATTGTCCATGTTTCACACCCATACAGTGCTATGCTCCAAACATAAGTTTTTATAAATTTCTTTTTCACTTGTTTTGATATTTTAGATGTAAATATATTTCTGTTTTTATGAAATGTTTGTTTTGCTATTGCTATTCTGGTTTTTATGTCTTGTATACATCTAGCATCTTGTACAATAAGGCTTCCGAGATATTTGAATTGGATTACATTTTCTAGTGGGTTATTTTCTATTTTTATTGTTCTGTGTGAGTTCAAACTAGCTTTGGATATGTTTAGTATTTTAGTCTTTTTAATGTTAATTTTAAGAGAAAATTCTTTAAATATGTTGTTCATGGTGTTTAAAAGTTCCTGTAGGTCATTCTGTGACTCTGCTAATGCCGCAATATCATCAGCAAATCGTATGAATTGTATTGTTTCTCCATTAAACTTAACACCCTTATCTGATTTTTCTGAGATTTTCTTTATGGCTGATTCTATAAAAACATTAAAAATGAGTGGTGAAAGTGAACAACCTTGTCTTACTCCTTTCCTTATTCCTGCTCTTCCTCTCTCGTTTCCGATTTCTATAATAGTTTCTTGGTTCTTATATAATTCAAATATAGTTCTTCTATCTCTAAAATCCAATCCAATTTCCTTCAATATTCTCATCATCCTCTTCCAGTCAACATTGTCGAACGCCTTTTCTAAATCTATAAATGCTATATGGGTGTTTAGTCCTATGTCCATTCTTCTTTCTATGATTAGTCTCAGGGCCAAAATTGCTTCTCTGGTTCCTCTGTCCTTTCTAAAACCGTATTGGTCGTTGTCTAAGTTATATTCTATTTTATCTCTTATTCTGTGTTGGATGATTTTCAGTATAATTTTGGAAGCTTGAGAAACCAAACTTATAGTTCGATGTTCTTCGCATTTTAATGTGTTCTGTTTTTTCGGCAATGTGACTATCTTAGTTGTCATAAAATCTTTTGGCATTTGTCCAGTACAATAAATAAATTTTGTTATTTTAAATATCTCTTCCACTACTTCATCATTGCTGGCGTATTTTATCATTTCTATGTATATACCATCATCACCTGCTGCCTTTCCATTCTTGATACTGTTTAGAGCTCTGTCGAATTCTTCTCTCATTATATCCGGACCTATCATTACTTCTTCTACTTCTTGTTCATCTTCTATATCACCTTGTGATAATCCTTTACCGCTGTACAAGTTTTCTAAATAATTCTTCCATCTTGCCAATATATCTTCATTACTTATCAATATTTTATCATTTTCATCTATATATATAGCTATCTATATGTATAGCTGTAGATTTCTTTTTATGTTTCTTATTTATGTTTCTAATAATGCTATATGCTATGTCCATCCTTCCTATCTTAATGAAATGAGCTATACTCTCGCAGTCTTTCTCTACTTCTTTTTCCTTTCGCAGTCGACACTTCAGAGTGATTTTATTCGTAAGTTTTCTATACATTTTAATACTATTTTCATCTCCTTTATTTCGGTATTTTCTTCTTTCTAGTAATAGTTCCATTATTTCTGTATCCATCCATTTTTTCCTAGGTTTAATTTTCTCTTTACTTAGGCATTCTTCTGCACTAGACTTTCTTATATCTCCCGTACCGTTTATATATAAAATATAAATTGTCTATGGGAAAAACGATATCCACTCGAGCGAAACCGTGGGCAAAAGTGGGCTAGTCACACCATAAAAGTATATATATACATAAACCTAGTACATAATATTTCACAATATTTTTATGTTTGAAAATATTCGCTTTACCCAGACCTATTTGAATTCTTAGAAACAGAAGGTACATTTATGTATGACTGTCTAATTTTTGAACGAAAATAAAATGTAAATTTTATTGTTTCCTCTTTTTATTACATTAAAAGTACTTTATACTAGGTTGATATTCGTAATTTGAAATTCAAAACAATATTTGTCTTTGACCTTTTACGTTTGGTTTGTGTTGTTTACTGCATATTGATTTCGCCGTTTGTTCTATGAAAATAGGAACTTAGTATTAAAATCTGAAATTTTAATAAAACATTACTAAGTATACCATAATACACATATCTAAAACCAATAAAATAATAATAGGTACCTATTAGGCATGTCGGGTAGGAACAAATTTATTTTACTTTAATATTTTTGTTAACGCAGCTGCTCAGGTTCTGGTATTTGTTTTTAACCCAGGTTGCTACTTAAACTCAAAAATGAGTAAGTACCTGCTTATTTGTTAATTTTATCTGTAGGTACAAGTAGGTACCTAGTGAGAGAGACTGTGTAGTCTCCAACTTGGCCTATCTTAAACTCGAAAGGCCACACAGATTTACGTTTTGGCAAAATAAGGCAACAAAAAGTGTAAATTGCTGTTGAGCAAAAGTAACTAAGTACCTAGTTTTATTTTAAAGGCAATAATTTTCAGAGAGAAGAGCTTATTTTGCATTCGTTATTCTGTAATCCCGTGTTCCTCTAGTACGTTCGTGGACCGTGGAGGTATTAATTATGGCAGAAAACCTATAAACTAACTCACTGATCTTAAAATAGTAGAATCATTTAATCTGCTTACAGCCCAAATGGGCCTGATCCACCGAGGAAGTAGTCTATCCACGTAGAATATTCACTCGGTTCTCTTACTTTGAACAAAGAAAAGGGCGACTCGTACTTTGAACATTTATGTCGATAAAATCGTTTTTAGACAGATTTAAGCTTTACAAAATCGCCACCAGGACATTTTAATATTTATTAATTGTATATTTCTGTTGTTTTTTTTTCTTATCGATGATACAATTTGCCTAACGCGATATAAGTAAACCATAATAAGTATTCCCGATCAGTTAGGTACGTGTTCGCAGCCGACTGCAGATAGCATAAGCAGAAGACGAAGATAGCATCAGCAGACAACGACGTGTCGCGATACAACAACATGTCGTTCGTCTGCTGCTGCTTTCTGCAGTCATGATTCGGAACCCAACTGCAAATGGCGACAGCAGACGGGCAGTGCCGTATTCCAGTTAGCTTTGAATGTTCCGTGAGCCAAGATGTCTGACAAGCTTGGAGTTTTACTTTTGTATCTTTTTCTAAAAGAGAAGAAGAAACGATGTCTTGTTTTTATTCAAATAATATCTTTTAGGACACCGTTTAAATAGTTTTTGTGAGATGCATCGTACAGTGCTAAATTAAGCTTGGTTTATCACTTTTTCTTTCTCGGAAACAGTAAAACTCGTTTATTTAAAGAGATTTCTGTCGCTCCAGCGTTGCCGTCGCCACGGTAATATTATCTATCAGTATTGTGACTCGGCCGTATTTTATAAATAAATGCCTACAGCCGCGCGGTACGTAAACATGCAACTTTAATTGCATTTGCCTACTTTGTGTTTCCATTTAGTTTTGTGATTGTAAATATACTTTTTTATATAAACAAATAAAATGCTTTGTGAATTTAATAGGAAGTGTTCAATAAAAGTGCGTGTTGTTTTTTGATTGGAAATTTATTTTTTCTTGTATTATCCATACACACAGTACAATAAATAACTATTATTAATAATAAAATACCACGTATTTACTTTAATTATACAAACTAACAAAAAAAAACAAACATGCCCCGAGGTTTTAACACAAGCGTATCTACCGTATCACGATTCATGAACCGCCTATAACTACCTATTTCACTCGTGTCAATCACTTTCCTTTACTCTATTCACTTTATTTATTAATCCAGATGGGAGATAAAAGGAAATACATCATTAAAAAGAACACACATTATGTACCTACCTACCTACTAGTAAATAAAATTATTTTATAGTGTTACCTCTCAAAGTTTCCAGGTAATCTAAAAAAAGTTATCTCTGGATGCGTTATTGACGAATTCATGTAACCAAAAACAGCACAATATATCCTACTCTTCATATTAAATATGTACTTGAACTTATTTTTAGTAAAAAAATCGCGCTTATTGTTAAAAAAACAACACACCGTCCGTTCGTCACTGCGGCACAGTGGCGACTGTCTGCACACCGAGCACATACCAAGACCGAGGCGCGTAGGCATAGCTCGCGGTTTGTCCGTTTGTATGAAGATGGATTACTGTATATAGTATTACCGTACCTGTCGAAAATTTTTTGGGCGATTTTTTTTAAATTTTATAACTATAAGGTTTATGGTAACTATAGAGCAATATTGACGCACACTCGCTAGCTGCGGAAGGTATTTCATAGAAATCCATAAAAGCCAGTAGTGTCGCTGCGACACAGTGTGTCTGCCGCTGCTATCTGCACAGCAGTTGGCTAAGAAAATCGTAACTATCTTAAAGCTTGAAATATATGGCATCTCTTGGATAAATATCCAGAAAGCTGAAAATTGGCATGATTGTAAATTTGTAAGTTAGGTACATCATAATTAGTAATAAAATTGTAAATATTCCCTATCGATCATGTTAACTCTAAAATATATTTAACCTCAAAGTTATTTTTCGGCCAAACGGTTTTTTATGAAAAAATATTTTTTCAATTCTAGTTTATTTTTTGTCGACAGTGGCAACAGCCCACGTGATTGTAAGTGGTAACTGTCGCTCATGGATGACTTAAAGTCTCTGGCATTGCTCGAGCAATGCTAGGGATTCTGCAAAGCCGCTGCCTACCATAAAGTGAGTGGGGTAGACGAAGTGATTGAAGGAGGTGAGGAAAATGTAAAGAGGGGAAATTGCGGACCAAAGTGACTTCACTCTGCCTTAAGGTAAGCAGTCAGTGGAATCTAAAAGTGGTGGCCACCATACCAAAAGCCACGTTTCAAACTGCTGCTGGTATGGTGACCTTTACTATGGCCGCTGGTAATGGGGTACGTGAAGGGAATGAGGGAGTTAAGGAAAGAAAGGAAATTGGGAAAGAAAATACAAACTCTCACTCACCGAACAAAACGCAATAGTATAAATACTACTACTCCTACGTCGATTTTCTATGAGAGGTTTGTATTTTTCCCCTGATCGATCCAGCTCATTTTTGCTGAAACCAGCGAAACTACCTTTGTATGTAAATTCCTATGCCAAATTTTAAAAAGCCACCCGTATATTATAAAGTTTAAAAGTGAGAGGAACTTTCTAGAAAAATACTTAACATTAGGATTATTGATATTAGTGTCCTATAAACTCGACGTAATGACCTCAATAAAGTCAATGGTTACGAGGTTGACTGAAGGTTGGTCCTTTAGGTATGTAAGTAGGCAAGGCCGTCTTAAGCTATACTGAGGCCCCCGGACACAAAAGAATTTGGGGCCCTTTTAAAAGTAAAGTTGCCGTTTGCACCCTCCTAAACAATAAATTCAAAACACAGCCGCCACATACAGGCGGTAGAATACACGTAAGGAGGCAAAGACTCACCTTAAGCCTAGTGATTCAATAGCGCCTGTAAGCTGAAGTTGTCATAGTTCTTACAGCACGTTTTTCGACAACGGTCAAGAGAGCTAAGCTGGTATCCAGGTACTTCCGCCCAAAAAAGGCAGTAGTACTCCATGTGGCGACGAACTTTAGCTTTGTAAAGCAATAATGTTCCGCAGTACAGTTCTGTCCTATTGAGCACACCCAGCTTTTTGGATACCAGCTTGGCTTTAGCCTTCATATGACAGCGGAAAAAAATGTCTGCGAAACTAGACTGAAAATCACTAAAGATGTCGATTTCAAGAATCCCAGGGCTCTCAGAGGTTGTAAGGACTGTTTGTGTAAATTGCGGAGTGATTACAAATGAAGCTTTCATAGCGGTGAAAGCGCAGACTTGTTTCTTGGTAATCAGATCACAGACTACAGAGTGCACTCGATTTCAGACACAAACCTTTCTTGACTTTTCTCTATAATGCACAATGGATCGAGGGATATTTGCCCGGCCCGTATAATACGTATCCTCAGTGCTGTCGTCAGTATAACAATAAATCGCCGATGGACAACATTGTCATTGATAAGCAGTAAAAACAAAAACGCATCAAGCAGCACGCTGTAGCACAGGCGGAATAAATGTAATTTCGTGCGTCCAGATATGGTTTAACCCTTAAACAGTTACTTTTCTACTATGATCATTCACTGTGGGTAATTAAATACATGATATAATTAATCCATTAATTATATAATTATATCATTAATTATATTATTATGTCATTAATTATATTATTATTTCATTAATTATATTAGTATGCTGTTGGTTTTCTGGTGAAAATGAGAAGGTCAACGTGATATATCTGGCGTAGAGTCTACGCTACTATTTTATAGTACCTAGTAGGTACTTTGCTGAATTAAGTTCTTTGACAATTGTTTTTAAATATCTTGTGACAATAGCAAATTTAGCTGTATAGCAAATTTTTTTATACATCCAGCACATAATCTCAATATGAATATTAACAATTCATAATTTTTCACTTTCTTATATGGAAAGTTTTCCGAAAATATTGAAAATTAGTTTGTTTATAGATTTTCCAAAACTGTTGATATAACGAAAACATAATTTCAATACATAAATTGTAGACAATTTTCTCTAGATTTAGTCTGAAAAGACATATTATCAAAAAACTGCCTTTCGACATCATATTTCCAATAAGGCGGCACGAGCGGCAGAGATACGACGAGGTAGCAAAGTAGAAATTTGGAAAAACACATCCAAATCTATAAACATTCCAAATTTCAAAACACCCCGAAAACTTGTCAGGTAAAACTGTCTACTGACGGGGGCCCTACCACAACCTCTATAGCAATCTTAATATAACCTTACTTTGTCTCTATCCTTGTTTTTAATGGTACAAAAGAAAAAGACAAAACACAAAGTAACTTTAAAATAATACTGCCTTTAAGAGGTGGTGGTAGGCCCCCAGGACTAATTAGTGCGAAGTGCGTGAGGAAGGTGAAAGAGAAAAAAATTTACAATTTCATTCAACCATATAAAAAGTAGGTAATTATCTAAATTTAGCTATTATTTCGATTATTTGATTTAGAGCTGACTTTTTTTTTATTAAAAGAACCCGAACAAAATGTTTTGCTTTTGCGTTTTGTTTTGCGCCTCCCTGAGGATGGGGGCCTCGGGCACGTGCCCCGTGTGCTCTTATGGTAAAGACGGTAGTTAAAGTAGGTCTCCTTGCGTTCACCTTTCTATCTATACTAGTCTATACTATTATACTATTTACTATAATATAATAATATTATAAAGAGGAAAGATTTGTATTTTTGTATGCAACAAATAAACACAGAAACTACTGGACCGATTTCAAAAATTATTTTACCATTAGAAAGCTACATTCTCTCAGTAAGTAACATAGGCTATATATATTACTAGAAAATTTAGAGATCCTTAGAAATTCCTACGAAAACTAAGCCAAGGTGTAAAAAGAATAACTAAAAATGTCTTTCATCTCATGCGCTGCGGAAATTACTTATTGATGATAGAACAAAAGACATATCAACAAAAAACATAAAAAACATATCAATATCAACAAAAAACATCGCGAGACATATGGTCTCGCAATGGTTTTTAAAATGATTAACTATTGTAGTTCTGTTACTATCTACGTTTTTACATTTTACAAGTGGATAGAAATTCCGATCAAAATCAGAAATTGTTATCCCTTCCATTTTAATAATTCTTATCCAAATAAATCGAACATTCCATTCAAAAGATATTACGATATTCAAAATGTAAATGTTAACATTCGCAAAAAATACACGCCGCCGAGCGCAGTGAGCAACGCGGCGTGAGAGAGTGCGGTCAACGAAAATGCGGGGCAGAGGCGTGCGTGCACATATATGAAAGTAATGGAAGTTTTAATTAATAAGTTAAATTATCTTTATTTATCCCAAAATGTTTAAAAAAATGTGCACCCGTGCAAAGCCAGGGCGGGCCGCTATCTTGAATGTTTTTCTTCTTATCGTGTTGAAACGGGCGAGTTAAATCAGTGATGACCAGTACTCTGCCACTAACAGTGCGTTGTCTGTAGCGTTGTACAGGTCCATGCGTGTACAAGTGACAGGGCAGGCAGAGCATGATAATAAATGTGCCATGGTCTGGTGAGAGACACCACTCAAGCTAGCAGTTTCCGAGCTATAGTCCTAACTTCTCCTTACTTCGCCCAAGCAATGTCATTTGCAGATGCAAGGCCCTCATATAGCAGCATAGTATTAAAAACTTCAAATACATATTGTATAGCGGACGTAATGCCAATGGCATTCTCTACCAGTCTACCTTTTGAGGTGGTGCAGAGAAACAAAGTAGGTGAGAAGAAGAAGAAGTTACACAGTTTTAAATAAGAATTCTTATAAAACATTATATTTGTATTACATACATTGCATTATACATTGCCATATATAATAAAGGTCACTGAAATCTCAGAAACTACAAGTGCAAGGAGTATCAAATTTTGCATGGGGGTTCCTTTTAGGACGTAGGTGTTCACTAAGGCTAGATTTTGGGAAATTCATTTTCTAAGGGGTAAACAGGGGCGGCAAAGTTTGTATGAAACTTTTATAGTTTTGATAGTAGGGTTTTCAAATTACTAGAAAATACTAATACTAGGTACTATTACTATCTAATAATACTATTTAATAAAGTTTATTAATTTTCTAAACAACCCTTACAAAGGGGTGAAATAGGGGGTATAAGTTTGTATGGAATTTTTTTTATTTTAAAGCTATCGACTCCAAACTCATAATATTCTTAGTGAGTCATCTTCTATTCATAGTATAAACGGAAGTCGCTAGAAAGCGTCGGTCTCTCGGTTTAAACGCGCTAATCACGAGAACTACTCAATGGACTTGGATGTGGTTTTCACTATTAAATTGTGGATTACTCAACTCAGGCTTTCAACATCAGTATAGATGCATTATACATCAAGAATACATCAACCTATCACTTAGCCGAGCCAGTAACGATAATATTAAACCGAAATAGTTAGCCGCCAGCGCACTATTATAATAATACCAGCATGTTTTACCGCCCACTGCAGGGCAAAGGCCTCTTCTCATATATAGAGAAGGTATGAGCATTAATCACCACGCTTGCTCAAGGTCGATTGGCAATTTCAGACTCTTAAGTCCAGGTTTCCTCACGATGTTTTCCTTCACCGTCAGTCAGAAATGTCCAAGATAAACTTAGAAATGTACATCCGAATACAATCCGAACTTTGTAGATTACGTTAGAATTTATTCAAAAATTTTTAAAAAGGCTTGTAGCACAGCCTAATCCTTATATTTGAGCAATAAAATAAAACAATCAGACAATAAAATAAAAGCAACTTGGACTTATTATTAATAGTGAAACTGGTCGTAACAAATTGCGCGATGCCAATTTTGAACTAAAAATAAATAATAAAATTGTTGCAAATAATTTAGATGTAGCACAAACGTTTAACGATTTCTTTATAAAAGTACCGGTTAATGCAACTAGGTCCTTAGATTCTTGCCCAGTCAAAGTCGAAACCTTAGCTAGAGGCAGCGTGGGAGAGTGCAGTGTTTACTTTTGTTTCCAGTATATTAACCCCAATGATATTATAAAAGTCTTTAAGTCACTTAACTCAAAAAACAGTGCTGACTTATGGGGTATTTCAGTCAAGCTAATCAATAATATAATATTTAGTATAGCTCCACATCTTGCTACCATATTTAATAGATGTGTGGATACAGGCGTGTTTCCTGATCTGATGAAACACAGTAAAGTGATACCTTTATTTAAAAATGGATCAAAAAGTGACACAAGTAACTTTAGGCCTATTTCCATATTGCCAGCTATAAGCAAAGTGTTTGAGAAAATAATATTGCAACAATTAGAAGTCACTTTATCTCCAATAACTTATTACGCAATGAGCAATATGGCTTTATGAAAGGTCGTTCTACAATAGATGCAGGTGTTACATTAATTAGGCATATTCATAGTGCCTGGGAAAATTCGATAGATGCTATTGGTGTCTTCTGCGACCTCTCAAAAGCCTTTGACTGCGTCGAACACAATACGCTTCTACGAAAACTCAGTCATTATGGTATCAGGGATGCTGCACTCAATCTAGTTGCCTCTTACTTAAGCGATAGAGTACAATATGTTGATATAAACGGAAGTAGGTCTATCGGATTACCTGTAGCTATTGGCGTGCCACAAGGTTCCATTTCAGGCCCTTTTCTTTTTCTGGTTTATATTAATGATTTGCCATTCCATGTTCAGAATTTTTGCGATATTGTACTGTTTGCTGATGATACGTCGATTTTATTTAAAGTTAATTGTAAGAATCCGAATATTGACAACGTGAATAATTCACTAGTGAAGGTTCTGGACTGGTTTAGTGCGAATAACCTATTGCTTAATCCAAAAAAAACTAAATGTTTTAAGTTTACTATGCCCAATACTAAAAGTCTAGCTATAAGCATAAGTTTAAATAATGAAACTTTAAGGCGAGGTATTCCTAGAGATAGGCACTCGAAGGTAGTATAAACGCTAGCCCAGCCTTCGCCAATACAGTACGACGTATTTATCTACGATCATCATACGATGACAGCGGTGGGCCCGGCGTGACGTCACGCGTTGACAGTTTGCGCACCGCAAGCTCCGTGTTGTAAAGCTCGTGCCACGGCATAATGCAGACACATACAGTAGGTATATTTTTTAATATGATTTTAAAAAATCAGTATTTTACTACAGTGTTGTGAGCAATGTAATGTAGGCTTATGAAACCTTAAATGAAAGTATAGTGGTGGTATTAAATAATCTTGTCGAAGTAACAATAAAATGTTGGATAAAGTTACATACTAAAGTTTATTTTTTTATTTTATTTTTAATTATTGAACATCATGCACGAAAGTACAAAGGTGGAATTCTTTAGCAATCGGTTTAGGGTTAAGTTTAGGAAACAAAATCAGAGATGGAAGCCAAAAGAGACAAATCTTTGGAGACGACGTACTTGATTTTAAAAGATGCGTATGTAAATTGTTCAATATAATTTAGGGCTTGTTTCACAATTTAAATCATTCATCAATTGACAGTTAAATAGTTGATGATTAAGAAAATAATAAAATAAACCAAATAACAAACACTTGTCTTAATAACATAGTAACAACTAGACGTCGGTCTAATACAAAAATCAAGCAAAAACACCTTCACCTATATAAACGTAGATATCGATACAATCTACTTCTAATTTTGCATAAACATTTTTTAACAGAATTGATGGAAGATGTGTTCCGTATTTTATTAAAATTCATCCTTTAAAGGGGCTAGAAAGGAAAAAAAGTTATTTTGGGGATGATTTGCTTCGAAGTTGATATCAATACACCTTAATGCTTTCGATTTAAAATATTTAATTTTGACACATGTTTGAAAACTCAATCAATCTTCTTCAAATGAAGTTGCTATAGTTATTTTTGGATAGCTATTTTCTAAGAGTGATATTGTAATGAGAATGTTTAAGAAAACTTTCGCCACCATTTAGTAGACAGTGCTATCAAAACAAATATTTATCTTTGCTCATTTCGCAAATTTTAATGTTTAATTTACAAAATGGATAATTCACATGCTTAAGGACAAAAGAAAATTACTGAAAAGATTTTCTAAAATGGTGCCCACCAGGTGGCAGCACCGATGCGTCAGGTCTAGCTGTCAAGCGCTTTTATAAAAGTTAACCCCTGATTGGCCCAATGTGACAGTTGAAGTAGTGCCAACTGGTGGCAAAATTTCCTAAACACCCTCATTGAGTACTATGATAACACAATCATTGTGTCGAATAATTGAAATCCATCTCTCATACGGTAAATTACAGTACCCTCTTTTGTTTCGCTACGGCGAGGATAGATACTTCACTTTTGTACCCCAGTAATATAAACATAGTAGTATCCACTAGTAGTAGCTAGTAGTAAGTTTTCATTCTACCGTGTAATGATTATGAAAGGAGAAGATAATCATCTGCTATATTTTCATGTGTCGTTTAGCCAGTTTTGTTGTTTGCGAAAACGATAAATTTGAGTTATATTAGAAACAATCAGGCGCAGCTTACAGTGGACAGTTATATATACTTGCAAGATGCGATAGGAACACAGGACGTTGATGCTGATCAGCTGGGTCAAAAGGTGGTGCTGGCTACTTCTTTTACAGAAGGGGAAAAAGCACGCTATATGAATGAGCGGGCACAAGTCACTACGGTCAAATTGAGAGCGCGCCAATGCGCAATATAAATCCACCAAAATTGTGCAATGGTACCAGATTGCAATGCAATAAACAATGTTATGTAATCAAAACAACTATACTAATCGGTTATTCTCGAGAGGATTCTGTGGATATTTGTTCCTAGGATTCCCCCTTACACCATCAAATACCACTTTTAATTCAAAAGAGTGCAGTTTCCCATCAAAGTTTGTTTCAGAATGACCATAGACAAAGATCAAGGTTAAACTCTTAAGGTAACGGGTTCACTTAAAGGAAAGTTCACTTAAAGTTCACTTAAAGGAAAGTTGTATGTGGCATGCTCCAGAGTAAGTTGAGTAACCTGGTAATAGTAAAACCAAAACTATACCTATATATTTAGATAAAAGCAAAAGTTCACTTACTCAATCATCACGAAATTTCAGAAAATACAAAAGCTCTCAAATTTTGCATGAGGGTTCCTTTTAGGAGATAGGTGCTTACTGAGATGAGATTTTACGAAGGGGGTTTATAGGGATGACAAAGTTTGTATGTATGAAACTTCTATAGTTTTTTTATTCATCATCATAATCATCATCAGCCTACGGTAGTCCACTGCTGAACATAGGCCTCTCCCAAGGCGCGCTATCTTGCCCAATTCACGGCCGTTTACATCCAGTTTCTGCCAGCCGCCCGTTGTAAATCGTCGCGGTCTCCACTCCAAAACCTTGTGGCTCCAGCGATTGTCTGATCTGCGACAAATATGACCAGCCCATTGCCACTTCAGAGTGTTAATTCGGAGAGCTATATCGGTAACTTTAGTTCGCCGTCGAATCTCCTCGTTACGGATTTTGTCGATCAGATGAACGCCAAGCTCTGTCTCTGTCTAAAGCTCTCTGAACGATTTTCAACTTATGGACCAGTCCATTACTGAGTGTCCACGTTTCAGCACCATAGGTCATTGTAGGTAGGACGCATTGGTCAAACACCTTGGTCTTTAGGATTTGCGGTATGGTCGACGTAAAGACTTGACGGAGTTTATGGAACGCTGCCCAACCCAACTGAATCCTCCTGTCGACTTCCTTTTCGAAGTTTTTTTTACCTAGTTGTAGTTGTTTTTTATTAGGATTTCCAAATTACTAGAAAATACTCATTTTTTATTACTAAGAAATTACCATTATTAAGTGGGCAAATAGGAGTCGCAAGTTTGTGTGAAATTTCGTCAGTTTTACTGGTAGCGGGTAAATAGATTTAAATGGGATTCACCATAATGACGGATTATACTGATATTTATTACTGATACATTGTACGAGTGCCGTAAGATCAGGCAGGTAATATCCTCATACAGGCACACATGAATTATCACGCGAACGATGTCGTGGGCAACAGCTAGTCACAACCACAGTATATATATTATTTAAATAGTTTGATCGCTTTTTACGATATTTTTTAATTATTTTAAATTTTAAGAATTTAACAATTCACATAACTACTTGCAAATGATAGAACAATAGCCTACTTACTACCTAGTATAGGATAGAATAGGATATTAATAATTAGTGATTTAGAAATAAAAGGGCATTCATTATTTCCTAATTATCGCTCATTTTAATGTTTCTTACTGTCATTCCTCTAATTTGCGGAGGATATATAATAATTTCAGGCAAAAGTCTGTACATATAAAATTTAATAATTTTTGATTCCATTTTTCTTGTCAAAATTTATGATTATAATCTTCCTCGAGAACTGGACTATCATACGCAAATAAATTCCAGAGATTAGCGCGTTCAAACAAACAAACAAACTCTTCCGCTTTACATAATAGTATTGATTTAGGATTTTATTGACAGTGATTGTACTCGTACCAACCTGTAAAACAAAGTCCAAACGTGAAGTCATAATTACATGTAATTAACTTACTGTAACATTTATATATTAATTATGACACCAATGAAACGTCAGTTTACCCAAAATACAATGCATTTTTAAATACTATTAGATTTTATAATAAAAATGAATTCATAACAGAAACATAATGTTAAAATATACTTTTTTACCTATTCTATTACTATTATTTGTTTAGCCTTCGTGAAGCTATTATTTTCTCAAATTACGCGCTTTTTCTGGATAACAAAAAAATTTACACAGGTCCGACCTCTGACGCTGTCCCAGCGGGACTGAATGAGGAGCGCGGAAGCCTCAGCAAGGACGAAAACTCATTTTCTTAGGAAACGGAGGAGAAGACGTTCTAAATTTTACTTTTTGATTACCGAAAAACCTTACATTTTCAACGACAATTCATTTGATATAAGTTTCATTACACAAAAACTAATACACACTGAATGAAATGGGTTTGAAAATTAGTTTAGACTTATCTTTGAGACTAAAATGGATCGAGCCAAATTGCAGACATTTCGTATTGAATTACCGAAATCTCTAGATTAAAGACTGAATAATAATATATATGATTTTCAGATTTTAATTCCATCGCGTTTAGGAATAAAACAGAAAACTAAGAACCTGTTTTTGAGCATTTTGGGAAAAGCTCGCCTTAAGCTTTGTTCAATCTACAGTTTTTTTGGTTTCAACTTTAGATAACAAGCTTCAGTGGGGTACCCAAATATCGTGTCTTGCAGGTAAACTTAGTTCCGCGGCCTTTGCAATAAGAAAAGTAAGACAGTTTACCGACATTGAAACAGCCAGACTTGTTTATTTTAGCTATTTCCATAGCGTGATGTCATACGTTATACTGCTCTGGGGCAGGGCTGCGGATATTGAGTCAATTTTTATACTTCAAAAACGAGCGGTGCGATCTATTTACAATTTGGGTCCTTAGATTTCAATGTTTGTTATATTTTATTTATATTTTTATATTACTTACCTTCATATACAAATGAAGGATATACTTAAGTAAATAGTTTTGTTATTTTTAATTTTAATAAGATACCTACCAATGTATAAGTAGGCAACTGTTTCTATTTTTAAGTGAATTTTTGCACACCCTCTGGGTAAGATATGGCTTAAAGGTAATATTGTATCTCAACATCTACATTATTGTATACCCATATTTATGCAAATAAAAATATTTGATTTGATTTGATTTGATTAGAGTTTCACTATGAGATAAGTTTAAAGAGATAGGTATTGTTACGACGATTACCTATGCTAGAATGTTCGCAAGTACCTACCTACTCGTGTACGACGAATACCTACGCTAGAACATTCGCAAGTACCTACCTACACGTTTAACAATAGCTCATCGGCGGTAGGCATACCTACGCGTCGCAGCTAAGTACCTACACTCATTGTTCTGTTATCGAGAATTGTCGGCATCTTTGTAGTAATAACGGGAAGGTTCTAGAAACCTATTAAATGACTATAAAAAGGATACGTCGGCACTTCGTTCAGTTGTGAATACAGCGATCTCGAGCGAACATCTAAGCGATACGGAAGAGCGATATACGAAGCGTTATAGTGCAGTATAAGTGTTTATTGCTTTAATTTGTTACTGTTAGTTTACTGTGTGAGTCTTAAATAAACTCATCATCGCGTAACTGGCATTTTACATCGAACCCCCATCCTGACACGTAACAATTGGTGACAGAAGTGAGAATGCCAGTCACACCACGCGACGAGGGAGTACGCACTCGACGACAGGCGGCGGTAGACGACACTCGTGAACCATCGATTATGGCCGATAGTGAAGAGACTAGCGCAGCAGTATTTAGTAATCCGGGCACTTCTGCGGCGTCGACGGGTATGGGCTCTGGCTTTGACATGTCGTCCCTTTTGGCCGTTATACAGGAGGGTCAACGCCAAGCTGAAGAGCGCCAACGCCAAGCTGAAGAGCGCCAACGCCAAGCTGAAGAGCGCCAACGCCAAGCTCTTCTGGACCTTAAGGGAGCTATCCGTGAGGACCTTCAAGAAATGATGGACTCTAAGTGGGAAGGGTTTAGCACCGTTATCAGTTCTCTTCAAGAAGACGTTGAAGTAGTGAAAAAACGTACCAGCAAACATGATGAAATTCTCGAAGATGTCCAGACCAGCATGAACCATCATGACAAGATGATTAAAGAGCTGCAGAAGACCAAGGTCCTATATTCAAGCACTACGCCTATGGCCGCGGCAGTCACTTCCGGAGGTCCCAAGTTTAAACTTCCCTCCTTTGACGGCTCGTCTTCCTGGACGGCCTTTCGACACCAGTTCGAGGTAGTTGCCAAAGGAAATGGATGGGAAGATGATCACGCACTGACGGCGCTTACTTTGGCACTTAGAGGGGATGCACTGCTGATTCTAGAGAACATACCTGCTGACCGACGAAGCTTAGTCGCACTCCTTAAGGCTTTGGAAGCTCGATTTGGCGATAAGCACCTGGAGCATGTTTATCGAGCTCAGCTGAAGGATCGAATTTAGAAGCCAAGTGAGGGACTTCAACAATGGGCTGCTGAAATTGAACGCCTGGTACGACGAGCCTATGCCTCCAGTACATCATCTGTGGACCACATAGTTGTGCAAGCTTTCGTGGATGGCATAAGAGAGTTTGAGGTCAGAACAACTGTTCGGTTGGCACACCATACATCTTTAGAAGCGGCCTTAGCACATGCCCTTGAGGTGGAAGCTGTGCGAAACGACTACAAGTCGCATAAAGTACGGGAAGTTGTTGCAGCTGTTAGACCACGAGGTGGACCTATGTGCTACGGATGCGGCAAGCGGGGCCATATCCGAATCAACTGTCCAGACCAGAGAAGAAGTAGAATGGTGTCAGCTACTACTCAGGTTGATGCTAGTCAAGATCCGTTACGTCAAGCCCCCACAGTGCAAGTATCACAGGCATGTGACGGTAATAGCCTGGTAACAGCTGGAGAAATCAATAGTAAACCTGTTCGCTTTACGATAGATACGGGCGCGTCGAAGACCATCGTACGACCAGAACTTCTGCAGCAAACAATTCAGTGGGAAGACGCACGACCATCTTGCAAATTGCAAACAGCGACTGGCCAGCCAGTGACCGTCCTCGGAGTTACGGATGTGAGAATGAAACTAGGAGAGAAGACTTATCATCAATCTGTTTTGGTGACGAGCATAACGGATGACTGCATTATCGGCTTAAACTTCCTGCGAATGCAACAGTGCGTTGTCGATATTGCTAAAGGTGTTCTAAGCTTCTCAGACCAAGAGGTCTTTCTAGAAGGCTGTTCTTCAATAGCGGTCTACAGTGCCAAAACGGTAACATTGGCACCGAGATCAGAAACCTTAGTCGACGTAAGGTTTCCTGAGGATGTAACTGCTGATCGTTGCGTCATGGTGGAAGATCCTGGGCGCCATACCAGTAGAATTACAGCCAGAACTTTAGTCATGACTAGAAGTGGAGCAAAAGTTAAAATTGCCAACATTAGCAATTCGGCGATGTTATTAAGGAAGAACGCGATCGTTGGACGATGTGAGGCTGTGAGCAGTCTGAGGAAGATCCAAGAGAACGTCCAGACTGCCTCTTCGGCAAACCATATGGGCCCGTTATTAGAGACCACGAAGAAAAGTTTGTCACCCAACGAATATCGGGAAGCAGAAAAGCTGCTGCTGGACTACAAGGACATTTTCTCCAAAGAAGAAAACGACCTTGGAAGAACGGGGTTAGTGAAACACCCGATCGACACAGGTGCTACACAGCCTATTAAACAAAGACCTAGACGAGTGCCACTAGCAAAAGAACAAGAAGTAGCCGAGCTGATTGGAAATATGGCACGAACCAAGATCATAGAGCCATCGTCCAGCCCATGGTCTTCACCGGTGGTACTCGTGAAGAAGAAAGATGGTAGTACCAGGTTTTGTGTAGACTACAGGATGCTGAATAACGTGACCAAGAAAGACAGCTATCCTTTGCCCCGGATTGACGACACTTTAGACATGCTTGGAGGCATGAAGTGGTTCTCTACGGTAGATCTGAAAAGTGGCTACTGGCAAGTGGAACTCCGGCCAGAAGATAAGGAGAAGACTGCATTTACCACCGGTACTGGCAAAGGCCTGTGGCAGTTCCGGGTAATGCCATTTGGATTGTGTAATGCACCAGCTACGTTCGAAAGGCTTATGGAACGCGTACTAGTGGGTCTTTTGGGAGATGCCTGTCTGGTGTACTTAGATGACGTAATAGTTATGGGACGCAGTTTCACGGAACATCGCAAGAATCTTGAGAAAGTGTTCAAGAGATTTCGTGAATCAAACTTGAAACTTAATCCGAGGAAGTGCGCCTTTTTCAAGAAAGAAGTTTCATTCTTAGGCCACATTATTTCGGATAGAGGTGTTCAAACGGACCCAGACAAAATAAAAGCGGTGCAAGAGTGGCCTGTACCAAAAACTAAAACCGAAGTTAGAGCCTTTCTGGGACTTAGTGCTCACTACCGGCGTTTTGTGAAGAACTTCTCTGAAATAGCCAAGCCATTACACCACCTTACAGAAGAAAAGAGGAACTTCGTTTGGGACTCGGATTGTCCACGTGCGTTTACACGACTCAAAGAATTGCTGTGTTCAGCTCCAGTCCTGTGCTACCCTAATAGAGAAGGCAGATTTATTGTGGACACAGACGCCAGTAATACTGGAATCGGAGGTGTGTTATCTCAGGAGCAAAATGGTCAGCAAGTGGTCATCGCATACTTCAGCAAGTCTTTATCGAAGCCTGAGAGAAACTACTGTGTAACTCGGCGTGAATTACTAGCAGTTGTGAAGACCTTACAACATTTTAATAAATACTTGCTGGGAAGAGAGTTCACACTACGAACAGATCATGCGGCACTGAAGTGGCTACTCCAGTTTAAGAATCCTGAAGGCCAAGTCGCGAGATGGATCGAACAACTACAGGAGTACAACTTTGTAATAGAACACCGCAGTGGAAGGATTCACTCCAATGCTGATGCCTTATCGCGACGTCCATGCTCCCAGGATTGTAAACACTGTTTGAAGCATGAGTCCAAGGAGGTAGTGAAAATTGTCAAGACTCAGGGGACCGATGAATCCTGGGACAAACACGAAGTCAGTAAGGCACAGAAAGAGGACAGAGATCTTAAATTGATAATGGACTGGAAGGCTCAGGGTCGGAAACCAAAATGGCAGGACGTATCAGCCGCAAGCCCAATTACGAAGGCCTACTGGGCTCAGTGGGACAGTCTGAGTTTGGAACAAGGCGTGCTATATAGAAAGTGGGAATCACCTGACGGGAAGGACCAAGTTCTACAGATGGTGATCCCGAGAAACAAAGTTGCACCTGTTCTGCGCTTAGTGCATGATGGTGCATCAGGTGGTCATCTTGGTGTGAAGAAGACTTTGGTAAAGGTGAGAAAACGGTTCTACTGGGTACGCTGTCCGGAAGACATCGAGGAGTGGTGCAGAAAGTGCTCTACGTGTGCTTCAGTAAAAGGACCTCGTACTAGATCAAGAGGCAAGCTACAGCTGTACAGTGTCGGAGCCCCATGGGAGAGAATTGCCATTGACGTAGCTGGACCATTTCCCGTGACAGAAGATGGCAACCGCTTTATAGTAGTAGTTCAAGATTACTTTACCAAATGGCCCGAAGTGTTTGCGACACCAAACCAAGAGGCTCAGACCGTGGCCAAAAAGTTGATCCAGGAAGTAGTGTGTCGATTTGGTGTGCCGTTGGAACTGCATAGTGACCAGGGAAGAAATTTCGAGTCAGCCCTGTTTCAAGAGATGTGTAATCTAGTCGGCATACATAAAACACGGACAACACCAGCGCACCCGCAGTCTGACGGCATGGTAGAACGGTTCAACCAGACTTTGGAAAACCATTTGGCCAAGGTTGTCGAAGACCATCAACGAGACTGGGACCGTTACATTCCACTCTTCCTGCTATCATATCGGTCCGCGGTTCATGACACTACACGATTTACGCCGGCCAAAGTCAACTTTGGAAGAGAGATACGCCTACCAGTAGACTTGATTACCGGAACACCTCCTGATACGCCAAAGCCGACAGTAGAATACGTCGCAAACTTGCAGGCACAGCTGGATAAGACACATGATCTAGTGCGAGATAACAACCTCAAGGCTAGTGAGAAGATGAAAACTCGTTATGACAGGAAAGCAAGTAATCATGGCTTCGAGGAAGGTACGCTCGTGTGGTTACATAATCCTCTCAGGAAAATCGGCAAGTCACCGAAACTACAGGCCCGCTGGGAGGGTCCCTAGAAAGTGATCACAAGGATCAATGACGTGACCTATCGCATAAGACAGGGCGATAGAAAGAAGCCGAAGATCGTCCACATCGATCGACTAGCACCCTATCACGGTTCTAACGCTGCTCGGGACGAGCATGATTAAGAGGGGGGCAATGTTACGACGATTACCTATGCTAGAATGTTCGCAAGTACCTACCTACTCGTGTACGACGAATACCTACGCTAGAACATTCGCAAGTACCTACCTACACGTATACGACAAATACCTACGCTAGAACGTTCGCATGTACCTACCTACACGTTTAACAATAGCTCATCGGCGGTAGGCATACCTACGCGTCGCAGCTAAGTACCTACACTCATTGTTCTGTTATCGAGAATTGTCGGCATCTTTGTAGTAATAACGGGCAGGTTCTAGAAACCTATTAAATGACTATAAAAAGGATTCGAACGTCGGCACTTCGTTCAGTTGTGAATACAGCGATCTCGAGCGAACATCTAAGCGATACGGAAGAGCGATATACGAAGCGTTATAGTGCAGTATAAGTGTTTATTGCTTTAATTTGTTACTGTTAGTTTACTGTGTGAGTCTTAAATAAACTCATCATCGCGTAACTGGCATTTTACATCGAACCCCCATCCTGACACGTAACAGTATTTTGACAGTGGCGTCTAAATTCTTTGCTAACATTATGTTTATCAAGAAAAATATTCACTTGTATTCAAGAAACTGTGACATGCATTCTGTGAATACTCGAGGTAAACATAAGTTAGTTGGTACATACCATCGCCTAAATAAAGTAAACAACAAATTTGCGGGTCTTGGTGTACGCTTGTATACTTATATAACTTTTATATATAACTACCCATTGATGTTTCGAATCTACCCTTAGAGAAATTCAAACAAACTTTTAAAATCCGTCTTATTTAAAAGGGTTATTATAATATTAATGATTATTTAAATGATAAAATAGCATGGGTATAGTTGCTCGTTTAATGCAAGATTAATGTTATATTGATTAATTATTATTATTGTAGTTATATTGACTTTGATTAACATTTGATTGTAGTTATATTATTATAGGAAAATTTTAAAAAAAATTATTGACTATTGCAGTAAAAGTAAGATGTGAAGTGAATGCATATCATGATCATTATGAACTCGTAAGACATAAAATTTTATTATGGTTCTTTTTACCACCCATGCCTTGCATTGTCATGCTCACTAAAATGTCATGACTTGTGGTGTCGTATTGGCCGAGTCATCACCTTCCCTCTGATATGGCGAAGGTGATGATGGCTGGTCTGTGCGTCATGCTCGTGAACGGGTGCTACCTGGAATGACTGGTCAATCTTGGCATGGCATACATTTAATACTTAATTCAGTATTACCTTGTAGTTCAATATGACTGGGAAATGCATCTACTATTTTTTAATTTTAATTAGTATACGTAGTCAAATTACCATACTAGATGAAACTAAATAATTGAAATCCTCTATTTTCGTTTCTTTTCTTTTTTCAAAAATGTTATTAAATAATTAGTTGTTTTGTAATAATTACTTTGTATGGTTCTTTGGTTGCGTTGATGTGTTAAAATTGTTAACTCATACAAAAAATTGTAATTATCTGGCGATTGAAAAGAGTGGCGTGAGTTTCTTGCCAGTTCTTCTCACAGCTCTACCTCGTCAGCGAACTGGCTGTAGGTTAATTAGCTGACTTCATGTAATTTGACTTTTCATAAGTATCATTCTGTGATCAAAATGAAATAAATACTTTGACTTTGACTAGTAATTTGGTAATCCTACTATAAAAACTATAGAAGTTTCATACAAACTTTGTCACCCCTTTATACCCCCTTAGAGGATAGATTTTGCAAAATCCCGTCTAAGTGAGCACCTATATCCTAATAGGGACGATCATGCAAAGTTTGAGATTCCTAGCACTTGTTGTTTCTGAGATTTCGTGATGAGTGAGTGAGTGACCTTTTGCTTTTATGTATATAGATAGCTTTTGCCCGCGGCTTCGCTCGCGTGAATATTGTTTTTTCCAATAGACATTTTTATATTGTTTAAATACTGTTTTCCATAGTATTTTTAATCTCCCATTCATACAAACCCTCTTTCACCTACCTAAAGATATCCCTCGTAAAAACAATATACAATACACAAAGGCAAATTTTCACTACAATAACTTTTCCCTTCCCCTCCTTCCCTATCGCCCTTTTTCTCCACTCTCCACAGTTTCCGCTTCTCTCCTCACCTCCCTCTTCTCCTCTTCACCTCCTTCAGCATCCCTTGCCCCTCCTCTCTTCTCTAGCCCTTCCCCATTTCTTCTCCTTCCTTCCCCTCATTTTGTTCTCCCTTTTTATCACTTCTTATCCCTTTCCTTCCGTTTTCTCTCCATTCGAGAACTCCTTCCTTTCCTTGTCCCTTCCCCCTCCCTCACTTTCCTCTCACTTTCCTCTCACATTCCCCTCACTTTCTCTTCACTTCTCCCTCGCTTCTCCCTGGCTTTCCCTTGACTCCCCCCTGACTTCTTCCTGACTTTTCGCTCACTTCTCCAGTACTTCCTTCTCATTTCCCCCTCACTTCCCTTAAACTTCCCTCTCACTTTCCTCTCCCTTCCTTCTTTCCCTCCCTCCTCCCCCTTCCTTCCCCCTCCCTGCAAATTTTAAGTCGCTAACTTCAAAAGCAAAAGATCTTTCCATTGAATATTTTATCCCTAATTTCACCACTCTAAATCCACCCCTGTTAAAATGAAATTATGAGAATATTTTTTATTTAAATAGAAGTATTCCAAAACAAAATTTCAAAACTGTAAGTTAAAAAATGAAGAAGTTTCATACGATCGTTTTCACCCTTTTTCACACACTTAGGGATTAAATTTTAAAAACCCTTTCTTAGGACACCTCTAGATATTAAGATAAACACACCCTCCAAATTTCAAGACAGTACGACCAGCGGTTTAGGCTGTGCGTTGTCTGTCAGTCAGTCAGGACAAAGCCATATATAATATGTACTATGGATGTATGGATTAGACGATCAGCCATCGGGGATCAAAGCATACAGGCTGCTAGGAATGCTAACACGCGATAGAGCCACATAAAGCTGACCGTGCGAAAAACAGCTAATACTTAGATCCACACCCACAACTTTTAGTGTCTTACCTTGGGCTTTATTAATAGTTATCGCAAAACATAGGCTCACTGGAAACTGGACTCGTTTAAAACTAAACGAAAGATTGTTTAGAATGACAGGAATCCGAGGAATAAAAACACTATCAGCTATTCCGCAACCTGTTAAAATCTCTTATTCTATAAGATTTCGTAGTAAATTAATGAATGTTCGATGTGATTCTTTAAATTGGCATAACTTTTTTATTTATGAACCGATTGACATGAAACAAATACTAAATGTTAAGTGAAGCTTACCACAATATATTATTAAAAACCATATTTAAATCGGATAAGCCGTTTCTGAGATTAGCGTGAACAAACGCACAGACAAACAGACAAACAGACAAAAATTTTAACAATCATTGTTTTGGGTTTTATTTGCATTGATATAGGTCCTAATAGTATTTTTTCTCATATATCTTCCATGTACAGACAGCGATCGGTTACTTTTTTATAATATGTATAGAATAGATGCTTAAGGCTCGCCGTTACACAGTTAAGTCCGAAGAGGTTTATGTGTACGGCCACATACAATGTGTAACTAGTTTTTAAGTATTTTGGAAATAAATAAATAAAATTGCAAGTAGTAAAGTCTCATGCTGCCTTCGTCACCTACTTTGATAATAATTTATTATTAGCGATAAAATAACTAAAAGCAAGGTACGTCTACCTTTAAGTTTTTTAGCGAAAAATATGTTAAAGTGTAATTTTACATGAACTAGTGTTAGAGTATTAGAGCGTTTAACAATAAAATTTAGAATAAGACTATTGCGAAACATAATACTTTATGCATTAGTAGATAGTGGTGGTCTAGTTAAACAGTTGGATGTGAGTGAGTACGTTTCAATGTATTATTGGTGTACGCACAGGAATTATTTATACCACGAGTGCGGTTGTGGCCGCCTCGCAGTCTGCGATCGTTTTACATCTGATACATTCACAATGCTTTGCCATAATAATAATATAGATACTAGTCTGCAGCTATAGTTTACCGTATATTTAAATTAGATGTGATCACGCTTTTTGCATTAAGCAGAGGTGCACTACTATCAGGTTACGTGGAGTTCTGTGAAGTAAGAAGTGAGCATATTGTTGTACTGTATGAAGCAAACACCCATAATATTGCATATTGGTTCATTTCCTCAATGATAGTTGCAGACAATAGCGTACCTAATAAAATTTCGAACATACTTTTTAAAACCGTCATCATGAAAGAAAGTTCTAATTTACCATATGTAAGATCTGTACACACACATAGCTTTTATAAATTTAGAAAAAGCTTTCAACGATGTTGACTGGAAGAAGATGATGAAAATATCAAAGAAAACTGGTCTAAATTTTATAGGCAAAAGAACTATATTTAAATCATATAAAACCCAAGAAACTATCAAAGAAATCGGAAACGAAATCAGACGTGGAGTAAGACAAGGTAGTTTACTTTCACCACTCATTTATAATATTTTTATAGAATCAGCCATAAAGAAAATCTCAGTAGCATCAGACCACTCACACAACTCATTGCAGCAGTAGCCAAAGTCCAGTCACAGAGTGACGTTCAAGAATTTTTAAACACAATAAACAACATATTCAGAGAATTTTATTTAAAATTAACATTAATAAGACTAAAATACTAAATAATTAAAACTAGCTTGAACTTACACAGAACAATAAAAATAGAAAATAGCTCACTAGAAAATGTACCTAACCCAATTCAAAAATCTCGGCAGCCTTTTTAAAGCAGATTTTAGATGCATACAAGCAATAATAATAATAATAATAGCAATAGCAAAACAAACATTTCATAAAAACAGTAATATATTTAAATCATTATAACGAAACAAACAACAAAAAACAAATTTATAATTAGGTTTCGAGCATAGCAATGTATGGGTGTGAAATGTAGACAATAAATAACACGACGAGAAAAGTTATGTTCGAGGCACTCAAATGTGCTGCTGGATGAATATGGAGAAAATTAGTTGGGCAGAGAGGATCACAAACGAAGACGACGAAGACAAAGAGTAAAAGAAAAGCGGATCTTGCTCAAGACAATAGAAATAAGAAGAAGAATGGTGGTTGACCACATAATATCCTGACATGACAGCTTTATAAAAAAGCTATATGGAGCCAAATAAAGAAAAGTTCAGATGCTATGTCGTATGAAGAGGTTAAGGAGATTGCTGCAGAAAAAGAGAAGTGACGGGAATTGCATCAGTCCCACAGACAAGAGTCCAACTCTTAAATTACGGATGGATGAATGGAAGGTCTGTGCATAAAATACTTATTTATTTTTGCCGAAAATACAACTGCATATCCTCACCGCAATAATGATAAGTAATGACGTACGGTCATGACTTCAGAGATGACAGATTGCGGCCTAGTAGTGTCCTATAGACAAGACTACATCAACTCTATATTAGCCCAATAAAACAAATTTTGTCAGCCTAAACGAGATAAGAAGAGTAATAATCTAGTACTTTGGAAAGAAATTGTGGTTTACAGTATTAAAAGCATTCGAAAATTCAAAAGTCACTTTAACGTTAAGAATCGTTCAGTTGAAATTCAGTAGTCATATGGTTAAGCTCGGCCTTTTTAATGAGACTATAGGTATGTGGTGAAACTAATTGTTTTGATTTTTGTTATTTATTTCATTGTCCTCTCTTTCGTACTGCTGTTAAAACTAACTAACCCTAACTAGCACGCATTATTATTAGGATACCTAAGCACTTACACGACCGTTTTATATACATATACAGTGTTAAAAATAATACTCATCAGCCTTAATCCGCCTGAAGCCTACGACTACTGCTCAACCTAGACTGAGATGCCTATGTTTAGCAGCATATTCTTATAGACCGATTCGATCTTCACCCAAGGCTCAGATACGGTGGTAAGTAGATGTTATTTCTTTCTTTCATATCGGCCCATTATTATCCCACTGCAGGGAAAGGCATCTTCTCATACAAAGAAGGTATGAGCATTGATCGCCACGCTTGCTCAAGACGGATTGGCGATTTTAGACTTCCTCAGAAGTGCAGGTTTCCTTGCGATGTTTGCCTTGACCATCAGTCAGTAATGTCCAGATGAAGTTCAGAAAGTACATATGATTTGCAAAATCACATTGGTACTTACCCGGATTCGAACCCTCGACCTCGTGTTCACAAAGCGGGTGCCTTTACCACTGGGCCATTAAGACTTTCTTTCTTTATCTCGAGTTAACCTGAATAAATATAACCGCGCACGTTCTCATCTAAACCGGCAAAATTTTTCCTGCTATATTTCGGGGAACTGTTATCGTGTCAACAAGCGAGTGAAACGTGACTAGTGTCACTTGCAGTCGATCTTAAATAACTCATTATTACATAATCGATAATTACACGGCCTAAAATCGTCGGTGTTCAAACGTGAGCGCATTGAACTCCGGTGTCCACTACAATGCGTGTTAAGCCAAGTGTTTTTGGGTCGGCATTGTGATCTATTTGCCAGACAGAAGATTTCAGACACCGTTTACACGTCCTGTTGTTATTTGAAATTACCCACAATGGTTTCGCCATTTTAGATAAACACAGACAGCTATTACAAAAAGCTTTTTACGCATATTAGCCTAGGTTATCGGAGTATATGTTTTAATAACAATAGTTCGGTGTTTATTAAACAAATATAATAGTCGATAACTTTTGATGATAGAAGCGTCTAGTATTAGAAGTTGAAAGAATTATACCTGTACAGATTGCACAGTCTTGCATGCTAGCATTTATTATTCTCGGTTCTTCGGTAAATGAAGCATAGGAATTGGATCAAAACAAGTCCCGGATCGAATATGCTCGAACATTTTACAACAAAATGAGGCAAGTTCTGTGTTGTCGACAACTGAACATAAAGCTCCGAGTCAGAGTACTTCAATGCTACATCTGGCCTATTGTCATGTATGGCTGCAAAGCATAGGTCTTGAAACAGGACATTATGAGACGCCTGCAGGCATTCGAAATGTGTGCTACCGTCACATGTTGCGTATCAGTTGGACACACAAGGTCAGAAACGAAACCGTGCTTCAGCGGTTGATATGACCCGAAAAATGCTTGTAACCATGAAGAGGCGCAAGATACAGTATCTCTGCCACGTACTAAGACACGATAGGTGTAGGTTAATTCAGCTTATTATGATTGACAAGTTTGAGTGGAAGAGACGTGCTGGGTAAGAAATAAATCTTGGCTGCAGACAAGTTTCAAGAGCTAACGGCCAACCTTCAATAATGAAGAGGCACATTAAGAAGATTAGTAATATATTGATCAAGCACCTACCTTCTCTATGATTTCGTTTTTGGTGGATGATGAGTACACGGCAAAATGACGTGAGGTTCTGCTATAATATAAGACCGTGACTCTGTTTAATAAGAAATAAGATGTTATTTATACTTACTTTTGCATTTGAATCGTCATTAACTAAGTTTAATGTTAAAAGACAAATTATTTAACCTAAACTTATTTTGGAAATTTCTTCCAGTCAGAAAATACAATAAATGCTGTTAGTTTGCCGCACTAAACTGGCGTATTAGGTACTTGTGTATAAACATCTGGGCACTAAGTTAGTGTGTAGGCGTATACGTTTATGGCCATTATTCGGAAAGGTGCTTACACATTTCTGGTTAAGCTGTTGCTGAGTCCCAATTGCGTAAAACACTCGACTTTGCGTTTCATTTAAATTTGTAACGAGAGCTTAGAGACTGTGTAGCAACTTAATTTTTGTTGTTCTTTAACTTAACAAACATACCAAACATACAAAAAGCTTATGTACCTACTTAGAACAATTTTTATTGATCGCACAAATTTTTGTTTTAAGTGTAAGTCGAATCCAGAACCTTTTCATGGCGTTGCAAAGCAAAGTTGTTATTATAAATTTATAATCCTGTAAAATTTACTTACAATAGGAATCAATAGCCACTGATCGTTAAGCCCTGATGCGCCGCATGATTATTTTTTGGCATAAGTATTGTAATATTACAACAGCTGCAACAAGATGCAGGCAAGTTTTACTTCATTCTTTTGTAACCACTGAAAAGAAATGTCAAAATTTTATGCTTTTGACAAATTTCACGTGTAGGATGCTTTGTTAAAAGTTTTGCGTGTGTTTTCAGAATAGGTGCCGTGAAGCTGCGTCGTGAGCTCTTATTGTACGCTCAGTTCGACAGAACCATTACTTTGGTTCAAAGTACGTATTGACGAATTTTTATGTTTTACTCTTCAAACGTACCGGTAGCTCTGCAGTGAGTCACCAGTCGCAGACTATCAGGCAGACACACATAAATCACCAGCTTTACTGTCTTATTGTTGTTTGTGAGACCGACCGCGGCCGACTACACCTCATAATGTTCGCTTTTTTGTGGTGTCGTAAAACGTGGATTGGTTTGGGTGCGTTTTTAAGAGAGTGCTGGCAGCGCTCCAGGCTCTGCAGAGACGATGGCGGCGGTATAATACGCGTCACGTGTGTATATCCACGCTCTCAAGTCACTACAGCCCCACACGCACCTTTAGAGATCAAGATCATACAAAAAGTAGGTAGGTACCTAAAGTATTTATAATACGGCGTTCAGTCGACAATAACTGCCTTGCAAAGCTTTTGCAAAAGTTTAAGCAAATATGAGGTGTTTTGAGGCTTATAAATGACATTGTTCTTTACAAATATGCAGTTTGACGACAAAATGCGTCACGACAACGAGACAGAATGATACGCGCCCGCGCGTGCTCTATAGCGACCCCAGGATTAATTAATGTAAACACTAATTACGTATTGACCTTTAAGTAATTGCGATTAATTTCCGGTGCATATCGTTAAAGTAATGCGTAAGTTTGATTATGATCAAACTAATAGTAAAACATTCCTAACCCTTTAGAATAGGTACTGATTTATAACTAAAATCGCAAAATTAACCCGAATAATCAAACACTCAAACACGGGTACCTACACTAGTTAAGTTTAAGTTTTGCTTAAAAGTAACTAAAGTTTCATAATTTAAGGGTAAGGTTAAATCTAAGTTCATTATCAATATATCAGTCGAAAGACGTCCAGTGCTGGCCTCCGACAATTTTCGCCACGTTGGTTGGTCATGAGCCGTCCAAATTAAAGTCTAGATGTTTTTAGCAACTCAATCTAATGAAATTATGTATTGGAATGGGATATGAGTTCTTTCAGAAACCTCCTAAAAATATTGCAATATCTTATAGCGTTACCCATTTAAGAGCGTACAAACTCTTGATCTTTGTTCTTAGGTTCAAACCAATCTATGTTAATAATGTTAAGCCTTTGGATGTCACCTTCAGACATTCTTCATACTACTTATAAAAATATAAAAAGTCAATATTCTTGTATAAAGTTACTTTTTAACATTTGTGTAATACCTACATTTTATACCTAAGTAATATTAAACCGAATCCACAACGCTGTGTACCTAATCTTTTACAGTCGTTAACATTTAAGGTATTATTCTCTTAATTATTGTGCTGCCTGGCCATAAAGTTTTTCTTAGGTTCATTAATAGGTGTTTTCACGTCGTCTGTTTGGGTTTCAAATAACTATTTATAGGTTTAGTCATGTGCCAGCACGAGTTAGGTGTGCACTCCATTGCACTCGACTCCATTACTGGCACCTGAGCGCATTAGCTATTCTTGGAATTACTATTCACGGAGGATTGGATTTTCCATGGTCGTGACGATCAAGGTCTTGCATTACCGTTTTCTAACCAATGATAAAGAGGCATTCGGAAACCGTTTTTACATGATTTGACATTATTATGTAGTTTTCAAATCTGATGGACATCAAGTACCTATTGAGTAGATATTTATTTGAGCTTGTGTCTTACTTCTCGTCACGATCTTTTACCATATGATAACCAATACCCGTTCTAGGGAACTAGTCGTGTGTTGCGAGAAGGTTTTAATTTTGTTGGAGACAAAGTACACCCAAGCTTTCAAAATATATAAATTTGCGGATCGCATTTATTTGTCACGGGTGATAATGGAACTCTTGATACACAGTGTGACGTTAGCAGTGGTAAGATGGTCAAACTTAAATTTAAACCTTAGATCGCTAACCCTTAGGTAGGGTATGCGGTCCAGTGCCATCTCGTTTGATGTTAAATGATGTTGGAGTGAAAACGTAAAGAAATTAAGAAAAAAAAAATTAAGTATTTAAGTATACCTATACCTATACTTATTTCACGAATTCGCGGCGTTTGCATAAGTATGAGCTGTCTATGAATTCATTAATCATACCAAAACTATAAGCTAGAGCTACGCATTAGTTTTTGATTAGAAGCCGGACTAAACTAGATTGTACCGAAGTTAAACTGATATCGATGTTATCGATCATGAACTCGCAAAAGTGTGGGGCCTCCTGTAACCACAGAATAATTTATAGTACCTAAATACTAAGTAAATAGCAGGTACGTAACGAAACTTAATTGCAATTTTAGTCACTTCTTAGATACTTACATTTAACATCAAATAATACGAATCAAAATAAATAATACCCAGAAATTCGAAGAAACTGATTTTTAATACAGTAGGTACAAAGAGCGAGAAAATTAGAGGCTCGAAACACTACAGCTCACGTACCTACTAATATTTTGCAAGAGTATATTTTACTAGCTGTTGCCCGCAGCTCCGCCCGCGTGAATGTAGGTTATCGCATAGGTATTATACCTATTTTCACTAATCATAAACATGTCTCTGTTTATACATTGACGATTTTTCATACAAACTTTCATTCCCTATTTCAACCCTTTAAAAAACTTTTTCGCGATAAAAGACGTTTCCCGAAGTGTTCCCCAAAGTCTATTCTATCTCTATACCTACCAAATTTCATCAAAATCGGTTTAGTGGTTTAGACGTGAAAGCGTAACAGACAGACAGAGTTAATTTCGCATTTATAATATTAAGGAAGTGTAGATGAGATGATAATCGGATCTATTCAGTTCTAATACTACTAAGCTAATACCAATGGTATTTGTTTATGCCCTCATAATTATTCTATTCCTAACGAATCTACCACTTAAATCCTTAAACAAGGTACAAATGCTTTAAGGTACAATCACTAATAAAACCCTTTTAAATTATGTTTTAAGTGGTAGTGTTTATTTAATTAAAATACTCGTATTATTCTCCATGCTAATGTGTTTCGATCGATGAGTAAGAGCACCGGCAGCCTATTTAATTACCTACTCCCTTGCTCCTGTTCTTTTTCCCTTCTTCTTCCCCATCGCCCTTCTCCATACATGATCGGCAACGGCTTCTTTGTATTTTCTAAACATTATTTCTGCAATGCTATGATTAACCAAGGTTATGATTACCATTTACCATTGCGCGGGCCGTTTGTTTATTTGACACCAAAATAGTGTATAAAAAATATGGAATAGTTTAGGATTATATTACGATCATAATCTTAAATTATAATAAAATAATATTGGGTACTTTCTATTGTAAATTCACATTTTAGGTAATAAAACACAAGATTCCATGCGGAGTCAATAGTATCATCATCTTTATAAAAGCGAAATTTTTCTGTGACTGTACCTAAACCTATGAATTGAATTTAGTATACTTCATTCAAATGTTTAATACATACTTGGTATTCGTTGGAAATAGAAAATGTGTTACGACAGAAACTAGTAGTACCAATTACTAATAAACTAATACCATTGGTATTATTTTTTGTGGTATTAAATTGGAATATTGGAATAGATCGATTATTATTATTACGATTATGAAGTCGAAATGTTCCAGTGGATAAGGCACCCGCTTCGTAAACACGTGGTAGTGGGTTCGAATCCGGGCAAGTACCAATGTGATTTTTCAAATCATAAGTACTTTCTAAGTTTATCTTGGACATTTCTGACTGACGGTGATGGAAAACATCGTGACCTGGACTTAAAAGTCTGAAATTGCCAATCCGTCTTGAGCAAGCGTGGTGATTAATGCTCATGCTTTCTCTATATGAGAAGAGGCCTTTGCCCTGCAGTGGGACAGTAAACAGGCTGGTATTATTATATTATTATAGATCGATTAATTGAGTTCTGATAATTTAAATTATTGAGATAACTACTTTAAGCTGAAGTTTTCTGGCAATGACAAAGAATTTCTCAAAAGTTGTTTATAATTTATATTTTTTGAAATAATGTTTAATATTTAAGCAATAAGTACCTAGATTTTTATTTTGGAGACATTAGACGTAAGTAAGTACTTACCTAGTTCATCAATCATCATTATCATCATCATTGAAAGACGTTCACTGCTGGACATGGGCCTCCTCCAAGTCTCATCACCTTAGCCAGTCCTGAGCCACTTTCGTCTATCAGTTGTCCATCACCCATAAAAGATCGTTTGTCAATTATGTGAGAGGTCTGCCAACGCTGCGTCTGCCGTTATAATATTAATATTATAATATATTAATATTATAGTTTGGTGCCGTGAGTATAATTTGATTTAAATTCATCGTTCAACCAAAAGACATAATTGGACATAATTATGCCTCTCCCTAATTAAATCATCCAACCATCTCCATTGTAAGCCGCATGTTAGACTGTCACTCTAGCCAGCTTTACGGCGAATTAACAACGCTTGGCATATACGAAACGTCATTCATAAATAATTTTATTATTATTTATTTGGTTTCATATAAGGTAAAAGTACTAGTAATGGACATGGAACCAGTGATGGCCAAAAAAAAAGTTAATCTTGTAGAATAATAGTAGCAATGAGTTTTTATATGTTAAGAATATTCGACCTTAGAGAAAAGTCGTCAAGCTTTGAAGTTTTATTTGAATCCAGTCTTATAATTCAATATAGTTTGAGGTACGAAGTGCTCCTGTTATTAAAACTGTTTTAGTGGCTTTTGTTACAAAAATTGTTGGTGTAGTAGAGGTAGAATTATTTGCCTTTGCATTTTTTATAGCTTTATTTAAATCAGTTTTGTTGCTTAGATTAACCATGAAATTAAGATAAAAACAAACTGCTGTTACTCTAAAAAGGTTATATTTCATGTTTTTTTGGCAATGTCCAATACTGATGCACTAAAAGTTCAGATTTATAAGGACATAAATTTATCGAATGGTAATGAAAATCGATTTGTGTATCTAATCAACTATATCTTGTCTATTTAAATTGTTATTACTCCAAACACTTATTGTATTTATTGTAACCAGTGATTTTTAAACATTAAGATAGAATGAATGAGACAAAAAAACTAATAAATGTATTTTAAGTTAAGAGTTGATCTCTAAATGTAATGGTTTGACCTCACACAAAAATTACATACTCACCCCCAGTTTCTAAAAGGCTGATAAACAAAAAAATAACTAGTCGCCTGGTCTGTTAAATCTCATGTGAAGTACCAATTGGGTTGCTAAAAGCATAGATGCTTTTAGGTACTTGACATGAGATGCAGGTGATTAGTTAATTTTTCACTGTCCCGCTTTTCAGAAACTGGGGGTTGGAGAATTAAAATTCTTTTCCGCCATATGAAAAATTTTGTAGAACATTGAATAAAAGTAATTTATTTAACGAATTTATTTTTCGTCATTATATTTCATTTTTATCATTGAATTTATGATGATTTAATTTTACTCTTTTTAGTTCACTTTGATTTCCTTCTGTCTGTCTGTGTCTGAATTTTTTCTAAAAGCTAATTAAATAATCTCTTTCCAGTCGTATCTTTATTACTGAAGGTTGTGTCCGCTTTGATAGGTTTCTGGAAGCTTTTTAGTTTTTGTCCGCCAAGTGTTCCTGTTTTCAGTTAGGTGATCTACCGCGGGGACGCACTTTTCCGACAATCATTAGTTTGTCGAGGCTATCTGGGTTGCGACGCACTATGTGACCGAAGTAGCCCAGGACTCTTTGGTATCAAATTGTAGGTAACCTCGTCTTGACCCCCAGCTGGTCTAGGATCGACATGTTGGTTCTTTTGGCAGTTCATGGCACATGTAACATTTGTCTCCAACACCATATCTTGAACACGTAAATTTTCTGATCTTATTGCCATCTATTGAGATGCCTCCTTCCCACCCTACCAGAGTTCTTCTCATAATAGATGTGTATTAAATATATATATTAAACGTTAAGGGCGATAGGATGCATCCCTGGCGCACTCCTTTTTCGGGTTTAAATGATTTTGATATGATGTTATGTTTTTCACCCTGATAGTTGTTTCACCATTCATATATAGTGTAGGATACGTTTCCTACGTTGCGATGGATTGCTGCTGATGCTAAATGAAACACTTCGATAACCCGTTATATATACGTTTATTACCGTAAGAGTTTAAGTACGATAATTTATGATAAAATGATAGATGAATGATATGTGCAATGCTAACGATTACGAATGCACCCGGTTTGCTATCCGACTATGCACTGAAGTCGCCGCGCACTCGAGGCGACCGTATTATGTTGCTAGATCAGCAAAAGGTGTTCGATTGTAATTATTGCATCGAACCTAAAGGTTAGTAATAAGCGTGACTAGATGTTTTGGTACGCCCATTTCTAGAAGGATCTTCCATAAGCAGTCCCGCCGTACGCAATCAAAAGTCGATAAAGCACATAAACATCGGTGTACAGAACTCGCGGTTTTTTTCTATCATCTGTCGTATGTTTACAATTTGCTCTCTCGGCAATCCTAGGTATCTGCCACTGAAGATGCCACTGAAAGTTTTAGTCTCTTATTAATAATGTATAACATTCTCTTGCTGAATGGGAAATAAGAGCAACTGTCCTGTCAACTGCACACGTCCTGGTAGATCCTTTTCTAAGTAGTGGTAGGAGAATAGACTCCTTCCACTCCCCAATCCACTGGCCAGTTAAATCTGGTTGCATAGATCAAGTAACATATGTATGCCTTTTTCGGAGAGGTGTTTAAGCTCCTCAATAAAAATAGTGTCTTTGCCAGCCGACTTATTGACTTTTAATTTTCTTAGAGCACCTCGCACCTATGGCTCAATAATTGCAGGCTCCATGTGCTCTACCTCAATGTGCGCAAGGGAAGAATTTTAAGTTGGAGTTGCGAATTAAAAAATTAAACTTCTTAAAAAAATACCATTACATATTCCTACTTTAATTTATCCACAGCTAGGGATTGACTAGGTTATTGTCCATTATATTATTATTTATAGGGGGAAGTGAGGGGGGTTAGGGGGTAGTGAGGGAAAGGTGAGAAGGAGGTGAGTGGTAAGTGAGGGGAAAGTATGGGAGAAGGGAGGGAAGGGAGAGGAAATCGCGGGGAAAGCGAAGGTGAAATGAGGGGGAAATGACGGAGAAGTGAAGGGGAAGTGAGGGGGAAGCAAGAGGGAAATGAGGGAGAAGCCAGGGAGAGGGAGAGTGAAATGACGAGGAAAGGAGAGGGAAGGGAGGGGGAAATGGAGGGGTGAAGCGGAATGGGAGGAGTGGGGAAGAAGGGGGCAGAAGAAAGTAATTGTAGTGAAAATTTGCTTTCGTGTACTGTATATTTTTTTACGGGGGATATCTGTAGGTAGGTGAAAGAGGGTTTGTAGAATAGGAGATTAGAAATAGTACGAAAAACAGAATAAAATAATATAAAAAATGTGTATTTGAAGAAAAGATATTCACGCGAGCGAAGCCGCGGGCAAAAGCTAGTTTAAATATAAGAAAACAAATATAAGCGAGATCCGTTTTACCCTTTGGGTACGGTATCCTAAAAAAGAAAAAGTATGTAAGTATATAAGTGAATTTGATAATAATCTGTGAAAATGTTTTATACATTTTCTTATTTTATTTAGATAATTTTGTCATATTTATAAAGCCCTAAGTACAAGTTCAGATTATTACAAACATTTTAAAACAAAAAATAAGCCTAAGCATTAATAATAATAATTATATACCAACTAATAGTTATGTGGTCCAGACGTGGCTTAACTCGTATGAATTACATATGGCAAATGTACAATCTATACTATTATATGAAGCAGAACAGTTTGTTTGTTTGTTTAAGCGCACTAATCAAAATTAAAAAAATGTTTTTGCGTATGATAGCCTAGTTATGTATGTAATGTCACGCTACTTGCGACAGGAGCTGAGCAATAAGCAAAAACGCGGGTGAAACCGCGCTGCAGAAAGCTAATTGATTAATATTTCTAATTAAAATTGCATAATACCTAGTAAGACAAAATTTTATCGAAATATTTTTAACACACTTGACTGGCCTGTTGGTCTAGTGGTTAGTGACCCTGACTGCTAAGCCGAAGGTCGTGGGTTCGATTCCCACCCAGGACAAACCTTTGTGTGATGAGCATGATTGATTGTTCTGTGTCTGGGTATAATTTATCTATAATATGTATGTATTTACAAGAAAAAAAAATATGTATGTAGTTTATCAGTTGTTTAGTACCCATAACACAAGCAAATATAATTGCTTAATTTGGGGCTAGATGGCGCTGTGTGAATGTGGTAGAATAATATTATTATTATTATTATTATTATTACATTAACTATTGAACTGCTTAAATCGCCTTTATCATACCGGCCTGTTATTATTATCTCACTGCAGGGAAAGGCCTTTTGTCATTCAGCGAAGGCGTGAGCATTGACGGCACGCTTGCTCAATGCAATTTTAGTCTTCTACGTCCAAGTTTCATGTAAGTCAGTAATGCACCAACGACATAACTGACTTACGGTGAAGGAAAACATCGTGTTCAAGATGAACTAAGAAAGTAAGTACCTACCTACATAGATATGAATTTGAAAACTCACATTGGTTAGTAGGTACTTGTTCAATTATGAACCCATGATCTTGTGTTTACGAAGCGGGTGTCTTATCCACTGCGCCATTACGACTGCTATTCAATCGCCTTGTTGACCTTTAATTAATCCAACATGTGTTTCAAAGGAATGATGCAACTTGTTAATTATACGATTGATACGATGTAAAAAAGCACCACCCTTTTCTAATCGATTGTTTACCATTTCGAACTTCGAAGGCATCGTTAGGATGATGCAACGATAAACGTTATTGTAATCGTTGGAAGGGCATCGTTGTTTCCTCAGTTGCCAGAGCTGCGTTGCACAACGTTCTGGAACGATTTTACCATTAAGTAAATAACATTTTTAAATAATTCCCGTAGAATAAAAAAATACTTTATAGCCATTTTGTCTAGTTTTATTTTAAAATGTTTCTTATTACGATTTTAAACTATCATTTCATTGATTTTCACGTCTTAATGTTTTAGCGCTAAAATCGTTTCATTTTTTTTTGTAACGTAGGTAGGTGTGTAGGTATTTGTAAATAGTAATAACAATTTGTTCAATTAAAATTACTGTCTTCGTATTCTTTGAAAGTTTACTTTAAAAAAGGAATGGCCGTCAAATTGCCGTCAAAGAATATTTAATCAACTATTTTTAAATATTTAGTAATCTTTTATAATAAAACAGTAGGTAAAGATTGTTGTTTGATATCATTCAATATACAATGACAATTACAAATGTTTATAATAATAAATTTAAAATGATAGACGCGCGTTATCTATATCTTTAGCACTCATTCACGTCATTTAGTTACAACCCGAGCGCTATTAAATGTCTCTCGTAGTGGTGGTTTAGTAGTGAGTAATGTTGTGGGTAATTCGGTTTGGATGATAGCGTTGCCTTTCGGTGGTGTGGTCGTCTGTCTCGGCGGGCCTCTTCACTCCTCGCTCTAGGTACATATACCGGCGCGCCCGCCCCGAAGCGTCCACTCTGGCACGCTCCTCGGTCCGTCACTGAACACAACAGTTTTCTTTTGCAAGTACCTGTACGTCTTTCAGTCAAGTAGCCGCGTCGCTTGTGACCATGAAGTGGTGGTTGATCACATTGTTAGTAGTCTGCACATCAGTTGCTGCCATGGTGCCTCGTGAAAGAGTGAGTTTATTTTTCATTAACATTTTTAGTTCAGTCCCATTTAGTTATTCAAAAACAAAATTTCGGGTAACCAAAACATATTGTTTACTGAAATAATCAAGAATATTATTATCTTATTTTCAAGAGCTCGTATTATATACGAAGCAAAATCGAATAAAATTCGAGAGTATATATACCTGGCAAATAATAATAGGAAAATATCAATTAATAGGCTGAAAGATTTAACATTACACTTTATTTCACTTGGTCGACATTCGCAAACAAGTTGTAGAAAGTCATTTTTCGCATGAAAAATATACTTGAAACCTGAAAATTAGTTATATTTCTGTATTATTTGTGTAGACATTGTATTTATATCTACTTAATAATAAGTAGATACCAATCAAAATCAGGGTAAGCTAGTTAACCTTTCTATTTTCTATGTGGGTAATTACGTTGCTAAATATTGTTACTTTCGCATGATGCCTAACATTTTACACCATTTTGTTGTTTTATTTATTAATCACATGCAACTATATGTCGCATTTAGATATAAAGAGATATATACATAAAGTTGTGATGTCAATATTTCCATTCCTAATTGTATAATTTACCTAATATAATAACCAGATAGAACGTCATCTAAGTAGGTATAAACTAGTGATCATAATGAATGATACAAATTTAAATCAATCTTTTAATTTCTTAAGCATAGCATTATCTAAATTCCTCAAACTAAATAATTTGTTACTGGACGCTAATTGTTTATTAGAATATTATTTTTACGAAGAAATGCAATCGAAACTAATTGCACTTTCTGAATAACAAATACGATAAAACTGTAACGATACTCATTGATGACACGCACTGACAACATTATACGATTTAAGACGTATAAACTCGTCGGAACATCTACGTTTATTCAAGTATGATAATGAAATCTTGTTTGAACTGACTTCTGATCGGTTCATTGGTTATGCCGATAAAGATGAGTCTCAACTAAATAGGCACGCATCTATTATGTTAGACATTGATGTTGATATCGAAATCTTATATCAAAATCTGTTCGCTTTATTGTTGTGTACATTGTACATTATACAATTCAAATAAAAGTGGTAGATAACATCTGCATTTAGCAATGAAACGCACCTATACGATATCAGAGTACGTAGTATGAAGCTTTTAAGGTCTTTCCTAAGTACTTTTTACTAAAAGCATTTTTGTGTTCTAGAATAATAATTTACAACTTATTAGTGCAATTTAATTTCTGCCTTATTTTATAGTTATTATATACGTTGTAGTTGTCATTAAATGAGTTTTAATCTTTTAATGAATATATATTTTCAATTTTCAAATTTAATTATCATTTTTAGGACATGTAAATACCTAGATGGTATTTATTATCTAGTTGCATTGTGTCTTAATCTTAACTCATAAACTTTACCTGCAAATAAATGCCTAATATCTTTTTTCTGAAATAAGCTGCAATGTTACCAAGAAAATGCCCAGCAAGTATTCCATAAATTAATGTTTAGCTATGTATGTAATAGGTCTGTATGTCTGTTTATAGACTCATGAGTCATGACTAACGGTTGTGAGTGGTGACTTGTGATCAACAGATGACGGCGTCGCTTTTTCAGTCTAAACATCCGAAGTAAATCTTTTTGGAGAATTTATAAGTATATTTTTCTCGTAAACACAACACGTCACAGTATGGAAGATTCACGCAGTTTTATCGTGAGCTTTTCTAATAAACAACCTATTAGATACACGTTTAATTAAATAAGTTTTATGTTAATAACTTATTACGAATCTGGACCTGTGATAATAACGAGAAAGATATTTGTTTAAGTATAAACAAAAAATATTTAAGATAGTGGAGACTTAAGATTTAAGAATTTTTATAGATAGGTATCACATGTAAGTACTTAGGTAATAAGTCAAAACAAAGTAAAACAAGCTAAACGAAGAAAGTTGCCAGTTAATTAATATTTTGCTGACAATATAGATCGATTAGAATAATTTGAAATACAGTATAACCCATATAAATAGCCATTTCCAAGTGTGTAGGCGTGATGAAATTTGTTACCATGACAAAGATCTAGATATATCGATATAATGTGTAGAAGAGTACGTACGTTTAATTATTTACCTACAACCAAACAAGAAAAGGATCAAATGGAATACTTTCCACAAATAGGGTAGGACTTCAAAGAAATTATTTCAATCAATAATAATAACAAACAAATAATTGTACGAAAAACTAATTACTATAATTAATGACAAAATATTAATTACTTATTTCACATATCTCATTTAGGTACAATCATAAATCTGAAATTCAAACAAATTTTAAAGTTTATCAAGTTTTTACTGGAATAGTTCCGCAGTGTACCTACATAGGTATTTGCCAAGTTAATCGTGGACATTTCTGACATACGGTGCACGAAAACGAGGGAATCTGGACTCTCAAAAATAAAATACCTTGGTAAGATCTTAAAGAATGGGTTCATAAATAATAAGAACATCGCCGCCCAGAAGATGAAAATAAAAGTAGGTAGGTAGGTACATTCCTGTCCTACCGCAACTATATGTCACTTATTGTTATTATGGTAAATTTTTCTAATAAGCCACCTAAGACTACTAAGCGCATTAAAATGGAGCAGCTCAGACTGGTGTTAAACAGGTAGCTGCTAAATTGCTGGTTAAATCGTACCTACATTCTCGATGAGAAAATACAGATACAGATTCTTAGCCCGAATTTGTAACAAGTTTATTACAAATATACATAGAAAACAAACCTAATAAACTGTAAAGAAGCAACGACGTCTAAATAGTTCTTCATCTTGTTTTATAACAGAAAATAAGTTACACTATAAATTCAGACGTAAATTTTTATTCAAAATTCTGCCTAACTCAGTAAGTAACTACTGGCTTTTGTAAATATATATTACATTTTATGGGTTCTAAACTTTTACTAAAGAAAATGTTTTACACCTAAGTTGCAAGTGGAATCAGAAATGAAGTTTGGAACAGATTTATGTTTTGAAACCAAATTCATCTAGGATAGTTATAAATCTTAACGACTTACCTACTCCTACTTACTTGAATTAACTAAGTACCTACTTATTTTTGTCTAACTTCAATTGGCGATCTCGAAGAGCCTATATAATATGTAATAGGTAAGTAGTATGAATTCTAGTGTAAATGTGTTAGTTTAAAAGATCTTTCCTAGATTTATAAAATGTTTAAGTACCAACAAATCTACCTACTGACAACAACACAAAACTTATGAAACATCTTCTAAGGAGTAGTAGTACTGATAATTTGCTATCTACCTACCTTATTGCTCTTGCGTACAATTATTAAACCTAAATATTTAACATAATCATGATCTCCCTATTAGCGTCAGGTGTTGTTGACATCTTAATGTATTTTGTTATTTAGGATTTAGGTATGACTTACCTATGTCACCGCACCAAACGTTAAACATTAGCTGTTAATCATTTATATTGTTTTGTAGGAAAACTTTCAACGTTATTTGCTTTCTTTATACATATACCTAATTATAACTGTAAAATTTTATTACCTAAATTTGGCCTTTTTCACTGCGTCGGTCGGCATTAAGCGTCGCAACGCGACGCCGACTGCGACGGGTTAATGGAGTTTTCTATAATTAGATTGTTTGGGGCTAGAGAGTGACATTGGCTACTTTTTACCACAACAAAATATAACACTACTAGCGACCCAACTTCGCATCGCTTCGGCATCAAAAGTTACTGTTACCCGGCTTGGTTCACTATTATCGATGCTGCTCTGTTCCTGTAGGTGATCTCGGCTCGTATAAATGATAGAAGATGAATATTCTTCCTATTAAGTATAGTACGAATCCTTAAAAAATAATTAAGAGTAGACTGTCAGGCGGTACAAAGTTCGCCGGGTCAGCTAGTTACCTATAGTTATTTATTAACACTTCATACTTCATACAGTAGTATATTGGAGGACATAGTGCCTGAGGCATTATCTATCAGTCAACCAGTACAGGTGATGTAGAGAAAAACAAAATAGGTGCATCTCATCAGAAAATTAGATACAATTTTACAGAACTAAATATATAAATATGCATACCAATATAAAAATAAACATACATACAAAGCCATAGCAGCCATATATAAACATATAAAGTGACACTAGACCAGAGTAAAGTTGCTCTCGATTTGATTTAATCGCATTTAATTTTTTTTGGGTTATGTGAATTAGTGCCTAACTCCCTGTTTTAAAAAAATAACGTGATCTTGATTAAAGCATAATTTTTATAAATTTTGTAATTAGACTATTTGCTTATAATTATGTTGATAAATAATGCCTAAATAAGCTACTGTATTTAATAAAAGTTAGAGAATAATTAGAAAATTTGTCTTGTCATACAACAGCGCCACTGGTGAAATCTTAAACAATTAAAAATTCGCTGTCAACTCAAGCTTCAAAAAAACGAAAATAAAATTTAAATATGGTGGTGATAATAAAACCAAGTCCGACAGCTAGCGACACTGATTTGCAGCTCATCCCATTTACACTTACATTATTGAATGTTGTTTATGAGAAAGTTACTTACGTCAATTAAGGTATTGATAAGAGTCTACAACAGATGCTAATTTTGTTTGCGGTAGAAAAATGTTGGCTTTTCTCTGTTGCGTTTGCTTAAGCGTGTTACCAGTACCATAAATTCATCATCGACTGCATTCTGCAACGCTTACCTTGGTCGACTAGTGATTACCAAAGTCCCTATCATTGCAAACAAATTGAATTTGACAATGTCCGTATTAAAAATAAATGTTTATGTATAAGCACTATTAGTATGAAAATCGACAGCTCATCATGCGACTTTAACCGAAACACATGTAATGTTCGTATTAAGTAATATAACTTAATACGAACGTACCTAGGTACCTACCTACTCTTGATAACTTATTTGATTTATTAAACTACAGAATTAAAACAAACTGTTAATAAAAATCTAGGTATAGGTACCTCCTATACCTACAAGGTACATAATATTATTTTTACTCACGTTTAATTAGTCACTAAATACTTAAGTAAGTATATTACTTTTTTGGATACCTATGTCTTATGTAAATCTAAATATTTATTTTATAAATCTACATGTTTATATTTAAGACTGAAGAACGTTCACAAAATTTCTAATTACTTACTTTTTTTTTTAAATAGGCAATCAAGATCATTCAGTAGTTGAGGTCTAAGTGCTAGTAGACCATCATTTTAAGTAAAAATAATAATATAACCACAGTTAAGTCCTTACTTATATTATTTAACTACATATTAATATTGCAACGCAGGCCCACAGCTTCTACTCACATATAAATGAAAATAATATCTAATACGGCTTAGTACCTATATACTTATTTTATTATTGCTTCTATATTACAAGGCTTGCTTATATTATTTTATTAGGTGTATGTACTTATTTAAAAAAATAGTTAAATGCGTAATATTTTAATAGTTCGGTCGATACTTTAATATGTGCTTAAAATAACCGCGCGCCATTCGCACATACCCATTAGTATTCGAAAGAATTCGACGCAATAATGTAAACTACTGTAAACAATACTATTAAGTCAATGACCTGCATACCTAAAGCCGAATGTTCCTTCCTGTTTACACGCTGTACTAGCGCGGAGTCTTGTTTCCACGTGATAGTATTACTCACTCATCAGTTATTTCGTTCATTGATGGCTCGTGGTGATGGCTGCGCGGCGACACGGGCGGCGCCCGCGCATCGGAGCTGCTCGACCGCTTGAGGCGCATGCTACTAGACAACGGATACGCTCAAGGGCACACTGCCGCCGCGCCGCTTACGCATCGTACGATCTAATGTATATGTATGTCATCATAGCACACATTGTTACACGATAATAATGTAACTACTTAGATAACCTAAACTGATGACAGCTTTTCTTTGCATGTTAGAAATGTCAAAAGGTCATACATATGTATTGAGAATCATATCGTTTGACGCACGAATGGAAGTAAATAATAATTAAGCACTTATGCATAGACTAGGTAATTACCAAATTGGCATGAATAAAGTAAACCTTACTTTAATAAAGGGCCTGTTTATGGATCTTAAAAATACCCAAAGCATAGGCTGTGTCCTCTGGTGCCTCCGAAATTTTCACCTTGCGTAAAAAGAAAAATACTACTAGCTTATACCCACAACCTCTTTTGCATCTCTTGTATTGATTTCTTTACGAGCACACTCACATAAAGTATAGGATGGTTTCATTCTAGATTGAAGACCACACCACACGACTGAGCACTCTCCCACTCTCTTAATATAGACATAAGTAGGTACTTAATTATTTTTAAAAAAGTAGGTACAACGATAATAACATTTTGCTATAGGTTGCTTATATTTTAAATTGTTATGTAAATAGGACAACAATGATAATGAATTTGGATGCGTAACTACGTAATAAGTATTATTTTATCAGAATATAAACACAATCTAAGTTGGATGACACAATAATGTTATCTGAACCTTGTGTTGATGCATTTCTTGAGAGCATTGTTTTGAGATTGATAGGGCGACACATTGATAATGCTCATGTCGTAATGGCCTAGTGGTTAAGGTACTCGTCTTTTATACATCCGAATTTAATAAAACTTCCTTCTAAGTTTAGCTTCACATTTAACATAATCAAGCTTTGACATTACAGCAGTGAAGGATACGTTTCTAAAAAAACTGAACTTACAACTTAAAGTATTAAATTAGCAATTAGCCTTGAGCATGCGTGGTATCATGCCTTCTTAGAATAGGCCTTTTGACCCGCAATGGGACAATAATGAACAAATATTACTTCCATTTGAACCTCAATATTAACCCATCGATGACACATTAATCACTGACGCACGTAGGTCTATGATAACTCTGTTGCCCTTTCAAACAATGTTATCAATTACTTGCCCTGATAAAAAATAATACCTACACTTAGAGTCATAGTTTTTGTGATGTGTTTGGTTATTGCAGAAAGAAATTAAAAATAACACAAACAAGGCGCTGTCGTGAGAAGAAGAATGAGAGCGAAGAAGGAAGGATAGGTGTAGATTCTATTCATAAAGATGAAGCATATAGCCTTATGTCATGGTTGAGCTTGGTTCTCTAAAGACCAGATCACTTTGACCATATTGTATATACATATTGTATACCAATAACCAGTTCAGGTTTTCTCACAATGTTTATCCTCGCACTACGTTAGTAATGTCCATGATAAACTGCAAAATGATGAAATTACACTGAAAACTTTGCAATATGCACTTCAAATATATTACAATAACACTTTCAAGAGTCAATAAGAGTTAGAAATTTTTAGTTCAGTTCTGTCGTATAAAAAGTTTTTATTATTAGGTAAGTAAAAAGTTTTTACAAATTAATGTAAAACGAAATAAAATTTAGTTTAGCCTTGAAGCTTAGATTTGACAGTAAAAATTTAATTGTTAAGATTCCACCAGGAGCGCTGCTATAAAACAATAAAAAAAAAAATTCTAAGTTTATTAGACGTCCGCCCGCGCCCTGCGCTTTGGTAGGTAACAGAAGTTTTAGTATATTACCCGCACCATTTATTAATTTCTAAAGGTAAAAGAATTTTTAAATCAGTAACGTAGATTTTTTGTTAAATCGTTGCAAACAAACAAACAAACATACAAAAATTAAATCTTTTCTCTCTAAAATATTAGTTTAGATACTAGCATCTGTAGAAATAAGATTAAGTACTTCTACAGATTAAGTATTGAAAATTTGAAAAATAAAAAAAAGGTCAAGAATAACTTCAACTTTTTAAAGCAGCCTGTAAGGTAAACGCACCAGTGATGGACATATCTAGTAGAATAAGGCATGAGTTTTTATATGTTAGCAATTTTTGACCTTTAACAAAAGTCATCGAGCTATCAAAGTTTAACGCTTTTTATTATCCAATATTTGAAATTAATTAGACTTATTTTAGCTGTTATTAGTTAAAAAAGAAATTACCTAAATAATAGGGAAAACCATAAAATTCTGTTGCGTGGTTAAGAAGAAATAGACTGGAATAAACAATGATTTTACTTTATACTATTTAGGTAGATATCAGAGAATACAAAACTTTTGGTAATAAGTAGTAGGTATCTAGTAGTATATTAGTCTCATCTCTCATCTCAGAGCCATTTTCACCCTGTAAATCTGCCGTGCTATACTTTTTTATAGTTAATGTTTCCTTCAGCTTACGTCCATAATCTCCATGATAAGCTTAAAAGCTAAAATCACTAATAAAATGTATTGCCAGATTTCGAACGCTCCCGATTTTGTTTGACTTTACTATTGGTTACAGCAGTTACTTTTCCATTAGCTATTTACCGTTAAGCGCAGTGCTGTGAGTTCGATTCCCATCTAAAACAAATATTTGTGTAATTATGTTATACCCAAAATGTTGCGTATGAGTAAGAGTGGTTACCGTAGTTACTGTTCGTGCGTCCGTTGATTGTGTATTAAAATTGAAATGACCTTCGTATTTAAAATATTATATCCCCTCTAGTCGATGTAATAAGTATATTGTGCTTAATTCGTGCCCTTATTAAATATTTTCTGAATGACGGGTGTGTTTCGTTAATTTCCAGCATGCACTGCCATCTGAAGAAGGACAGTCGAAACAAAGCACAGACTCAAACATCTGTGACAGGAACACTCCCTGCGCCTGGACCATATACAAGCCTAGCATAAAAATGATACAATTGAACATCACTAACACATAGTAAGTTTATATTACTATTTTATTTATTAAGAGTATTAGAACTTCAACCTTATAAACCTATCTACAATATCTGAGTACATAATTCTGTGAATGTCGCTTCTCGTTAGAGTTGATTAAGAGACTACAAGGCAAGGGGCAGCAACATTTATTTCGTATTACCCATGTCAACTTACTGCCCAACGACCAACCCATTTACGAAGCGTGGTGATAATGGCAAACCCACACACACACTGCTGTACCTAAGTCTTCAGCATAATGAGGACAAGTAACCGATCAGCGTAAGTTGTATGATTGTACTCGTACACTGACTACTTGTATTGTCATACATACGTCGAGCTGGCTAGTGAACCCGAATATTGCAACTGAGACCAGTGGTGGTCATTAAATGAAGGTAGCTTCGCAATCAGCAGTAATCATAAATTTGTTTGCTTAGAGCGGAGCACCAAAAAGTTTGTAGTTCAATTTGTACATCTGTTCATCTGGCAGTCAGTCTTAACGTTGATGCTTTTATTTTTGCAGTTGCTCATGTGGTGCGGGCACCCAATGTTTAATCTACGAGGATGATACTTCGGCAAACGCGTATGTGCATCGCTGTCTTCCCGAAAAGAAGCAGAGCTAGCCCGCACATCACATTGTAATATTAATAAACCGACGTCGCTTATTCTCCGCACCCACCGTATCATATCATACAATTTACTGACATCGCCTCTTATTATACTTGGCAGCTTGAAAAGTATTTTATAAAATATTTTACAATATACGTATTGTACGTATATGTTTATAAGTTTATGTTTCTCCCACGTGTTGTTGACTTGCCAAGACGTCAATGCAGGTTATCTACTGTTACTTTCGATAGTCAAGTACTTAATTAGCTTCTTCCGTCACCATTTAAATTTCTGAGAAACGTTCTTTGATTTTAGTATAATAAACTTTAAAGTTGGTAATCAAACTGGTTCTCTTTTCTATACGCGTAGCCTTAATTAATTTAGTGTTGCATGAAGTAGAGAAATTAAAATTTTCGAACGAAAAAGTTGCTGTAGGTAGGTACAGTCGTCGCACTTTTCAGTGTATGATAATTGCTTTCATGAAAAATACAATACAAACAAATAATATAATTTATCGTACAGTACCTACCATCAAAGTAATTCAACATACTTAGTACATTTTGGAGGAACTAACGTCTTAACTAGTAGTATATTATACTGTGGCTTTCAAATGTATCTTTGACGCATTTTCAAAGATGCATTTGAATGTCACAGTATAAAATACTGGTGGTGTAGGTAACAGCTACCAATGATGGTAGCTGTAGGTAACAGCTACCATCAAAGTAATTCAACATACTTAGTACATTTTGAAGGAACTAACGTCTTAACTAGTAGTATTTTATACTGTGGCATTCAAATGTATCTTTGACGCATTTTCATTAAGTTACAAATACAATTACCTATCTTATTTTATAATGACGTATCAAGCCATGTTGCGTTGTGTGTCGGTAATATTTATAAAACATGTACAATGCGAGTGTAATCATTACACGCTCAAACTTACTACTTACGTTTATAATTGTGACCTTTAGGTCCACTTTAATATCTATTAATCTTACTATTGTATTACTTGGTATTTCGACTTGTAAGATTTTTATTTCTAAATCATTCAATTTCATGAAGATTTCATCACCGATAACTGTAGAATCCAAGACTTAAGTACTAGCTTCTGCCTCCTAGTTATAAAATAGTTATAAGTTAAAGGTCATGTAACTTGCCGATGGAGATAAAAAGCACGTCGTTTTATAAGTTCCTTTTATTTAGAATTCTTAATGTTATTAATTAATTGAGTGATAAGTAGCTAGACTTCTCTGACAACAACAATGTTTTTAACAAAGTTCAATTATCATAATAAAATTGAGGTGTGCCTTACGATTGCTCCGCCAAGTTATTCAATAAAAAAAAAACTTTGCCCAATATTTTGTCAGAATATGTCGAAATCGAAGGGTACAAACAATAAATTTGTCGAAGTAGAAATAAAGAAGATATAAGGGTTTTAAGTTGGCCGCGCCAACGTAACGTGTACAATTGCGCGGCCATGGAGATCTCAGCAACTGCATGGGTTGGAGATCTAATTATTTTTGTATATTGAAGACTGAATTTGTCGAAAATTGTCGAAAAAAGAATTAGAAGTTCTAGATAAATATGTTACGAAATATTTAGGATTGAAAGTTATGACCGCGCAATCGTAACGTTGTTAATTCTTTATTGTTGATTATTTCTTTAAAACTTATTTATACATTAAATCTATACATTAAATTTTTTTTGTTTGTACCCTTCGATTTCGACAAATTCTGACAAAATATTGGGCAAAGTTTTTTTCTGATTGGATAACTTGGCGGAGCAATCGTAACGCACACAAATTGATGAGTACCTATTAATTAGAATACTTTTTTAATTTAGCATAAATACCTACTGTATTTGGCAAAATAAATCATCAACAAAAGCATCTTACGTTTATTATTACTCAGAATGTCATTTTTGAAGATTTAACAAACAAGTTTTTGTAAACTCATCCCACACGCTCTACACCGTTTCCGGTATATCAGAACTAACGTTGATGCAACTTGTAAACACCAAGCTTTGAGGCTTTTAAGATTCGACTAGGGTAGTACCGAATAACAGGCAGATATGCTTGTGTATGATGAAGTATATATCACCTTATTGCGATCACGAGCCCGTAGTGCAGCTGCCAAGCATGATGACAAACACCTACGCGCATGCATGGGAGAGTTCTATGTTTTGCAGTGGATGTCTTTAGACTACCCAATGACGTTGTGATAACTTCATATTACATAGTAAGACATTGGGAAGGGGACAACTGACCCAACCATAGGAAACCTCGTAAGTATGACCAAACGATAAAACCTAAAAACTTCAATACTAGTCTAATACCACAGTCTTATTATTACTAACAGTCAGCCGACTGATGTACTTGCGCGGGGCAAACGATGAATGGGACAAGGGGAAGCGAGCGGCAGGATCGACGAGCGCGAATCTCACTTAGCTTGCGTTCTCTAATCTGAAGGGGTGTACTACGTGTAACGATTATAAATACCAGCTGTCCATAATGGTCTATAGGATTTGTTCTCTGTTTAACTGTAAATCTATATCAAGGTTTAATAAAGATTTAAAATTCCATCTATTTCCACATGACGAGCGGTAAGTTATTTTGAATTTATTCGCAAATTCATAGGTACTAGTAAATTAATAAACCTAATGTAGAAGTAATATTAGATGTTTACGAGTCGACTGATTAATTGTACATTAAAGCCAATTCTAGGAATTCGACGTTAGAAAATTACAAACAAAGTTACTATTTAATTAGACCGTGAGACGTGGACCATCGAATCGAAGTTGCCGCGTCGATCCTGTCCCTGTTCGTGTATCCTCGTGTTGAGAATAGTTGAGGGCAAAATGTATTCGAATGACGAATAATTAATAAATAAGTTATTTTATTTGTTATTCACAGATAATAAATAATTTCCTTTATTCAAAGAAAAATCATTCGAATGAAGAATAAATTCTTTCATTCGTTATTCGATTAATGAATAAAAATAATACAAGGAATTAGGCATTGTATATTTACTATTATTAAAATAAAATAATGCAAGGAATTAGGTAAATATTGTATACTTTCCGCGCAAATGTGTTGTAGTGTGGATTTGGGACACTTGCGTGAACAGACACTTGTGTGATATTTTGCGGTTATTGAACCGATTTCTTTCAAAATCGTTAACTGAGTATCCCAGCGATGATCAAATACAATCTTATGTCAAATTTAATAAAAGCAGCCGCCATTTTGAACTTTGCTATTTTTGAAGCGATTTCTGAGCTTTTAAAATCGATATCTGAGTGTCCCAGCGATCACCGAACACGAATCATGAGTCAAATTTAATTAAAGAATATTAAATTTGACAAAAGACTCGTGTTTGGTCATCGCTGGGATAGGTACTCAGATGTCGATTTTGAAAGAAATATGTACAAAACAGCAAAGTTCCGCGCAAATATCCACTCGCGCAAAAGTCTTTCGCGCAAATGACGATTCGCACAAGTGCCTTTCGCGCAGATGTCTATTCGCGCAAGTGGATTCGTGCAAGTGTCCTGATACCTTGTAGTGTTAGTAAGATATTTATACTTCATATTATTATGTAAATAATATATGTAACGAACGCTATGGCTCTCATGGCTTTTTATAGGGATATTGGTGGATGTTGGATATGACAGTAAAAGTTGATGTACTAGATGTATAATAGGATACTGTTACTACTTAACTGTAAAAGCACTTTTCAAAATTCACACTTAAAAAATAATTGTGTGTTACTCAGAAATGGCAAAATCGAATTTTTTGAAAGTTTCTGCATCGATTCTACATGTATATTCGCATGAGAATTCACTGTATAATAAAATTTAACAACAGAACTCTAAAAACATCTAAAAAATATTTATTGGTTACGCATTTATAATTTTGTATATTACATATATGAGTATATACCTTCGTTATTTCTAATTAAAAGTTATGTAAAATATTTAAGTAGTTTTTGTTGTGACAACCCTGACCCTTTACTGAGTTTCTGTGTGTAGGTATACGCATTGGCGGCATGTAATCAACAACAAAGGAGTCGGACTACTGGTAGGCTGTGCTAATACCTAAGTCAACCGGACGATGACGGTTTATGATAGGTAAGTTGGTAAGAGAATGACACAACAGAAACGGTCCTGTGTGCCGTTGCGATTATCAATCCACCTTCTAAACGTGGCAAATATTTCCAAAATATGGAAAAGATAAGGAATGAACTTACGTACTTATACGTCTGTAGTAGCCCGTAGCTTAGGGCACGACAAAATTGTACCTTAGAGAGACTTCTTGGTCAAATTGTAACATTCCGATTGAGAAAAGCTACTAAGGTTATGTGTTTTTTCTGGTGATGAGGTGAGTTGTGTTAAGTACTCCTAGAGAAAATATTATTATAAGTAATAGGTATAGCAGCAGAATTTGTGCTTATTGATACATAGGCTAACTTAGGTTAGGCCTACTGCCGTCAGCATTTTAAACCGAGTGACGATTTTATCGTCTAGAACTTCAGATGTTTTTTTTAGCTTACCTATAGACTTCGCTGCATAGCGAACACCGAAGGGCATGAGCACAATGAATTTACGTCTGGCTGACACCGCGTAAAAATTAAAGGGAAACTGCACTTTCAACTCAAGACATAATCTAACTTATAAGCAGTAGCACATTCTTCAGTAGGTAGGTACGTCTGCCTACTGAACGCCTACGGATAGTAATATACAGAGTGTATACGACGGTTTGATATTAAATGAAAAGGCAGCTGTTACAAGTCTGTATAATGATTTCAAATTATTCACAAAAATTATTTGACAAAAACAAAAATTTAAAATTTTATTCAAAAATAAATAATATTTTAGTAGTAACAAAGTAATAGGTACACAAAAAAATGTTATAAGTAGTTGATTTTTTTTGTCTCGTTTTATAATGCCTTTAATAATGTGTATAAAGTTTTAAATAAAATAAAATAAATAATGTAATATACTATACGTAATTGCATTTAAAATCATACCGTCGTATAAACTTTGTATAGTTAGGTAGGTACGGTTATAAATATACCTGTAGAAATACAACATACGTTCCTTGCTCTGTTCAAATTTAAGCAATAAGTTTCAAGAGATATATTTTTTAACTAAATCATTTACGTACGTACATACGTAGGTACCAGCCCTTTATAAACCCACTGCAGGGTAAGGCCTGTTCTCATACAAAGAAAGCATGACCATTGATCGCCACGCTCAAGATGGATTGGCAATTTTAGACTTGTTAGGTAAGTCCAGTTGGTTTTCTCACGATGTAAATACATAAATCATTTTATTTATTTTGTATTAGTAGATACCTAAGTACCTACAGATACTAGGTAGTGACTGAATATAATACGATATTATTGACAAGCATACCTAATCATCATTTACAGAAGCTCCCACCTGTGGATTTAATTTTACTACAGAATGCCGGCCTCCTGCCGCTATATCCCTCCCTGCTTTTTTAGTCTGTAATATCTTTGAAAATATTTATTTAAATTACATGCTGCAAACAGCATTATTGATTTATATTAAATGCACAATGTATTTAAGGTACTTAATGCTGTATTGCTTAAAATCGCTTGCTTCGAAAATAAGCCATTATTTCTCTAAAAAGTAAAGGATAAAAAAATGGTTATTGTAGGTTATCCCGTAGAGACAGACATATACTATAGCGGACTTATTTGTAGACCTTTTTAACGTGTACAATAATTTAGTACATTATTTTGATCTATCTTGTAGGGTTTAGCCAGCATTGTTAGGGCAAAAAATTTGTTCATTTACGACTACACATTAAAAACATTTAAATTTATTAGCGTTTCTCTACTATTTATGCAGGTTATATACATATAAACCATCCTCTTGAATCACTCTATCTTTTAAAAAAACCCGCATCAAAATCCGTTGCGTAGTTTTAAAGATCTAAGCATACCTAAGGACAGACAGCGGGAAGCGACTTTGTTTTATACTATGTAGTGATTTATCGTATTATTGTCTAAAATAGTCTACTAGGAATTATATCTAACTACATCCTTTATTTAAACTAATCTCTAAATACCTAGTATCAATCCGAGATTTCATCTTCATATTTCACAACATTTAACATAGGTAAAATTTGCGCCTTAGTATCACAAACATTTATATTTATAATAATATTTAGCCTATTTTCGTCTAATCTCTTTGGTTAATACATATATCTAACTTATAACATAGCAATGGAATGCGATTATTCAAAACATTCGAGAATATGCGATTGCACAAAACGATACAGTACTGCGCAGTAGGTAATTTAAATTTAACTACCCTCAATCTTATACTAATACGTGATAATTAATTAGAAACCCAAAAATAAGGACATAACCTACTAAATAATTACGTTTGCATAGATAAACAAAAACAATAATAGTAAAACAGGGAAAGAGCTCACTTAACAATTACTTTGACAATTTCTTAAAGAGGGTAGAAGATTGTATTGACAGTGAAGAACAAGTTTAGTTGTCGTACTTATGTTTGTGTATATGTAATATTGTAGTAAGTATAAATGGTGCTTCTGCCGTGTGGGATGTCCTTTCCATGTTCGGCGTCTAACAAGAAACAATATTAATCTACACGTTGTAATTAGTATCTATATAGGTATTTTGCATAAACATGGATTCTGTATCAGGCAATTTTTCTTCTGAAGAACAAAAAGCAATTTTTACATTAGCAGGTGAACCGAATTCTACGACGACCACAGTAAGTACTTGTTCAATATTGTTAAGACTAAAATACCCACACATGTTCAAAATTATAGGGACAAACAAGGAGTAGCGACAACTGCTTTTGTTGACCTATATATGAATAATATTGATAATGATGAAGTAAAATTACAATTAAGTACAAATATCAAAATACAATAACAAAATATAATAAAGGTTGTCTGGAAGAGATCGCTTTTAGTGATAAGACCGCCCATTGTCACTACTTATTATTGTGTTGTTTTATCATTTGTTTTGTATATGTGGCGTGCAATAAAGAATATTCGATCTATCTATCTATCTATTTAAAAACTAAGTGGATCTTGCCAGATTTCTAGGAATTTTGTACTCCCTTAGCATTGCCTAGGTTTTCTTTCGAGAATATTCTTAATCAGAAATAATACAAGAGATAATTCATTTAAAAAAAAATTACGACATTAAAATATTTTGTATTATATCCTACAAATACCTACCTGCAACCATTACATTATATTAAAAAATAGCAACTAAGTAAATAAATGACTCTTGTGTGATTTTTTTTACGATTACATAAGTGTCTACTAAGTTCTAGACTTGCTACGGTTATGACATTGATCAATATCTTAATGATTTTTCTCTAGGTATGTGGGTACATAAATAAAAGCTACAAGAAATTTGTAAGCATAACTAACCACTGCACACACTTTTTTTATATACTGATAAATTTTGGCAATCGTAACTTACGAAGGTACCTAATGGTATGTAAATGCCCGTAGGATAAGTGGACCTACTATTACAGGTATCTACCGATCGTTAGACATTGAATACGAGTGTTGCAGCAATTTTATTAGCTTTTCTTTATTTTTTCGTCTAATTTAACGATACATGTTTAAGAATTAAAATGAGAATTACAGTATTGTTATTATTACGTTGTATGATATCGATGTAAATAGATAAAAACGCCACTCATATACTTAAATCTAAAGGGAGTCTCTAAGCTAAATTCGATGCGGTGTAGATAATCTATCTACCTACCAATGTTTCGTTTAAAAACCTGTAACACTACCAGCCTACCAGCGCCAGCGAATGAGATTCCTTTTAGTTTGATCCTGGAGCTTTAAAGCATAACGAAACAACTTTCTAATAGCTGAGTAATTAAATTAATAACTAGTTGGTAAACAGATCACCTGATTGGTAACTCATCGATACACATGTATAGTTGGTACTAGTTTTTAATTTTTTGCATTGTTTTTAGGATAGCTATGCCTTTGCGAATGCCAGGCACACGGGCAATAGCCAGGACGTTTTATCTATGGCAGGAATTGGGGGTAATGAACTGCTTAACATGCTGAGTCAGCAAGAGCCTAGGGTTGCTGATGCAGGTTTGTATTACATCATCTTTATAGTTTATATTTTTAAGTAGGTTTCTATTTATTTACATATGTTTATGGTATTCAAACTGACTAGACCTAGACCAACTTGATTACGTACGGTACTTACATGAAAAATTATTTATTGGCTCATGCAACAGAAGGCCGTATAAATACGTTATATGACCAGGAAAATACTTAAAAAAAAAAAATTGAATCTCCATCTTTGTAAAACTTCAAGCTCACTTGGGGACCATTTGAAAAGTAATAAAGTTTTTAACCTTAGATACTAGTACATATTTACCTACATTTTCTGGTCAAGTCTGAAGTTTCTGCAATTAGATAATAGAAAATTATTATATATCCTCTCCACAGCTCCCTCTGTCTCCGAAATGGAAGAACTGTTGACAAACATACGCCTAAATGGATCTGATGTTTACAACGACGACGCCAGCTTAAACAATTATTTTACAGGTAAGATAAGATACAAGTATTATCTTATTTGGCTCATGAAGCTTAGCGAAGGTTTAGGAGAGTTATCACGTTTTGTAACCAGTTACATTAAATTCTTGTATCGTCTTGTAACCAGTTACTAACAGTTTCCATGGCGGCCGAAACCGAGTTACTTAGGTAAATCACCTAAACCTTTGCAACGCGTAACCTACAAGGTAAGTATATGCGGTTAGGTACGACCGCAAGTAGGTTCATAAAAAATTCCGAACGGAACAACTACAACTGATAATAAAGTATTTGTGCCACTGCTTTTTTATTTCGTATTGATTGTGGGATTGACATAGGGTACATAATTATTTCAACGTAGCGTCAGCACGAGAAAAAATGGGTTTCTAGTAGGTTCATAATAAATTCCGAACGGAACAACTACAAATGATAATAAAGTATTTGTGCCACTGCTTTTTTATTTCGTATTGATTGTGGGATTGACATAGGGTACATAATTATTTCAATGTAGCGTCAGCACGAGAAAAAAATGGGTTTCTTTATATTCAGTTTATTTTACGCAGACGGGTTTTTGTTTTTTAATAACATATTTTGCTTGTTATTATAAAAATGTCGTGAAAGGTGCCTATCGACAATTCGCAGCAGTAAGGGTATCAAATATTTGTACGAAAAAAATGTTTTTAATCGTACTGCAATGCGGCTGCCGTTTAACCGCTCCGATCGCTCGTTACGGAATGGACGGTAGGAATACTTAGTTCAAAATGGCGGCTGATTTTATTAAATTTGACTGAACATTCGTATTTCGTCATCGCTGGGTTACCTATTCAGTTATCGATTTTAAAAGATATCGGTTCAATAACAGCAAAGTCAAGGTCACGTAACCCTGGGGGTACCCCGTAATGTTTCCCCACCCTACTACCTCTTGGGGGTACCTCCAAGATCACAAGCTTGATTTCTGACCTTGACCTTTGACCTATTCTCACTTTCAGGACGGCGGGGGTAGTAGGGTGGGGGGAACACTAGGGTACCCCCAAGGAGTTTACTAGTTAGCTAGTTCCATTAGCAGGCACCGAAGTAGACTTCAGATTTATGTAGATTCAGTTCACTCCATCATGTCCGGTAGTAAGGTCTCATCATAACTAACAAAATCGAGCCCTTGGATGCCTTAATTAGGCTGCCCTGTGTATGTGCGTGTGAAAAATGTTTATATAGTGGTGCAATTCGATTTTGAAAACGTGTCCATATTTCCTAAATTGCGAACGAAAAAATAAAGAAACATACAGAAAACTAATCTTTTTTCTTTATAATAATAGATTACATTTAAATATAAGTACATAATTAGGTAGTTAGTGTGACATAATTGTCATTTTAGTAAAAAAAATACTTAATTTGTAAAGTGTAACATAGGTAAGGGACGTGCTAAATTTTAAGTCTTGAATTTTATATAAAACTAGCTGTTGCCCGCGACTTCGTTCGCGTAAAAATTCAGATGGGTGCCTCTATGAGAATATTGCGCGCCTGATTTTATGGCAATCGTACATTGTATCAGTAATAAATATCAGTATTATCCGTCTCTATGGCAAATCCAGTTTAAACCCGCTACCGCTAAAACTGACAAACCACTTTCACACAAACTTGCGACTCTTATTTGCCCACTTAATAAGGGTGGTTTCTGAATATTAAAAAAAGAGTATTTTCTAGTAATTTGGTAATTCTACTATAAAAACTATAGAAGTTTCATACAAACTTTGCCACCCCTTTATACCCCCTTAGAGATGGATTACGCAAAATTCCGTCTAAGTGAGCACCTATATTCTAATAGGAAAGACCATGCAAAGTTTGAGATTCCTAGCACTTGTTGTTTCTGAGATTTCGTGATGAGTGAGTGAGTGACCTTTGCTTTTATGTATATAGATAGCTTTTGCCCGCGGCTTCGCTCACGTGAATATCGTTTTTCCAATAGACATTTTTATATTGTTTAAATACTGTTTTTCATACTATTTTTAATCTCCCATTCATACAAATCCTCTTTCACCTACCTAAAGATATCCCTCGTAAAAACAATATACAATACACAAAGGCAAATTTTCACTACAATAACTTTTCCCTTCCTCTTCTTCCCTGTCGCCCTTTTGCTCCACTCTCCACAGTTTCCTCCTTCCTCTCCTCCCCTCCCCCTTCTGCTCTTCACCTCCTTCAGCATCCCTTGCCCCTCCTCCAGCATCTCTTGCCCTTTCATCCACTTCCCTCTACCTTGCCTCCTCGCTTTTCCCTCTCTTTCCCCTTCCATCTCCTTCCTTTGCCTCCGTTCCTCTCCCTTCTTATCGCTTCATATCCCTTCCCCTCCCTTTTTCCACCATTCGAGAACTCCTTTATTCGTCCCTTCCCCCTCGCTTCCTCTCCCATCTCACTCACTTCTCCCTCACTTTCCTCTTACTTTCTTCTCATTCACCCCTCACTTTCCCCACACTTTCCCCTCACTTCCCCGTCACTTCTCCGTCACTTTTCCCTCACTTCCCCTCACTTTCCTTTATCATTCCCCTCACTTCTCCCTCACTTCTCCCTGGCTTTCCCCTGACTTCCCCCTGACTTCTCCCTGACTTTCTCCTCACTTCTCCCGCATTTCCCCTACACTTCCTCTTCACTTCCCCATCACTTTCCTCTCACTTCCCAATCACTTCCCTCTCACTTTCCCCTCCCTTCCTCCTTCCCCTCAATTCTTCCTTTTCCTCCTTCCCCCTCTCTGCAAATTTCAAGTCGCTAGCTTCAAAAGCTAAAGATCTTTGTATAGAATATTTTATCCCTAATTTCACCTTTCTAAATCCACTCCTGTTAAAATAAAATTATAAGGATATTTTTTATTTAAATAGAAGTACTCCAAAACAAAATTTCAAAACTGTAAGTTAAAAAATGAAGAAGACTCATACAATCGTTTTCATCCCTTTTCACGTACTTAGGAATTAAATTTTAAAAAACCCTTTCTTAGTACAACCTCTAGACATTTAGACAAAACACACCCTCCAAATTTCAAGTCACTACGACCAGCAGTTTAGGCTGTGCGTTGTCTGTTAGTCAGTCAAGACAAAGCCTTATATAATATGTATGGGTGTATGGATGTATGGATTAGACGTATAGCCATCGGGAATCAAAGCGTACAGGCTGCTAGGAATGCTAACACGTGATAGAGCTACATAAAGCTGACCGTGCGAAAAACAGCTAATACTTAGATCCACACCAACAACTTTTAGTTGTCTGACTTTGGCTTTATTAATTGTCATCGCGAAACATAGGCTCACTGAAAACTGGACTCATTTAAAACTAAACGAAAGATTGTTTAGAATGAGAGGAATCCGAAAAATAAAAACGCTATCAGCTATTCCGTAACCTGTTAAAGTCTCTGTTTCTATCAGGTTTCGTAGTAAATTAACAAATGTTCGACGTGATTCTTTAAATAGGCATAACTTTTTGATTTATGAACCGATTGACATGAAACAAACACTAAATGTTAAGTGAAGCTTACCACAATGTATTAGTGAAAACCATATCTAAATCGGATAAGCCGTTTCTGAGATTAGCGTGAACAAACGCCCAGACAAACAGACAAAAATTTTAACAATCATTGTTTTGGGTTCTGTTTGCGTTGATAAAGGTCCCAATAATTTTTTTCTCATATATCTTCCATGTACAGACAGCGATCGGTTACATTTTTATTATATGTATAGATGAAGGTCCCAATAATTTTTTTTCTCATATATCTTCCATGTACAGACAGCGATCGGTTACATTTTTATTATATGTATAGATATTCTGATTAAGCGAAATACGGTGAATTGCTAGATAAACGAAGCTCGAACTGCGACTCGAGCCTTCTCTTTAGGGTTCGTGAGACTTTAAAGCTCGCGAGCCCTTAGAGCTCGAGCCTTTAAAGCTCGCGAGTTCTTAGAGTTTGAGCCTTTAAGGCTCGCGAGCCTTTAGAGCTCGAGCTTTAAAGGCTCATTAAGCTCAGAGTCGAAGCTTAGTGAGCCTTTAAAGCTCGAGCTCTAAGGGCTCCCGACTCGAAGCTCATTTTCTCAACACTAGTATACTACACTAGTGTTAGTGCGCATAGCAAGGACGTTGTCTTTGCCCTTTAATGCGGGCTTAAAAGTTTCTACTGGTTAGCTGTACGGTTACACCGCTATTCAAAGACAATGAACTTTTAACTTAACCTTAAAATAAAAACTTCATTATATCACAGAAGGCACAACGACTATGCCGCTACACCTGTATCGCTGCATACCTAGAACTAAAGTCTAAAGCATGTGCTAGGTAACAGAAAACCACCGTTTCTCCATGTAGACAGCAGCGTCTACTTACCAAGATGGATTCAGTAGGAACTGTGGTTTTTGTACCGTTGTAGTTCCGTCTAGCACACGCTTATGTTTCATTTTAATATCGCACTATGAACTTATAGATAATCACTTGTTGGATTGCAGGGTATAGTCGCTCCGATTCGTCATCGTCTGGTGTTTGGTCCGATAACATGCAGGGAACAAGAAATAACGAAATGTTGGATACCTTCGACTTTCTTGTCAAAAGTAAGTGTAGATATCAAAAACTAGTTTCTAATTATCTACTTAGTATTCAGATTCACTAATTCCGAAATATATGAACGCCAGGTAACTTTTTCCGTATATATATTCATATACATGTAGTAAAAAACGGTTATTACAATATTACAAACAGACACTCCAATTTTATTATATGTACCTATAGATAGGTTTGTGTTTTGGGCAAAACTTACTTAACTTAAGAGAGCGCCCGCAGCCCAATTATATTAGGTACCTACCGCTTCGACCCTATTCTTTTCGACCTTCTTCAAACATGGTGGGCAACCGGTTGGTTGTGTTTTCTAAGCATTATTTCAGCAATGCTTAGAAACCACAGCCATGTGTACCTATAGGTAAGGTTACCAGTCGCCATCGAGTGGACCGTAAGCTTGTTTACCACTTAAAAGTTGTACAAACCTACGCGTCTTCTGTCCTTATTTCATAACTAGGTCGTGACCAGCAGGTAACCTTGATCAAGTTGTATAGATACTTATTCTTAGGATTGAGTTTATCAATATTTCTAGGTCTTTCATCGGCTAATAACTACGTGTCGATGTTAACACGAGAGCAGCTTTCTGTGCTGCGTTCTATTCGCCCTAGCTTGCTATACGAGCTCCTCCAGGAGGTTGCCAAAGCCCGCAGTGACAGGCGTATGCGTCGGGCCCTGCCTAATGTAAGTCTTCTTTTTATACATTCAAAGCCTGCAAATTGAGACAGGTCCGCTCCAAGTCCTCTGATTTAGTTTAAGTAGATATTTAAATACTTACTGACTAACACTCTGTGCTTTGAAAACTCTAGCTCTTCACAATGTTATAACAAGCGTACGTAAAAAAATATATTTTCTTTTAGGAGTGTGCATTTTGTAAGAATAATGGTGAAAATGAAGAATGTTACTCGTCGCATGCCCTGAAGGACTGGCGCGGCCGCGTGCTGTGCCCCGTGCTGAGAGCTTTCCGCTGTCCCCGCTGTGGCGCGACCGGCGATCGCGCGCACACCATCAAGTACTGCCCGGAGGGAACCGAGACTGGTAAGATTTATATAAGTAGTGAATGAAGAATCTGTGACTTTATTAAAAAAGCTTTTGGATTTTCTTACTGGAAACGAACCAGCAGCGGGCCAACCAATGTGCCGCATAAACTGGTATTACTTACCTATTTGTCGAACTTGGTCCTTATTTCTATCAAGCTAATGTGCTTTCCTTTATGTATGACCTCATCGATATGTCCGTCGCCTTGATCCATTTTTTTTATAATCATTATCATCATATCAGCCAAAAGACGTTCACTGCTGGACATAGGCCTTCCCCAATTTTTGCCACCGTGGCCGGTCGTTCGCCGCCCTCATCCATCGGTTGCCCGCTACCCTTATTAGGTTGCCGGTCCACCTTGTCAGGGGTCTGCCCACGCTGCGTCTTCCGGTTTGTGATCGCCACTCTAGAACCTTTTCGCCCCATCGGCCGTACAGTTCTGCGAGTTGTGTCCTGCCCATTGCAACTTCAGAAAAGCAACTCTGCGAGCCACATCGGTTATTTTGGTTCTCCTGCGGATTTCTTCGTTACTTAAACGATCGCGCAGGGAGACTTCTGACATGACCCGCTTCATTGCCCCCTGAGCAAGTTTGAGCCTTCTGATAAGACCCATAGTTAGCGACCACGTCTCTGCTTCGTATGTCATCACTGGCAACACACACTGGTTTGCTGACAAAGACCTTTGTCTTGAGACACTGCGGTAGTGCGGACGAGAAGATATATTATGTTGGAGCTTCCCGAACGCTGCCCAGCCGAGTTGAACTCGACGAGTGAGCTCTTTCTCGAAATCGGACTTACTTAATCAGACTGATTGTCCCAGGTATATGTAACGAATTCGAGCGTCGAGCTTCCGACAGTAATAGGAGTGGGTTGTCCATGTTCATTTTTAGGCCCACTTGTCGAGAGACTACTGAGGTCCATCGAGCATTGCACTACGGCCCTCCATGGTCTCAGCCATGACCACACGATATCGTCAGCATTCTAGATCAGAAGCTTAAACACGTTCTCCAGTGCAGCGGTGCACAGTTTCGGTGATAAAACATCTTCCTGTCGTACTCCTCGCTGCAACTGGATAGGTCTTGAGCTCTGACTATTAATGCGTACTGACATGGTGGCGTTTTCATACAAACAGTGTATAACGATGTATCGATTGTCATTATGACACCGTTGGAGAGACTGCAGCACGGCACAGGTCTCGATCGAATCAAAGGCTTTCTCATAGTCCACAAACGCTAAAGAATAGGGGCCGGTACTACTCGGTATATTCTGCGGACTTATGTATAACCTGCCGAATCCGATGCTAGGGAGCTAACAGGTTGTTTCGTGTATAACTGTCCGTAGAACCTCTAGACCTCCTCCAAAACCTCTGGCTTCGACCAGATGATCCTGCCGTCCTCAGTCTTCAGCTTGACAAGTCGGCTCTGCCCTACAGACCAATCTCGTGCGAACACTTTCAAGCCTTTGTTGCACTCTATAACCTCTTTAACACGTTGCGTGTTCACAAGGTCGTCAAGGACTTGAAGATCCGTCTGTTGAGCCGCCGATAGTCGCTAGCATTTTCAGTACCATCCTAGTTTAAGGGTCAAAGATATTAATTTTGATATTCAGTACAAAAAGCAATTAAGAAAACTAGAAAATGCCCATATGACAATTTACAATTAAGAAGTTTTTTTTTAAATAATTTTTCTACGTCTTTTTATATAAACCCTAGTTACTAAAGATAGATATTGATTTACAAATTTTACAATCACTACTACACCGCAGAGTTTTTTTATATTGATTCTTTATGTTAAATTAAAATAAATGTAATTTCCTAGTAACTTGGCTACATATTGATTTATTCATACCCCACCAATTTGTGTCACCACCAATTAGTGGTGACAACGTTAAGATGAATATTGGACATTCTGCGAATTCTGCGAATTGGACTGAATGTCCAATTCGCAAAATGTCCAAAAATAACGAAAACGCCCATAGCTGATTGTCATATGGGCATTTTCTAGTTTTCTTAATTGCTTTTTGTACTGAATATCAAAATTAATATACGAACACTTTACCTCGAAATTCTATTAGGGTAGACTCTAGGACCACCAGACTTGAGAAGCCAGTGCCGAATCCGGGGGAGGAGGGCCCTTAAGCAATTCCCTCCAACCGCATCTGCATGCTCTAAAAAATGTGTGCTTTTTTAGCGTTTGCCTTGGTCCGGTATCGCCAAGCCCTCTCCCCTCCCAAATACAGCTCGCTACCTTAACACAACAGTAGTTCTCACCCCTCGCTACCTTAAAATCCTGGATTCGCCACTGCCAGAAGCATTTATTGATACCATTCATTTGTATTGTATTACCTACTATCTTCGCTAGGTTCAGCAGGCCTTGCAACCCGTCGCCGCGTGCCGCCATCCACCTCGCTGTTGCTAGGCGCGGGGGGCACCCGACAGATGGGCACACCCACGGCGCCCGCCGCCTCGCCAGTTGCTTCTCCCGCGAACCCTGGACTTTCCTACTCATCCCTTTGGTCTAACTTTGGACTTAACTAAACATGTATAAATTCACATTAGTTATACATAGCACAAAATAGATTTAACTATAGAGGCAAACAGATTTAGATCCGGCAGGACCAAATTATTCGTTTAGCCGTAAAATGCCTAATTTGCAAAATGGCACCCGAGTCTCAAATGATAGCGAATGAACTAATCTTCAAAAGGACTAAATATTTTAATACCTAATTCGTAAAAGGACTAAGTAATTCGCAAAATGGCCAACTTTAACCAACCCTGTTGTTGTTTTAAAGTTATTTTTATGCAAAATGCGATTTTTCCAGTTTGTACCTAATATAAGATAAATTTGTGTTAATATTATTTTGTGCTATGTCTTACTTATTACATATACCTATGTGAATATATCGAATACCGTTATCTGCCTTAAACTAGGTATCATTGGCAAGAAACTTTGTTTCGTTTTAAAACTCGCTATTATAATGGAACTTCGATTATTTTTTCTAAATCTTAGTTTAATATCTGAAATCATTTTAACCGATACTGTTTTCTGTTATAAATATTAAATTAAGTATTTTTTAACAAGAAGACTGTATTGTATTACCTAAGTACCTAATAAGTTTATTATTCTATTTCATAGATTAGAAATGTAAACTACGAAATTGGCAACAGGATCGTAAGCTTGCGGGACATACTTTATTTATCAACCTAATAGAATGATTTCAGATAATTTATTTTATTTACATCGCACTCTCAGTGGAAAAAAGAATTAACTAGAGATGCGTCTGTTCTACAATTTTCATCTTGGGTTATAGTCATACTAGTATCAGTCTACTGAATGTTAAAATTACCAAATGGTATCTGGTAATCATTTTTCGCGCCTTGATTCCACTGAGTGTAAAATCTTGTTTTAATTAATTTTTCATTGGTTTTAAAAATATACTTAATCACCTACTTATTTAATGTCAAAAGTTGATTAAAATTATAATAATAATATCTACTACAATTTCTTCACATAAACTATTCCTTCTAAATCACAATGAATTTATTGTTAATATTAATTCATTTTATTATCAATTTGCATTATTTTATGTATGTCACGGTCACTCAATATTATAATGTTAACTTAGGAATGATCGTGACGTTATACCAGAATGTTAACTTTGGCAAAATGTAGACCATCGCACTATGTGTACCAATGAAAAATTTTCTTTTGCAGTGTTATTTGATATAGCTATTATAAAATATACTTATTTCTCAGCATTATTCTGTGTTTTATTTCCGACATAAAAACCTATCGGTTACTTAAATCTTCAGATTTTGATCAAGTCTTTTGATTGTTTCAAATAATTTGCATTGGTCTAAATAAAAAACACACAACATTATAATCCTTCAGACATTTGATACAGCGAACAGATAACAGCTTGCTATAAACATTTCAGTATTTCTCAATAGAGAAATCTGGTAGCAAATTCTGTAAGTAAAAAAATAATAGTAACCAAATCCGTTCTCAGATATTTTATTCAAATACAACTATAATAATAGACGATAATAACAGTGTAATAGAGTATTAGGTATAAGTGGTAGAACATTTCTAACAAAACTTAAGGTCTGCACACACATTTATCGATTGTTTATTCGATTTTAATAAGACATATTTATAGGGTGACATCTAGTTTAGTTACCTGTCCCATGTATCACATAGTTACGATAAACTGATTTTCTATTGTCTCTGGGACAGCGAATAGATTAAACTTGCATTTTATGAAGTTTTTGTGGTAAAATACAGTTAATAAATCGACAAATGTGTGACGATCTCGAATACAATTTCAATCAACAAGTGCCCAAGCGATGGCACTTTAACTTGGTTCTTAACATTTTACATACACCTACCATTTTAATATTTTTATATTAGGTTTTTAAAACTGAACTATTCGAAACTATTATATAATTCGGTCCAATTCGATACAAAATTCAAACCTACAAATTATATATAAATATAATAGGCACCCGCTAGCTTGCCAATGCACATTAGCGGAGCGAGGCTGCGGAGAGGCGAAACGGACAAAATATTAACCAATAGGATTGCATAATCACCACACCGCTCCAGTGGGCAGGTACTATTGGCTAATATTTCTCCTTTTCTCCACTCCGCAGCTTCGCTCCGCTTATGTAGACAGGCAGCCTTTAGCTCGGTATCTATTTCTAATAAATAATAGTTTAATGTAAGTCAGAAGACAAGCGATTTGTACTGTGTATATAGATGGGTCAGAGGGCCTAGACAAGTGGCATAAGTTTCTATTCTATTCATAGAATAGATTAAAAATGTATGGGGTTGACATAAGCTAACGACAATGTTGGCGTTAGTTTATGTCAATCCCATATACTTTTTTATCTATTCTATGAATAGAATAGAAATGTTTTCCACTTGTCTAGGCCCTCAGATCATTTTGGCTTGTCTTTGAATTTAGAGCTTTTTAATTTAAGCGATAAAACGGTTTATTCCATTCAGTCCTACCAGTAGTTCGATAGTCGAACTTTTTCGAATTATTTTAGCAAATTGTTAAACTGGCAGATCAAGACTGGCAGATAATACTATAATACACTCTTCAAACGCTTATTACCTGAACTTAATGTAAATGTATCGGACCGATGACATTCTTGATGTTCGCATAATACTTACTATAGTAACATCTAACAAGCACAAACTTTATAGTATACAACTTATTAACTAAACAGGTAAATTCATCGAAATAGATATACGAGAATGGGGTACTTGACAACTTTAAGGCCTGTACACAAAAGCTGAGCGAGGCTGCAAAACAAAAAAAAGGAGAAATATATATAAAAGAATTGCATAAAAACTCCGCTCCGCTCCAGTGGGCAGGCACTGTTGGTTAATATTTGAACAGTTTCTGTGCTCCGCAGCCTTACTCCGCTTCGGTGGACAGGCAGCGTTAAGACGGGTCGATGTTATTACCATTTACTAATTACAAGACACCTTTATTTTATCTTTAACTTACAGTAAACATTAGATGTATACTGTTAGTTAGCCTGGCATAGTTATATAGTTTGTCAAATACCCTATTATATTAGGTATAACGCGATGTCATCCTACATTGAGATATTGTAAGAAAATAGAAGTAGATAGGTACGTTATGTACAGTTATTTAATGGTTAAAATGCTAAACAATTATAAACCTCATAACACGTAACATTAATTGAAAATTCGTATAGTAAACATATCTCACTTTTTTCTTTAAAAGTGAGAGACATGAGTCCCTATATTTTTTTCAATGTATACTCTAATCTAATATGGTATGTTTATGATGCACTTCGAAAAGTGCAACTTTTAGACAGTTATTCCAGTTTCTATGATCTTAGAAGTTTATCCGTTACTGCATTACGTCATATCTTCATGTTTTTTAGCAAATTCAATACATTAAAATTTTCTTTAGATAAATTTAAAATAAATACTTTTCAAATTATTTTAAATTTTACAGATGAAAAGTTTCTGTGAATACGGCAATGTACGTATTATACCTACTTCATATTTTACATTACCTCGTTATATGGAAGTTGCACACCAAATTATACAGGCAAATTGAAGAAATAGTAATAATTTGGCAAGTGACATTTAATTAGGTACTAAGTATATAAAAAATATAAAAATAATGTACAATTGGTTACATCAGCTTCTATTGAGATTCATAACTGAGCCAAATTCTTAATTTAAATGCTTTTTTTTGGAATGGTTTGTTAGTTATTTTTTAAGGAATGTTATCAAACCCATTTTATTTTAAAAAGTTGAACCATAGAGGTTTTTAGTGACCGCGCAAAAATACAACAAACAATAGTCGTGTGTCAAGAACTAGTGCCTACATTATCTTTGCTTAAAATCAAAGTTCATTATTTTCTATCTTCTGATTTTTGGGAATGATATTTAAAAACCAATTTTTATTTACTTTTCTATTTTGATAAATACTAATTTGAATCGTGATTAGCACAAAAAGTCGATAGTATAAATCTATAGTGTAATCGTGACAAATAATAAAAAATCTAATGCTGACCATAATTTTGAGCTTACAAATATTGCCAGCAAAATCAAACGTTTTAAAACCTCAAAGGCTTACAATATGAGTTAATAACAAAGGCCAGAAATTATACAAACATTATTTTTCTAAGTAATATACCTTATTAAACCAATACTTACATCTTTGGTTTTCTAAACACAAATCACACCACCCCTTGTAATATGGCGATATATAGGTAATTATTATAATTGATTTCGAAAAACATGTTGTCGTTCTTTGAACTAAATAGTCGTTACAGATACAGCGTTTTACGTGAAAAATATTCAAAAGGTATATAGCATTTTTCGATGACACAACAAAGCTTTCAGATTAAAATCCCGGTATTACTACACCTTTCTACGGTTTATACCACTTTAGTGTAGCTTTACAGTTTGAATATTTTCATTTCACACTTAGCAGAGTAATTGGCGTTCACAACGATGACAATCTTTTCACAGGGCGTTGCAGTCGTCGCATTGAAATCTTGGTAGAGAGGCCATTATCTAAGATTTTGTATTTACCAATTTTAGAGTGCTACTTAATTTTGGTGTATATTGTAGTGTCTCAACAGCCAAATAATGCTGTCAAACTGCCTACCCTTCGATATAGATATTAGATGATAGAAGGCGCCGTGTATGTGTCATCGATGTGAGTACATAGTTATGCCTAAAATAACATAACGTGGGCAACACACTTTCAGTTTTAACTGTGCGATTTAACTGTATACTCCGAACTGTACAGATAAATCGTTAGGAGTGTAAAACAAACAGTTGAACTATACAGTTTATCTTTCTAATCAAAATATGATTACATAAAACTTTATTAAATTATTATTAAAACTGAAGATGTGTAGCCTGCTTATGAATAAATGTTTACATTTAAAGCCTTTCATGACACCTTACGATTCGGTGCTTATTACTATGCTTGTACACCAATAACATTACATTATTAATATTACATCTACACAGAGCCATATGTGACAAAACTTTAGTTTTAAGACACTCTTTGTCGCCATTCGTTGATATAATAATATGTGACAACATTACGGCGATATATATGGAAGAGAATATACTATGCGATTCATTTTAGTAGATTATGAAGTTAACGACATTTTAGTTTTAACCACAATCGAGTTATATCGGCGGATGCAGGTATGGTGTAAGGTAAAAGATAGATGAAATAGCACCTAAAACCAGTGGCGAAGGGTCCATATAACCCGATTCCTACCGGCTTCCCTTTGAGATAAATCACAAAGACTATAATATCTATTAAAGTGTAGAAATAGACCATACGTCGTGCTTCAAGCTAAGCTATTTTTGCACCGGCTTCCCACTTACAAAACGTCACTCTTCGCTACTGCCTAAAACACAATGTAAATATGTACCAACTGCAAAGTTGGCTTACGGCTTTTGTTCTTTGTATATTTGATTATGAAATTCCAGTCCCACGAGGTGCAGCACTGAGGCGTCAGCTCCAGGCACCTGTCAAAGCGCTTTCAATCAACCAACCAAACGCGAACGATTCTATTGCTTTTTGTTTTTTTGTGAATTGGAAAGCCCTTTCACCTAAGTGGCGCCAACTGGTGGCAAAAGTTCTCTAAACACCATCATTGGTGACAAACTTATGATATGTAACAATATACCTTTGCGCACTGATTTTGCGCTGTTATCATTGGTGTTGACATAATATTTTATTATATGGCTACTTGCTACTACTACTACTACCATACGTATAAAAGTATTATTTCAAATTTCTGTAATCCTTCCTCCCTTAAGAAATACCTGCATGTCGAAGCAACATGGTTACGATCACTATTCGTATGGATATGAATTGCATAGTAATTTATAAATACACGATTAAAATTTTTCCTACAATCTAAATCTTCAAAATTGATTAAGTGATTTGGCAGCATTTTGAGTGTTTAAAAATCGTTTTCTAAAGCCTCGTACAAAAATTTTAACAGAGATCACTTTCACTACTGGTCAAATATTAACATCGACTCAAACTAAAAGTCAAATGTAGTAGTGGTTCAAAATTAAACTTTAAGATTATTAGAACAATGATCAATATAAAATAGCGATGCTAATATCACTTTAGATTTCATAAAAATATACTTATAAAAAATATAAGAGAAATTGTAAAAAAAAAATTCGACTCGTTCGTGAGACCTGAGGAAGTCTTGACAGCCTTATAGTGTACTTAGCACAATTACGCTGCGTTATGTGTATAATAATAATTATATTGTAATGTAGCATTACAATGATTTTCTATATAACTACAAATAATGTTTAAACGATGACAATTTGTAAAGCAAGTCATGGCATCCTTATAATCTTGACAAAGACAAAGGGTGCATAAAACATGTGGCGCAAATTTTCATTAAATTAAAACTACAGCCATAATTTATAGAATGAATACACCATTTATAAACGAAATATAGCCTTTAGTACAGTCATTTGGTTCAAAAAATGGTTACCTAGAAAGTTTGCTGAGAGTTTTGAAAATTGGTAACTTTATATACTTTAGTTTTTTACTTTTTACACCTCGTATTTTTGCCGCTCGCGTCGCCATATTGGAAGGATGGCGCCTAAAAGAGGTTTTTGACAACATCTTCTTTCTGACTCGTTTCACGATAAAAACAAGTATTACAAAATAAAACTACAATTTACATAATGAAATTATTTTCGTAAAATCAACAGTTTTGGCATACGAGCGTCGCAAAATGTAGTTTAATACGCATTTTGACCAATTAACTGATTTGCTTACCATCTTTTAAGGTAAATAAAGCGGCGCTTTTTATCGTGATATCCTCAGTTCTACAAGTTTACGGAGCGGGGAGTCTGAGTGTATGTGATATTTCGTCTTCGATACCGATGTACCTACTGAAGACAAAAACCGTGTGTACAAAAACGAGTGTTGAACTACACTTTGCGGCGTTCGAAAGCCAAAAATGTTGATTTTAAGAAAACAATGTCATTACATAGATTGTAGGAAAGTTCCTTAAGTTTTATATTGTAATACATGTTTTTATCGTGAAACGAATTTGAAAAGAATTATCAAGAAACTGTTTTTGTTTGCCGCCATTTTTACAATATGGCGGCGCGAGCGAAATCTCAGAAATATGAGGTAGCAAAGTCGAAATTCGGAAAGAGCACATCAAAATCTATAAGGTTACCAATTTTCAAAACTGCCGGAAAACTTTTCGGGTAAAACTACCAACTGACTGTACTACGGATATATTTTGTAAAAAAAAAACACCCAATAACTATCATAATGATGCCAAAACTGCTTAAAGAATATTCTAGTTATCTTAATACATAAAACAAAGTCGGGTTTGTTCGAACACTTATATATTAAACAAAAAGCGGCAATTTTATGCCAGTAATGTGTATACTGGTTTCCTAGTCTAGAATATTCTCAGCAGTTCAAGCAGTATCTAAACTAAGAATACAAACATTGTGAGTAGTAAGTAGGCACGTTGCGCTACCACAGCCATCTTCGTCGGCTGCCCGTTACGTTGCGTCATTCACTTTGTTGTTCTCCTGTTAACACAAATAAACCGATGTTATTTTTTTTAAAGTAGTTTTTTACAGCAAACCGGAGAAGTGTTATCCTCCTTTAGAAGATCGACGTAAGAGTAATAGTAACCCTACTATTGCGTTTCGTTTAGTGAGTGAGAGCGCGGGAGGCGGAGGCCTAATTTCCCCACTTTCCTTTTTTTTAACCTCCCTAAATCTCTACACCTACCCTACTCCTTTCAAGGTAAGCATCGACTTCGCAGAGTCACTGCAATTGCAGCAGCAATGCCAGAGATTCTGAGTTGTCCATGAACGACAGCTACCACTTACCATCACGTGGTCTGTTTGCTAGTCTGCCATTATAAGCCATAAAAAAAAAATTGCGAATATGATCAATAAAGTGTGTTAGACTAAGGCCATAGTTGATACAGTTAATCACTAATAATAATTATGTACACAAACAATTTTGTACGTTTTGTATATCTCCTTTAGCATAGCGAAAAGCATACTCTGATTATTTCTATTATCGACGTGAAAGCTACCAATACGTACGTTAAGTATAGCAATAACCGGTTCAAGTTTGTCGAGTTACTACTACTGAATTAGGAGACTAGTATATACCCATTGGTCTAGTACAAAATTCACGAAAAAAGGGTCCAACATCACCTATATAAACTTAGGTACATAATATAGTAATATAAACATATTTTTTTAGTCCTTTATCGACGAGAAGAGATAATTCCATATTCTAGAACACCACACAGCAAAGGATAAATTAAAAGAATTAACAAACACTCAATAATACTTTTTAATCTAACCCAATACACATGGATTAATTAAATATTCTAAAGCACGACTGCGATATATCGAAGACATAGATATAAGTGTAGGTAAAGAAAGTACTTGTTGTAGTAGCTCATAAGACGACGTAGTGGACGCACGCCGGCATTACTCCGGCGTGGGGGAGCTGCGAACGAGTGCTGTTTGCGTGCTGCGCGTCTATGATATGCTGTCCTAGGAACTAAGTGACATACTTTCTGTCATATTTTGTGACACACTTAGTGATATATATTTTGTGACATATTTTGTTAATTATATCCACGCAATATGTAACATTAAAGATCTGGTCGTGCCTTTTATTTAACGTAGGTGCAAATATTGATTACCCCCTACTCATAGATAGCGCATAAACGTTTATTTGTTCTAAATTGAGCTCACAAAAATAAGTAATACGAGCGGAATGCGCGGCGAAAAGCAGTGATGTGATTGGCTATTTCAAGGTTAAGAGTGTTCACACATAAGAGTGGCAACATCGTTTATCATTTAATCGGAGCTATTTATTATTTTATAAATATTTCCAGAACAATTTTAGAATTACGTGAAAGCTGTATAAAAAATAAGTAACCTGATGCTTTGAGTTGTGCGAGTCTGTTGCGCTGTGTGCAGCATCTATAAGAAAGATATCTGTGGGCCTACCATGAAACTTAATTACGAAGTTTCGGATCGAAGTTTCGTGCAATTCTTAGTATGAAACACATTTGTTTCATGGAAAATGAAATGATCCTAACGGCCATCAGTTTTGCAACCTTTGTGCTGCCTATTGCGTCATCAAATAATGCTAATGTTGTACCTTCGTTGTTGTTATGCTTGGTGCGCACGAGCCTCTCGGGGTGCGAGTGCGCGAGCTGCGTGTAGTCGCGGAACACTTCGTTGTACGTGTCGTCGTTAGAAGACATCTCACTCTCGCGCATCTCTTCGTTCAGCTTCGTCAGCCTTAGCCTTAGAAAACAATGTCTTATTTCAGCAACAGATAATACATTTATGGTTGTTTGTAGTTATGTAATATATTCGGCTTTTTTAAGATAAGAAATCACTTGTATGAAATAAAGGTAGAACAATTTCCACCTCAAATCAAGCTCGCGCCTCTCGTGATGTAGCCCTAAAAGGCGCAATATAGTTGTAATGTAAGTATGCGTGTCAACTTAATTGCAACAACATAAATTGAAATCATACAGCTAAAATATACGTTAGTTCATTTTATATGATACAATATTACTCACAAAGTAACAATATCAGCATTGGCGTTATTCACTGCGATGTCTAGAGGCGTTTGACCCTGCTTGTCCACAATCGACTGGTCCGCACGGTATCGCAGAAGAAGGCAAACCTTAAAAACAAATTTTCTATTGAAAATTGACATAAAACGAAATACATCTTTTCTGGAATATTTACTTTATTCATATTGTTCCAAGGTTTAAAATTACTAAAGCGTCATGACATATTATATCTCTATTCTACTAAGAGTAAAGGAAGGTCATGATTATTTAACACAGCATTACTTTCTATGTTAGTATAACAAACAATATGTTCAACAAGGTTAGTAGGTTAGTGAGAACAAACAATTTTGAAAATGGCTGCATCTCGCGACATGTTTTGGACGTACGACTTTATGTCAAATGACGTATGACTGAGAGTCTATATTTGATAATATGTGTTTGATGACAAAATATATAAAAAAAATATATGTGAAAGAATTGTTAGTAGTCGAGAGGTTATGCAGCCTAATATTTAGCTAACTATATATTATTATATGAAGCGAAAGATTTGTTTGTTTGTTTGAAGGTGCTAATCTCTGAAACTACCAGTCGAATTTGGAAAATTATTTTAGCGTATGACAGCCCAGTTCTCGAGGAAGTTTATAGGCTATGTAGCATCACGCTACTGGCGACGGGAGCAGAGCAGTAAGCAAAGACGCGAGGGTAACCGCGACGCGAAAAACTAGTATTGTAATACGAGTAAACCGCTCTACTAAATTCATTTAATTTCCCATAAAGATAATTGTTTTATCGATTTGGTAATTTGCTAATATTATTCCTTCTCCGACTATAATTACTATACACGATGAAAATATGACGTTATAAGAGTTTAATATTATAATACCTGTCCAGTATGACCGGCTTCTGTAGCAAGGTGTAACGGAGTCTTGCCATCTTCGTCTTGAGTATTCAGTTTACTGCCGTTCAATAAAAGGAAGGAACACGCCATTACGGATCCCTGCAATTTTATTTTGTAAGTATTAAAAGATTGGTAAAATAATGATATAGGTAGTGGAAAACTTAGTAAATAACTTGATTTTCAGAAAGGTAAAAAAAAACAGCTTAATGATCGTGTTTTTTGTAAAATAGAAAGGAGAATGCCCAAATATGGGCCCATTTTATGGCAGCGTGCAGCAAATTAAATAAATGAAAAAATTAAGCTTTATTTTTTATGTTTACTTATGACTTATTAACATTTTTTTACCCTAGCATTGAAATGCCAAATAAATACATATTGAAAGAAAATCACAATATCCGTCAGTCAACATTTGCTTGAAAGAATGTTGCCAGATGTCAGATTCATTTTAATTAAATAATTATAAACGATTTAAAATAGCGATTTATCGAATCGATTCTGATTATTTGAGGTTTCTTGAATTTGTACTAAATATGCATGCTTTTGCTAAGATTAAATACTAAGATGAGTGTTTTCCAGTAAAAAGCACGAACAAGTAGTTATACAAAGTTCTAATGAAGGTTTTTAAAGATGTGTCAAAATGAAAAGAATTTTGAACTTGATAAAATTATTTTACTACTTAACCAAGCGAAGTAAATGTACGTGTTGAATACGTTCTTAATATTTTAGTTATTAAAAAATTAAATTAAAACAAAAAACGGTTATCGAATTATACAGTTACTTAATTGTAATCAAAAATGCTTATTTCTGATTTACAATCATTGAATTAGTTTAATCTCGTAGAACATACAACAGAGATAGCCGTCTTTAAAAACGAAAACAGAACAATGAAACTAACGAATAATGTTACGTTCCAACTTTTTCTGATTTCTTGTATAAGGTAAATTATACTTCAATCTAAAAAAAATCTAAATTATCTTCAAAATAAAGATACAGTATAGCAACACTAACAGAAGTGTTTCACCTATGCAACTGGAATTGTAATTGTCTTTTAGGACATTCGCTAGTATCGCCCATTAGGTTGATAAGTACCTACCTACTCTTAGGCACCTAAGGCCTTTTTACGGGAAATATCATTTTTCATGTTAAATGTAAGATATCTTCTTACTAAGGACCTAAAGTTTTTTATATCATTAACGATATTAACAAATTGTCGATATTAACATTTGTAAAAATTGAACAGCAATTTTATGGCCCAAAGTACTTAGGATTGTTGGCGTTCTTTCAGTTAATTGTAATCATAAATACTTATTTTTCATTTAACAATTAGGTATTTACTTTTTAAGAAGCCGTGATTTCTAAAATGACCTCTGATAATTGAAATCGATTTGATGTATCACTATTTTAAATCAGTTACAATTATATTGAAACAAATCTGACAACTGGCAACATTCTTGCAAACATATGTTGGGTGAAGGATATTATTTATGATTCAGTTATAAGTGTATTTATTTGGAATTTCAATGCCAGGGTAAAAAAAATCGTAATAAATATCAAGAAACATGAAAAATAAAGCTTATTTTCTTAATATATTGAATTTACAAATCGTAAGTGAAAATTAATTTGGAAGGACTCAAATCATATTTTATAACCTCAATTTCAACAACAAAAGAATTGATTTCTCTTGAACCTACATAAATAATTGTAAATTATTTATAGAATATAATTTTATGACTATGAAATGAAATTAAAATCACTAAGACACAGTAATTTTTATATGGGCCCAAAGCTCATAATTGTGGGCATTTTCCTTTCCGGGTTTATAATTCAAGACATAATATTGTTGTATAATTAAAAATAAAATTGTATAATACTGTTCATATTACGACTGTCGGATTTCTAGAGAGCTTATTCTAAATGGTTTGCTAAAACTTCATCGTGTTTTTATCATAAAAGCAAATTAAGAAAAGACCGTAGTAATTGTAATTTTGAACCTTATTTTCAAAACCATAGAATTCGAAATAGAAATACAAGAATATACTATAACATATTATATAGCTTACATAATATAGCTCAACATCTTTTTTGTCCGAAGGGGTAGGTTACGGATGTTATACATAACACTTATGTTTCGTAATTTATTTTGGGGCACGTTACAGGAGGCGAACCTGTTGCAATTTGGTTTGGTATTTTTAATTATTTAAACCAAATCAAGACAGATCCAGTGATAATAGCAAATGTGAAACTTATTTAGAAGGGCGTAGAGTTTAAAATAGAAGTGAAAAGATATAGCATGATGTATAGTTACACTGAGCACGGCGGCGTGCAGCGGCGTGCGCGCAGGCGAGTCGGCGCGCGCGGCGTCGGCGCCCGCCGCCAGCGCCGCGCGCATCACCGGCACGTTGTGCGCGCGCGCCGCCAGCGCCAGCACGCCCGCCGCCGACAGCCGCGACATGTGCTCTGCGGGCGCTGCTACACCACGCACTGGTCACTATGTATTACTACACATACTCGTGCATACATTATCCTCGTATAGATACCGCATCAACATTTATGCTTTGAGTTGAGCTCATAAAATGGCATGAGCTGGTGCACGGAACGTAAAAACGACCTGTGATTGCCTATTTCAAGGTCAAACATTTGAATGCACTGATGCACAAATCGCAGTGTCCGTAGTGAGTTCTTATGCTGGCAAACGATTGTTGAGCGTATCTCTTTGTATGCGGAATCTATTAAGGGATGTGTATGCATCTAATGCTATAGATACATGAGTCTATAATGCTACTGCAATGTGAAACTAGACTTATAAACAGAAAAAATTGTCAACTTTAAAATGAAATAAAGGATACTAAACAAACAGCAGTACGCAATTATATAAACCCATATTTATACGAGTATGATTCATATTTCATATTGATCACACAAACCTAGTTCATCACTATCTTCGCCCTCGGTTGAATCGTGGTCAGAAGGCAGACTAAGGTCGACGCCGCGATCACTCGCCAACTCGTTACCGATCAACAACACTGGACTACCATCTGACTTGCTTGAACTTTCTGACACTGCGAATAGAAAATATACTTTAAAAACAACATAAAACACAAATACGTAGATACATATCAACTTTAGGATCATATTTTGGTTCTGAGCTATTAGGTAATGTTAATTGCTTAATTTACAAACAGTACTAGATGTACTGTTTGTATATTAAAGTGATTAATTTCTTGAGAAAAATTTCATTTTTCCTAAAAAAATTCGCTGCTAAAGGAGTTTACCGTAGCCGTTTGACAGACTGGTTGGTATTCTAGACTGGAAACCACACCGCCTATGCCTTTCGTATATGTACTCGTAAAATAAAAATATAATTCAAATGTGAATAATATGATTAATGAAAACAAAATTACCACTTGTATTACTGTTGACGTCACTCTTCTCATCACTAATAGTCTCAGGCACGGATGGTATAGTACGTACTCTGTAAAATAAAATAACAAAACTCATGGTAAAATCAAACTTGATATAAATATTTATAAATAAATGCTATGCTATGCTTTATATCTATAAATGCCACATACACTTCAAAGCATTTAAAATACTACTCATACTGTATGTAATGTGGCTCTAAAAAGAGGCACTTAATCCTTCTTTAGTCATTGTTCCACACTTAATTCAGTTGCACTGTCTAGATTATAAGCTGACGGTATAGTAAGAAAATAATACCAATAATAAAACAATGAATTGATTATAATTATTATAGTATCTCTTGGTCATATATATTTTGACGTAACTCATGTTACAAATTTGATGTGCACGTGTCCGTTTATTGTAAACGGACATGTGCACCTTAAATTGAAAAAATATATTGTCTTGAGTGGCCATCAAACTCATAACGATCGGCACAAGTGTGGTTAAAAGAACTTATATAGTAATAAATAATTATATTACAAAATCATATTGTCGTAAAAAACAATTGAACATTACCTGCGTCTTGCTCTCCTCACAGACCATCGTCGTCCTGCGCGTAGAGGAGAGTCACTGCTAGTAGCGGCTAGGGCACCGCTACTACCCACGATGTCCTTCACGAATAGTAATGACACGTATTTAGCGCGAATCCACGCCTCACGTACACAGCTAGATAAACAAAACATAGCTTAAGTATTTTTTTTCCGGCAAGTGGTAACCCTAAAAAAACTTACAACGTTTAAAAAAACAAACAAGCCGATGCCGACCATGAAGGAAGTATAGGATGAGGAAGGTAAAAGGTAAAGGAAGAGAACCCAAGGAATAATTTAACTGCCACTCTCTAAAATTAAATAAACTCTATCAGCCTAAAACTTAGCTACGGCTACTGATTGTCCGCAGCGTTTAAATCGTCCTGCGTGCAATTGTTCGGGTCACAGGGTACGATATCGTGTGGCCACTTACACCACGATGGGAAATCCAAACATAACAAGTTCGCTAACCAAGCCAGCTCATTATGTAATACGGGTAAACATCGAAGGATACTTTAGGATGTTGAGGCTTAATCAGAATTTTTTATATAGTCTACCAAAATTATTCATGTTTTCTGTAGTAAAAGCTTGACCAAAGCCATCTACGGTATAACTTTCTAAGAGATTATTGTAAAAATTTAAAGTCTATTTGTCCACTTACGTTTCACAATCTGGAGTAGCTCTTGTGATAGTAGTACCTTCCGTATTAGCTTCATATATTAAATTCACTATTTTGTTGCCAAGCTCGGCCATAACCTGAAATACGAAGAATAAACTAATATACCTCAAATAGTGACATATTGCAACAGATCTAAATAATAGCTACAGGCGCCAGTATTATTAACATTTACAGAAAAAAATGGCATACCTTAATAATATCAGGTTCCCAATCGTCTAAAGTGAGAGATCTCACTTTACTGACGTGCACGCCTAGAGATCGATGTATTCCAGAACATTCTGAAAGTTATATAAATACATTACATATTTGAAATTGCACCAGACAAAGTTTCAGACTACCTCGAAATTAATTTTATTTAACACATTCCTAAATAGTATAAAGCAATCGCTAGTCTTCTAAACCACGAAACGGATTTTAATACGATATTCACTTTATACAGATAATTGCTTCTGTAAGGTTTAAATGTATAAATGTTTATTATAGCGTAGAAATATCGAGAATTTGAGTCGATCATGAGCGACAGTCACCATTTACCATCACGTGGGCTGTTTACTCATTGGCAATAAAAAAAAACATAGATCTTTATTTATGTAGCAAAAAAAATTGTATCCACGTGCGAGTTGAGTCACTAGTTTATATATAATAAACTAATGACCTTTTAAAGGAATTAAAATAAGGATAAAGTGATTTAGGTATATATACAAACCTATACATAGTGTAATGCCTAAGTTGATGCTTGCCCATCGAGGGTTAGGACTGCCACAGTCGCAACAGTAGTTGTTACCAGGAATGCTAAGAAGTTGTTCCCATATCCTGAAAATATTAGGAGACTTAGAATTATCATTCGTGATATTGACATTGGAAATGATGTCTGACATTTAGCCTATATTAACTAGCGGATTCACCCGCTTTAATACTTCTCGCTTTATTACTGCTCCGTGATGTTATATAGCCTTCCTTAAGAATAAGGTTATCAAATAACTGATGGTAACTGCTTACCATTAGGCGGGCCGTATGCTTGTTTGTCACCTTAGTCGTATAAAAAAAAAACACAAAAAGAATTTATCAAATACGACCAGTAGTAGTAGAACCAGTCACTTTTTGATTGATCTAAATTCTTCCGGCTTCACCCTAATAAGATACTCTTGCAATATTCTTATAATCTCTGACATTACGGTCTTGAACAAGTAATGCTGTTATATTATCCTCTTTCAATAAGGATTCACACTCACAGTTTATGACGTCATCGTCTCTTGACGTAACTTATTATGAACCACTAGTAATGCTTAATACTTTGTACAGACGAACTGATATTAGTTGTAGCTAAAGTAAATTAAACTTTAATAAAGAAGCATAAGGTTGATTTATCGAAGTTGTAAATACGGTTTGCTAATATAGACATAGTATTTGTAATCCGAAATTTTAAAAATGAAAATGTTATTTTGAAGACAGAACTTAGTTAAATAAGTTTCAAAACCCGTACATTAGTTCGATGCTGTAATTATTAATATGTGTTATTATAGAAATATAATTGTGAGTCCCCGATCCAGAATGTGAAACTACTCTATCTACTAAAATGCAGTAAGATGTGACTAAGAAAATAGATAATGGCGTGATACAGGTGCGAAGTACTAGATACTAAATTGTTGCGTTTCGTTCGTTTACTAAAAATATATTAACAGCCTAAGATATCTAGCACCTATCATACAGATTATATTATAGTTACTTCTTCAGATAATCGTGTTTGTGTTACTGAAATTAAAATCATAAATCTATAGGAATAGAGTACCTTATCTTTCTCATGCCAACATTGGCGACGTTGTGTCTATCCGACGGCGGTCGATCGTCGGGAACTAATATAAGCTGTGAGTCCGGGTTTTCTCGACTTTGTCCCTGTTGTATGGCAGATCGGATACCGTTCTGTAGAGCCGTGATCCAACAGTTTAACATCTCTTCAGAATCCGCTTGTAACATATGACTTCTGAAAACAATTCATATTATTATTAAATCGGAACAAATTATTTCATAAGAAAGTTTTTAATGCGCTTGGAAAATGATATTCTTCCATTAACAGAGTGAGCAGAGACTATAGAACGTCATTTCCTACAATCCAAACATACCTCCTTTTGTGACAGTTTTGTTAAAAAAGTTTAACTATTTTACCCTCCTCGAATCATATGCACTTGGTTGATAGTTTGAAACTAAGCAATTTAATATGAAAATTTGAATAATTTTATGTACTTTCCTAGATCTTGGGTATCACTGACATAATATAGTAAAATATATTACCGTGATTAAACTTCACATGGTATTGACTTAACTTACTTGGAAGGCGACAGTACTTCAAAACAGAAGCGCCTTTCGCCGTCGTGAACAGGTTTCACAGTACAGAGTCTCAGATCTTCCTCCATTACCGTCACATTCAATTCACCTGTCCGTTTTCTAAAGACAATAAAATTATGTGAAATAGACCACATCTCAACAACATTTGTCTCAAAAATAGCCATAATCGTAGAAAGAAAATTATTAAATTACGCGACCATTAAAATGAAACTGAATTTATTGCGAAAAGGATGCCATTTAATTTTAGAAAACGATCACGTTATAACTACCTATTTTCTTACAAACGACAAACAAATCAGTTCAGAATCAGTAAATTTCTTGATATTATCAATCTGCAGACAGTGAGACTTATTATTACCTGTAGTGATTTCAGGGCCGGATCTAAAAGAACCAACCACCGCTCGCTCATTATCAGTCAAATGACGATCGAAATCGAATTGTGTATATTCTCAAAGTAGGATCAACTAAGCAATACGTAGTTGATCTAACTTTGTCAATATACACAAACCAAGATTATATAATCAAAGAGTACTGTTAAAGGAAATCACACCGTTCTTACATCACTAGTCTAGTTATATAACAAGCTTCCTTTAAAAAACTGCGATATACAAACACATTACCTCATTCACTTCCGAATCAAACTAAGGTTTCAAGATATTCATTTTAAATATTTGGTTATTAAATAAAAAGGAATTTCAAATTTTGGTCTTGACTGATCGCGATGTTATCTGTTAATTTCATGACTCTGTGTGTTAGTAGTTTATAAAATATATGCGCATTTATAACAATAATCTTTTATTTTCAGACCAAAGTGTACCTGCTATATTCAGGAGATAATAATAGTTGTTAGTGTTATGTCAGTTTTTGTGGGTATGATAAAAACAACATGAAACTTTTAAAGTAGCATTAGGTTTAATAACACTTACCTATACACAAGACGATTGTCGTACAAATAGAACCATCGTCTATTCCACGTTTTGAACGCATTCGAGGTCCTTTTGAACAAATATCCTTGCATTCTTGGCAGGTTCTTAAGGCAGGGGGTGCTTAGTAACCCGTCCTTGCAGTCTCCTTCAGCATCATTGGTCTTACAACTGGGTAGCACTGTGTCTTTGCTATTCACTATTGTATGGCGATTTTCCATCTCCTTGTCGAGTATTTTAGTATCGTTACGCATAGCTGCTATCTGAAAATGTGATCATTAGTTGCATACTTGATGAATGTTTCTTGTAACGAACGTGTTGAATGATGTCCAGTTATTTGAGTATTAAGGTTAATTAAGTAAAAGTTGAGTATCTTGCATATTAAGTGTTTTCAGGCGAATGTAACGGTAGATTTTCAACCGATGCGAACAGTTATACAACTGTTCGCATCGGTTGTCATCGCTGGTCAACGTAAAATGTTTACAACTGACAGATACATCAAGACCGGTGCAATGACGATGAAAACTTAGGTTAAATTTGCATCAGACGTTATACTGATTTCAGTACTCACTAGTACAGACTCTATCAAACACGTGATATTATGTAAGTACATAATATAAGTATTTCGGGAGGATGTTTCGTCAGCCAATATCGTAGTTACCTCTTCAGCTGTAGACTTGAGAAAAGGCTCCAAGTCTTCTGACAAATCGGCGCCTTGGTGATAATAAGTGCAGCACGCTTGTAGATACGACAGGAACTGAAACAAAAGCTTTCATTGTAAAATCTGAAATAAGGTCTATAATATATATATAAGGTACTTATATAAGTTTATGAGAAAACCTGTACACAAATATAAACAGAAAAATGTGCCTACATCATCAGTAAGTATATTATTTCTAAGTTACCAAAAAAAGCTGACCAAGTGCAGCAACGCAAGAACTCCCTAATAAAAATGGAAGTAGGTACTCAGGACCGGTCATAATAATAGGGTAATAGGTACACCTACAACATTAATATGCTCTACGCATGCGACTTTCACGGATCAACAAGCACGCCTTGTTGAAAAAACAGGCTCTCCATAGCCTTGTTACTGTCGTCAATCTAGCATCCTTCAATACAAACTTAAGAAAATACGGATGGAATAATAATTTTAATTAATTTATAAGTATCATTAATAGTAAATTAAAAGCTGACAATATTTTTTTCCGAGAAATGACAAGCACCTGCTAAGTGCGGTAGCAAGCGTTACTAGTCAAATAAAAAAGGCTGTTACTTTGATATATAATTTCTTACACGCATTTAATGCAGTAAGTAACAGGCATTGTTTGTTCTGTATCTGGGTATAGTTTATCTATAACTAGCGACTCGCCCCGGCTTCGCACGGGTGCAATGCTGATACTATATTTAGTAACAGCATTGCCCGTGCGAAGAAAAACAAATGCTGTGAACGTTGTATTTACACATTCTGTAGTATATTTAATTTTACTACAGAATGCCGGCCCCTGCCGCTATATCCCTCCCTGCATTTTTAATCTGTAATATCTTTGAGAATATTAATTTAAAATACATGCTCCAAAGGGCATTATTGATTTATATTAAATGCACAATATATTTTAGGTACTTAATTTGATAAGGATAAATGCTATATTGCTTAAAATCGCTTCGAAAATAAGCCATTATTTCTTATAAAATGTAAAGGATAAAAATGGTTATTGTGGGTTATCGCTTAGAGATAGACATATACTATCGCGGACTCTTTTGTAGACCTTTTTAAGGTGTACAATACTGTAGTACATTATTTTGATCTATCTTGTAGGGTTTAGCCAGCGTTGCAATGTAAGCGCAAAAATTTTGTTTATTTACGACATCACATTAAAAACATCTATATTTATCAATGTTTCTCTACTATATTATGCATGTTATATACATATAAACCTTCCTCTTAAATCATTCTATCTATTAAAAAAACCCGCATCAAAATCCGTTGCGTAGTTTTAAAGATCTAAGCATACATAGGGACAGACAGCGGGAACCGACTTTGTTTTATACTATGTCGTGATGATATGATGGTTAAGTATCTTAAACTTTCTAAATCACCGCGCAATTTTCTTAGTTTTTCTTGCATAAGAACCTACTCCTGACAATAACAAACACAACAAAAAAAGAATTAACGAAATTGACCTAGCCGTTCACGCGTGATGCCATGACCAAGGGAAATAGAGATTCATTTTTATATATATAGATATGAATGTATTTGCAAAAAAATGTACATAAGTAGTATATCAGTTGTTTAGTACCCATAACACAAGCAAATATAATTGCTTAATTTGGGACTAGATGGCGCTGTGTGAATGTGATATTATATATCCATACGTGTGTACCGAGATAGAGATAATTGGTAAGTAATCTATACTATTATATGAAGCGGAAGAGTTTGTTTATTTGAACGCTCTAATCTCTGGAACTACCAGTTGGATTTGAATATATAATAGTTCTTCTTGCATTAGATAGTTTTTTAAGGAATGTTATAGGCTATATAATATCACGCTACTGGCGACGGGAGCAGAGCAGTAATTAAAGACGCGGGTAAAACCGCGCCGCGGAAAGCTAGTCTTACATAATCTATACATATAATAAAAATGTAACCGATCGCTGTCTGTACATGGAAGATATATGAGAAAAAAAACTATTGGGACCTTTATCAAAGCAAATAGAACCCAAAATCATGATTGTTACAATTTTTGTCTGTTTGTCTGTTTGTCTGTTTGTCTGTGCAACGCTAATCTCAGAAACGGCTTATCCGATTTAGATATGGTTTTCACTAATACATTGTGGTAAGCTTCACTTAACATTTAGTGTTTGTTTCATGTCAATCGGTTCATAAATAAAAAAGTTATGCCAATTTAAAGAATCACATCGAACATTTGTTAATTTACTACGAAACCTGATAGAAACAGAGACTTTAACAGGTTACGGAATAGCTGATAGCGTTTTTATTTTTCGGATTCCTCTCATTCTAAACAATCCGTTATGTTTTAAATGAGTCCAGTTTCCAGTGAGCCTATGTTTCGGGATGACAATTAATAAAGCCCAAGGTCAGACACAACTAAAAGTTGTGGGTGTGGATCTAAGTATTAGCTGGTTTTCGCACGGTCAGCTTTATGTGGCAGCCTGTATGCTTTGATCCCCGATGGCTAAACGTCTAATCCATACATCCATACACCTATACATATTATATAAGCCTCTGTCCTGACTGACTGACTGATTGACTAACAGACAACGCACAGCCTAAACTGCTGGTCGTAGTGACTTGAAATTTGGAGGGTGTGTTTATCTAAATGTCTAGAGGTTGTAGTAAGAAAGGGTTTTTAAAATTTAATTCGTAATTCGTTTGGTGCTTTTGAAGCTAGCGACTTGAAATTTGCAGGGAGGGGGAGGGAGGGAAAGGAGGAAGGGAGGGGAAAGTGAGAGGGATGTGATGGGGAAGTGAGGGGATAGTGAGGGGGAAGTGAGGGGGAGTGAGGGGTAGTGAGGAGGAAGTGAGAGGGAAGTGAGGAGGAGAGTGTGGGGGAAGTGAGGGGGAGTGAGGGGAAAGTGAGGGATGAACGGAGGAAGTGAGAGGAAAGTGATGTGGAAGTGAGGGAGACGGGAGAGAAAGGGAGGAGGAAGGGACGAGGAAAGAAAGGAGTTCTCGAATGGTGGAAAAAGGGAGGGGAAGGGATAGGAAGCGATAGGAAGGGAGAAGAAAGGAGAAAAAGGAAGGAGAAGGAAGGGGGAAGAGAAGGGAAGCGAGGAGGCAAGGTAGAGGGAAGTGGAGGAAAGGGCGAGAGATGCTGGAGGAGGGGCAAGGGATGCTGAAGGAGGTGAAGAGGAGAAGGGGGAGGGGAGGTGAGGAAGGAGGAAACTGTGGAGTGGAGAAAAAGGGCGATAGGGAAGAAGGGGAAACGGAAAGTTATTGTAGTGGAAATTTGCCTTTGTGTATTGTATATTGTTTTACGAGGGATATCTTTAGGTAGGTGAAAGAGGATTTGTATGAATGGGAGATTTAAAATAGTATAAAAAACAGTATTTAAACAATATAAATGTCTATTGGAAAAACGATATTCACGCGAGTGAAGCCGCGGGCAAAAGCTATTTATATACATAAAACCAAAATATCACTCCACTTACTCATCACGAAATCTCAGAAACTACAAGTGCTAGGAATCACAAACTTTGCATGGTCGTTTCTATTAGGATATAGGTGCTCACTTAGACGGAATTTTGCGAAATCCATCCCCTAAGGGGGTATAAAGGGGTGGCAAAGTTTGTATTAAACTTCTATAGTTTTTATAGTAGGATTACCAAATTACTAGAAAATACTCTTTTAATATTCAGAAACCACCCTTATTAAGTGGGCAAATAGGAGTCGCCGGTTTGTGTGAAAGTGGTTTGTCAGTTTTAGCGGTAGCGGGTTTTAACTGGATTCGATTCTGGATTTAGAGACGGATAATACTGATATTTATTACTGATACAATGTACGATTGCCGTAAAATCAGGCACGCAATATTCTCATAGAGGCACCCATATGAATTTTCACGCGAACGAAGTCGCGGGCAACAGCTAGTTGGATACATAAATTTCATTTCATACCTAAATAAACGTACATTTTAGTCCGTGTTTTAATTAGGCGTAGTCTCCACGGACAAGTCTAGACTATGTATAAAATTTAAGCGTGGTCGAGCTTGTGGTTACGGTTCATTGACCTGACACTGATGTGTTATATTACTGATTAAAAACAAAATCCCAAAAACTGGAATTGTAATTTTTGTTACTTTTAAGAAAAATGGTCTTCAGACAAACGATCAAGTGATCGGTTTAGGTTTAGCCTTTTGTGGTACAGTTTGATCCATCTGAATAAATATTTATCTTAAGTATTTATAAATGCATGACGGACAACGTTAAATGGTTAATTCCTCTATTATTCTTACGCCATTATGTATCTACTTTTATCTTTAAGTGTAGATGTCCGTTTACTTTTATAATAGTTCAGTTGCCTCACGAAGTTTTCCTTGGCGGTATAGTAAAGTTTCAAGATAAACTATAGTAAATTGATATTTATTTGCCCGGTAACCGTTAATCGCGCAAAGAAGATTTAAGATTTATTACATTACATATATAATTATACAATAAAATAGATACCTACCTATTCATTGTACATTGCTTGTTTAAACTGATAGTACATTTATGTGAATAGAAAACATGACCGAATTATTATCTAAGTAGGTGTGTAAGAAGGTTGTTATCAAAAAGCGATATGATTGTTAATTTACTTTGCACACAATCTTGCTGTGACTCAGTGGAGGGTTGTAGCTATAGCTAGTTTCTAAGAACAGTATGACTAAACCTACACTAAACATTTTATAGATACTTATAGTTTTTACTTTTTGTTAAGCTGCGTTTACATTAGAGATATATCAGGTGTATGCTAAAGCAAGAATGCTCATCTGCTAACGTTACTCATTCACTGACGTTACTCATCGGTTTTCAAAGGGACTGGAAGTAGCCTGCATCTACCTTGCAGCCGTCTTTATGAGGTCGTGGTAGATGTGCTGATGGACGTTCTATTCTGCATTTTACTGTCCGTAACTAAAAATACATATTATATTAAGTAAAAAAGACATGTGTAGCGCATGGAGACAAAACTTAGTCAAGACCACTGCGAAGACCATTCTATTACTTGATAATCGCTTAATTATAAATTCAGTGGCTTAAAATAAAAGTTTGTTTAAATGGAAAGTATCTTATGTTACTTACATTAAAAAATTAAGCAAATCGATTTTAATATCTTCCATATCGTACTCATGTTGGGCGTTTTTGACTTACTCTTAAACTACTTACTGTAATAATAATGCGTAGTTAAAATAAAAACGGCGTAAGGAACCTTGACTACTTATAACTAATATACCAAGTATGCTAAAAAGCCCAATAATCAATTCGGCCTAGTAAGAACCGCCTCAACCATAATAACAGTCAAATTTAGAATAAAAGATGTCCAGTTTCATACAGCAGTTTACTGAGCTAGAAATATTATGTTATGGGTACTTAACAGTTTATGTATATTAAATACAATAATATATTACATTAAATAAATACCTATATTTACATACCAGGCTAGGTAAAAACAATAGGTAAACATTCTCGCCAATAATATTTACAGATTCATTGATTCAATAGCGTGTCTACCGCTTTACGCATACTCATAGATAGGAACTAATACAAACGACTGCGCAGTAGTCTCGTAATAGTCGTAATCCAAACCATAGGATGTTATTGAGTATGACGTACTTTATGTATTTGAGTTATTTATACACCTCATAAAACTATTATTGTTTTAAAACCAATTTCCAAACGCGTTTTACATGCAGCCAGGTGGCAGTTACTTCATGTAAAACACTGATAGTCTGTCAGAATCAGTGAAAGCTGTAATCCGTCACTGATATACCTAGATGAAAACATTACCTTTCTTGACTTCGGTAGTCGGGCAAAAAAGGGTGCGGTTGACGATAACTTATAGTATCCTTAACTAAACTCCTGTGCCTAGTGCCTAATATTCGAATCTATGAAACGAAATCATATTTAGGTATACATAAATGTAGGTTGAAAGTATGTTTGCAAAATAGAAAGTTGCTAAAACATAATGTAAAAATTTTCTAGTCGGGACATAGTCCTCTTTCATTTATGTGAGCCAGAGCTGCAATATGCTTGGTATCGGGTCTATTGTCTATCTCTATAAATACCTAACTGTACAACTTCTAAATAACAGCATTGCGGTAAGCTTAAGTTAGTGTTGTGTTAGTGTGTAACAGCGTTGCCAGATTTTTTTTAGCCATGTGATGATTATAGAAATTTTAGAGTAAAAAAGCGAGATTCTTTCGTCGAAAGCGGGACATAGTAAAAAACTTATTCAGAAAAATAAAAAAAAAATCAGATGTTTTTATTTGAGTTCAAATTACATTTACGTGACAATAGATATCAAAAATAGCCATAGAAAATGTATTTTAATAAAAATATGATATTATATTAAATCAGATTTACCCTATCGTTAAATAATTGAGTCTTTATTCGCCTTTGAATAAAAAAATAAAATAAAAAGATATCAAAATAAAAAATATTATTCATTAGAAAAATATGGCGATTCAAACAATAGTCTGAGGAGTTAGTGTACAAATTGCTTACATTATGAGAATAATTATTTATAAGAATTACTTATTCATGATATTTATTCTGTGAAGATTATCCCCGAAAAGCTGAACTGAGCCTGAGCGCGGGACATTTAATTTTGATTAAAAAATCGGGACGTTCTGCCATAATCGGTAAGTCTGGCACCGCTGGATTGTGTAGTGTTTTCAGAGCTCTTTGGACAAGCAGTGTTGTGGCAGCTATGGCAGGACATACCTAACTGCTAAGGGCAGACAAATCTATAATCGGACCGTACACCTTGTACATACACACAACCTATTACAGCAGTGATAATATAACAAAAAATTTGAAAAATTAAACTAACTCGCCGATTTCTGAAAGGCTGATCAACGAAAAATTAACTCATGTGAAGTAACAACTAAATTGCTAAAAAGATCAAATTAAATTAATTATCCATGCTTTTAGCATGCACATGAGATTTATCAGGTGATTAGTTAATTTTTCGTTGATCAGCCTTTCAGAAACAGGGGGTAAGTCTCTCACAAATCGTAATGTACTAAAAATCAACTCCACTTACATTAATTAGATCTTATTTAAAATTTTAATATGTAAAAGCAGATTAGATTTGATATCAACATCAAAACACTGTAAAGCACAAATATTAAAAATTGAGGCCTTTACAAATTAAAGTGTCAAAATCACTACACAAAGGCGTCTGTCCGCCAATTAGTCACAGAACTATTAGACTATAAAAACTGTTGCTTGTAACAGCAAAAAAAGCACTGAAATACGCTTTAAACAACACTTTGATACGATCGCAACGCAATACATAACTGTCGCCTGAAGACGCTACAGACGGATTAGTTAAATTACATATCTATTCAGTACAACATTGTGGACAGCAATACAGTCGTTGAAAACGATAACATTTCTAATAGATACTAATGAACGACAAATTTACAGATACCATATCTTTTATCACAAAAGTGTTAACTGCAATCAACCAATTTATTTTGTCGCATGTTTTACCTATTTTTATTTTGTTAAGTAGGTATACCAATTTTTTTATCAATCAATCTCAAAAATATTATTTGTACCATATATACTTATATTGAAAGTTAAACATTTTGATATAGTAATTCCACGCTTTCCTCTTTCCTCACTTCCCTAATTCCCCTTCCTCTACCCCATTAATAGGTAGGCATCATAAAAAAAAAACAAAAATTATTGTTCTTACTATAATAAAATGTTTAACTAACCTTAACATTTAAGGTGTAATTTAATAGCTGAAAATATTATCATCTGTAAGTAACCGATTTTGTATGGTTCAAAAATCTAAATGCAATCTCACATTGAAATATTCTTGATCCATTAAAAGATTTTCTAAGCCAAAATCATGCTTTTGTACCATGATTCTAAGTCATAATTTAATAGGCTTATTAAATTGAACATATAATTATACGAATCTAAATATACAAAGCAGTTAACATTAAAGTATGCATTACAGGGTCAATCCAAACAGTGTAACGATAAAACAATGCATTACTTGCATAACATCCTCACGTAAAAATCGACATCGTAATTTCGTTTTCTAAGCCCGACCTTATAAAGCGTCACGTTATGTGATGTAAATAAAATGTATGACTCACGTTTGTTGTTTTTTTTTAAATTAATATGCGCGATGAATACACACATTGACGTTCGTATAAGTTGCCAGTTCCCACGAACTTAATTGTACGGCTAGTGTTACCAGTTCAAATTTTGTTCTAAATTCGGAATAAGTATGTACTTTTATTTTTAAATTTAATATTTGCAAATAATACTGACTGAATTGGAACAGCGCCGCCTGTGAAGTAGAAAACTCCACCACCAGCTAGCAGCAGCAGCAGCAGTAGTGCTGGCGAGTAATGGATGGATGGTGGTAATGGATTTTACTGATGCTTAGGGATGCACTTTTTCTACTTAGCATGTCAATGGCAATTATAAGCACAGCTAGGCTTAGATTATGACAATATATGTCACATTCTGTTAGTCTCTCCACAAGTAAGCTACAAATGTCCCGCTACCCGCCACGCCGATCAATTCCTGCACGGTGCAGGTGTTTGAGTTGAGCACGCAGGACACGATATAAGAATAGATGTTACATTAAGGGTGCGCTGTATTGGCAGCAGTAGAGACACTAGGAATATGGCGGTGCAAGTACTTTTTTATTATATGGAGGCAGCGGCAGCAGCGACACCGCCAAGCACTGTCCGCTTCTTAAAATGCTGTAACCTCGTATCATCAGATGTAATTTAAGTAACTAATAACAATGAAAAATATACTTGTATAAGATGTTATTACAAAACTATGTTACCTTGAAATTGTAGGTAATTGCATGTAGATTATAAAGGTAACGATGTGAGATCGTAATAATTGCTTTGTTATGCACACTATGCACAACTGTTTGTCGCCAAGTTAGATAGAATAACATTATTAATTTATCTATATCGCCTTCAGCATACTAATAATTTCCACTTGCCATTGAAGTACCTATGAAATAAACTATAAGATACTTATACATATAACAAAAGTTGGTATTCCAAGTCAGTGCTACTTATTTATAAATAGTTATTGACATATTATAAGTAACTGCGACTTTTAAATTTCTCAGCCGAAAGATTTCCACTGCCAGACATAGGCAGATAAGTGGTCAACTAGTGGTCGAAATTCGATCAGAACTTAATAAACTTTAAAGTTTAAATGTGGTTATTTTTAACTATACGCCTAATACGATAGCTACTATGTACTTCATAGCGATATAAATGAATCTGTAGAAGCTCTACGTAGCTTTTCTGTAATCTGTGGCTCTACTATTAACGCATTGTTACGCGTGTGCGTTACGATTGCTCCGACAAGTTATCGAATAAGAACTTTGCCCAATATTTTGTCAGAATTTGTCAAAATCGAAGGGTACAAACAAAAAAAATGTTGAAGTAGACATAAAGAAGTTATAAGGATTTTATATGGATTATAATATGGAGATCTCAGCAACTGCTTGGGTTACAGATCTAATTCTTTTGGTCTATTGAAAACTGAATTTGTCGAAAAAAGAGTTAGAAGTTCTAGATAAATATGTTACGAAATATTTAGAATTGAAAGTTATGGCCGCGCAATCGTAACGTTGATAATTCTTTATTGTTGATTATTTTTTTTAAACTTAAGACTTTATACATTAAAACTATTACAAGAAGAAAGGTATTAATTTGTCAAAACTAATAAAAGCAACAAATACTATGTCAGTTTAGTTAAACTGACGAAATCACCCCAAAACAGAAAGTACGTGGTCGCGCAGCCGTAACGCTACTTTGCACGCTGATATCTTATTATCTGTAATTGCTAAGATGTCGGTGTGAACATCAATTTGTTCGACATATTAACCTCAGAAGAATGACATATCGCTTTACCCTCAGAATACTTTACTTTGTGTGTTATCTCAAAAATTATAATATCTCATACCACATCGAAATTATGGTTACCCTCACAGAACACTATAAGGAGCTACTCGAACATTGTATGAGATTTAATATTTTTGAGATATTACGCAATGTACTATACTTTTGCACTTCTTTTCCATATAAACTTTAACTATTTATGCCAAATCTTACACCCAATATGCCTCGGAAAGAGGTAAAAAGTTTCTTCTTCACGTAATAATATTGATACTTTTAGTACGGCACCTACCCAAACAACGTTTATTATTTGGGTAGTTACTACTAAAGTTACTAGGCAACACACGTTTGGAAACCTGTAGGACAGCGTGTATTATGGTTAATCAGTTACGAATATAATGAGGTATTTCGGACAAACTGAGGTTGCCAAACCTGTGGTTTATTGTTAAAACCTACAATTTGATTTATGTTGGCTTTCCATTCATTTCCGAAAGCGAAAATTGGTGAAAATATTAGTAATTAATCATCATCATCATCGTGCTGAATGCACTAAATCGCACAGCTTACGAGCAGCAGCAAAACAAAAATTTTGTAATTCCTTTTGTTGAGAATATTTATGTGGATCAAAAACACGTTACAAGTAAGTCTTAGCCGGCTTTTACCGTTACGACGATAATCTTTCTGCAAATATATTTACAAAAACCGTCTACAGTGAAAGTAGGTGCATCTAAAACGTAGTAAGTATGCGGACATTGTGATGACAGCGCATCGAGCCGCTCGACCGTAAAGTTAGCAGAATTGGGCATTGAGGGCAAATGCCATAAATAGACGCGCAAAACTCGCAACCTACGGTTATTAACCCATTGTCCTCCAGTGGAACGCGATTATTGTCTTCCTATTATTGTTCTATGCTGCCTACCTAGCTACTGTATCTAATTTTGAATGTATACAAAACCATTGGAAAATGCCAGATGGATGCCAACTATACAAAAATTTGTCATACACGGTTAAAGAAACGTATAAGATTTTTCATCGCTCGTAGTTATTATAATTACGCGAATACAACTCTCTAATACAAGCTTTCGTTGCTTAATAATTGAAAAAAAATAAGATAAGTAAATACGTCAAGATTAATAGCCATACAATTAAGTAGATAAATATAGAGCTTTGACAGATTGGTTTCTCTTAAACAAAAAAAGACCGTATTACATAGAATCTAAGATAGTTTGCGTAATGCACCACTCCATATCACCTCCGACGCAATAAAATATTACATTTAGTGCGTGACAAAGATTATGTACATATAAGCGTATCTATGCTATTTATAAAGCGGAAGAGTTTGTTTGTTTGTTTGAACGCGCCTATCTCTGAAACTACCAGTCCGATTTGAAAATCTTATTGCATATGATAACCCAGTTCTCGAGGAAGGTTATAGGCAATGTAACATCACGCTAATGGCGACGGGAGCAGAGCAGTAAGCAACTACGCGGGTGAAACCGCGCCGCGGAAAGCTAGCAATTAATAAAATGATTTACAGCTTCCTAAAGTTTTTGCTATGTTCTTGTTTATTTACTATCGAATCCCACAATTAAAAATCTTATACAAGCTCAGCACCATGCACCTGTGGAATTTGCTCTACATTTTTTTTAATTTGTACTTAGTTTATGGACGAAACCCTTTGCAAAGTATTTTTTGATCATATTTATATATGTTATATGATCTGCGATCTACGATTCGCAAAAAGAATGAATAACAACGAGAACGTACAGGAATGCAGTAATAAAAAATAGGTCCTGAAATTGTTGTTTCTGCGACTGCTAGAACACGGCTCGATGTCGTATTATTAGGCATCCGGCATGCGTTGCAATGCCACATTATTTATAAAAAGTCCTCGCTATGTTTTATTACAATCTGTTCATTGGTTTCGGCATGCATCGAGGACAAACATACAAACATTGATTTTTATGGGTATATAATATGATTGTCTGTTTGTTGTATAATTGTATTAGAAAAATAAATAACTTGCGGTGTGTTATTTTATGTCGAAACAATTTTAACTAATGTAGTTGCGTGATCTATCATTCATTTGCGCGACAGGTGTTCTTAGACCAAGCCTTAATAGGTACTTTCATTGCGATATAGGGATGGATTGAGACACATAATGTTTAGAACCTTGTCCGTTATTAGAGTTAGAAATTAACTAGGTTTATGCACATATTGCATTGCACTTAAGAATACCAAATCTTATTTTGGATTTGGTGGATATAAGTTTTATGTATTTTGGCAGATGACGTCACATCGCCGTAATCTATACGCACAGACTGAAAGGTTATAGGTATACCTTTAGTATTTGATTGTATGATGTGAGCACGCGTGCACACATTCTACTAACCAAAACGTTCAATGAGGTTAAAGATAAACTTACCGTCGCAATAATTTCGTGCCGTTTCCTGGCCTGCAACATTGTGATCTTCTGCACGTGATCCAGTGCCGTGTGTCGGAAACATGATCGTGTCGCCAACAAGAGATTTACTACCTCCTCCACTTCAGCCGGTTTGTGACGCGATACCTATATTAATATAGAGATTATTATATATAGCGGAAAAGTTTGTTTGTTTGTTTAAACGCGCTAATCTCTCGAACTACCAGTCGGATTTGAATAACAAATTTTTGCGTATGATAGCCCAGTTATTGAGGAAGGTAATAGGCTATGTAACATCACGCTACTGGCGACAGGAGCAGGGCAGTAACCAAAGTCGCGGATGAAGCCGCGCTGCGGAAAGCTAGCATAGAGATAAAGTTAAAAATTTATATCAAGAATTAGAACTCATTGTAATACACTCATTGTCCTTAGATACATGAATTCGACATAAGTCTCAAATAGGTACTAAAGCTACTGTATGCATATGGAGCAACACACAGACGAGTTAGTTGCTTTAAAATATATACAATTTGCCGAGTAATTATATAAGTGCTAGTAATATCAACAGAGTACAATTATGGTTGTAGGTATTAGCTTATAACCTTCCTCGAGAACTGGGATAATACACACAAAAAGAATTTTTCAAATCGTTCTGGTGGTTTCAGAGATTAGCGCGTTCAAACAAATAAACTCATCCGCTTTATAGAGATAGTAGAAATAGTAAGTATTTATATCCCGTGGTACTGAACTGAAACCATGGCATGTGTTTACTTCGTCGAACACTTCCATAAGCCCTACAATGTTTTAGAAATGGGTGCTTTTGAATCTTAAAGCATTTACACAGATACTTTAACGTCGTCGCTTGTAAAATGTAAATCCAAATCAAATAAGTGAAGGTATACAATTCATCTGAACTACTTATTGCATTCTACGTAGTAATCAATGATATGATAAGTTAAGCGAACGACATACCTATAAGGAAATAATTTTATCCTTATGGGTGCAACATACAACACAATTATCTCTTAAACCATCTTTTTATTAATTATCTTTTTTTCAACGTTTTTTTGATACGGTTTTCACTTCACTATGGTTTAGAGAATTTATTTTGAAAGGTTTATATCTATAATACATGCACATTATAATAAACAAATAGGTAGCGAGAATTTCTAAGATTTGTAATCTCAAAAAAACGTATTAGTAGGTACTTACCCGTATTACGGGACTAATAGAGAATGTTTCAGGCATTAAGTCCACCAATATACGAGTACCTACTTTTATATACGAAATTTTTAATAAATAAATACCCACGTGCGAAGCAAAGGCCAGTCGCAAGTCACAAATAAAATGAATTAAGCATAGGTTCAACTCACCTGTGAATTTCTAATTAAAGAAGTATCCAGTTCGTTTGAGATCTTATCAAAATGATTTTTACTTTCCTTTACACCTTTAATATCTCTGTAACAAAACATATTGTTAAATATGATAAACGAGAGTAAAGGAAGTAGGGCGTCTGCTTCTATATAATCAATTGTACGAGTCAATGCCTTGTTTTATTAACTTGATAAAAATATAGTTTGATACATCTACTCTTTATATTTTTAAGTTAAGTCATTTGTTCTGCAGAACTAGAGGGAAAATGTCTACTACTGGGAATAAACCCATAAATCAGGATGTATATAGTAAATGGAATAAGTTAAAATAATAATCCAAAAATATATTGTAATGCAGACAATGGTTCTAATGGAGCTTCTGAGATAAATCAATGAACTTTAAGGTAAATATTATTATTTTGCCTGCCAGCCACCATTAATTCTATAAATAAAACTGTTTATCTAAAGCTCAATAACAACAACAGTTTAAATTCGTAGATCAATTTCGCCCAGTTCAAAATACATGTAATATGTTTTATGACAACTGTAATGGGAGTATAATCTTAACCTTAGGTTACTATAAATTCAATTAAAATGGTAATAAATACAGCAAATTGATTCACAAGAATATCTTGTTTAAACACAGAGTTAAAGTGAGTAAGTAGTAACTAGTACCTATAGGGAAACTTGCTCAAAAGTTTACTAATGTTTTTTTTTTATAATATTAGCATGTTAATGTGTTAAATTAATTTCACTTTTTTGTTACTGACTAAGTAATTTAATATTGTAATTAAGCATTCAATTGCTGCCCAAATTAGACGCAGAATTTATTTTGAGACCAAAGGACATCTTAATATTATGTACATATCTAAGTTATTTTTATATGTACTTATAGCTTGTGTTTAGCAATGTCTATGATGCTGACGAAATAATAGTATTAAATAAATGAATTGCAAATGTTAGGTACCGACAACCTAATAAAGGTAGCAGGCAACAGATGGAAGAATCCGGAACCCAGGAAACAAAACTTAGGGGTGACGGAACTATGTTCAGCAGTGGAAGTCTTTTAACTAATATAAAGTTCATCACAATAATAGCAAACAAATGTAAAGTGTCAATATAAATATTAAATACTTACACTTTAATAAAAGCAGTGAGATTCTTAAGCACAGTTCTTGAGACTTGATCCAAAAGTATGGAGTGAAATTTGTTCATCTCCTGTAGACCATGTATCATTCTATTGAGGGTAGCCATCACTGCTGCATCTTCAGAGAAACAGCCCGTCAAATCCCATAGAGCATTTGTAAATGTCCTAAAATAACACATGGTTGAGACATGGCAAAGTTATATGTACTAATTAAACTAATTAATTGCTTTTCATCTTTATTACAAGGTAATTAAAGTTAAATAAGGTGGCAAATATTTTGCCAATTCTCATGAAAGATCTAAGCATATAGTTTTGCTCTCCCAGTCCAGGGACATGTAATTGCCCTCATCCTATTAGTTGAAAGGTTGTTGTACAAAACAACTAAGTATCAGAATTGACAAAAAACATGAGTCCTTTGGCATCATATTCAGAATAATATTTCCCAAGATAGTATGTCCATAGTAGTATTTTCTCTTCAATTTATGCATACACATACGTAAATAAACAGAATTTTGCTCAGAACTTAGTAATAAGCTGCCTGTTGTTACATGAAACCATATAAAGCTGGTGAAACATTGGTATACATCACCTATTGAGATAATAGCATGACCACTATGTATTATAGTTTTAATATCTCATACACTTAATATTTATATCTCCAATTAAGACCAGTTAAAACTGGTCTAAGTGCAGACAAAGGAGTGCATCACCAAGTGGCAACCTACATGTTACAATAATGTTTGAAATATTTTATTACATGATGATGTTGTTTCACCACATAGCCAATTGTGCAGTTACTTACAAAACACCCAAAATAATAGACTAGTTTAGATGTTAGAAACATTCATATATCGTATATAAGTTACCTAACACATAAATGACAAAGATTGAAAAAGAAATAGGTACTTAAAATGTTGTTTTGAAATTATAACAAGTTAAAAACCATTAATTAAAGTTTTAAAAATAAAACAGTTTTACGAAATATAAAACTCATTTTTGTACATACTATCTTTATTCTACAAAGACTTATCCCACAAATCCTATCATAAATCAAACATATATTATCATTTGGTAATAAATCATATTGAAATTATGGTTACATGAAAAATTAATATAGCAAATGGTTTATCCATTTGCTATATTAATTTTTCATGTAACCATAATACTGATAATAATCTTGCTAAAAATAATTCCAGTAATACTTTATGAAGAACAGTTTTTCAAGGCAATAAACTGTCTATAAGTTTATTGTTTGCTTTGTCAAACAAATTAGTAAATAGGCTTTATTATTAAATACGGCAGTGTGTCATGGGAAAACCAATAAAAGTAAAAAAGAAAGGAACACCATCCTTACCCTCTGTGACTCATATATAATTTACCAGACTCTATCATAACAGAGCAGGCTTTAAGAACTTTGTCAAGTTTCTGTTCCAATCCATCTATACTAGCTTCTTCAGTCTCCAGCTGCTCCCTACAATAACAAACAGGATGGCTTATACAACAATTATTAACACAAACAACACGTATAATTTTCACTTTCTATGTTTTAACTTTCATTGGTTGTTATGTTTAATATACCTAAATTTAGGAGAATCCCTTAGACATTCGTCGAAATCTATACGCGGTTTCATTTTTATTTGTTATAATATACACTAAATAATATACACTGAAAATATTTAATATTTTATTTCATTTCCACCATCGAACACAAAAAAAATCGTTCATCCATTGACACTTTGACAGATTATTGACATCATGAATTCATGACAGCCAGCCATGACACTTGATCTGATTAGACACTGACAGCTAACTTGTACTTATAACAACAGCACGCGCCGGAGGCCCAATTTCCCCCCTTCCTCTTCCCTCACCTCCCTCATTCCCTTCCCCTAACCCCATTCCCAGCCGCCATAGTGGAGGCCACCATACCAGCAGTTTAAGACGATGGCTTCTGGTACAGTGGCCGCCACTTCTGGATTCCACTGACTGCTTACCATCAGGCGGGGTGGAGTCACTTTGGTAGGCTAAAATGAAAAAAAAAAAAAAAAAAAAATAAGCACGTAAATCAATACTCATCTTAACATTCTTTCATTCATTCTTTATTCTTTATTGTACACACATAGAACATATTATTACATAATTGGTAAGAAATATCATGTACAAAGTTTATCTTACTGTGAAAAATCGTTGAAAAATCGTCACAAGGGTTTCATGGTTCACAGAATTTCAAATTATTTTTGGATACAATCGTTCTATATAGATATCTATTGAGTAGTTACTTAAGAAATAAACATTTTTTTTTAAATAACTTGACAATTAATACTAATTATTTACACGGTAGATACAAGTATAAATAACATATTATGCATATTCTAAGCTTGCTGAATTCAGCGTATATTATGGGCCGCTGAATCGACCGGAAAAGTATTACCTTCTCATAGAAGATCGATTTAAGAGTAGTAGGTAGTATTCATACTATTGCGTTTCGTTCAGTAAGTGAAAGCGCCGGAGGCCCAATTTCCTCCCTTTCCTTTTTACTTGCATACTTTATTTTCTACATCTAACCCACTCCCTTTCCGGTAGGCAGCGGCTTCGCAGAGTCCCTGGCAAAGAGTAAAGTCATGTCCCTGGCATTGAAGAAGTCCATGAGCGACAGTTAGGTACCACTTACCATCTGGTTGGCTGGCTCGTTTGCCTGCCTTCGTAGACAATAAAAAAATCATTTATAAATCGTCGCTTTGTTTGCTTTTTTCCCCCTTTGCATGGTCATAAAAGCCTTTACCAGCAGTATGTTGTGTTAATAGCGGGCCGGGTTTAAGAATAAAAATGCAAATGTATAAAGAAATAAAAATAATAATTTTATTGAGAATCATTTAGATTTATAGTTTAACATTGTTACAAATCTGAAATTAAATCTTGCACAGATCAGTCCTATGCACTGTACCGTTCAAACTGCGCCGATATTCGAAACGTGTGTGATAAAAACCGTACATATGTACAGTTTTTAATAAGTACATACACGTTTTGATGATCCATACTGCGCCTATAATCGAAACGTGTGTTGATTGATACAAACTGTAGTTTTTAATAGGTACATACTATTATTTTCAGTCAATTTTAGAATTTCAATATTTTAAGCGGCTTCGTAAATCTAAATGATGCAATACGACACTACTGCTATTTTTCTGTAGGAGTTTGTTGTGAGATGGAATAAAACTTTTGATACTGAAGCGAAGCGAGGGCGGACCTCTAGTGTAATATAAAAATATATTAATTTAAATAGGTGTAAAATAACAGTCTTTAACGCTTTAACTAGCACATTACAAACTCATTGGAGTTACCAGTTTATAAAAATAAAACACACTTTTATAGTTTAGATAAATCTCTTGGAAAACTCAAAAACGTTTTGCACCTAGCTTTACATCAACTATCTTTGCCTTTTAATGTACTGATATGTGTGTATAACAGATCCTTTAAACTACTGAGTTACTTGTAGTAGATACACACAATTGGTGACCGTCCTACTATATGCGAAAAGTCGGTGCGTGGCATTCGCGCCGCAGTAAAAGCCACAATATTCAGACGTCATTGGACGCTAACAATCATGCCAATAAACAAAATCATTTTCATTAGTAATCAGTTTATCAGTTGCAAAGAGATATAAAACTGATTTCGAGACTACTTCTTTACACTCTTAATAAGTACTTAGATGACTGACTAACAACCAAATTAAAATATCCCATCAATTAAACATACAATAAATTCAACATGTATACTCCATATAATTTAACAAACAACACATATTAATTATTATGTAGTTTGCATACCTACGTAGTTTGCGTTTGCAGCTATTGAAATATCAATAGCTGAAGCCAAATTTATAAATGACTTACTCGTAGCGACTACAGCTATCACATAGGATTAATTTGATTGGAAAATTATTATACATAAATAGACATAATATACATCTCTTACACAATAAACTCTTAATAAATTTACAACTTTATGCCACAACTATTTATGTTACTATTAACTTGTAGAAAATATCAGAAATATCAGAACAGTGGCCACAAACTGTAACACAATGTGGGCATCAAGAGTCCTATTATAACTGTTGTTATAAGATTAACACTGTTGTTATCTAAAACATTTCTTCCACCTATGTGTTTCACTGCTAAATTTGAGTGTGTTACAATTTGACCTTCTTTATTCAAACCTGAAAAACACAAATATTTATGGTAAGTACATAAATGATTTGTCAACTTGGAACTATCTCATACTTAAAATGAACACATTGGTTATATGACTATTAAAAACTAGCTTTTTGCAGCGTGGTTTCACATGCATTAAGTTACATGATTATTGCTCTGCTCCCGTCGCTAATAGCGTGATGTTACATAGCCTATACCTTCCTTAAGAACTGAGTTACAAAATACAAAAAGAATTATTCAAATCCGACTGGTAGTTTCAGAGATATTAGCGTGTGCAAACAAACAAACAATGATGGATGGAAAATTATTTATCAGAATATGACCATCACTGAAAAATCTAATCAGGGTCCGTTGCTAAAAAGGCATCAAATGTATAAAAACCAATATTGTTACCTGAGTATTGAAGTGTCGCCCCTAATACAGAATCAATCAAGCTACCAAAGAAGCCACTAAAAGCTCCAAATAATATAATAGGCCACTGTGGAGGCGCATAGTTCCATAATGCACTCTCCGAAAAGTAATAAATGGTCAAATATTGTGTTAGGCCAATGATCATGCCCCCAACTGCGCTAAACAATGTTCCAACAGTACTGATTCCTCCATTTGTTCCTACTGGCACTCTCTTAAAACTTGTTATTAAATATGGGTCTGATTTTGAGAACACTGTTCCAAGTTCTGATGCCCAAGTATCACCATTACAAGCTGCAAAAATAGCTGAAAAAAATACGTACTATAAAATTATAAATTATACATAAGTTTGTACTGATCCTGCTAACCAACATCATCCCACTAAGTAAGGCCTTGCCCCAAGAAAGTGACAAAGTTATTATATTGTCAACTTATAACTAGAGCTCAGAAATTCCAGTGCATAATTACCTTAACTTCAAGGATGGACATAACATAGAGTAGAAAATACCACCCCTAAACTACTACAGGCGTGCCAGTTTTAATACTGAGATTTAAAAATCATAAATTATTATTGGATTTCATAGAAATAATACATAAATCGTTTATAAATATTGATTTGAAGAATATTATTAAATTTTTTAGAGTTACGAATTAAAATAGTATCACATTATAAAATGTTTTTTTTTTTTATACGACTAAGGTGACAATTAAGCATGCCTGATGGTAAGTAGTTACTGTAGCCTATGGACGCTTGTAATACTAGGAGCATCACTAGCGCATTGCCGACCCTGTTAAAAACCTTTTAACTCCTTTCTTGAAGAACTCCATGTTGTAGTCTCTCGAGATAACCTCCTGTTATGTTATGACATTCCTTAAAGTTTAGTAAATATGTACTAAAATTTCCGATCTCTACTTATAACATAAACATAGTTACATCTGTGCCTTGCATTAGATGCAAAAAAAGAAAAGATTAAAACAATAGAAATATAAAGTTTGTTTATACACATTTAGTAATCTAGCAAAAAAGGTAAGTGAATAGAAATCACGAAAACCATGTCTTACCAAGAACTCCTATAGAAAGCCAAGCTGCTCTGTAATCTCTAACAAAATCAATTGGTCGTTCAGATGCACCCACATCCAATAAGTATAATAAGGCCAGTTGAGTAGCCATACCAGCATTGCAGAGAACTTGAATCCATGTTCTTTGACCACCTGCAAGAAAAATGAGTTAATAGAACACAATATAATTAAGATTGCAAGTTTTGGTATGAATATGAATTTTGAATTAACCAATAGTCTCATTTCCAAAAAAAAATATTTTTTTTTAAGAACTGAAAGATTTGCATTCTGCAACTTCAGTTACAGAGTTGTTTGAAATTCTTGTATTTCTATAAATAGTTTAGCATTGAGTGTCAATTGTATAAATATCCTTGAATTTGAATATTGCTACATGTACCTTTGCAGACAGGTATTAGCATATTATTACATCTTATAGTAATGAAATGCTAATTCCCTTAGATTTAAAACTCTGTTTTGAGGTAGGAAATGTAGCCTGTAGACACACTGCTGAACATAAGTCATAACTAGCATGCTTGGTGAATAGTTTATTCGATATTTAGTAAACAAGAACTGCTGCTACCTATTTTCTGGTATGTTCTTAGTCACATCTTACAACATATACAAAATAATATGAAGTGTCCTATATTCTAGATCAAAATTAAATGAACAATAAATTTTCAATTTACCTTCTTTAAAATCTGCCTCTATCTTCTTTTTTAAATGAGACCTTACTTTAGTAGCTCTTGATGATGATAAGAAAAATATAAGCAAACAAGTAAAAAAGGAATAATTGCTTAGTGCAAGAATAAATGCTACTGTAAGACCAAAAATTGCTCCACTTAGAGATACACTTTTCTTTCTGTAGCCATGTGCTGCTACTAGCAAAGGTAATAAACATGCAGCCAACCATCTTGCAGGTGATATCACTACAGGTTCTGAAAAAAACAAGTACCTACCTACTTATTAAAAAAAACAATTAATTACTTTTAAACATTAAGAGCGAGGGTTCCCAACCCTGTCCTGCAAATGCAGTTCAAAGGTTGCTTCAAGATAACAGAACATAATTAAATTAATAAGAAATCTACATACCGTCAAAACCTTCATGCTTTGTTAAAAATTTGGAATATATTAAATTAATTATCCATAATGACATCGACAAGGGTATCGCAAGGGCGCACAGAAGAACTGTTAATATGTGTTCATCTAATAATTGGGCCATTTTAAGATTTCACTATCTTTTTAGCAAGTAAACAACGTAGAATAAAATCTGCCTAGTGTGCGAAATTGGGATTTAAGTTTTAGTCGTTTCACATCGAATTTCACGTTTTCTTAAAACCCAACCAAGACCTTAGTGATCCACCATGGTTTTTGAAATTTGCGTGTTATGTTGAACTTTGAAATAAAGCTAAGCCAGAATTTTTATCATTTTGATTAAAATTTTCCTGAGTGAGAGTAAATGATATTTTCGACCTAAATAAAATTCTTCTTCTTCTCCTTTTATTATGGCAACTGAGCCGACGATTGTGTGAGCTATTTATGCCAGCGTCAAGTGTAAAATAATGTTCTTGTTGATGATTTTAATAGAGTATTGATAAAATAGGAAAAATGTGAATGAAAATAAATGACAACCTGATCAACAATCTTTACAAATTTCTGTCATCCTGATTCCTGTCAAGTGTCACTCTCATTTGGAAGGTATGCAAGAATTACCAGAGTATAAAAGTAATATTTTTAAATACTTATTTACATTCACGAAGTTCATAAATCTCAGAACAATCCTATTCTACTTTAATGATGACAGTTGTAAGCAAAATTAAAGATAAACAATTTTTTTTTATTTTACTACAGTTACAGCTTGTTACAGCACACATAATATATCAACTCTGAAACATCTCACAGTGCCAACCAAAGAACCAACCAACCATAGTGTATAATCTATGAACCAACCCCAGCCCGATAGTAGGAGTATTATCTTAAACAACGGGCTCTAACCTCGTTTTGGACAAACTTTATATTGACTACAAGTTGTTACGGCATCTTCGGTGCGCAAGTCCGACGTGCACTTGATCGGTTTTTTTTATAAGCTGATTAATGATCCAGTCTCTGGGTTCTATAACCGGGGCGTGAAAAAGCATTTCCATAACTGGTATGGTGGCTGCCATAGTGGCAGCCACCATACCAGTAGTCTGGCTTTTGGAATTTTGTCCACCACTTCTAGATGCCACTGACTACTTAGGTACCATTAGACAGAGTAAAGTCACTTAGGTAGCCTAATATAAAAAAGCCCTAGTTTCCATATTGTACCGAAGGATTTAATGTTCAAGTAATAAGTAAAACGTAATAGGTGATTTTTTTAATTGTGTACCTCTTGTTTAAAAAGTGGGTGCCTGGGCTATCGTGGCCATTTAATTAGTATTTAAAGTAAAAAAACGCCAAAAAGAACATGATAAAAAGTTCTGTTCATTCTAACTTTGTGAAACGGGAAACGGTGCAAAACATACACCAGCCCAGTCACAGAGATTAGGGTTTACACTAAATTGCGACGTTGCCAGTCATGAGGTGTAAACGCTCAAAGTCATAGGCAGACTGACAAATTGTAGTCTAAATTACGTTGGTCAGTACCCTTTGGGTTACTGCATCACTGAACCCTGCAAAAAAAAACAATAGAATTATGCAGGAACATTAAAAAAACAAAGTTGAAATAGGTATTACGAAAAAATATTTTTTTTAGATGTTCATATAAATACTTATATTACAAAAATAAACATACTTTTTTATACTTTATCATCGTTTCAACCTTCAAACATAATGCAATTCTAAAATATATGTTTCTAATAAAAGGTACTGAATAATTATTTGTCGCGACTGAGATGCATAATATAGACAATTTGTAGATTGTGATTAATATTAATTTTAATTAGTCTAGATTTTTAATTCCGGTCGGTTTTAGGCTCCAATACCAGGACTCCGGTACTAATACTGGTTATATGATTTATGGCTTTCAAAAGAAAACATTCTAAATCAAATAATCAATTCTCAGGGAGTTGTGTTTTTTGTTCTCTTGCCAAGGTTGCTCAAGGCATCTTCCGCCACTGCACAAACATGACGACATACTCGTAGTGGTTCATAGTGCAAAGGACAAAGCCGACACTCTGGGCCAATTCTTTGCCTAGAACCCGACTCTGGATGGTGAAGGAGCCACACCACGTAACTTAACGCGTTGTGAGAGCTCAATACCACAAATTCGCATTACTCAACGCACGGTCAGGCGTGAGCTTAAGCTTCTAGAACAAGTCGAGCGGACCAGAGTGCATCTCCGCAATAGTTCTGAAGATTTGCGCCTCTGAGTTGAGTCCCGTTTTAACGCGCCTTTATTATCTCTCCTATAATGCTAATGGGATTTCATTTTCGTTGAAGGTAGGCTAGGATAGAAAAGCTTACGTTTACCCAATTCCTAAAAATGGTGACCTGTCAAAACTGTGAAAGTACATGCCGATAGAGATAACATAATTGCTGCCCAAGGTTCTGGAACGAGTTATCAACTCTCAGCTTTTAAGATACTTTGAGGAGTACCAGCCAATACGGTTTCCGTCACGGTCGGTCAGCTGGCGATCTTCAAGTTTACCTCACGCACCGTTGGACAGAAATCTTGGAGAGCAAGGGTGAAGATCTGGCTGTCAGCCTGCATACTGCCTCTCGCCAAGGCTATTGACAAGGTCTGGGTCAGGCTATGGACATGATGATTAGTACTAGCATACCTAAATCTTAGTGTTCTTCCCGACAATGTTAATTTTGAATGTCAAAGGCAATATGGTAAACATTGAGAACTGAAAACATGGATTGCTATGCAAACGACAACATGGGTAGCGCGGGGTATCTTAGCCAACAGAACACTTCTCGGAGCTCCGTGCATGAGTGACGGTTTCAACTTGTGTCTGAAGTTGAGGGCTCTCTCGGGCGGATTATCGAATGGGGTGAGAAGAATTTAGTTCATTTAAATTTCACAAAGACACAATTATGCGCGTGCACTGCGAAGAAGGATCCTTTTGCTTTTCCAATGCAAGGTTCAATTTGGGAGTCATTTGGGAGGCAAAGCCAAACTGGCTCTTCTCTATAAACGAGGTTTAAAGTCTATAAACGAGGTTTAAATAGAGCATTAATATTACGACGGGCAGCAACTTTGCATAAACCCGGGCATTGCAGAAGTTAATGAGCGACAGTTGCCACTTACCATCAAATGGGCTGTTGGCTCATTTGACACTATAGGCAATAAAAAAAAGCACATTATTCTGGTTCACGTCAAGCACACTAAGTAAATACACACTTAATTCACACACAAACACTCATTATCTCGACTTGCGCATGACTAGAAAAATACCAAAAAATACATTCAAAATCCAGGTATTTCGCATACCATAATTCCGGTTTTCATGCCCTAAATTAGTCATAGTTTTAATTAAAAGCGTTCATCATATCGTTGCTATTGTTCTATGGAATTTCCGAAACCCCAGGGTTCCCTCATGAGGTTTCTTTTACAGTAAATCAGTAGGTAATGTTTCAAGGTAAACATAGAAAATATATCATGACTTTTTATGTCACATTGGTTAGAAGGTACCTGTGTGGAGTCGAACCCAAATGATGTGTCGCGCAGGTGAGTGCTTCAAACATTACACCCGCCCTTCTGATATACACGCCTTCGCGACTTAATCAAGACTTTATTAGCAAATTGAAATTAAATTAGTCAAAATTACAGTTGCATCTCATAGGTGCCTGAGTTTCTTGTTCCTGACAGTTCTTCTGATGGCCCTACGCTAACTTCAGCGAAATGGTTGGATAAGTGGCTGAAATTTTGTTATTTTTAACCATCCTGAGTGTTATTTCAAAATCTAAATGATTATACATACATAAATATATATATATATATATATATATATATATATATATATATATACATATATATATATATATATATATATATATATATATATATATATATATACATATATATATATATATATATATATATATATATATATTTAAATATATATAGGTTTTGATATATTGATTTGATTTAAGAAAGTATTTAATGTTCTCAAAGCTGATGATGAGATAATGATGATGAAAATATATGTTTCGACTGCACCGTTGGTCTAGTGGTTAGTGTAACTGATTGCTATGACGGGTGTCGTGGGTTCGATTCCCGCGGAAGGCAAATATTTGTGTGATGAACATTTGTATTTGTTACCAGACTGGGTGTTTCTTATGTTTTTTAAATATAAATATTTACAGAAAGAAAATGTATAATTATGTATTATATTTCAGTTACCTAGTACCCATAACACAAGCTCGGCTTTACTTGTCCAAATACTATTATTCTCTTTATTGACTTACATACTCACAAACTTACATTTTGAAATATGTATAAAAATAACTGAAATATATATTTAAAAATATCAAAATATGAGGACCCACCGATATTGGGTACAGGGACCAAGCTACCGGTGGTTAGGGCTCCAGAGATAGGAACCTCCTCTCAATTATTATTGTTATTATTATTATTAATAACATTTTGTAAAAATAATATTAAGTGATGTTTAGATAAATAATAAGTAGGTACCTATACCTACTTAGGGAATGCTGCTGTCCGTTACCTTGTATTCGCTTAATTAGCGAATCCAGGATTTGAGTTTAAGGGGGGAGGCATGACCATTGGTACCTCAGAACAAGTACTAAAGCTTGGTACCCATACCCAGTGATGAACTATAGTAGCGAGCGGAGTGGAAGCCAGTGATGAGCGAGCGGGGTAGGGCAGGAACTTGTGATGTGATTTAAGTCCGAACTAGTAGCAAGTAGGTAAATAAGTATGTGGCTGAAATCTGAAATTCATGTAGGTACCTTTCTACTGCGCTACGAGCACCGAGCGTTTTCCGTGATTTTATAATTTTAACAAGAGAATATCGTGTTTCATTATGTAATAAAAAGTCTATCAATTTCAAGGTCTGCACTGTATATATATATTATACTCATTAAATTCATATTTTCACTATACCAATAGTTTTAGTCAAACGTAGGTGTTACATACAAAGTGTCTTGTCTCAAATTAATGTTGTATCAAAAAATGAAAAATTTGGCGTAAATTAAACGTTTCGAATATTTTACCATATTATTTACTTTAAATAAAATTTAAAATGACGGAATTAAAAGACCGACACATATACAATGTACTTCTGTGCGCCCTCAGCATACCTTTGTTGAGTTTACCTTGGACAATCGATGTAATTAACAAGAAATTTCTAACTAAAAATGAAGGTATTGAAGGTACGTGATTTACATCATTATTTGGTCATATTTATTACATTCTAATTATTTAATTGCCAACAATAGCAAACGTCGCCCTTGCGTCATGATGGCCTAGTGGTAAAGGCATATTAATTTAGATAGGCTTTGTATATCTACACGAGGTTGTGGACTCAAACCGGGCAAAAATGAAACAAGTAGGTACTTACCTACTTAATTGTTGTATTTTTTTAGCACTCCTGACGATATCACCAGGAAGGCTGTTGATGGCAACTATAATACCTTTATTACTAGCAGTGCCGGGTTACAGGAAGAAGAGTCTAGCACTCAGTGGCGCACTGGGTGGTATTTTCATTTCTGTTATTTTTACATTAACCAACTATTCCTTTATGGCTTGTTTGGGTATATTCTTCGTAACAGCATCACAAGCTACTAAAGTTAGAGCTCACATAAAAAGAAAGTTAGAGGCTGATTTTAAGGCGGGTGAGTACCTATCTACACTGAAAGATATATTTAATTGTTCATGTTGACTTCATTGAGATGACTTAAAACGACGAAATTAATTAAATATGTTATTAAGGACTAGATGTCCGCCCTCGCTTCGCTTTGGTATCAATTAGTAGGTATCAAAAGTTTAATTCGGTCACACAACAAACGCCTACTGAAAATATCATTGCAGTAGTGTCGTATTTCATTCATCATTCAGATTTACAAAGGCGCTTAAAATATTGAAATTTTGTTAAAGTGTCTGAAAAATATGTTAAACATAATAAAATAATATAGCCTATGTTACCCGTCCAAATTGTAACTTTTTAAAGGTTACGAATTTTGTAATCGGTTACCTACCTTCGTAGATCATAAGTTAAATCGGAACATACATACAATACAAACAAACAAACACACACAAAATCAATTTTTTTCTCTTTCTATATTATTAGTTTGGTTAATTAGGTACTTAGGTAATTTTACTATCTTTTCTCCGTGTCCCTTTTGAATTTAGTTTGTGGTACACCCGTGTAAAATTATTTACTCTTTTATCATAATTTTACTTGTAGCTTCCTGCTAAATTTGTTTGCATACTTAACTACTTACTTATTTTGTAAAAGCAAAAAACATACCTACTTTTAATTTAATGCTTTAATTTAAAATGAATTTAAAACAAACACTAGGTTCGTATTCTGCCTAGAATTAAACAAAATTAACCCAAGTTTTTTTCTAGGCGGACAAAGAAGATGGGTTCAAGCCCTCTGCAATGGTGGTATGGCAACACAGTTTGCTTTGTTGTACTTATTCGATGTAGGTCCATCTGAACGACCTATAGACTTTGTTAAAGATTACAAAGCAGCATATCTAACTATAGGAGTTCTTGGTAAGTTTTATCTAATGATATGGCACTAAATGTGCAACTTAACATAAAGTTTTAAGTTTCACATTTGCGAGGTAGGTAGCTACGGTGATAAGTAGTGATTATGTGGATGTACTATTCACTGGAGCTTACTTAAATAATCTTCATGTTCCTGAACGCAAATTATTTTTCTTTCAGCAACATTGGCGGCCAGTAATGGTGATACATGGGCGTCAGAACTTGGGCCAGTGTTCATATACTCCGACCCCTATCTAATCACAACTTTTAAGAAAGTACCTAAGCAAACCAATGGAGGAGTGAGTCCTGCTGGAACTCTGTTCAGCGCCCTCGGAGGCCTAACAGTTGGCACAGCACAATATTTAGCGCTTTACTACTTTTCGGATTATGAGTTATGGTGGAACGCACCACCCCAATGGCCTATTTTATTGGTTGGAGCATTTAGTGGTTTTTTTGGCAGCTTAATTGATTCCTTATTTGGGGCAACACTTCAATACTCTGGTAACTTCCAGTTTTTTAAATAGAATTATTGTGACAACTTGTTCTCTACTTAGGCTTGTATTTATAAACGCATCTCAGGTATTGAGTTGAGTACGCGCACTTAAATCATACCCCTGTCTCTAACTAACTAGGGGCCCGAGACCGTAGTTAGAAAGAGACGGTATTAAGTACGCGTACTCAATACCTGAGCTTTGTTTATAAATACTACCGTCTGTGACTATGACATGTGAAATTTTTTAAGTAAAATGTTGCGCTTTTTCTACAAAGAAATTATTAGGGCTACTAAAGCAACTAGGCAACTAAATTTTATGAAGAATGTTGACTGTAACATCCAATTTTGTTTTTATTTCACAGGATTAAATAAAGAAGGTCAGGTTGTATTGGATCCATGTTTAGCTGTACAGCACATCACTGGCAGAAATATTTTGGACAACAACTGCGTGAATCTTATTTCCATAAATATTGTAGGACTCTTAGTGCCTACACTATGTTTTAACATATGGCCTCTGTTGTCATGTTATTAAGTTTCTAACGTCTTAAAGCTGACATTGATTGAGATACAAATTATTCACCCATTAAGTTTTATGAGTAACCTTTAGATACATTCTACCACTAAACTTAATAGGTAAACAAACGAACGCCTGAATAAATTCGTATTTTGTAGAGATGACACTTAGGAATGTTTTATTATTAGAATTATTGTAATCCAATACTATCTAGGTAGGTACCTACCTACTACTGAATGATTCCGAACATTCATCACAGCAGTGGCGGATCCAGGGTTTGAATTCGGGGAGGGAGGAAGAGGGGAGTTTGGACTAATGGAACCCGGTAGGCAGAGGGGGGCTGTAGCCACTGATGAGAGATGGATTGTGAAACAAACTGTAATTTTCTTTAATAAATCAATTAATCGACATTGTACAAAATTTCAACTTAAACTCTTTAACTTAACTCTTTTCGTCTTACGTATTTTAAACACATACATTTAATAATTTTTTATGTCGAGCACTTTTTATGTCGACGAAGTTAAAAATAATAGAAAATAAAAAAAAAACAATGTAGTCATATTTATCGTTTTCGGGGTCCTCCGGGACGGAGGCCTCGGGGATAGGGATATTCAGGGAACAACCCATTAATTCATCTCATCTATACTACTAAATAGAGTGGAACAGTTTGTTTGTTTGTTTGAACTCGCTGATCTCTGGAACTAGGTACCAATCTGATTTCAATAATTCTTTTTGCATATGATAGCCCAGTTCTTGAGAATGGTTAAGCTACTGGCGACGGTAGTAGAGCAGTAAGCAAAGACGCGGGTGAAGCTTGTTTAAAGAAGATCGATTCAAGAGTACTTAATAGTATCCATATACGCGTCCATATCGTGCGATTCGATTGGTGAATGAGAGGGCCGACGGTTCAATTTCCTCCATTCCTCTTTCCTTAACTCCCTCATTCCTTCACCTACCATATAAGCTCATTTACAACTTTAATTCAAGAATCGACATCGTAACAAATGTCGAAAATAACCTAACCTAACCTAACTCTTCCAATGTATCTATTCTAGGATGTCTAAGCGGCGCGGTTCCACCCGCGTTAAGTTACATCTTTAGCTACTGCTCCGCTCCCGTCGCCAATAGCGTGATGTTAAAGGTATATCCTATAACCTTCCTCAAGAACTAGACTATTAAGACGGTTCATGACGTCCCGGCACAGTACTAGTAAATATATATAAATGTGGTGACACGACTTTCACAGCCGTCTGTATCCTGCAACTATTTGAGGAAGCATCTTCAGGGAAGGAATCCTCAAAGAACCCGTTTAGCGACCAAGATGGAGAGTACGGATCTGATTCGAATTATGACTTTGAAAACGACCTCGATGTCGCGTCGTACGCCTCCGACGTGCAAGCTCTGCCAAAACGACGACGTGTTCGTACACTTTCATACGACTCGTCAAGTCAGTCAAACGATTCAGCATGTACTGAATTTCAAGATCTGACTGTCGAAGTTGTAAGTGACTCCAATCAATTTATCCAAACAAGTAATCCGCAGGGCGCAGCTAGTTTGTAATAAAACAACGAAAATACTAATCCAGTAAGCTTGCGTGTAGGTATCGGCCAGCGAAAACGCGTGGTTCCCGGAATACGACCTTCGTGGACGTTGTGATTCGGGGGACCTTCGGGGACGAAAGTTGATGCAATATGACATTTAGACGAAAAAAAAACGATTACGATGTGACACTAAATATTTTTTTATGACTTAGTACTCCTATTTGTATTAAAATAAGGTTCAAAATAAAATAAATATGCCTAAAAAAACGACATGTACAGCCGCCCGCCATCAAAGTATTCTATTGACGACGTCCTCAGAAGTCGTTTCCTTCAATGTGTTAGGGTATTAAATTATATTATAATACTAGCGGCCCGCCCCGGCTTAGCACGGGTGGACATTTTTTTAAACATTTTGGGATAAAGTAAGATATTTTTGTATGGGAATATAGAAAAGTGTCATATAGTTTTTTCAGGCAATTTTTAAATTTTTCTCTACGTAAGAACCATCCTCGTACTTTAAGGAATATTATAAAAAAAATTAGCGAAATCGGTTCAGCTGCTCTCGAGATTTGCGCTTAGCAACACATTCATCGATTCATTTTTATATTACCTATAGATAAATCAAATATTTTATTGTCTTATTTTTCCTATACTTTGCGTAATTAGGTAGACCCCTAAGTAGTATTAGCCCAGGGCCTCCTTAACTCATGGTCCAACCCTGCAATATTCGGTATTATATTTGAGAATTCCCACGCGTCGTAACAAAGAAGAACAACACAATGTAAGAAATAGATTCGGACAATAGTAAAAAAAGACACAAAAAATAGTATAGACTATCATAGATAATATTGTTACGTGTCAGGATGGGGTTCGAGGTAAAATGCCAGTTACGCGATGATCAGTTTATTTAAGACTCACACAATACTCTGACAGTACCAAAATAAAGCAATAAACACTTATACAGCACTATCACGCTTCGTATATCGCTCTTCGTAAACTTCCGTATCGCTTCGATGTTCGCTCGAGATCGCTGTATTCACAACTGAACGAAGTGCCGACGTTCGAATCCTTTTTATAGTCATTCAATAGATTTCTAGAACCTTCCCGCTATTACCACAAAGATGCCGACAATTCTCGAAAACAGAACAATGAGTGTAGGTACTTAGCTGCGACGCGTAGGTATGCCTACCGCCGTTGATCTATTGTTATACGTGTAGGTAGGTACATGCAAACGTTCAAGCGTAGGTATTAATTGTATACGTGTAGGTAGGTACTTGCGAATGTTCTAGAGCTTAGGTATTCGTCGTACACGAGTAGGTAAGTACTTGCGAACGTTCTAGCATAGGTATTCGTCGCAACATTGCCCCCCTCTTAATCATGCTCGTCCCGAGCAGCGTTAGAACCGTGATAGGGTGCTAGTCGATCGATGTGGACGATCTTCGGCTTCTTTCTATCGCCCTGTCTTATGCGATAGGTCACGTCATTGATCCTTGTGATCACTTTATAGGGACCCTCCCAGCGGGCCTGTAGCTTCGGTGACTTGCCGATTTTCCTGAGAGGATTATGTAACCACACGAGCGTACCTTCCTCGAAGCCATGATTACTTGCTTTCCTGTCATAGCGAGTTTTCATCTTCTCATTAGCCTTGAGGTTGTTATCTCGCACTAGATCATGTTTCTTATCCAGCTGTGCTTGCAAGTTTGCGACGTACTCTACTGTCGGCTTTGGCGTATCAGGAGGTGTTCCGGTAATCAAGTCTACTGGTAGGCGTATCTCTCTTCCAAAGTTGACTTTGGCCGGCGTAAATCCTGTAGTGTCATGAACCGCGGACCGATATGATAACAGGAAGAGTGGAATGTAACGGTCCCAGTCTCGTTGATGGTCTTCGACAACCTTGGCCAGATGGTTTTCCAATGTCTGGTTAAACCGTTCTACCATGCCGTCAGACTGCGGGTGCGCTGGTGTTGTCCGTGTTTTGTGTATGCCGAGTAGATTACACATCTCTTGAAACAGGGCTGACTCGAAATTTCTTCCCTGGTCACTATGCAGTTCCAACGGCACACCAAATCGACACACTACTTCCTGGATCAACTTTTTGGCGACGGTCTGAGCCTCTTGGTTTGGTGTCGCAAACACTTCGGGCCATTTGGTAAAGTAATCTTGAACTACTACTATAAAGCGGTTGCCGTCTTCTGTCACGGGAAATGGTCCACCTACGTCAATTGGCACCTATGGCAATTCTCTCCCATGGGGCTCCGACACTGTACAGCTGCAGCTTGCCTCTTGATCTAGTACGAGGTCCTTTTACCGAAGCACACGTAGAGCACTTTCTGCACCACTCCTCGATGTCTTCCCGACAGCGTACCCAGTAGAAGCGTTCTCTCACCTTCACCAAAGTCTTCTTCACACCAAGATGCCCACCCGATGCACCGTCATGCACCAAGCGCAGAACAGGTGCAACTTTGTCTCTCGGGATGACCATCTGTAGAACTTGCTCCTTGCTGTTAGGTGATTCCCATTTTCTATATAGCACGTCTTGTTCCAATATTAGGCTGTCCCACTGAGCCCAGTAGGCCTTCGTAATTGGGCTTGCGGCTGATACGTCCTGCCATAATGGTTTCCGACCCTGAGCCTTCCAATCCATTATTAGTTTAAGATCTCTGTACCTTACTGATTTCCTCTTTGTCCCAGGATTCATCGGTCCCCTGAGTCCTGACAATTTTCACTACCTCCTTGGACTCATGCTTCAAACAGTGTTTACAATCCTGGGAGCATGGACGTCGCGATAAGGTATCAGCATTGGAGTGAATCCTTCCACTGCGGTGTTCTATTACAAAGTTGTACTCCTGTAGTTGTTCGATCCATCTCGCGACTTGGCCTTCAGGATTCTTGAACTGGAGTAACCACTTCAGCGCTGCATGGTCTGTTCGTAGTGTGAACTCTCTTCCCAGCAAGTATTTATTAAAGTGTTGTAAGGTCTTCACAACTGCTAGTAATTCACGCCGAGTTACACAGTAGTTTCTCTCAGGCTTCGATAGAGACTTGCTGAAGTAGGCGATGACCACTTGCTGTCCATTTTGCTCCTGAGATAACACACCTCCGATTCCAGTATTACTGGCGTCTGTGTCCACAATAAATCTGCCTTCTCTATTAGGGTAGCACAGGACTGGAGCCGAACACAGTAACTCTTTGAGTCGTGTAAACGCACGTTGACAATCCGAGTCCCAAACGAAGTTCCTCTTTTCTTCTGTAAGGTGGTGTAATGGCTTAGCTATTTCAGAGAAGTTCTTCACAAAACGCCGGTAGTAAGCACTGAGGCCCAGGAAAGCTCTTACTTCGGTTTTAGTTTTTGGTACAGGCCATTCTTGCACCGCTTTTATTTTCTCTGGATCCGTTTGAACACCTCTATCCGAAATAATGTGGCCTAAGAACGAAACTTCTTTCTTGAAAAAGGCGCACTTCTTCTGATTAAGTTTCAGGTTTGATTCACTAAATCTCTTGAACACTTTCTCAAGATTCTTGCGATGTTCCGTGAAACTGCGTCCCATAACTATGACGTCATCCAAGTACACCAGACAGGCATCTCCCAAAAGACCCACTAGTACGCGTTCCATAAGCCTTTCGAACGTAGCTGGTGCATTACACAATCCAAATGGCATTACCCGGAACTGCCACAGGCCTTTGCCAGTACCGGTGGTAAATGCAGTCTTCTCCTTATCTTCTGGTCGGAGTTCCACTTGCCAGTAGCCACTTTTCAGATCTACCGTAGAGAACCACTTCATGCCTCCAAGCATGTCCAAAGTGTCGTCAATACGGGGCAAAGGATAGCTGTCTTTCTTGGTCACGTTATTCAGCATCCTGTAGTCTACACAAAACCTGGTACTACCATCTTTCTTCTTCACGAGTACCACCGAAGACCATGGGCTGGATGATGGCTCTATGATCTTGGTTCGTGCCATATTCCCAATCAGCTCAGCTACTTCTTGTTCTTTTGCTAGTGGCACTCGTCTAGGTCTTTGTTTGATAGGCTGTGTAGCACCTGTGTCGATCGGATGTTTCACTAACCCCGTTCTTCCAAGGTCGTTTTCTTCTTTGGTGAAAATGTCCTTGTAGTCCAGCAGCAGCTTCTCTGCTTCCCGATATTCGTTGGGTGACAAACTTTTCTTCGTGGTCTCTAATAACGGGCCCATATGGTTTGCGGAAGAGGCAGTCTGGACGTTCTCTTGGATCTTCCTTAGACTGCTCACAGCCTCACATCGTCCCACGATCACGTTCTTCCGTAACAACATCGCCGAATTGCTAAGGTTGGCAATTTTAACTTTTGCTCCACTTCTAGTCATTACCAAAGTTCTGGCTGTAATTCGACTGGTATGGCACCCAGGATCTTCCACTATGACGCAACGATCAGCCGCTATACCTCAGGAAACCTTACATCGACTAAGGTTTCTGACCTTGGTGCCAAGGTTATCGTTTTGGCACTGTAGACCGCTATTGAAGAACAGCCTTCTAGAAAGACCTCTTGGTCTGGGAAGCTTAGAACACCTTTAGCAATATCGACAACGCACTGCTGCATTCGTAGGAAGTCTAAGCCGATAATGCAGTCATCCGTTATGCTCGCCACCAAAACGGTTTGATGATAAATCTTCTCTCCTAGTTTGATTTTCACATCTGTAGCTCCGAGGACGGTCACTGGCTGGCCAGTCGCTGTTTGCAATTTGCAAGATGGTCGTGCGTCTTCCCACTGAATTGTTCGCCGCAGAAGTTCTGGTCGTACGATGGTCTTCGACGCGCCCGTATCTATCGTAAAGCGAACAGGTTTACTATTGATTTCTCCAGCTGTTACCAGGCTATTACCGTCACATGCCTGTGATACTTGCACTGTGGGGGCTTGACGTAACGGATCTTGACTAGCATCAACCTGAGTAGTAGCTGACACCATTCTACTTCTTCTCTGGTCTGGACAGTTGATTCGGATATGGCCCCGCTTGCCGCATCCGTAGCACATAGGCTCACCTCGTGGTCTAGCAGCTGCAACAACTTCCCGTACTTTATGCGACTTGTAGTCGTTTCGCACAGCTTCCACCTCAAGGGCATGTGCTAAGGCCGCTTCTAAAGATGTATGGTGTGCCAACCGAACAGTTGTTCTGACCTCAAACTCTCTTATGCCGTCCACGAAAGCTTGCACAACTATGTGGTCCACAGATGATGTACTGGAGGCATAGGCTCGTCGTACCAGGCGTTCAATTTCGGCAGCCCATTGTTGAAGTCCCTCACTCGCCTTCTGAGTTCGATCCTTCAGCTGAGCTCGATAAACATGCTCCAGGTGCTTATCGCCAAATCGAGCTTCCAATGCCTTAAGGAGTGCGTCTAAGTTTCGTCGGTCAGCAGGTAAGTTCTCTAGAATCAGCAGTGCATCCCCTCTTAGTGCCAAAGTAAGCGCCGTCAGTGCGTGATCATCTTCCCACCCATTTCCTTTGGCAACTACTTCGAACTGGTGTCGAAAGGCCGTCCAGGAAGACGAGCCGTCAAAGGAGGGAAGTTTAAACTTGGGACCTCCGGAAGTGACTGCCGCGGCCACGGGCGTAGTACTTGAATAAAGGACCTTGGTGTTCTGGAGCTCTTTAATCATCTTGTCATGATGGTTCATGGTGGTCTGGACATCTTCGAGTATTTCATCATGTTTGCTGGTGCGTTTTTTTACCACTTCAACGTCTTCTTGAAGAGTACTGATGACGGTGCTGAACCCTTCCAACTTAGAGTCCATCATTTCTCGAAGGTCCTCTCGGATAGCCTGGCGTTGTCTGTCTTCGGCTTGCAGTTGACCTTCCTTAAGGTCTAGAAGAGCTTGGCGTTGGCGCTCTTCAGCTTGGCGTTGGCGCTCTTCAGCTTGGCGTTGGCGCTCTTCAGCTTGGCGTTGACCTTCCTTCAACTCCTCCATGACTTGACGTTGCCGTTCTTCAGCTTGGCGTTGGCGCTCTTCAGCTTGGCGTTGGCGCTCTTCAGCTTGGCGTTGGCCCTCCTGTATAACGGCTAAAAGGGACGACATGTCGAAGCCAGAGCCCATACCCGTCGACGCCGCAGAAGTGCCGGGATCACTAACTACTGCTGCGCTAGATTCTTCAGTATCGGCCATAATCGATGGTTCACGAGTTTCGTCTACCGCCGCCTGTCGTCGAGTGCGTACTCCCTCGTCGCGTGGTGTGACTGGCATTCTCACTTCTGTCACCAATTGTTACGTGTCAGGATGGGGTTCGAGGTAAAATGCCAGTTACGCGATGATCAGTTTATTTAAGACTCACACAATACTCTGACAGTACCAAAATAAAGCAATAAACACTTATACTGCACTATCACGCTTCGTATATCGCTCTTCGTAAACTTCCGTATCGCTTCGATGTTCGCTCGAGATCGCTGTATTCACAACTGAACGAAGTGCCGACGTTCGAATCCTTTTTATAGTCATTCAATAGATTTCTAGAACCTTCCCGCTATTACCACAAAGATGCCGACAATTCTCGAAAACAGAACAATGAGTGTAGGTACTTAGCTGCGACGCGTAGGTATGCCTACCGCCGTTGATCTATTGTTATACGTGTAGGTAGGTACATGCAAACGTTCAAGCGTAGGTATTAATTGTATACGTGTAGGTAGGTACTTGCGAATGTTCTAGAGCTTAGGTATTCGTCGTACACGAGTAGGTAAGTACTTGCGAACGTTCTAGCATAGGTATTCGTCGCAACAATATCACATATAATATCACAACAACTACACACAACGCCATCTAGACCTAAAATGAGCATATATTATAGCTTTTGTTATGGGTTCTAGAATGCGGAAATACATACTTACTTTTTTTTAGTAAATACATATACCTACATAGAAACACTTAGACAAATGCAAATAGACATGTTCATGCACACAAATATTTGCACAGAGCGGGAACTGAACTAGCGACCGACGACGGCGACTTGACAGTCCGCACACAGTAGGTTCCACCAAACCACAGAGGTAGTCGCTAAAATTAAGCATAGAACTTAACATTATGGTAATTTATTAAAATACCCAACGGCCATTAGATCTGCGACTCATGTGCCCTGCTTAACAAAGCGACTTGGCAAGCAATATCAGCTACTTTATATTCTAGTTCTATTTGGGAAATTTTTCGTTTATTTACATACTTTTTTGATACCTACAACTTAGTTTTTGAAATAGATATTAATTTTTTTGTAATCCAAGAAAGTTATAAACGCGTATGGATGTATCGCGTATCTTAAGCGCAGTACCTACACGTTATTGGGCAGTTAATATTAGACTAATAACTTGTCATTTTTGGGTCTTTTTGAGGAGCGGGTTGCCACGTGGAATCGCATAATATCGACGACGCCGAAGGCCCATGCTATTGTATTGGAAGATCACAAAATACACTTGCGTGCCGTGCGTTACGCAGATTGATTTCTCAAATGCTAATTATCGACTTGAAAATGCACATTATACGCGATCTGAAACTGTGATTGTTCAAGTTGTTTATCAGATACTATTTAAAGAAAACAATACAAATGAAATGTCCATTCCACTTAGCGTTGCCAGGCGTCCGGATAAAGTTGGACATAGGTTTTTGAATGCGTGTCCGGCCATATTAAACTGTGTCCGGCTTTTGTTAGGCTTTTTACGTTTGACCAGTCCCTTAGAACTATCGGCACCCTTAAATATCACAAGGTTTAATAATGTTATGCTTATTTGAGTCTAGTGTTTTGTAGTTCTTATGTTATTATCATGTTTGTTACTCCTTCACGCAAAAACTAAACTAGTACATACTTAATGGGTTAAAATGAAACTGTACCGTAATAATAATATAGTAAAAAATACCATAAATATAAGACTAAGGGAAAATAAAAATAAAAATACAGCTTTTACCTAATTGTATCATACAGCCAATGCATAGAGGACAATTTGAGAAGTAGTCTAGTTAGAAGGTGACGACTTTTGAAATAGTCAAGTTACGATGAAGACAACTAAGGCAGTGGACAACTTTGGAAGTGGTCATATTAGGAAGTGAACAAGGTCGCTCGGAAGGATTTTTATAATATAGCCCTAATTACATGATAAAAATTGAAAACCACGAAATATGACACTGAATTGCGACGTTGCCACTCATGACACGTAAACGCTCGTAGTAAAATTTTTTGGCTTACCTCTGCCGTGACACTTTAAGCTTCGGCCAAACCTGCGCGACCAAAGCGACTGCGAAGCGGGAGCGTCTGCCGCGCGGCGGTCGCTGCCGTATAATATCTATGGCGCCTTGCACACCTGCGCGACCGCAACGCGGGACTGCAGCGTCCGCGGAGCGGGACGCACGCGTCTAGTGGTCAGACGTGTGTAGTAGTATAATTAAAGTACTACCCTCTGATTTAAAGTTCGATGTAAGAGTAGTAGTATTACTTTCGTTCGGTAAGTGAGAGCGCCGGAGGTCTAATCTCTCCCCTTTCATTTTTCCTCATTCCCTACTCCACTACCTTTGCCTACCTTACTCTTTGCACCTACACCACTACCTTTACCTACCACATTCCATTCGCCTATCCCACCTCCTTCACCTAACCCACTCCCTTGCCAGTAGGCAGTGGCTATGCAGACCGCAGAGTCCCAGGCAATGAAGAAGCGACATGAGCGACAGTTACCACTTACCATCAGGTGGGCTGTTGGCTAGTCTGCCACCGTCGGCTGTAAAAAAAACCCTACCGATTCGTACTCTGTCAATCAAACCATTGAGCCAGAGAGGTTACCATTATTTGTCGCGTGGTTTATTCCGCAAAAGCAATAAAAGGTCTTTTTCATCAGAGTCAGAATTTGATGTTAAATACGAGAATGTCTTTACCACAACAATTTAGTAGCTATCCTACTAATATTATACATGCGAAAGATTGTGGGTGTGTTTGTTACCACTTAGTGCCTAAACGGCTAAATGGATTTCAATGAAAATTGGTATGTTAGAAAGGTTTGGTGCCAGAGACAGACAAAGTATTTAAGGTTATTTTTATCCCGAAAATTAGTCTGATTGCCGAGGGAGACAAAACACATTTTAGGCGCAGGCGAAGACGTAGGGCGCATCTATTACCAGATAAAGACGCGCAGCTTTAGTGATTGTTCACTAACAAATGAAGTTCGCAGTTCGCGTCGCAGTCGCGCAGGTGTGCACGTTAAGTTTCGCGTTGCAGACGCTCCCGCGTCGCGTCCCGCGTCCCGCGTCGCAGTCGCGCAGGTTTGGCCGAAGCTTTAAAAAGTTAACAATAAAAAATAAATACCATGTATAGAAAAATTGGCTAAATAAAAATAATTATTGCTTACTGTACTGCATTTTAAGAATTTAAAAATAATATAATTAAAACACTGGCTCTCAACCCTCCGGGCGACCTTCTCAAAAGATCGAGCCAAAGAAAGTGGAATTCTTTGGAAGTAGTCAAGTTAGAAAATGCTACACTTGACTACTTCCAAAGTTTTCCACTTCCTTGTGCTTCATTCTAACTTGAATATTTCGAAAGTTGTCACTTCCTAACGAGTCCACTTCCCAATTTTTCGTCCTCTTCTTATCTCGACATGTATTTCACCATACAAAAAACAATCAAATATACAAAGCAAATATAAATATACAAAAAAGCAAATATACAAAAAACAACCACGGTTGTTTTTGTATATTTGCTTGTGTGAAATACATGTCAGCTCGACATGAATACCTCACAAAAAGAGGACGAATTAGGCAGTAGACTAGTTAGGAAGTGACAATTTTCGAAATAGTCAACTTGGGATGAAGACAACTAAGGAAGTGGACAACTTTGGAAGTGGTCAAGTTCGGAAGTAGTCAGATTCAGGTCAGGAAAATTATTATTATTTTACATCGAATAACTATGTTGACAATAAATTGTAGGGAGTATTGTGTGGATGGTTGAGTATTTTAATTATTTTCTCTTATTCTGATGTATAAGGTTTATGTTATTACTGTAAAGTTTCATTTCAACCCATTCAGTTTGTACTAGTTCAGTTTTTGCGTGAAAGAGTAACAAACATACTTAATAATAACACAACACTATCTAGACTCAAATAAACATAATAACATTATTAAAGCTTGTGATAAGGGTGCGGATATAAAATACATACATAATATAGAAACATCCAGACCAATGCAAACTATAGCATAAAGTATTTTAAATTTGTCTCTCCTAGTAAAAATCTTATTGTCTTCCTAGTGACACAAAGCCTATGTACTAGTATATAATTATCTCGCTCGGCTCTTTTTTTAGCTGCAAGTACTCAATTCTTTTATTAATTACGTCCATGAGTAGGTTTGACGATCTGGCAACCCTATCTCCACTATAAATTGACATTGTTGACAGTGACATTGACAATTCTCTATTGTCAATCACAAGAAGTTCAGTCGCTGCATCATCCGTAATAATACTTTACTCTATGATCATATCTTTTTCCAGTGCTCGTCTTTCAACATTCAGCGCCTTGTGTTGTCGGATGAGCTGCTTAAAATTTATAATAATCCTGACGAGGTCCCGCAATGCATTCAGGAGCTACTTAAGAATGTCTCAGTTTATATATACTTGTACAAATTTATAGTAGAGACTGTAAATGATATTTAGTTATAATAAGTTTTCGTGTATTTATTAATATTATTTGTTTAAATAGTAATACTTATTAACTTTAGGTATAATTCTCAAAAATGTAAATAATACAATTAACTGGGTACTTGAGGAGACAGCTCGGCAAAAAAGGACAAAAATATTGGAAAATATGAAATAAAAATAAAACGATGAATTGAAGACTTAGAAAACGATTGTCTTTAGAAAAAGGAGGTTATTTACCATGACATTGACAGTAAAATGACATGAATAATGGTTTGGGGTTTGGACAAAAATAAAATTACTCTAATAAAAAATGGGTTAAATACGAAAGACAAAATAAATAAAACAAACACTACAATGAGTATATAAACGAAAGACATTATTTTTACAAACTTACCACGTAAGAAATCCTACACGGAAGACTAGGCAGTATGGTCGAAAGACTATAGCCTGCCCTTTGGGCAAATAAAAAAAAAAAAAAAAATTGACAGTGACATTGATCACACGATCACACTGACAGATGATTAGATGGGCGTTCCAGTTTTCGTAATTAGATATAAATGCATTTCTGAAGCCGGTATTTTTGGTTTCTATTGCTGTTTATAATTTATTATTCGTAAATATTTTTAATTCAAAGTAACAGGTGAAGACCTAGTTTATCAATATCAATAAATCATAGATGTGAAGCAATACAGGTAGTAATAAAACTAAGTACTATTAATGTATGACTTAATGATGTTTCTAGCTAATTCTTAAAATTATATTTTATTTACTTAGAACGCAAACCGAAACACCCATCTGTCAGGAACGGTTTGCTATTTCTTTGTTTACGAACTAAATAAAATAATTCTTTAGCAAAAAGTTTATCGTGACTCATAGTAGGAGTGCAGTGTTAAAGTTTTTCTTAGTTCCTTGCTTGTTCTATTGTATTAGACAAACTCGGTATTCGGAAAATAATATTAAAAATCTAAGTGTAGTTTAACAAAGATTGTGATACGTAATGGTTAGCAATTATCTGAGTGTTTAAAAATGACATCGTCAGTAGAAGAAAGTCCAATAATAAATTCGGACATTGATTATGATGTTACTAGCAGCCGTCGGAATTTGGTTGACACGGAACCAGGTAAGAATTTACTTTTAAGCGCATTCTTTTTATTGTGACTGTCACTATAAAATTTATATTGAGAAAGAAACTGTTTTCTTCGTTTAAAATAATATGAAACAGGTTGATCGGATATAATATGTAATCGCTTTATAGATCTACTGTTTTATTTTCTTTGTAATACACTTAAGGCCTTTGTTATGAATGAGAAAAGTTTAAAGTGTACCAAATTGACTCTACTCTACTTGCCAAGGTCAGTAGAGTGTAGAAAAGTGATAGTAACTATCTAATTGCATTATACTATAAATGGTCAGCTATCATATCTTCCTTCCTTTTGAGTTAAATACAAAATAATCTGGGGTTTATTGTTTTAGAGCCCTGTATCAAAATTGTTGGGGCCCAAATGAAGGGCAAAGATTTTTCACAAAAAAAACAAACATGATTTCATGCATGCATTGTCATTCCTAAAGTGAAAATGCACATATGACAGTTTTTTATATGTATGTGTTTTTCCCAGGAAGCAAGAGATTAATATGGTTGATACAGTGGTAGCTATGCCCCTGGTTTAATCTTTATCCTTTCTCACCTCTTTCTTCTAGTTGTTAAAGGTTAAAAGACTTGGTTATGCTTTTTGTAAGGTTACAACAATAGCCACAATCAGGTTGGTTAGGCTTAGGTATATGTTTATTAGTTGTATAAATAAAAATTATTAATCTAGGTCATATTGTTTTAGTCGAGGAAACAACAGGATGGATCAAATGTCGGACTGTTCTTGGCATTATGGGATTCCTGGGCTTTGCCAGCGTGTATGCCATGAGAGTAAACTTGTCTGTAGCTATAGTGGCTATGGTCAATGCTACTAAGCCTATACCTTCAAATACATCTGATGTTGATGTATGTCCAGCTAGCCCACCGAGTAACAGTTCTATACCTCAAGTAAGTTTAACCTAGATTGTAACGGTTTTTATTTGGTTTTACAGATGAAGATTATGTCAGGAAAATTTTATTGTAGCTACAGAATATATTTGTGTCGAAAATGTTGATATGAAGAAAATTGCACATAACACAAGCTATAATTTAAGCTTACTTTGTGTCTAGATGGCGTTGTGTGTAGTTGTTGTGATATTATTATTATTCTTTCCTTTTATTTTAATTAGGTTTTAACTACATTTTCGGGCATTAGCCAAGTAAATGCAGTGTGTGGTGACTGATAATTTAGGATGTAGATATTGTAGATGTTGTATGTAATGTCATGTGTAATGTTGTGGTTGCAGTTTTTTCTATATGAATGAAGTTTTTGTCTGTTTTGCATATGTTTAGAATGGCTGCATTTTGTAAAGTTATATACAAGGTTTCTTATAGATCTATTAATTTAATGCTATGGTTAAGATGCTTGGGAATTATACCTATCATGAACAGAACAATTAGCACGTCATATACCTTGTCTTGCCTTCAGATTCTAGCAACTTCTTGAGTTCTGCATATTTACTCATTTTTATTAATTTTTTGTATGTTATGAGTGTTAGGAACTGCAATATCTATTAGGTAAGTGGTTTTATTTATTATATCTTGTAATGATATGTCTGGTCCATTGTAGTGTAAGGTCCTGTTGGTGAGTATAGCACAATCATAGTAAGTTTGTGTGAGGCGTATTCTAACATTGTTTATTATTATTGTGTCAGTGAGCCACAATATTAGAGATTATGTTTAGAGGATAATGTTTCTGATGTAGGTATGATATTCTAATGTGGTTTAAAAAAAGAGCACATGTTTCAAAATTGTGTTTAATCTTGGAGTATCTCACAGTTATATTGAAATAACTGTATGTTTAAGTTGTTTATATGTTTATATTGTTTCAGAGACCTGGAGATTTCAATTGGACAGTAGAACAACAGAGTATAGTGTTAGGCTCATTTTTCTATGGATATGTATTAACTCAGGTAAGTAAAAAGTGTTTAATGCCTTATAAATATTTATTACTTAGGATGGTGGTTCTACATTTATATGGCACTTGTTTTTAAATTATAATTAGGTACATTCTATTTTCATTTTTTATTGTAACCAACATTATTTAATAAGATTATGTAATAAGTACTTGAGCTATCTTTATGTGTTAAACCATAACTAGCTTTTCGTGGTGTGGTTTCAATCGCGTCTTTGCTTACATAGCCTAGAAATGGCCTCTCATATGCAAGAAGAATTTTAAATCCGACTGGTAGTTTCAGAGATTAGCGAGTTCAAACAAACAAACTTCCGTTTTACATAATAGTATAGATATGTCATTGAGTATGTACATTATGTGAACCTCTTTGTTTGTTTTCAAAAGTCATTTATTACAGACTCGAACCTGACATCACATCACACACTATTGGAAACATATGTCTAATAGACACAAAGTACACCTACATTATTAACAATACTAATTTATAAATCACACACACAGTTTTTCCCGTTTAGGAATGAAACTTCTTGCTATTATGCATTATTGTGAGGAAACTGCATGTGAAGTCTATTAAATCATTCTTTATAAACTAGATCAGTTGTTATACCTGAGATACGACCACTGCTGGACTAAAGTCTCCGTAAGCGAAAGTCGTTCAATACATGGAACGAGGTTCTTGCCATAATGGCGTCAGTCAAACAAATGATATTGGTATAATCTGACCCCTCCTCAGCAGTAGGCCTCCAACTCTGTAGCACTATAGAAGAGTGGCGTAACGAACACGAGACACGGAAAAAACGTCTTTATTGTATCATATTTTAGACTCATTTTTCTGTAACTTCTATCTGAAAGTTGTGTTGTTCTATCTTAGCTAGCAGTGCAGCTGCTAAACGTAGGTTTATAAATTATAATACATACATTTAAGGTCTTAATTATTATTAATGTTTTAGGTCCCAGGTGGCAGAATAGCAGAAATGTATGGAGGAAAACTAGTATATGGTCTAGGAATATTTTTCACAGCAGTATTCACATTACTTAGTCCAGTTGCAGCATATACGAACATTTCATTTTTCATTGCTGTTCGGGCATTGGCTGGGTTAGCTGAAGGTGTTACTTACCCAGCAATGCATGCTATGCTAGCTAGATGGATTCCACCTTTAGAGCGCTCAAAGTTTGCTGCCTATGTTTATGCAGGTTGGTATAGTTTTTCGCAATGTTCCATTTTCTTTTAAACAATTTACTCACAATTTACTAAAGAAAACGACAGAAGTTTATTTAATAATCGTAAGTGTTGCCAGGAAAAATGCGATTAGTGTAGTTCTAATAAAAAAAAAATCAACAGTTTCTAATTTTGATATTATATTACAGGTTCAAATATAGGCACAGTAATTACATTACCTATATCTGGTTGGCTATGTACCTTAGAATTCTGGGGCGGATGGCCACTCTGTTTCTACATATTTGGTGGCATCGGCGTCATATGGTTTGGTTTCTGGCTGTTGTTAGTGTATGACACACCACAAAGACACCCCAGGATTTGCCCCAAAGAGATTGAATATATAACTAGGACTATTGGCCCACATGTAAGTAATATTTGTTTATTTATTATTATCTTAGGTTAAGTTAGGTTATCTAAAAGTCACTTATTTCCTAGGAATCAAGCGATAAAGCCGACAAAACGAGTTCACCAAAACCGCCTCAGTTAGGACTAGGCCAATTAAGTGATTAAAAAGTCTAAAGGTGCTCCCGAACCGAAAGGTAATAAATAATAAATACCTGTAATGTAACATTTAAGATTCGATTTTGAGCATTACATTACAATACTGCCCCCTAAATTGACGAGCGTTCGTCTTTAATAGGACATTCCACATTGAAAATGCTACACATTATATCATCAAATTGCGCCCTGAATGCTCGGGTCCCCTTCCTCACCTATGTAATGCTCAATTCGGCTACGAGCCCATTCGCCCCTAAAGATTTAACCCTGCATTATAAGTTGTAGACTCGACCCGTTTTTTAAAAGCCCATTCGTATATTTTAGGTACGAATCCAGAAAAAATAAAAATAATATTTTTCCTAAAGCCCATTCATACCTCATTGTGTTTTCTACTATTTTAAAAGGAAAACAGTACAGTCCGACTCATTTAAATTTTAATAAAATATTTAATGAGTTGTGTTACATACTTTAACGATATATTATTATGGATTTCTTAGAAAGATCTTTTCTTTCTCCTCCCATAATGGAAGAATTCGTTCTCCTCAAATAATGTTGAGAAATCATCAGAGGTTATGGATGATACTTGATGAAGAGCTTTTTAATTAAAGAAAAACTTACTAGAATAATGTAAAAATAGAAATATTGATTTAAAGTAATTTTATAATATAAAAATTATTTTATTTATATATAACTAGAATTATACTTGAATCAGACAACAAATATTTTTTTTATTTGTTGGCAACCTCTTTAGCCTCGGCGTCGGCTTGTGATTGGTTCATTCATCATGTCGGTAGTAGATCCACGCTGGTTTCATTCAGCATGAATGGGCCGGATCGTCCGGGGAAGTACTACCCTCTCATAGAAGATCGACGTAAGAGTAGTAATATCCGTACTACTGCGTTTCGTTCGGTGAGTGAGAGCGCCGGAGACCCAATTTCCCCCCTTTCCTTTTTCCTCAACTCCCTCATTCCCTTTCCTAACCCCATTCACAGCCGCCATAGTGGAGGCCACCATACCAGCAGTTTTTTACATAACATTATACTGATACAGATTATTAAACCGTCTGTACTTTATACGTACTCGCGAAAAGGAACGAATGGGTGCTGCTGTTATACCAGGGGTCGAATGGGTACTCAAACCAAGAAAGGGTCAAATCTTTAGGGTCGAATGGGCTCGTAGCCTCAAATGTGTATCATTCATTACAGTTTGCGCGCTGTAATGCTCGGTTCTCCTCCCGCACTGATGTAATGCTCTGATTTGTAACGTTACATTACAGGTATTACAGGCTCGCGATAAAAGAGCACCTTTAAGCTTCTTGCTCGTTCTTTTTATAGTTCTACCTAGTCCGCGAACTAGTTAAACTTGCAGTCTCACGTATTCCCACAGCGTTATACGCTCTTCCACAGCGCCACCGAGGTAGTCAAATGAACGAAAACTTACCGTACCATACCAGTATAAATACATAGTTTCTATGTCATACCTTTATGGAAAACATACTCAATGTAATGCACTAGATACCTAAATGTGAAATGCCACACCAAAATAATATTATTAGCCACAATAACAATTAAAAATAATTAGCAAAAGATGCAAATTGACGGAGAAACGTACTCGTATCATCACCTTTTTTGCGACGCGGAGCGTGCGAGATATTGTTGTAAGTAATGCTCGAGTACCTAACATTGTTTAATAATAATATGCCTACCAATACCGAAACAAGCGCTTTACTCTGCCTAGTTATCTGAATGTGACGTAATTATGACTCACTGATCTCACTTGTTCGTATTGTATTTAGCTTAAAACTAATACACATAACATCTGTGACTCCAAAAAACTTTTTGCTGGGTTGCTTAAAGCAGCTCTAAGCGACTCCAAAATAACTGATTATAAATTGTAAATAGTAAAGTATTATAGGTATCAATGATTGCGTTGATTCCCCTTTAATGTTCTGAGCTATGAAGTAAATAAAATATTATTTTCTACTTTTTAGTTAAGGATTAAACACGTAGGTACTGTTTTGAAGTCGGTTTTTGTTTCTTTTTCTAAAAAATAATTTTATTGTACTCCTAAATTTCTATTTAGATAAGTACCTCATTTTACTTGGTAAGTAGGCACTCTAAAGTTTTGTTCCATGAAACTAAAATGCCAGTAGAACAAAGGATAAGAAAAATAAGAAGAGATGGTTTATTTTGACAAGATTGCCACTTAATCCATAATTAATATCATTAATGTTTAAAACTAAGTATAATTAATAGAAAGGCAAAACGTAGGTAGGTAGGTACATCAATATTAAGTATACAAAACTAGATAAATTCTATTTGACCGATATTAATAATGCGCGGTCTTATCACTAAACGCTATATATATATACAACCTTTAAAAGGACTTCGTGTTTTAGTAAGCGATAGTATTTAAACGAATAAATATAATTCGGACATATAACGGGCGACACAAAATCAATGTATAGGTAATTTTATGTTTTTGGAGGACCTCTAGAAGTACCTACATAGGATTCCCTTTGTACTTTTAGAGGTCCACTCATGGAAATTAATATAATTATGTCATCATGTAGGTATATTATGTGTCATCAACTCATCAATCATAAAAAATTAAAAAAACGTTAATATAGACTTACTATTTGGTACTGTCTTTCAGCATTCAATTAGGTATGTAACACTCAATTCTGACTTATTAGGTTTTACTAGTTTGCAAGTAGTAGAAGACGTGACGATTGCCTTCTAACAGGCCCAGTTCAATATTCGGAGAAGATACTGCATTTGAATATTTATCTTTACCATGCTACCGAGGCATTTCTGTTACAATTATTTAGTGTAGTTTACCGCAATATCTAAATGCAATGAAAATATGAGATAATATGATTATAGTATGTTTTATTTTTCCATTCATAGGCATCGATTATTAAATAATTGGTATACCTATATATATGTTACGGCTAAGGCCGAAGCCGCACTACTGTTTTTTACAACAAGCGATTACCACAAAAACCGCTACAACCGCGAAACCCCCTCGAGAGCCGTACACACTACGATTAGATAGGTACCGCGAAACTGCCCGCGATTTTCATAGTTTGAAGGTGGATTTCAAGAGAGCAGTATGTATTGTTGCTCTGCTACTAATAAATAGAAAAAGAAGACGTCAACGCAAATTTTACAAATATTGGATCCATTATTTTACTAGTCAAGCCCTTTCATTTGATACCCACCCTTTGCACTCTTTTAGTTCTTTGGATGAAGCGCAAAGTGCGGCAATACATAGGCTTACATAGGTTTATCCGGTTGGAACTAATTGTAGCCATTTACTGTTGTTTAAATCTGGTAGGTATTTTCCGATTTTTTTCGGGTAAAACTAGATGTAGCCTATATATTTCTGGCTAGAGCTAGATCCAACCCAACCCTGATGGCTATTAATAACAGTACCTATACAGGTTTGTTACTTTAGGTGGAAGTTCTACACTGACGGACTCATAAACTGCATCAAAGTAATAGACGACTTTGAAATAAATATTTTAACCAAGTATACAAACTTTCTATACAGATTAAAATTGAAACCTCTAGATTGGTTCGTAAACTTTAAAACAGCGTAGGGTCATATCCTTAAGTTTAAGTTTGTGTACTGGAAAGGACCTTAAGACTTTTTTGAAGAAAAAACAGAAATTCAAGGAAAATTGGTTTAATAAAAAAAATGGTTTTAACAATAGACACAAACTTTATGCAAGGGTTTATTCATGTTTTAATAAGGTGTATTACCTCCACGTGCCCTTATTACGGATTCTAATCGGTTCCGCATAGATTTTATAAGGGTTATTAAAAGATCTTGCGGAATATTCTCCCTTCATTCATTGTACGTATCCCAACCTCTTTGCAATATTGTCGAACTTGTGCAGCAGCGTGCGGCCGGGCATTATCCTGCATTAAAGTAAAATTTTCGCCTATGAATCCCATGTAAGGCACCACGTGATCTTCTCTTCTAAGATCTCTGTTATGTAGCGATGTGCAGTCAAACCCCCTCTATTACCGTTTTGACGGACCATGTCTATGAACACAAGTTCTGTTCGCCCGTTCATCGATATGCCACCCCAGACCATACACGAACCGCCTCCAAAAGGAACACGCTCCTCATTGCAACTTTGAACATATCGCTCCCACGTCGACGATAGACTCTTCTGCGACCATCTGCACCATATAAACATGTCCTACACTCGTCCGTGAACAATACGGAGGCCCATTGCTCTTCTGTCCAATTTAGGTGATCACGCGCAAATCTTAAGCGAGCTTGTCTGTGAGCTACAGACAACTTTGGACTATTTGCTGGTCTAAAAGGGGTGATATCCGCTTCCTTTAACCTTCTTTTTATTGTTCGTGCACTCACATTTACTCCACGCACTTCATTAAGCTCTGTTTTGATGTTAACTGACGTGAGGAAACGATTTCGCAGGGAAGTTGTAACAATAAATCGGTCATCACGACCGGTGGTTGCTCGAGTCCTGCCTGTACCACGTCTCCTTCTGTAAGAACCTGTCTCCACAAACCTTCTGTATATTCTAGAAACCGTAGACTGGTTTAAGTTTAAATTTCTACCGATCGTTCGTTGGTCCAAGCCCTCCCGCACCAGTGCTACAATTTGAGCCGCTTGTTCGGATGAAGTATCCATATTATGGTTCAAAAACTCTAGATGAGTTAAAAAACTAACCCAACAATTCTGCTGGTAACAATAATTCAATTGACAAAAGAATAAAAAATCAATGCGAATCAATTTAAAACTTTGCTTTAAATAACACGCAAATCTGATACTACGAGTAAATTTTCTTTTACCGGCTATATTTATTGGTTTTACTGCAGTTCTATTTTTAAATTTTGCTTTTTTTTAGATTAAGAGCCAGTCTCTCCATATTTATATAATTTAATCTAAAAAGATATTAAAAAAAATCATTTTAAAGTAATCCTGAACTTTGATGCAGTTTATGAGTCCGTCAGTTTATTAACTCTACAGAGTCACATATTTCTAACTTTTAAGATATTAAAAAAGATACCTATTAATAAGAAACGAGTCACGTAGTTCTACATGATATCGACATGATAGACGATGTTAAAAGCCTAGGCTGGCTAGACAAAGCGTTTGATATTACATTAGGTACTATCAAAGCTTAATTCTCTGAGTTTTATTCTTAAGTTATTGAAACTTATTAAATTATTATTAATCCACACATTTACGATCGTCAACAATTTGTCATATTAGAAATATGCAAAGATCTGAATAGAAACCCATTTACGTTTTGGTATGCGTCAAGGGACCATCCTAGTTAGCGGTCAAACATCCGACAAAATTTTGCTGTAATTAGTAGTTGTTTATATGATTATTTATAGTCAATCAATTTTATTTTTACTTATTATTATTATTTCCATAATTATTAGCTATCAAGTTGATAGCTAATAATAATGTATTGACGTGATTAATTGATATAAGTAAGTATCTGCTTTTGGTGTCGAATAATAAATAAATAATTTTATTTCGACTGATTGGTTGAAGTGAATGCTCTATTTTGGTAACGTTTGATGCAATTTTTGATCGAAATGGGTTAAATATAACTGTGCATAAAGAGAGTGTACGAGATTTATGAATTTTAAAGAAATGAAATTTGTAAAATGAATGTTAAATAATTCACTCGTAAAGAACACACTGAGAAAGCATTATTGCTGTGAAATAAAAATTGTACATCATGTAGTTTTATTAAACGTAGAACCGCGTCACGCGTCAACCACTATATAAATACGCAGATAACTCCATAATAAGAACATTTTATGTTATATTTTTTATAAATAATATTGTTTTAATATTCCAGGAGGATAAACCTTCGATGTCAATACCATGGCTAAAGTTTTTGAAATGCGTACCTTTGTGGGCCATCCTGATAGCGCAATGCGGACAAGCGTGGGTGTTCTACACGCAGTTTACTGAGCTACCGTCTTACATGAATAATATATTGCATTTCGATATTGTGTCCGTAAGTTGCTTTTTTTACTCTGTCCCACTATTAGGCAAGTTATACACCCTTACAATTTTACAGCTTTCAATGTAATGTTATGCAATCAGTAACAATTTTAACATTGTCTGATATAGCAAAATAAAAAGAAAATACTGCCTTATTGCTTCAGAGGTACTGTATTATGACTGTCATATTAAGGCTTTGGGTTCGATCCCTAAATAGCTATGGGTTAATACTTAGAATTTCTCTGAAAATTTGTCTAAATTTAGCTCGGTAAATTACTACACTATCATGAGACCTAACATGATGTAGCAAAACTTGGGTGTTATAACACATCCGCTTACTTCTTAAAAGGGAAAAAAATTATGCTAAATAGATTACGATTTGGGCATCCATCTTAGGGTTGCCATCTTTAAAATTTGGCAACCAGGACAAGACGCCCGAAAACTCCGGATTTTTAGAGCCCAAAACTGGACATGTCAACAGGTTTTTAAACAAAGTCAGTATGCGGGCAATTTTAAACACGTATTACAAATGAAGTCCTGTTCGGACGCTCTCCGGATGCTCTCTAAACTAGAACAAATCCAGGAAAACGTGGAATGGCAACCCTAATCCATCTTATAAAATAGTTCTGATATCACTAACAAATACTTGTTTATCATCTTTATAGACAATATCCTTCCATATTCAAAAATACTTTATATTTTCAGAATTCTCGACTAAGCGCGTTACCATACTTAACAGCGTGGATCGGTGGTATAGTACTATGTATATTTGCGGACTGGATATTGGGTAAAGGATGGCTATCACGACTGAATAGTATGAAGCTGTGGAATACAGTGTGTAAGTAGTTTTTAGTAATGTTTATAAACTCTGCTCTACAAAACTATTATAATGAGTTTGTTTTTGTTGATTCCCGAAATTGGAAAATGTTTTGCTTACCCGTCCGGCATTGAACAAAATGGAAAAGCAGACAAAATAAACTATGTAATTTAAATCTTAGGCAGTATACCGTGTTGTAATAGCTTAGGCCCTTATACCTTGAATTAAAACATTCATAATTTCATATGCTAGAAATCCATTACGAACATGACAGATTAACCGATCGCGCGTCCTCAAAAAGAGGATAAAATCATGTTGAAAATATAGATAGAAAGCTCTATACTTAGTATACTTACTATAGTTACCTTATTCATCATAATAACAGCCGAAAACGTCCACGCAACCTTGTTTAATTAAATTACATTTCATATACAGCGGCGTTCATACCAGCGTTTGGCCTGCTGGGCATTGCATGGGCGGGATGTGATCGAGTCGCTGTTATATTGCTGCTTTGTATCACTTCTGCATTCTGCGGGGCTGCATATGCTGGTAAGCTGCACTAAAATAATAATAGCTCACCATCTTTGTTAAACGATTTTGAACTTAAATACATAGTAGTAAATTTGAAAATTCTTTTGAACCACAAGGTATTGTACTACATAATGTAAATGTATATATCATTATTTGATTACGCCACAAATTTTAAAATTGCAAAATCGCATTTATCCCTTCATGATAAGTGAGATTTTGCGATTTTAAAATTTGTGGCAATCAGCGTATTTCGGCTGCCGTATTTTGACTTATGACTCTTTTGCATTGAAGGTGATACGTCAACTTTCTGGGTAAGTATATGATTTTGAACTCAATATGCATAACAGAAAAATTTAAGATTATTTAATTGGTCCAGAGAAAAAGTAACTAACGATTAACAATGTAATTGCCAAGTTTTGGAAAAATTGTAATAAGAGCTACATTTTCCATAATATCAATTTGTATAGTGACAATCACTTTTGGACTCTGCAGTTAGTTTGAAAATATAATAACAAATGACAAATGTTACTTCACCCCATCTAGCCATGGAATAACGAAGTCTATCCCTTGCACCTTAAAGCTCAGATTTACTAATCTCCTTACAGGTAATCAGATGAACCACATTGACCTATCGCCGCAGTTCGCCGGCACTATGTACGGCATTACGAACGCCGCTAGTAATATCTGCGGTTTCATGGCTCCATATGTCGTCGGACATATTATAAAAGCTGAACAGGTAATAATAATATTTTCTTGTAATTTACACATTATTTCTATAAACTTTTTATTAACTTTAAACTATCTTATTTTATTATCTTTTTAAATTTTATCGGGCTTTATCTTTAATTGCATCAGCTGACGTCATCATTGTCTCACGTTATATCAAATTTTTGTCCAGGAAACATTAGGTCAATGGCGTGAGGTATTCTACTTGGCGGCAGCAATCGATCTCGGCACTAATCTTTTCTACTTATTTTTCGCTAGTACTGAAGAACAGGTATGTGATAATACTATATCTATACTTTTATATAAAGCGGAAGAGTTTGTTTGTTTGTTTGAACGCGCTAATCTCTGGAACTATCAGTCGGATTTGAACAATTCTTTTTGCGTATAATAGTCCAGTTTTTGAGGAAGTTTATAGGCTATGTAATATCACGCTACTGGCGACGGGAGCAGAACAGTAAGCAAAGACGCGGATGAAACCGCGCCGCGGAAAGCTAGTTATGTATTTGTTGTATAATTTGATACATTAGAGGCTTGAATGTTTTATAATAAAGCCAATTATTCAAAGTCTATCAAGAAATAATTTTTACAATATAAATAATTAATCTAGGCATTGGTACATTATAAATTCATGAATCTTTCTGTTACTTATAAGATTTTATCTGTATACAAAAACATAAAAAAAATGTTCTTCATTAGGACTGGTCGCAACCCGATGACGACGACGACATGACTGCGCCTGCGCCGATCGAGAGCATCTTGTTCCCAGAGTCATAGGACACATCGCGAACTGACGTCATTAGGACCCTTGACACTAATGTTTAGTTTAAGGTGCGAAAGAGACAGATATATACTTATATTGTATATAAGAGTGAGATGAAGTGAGTTTTGTTACAGTTTTTATAACAAGTGTCGGTGCGGACCCAATTGTTGATAACTAATATTTAGTAAGTACAGTGTGTAGTGTGTTTTACATCACTATATGTGTTGTTATTCCAAAAGAAATGATAATTAGGCAAAGTTTCTTTAGTAAGTATTGAAATTGGGCATTAATTTGTGGCAAACAGAAAATTACATGGATGAACAGAAAAAGAGATAAGGAAATGACAGATAGATGTAGTAATTTATTAAAATATTTAAAATATTTTTATTTACAAGAAAATAAACAGACAGCGGGTAGCCAAGACGGTGCCACGACGTGACGTAGTTGTAATATACTAGCTAATAGATGCTACACACGTCACTGGGCGCAGCCGCGCTCAGTGTGACGTCTCTTATGTCAACCTCTACATTTACGTCACGTCGCGTCGCCGTGAACTGTGTGTTCCGACCTTTAGCTAACTTACACAAGATACCAAATAAGTAAAAAACTCATAAATACTTAACAATAATGTCCTAGTTGTTAATTGAGCGCGTGAGTTATGTGCGCTTAATTTACGGCATTACTAATTTGGACTACTTATACCCAGATTTTTATATACATAAATTTCGCAAAGTTCCAAAAAATTTAGGTGTTCGAGAAAAATTGAAACTTGTATACTGTGATGTTAAGAGCGTTCACACAAAAGAGTGACAACGTCTCAATTTAGTGCCATATTTTCGTGGTTTTTAATTTTTATCATTTAATTGGAGCTATATTTTACTTACTTTTTATACAGCTTTCATGTAATTCTAAAAAGTGTTCTGAAAACATTTTCAAAATATAGCTTCGAGTAAATGATAAAAAATTAAAATCACGAAAATATGGCACTAAATTTCGACGTTGCTACTCTTTTGTGTGAACGCTCTTAAGATAAAAAGACGTAACTTCAAGACAAGCTACGATATATGTACAGGTATAATATATCATACTTTGCTAAAACCTTGACATTATTTTTTTTGTCCATCGTTTAGGCAATACGCAATTAAAAAAATAAAATATCTAAATTAAAAGCAACAAAAATACTCGACTATTCATACTGTAGAACCGACAACGTGTAAAATAATTTAAAAATAACAATTATAAACACGTTTGAAATATTCTTATGCCTAAGGGCATGTATGCACAAGCTCTCTAGAAACCGCTACCGTCATTATTGCTAATCACAATTATTATCGGTGGCGTTCTTTTAAGACCAGAAGGTTTATGCATCTCATTTCACGAATAAGCAACAATATATTATAAACACATATGTGTAGTGTTGTATATGTATAGTGGCCCAATATATTTATTATGTCTCGTGCTAATTAGTCTTAAGTCTAAAATCGGCTAGTATATTAATATAATCGAGTAGAAGGCCGAAGTAATTTAAGAGGTTTCTAAATACTTATGCCTAATCTTAGTAAAAATAATTATATTGTCGACATCCAGTTTTATAAAAAAATACTTTTTTAATAAATAGCTTTTGACATATCAGTGAATGACAATAAATATTTTCAGCAAGATTTTTCGTTAATATTAAATATCAAGTGAAAAAGAAAGATCCCGAAAATAAATATTGGTGATAACACAGTCAGTCCCGAATTAATCTAAACCCTTTTTAAATGCAAAAGTAAATTTAAAAGAAATTGAACTTTATTCCAATGAACATTTTTTTTATTTTTATTTTTATTCAATTTGGTATTCTCAAACATTATTAAGGGATTATGTTATTAGTTCTTCCTCTCTTATTAACTAATATGCCGAGGTATATATAAATATTATATCAAAATTAGACATAAGTGCAAGTCTGTGATGTATTTAAAAATTGAGTCTAAACCCTGTCTTATACGGTCTTAATGTATGCGTTCGCTTTTTGTTCTGATGTTACGAGACAAATATCTTAGATTAAGGAATTTATTTTTATGGATACAAAAAATGTAGCAGCGTTCTTAATTTTAATGTTGGTATTATGATTATGACATCCTTATTCTTAAAAACTTTGATTAGGGCTGGTTTCCAATCTATGTAATATATTATGCAGAACAAACGGTTCGGTTCATTGTAAGATAGTGTTTTGAATATCATTACGCTGTTTGCGTACACTTTGCTGAAAATAGTCTATACGACTGTCTCTCAATTTGAATTGAAATTTAATAAGTGTTAGCTGTCTTATCAACCGTATAAAATTTTATTTAACATCCCCTGTAGTTGACAAGTGCTTGTCAACTACATGGGATGTTTCCGACTTAAAGTGAAAAAGTTATTAGATTTTGTTTTATAACATGGCAGAATTAATTCTTTAACAAAATACAATTTTTTTAAGTTTGTGTTAGAATTTTGACTTTTTGAGGACGAACTGTGCTACTGCATAAGTAGAAGAACTACTTATTTGAAAAACACATTCAAAGATTGTATTTGGTAAATTAAATTAAGATAATTTCCTATAGCTTAAAATGATTGGTATCTAATTATACAAATTAACATTATAATAATTTTAATATAAAATTTAATCGGAAAAGTATTGATCAGCCAAAGCAAGTTTAGTTTCAATAAAATATCTGAACTCGACTCATATACGAAAAAATATGACTTACGAGTAGTTTTACTTTTTAAACCAAATTACTTGGAAATTTATAATATAAGTTTTATAGTTACGTAACGCCTCGAAAAGGCATCTACTTATGTTTTTAACATTAATTCAGTGTTGTACCCTTGCAATGCTATTGCTATGTATATAAAAATAATAAGCAAATTTAGTGTAACGTAATTTATACTAGTTTCATTTGGTTCTCATTGGAAGAAAGAATATACTTTCTTATCTTTGTTAGGACAATATTAATAATTAATATTACTAATATACGCATATCTTATGTTTCTTTACATAGTGCTCAAATATGTATAACGGAGTAGTTATACAAAATCAACACAAAATCCAAATATAAAATGTTTATTTTTATTTTAGTATTTTATATAGTTTTTAATTGAGTTCCAATAAAGAGAAGTAACTAAAACTCTGTTATTCCATCCAGAAAGGGATATTAGCATCGTTATTTTCATATTATCACTTCAGGGTTAAAGATCTTAACCCGAGATTTTTTTTTAAATGTATACGAACTTTTTACTACACAAATAATAATATAGCACAATATATTTTTATTCTGATAACCATTTTGAATGGAACTATTGTTTTTGTTAATTTATCTTGAAATTAAGTATGTTTTAATTTTCATATTTGCACTAGATATTATAACGTTGCTTCTGTGCTTATGCGTCTTAAATATTTGAGATAGTTAACCAATTTTTATTTATAATTAATGAATTATTATTAATATTATGAATCGTGGCTGTAGAACAAAGTTCAATCATTTTATTACATTTTAGTTTAGGGGCGAAAGCGCAATTATGCGTCTATGTGTGATAGGATGATCCGGAAATCTAACATCGATACAAGAAGTGGTAGTAAAAACCGAAAGAAAAATGGATACCTTTTTTTTGAAGAAGTAAAGGTTACGCAAAGCTTTTCGGCGGTTTAAGACCATAATAAGAAATGATAACATCTACAAATAACCACACCTTTAAGTAAATATTTCTTAAAATAACTACTTCTCGAAATAAATAGTTCTCAAAATGTCCTATTTTTGAAATGACCACTACCTTAAGTGTAAATTTTTATAAGGCATTATTGTGTGTATTAAAATCAAAATGACGGGCAGTTCCTGATATATAAACCAACAGTCCCACTCCTTGTGAAAACGGGCTTATGATAGTTGTATTTATAATATAATAAATCATTTACGGTAGTAGATCCACGCTGATTTCAGCATGAATGGGTCGGATCGTCCGGGGAAGTACTACCCTCTCATAGAAGATCGACTTAAGAGTAGTAGTATCCGTACTACTGCGTTTCGTTCGGTGAGTGAGAGCGCCGGAGGCCCGATTTCCCCCCTTTCCTCTTTCCTCACCTCCCTCATTCCCTTCCCCTAACCCCATTCCCAGCCGCCATAGTGGAGGCCACCATACCAGCAGTTTAAGACGATGGCTTTTGGTATAGTGGCCGCCATTTCTGGATTCCACTGACTGCTTACCATCAGGCGGGGTGGAGTCACTTTGGTAGGCTATAATATAAAAAAAAAAAAAAAAAAAAAAAAAAAAATTATGGTTTGTTTTTACAGGACAGAAACAAGCGATACACTTGTCATAATAAAACGTATGACATTTAAAATAAACGGAATAAAATAAACAATTTATACGAAAAATAAAAAGTTATTAAAATAAATGTCCACAACTTTTAGGACGAAATATGTTTAACTTATAATAATATACTGATGCCTTAACTTATATAAAATTACCTAAGAAATTCCACTGGAGAAATTTCTCCTGTCATGCACAAGTTGTGTACTTAATTTTTGTGTTCCAGGCAATCTGACGATTTCGCCTATTTTTCTTTGGTAGATCAAAAAAACTCTTCATTATTTTATGATCTTAGTGAGACGCTTTCCTTTTCAATTTAAATACGAGTTTATAAAAAGGAGTTCTTTTCAATTCTTGCATTTACACGACGAATCCCTCCATGGGATTTTTTGTGTGATGACATTCATAAGCACAACTTAGAATATTGCTTAGCGGAATCCAATGTTTGTTGAAATATTTTATGAATTTATTTATTTCTTGTATCCTCATTATAGTTTCATTAAGTATGGAAGTCCATGTTTCTTGTATTAATGTTGTGGGTAACAATGGAAAATACGTATCATCCGCACCATTTTCTACTACTTATTGACGCTTTTAGGTTGCAAGCTTTTGCTTTACGCCAACGCTTATGTCAATCTCATAAATTTTTTATCTATTCTATGAATAGAATAGATATGTTTGAAAGTTGTCTAGGGCCTCAGGAACCACATTTGAATAGTTTTCATTCGATCCAATGTCGACATGTAGTGTATAAAGTTGGTAAAAACGCTTAGGAACGCAGAAAAAGGTACCATCTCCAAAATATTGTACGGCACTCTCTTTCTGATTGGTCAAAAACATTCATACCGTTGTGGAACTAAATATAATATTTTTCCGTAGTTCCGTCTTCACACACATGGCTAATTTTGCGGGCACATGCACTTTTTTTTAGGTTTTTGAAGCTTAAGCTTTTTCCCTCAAATATTTATTGTTTATAGCATCTTTTTCGAAAGAAAATTCGGATGTATCACCAATGTCGTTAGGGTCGCACTCGTTTTTCAATTTTAAAACTTTTTTTTAAATATTTTCACCGATCCTAAATTGCGGCACAGTTTTGTATGCAATCCTTGATGGCCGTAAAACATTATTGGCAATTTGTTTAAGTGAACTGTATGATTTGAAGTTTGAATTATTTTATTTCGATTACAATTAACAGTTATTGTGGAGCTGCAAACAGCTCGGTTCACACATCTCCAGCGCGATGTAGGTACCGTTATTATTTTGTAAATGAATGTTGTATCGGTTTTTGCCAAATTTTATCGTCTCTTTTCCCTTCTGATTTAATGTAATCACCAATTATTTATTTTCCATTGCAGCAACGTAACTAACTAAGCCAGGACAGGGGAAAAACTAAGAACGGTAACGTCAATAATATTGAATTAAATGACATTGCAGTACTCAGATCTTCTTTATAATCATGGTTTCTAAGTGGCCTCTCTCTTTAAGAAGTAAATCTGATAAAAGTTTTAAATAATAGAATACAAGTGGCTGTGCATAAAAACGTATAATGATGTTCATTTGATTTCTGATTATGATTATTATCTTCGAACGTAAACTGATTTGATAAATTTCTGGGAATGATTCGAAATAACTAAAGGGGTCTAAATATACCAGAAAACGATTGGATGTTTAAGTGAATGGTTATTTCAAAAAGTGGTCATTTTAAGATGTAGTCATTTTAAGAAGTGGACATTTCAAGTTTTCTTTGAAGAGTGTTTTAATAGTAATAATTTTTCATTGTGGTCTTAAACCGCCTCGCCGCAAAGGGGCAAAATATGCTGAACGGAATTTACCTGATTATAGTATAATCATATTGAATTTCGAATGCGCTCTAGGCAGACACTTCATAGGACCATTTATTCTACTTTATTTAGGTATGAGTTACATATATTTATTTATTAATGTATGAGTATCCAGTTATATCTTATGTTGATACCTAATTGAATACAATAAGACTGAAATTCAATTTATTACTTAGTTGATTGACTTAAAGGCTTTCGGAATTGCGTCAGTGAATCTTAACTATATTCAGGAAGAACTCAAGATTGGTGTTGTTTATTGGTTTCGTCTGCACAAGTCCCCATTGAACACACTATTTCAACACTACTAATCTATATTGCAAAAAAATATATACTGTCGAATTGAGAAACCTCCTCCTTTTTTAATGTACTTTGATGTACATTTAGTTTAATAAATGTCTATAATAAAAATTGCCTAGTGATACATTACATGAAATGTTTAAATCCAGTTAAAGTATGTAAATATTTCAGTAAAATGTACATTTTATAATGTTATAGTGAATTTATAAAGTCTAGTTATGTTATAATGTGTGTATCAAATATCATTCCGTACAGATACTTTTTGTTTTACAATGTACTTTTACTTGTTTTACAATGTTGTTTTACTGTAATTTTATGTAGCAAAAAGTTCAATTGAGCATCTAGCAGTATTTTAAATGTGATTACTTGTTTTGAAACGTATAAAGGCTTGAATACACGATGCAAATTTGAACGGTCTATCTAAAGAATATCTACGAAAATTTCGTTACGCATTTCGCACAATGCGTAACTAAATTTTCGTAGACATTAGACACCGCTCAGTCCTGCTTCTTTTGTTACGTACTGAAAATATGCATGCGCGTGCATAATTGTAATTTCTATTGGTGTATGTTACTATTCTCCTAATGCATGTGGACGCGGATTTCGTTTAAAATAAAACGATACTCACTTCGGGCACGATACTATTAGGTAGTTACACTTTCAGTAATCATGGTCGAAAAACCCTGCGAAATTTGCATCGTGCAAGTAGCGCTTTAAACTGTATTTTATGTTAATTGATTAGTAAAATTTATTGTTAATACTTAATTAAGTTTCAATTTCTTATAGCAAACAACATAATAATATCTAGTTATCCTGTGTTATTCTAATTATTTTTAATATTCTCTATGAAAAGCTTAATAAAATGTGTTTAAGATAAATATTTTAGAATCTCTTATTAAGTTTCTTGTACTCATTATATCCCATCAACATTGACGACGTGTTTGTCAAAGTCGCATTTGGCGAAATGTTAAAAACGTGAGTTAGACTTATTTGCTGTAATGTATTAAATAGCTATAAAAGCTATATGCAAATAAATATATTATTATAATGTATATGACTTACCTATTTTTTTTAGCAACGGTAAATAAATTTTCCAAAAAAAAATTGTTTTTTTATGCCACTCCACAATTCTTTACAATTTACATAAAATTACTCAAACGTATCTAAAATTTAAATGAAAAGGCGTCTGCAGCGTTAGTTTTTTGTGGGTACCTACCATCCTAATTGCTGTACATCAACTGCATGATAATTATTACTTGCGGCGAACACGACATTGCGTCATAACGAAAACAACATTGGATAAGTATGGTTTCACTCCAATGCATTTTTGTAGAGAACGTTTTAAGTATTTTGTGAAAAATATCCACAAATATCGCAATGTACGCCGAAACGGAATTGCAGTGGTTTTGTTTTATACGTGCCTGGTAGAAGGAAAAGGCGGTCGCGCGAAATTCATGAGTAATCACGACACTATTGCAGACGCATTCGCCCCTGGCTCGACGCACGTAATTATTACAGAGTAAACGACCGCGCGTCAATACTAATATTTGTTTACGCCCCCAAGTGAGGCTTCGCTCGGGATGCCAGCATTTATCTTATAACGAGGTGTGGTTCACATATAATTATGACGGTTCGCAATTTTAGACCGATTGCTATGGACACGACAGGTGCGACATTCTCCTTTATAATATGATACGATGCCACGTTAAGGATAGCACTGAAGTTTGCACACAGAACACAGAGCGTCGTCGTTTTTCTGACTTAGAATAATAATTTAAATGAGTGTGATTTGTGTTGCCAAATTATAGGTGGTGGAACAAGTTCATGTTTATAATTTTCACATATTTTTTATGCCCAAAATATAATAGCCAGTGTAAAAAACTCGTCCCTGTTTTAAGCTAAATAATTATCGACATAAAACATAAGTATAGAAGAGTTGTTAACAATGGTTTGTTTATTGGCAAACCCTTACAATTAATAACTGTTAACAAAGTATTGTCGGGCTTGTGTTTGCCAAGTTTCACCGGCATTGTCTCCTTGTAGATTTGCTTTAACCCGTCAATTTTAGTGTGCGAATGGTTGAAGGACGAGCCCGGTCGATCTGCGATAAAGTCGAAAGAAAAACTTTATGAGCCGCCAAAGGCGGTTAACGCGAATACGGCTAACAAAACTTAACGGCCAATGTGTTTATGGCGGTGAACAGTTTAACAATATTTTTGTGTTGTAAAACTACGAACAATAGTTGCGTTTGAGTTTTGGTCGAAGGTGAAAGAATAACAGTTATATTATGGTGTCGCCTTGTTAATTTTTTTCTCAACTTTTAGGTCAACACCTAAATTTCAAGGTGCCGCACAAGAATAACTAACCCGTATTGCGGTACAGCTCTTTAAATGTTTGGAAATTTAATTAGTGGATTATAGTATTGCACGTAAAAGAGTTTACAAATGACAATAGCACCTATTGCGGAGTACACTACGTGAGAATGAAATCTCTTACCCTTACCGATGTTAACAAAGTTACAAGTTTACTCTGGCTTGTAGGCTGTGGGAAAATGACTACTTCACCTACATTTATGATAGTGAAGCGTATCTAGTTTCGAACTATTCAAGGAAGCAATTAAAAGTATCTGTTGTCAACTTAATAAAATGTTGGAGGAAATCAGTTCCTAATTATTGCAATATATTGCTATTAATAAAACCAGACAATTTGGCCTACCCCATACAAAGGAACGAGGTAGTAATAAAGTGATATTTAGTGCGCAGGTAACGCTGCGACCCAGTTAACGTGTACAACACACCCACTTAAGAGATCGGGTGGTTTGATAGCCTACGCCGGTGCTCACACATACGGCATATAGGTAATTCAATGAAAATATTGTTTCATGCAACACTTTTAACGCATCTTTTGACAGTGCACACTAACTGCCATATATCTAGTAGTAGATTTTTCTGGTTATTCCGATCTGTTACCCTAAAGAATTCACCCTAGAGTGAATTCCGGGAAACATGATGTCCGAGAATTTATCATATGCTAGGTTAAAAACGGAATTTATTTTGGATTCTTATGCCGATTTTGATCCTAGGTACAGTCAGCTTGTCAATTATAACATTTATATGTTTTTTATAATACGAGTTGATTGTTTTCATTATATTTCGATACAATGCTTACCCCATTCTTGTTCGTGCTACGGTTGCCTACGTCCGGTTAATCGGACTATGGTAATTTTTTAAGCTATTGCATAGCTTTTATCGCGGGCTTTGAGCGCGGCGACCGAATCAAGAAATTCCGTAACGAAAATAAAACCTAACACCCCCCACTCCGCCTACCATGAAAAATTTATTTATCAGGATAAACACTAGTAGGCTAATTTTTACCTCGCATTAACCAAATATTTTGTCACATTTGCGATAAATTTTATCTGGTAGAACTATAGAAAAAAAACTAACATTTTAATAACCTGTAATCAATGTAATTTATTGTCCCAGTTTTATTCCTTTTTGGAGTAAAAATACTTAGTAGGATGATAAAAATTCCTGAATAACCTACATGTATTGTAAGATAAAAAAATATTTTAAACGATATGAACTTCTCATTTATTCAATAAAAGAAAAAAAAATGTTTTCTTATCGGTCACCACGATCAAAAAGTGTAACTTGAATTAATATCAAAGAAAAAAAATACTGCATAAATAAAAAATAAATAAATAATTATTATAATTGCATAAGTTGATAAAAATTGCTATGCAATAGCTTTACCGCGGCAGTCCCCGAGTGCCACAGGTTTTTTATTATTATTTTTTTTAAAGAAAGACGACGATAATTATTGCATTATTATCATTAATGCATTAGACTGACATTGCATTTTCAAAATGACATTGATTTATTAGAGAATAATAATAAGTAGGTAAGCTTAAGTTATCAGAAGACGTTACTGTCTAAACAATATTATTGTTTTTATGTGTGCTTCTCAGTTTATAGTGTATGATCTATGTGTGTGCTTCATATAAAGTCTATTGGAAAAACTCTTGCCGATAAGTGTACATTATCGAGGTGATAAATTGGAAGTGTGTATAATAAACATTCATATTATTCACTTAGGGTGAATTCTCAAATAATTAGATTTTTTTCAGTTTCCCAGAATTCACCCTAGGATGAATGTAGAGCATTCACCCTAGGGTAACAGATCGGATTACCGGATTTTTTATTTTGAAAATGGAACATATCATATTTTATACGACTAAGGTGACAAACAACCTGATGAACAAGCCTGATGGTAAGCAGTTACCGTAGCCTATGGATGCTTGCCAAGCATCCATAGGCTACGGTAACTGCTTAGTGTTACTTAGTCGTATAAAATATGATATTGCTTGCAACACCAGGAGTATCACTAGCGCTTTGGCTACCCTTGTATCTATATTAGCTTATTAAAATATTTAGGTACATATAGCTCCGATTAAGTGATAAAAATTGAAAACCACGAAGTATGATACTAAATTGTATAAACTCATAATAAGGTACAAACTTTGGTACAAACCCTCACTCTCAAGTTAATTATTAGTTTAGTAAAAACCTATGAAAATTAAAATTATGCTATAAGCTGTGAAATATAAATAAATCAATTTAGAGGGATGATTCATAAATTTATAGGTACCTACATTTTATTTTATATTAGTTAATTAATTTTAATAAACTGTCACCGGGTGGTACTTTTGGCAGTATTCTATCTACTTAATTTTTGCATTTTTTGGTTACTTTTGCATGAAGACTGTACCACCAACATACTGTAATAAATCTAAAAAAAGTCATGATACGAAAGCCTTTTGCCTTTTACAGAAAAGTAATTATACCGTGGTTCATAGAAGAGGTTTTGGTTTCGGTAGCAATAAAACTTGCGTCTTCACCAACAAAAGGGTTTGTTGTTGGGTCTTTCGTGTACCTTCCTCGAGTAGAGGGAGCTGTGAAGCTGTGAATAAACAAACGGTCTGCGTCAACGGCGAATGTATTCGTCTGCGACCGAAACTAATCTGGTGCCGTGCAACATAATAGGCGGGAGAACGAAAGACGATGCTCATAATGAGCCCGTACCGAGCTTTGTTCTGTAAAGAATGGGTTCGAAATGTCACCGAGATAGGTTAATTTACATCAGAAACTTGTGCGTCATTAAGTATTGTGTGTAAAGTCGCACCGTACTAAATTAGCTTTATGATTTGTATTGAAAATAATTTCTTAATGTATGAAGTACTTACTAGGTACTTACCTACAGTAAATTGAAAGAAAGGTATACGTACTACGATTGTGGTATTCCTATAGGAGATCCTACATAAAACAAATAGCTTGAACATCTTATTAATACACTACAGTATACCGTTAGTGAGATGATTAGGTAGGTATTTCAGTAGTATTAATTGAAGACGCACGACGTAAATGCCTTCCGTTTAAGGAAAACGATGTTACTACGAGTACCTATTTAATACTCTTATTTAGCGAAATAAAAATAACTTAACTGCCTTTTTGGTATGTAATTTGCAAAAACTGGCATTACTGTGAAAGGAGGATGATGAGATTGCATTTTAAGAAGTTACCGACGCGACTTGTCGAATACCTACCTAGGCGTGGTTTTAATAAGCACCTCGTAAAAACTTAAAGCTACGGTAAAATACTATTTGGGTATTAAAAGTAAAACATTTAACTGTAATTGTCAATAAAAAAACAAAGCAAACCAAAACAAAAATTGTAACAGATGACAAATTGAATAGAATGCTCTATTTTAAAACTCATAAAAATTAGGAAAATAGAGCATACCTATTGTTTGAAAAGGTTTTGGGACGCGGCCAGGAGAACGTCAAAAAAGGAACGTTAAAAAATGTCCTAACCGTTAATTGTAACAGTTTCTTTTTAAATACAAAACGGCCAGTTATTTCTTAGAATAAAAAGATGTGTTTCATTTTTTTTATCGCTAAAGAAGTATGGAACGTTCACTACTGAATGACAGTTAGCGGTGCTGACGGAGCCTTGCAATTCCAGGAGCACCATTTACGTAATGGATTTATATTATTATTGCCAATAATAGAAGACTAGTTGGCCAACAGTACTTACCTACAGCTGATCGTAACAATGACATGGACATGGACACATGCAATGTAACATGGAACAAAGATGGTTGCAACATAAATTTCTATATAGAATGAAATTTTTGTGTGACTGATTCCATGAGCTGCCAGCAAACCTCTTTCCAATAAAGTCTGAAAATGCTACTTACATAATGAAACGCAACAGTTGGTACCTATTTACGTAACTATATTTACTATTTTGTGATTATTGGTAGCGCCCTCGCTTTGTTTATGTGTCCTGTCCATCTATTATATTTTCCTTAAAATCATAGTTTAAGGTCTCGCAGGTAGATAAGTACCTAGCATAGCCTAACCTACCTAACATAACATAATTATGCCCTCGAAATAAGTGTAGGTACCAAATTAATTAAAATAATGTTCAGCCCGTGCTTTCTGTTTCAATATAAGAAAATGCCGATATCTTTAAAGATAATAGATACGTATTACGTCTGATTTATATTATGTAAAGGACATTTTTTATCTACGTGAAACGATTTTAATGATGAAATTTGGAAATTGGTATGTAGATAGATTCGGTGCCGGAGACGGACATAAAAAAGTAGCCTTCTTTTTATCCCGAAAATCGGTCTAGTTCCCAAGGAATACAACAAAATATATTTTATGCGCAGGCGAAGCCATGGGGCGCAACTAGTGTATTATATATCTAAGCCTTTCCTAAGTAACCTACAATTTAACAGAAAACTGCATACCGTGTGGTTCTAGAGATTAGCGCGTTCAAACAGACAGACGCTTTCTAGCTACTTCCTTATATACTATCTAACCTAGGAATAATGCCTAACTAATTTTACTAAAATAAGTATTTTATGTGAATTTGAAGTCGATAGCTATAAAAATAAAAGATTTTCCATAAAAACTTAAACCCCCTGTTTCACCCCTTTGTAAAGGTTGTTGAGAAAAATCTATACATATAATAAAAATGTAACCGATCGCTGTCTGTACATGGAAGATATATTATGAGAAAAAAAATTATTGGGGCCTTTATCAACCCAAATAGAACCCAAAACAATGATTGTTACAATTTTTGCCTGTTTGTCTGTTTGCCTGTGCGTTTGTTTACGCTAATCTCAGAAACGGCTTATCCGATTTAGATATAGTTTTCATTAATACATTGTGGTAAGCTTCACTTAACATTTAGTGTTTGTTTTATGTCAATCAGTTCATAAATAAAAAAGTTATGCCGATTTAAAGAATCACGTCAAACATTTGTTAATTTACTACGAAATCTGATAGAAACAGAGACTTTAACAGGTTACGGAATAGCTGATAGCGTTTTTATTTTTCGGATTCCTCTCATTCTAAACAATCTTCCGTTTAGTTTTAAATGATTCCAGTTTCCAGTAAGCCTATGTTTCGCGATGACAATTAATAAAGCCCAAGGTCAGACACATCTAAAAGTTTTGGGCGTGGATCTAAGTATTAGCTGTTTTTCGCACGGTCAGCTTTATGTGGCTCTATCACGTGTTAGCATTCCTAGCAGCCTGTATGCTTTGATCCCCGATGCGACCCATACATATTATATAAGGCTTTGTCCTGACTGACTGACTGACTGACTAACAGACAACGCACTGCCTAAACTGCTGGTCGTAGTGACTTGAAATTTGGAGGGTGTGTTTGTCTAAATGTCTAGAGGTTGTACTAAAAAAGGGTTTTTAAAATTTAATTCCTAAGTGTGAAAAGGGATGAAATCGATTGTATGAATCTTCTTCATTTTTTAACTTACAGTTTTGAAATTTTGATTTGAAATACTTCTATTTAAATAAAAAATATCCTTATTATTTTATTTTAACAGGGGTGTATTTAGAGGGGTGAAATTAGGGATGAAATATTCTATACAAAGAACTTTAGCTTTTGAAGCTAGCGACTTGAAATTTACAGGGAGGGGGAGGGAAGGAAAGGAGGGAGAAAAAGGAGGAATGGAGGAGAAGGAGGAAGGGAAGGGAAAGTGAGAGGGAAGTGATGGGGGAGAGATAGGAAAGTGATGGGGAAGTGAGGGAGAAGTGAAGAGGAAGTGTGGGGAAAATGCGGGCGAAGTAAGGGGAAAGTCAGGAAGAAGTCAGAGGGAAGTCATGGGAAAGCCAGTAAGAAGCGAGGGAGAAGTGAGGGGAAAGTGAGAGGAATGTTAGAGGAAAGTAAGAGGAAAGTGAGGGAAAGTGAGGGGAAAGTAACGGAGAAGTAACGGGGAAGTGAAAGGGAAGGGAGGGGGAAGTGAGGGGAAATTGAGAGGGAAGTGAGGTGGGTGAGGGGGCAGTGATGAGGAAGTGAAAGGGAAGTGAGGGGGGAGTGAGGGGAAGTGAGAGGGTGTGAGGGTTAAGTGAGGGGTGAATGAGGGGAAAATGAGAGGAAAGTGAGAGGGAAGTGAGGGAGACAGTAGAGGAAGAGAGGGGAAGGAACGCAGAAAGAAAGGAGTTCTCGAATGGTGGAAAAAGGGAGGGGAAGGGATAGTAAGCGATAGGAAGGGAGAGGAAAGGAGGAAAAGAAAGGAGAAGGAAGAGGGAAGAGAGGGGACAACGAGGAGGCAAGGTAGAGGGAAGTGGAGGAAAGGGCAAGAGATGCTGGAGGAGGGGCAAGGGATGCTGAAGGAGGTGAAGAGGAGAAGGGGGAGGGTAGGAGAGGAAGGAGGAAACTGTGGAGAGTGGAGAAAAAGTGCAATAAGGAAGAAGGGGAAGGGGAAAGTTATTGTAGTGAAAATTTGGCTTTGTGTATTGTACCTATATTGTTTTTACGAGGGATATCTTTAGGTAAGTGAATGAGGATTTGTATGAATGGGAGATTAAAAATAGTATGAAAAACAGTATTTATTTAATATTTAACAATATAAAAATGTCTATTGAAAAAAACGACATTCACGCGATCGAAGCCGGGGCAAAAGCTATCTATATACATAAAAGCAAAAGGTCACTCACTCACTTATCACGAAATCTCAGAAACAACAAGTGCTAGGAATCTCAAACTTTGCATTGTCGTTCCTATTAGGATATAGGTGCTCACTTAGACGGAATTTTGCGAAATCCATCCCCTAAGGGGGTATAAAGGGGTGGCAAAGTTTGTATGAAATTTCTATAGTTTTTATAGTAGGATTACCAAATTACTAGAAAATACCCTTTTTTTAATATTCAGAAACCACCCATATTAAATAGGCAAATAAGAGTCGCAAGTTTGAAAGTTGTGAAAGTGGTTTGTCAGTTTTAGCGGTAGCGGGTTTAAACTAGATTCGCCATAGAGACGGATAATACTGATACAATGTACGATTGCCATAAAATCAGGCACGCAATATTCTCATAGAGGCACCCATCTGAATTTTCACGCAAACGAAGTCGCGGGCAACAGCTAGTAGTTACCTAAATTTCAATTTCTTTAAATAAAAGTATTTTTTAGTAATTTGGAACTATCACAACTATATAGAAGTTGTATACAAACTGTTTCACCCCTTTTTACCTCCTTAGGGCATGAATTTCGCAAAATCCCGTCTTAGCGAGCACCTAAGTATGTCCTAAAAGAAACTTCCTTGCAAAATTTGAAACTCCTAGCACTTGTAGTTTCTTAGATTTCGTGATGAGTGAGTGAGTGACCTTCTGCTGTTATATAAATAAATTGACGGGAAGCTAAACTTTCACGACCAAAACCGTATTAGGAAATCAACTAATCAGACATAAGTCGCAAGTTTTAAGTACCTAGGTAGGTACGTGATGCAACAACGAGAATTAAATGAAGACATCTCTACCTATCACAGCAAAGTTTTTTCGAATATAGTTAATGGGATTACATTGTTATTGTCAACGATTAATGTGTAATAACTAATAATCTTATTGACCGATCAAAACAAAACAGTATGAGTCACTGTAATACCTACAACTAGGTTCGTCCTTTTTTTTTCGTGGCCAATGCATTAGGTACGCATACGCACCAGCCCGGGCAAGGCTGACTCTCCGACCGCACACGAAACGCGGCCGACATACGACTAAAATCCACGGTGCTCCTCCAGACAGCCAGAGTGTCGGGGTCACGGGAGACGCTCGCGCATTCATCCGCAACCCCAGCGGGCTATGGACTCTGTCTGATTTGGGGAGCCTAGCGATCGCTTAATCGCTGCCTGCTACCTCTCGGGTTAGCTGGAGATCCCGGAGCTCCCCACGGCGACGTCCGGTGCGTGGACGACGGGCTCTCTCTCCCGCTCGGCCGCCTCTTTGGCAAGCATCACCTCCTCACAGAAGGAGGTTATTCCTTCCCAAGCCCTCTCACTGCGGACCATAGACAGAACCACAGCCGGCAGTGAGAGTTGGGCCGCCGCAAGCGCTGGCTCAACGAGTGTGTGGAGCGCCGTGTCACGCGAGCAGACCACAGTAACCAGTTTCTTCCTAGACTAACTAAGTATAGCCACAGGTTTTGACCTGCAACTTACTTAATGTTACTTAGACGCTAATTAGTAGCGTGCGATGCCGGTATGTGATACAATAGAACATTTGAATAAAGATCTCAAGCATGTAGAACAATGAAGACGGGTGGGCCAACCCGGACAACCTATGCAACCCATGCAGGCCATGCTTTGAATATGCAAAGGAGATGCATACGTCGGCGTCGGCTTAGCTTTGATGTCGCGCTCGGTAGACGCGAACAAATTTATGCTTAGTGTCAATACATTAGAGAAGAGCGGGGTGCGGCGTCGCGACTGATGTCAGACGAGCTGTGTTTGAATAATATGTGCGTGTGTTCACGGCACGGCGCGGCGGGTGTGATGTGTGACGGGTGATATTGTCGGATAATCTATATTTACTAACGGTCAAACTAATTCACTCATTACAAAATCTCAGAAACTACAGGCGCTAGTCTCAAATTTTGCATGGGGGTTCCTTTTAGGACGTACTTGCTCACTAAGACGGGATTTTGTAAAATTCATCCCCTTGAGGTATAAAGGGGTGACAAAGTTTGTATGAACTTCTATAGTTTTAGTAGTTTAGTAGGCTGCCCAAATTACTAGCAAATACAAATTTTTGTAACATTTAGAAACTACCCTTAGTAAGTGGGAAATAGGAGTCGCAAGTTTGTGTGAAATCTTGTCCGTTGTAGTGGTAGCGGGTGAATAGATTTAAGTGAAATTTGCTATAGAGACGGATTATACTGATATTTATTACTGATGCAATGTATGATTGCCGTAAGATCAGGCAGAGCAGGCAATATTCTCATACAGGCACCCATCTGAATTTTCACGTGAACAAAGTTGCGGGTAACAGCTAGTCTTGAACAAATGCGAAAGGGCTCATTTAAAACTTGAATAAATTCAGTGACCTCTGGGCAATTGAAGATAAAATTTAGAGAGTAGGTAATTTATAAGTATATAAGTGAGAGATGTCACTAAAACTGTGTTTACCTACCTATGGTCTAATTAAGATCTCGGGGTGATGTTGTAAACCGTAGAACTTGTATGTTATACATCTGAACACCGAGCCTTCCCACTCCAATCAAGTCCAATTCATCGCTGCAATCCAATTCAATCCAGGTTTGATATAATTTTATGACGACATATTATTAATTCATAAAAAATAGGTTCTTCGAAAACAGTAGACAAAATAGGAATGTGTCTAGAATAATAACCTAATTTGATAAATGCTCATTTAAGTTAAAAAAGTAATTTGTGTCGCTTATTATTGCAGTAATTTTTAGTAGGTACCTAAGCAAAACCAATTCAAGATCCTGGGGAAATGATATGTTTAAATTTTTCCGAATTAAATGACCGTGTCGTATGATAATGGAATCTCGACGTAATAATGAAGGCACGCGAGAGCGGGCGCGCGCCTCGTCTCTGCGTGCAGCGGGCGCGTGCCTGGGTGCAGGCACTTGCCGACGACTGCCGACCGCGGCCGACCGCCACCGACGAACGGCGACGCCGACACCGCGCCGCGTCGGGCCTCGCGACAGTCGCGCGACGAACACGCTACCGACGACACGTTCCTCACACACTTTATAATGCAGTGATTGTCGTACTTTTGTTCAGTGAAGTTAAGTGCATATAACAATATGGTGACGGGTATCGCGGGGAGTCCTCAGCCCACGTCCAACACCGTGGTGGTGGCGAACAACATGAGTTCAGCGGCGCAAGAGCAGAAGAAACCTCCTGGTGATACCAGAAGGGTAAGTTTTACAATATAAATAAAAAAAATACACAACATTTTAATTAAGTATCCTTGTATTAAATAATAAATTTCAGTTATGCCATTATCCTCCTGCGTCACACCATTTATTAGGTAAAGACATCAACGCGCATAATTTGCAGTGTAAAATATACATACTTTTGTTTATTAATTGTTTAATTATATATTTATTTGTATTGCCAACATAGCAATACGCAGTATAAAGATTATTAATATTTTAATTTATTATTTTAAGACGAAATTTAATACGTTGTGCTTAAAATAATATTTTTAGGAAGCTTGCAACTCAACTGTGTTCTTTGACAATCAAATTTCGATAGTTTCTTTTGAGAAATCGTTGACGTGGAAATGTATGAGATTCCTGAATGTCGTCATATAAAATATTTAGCACATACAAATTGCGATGCGATCGTGCTCATAGAGTTAGGTGTTTAGACATATTCTTGTCACACATTTTAGCGGACCGTCGCGAACTCTGCCAAGTGATCTGTCACGAGTCACGACTCTGTCTCGACACGCAAACTACTGTCTGGTGTATAAAAAAGACAAATATTATTACTATAAAAAACTAACGGATTTAAGTAGGAGTTATCCTAGCCGATACCTCACATGAACACAAAGTGTGGAATCGTTCGGCTTCTCCGAATATTAATATTAAAAGGATAGGTTTTAAGTCATTTCCATTGATTAGATTGGATGGATAAATACTAGGATTTTATGGTGTCAATAATACTGTTCGTAAAACTTGTTTATTGATCAAAAGAAAAGTAGATTCGGAACTTATTTAAAATTAACAATTTTCAGAGTTGCGGATCTGTATCTAAGAAGTATCATTTACGTAGGTTCAAAAGTAATAATTGGTAGTTTCATCTGTCTAACTGTGACCAAAAATATGGGAAAACTGTAGAAAGTTAAGATCGTGCATTGCTTTTACATAATAATCAAAACTATTTGTCGAGTAGAAAATATATGACCTCCTATGGAGAAGGATCCCTTTTCTTCGAGATTTTTTAATTTAGAATCTAGTGAATAGTAATTTTAATCGTCATCAACACTGTTTAGATTGATATCCCTTATCGCAATTTTGATTGGCTGTAAACAAGCATTTCAATGGGACGTCTTTAAAATCATAAAATCGTATTAGTCTCGGAGCACGGGCGGTACCTTTTTCCACGCAGCGCGCGTCAGCGTCGTTAATCGTACATTAGCGGGTTAACACCAAATAATGCAATGTTCGCCACCCACATCGCATCCCCTTATCTTCAAGCACCGACTGTAAATGCAGGGTTATCACAAACCTTTGTTATATTTTTGTTTAGTACAACTGATATTATGAAAATACGTGTATATACACCTATACGTCTCCACGTGACCGTCATATCGTACTGTTTTACATAGTTTTTTTTTTGTAGTTAAAGCGAAATTGTACAATGTAATTTAAAAAGTAGTTTGACGAGAAGAATTCTTACTCTAACAATTTTTCTACGCAAACTTGCACTTTGCAAGTTGCGAAGATTAGCACTTACCTAGTACGATTTACGAAGCAGTACCTACCTATTTAATCTTAATGTTCAGAAAAATTCAGCTGTATATAATTTCAGTATGACATGTAAATAGTCTCCGCATTGTTCGACTTCTTCTTCATTGAGTTACTAGCCATCTTTATTTTAAAGTCACAAGTAGCGTTTAATAAAGAAATGCTTATTTACGCAAATGCCTTCCGCTCTTAGAATAACATGCAGTGAAACAGTCGTAAACATTGGCCGTCAGCCCTGATGCGTTCGTAGACTGTAGGAGCTGCGTGAGTCAGTCGACAACTCGACGACGGCGTGGGTTGCGGCGCGACGAGTGGGCGACCGCTGTGGGCTAATTGTCGTGGGAACACCGACCGTGGATACCAGAGGAGGTAGGGGACGTATGGAGTATACCCACCTCTTCTCCATACCCTGCTTTCCTGTGTCAACCTCGCCCACATGTCTGACAGAAATATCGTCATAGATGTAAATCTGGATTACAGAAAACAAAAGCCGTCACAATTGCTGTCATAATAGAAACCTTTCTAACTGTGAAGTTTTGATACTAATGTCTGTGGTAAAACCATGAAATAGATATCTAATCTAGACTTATCTTTAGAACAACGACCGGCCTACATCTATCACTAGGTCACGTTAAAGTAACTTCACTGAAGACCTCATTTGCCATAATATTCTTCTGTAGTATTAAATTTAGAAATGAAACTACAGTTTTCTGGTTAAACTAGATACTAGACACAACGGTATTAGGCTAGTACGATTACGAGTGTAGGGTTACAAAAAGAACTCATAATCATTAGTTTTTCAATAACATTTTGAATATCCAGGCATCCTTGGTATACGATTGTTTAGCATACCATTGAATTGTATTAAGACATGTCATAGCGACAAAGCTAACAATAGTCTAAGAATTTACATGCATCATATTAATCATAGTCAGGAGTTCGTAGACAACTCTGATGGATGCTGTTGGTAATTACTGTGTCTGCGCTGTCAACGGACGTAACTGTAGGAAGCTATTAAGAAGAAGCCGACTATCCATCCATCATACGATGATAAACATCGTAGCTGCCGTGAGATAAGTCCGTCGCGTGAGACCGACGCCCACGCATGCCGCCTACAAGACACAACGCGCGCTAGATAAGACACTGATTACGTGTTATAAACAAAACTTGTTTAAAGGAGAATGCGCCGAGATACTGCGCCGGTTATCGAAAAGAATGATTGCTAAAGCAAGTACTTAAATCAAGTGTATTTTATTACTATCTAGTTATATGTAAATTATATTAGAGATGCAGATTTTTTTTTTTAATTATACTATTTTTTTTTCATTATTTGAGAATTCTTTAAAAATAGAAGACGTGGAGTAAGCAGATTCTTCATAGGATGGTCCAATGATCTGGTAAAGGTTACGGCCAACTGATGGATAAGTGGGTTCAGAGGTAGGTACTAACCTACTGGCTTGCCAAAGTGGATGTCGTTGGAAGAGGCCATGTCTAGCAGTGAGCGGATTTCGGTTATATGTTGAACGTGTGACAATAATGATGATTCAAGGCAGGCAAAATTCTTATCAGTCTAAACAACTATTGACTATGAATAGTCTTGCAAGTCCTTGCCTCTTGGCAAATTCGTATTTGCTGATTTCTATTCGAGTACTTACTGATTTGGGGTCTGTCTTAGTAACCAAAGTACACCAAAGACATCAAGTTCAATGAAAATGAATGCTAGACACAGTGGGGACTATAAACTACAAGACAGACATAAAAAAGACATAACGAACTGTAAATAAACGAATCAAGGAGGAGACTCGGTGATTTGTAGGGAGTCGTAACTTGAATCAATACTTGACCAAGCGAATTACTTGTGAACGATTGACACAGTACTAGATACGATTTCAAAATCTGAGGTTCAAACATCAAAAAAATTAACCTATAAGACAAAACTAAAGGTATTTATATAGTAAATCGTATCTAGTGATTTAGCTATTGGTCTGGAGAGTGCGCGTGCCGGAAGTTCGCCGTCCGCTCCCACGCCTTGGCACGCGACGAGACTCGGCGTGTGCCAACCATCGTGCCACATACTGATACCTCAACTGATGCCAACTCAGCCACAGACTTGAAGCATTCTACCGCGGTATTTTGATGATTCCTCGAATTCATTGAGTCACTGTGACAGTCACTCATCATTGTTATCATCGTTGCAGTCAAAATACGGACAAATAGTCCAGGTCTTTAGTGATTGCTTTCATGCAATGTTAATTTCACCAACATTTTAAAATTAAGTTAAGAAGCATGAAGCGCCTCCCTCCCTTCTTTTTATAAGAATACGCCCAGGCAGCTATGCAGGGCGGAAATAAGTAATTATTAAAAAAAATAAAAATATGTTACCACTAGTACCAGTCACGTGCTCCGCTCACCTACGGAAAATCTCCCATGCTTTATTACAACTTTACGAGTGTAAGCACACTTTAATTAGTAGTTTTGAAATGAAAAATCGGCTATAGACCCTGCCAAGCAAGAAAGTATAACAAAATCTACAGCAAAAGCGCTTCAATGTTTTGTATTTAGCGATGTTTTTCCAAACTCTTATAAAATTTTATGACATCATACTTACCACATATTTAAAGATAATGTTTACGATATTAATCGTTGATTACCTGAACTTTGGGTCACACTTATTACGCACCTCATTTATCTTAAAACGTAATATATACTTACGTAATCGAATAATTAATCACAAATAACACTAGGTAATGGTTGTCCGGAATTACGTGCTAATGATAAAGTCACGCTCTTCATGTATATTATTCACACGGTGCTAATCTATTTAACTTCCTTACTTAGTAGATAAAGTATTGTTTATTAAATACTTGCAACGCAAACACTTTAATTAATACTTTTATCTATACTGATAGGAGCGTAAAGATAATAGGTAATTCTAATTACCACCATCATCATGAAATTTGACAGGAAGGTTTTTAAAAGTAGACATAATTTGTTAATAATGGTATCTGGAGTAGAACCGAATTAAGGTCTGTCCAAATTAATCTGGGGCAAGTCTCTAGTAGGTATATAAAAGCGCTAGGTCATTATCTTGCAGACTAAACCCGAAGTCTTGAAAACTATTTGACTTTGATTTGAGTACCTGATATTTGACAGGTAGGTTTACAGGTAGAAGGGAACGGATTTTGCGACTAGGTCAAATTCAGAGCGTCTATTCGAGCGGAGTCTGTATATTTACAGTATAAACGCCGTAAATAAAATGATAACATAATATAACACAGTCATGAACTCATGATAAACAACAATTAAAAGCGTATATTCACAACAATAACTCTGTTAACAATATAATAGGGCAGCATAACAGATGACACTAAATACTTCATACAGCTCACAGCGAGCAAAACATTTCTATAAAATACGTTCGCCGACATATTAATGACCGCATACGAAACGACATATCTTTTATAACTTGCGTCGCGCGTCATAACGACGATCACACTAGCACGACTATTTATCGCCTAAACAGAGTGTACCGTGTAGTATTACTGCAAATCTGTCAAATGTAGAGATTTTGCGATACGTACATGTAATGACCACTGGGTGGGTGCCAGATCGGAAAATAGGCGTCTGTAAATTATTCAATGTGTGCTTAGTTAGGTTTGTGTTCAGGGTGCATGTCATGACTCAGCTGAAAAAAAATACTAATATAAGTTAACGTATTGTATACACTCCAAGTTTGTATATCTGGTAAATTACTGAGATAAGCAGTAGACATTAATAATTAAAGGTTGAAATCTTCTAAAAAGAAATTCCGCCAGGAAAATCGCGTATTGTTTATTATAATTTAAATTAACTCTGTTAGCTTTCTAACAAATTCCCTGAACGTTTAGATAGATATTCTGCTCGTTATATTGTTTCTCTCTATCGCTAGATGTTTTGCAGTATGTGCTTTTCTACCAAGGTAGGCTGGCGTTGTATTGCTAAACAGACGAACTCTTTATTACATGTGACCTAACTTAACAGGTGTATGTTGGTGGACTGGTTCTATACGAAACTAGAGACTAGAGAGACTTTAGAAACAATTATTTGAAACAAAATAGTATATACCTAGTCTCGAAACAAATGATTTACAATTATTTGTCTCACGGGGAATTCGACAATAAAATTACTACCAATGATCAATTAATGAACTTGAATAATCAGCGGAAATATTCCGTTTTCTTTAATGAAATAGCGATATTCTTGTATACATTTCATAGTTAGGTATTTGTCACGAAGACGTCCGTGGCCGCCGTATTGTGTCTGGGCTTTGCAGACAGTTGATAACCCTCGCTGGCACGTATCGTGTCCGGACGGCGCGGCGCCTTGTTACTAAATTCATTCTGCGTGCCGAGCCAAATATTACGTAAAACACCACGAGGACCGTCTAACACGCTACTGGTGTCAGGTGTCCGTATCTAAGTATTTGTACAAATATCTGTCTATACTTGTACCAAGAAACGTACTGAGCAATTTTTATATCATTAGCGCAAGTTTACATGGTGTCTCGTTGTTATCCTGAAAATTACCTAAGGCATCGTCATAAATGATGAATTGAACATCATCGTCTGAAGTTGTTACTATTACTTATAACTCGCATAGCTGCCAATAATAACGGTTACATCTCAATTCAGACAAACGATTGGTAGGCACCAATAAGTTTTCGGTATTTAGGGTATTATACCATTACTTGTGGCTGAAGTATAGTAATATTTTGTATACAGTTGAATAAATGGACTAAAATCAAGCTATGTAAAAAAATTACAAGAACTCCGGCTTACTCTTTTAAGTCGCTAGATATTTACAATTTTGAGAATGGATTGAGTACAAAAGAACGCTGGTAAAGCAGTAAACAAATTATCGATATGTGTGTTTAGTGTTTAGGTTATTTGACTACTTACACTAAGGGTAACGTGGGCTCGTTTCCTTCTCAAAATGTAAAGATGTAGAGAGGTAATTTCTACTGATAGTGGTAATTTAATCGTACAAGCCAAATTTCTCACGATGTTTTCCTTCACCGCTTGTCAGTAATGTACAAGCTAAGCTTGCAACTTAAATTAGTACATACGAATAAAAACGTGACTACATCCACGGGTTCGAATATACAACTTCGTGCTTCAAAGGCAGATACAGTTACGACTACACCATCAGGACTAACTCTGACGCTAAGACGAAACTCACTTTGCGCTGGATTTTCCTGTTAATGCAAAAAATGCGTTGATTTAATTGATTTAAGTATCTACACGACAATTTCAACGTGTTATTTGTGTTCTTACGTCAATGTCTGACATTTGGAGTGTTTATTCGAATGTATGTACACGTGATAGCTAATTGAAATGTCGCGATTGTAATTCAAATGTGCCGTCATCGCAGCAGGAAAATAGGTGTGAACAACGCTAATCTGTGAATAGCGCGTGTGTGGGCACAGATATACACACATGTATGTAGTATATGTTCGCTATATCGGGGCGCCGCCGCCGCGCCGCGACGCACGCATGCTAACCGACGACACGTGCCGCCTCCGCCGTTCGCGTTTTACGATGTGCGCTTCGGAAAACCAGACCGACGACGTACTTATATTATACAGAATGTCTTGATCATTATTCCCGCCCATTAAAATATTTCGAATTGTTCACCAAACTGCCTTTGAGGTGAACTGAAGACAACAATAGTTGGTGATTCGTCATCACTTTAATAGCTAGCATTTTGGTGCTAGCTAGTATTTCACTATTTTATACTTACTGCATTATGATGACGAATAGGCAGCTCCGTATGCCTACATACGGAGCTGCCTATTCGTCATCATAATGCTAGCTATTAATATAATAGCTAGCATTATGATAATGATAAAATAATTTGCTGAGCTAGGGCAAAAACTCTTATTTACTTATTCGCAGATTTTAGTCACTAAATGTTAAAAATTTTAATTTTTTTGGACCTTAGATGTTGAATTTTTTAAAGGGAAGGCGGTTTTATGCGTCGAAAGGGGCGGCAGACTTCGCAAAAGCTAAGGCTACCTTTACCGTTTATGACACTTAGAACAAACAGTGACAATACGACTCTATTTAATTCTAAATTTGACAGGTATTTTCCGTAACATTTTCTTCAAAGGGAGAGACGCGTGAATAATATTTATGGGTTTCTGTCGTCTACGCGACAACTATCAGTAAAGCTACCAATCGTTAACGTAATGTCTTTAGTGATGGAACGCTAAATGGCGACTCCGCGGTCATTTGCACTGGAGTAATTAACATGACTATACTAGATATAGGTAGGTCTAGAACCTATGAAGTGCAAATAAGGTACGGTTATAACGTTTGTAGGTAATAGGTTTATAAGCAAAAAATACAACTAGAACGCTATGACATGCTATAATTACATAAATTTACATATTATTTGCTTTTTCATAAATTTAAATAATAAAATCAATTCTCATCCGGTTACGGAAGTAGATCCACGCTGATTTCAGCATGAATGGGCCGGATCGTCCGGGGAAGTACTTCCCTCTCATAGAAGATCGACTTTACGGAAGTAGATCCACGCTGATTTCAGCATGAATGGGCCGGATCGTCCGGGGAAGTACTTCCCTCTCATAGAAGATCGACTTAAGAGTAGTAGTATCCGTACTACTGCGTTTCGTTCGGTGAGTGAGAGCGCCGGAGGCCTAATTTCCCCCCTTTCCTCATTCCTCACCTCCCTCATTCCCTTCCCCTAACCCCATTCCCAGCCGCCATGGTGGAGGCCACCATACCAGCAGTTTAAGACGATGGCTTTTGGTACAGTGGCCGCCACTTCTGGATTCCACTGACTGCTTAACATCAGGCGGGGTGGAGTCACTTTGGTAGGCTATAATATAAAAAAAAAAAAAAAAAAAAAAAAAAAAAAAAAAAAAAAAAAAATCCGGAATACGTCTGTTGGGTATAAGTCTCCCGTAAGAATAGGTGTTTGATATAGTAATCAGTGGCCACTACGTTTTGCTGACTAATTTATAATGATTACGCCGCCTGCGACGCAGTGGCGTAGCTTGTCATAGACGGGCACTGTAGCAAAACTGATTGGAGGGCTTTCCTGCAGCGAAGCCCAAAAATTTTCTTTATTTCAAACCAACTATGTAGTGTTGCTACGATCCTTGTAAGATGGAGGTACTACTTACCCATCGTTAGTTTGATCGAGATATATTTTAGGAGAAATCTCTATGACTAATATGTTTTAATTATTGTCAGCGTAGTTATGATTGTCTTCGTTGGATACTAGCGGATTTACCTACCTACTACGAGTATTAAAAATAGTACATACTATACTAATTCAATTAAACAGATTCACACGTGAGTGATACATGTGTGTTTAGATGTCCAACGTACTATGTGGAAATAGGTTTATGTGCAGATGCCTACGTCTAGAATTTTAATCTACAAACATAATATCCCCGGTTTTCAACGGTAGTAGATCCACGCTGATTTCAGCATGAATGGGCCGGATCGTCCGGGGAAGTACTACCCTCTCATAGAAGATCGACTTAAGAGTAGTAGTATCCGTACTACTGCGTTTCGTTCGGTGAGTGAGAGCGCCGGAGGCCCAATTTCCCCCCTTTCCTCTTTCCTCACCTCCCTCATTCCCTTCCTCTAACCCCATTCCCAGCCGCCATAGTGGAGGCCACCATACCAGCAGTTTAAGAGGATGGCTATTGGTTTAGTGGCCACCACTTCTGGATTCCACTGACTGCTTACCATCAGGCGGGGTGGAGTCACTTTGGTAGGCTACAATATAAAAAAAAAAAAAAAAAATCCCCACTAACTATAATAACGCGTTGTGTTCTTCTTTATATAAAAATCAATTTCACACCCAATTGACATTGACGGGCATTTTAAATGTAAATCAATGAGGCACTTACGTAATCTTCACAACTATGTCAGTATAGAAATGAACAACAACATATTATATGTCTGCATTGATGGTTCAGTGCACCTTGTCATCATGATAAATTTGCTGATTAGATCACCGCACGACAAAAAAATATTCGCCAAAAGAAAGTCGCAAGTGACAAAGTCACAAATGAAAAGAAAAGGGAACAAAAAACTTGTTAATTACTCTGAAGCTTAACTCAAATATCATACTAATACCAGTAATGTACCTTCTTATTTTACATCACGAGCGGTTTTATAATGACATTGATCGGTGTACAAAACTGCAAACACTAAAAGTACAGCGAGGTTCTTTTTTGCATGAATTGAAATCATTTTCAACAGTCACAATGACGAGGTGATTAGACTACCTTAACAATGTCGCACGTGCAGCTTTTATCCTCCAATGTAACGTAATTGTCTGAATTACCGCCAATTTGATCGACTCCCACGGTCTCTAATACGTAGCATAGTAATTATCACAGCTTTTAACAAAGCGTGGTTACAATTGGACATTATCGTGTCGTGTCACGTGGTGCTGGCCCGCGTGACGTGTCACGTCGAGAGCACGCCAATCACGACGCAGCCTTCACCTTGAGCGCACGCGCACTCGCACACGCGTATGCGCGCTCGTGCCTTACCGCGCAGTCGCAGCCGCCTGTAACGCGAGATTAATATCGCTTTGTCTCTTTTGTTATGCGTCGTAGTTGGTGTCCACCGATATACCGATTACAATGTTGTTTGTGTAGGCATGCAACACCTATTACAATACCTGTAGCGTGTTTGCTACGACCAACAAGGTTTTATATGAATGTGACCATGTACTAATAATGCGCTGCCTATTTACTGTATATACGTCGTTTTTATAGGTTTCTTGCAGTTGTTTAGGCATAGATTATTCAACATTTTAATTTGCAAATTTATAATGATTAGATTTTGTCTGTTTGTTCTAACAGTATTAAAAATTCACGTAAAACGTATTTTAAAGATGTTGAGTTGGCAGTTTACGGCACTTTATGAAATTTATACTTAGGAAAGATAGTTATCCTAATCATATTAGAATCTTCAATACCGTATGTCTCCTTACCGAGGAAAAACGGTGCAAATGAGGACTAGCGATATAAAAGAAAATAGAATCAATTTAGAGAAAATAGTTTTCTTTCTTATCTGTTTTTTTTTAATTCCGCGAAATAAACAGTTAATAAGTCGCAATGTCCCAGTGGTGAAGGCAGCTGCTTTGTAAACACAAGGTCGAGGGTTCGAATCCGGGCAAGTTCCAATGTGATTTTTCAAATCATATGTACTTTCTAAGTTTATCTGGACATTGCTGACTGACGGTGAAGAAAACATCGTGCGGCAACGTGGACTTTTGAGGAAGTCTGAAATCGCTAATCCACCTTGAGCAAGCGTGGCGATCAATGCTCATCATTTCTCTGTATGAGAAAAGGCCTTTCCTTGCAGTGGGATAGTAATGGCTCGATATGATGATGATGAAACAGTTAAAATAACATAACAAATTGCCAAGTCACATTATTTTTTTTTATGTCTCAACCTCATAAATCATATTCGATAATGCGACATTTTTACTAAAAGCAACACAGTTTGATTATTTTAAGCTCACTTGCACTCAAAGTGCCTAGATATGTCAATACATCTAGTTTTGTCGACGTGGGTCACATTCACTTTCTATTTCAATTCTTCTGTGGCTGGTAAAAATATCTAAGTGAAGATAAGTATCTCTATTAGCTTTCGAAAAACATTCCCTTGCACTTATTATGCCGATGACAATTTAAAGTCAATAAAAAAAGCAGATGTCTTTCTATTAAATTTACAACTAGAGACGTCGCTTCGCATCGGTAGCAAAGTTGCAGTTTCCCGTTTTGTTCGCAACTATCGTTGTTGCTCGGCTCTTACAGGTTATAGGTTAATTAGGTATTATATACCAGTCTTCTTCGAACTTGTATACGAGTATAACAGTGAAAACCGTATCCAAATCTATTGACCGGTATTCGGGTTCCTAAAATTAATTAGAGATTTCAAACAGACATAGACGCTTCGCTCTTCAATGACTTCCTTGAGATTTAAAGATACAGTCTACAAATTATACGAGACTCGATTGTCGTACGCCGCAGACAAAACAAGCGACAATAATGTCATTGCCATACGTTTATGAAAGTTTATATTGTATGGTGGTCGTAAAATATGTTTATGTCTTCTGGTCTGGATCTCCTGAATGGAAGAACAAAACTCGTTTTATTAAATAACAATACATTAAGTCCTTCCTTTATAGAAGTGGGCAGCGAATAGAATAAGTAGCAAATGATATTCAGGATACAATAAGCTAACGCGTTATTTTTATTGGATTAGAGAAAATCGTAGGTATATAATCAAGACTACTATCTACTTTCTTTAAAATTTTAGTTATAAGCTTACCTTGTGTATGTACTTACGTGTAGCTAACAGAGCATTTTTGATTTGGTTATATAAAAAAAGCAGTCTGATGAGTTAACACAAGTTAGCCTTCACCTTGGTCATATTTAATTTGCTGCACGTGAGCTTAATAGACCACTGACAGCACAAGGATATCGCCTACAAATGAACTGCTAATTCACATTGTGTTCACATTATTAACACAAGTTATAGTAACAGTGTTAATTATGTATTTTTAATATAAACTGTTTGAATTGTTACAGAGCAATAAGCCAATTATGGAGAAGCGGCGAAGAGCGCGTATCAACAACTGTTTAAACGAATTGAAGGCGTTAATTTTAGATGCTATGAAAAAAGACGTAAGTGCTTTATAGTTCAAAGAGAATATATTATATCATAATATTTCGAGTTATTTTTATTCTTTGTGCGTTAAATTGTGAAGCCTCTGGCTTCAGTTTTAAGTTTTTTGTTGGAAGGACGTGTAAATAAGTAACAATATAACAAAGATCGATATTTAAGCAAGGGTAATACAGTTGTTGCAGTATGAGACACAACTCCTCATTTGTGCCTTAGGTTGTAGTCAGAAGCCTGAAATATCTGACCATCTAACTCTAACTATCGAATGGTGTTGCCTCAACTGCGTGCATTAGAAGCTTGGTACCTTTAGATCACCATGCTCATTATAGATCTTTGTTACAGCCGGCAAGACATTCAAAATTGGAGAAGGCTGATATTTTGGAAATGACTGTTAAGCATTTAGAAGGGCTTCGATCCGAGGGTGCTGGTTCACCAGACCGGTTTCGAGCTGGCTACAAGCACTGTGTGACTGAAGTCGCGAAATTTCAAGGGTTGGATCCCTCGTTGAGAAGGCGGCTTGTGAGGCATTTAGAGGGATGCGTTGGTAGCACGCCAATAACTAGACCTGCTGGAGCTCCCACACCGCCTTCTGATGTAGAAGACACTCCTTCTCAACATTCTGCCATTTTAATATCAGGTAATGATTGTACACATTAATCTCTAGTCTTTAGTAGTCTAGCTGTATTGTATATTAATTAAAAAAGCTAGATCTTTAATAAATCTAATGTAAGGTTTTTTTATTACAGCCGGTCCTGGTTCAGGCGTTCGATTAGTACCAACAAGGCTATCAAACGGCGACCTAGCATTAGTACTACCAGCAGGTGTGAACGCAAGCACACTGGGTGCTCTTCCAACCCTCGTACCATTGTCTCCTCGTGACGCCTCATCCTCAACATCGTCAGAGCCTCGCTGTTACTCTCCTGCCAGCTCAGGATGGGGAACCCCTCCACCTCCAGCGGAAGACTCCGCCCCTCTTGCCCTTGTCACGAGAAAGCAACCCCCTGAAGAAAAACCCTGGAGACCCTGGTGACGCTTCCTCCATTCCTTTTCATTATACTGTGATATATAGCTGTACATAGTATGTCAAAATTGACAGAATACAGTTCCTAGATAGACAAATGCTTTGTCCAGAAATCTGTTTGAATTGAAGTTACTTTCACGGTCAGTTTAGAGTGTGATAGAATTGTTAGATTATATAAAGAGTGAGTGAAAGAGAAATAGTTTTTATGCACCTGTCTGTTTAACGAAAGGTGGTATTTTAAGATAGATCTTATTCTAAGAGTATATTTATAATCGTGTAAATTCGCGGATGACATCTGAGGCAGTATTTCATGTATCATTAATATAGTGACGTCACAATAGGACGTCATATTCATATAGTTGTAGTACATAGTGCCATTAATGGTTTGCCACGGAACAGAGATAGACAGTGGAAGCAGAAAGTAGGCGTGATTCATGTCACCAATAAATTATATGTCTACCTATCTCTTTTCGCTAATAGTAAGTACCAACGTACACCCCAAACTTAAATTATCAATCTGCACAGGTTGCTTTCAGAAATTCTTATGTAAAAATTGTAGCCGCAGTCTAAATTATAACTTAAAACGATTTTGTACCATCAATTAAGGCTTTTTCTTAGGGTGAAAAATTAAAAAAACATTACTTTGACCACGTTGATGTTCCGTGTTTATTTAATAATATAATATTACGAATTTTCAGTGGAAAAGTGATGTTAGATAATTTTATGGCTACCTGCACAAGATGCAAATTTCGTTTTACGCCTCTTTTTCACTGAAAGTACAAAGATTACTTAGGATTTAGAATTTTGCACTGCATTTGTAAAAAAATATTATGTATCCTTGTTTCTCTAACCTTTATACTCTCGTGGCGCACTCAGATTGTATCTAGGCAAATAGACAGTCAGGTTGGGTAAAATTATGATAGGTTTCTTTTCACTGCATCCACTCCAAAATTTACCAGTATGAAGATGTCTGATTGCTAAACATCCTCTTCCAAAGTGCTCACCACGCTTAACTTGATTAATTGATCCCCTCAGTAAGGTGATGAGCGCAAGTCGTCTTTCACAACACCCACTGCTTGAGTTTGAGGGTGCCTGGACATTCTTAGATCACTACAAATATCTATTTTTGAAAGGTTTAGAGTCAAATATTTTCATTGTAGGTATATTGTAACTTTTACAAATGCAGTGACATTTTGTAAATATAAGAGTAGCAAATATTGAGCATCGCCAATATTTGAACTTAGGATAAAGAATTCTGTGTGCCTCATACAGCAAAATCGTATAGTCTTCCATGAATAACTGTAAGTTCTGAAGTATATTTAATATTTTAGTATAATAAATAAATATGTTTTTTTTTAACATTGTTCTAATGGTCGCCTAATGGTTAACAGGTGCTTTTAACCGAGATTAATGATTTAAGTACCTAGCAATGACACTTAAGAGCGTTTACACAAAAGAGTGGCAACGTCGCAATTTAGTGTCATGTTTTCGTAGTTTTCAATTTTTATCATTTAATCGGAGATATATTTTAAAAATGTTTTCAGAACACTTTTTAGAATTACGTGAAAGCTGTATAAAAAGTAAGTTACCATAATGTTTACAGTTATTTTACTACGAAAATAACGCCATGGAAGTTTTTAATATTTTTTTTGCATATAAATAGAACTGTAAGCATTATGGTTACTTATTTTTTATACAGCTTTCATGTTCCAAAAAGTGTTCTGAAAACTTTTTTAAAATATATCTCCGATTAAATGATAAAAATTGAAAACCACTAAAATATGACACTGAATTGCGACGTTGCCACTCTTTTGTGTGAACGCTCTTAATTATGTAAATAGCAAAAGACGTTGTATAGTCTCTGTTTATGCCATTAAGGGAAGGCAGACGCTAAGTAATGTAAGTATGTAGATAATTTTTATGCTTACTTTGGTCATTACTAAAACTTAAACATTCGTCTGAAATTGCTAATAAGTTTTTAGGAACCTAGTGTTTTTGTGTTACCGTCGTCGTATACCAGTAGTCTTATAGTCTTCCATAATCAGTTACCGTAAGAGGACAGTTTTTATCACATTTTAATATTATAGATTTTTTATTTGTATCATATTTGTGAAACGAGTAACAAAAACCAGGTTGCTCTGAAGGTTATCCTAATTTTCTAAATCGAACAAGCTCTATGTCGTTTTGCTTAAGAAATGTGAAGTAGACGGACACAAAGTCCAAACGAATAACAAATTTTAATAAATTGCACCAATTGGTATTTTTAACTGAGTAAACATGGTCTATTACCAGGAATATCGATATTTATGATTCTGGTTACCCTGGTAACCCTCTTAAAGCAGTCTACAGTTTTTGTTACACTCAGTATGCGTGAATTTTGTAGTATAGCTTAAAATAAGCATTAAGTCTATATTGTGTATTTATAAAGCATCTGATTTATATGTCGAACAAATCACTTAGAATAATTTAATTAAGTATAAATAATTATAACGTTCGCTGTCTGTAAATAATACTAATTAAGAGAATAACGTGATATTATTTAAGATTATCTATCATAAATATATGAAGATGTACCTAAAAGAAATATGCCATTAATCTAGAAATAAAATTATAAACCTACCTATATTACCTACTTTTATTTATAATCTTCAAAACATCCACTGCTGAATAAAACTGTTTTCTAATAACCCGGGAGTCCGTAGCTATAACGGGAACTGGTTGTGGCGGGGCACCAGCCTTGAGCCCCCGCTGCGTGGTTAATCCACATAATATGATGAAGACCTTTAGAGAGGTAGACGAATTAGTCTCCGTAATAATGGCAGCGTTAAAACATTGCAGTTCGTCTTCTTATTTTGCCATTTTCATTATCAGTTTTAATCTATCTAAACGTATTTAACACGTAACACGTTGAATGCGTTAACTATAAGATAATACTTTCCGTGGGTGGGTCATGATCATATCTCATATCCTTAATTAATATTGTGCGTCGTGAACATCATTTGTTCATATCACCTCCTGCTTTTAAATGGTAATAACTTTATGAAATTTATAGCTATTTTATTCATTTTTAGACTAAAGCTTGTGAATAATATGTTGTATAAGCAGCTAAATTCGCCTGCAGTTCTGATCAATAGATTCAGAGATAGAAAGTTTTAAAAAAAAAGTCACAATTTATGAGAAGTATTTTGCCATAACGCACTCTGTTAACATCCCTCAGTCATTTGACTGGCCTGTTGGTCTAGTAGTTAGTGACCCTGACTGCTAAGCTGGAGGTCGTTGGTTCGGTTCCCACCCAGGACAAACCTTTGTATGATGAGCATGATTGTTTGTTCTGTGTCTGGGTGTAATTTATCTATGACTAGCTGCGCCCTGCGGCTTCGCCCGCTCGAAAATTGCTATGTGTTTAATTAATTTAACTCGGGAATCAGGGCGATTTTCGGAATAAAAAGTAGCCTATGTCCCGAAACCAAATCTATCTACATACCAATTTTCACTGAAAGCGGTTTAGCGATTTAAATTTAATATGGTGGTTAAGTATTCTTAAACTTTCTATATCACCGCGCAATTTTCTAAGTTTTCTTTCATAAGGATCTTCTCCTGACAATAACAAACACAACAAAAAAAGAATTTACGAAATTGATCTAGCCGTTCACGCGTGATGCCATGACCAAGGCAAATAGGGATTCATTTTTATATATATAATACTAGCTGACCCGGCGAACTTTGTTCCGCCTTAATGTCAATAAATAATCATTTTTTTTTTTATTGGAAAAAATACAAAAAAAATTAAATTTCTACATCAAAAAAACAAACAACGCAGATGGTCTTCCGACCCGTGAACATGCCACGTATAATTGACCATGGGAAAAACATGAATGTTCTAGATTTAAACCACAAACTTTTAAGGATTGGCCTTGTGATTTGTTGATGGTCATGGCAAATGCAAGACGTATCGGAAATTGAAGTCTTTTAAATTCAAACGGCATATCGGTTGGGATCATCGGTATCCTCGGAATGAGAACTTCCTCACCTTTGAATTTTCCTATCATTATCGTAGCGTAAATTACATTGTTCATCAATTTTCTAACCACCAAACGCGTACCGTTGCACAGTTTTGGTTGGTTTATGTTTCTAAGCATGATTACTACGGAGCCAACCTTTAGTCGTAAATTGTGCGGTGGTAAGCCAGGCACGTCCAAAGAGTTTAAAAATTCAATTGGATAGTTGGTGGCTTCATCTTCATTTGTGACGCAGTCAATAGATTTGAATGAATGCATTGTTCCAATGATCTTATTTTGAATTATGTAGTTTAGGTCATCTACATCTTTATTCTTAGCCGCTAAAATTGCTCGCTCACTCATCCATTCATAATTTTTGTAGTTAGAAATAATTTCTGAAAATACATTGTTGATAAGTTCGTCTTTTGATGAGACAAAATTACAGAAATTATTTGGAAATGATATTAATCCACTCGATTCATCGACAGGTACTTGACCATTACCGATAGTCAGCAATTGCTCCGAGAAATCTTCAGCAGATGTATCATTAAGCAATGTAACTCTCATGTTTGTTGTCAGTTGCAGTTTCTTCACATAGCGCCATAGATTTGACGATTTGAGGCAAGCGTTTATTTCGTCGGCAGCCGTAGATCTTGGAATTACTGGCAGTATTTGGCGGAAATTGCCAGAAAGTAAAATCATTGCTCCTCCAAAACATCTCGAGTCATTGCGTAAATCTTTTAATGTTCGGTTAAGTGCTTCTAATGCACGTTTATGCGCCATTGTGCATTCGTCCCAGATGATGATTTTCGATACCGCTAAAACTTTGGCCATTGCTGAGTGTTTTGCAATATTACACGTTGGTTCTTCAATAGTTTGAAGATTTAACGGTAATTTGAATGCTGAATGAGCCGTACGGCATCCTTCTAACAATGTGGCTGCTATTCCAGAAGAAGCAACTGCAACCGCTATGTTAGATCTCGCCCGAACAGTTGCTAAAACTAATGACATGAGGAATGTCTTGCCAGTTCCACCAGGGGCATCTAGGAAATATAAACCACCATTTTCATCATCGATTGCCTTCATTAAAGTATCATAAACTTCCTTTTGTTGGTAATTCAACAGGGGTACATTCGTTTGAACTACTAAATCTAATTCCTGGTGATCATATTCACGTTCCCGTTCCAATTCTCGATTAAATGCGTCATTCATTTCACGATATGGTGCTGGCATTCCTAACCTAATTAATAAATTACCGCACATGAGGTAACACATATCTTCGATCAAGAGTAAAGCACGATTATGTATCTCCTCATTCATCTCAATATCGTGATTTCTGGAACTGACACGAATTTGATGTAAAATATCTTCTGACATATTATCCTTGTATTTGTGCCACAGGTTACATGGGTTTGATGGAAAACATGTCGAAATTATGATAGCGAATAATGTGCGTATCTGACTTGGAGATGCAGAGATAATGGCTTCAGCGATTGTCGTATCCCAATGACTATCGTTTTCTAATAACTTCAATTCTTCACATGCAGCACGATATGTTGGGAATATTACACCATTAACAGTTCGTAGTGACTCAAATGACGTTGGCCCACGCACATTTACCAGCAACAACCGCAAATAGAAACATTCATTATTCTTTGGATGAACTGTATACATACGACCAAGAGCATCAGTAGAACGCACATCTGGATACCCAGGAACCGCATCGCCTTGCTTCCGTCTTTGAAAATTCTTCGATGAAGCATTCCAAGTATAATAACGTGGCATCTCCGAGTAAAGCAAAGTTCGTGCAAACTGATCGCTTTGGCAGATTGCAAAAAAACTGGTCAATGTAGTTGCTGGAGGTGTTTCAGCACGTTGCGTAGCATTCGAAGTCGTGAAATATACTCGTTGACCATTCTCCAGATGCACCGCCAAATGCGTAACAGTAGGATGACGTTCGTGAATGGGAAATGCGAATATACGCCAAATCGCTTCATTACAGTTCACATAACGACCAACTTGATAGCGTGAAATTTCATCGTTGGTATTCGAGGATTGCAATCCAAAAACCGCCATATCACTGCCTTTCGTGACATATTTGCAAATATATTTTATGGACTTAACTGAATTGCAGTATTCAACGTTGCAATGTGTCTTGAACGATTTAGAAATAAGTGGCGAATATGGAACAATCCAACTGTTGTCGACAACGAAATCCATTCTTTTCACTTTCGTTGTGACAGTTCGACCGTTGTCATCTGGTGATCGACGCCGATACAGCGGATAACCATCATTGCCAGTGACAGTCTCCGCCGTTAATTTCCGTGGATATCGTTTAGAGCACTTTCCATCGACCATGCAAGGTGATTGGGGATTGATGGCACCACACGGTCCATGAATCATATTAGTAGTAACAACATCATGTAGGTCTGGATCGACTTCATAATCAGGAATCTCAGCACATATGATATCATCTATTTGGTCAGGCTGAATTCTTTCCACTAACCAAATAAGAATGTGTGCGTGCGGCAGGCCTCGCTTTTGCCATTCGATTGAATACATCCAGCATCGAGTATCTCCAAAGACGCGTTGTTTAACAATAAAGTTCATCAGGGACCTAATTTTTTGCCTGAATATACGTGCTGTGATGTCGTGTCTATCACTTGATGTTTGTCCGGGAAGCAGCAATTGAGTAATTTCTATCCATTTTGGATTACAGGTAAAAGTAATAAAGAGATCGGGCCGACCGTAATGACGAACATATGTCATTGCATCTTGTGCATATTCATGCATATGACGTGGACTACCAATGTATGTCGCCGGCAGAATAGTTAATCGACCAATATTAGCTGCATTTCCTTCAGTACTAACTGCATCACGTAAATGGATGTACTCCTCAGAACGCAGTTTGGCTTGGTTCAACCTAATGAATGTTAAACGTTCCGTTTCTATTTTTACATACATGTCAACGCAATACTGCTGAAACAATCGACGAAACCGCAGCAAATAGTTGTCAGCATTTTTACGAATCATCAAACGATATGCGTAATAATTCATTGAGCTAACTTTCTTTCTAGTTTCTTCACCTGAAATTAAAAATTTGATAATTAACCATTTCAATGGCAAATTTTAAAGGCAAACAATACAGACATTAACCATTTTTTTAATGAGCATTATTTTAAATCAGTGTCTTTCACAAATAAATGAAATAAATTATGATACTGATACTCACCATTCAATGGATTTTTCATTTTAATATTAAAATAATATCCATCTTCTCCTTGCCAAAACATCAGCGGGTATTGCAATGTGTCATATGATCGATGAGTTTCAGATATTCGTTGCAGTTGCCCAGTATCGCGACGTGTAAGCACAATATCTCGTTTTTCCAATTGTTCACCAACAATCAGGATGGCAACTTCGTCTACTGTTGGAGCATTAAATGTCCTTTCGTGTGTTCCAGATGGTCGTTTATCTGCTTTGATAACAACTTTATAGTCGTCACTTGGCATGCGCTCTAAAGCACTCTTAAACAACCTAACCAACGCATGATGTTCATGAAGACACTGCAAGTCTTGAAGAATTGCTCGCTTCATTCCTGCATTGATCTCTAGGCGTCGATCAAGTTGTTCTTCCATGTTGCCCATGAAATATATTTGTAAAAATTTATTATGTGTATCTTCGAAAGGTAGTAATGATCCAATTCGATGATGAATCTGTCCTTGTATCTACAAAATAAAAACCAGACAGTATTAACTGGGTTATAAACACTTTTTTCGGTGGGAGAGTAGAGTTCAGAATTAGCAAATATACTACATAGGTACCAATAGATAAAGTAAGTTATTCTTTAACTACATTCTATATAAGTACAAAAATAAATACCTTAAATGTCGGATTAAATCCCCGTTCTTCGATAATATCTGCCCCAAATGACGTCATCTGGACACAACCATTGTATTTTTGAGTATTTGCAAGAAAGTGGCGTGATTCTTGTGTTTCGCCACAAAGCAATGAATACAATGGCTCAGGTGGCGGAGTCAACAATGGCAATTTCACTTTACCATTAAGGCAGCATAATCCAGGCGTTTCTCCGGAAAACTTTAATGCACCACAATACTCGCAAACTACGTCCATTTGCCCAATGCAAACGCTAGGATGCAAGCTGTAATCATTGCTGCAATCGTATTGAAACGCTGCTCGATTCAAATCAGCACTTGATAAATATCTTGTTCTGCGTCGCAAATTATCTATTTGTTGACCTCTGTTGTTCGCTCGACGATTCTGCATTGCCAACCGAGCTGTTTCACGGGCTGCTTCACTTTGCTCTCGTGATTGAGAAGCACGAAGTCGAGCCATACTATCGCGGCGCTGTTCACGTGCAATTTCTTGTTCTTCTTCAGTCCTTTCATTTGCAGTATTTCGTATTCTTCTTGCATCACGGCTTTGTCGGGAAAGATTCGATCGTCTTGGTCGCGGCATTATTAATTAAACTTCACTTCACCTAAAAACTTAAATTTTCAACCATACCGAGTTTTATAGTTCACTTCACTGTTTATACGAATGGGCAATTGGGCAATAATGTTAATTATTTATTTAATAGAAATAGTTTTATTATTGATTTCTTACAAATATCAAATTGTCATCCACACGTCATTACATAGCTGTCATTATACGTCAATTTTGTTATTCCAAGTCTGATTCTTTTTTGATAAACCACGTTTTATAGTGACTGACGTTACATGTCAAGTCACACGGGAATGATGTCGAACGGGATAAAAAGTATCCTATGTCCTTCTCCTGGCTCTAAACTACCTCCCTGCCAATTTTCAGCTAAATCGGTTCAGCCGTTCTTGAGTTATAAGTGAAGTAACTAACACGACTTTCTTTTATATATATAGATATAGATATGTATGTATTTACAAAAAAAATTTATATAACTAGTATATCAGTTGTTTAGTACCCATAACACAAGCAAATATAATTGCTTAATTTGGGACTAGATGGCGCTGTGTAAATGTGGTAGAATATTATTATACTATTATTATTTCCTTTATTCATAATTTTTCATATTTATTACATTTTAAAATATATACTTATAAAAAACAAAAATACACATTAAAAATTTAAAAAATAGATTACCACCGGCAACGAGACAAAGTCCAAGCTACCGGCGGTTAGGGCTCCAGAGAGAGGAATCTCCTAACAATACGTGCCGTGTCGAGCAGCACAGCCTTCTGGATTTGGCCCTGACCCATCCACCTAATGCGAGCCTCTTTAGGTGTTGGTCGAGGCTCTTTGCTATTAAACCATTTACGGTAATGACTATCGGCACAATGACAGCAGAATCCACATCCCACATTTCAACAATCTCATGGCCTAAATCAAGATATTTTATTTGCTTGTCTTTCTCAGCCTTCATGAGATTCTCGTCATGAGGGACGGTAATATCAACAATCATTGCAAGGCGTTCGGATCGATCCACCACCACGATATCAGGCTCGTTAGCTATAATAGTCCTATCTGTGATGATGGAGCGATCCTAATACAATGTTGCGCGACCATTTTCGAGAACCGGCTCTGGGTTGTATCTGTAGTCCTGGCTACTTGGTTATGTCTGTGCAAGTACTCTCCGTTAGCAAGACGCGAACAGCCGGAAACAATATGCCTGAGGGATTCACCAGGGCGATGACATGCCCGACATTTATGTCAGTAGTGCCATCCCTCAAGATATATTTCCGGTAGTTGTTCGTCATGATAACTTCATCAGCAATTGCACAAACAAACCCTTCGGTTTCTCCAAAAAGATCACCGAAGCGTAGCCAGGCAACGGAAGCAGCACGGTCTATATCAGGCCCATGTAAGGCATGATAAAACCGTCCGTGAAGCTCCTTGCTTTGCCATACCATTCTATTATTATTATTATTTGGTAGTGTTGGAATATGGAATAATAATTGTAGAGAAATAATATATCGGTTAATATGGAATAATAATTGTAGAGAAATAATATATCGGTTTTAATATGTTAATTCTTAGTAATGTTTCTTAAAAAACAATTCAAAAGTAATTCCAAAACAACTAAATAATTTCTCATTCTTACAGAAATCAGCCATATTTGTATCAATGCAATAATGTTAAGAAAATTCTTAGAAATCTTTCATATATACGGGTCGAAGTGCCTTTTTTCTTATAACATTTCTCATTTCATCGTACAGTGCTACTGAGGTTGTTGTTCTATGTGCAAATACTTCTCATGCCGCAAAAAGTTCAAAAATATTCGTCTCTGTACGACATAAACATTATTTAGCCATACGTTTTCAAATATTTCGATACCGAAGACTTTACAATGTTCCTCTTGAAGTAACTGCACTCTCCAGAACACCAAATAAGTAGTAAAAAGTGTAGGTTACAGGGGTATGATCAACTAAACTTCTGTCTCTTATGAGGTTCGTGGGCAAAGATCACCAGTAAACCAAAGGTAAATAAAATCTGAAGACAATCGTACGCTAAACTGCTCTTAATTCTTTTAACCTTTTTTTATACAACTTTGGTGGCAAACAAGCATACGGCCCATTAGATGTTAATTAGTAACCGTAAACTATAGAGATGGCTGTGTTTTCCATAGCATCGCAGAAGTAATAATGCTTAGAAAACACAACCAAGCTGTTGCCAACCACGGCGAAGGAGATGAGGAAGGAAAAGGTAAACGGAAGAAGACCGAGGTGGTATTTGGGCTGCCGGTGCTCTCACTCACCGAACGAAACACATTAGCATGAAAACTAATATTCTTACGTCGATCTTCTATGAGAGGGTAGTACTTCCCCAGGTCGACCTAGCCCATTCGTGCTGAAACCAGCGAGGATCTACTACTTAAAGAAAAAATCTTACCTGGCGGTACTGCTGATAATAAGAGTTTGTTTTATTTATTTATCTAAACTTCATATAGAAACATGTATGAATACCTAAGGCATTCTCTACCAGTTAACATATTGGGTGATGCAGAGATAAAGCCAGGTAGATGTATAAATTAAGACTAGAAAATGATAAAACGTGTAATAATATAAATACATACACAAATATGCAATATGTATATAAATTCATGATATAAATTACTAACATAAAGAATACATATTATTATAATTATAATATCATCATATCAGCCAAAAGATGCCCACTGCTGGACATAGGCCTCCCCAATTTTCGCCACCGTGGCCGGTCGTTCGCCGCCCTCATCCATCGGTTGCCCGCCACCCTTATAAGGTCGTCGGTCCACCTTGTAAGGGGTCCGCCCACGCTGCGTCTTCCGGTTCGTGGGTGGCCACTCTAGAACCTTTCTGCCCCAGTGGCCGTCAGTTCTGCGAGCTATGTGTCCTGCCCATTGCCACTTCAGAGAAGCACCTCTGAGAGCTACGTCAGTTACTTTGGTTCGCCTGCGTATTTCTTCGTTTCTCAAACGATCGCGCAGGGAGATGCCTAACATAGCCCGCTTCATCGCCCTCTGAGCGACTTTAAGCCTTCGGATAAGACCCATAGTTAGCGACCACGTCTTTGCTCCGTATGTCATCACTGGCAACACACACTGGTCAAAGACCTTAGTCTTGAGACACTGCGGTAGTGCGGACGAGAAGATATGTTGTAGCTTCCCGAATGCTGCCCAGCCGAGTTGGATTCGACTAGTGACCTATTTCTCGAAATCGGACTTATCTAATCGTACTTTTTGTCCCAGGTATATGTAGTCGTCAACGAATTCGAGCATTAAGCCTCCGACCGTAATAGGAGTGGGTGTAACATAGACATTGGTCATGACTTTAGTCTTGTCCATGTTCATTTTTAGGCCTACTTGTCGAGAGACTCTACTGAGGTCATCGAGCATTGCACTGAGCTCCTCCACGGTCTCAGCCATGACCACGATATCGTCCGCGAATCGAAGGTGAGTGATGTACTCGCCATTTATGTTGATGACAAGTCCATTCCAGGTCAGAAGCTTGAACACGTCCTCCAGTGCAGCGGTGAACAGTTTCGGAGATATGACATCTTCCATGTCGTACTCCTCGCTGCAACTGGATAGGCCTTGAGCTCTGACCATTAATTCGTACTGATATAGTGGCGTTTTCATACAAACACTTCAGCACTTCGATATATCGATAGTCAATATGGCACCGTTGGAGAGACTGCAGCACGGCCCAGGTCTTGATCGAATCAAAGGCTTTCTCATAGTCCACTAACGCTAAGCATAGGGGCCGCTTATACTCTGTGGACTTATGTATAACCTGCCGCAGCGTATGTATGTGGTTTATGGTACTAAAACCTTTTCGGAAACCGGCTTGTTCAGGAGGCTGGAAATCGTCGAACTTGTTTGCGAGACGATTAGTGATGACTCGCGAGAATAGCTTGTAGATGTGACTCAGGAGTGTGATAGGTCTGTCATTCTTCAGAAGGGTTTTATCGCCCTTCTTTAAAAACAGCTCCACCACACCCCTGTGCCATGCCTATGGCATTTTGCCCTTGAGGAGGACGGCACTAAAGAGCCTCTGAAGGGCCTTCAGAACAGGATTTCCGCCTGCCTTCAGTAGCTCGGCTGTGATTCCATCCTCACCCGGCGCCTTGTTGTTCTTGAGCTGTCTGAGGGCCATACCTATCTCGCACAGGCTGACGTCCGGAATGTCTTCGGTATAATGTCGAGTTAACCTAGCTCTTGGATCTGATGATAGGGAGCTAACAGGTGCATGTTGTGTCGTGTATAACTGTCCGTAGAACCTCTCGACCTCCTCTAAAACCTCTGGCTTAGACGAGATGAGCCTGCCGTCCTCAGTCTTCAGCTTGACAAGTCGGCTCTGCTCGACAGACCGATCTCGTGCGAACACTTTCAATCCTTTGTTGCGCTTTATAGCCTCTTTAACATGTTGTGTGTTAAATTAGCGAAGGTCGCGAGTCAAAGACTTAGAGATCCGTCTGTTGAGCCGCCGATAGTCACTCGCTTCCTCTGGGGACTGCAGTACCACCCTGCGCCTTTCGTCCATAAGTTTGAGGGTCTGGTCGGATCTTTCTCGGTCCTTTACTGCGGTGGGCTTTAAAGATGTTAGACCCTACCGAACGGACTGTTTCCACGAACCTGTTGCTGTATTCGTCCACGTCGAGTTCGAGTTGGAAGCTCTCGGAGCTTTGAATTTGAATCGGTGCAGGTTGGAGCGCAGACTTCATCAGTCGAGACCGGTCCTGCTTAGGGTTGATATTTAATGTGCCTCTTACCATCCGGTGATCGCTTCCGGTTTTACCCTTGCCTGGTCGACATGTTGAAGTCAATCTCATTTTTTGTGACACCATCAGGACTAATCCAGGTCCATTTGCGGCTATCGCGCTTCTTGAAGAAGGAGTTCATCATAAAGAGACCCTCCCTCTCCATGAAGTCAGCCAACATTTGGCCCCGGGGATTCCTAGGTCCAAATCCAAACTGCCCCACTCTCAACTCGTTACCGCTTCATTTACCTAGCTTCGCGTTGAAGTCCCCCATGACAACAGTGTATTGGGTCCTAGAGGCATGTATAACTCTGGACTGGACTTGTGGACGATAAACCCGACACCACCTTGGGACATTTGGTCGCCCTCCCGGAAATAAAGCAGGTTACCGGACTTAAGGGTTATCGTATCTTCCCCCTGTCTTTGGACTTCTGACAATCCCACTATGTCCCATCGTAGCCTGCTCAATTCTTCGCACCCTCTACCCCGCCGTTACCATGGCCGCTACCGTAGCCAGGAATAGCCGGGGACTTGGGAGCCATTTTTTTTTGTAGCTCCTTTTTTGGGGGATATTGTCATAATCGCTACGCTTGGCAGGCGGGTTGGCGATAGCAGTGGTGGTAACTTTATCACAGGACATCAAAAAAAAAAAAAAAAAAAGGACGCTGCTGCTCGTCCTGTGTTGTGTTGATTTTCTACCACCTGTTTTCGTAACTGGTAGACTGATGTACCGTCATCATTTTGTCCTTAGTTGCCTTGTACAACACCCACGGACAGAGAGGGTTGGGACCATTCTTCCCCGGCCACCATGCGGGGGAGGAATTATAATATTTATTTAATATTAGATTCTGCTAATTTGCTTAGAAGTAGTGACTTAACTTTTGCCTTATGCACTAGGAATAGAACAGAACATCCTTCTTAGGAATGCTCTGCCCCCAGAAATCAGGATTTGCACCAGTCGAATCATGTTGTGACTGTATTGGAAAAGAAGAATTAATAAAATCGGTGGTGTGAAAAGGACACAGAAGAAGCAGATTATTTGTAGAGCGAAGATTACGATCATGAGTAGAACATAGATACTGAAACTAAGGAGTCAAATAGGAGGGAGCATGGGGAGATGTAAGGATGGAATACAGGGTAGAGAGTGCGCGTAGACTACGTCGCTGACGAATTGGAAGCCATTTCAGTTGTGAACGATAAGTAGATACATGGTCATACTTGCGAAGATTAAATATGAATCGAATGTAGTTATTGAGAAGACGATCGAGTTTGTTGAGTAGATCTGCATTCAAGTCATAATAACACACTTCACCATAATCGATTAACGGGAATATTAAAGTCTGCACAAGCATTGTTTTAGTCTTAATCGGAAGAAAGTGTTTTAGTACGTACGTAACGCAGCTAACACTGGCTTGAGAGTAAATCTGCTAGTCATGAACAGGTTTAAAGCAGGACTGCAAAGGACTCAAGAGGTTAATTTAATAGACAAACACTGTACACACGTGTGTACACAGCCCTCGAGTACTTTAAATAAGAAAGGAAGAATGGATATGGGACGCAGGTGACTGGAAAAAGATGGGTTTGCGATCTTAGGTAGGGGAATGACACACAGGCTTTGCTTTGTTAGATTATATTTATTTGTCTTTTCTCTATAAAAGTCAATTTCCTTTTTGTGTGGCTCTATAAGTTCACCGGTGTGACGGAGTAAAATATTTGTATGAGAAAATGAGCCACTGATATTATTACTGTGAGAACGACATAATTATTATTATACAATACAAAGCCTGACCAAACAGACGCACGTAAAATAGTAAGAGCTTTTAAGGTTTTGCTATTATTTAAGCTTTAATGTTTACTGTGTTAATTCTTGAAATAGAATAAAGGTTGAACCTCATTAACAGGCACAATCAGTCTCAAGGCACATTATTCCCATGAATTAAATCCTTAGCTACAAGTAAGTACATAAAATATTAAAGAAAAATAGTAGTAGCTTGTACGGTAGTAGATCCACGCTGATTTCAGCATGAATAGGTCGGATTCGAGGGGAAGTACTACCCTCTCATAGAAGATCGACTTAAGAGGTAGTATCCGTACTACTGCGTTTCGTTCGGTGAGTGAGAGCGCCGGAGGCCCGATTTCCCCCTTTCCTTTCATTCCCTTTCCCTAACCCCATTTCCAGCCGCCATAGTGGAGGCCACCATACCAGCAGTTTAAGACGATGGCTTTTGGTATAGTGGCCGCCACTTCTGGATTGCTTACCATCAGGCGGGGTGGAGTCACTTTGGTAGGCTATAATATAAAAAAAAACGAACTAGTCATACTTTGTCTAACTCAGCGGTTCAGTACTTCACATTTAGGATTTTTTATTGTGCATAGGTTTCCTTCGAATTTAATGTATATTAATCGAAGCGTGAAGAAGGCATTTCACAAATACGATGCTATTAATACCCTTTTTCGTTTTATTGAATGCTGGTTTCTTCGTGTCTTAACAAAGAAAGTGTTTCAGATCGAAAGATGGATGTGCATCGGATTAACTGCATTCAATTTATTATTAATGACTGTACAGTCTAGATCCTTGACTGAGAAGTGAACGATGATGTATGACTGATTATTATGCCAGACATGAATCTAAAAAGATCAAATCTCACTAGGCATGTATAGAATACTATATACAGCTTTAGGGGAGCGACATTTTGTTTTGTTTAATATTTTTTATGTTATATTATATTAAATCAAATTTGATGCTCGAATTCGTTGACGAATACCTATACCTATACCTATATACCTGGGACAAACAGTCCGATTAGGTAAGTCTGATTTTGAGTAATGACCTATTACTCAAAATCAGACTTACCTAACCTACTCGTCGAATTCTACTCAACTGGGCAGCGTTCGGGAAGCTACAACATATCTTCTCGTCCGCACTACCGCAGTGCCTCAAAACCGCAAGGTCTTTGACCAGTGTGTTGCCAGTGATGACATAAGGAGCAGAGACGTGGTCGCTAATTATGGGTCTTGTCATATGGCTCAAAGTCGCTCAGAGGGCAATGAGCGGACTCTGTTAGGCGTCTCCCTGCGAGATCGTTTAAGAAACGAAAAAATCCGCAGGCGAACTAAGGTAACTGACGTGGCTCGTAGAGTTGCTTTTCTGAAGTGGCAATGGGTAGGACACGTAGTTCGCGGAACTGGAGGTCATTGGGGCAGAAAGGTTGTGGAGTGGCGACCACGAACCGAAAGAAGCAGCGTGAGAGACCCCTCGCAAGGTAGACCTACGGCCTTATAAGGGTTGCGGGCAACTGATTGATAAGGGCGACAAACGACTGGTCACTGTGGTGAAAATTGGGAGAGGCCTTTGTCCAGCAGTGGACGTCTTTTGATATGATGATAATGATGAAATCAAATTTGTGGTGAAAACCTCCGTGTTGTCAGGAAATGCTAAGGTAAAATGCAACTACTCTTGACCGGTGATTACTCAAGCGTCGTCGCTTAGGACTGAATTCAAACTTAAATTCATTGCTCACTCACTCTAATTCATTGAAATTACATGAATTATACTTATGCCATTTATCTACAGCCGCTTTACTGACTAAGTAGAGCCAGAGAAACTAGCAAAAAACTTAGGCCACACTTTTTTATATATTACTAATTGACGTACGTATAATAAAAGACCTTATTCACGCACAAACCTTTATTCTTATTTCTGCAAAAATATTAAAGGCAACATGTGGACTGTGCTACTTAAATCTGTTAAAGATATTTTTTTTCGGTCACATTTTAATTTTTAAAATTGCCTTTACAACTGAATTCACTGGTCTTAGGTATTTATCTCTCGTGCTCTCGGTAGGTGGCTGTAGGTGGGTGTTCGAACTAATTCATCAATAATCTCAATTACAACCGTGTTTGCACTGTCTCGACGCTAATAGTGGGGTATTGTAGAATTATTGCTTACGCGGCTGTAATTTACAGCCACAACTTAATCTTACTTCCAGAATTTTAATGTCTAACTTTGAGGTGCAATTGGCCTGCAAGGAGTTTGTTTTTTAATAAACATGAGTTTTTTAAGCTCTGTACTATCGAGCCAAGTGAATCATTACCCACCATAGGTTCATTTTGACATTCCATCTAAATGCAAGTAGGTCGAAATTCGTCTGAAGACAGATTTTCTTGGCAACTAGCATAAAATCTTTTTATTAGACACCGACATTATGTTAATGTTCATAACGTTCTAAGTGCATTTTAAAGTGCATTGACAGTTTTAAGCGAAATATTAGTAAAATTAGTCATGATTCAGCTGGTTCGATAGTACCTACTTAAAATGTTAATTTGAACTGACAAATTTATTGAGCAATTCCAGGCATTATGTAGCAAATATCTGATTTCAAGAAAGTCTGGCTAATCTTCTTGGACTAACCAAACAATATTTAACATCAAAGTTTTAATGAACATAATTTACTTTCAAAAAAAGGACCTAACTTAAATATAGCAATCATGATTTTTTTGGAAGTCATATCCGAAAAATTTCATCTGAAACTGCATACTGATACGAGTATTACGCATATCGGTCATAACTCTACCGATAAAAATAATTTAAAACGTGATATTTTTATTAATTGGATTAACATCTGTCGGATTACTGTACCACCCAAGAAGTGCTCACCGCGGGCGCTTATTGCAAACTACTGCTTTTTTTATCTTAATGCTATAAGTACCCATGTAATTTTCATTAAATATCTTTTGATTTCGAATATATTAATCGAACAAACTCATCGTTTACCTTTTTAATGAGAACGAGATTTGAATTTGAAAATACGATACGTATATAATATAGTGATAATTTCAATAGGTATCAGTGGTGTGACTTTATTGGCCATCATTCAAGAGTGGAACGAGTGTAGGCATCGGGTGGCATATAAATTGAACTTGTCAAGTGGATGGCTGCGGTGCGGCGGTGGCTTGCGCTCGTTCTGACTGACGGCTCCTCGTTACCGAAAGGTCATTGCTTGCTCATGTCATTGTTTTTTCCAACTCTTTGTAGTACGTATCAGTGTCGGAGGCCAATTAATCAGCGTTATGACGCGTGACACGACCTAATGAGTTGCAGAGGAGTGCATCTGCATGTTACAAACAGCTATATTACCAATGTTGTCGTTTTTTTTCAGTTAATTGATTCGAGAGTGTTTTATCATGTTGTTTAATATTTGTGTATTGAGATTGCAATTCTGTAGTTATGTTTAAAAAAGGTTTTTGGTCTTGTTTTTGAAGTGTTCAATATTTTTGTTAATTTTAGCAGACCTCTTAAAATACTCTTTTTGAAATTCTATAATATTTTTGTTATGTCTTGTGTATTTTTTTAGCTGAATGGTCAACTGGAGTGATTATTTAATACCTAAGTATACAACTGACGGGCGCAAATTCGGAACCCGTGTTACACCTACGCTAACTAGTACCTAATAGTCTTTTAGTTCACGAACTTTTGTTAGAAATCTCTTATAATAAAACCCTTATGGATACGTATTAAGCCTTTTATAGGCACTTCTTTTAAGAAGAACCTATTAGGAGGCTATACGATTTTTTGCTAGCTCAATCAATGGTGGTCTGGATAATTCCCTTTTTGTTAAAGTTAATTAACAGTAGTGCGGTGGTCTCAAATCTAGGTGGTCGCTGTCAAAATTTTGAACACACAGAAACATCGAAAAAGCCCACCCGGTAAGAAAAATGTGTAGCATGTAGACAGAGGATGTATTTTGTCGTTTTGTATTTGGAAGATTATAAAAGGAAATACACCACGTCAGATCAGTCATTTAAATCGTGGAATTACAAAGCCATTTAAATTTTATTCAAAATTAGGAAGCATTATAAAACAGCGCTCCCTCGATTGTCGGTTTTATTTAATTAAATGTTGATGACAAATTTATAATTAAATTAAAATAAAACAAATATTTGAGGAGGGCTGCCCTACAACAAACTTGTTTTATTTCGCTATAGTCCGACTCGCATTTGGCCGATTATTATATATAAAAAAAATAGTGTTTGTGTGCAAGAACTATTCAAACTCACTTTTCTTATAGTTCTTTAACTAAAACATGAAATTACCGATAGTCATTATTGTCGCTATGTTTTCTTTGCTATACACACCACGTGATGTGAGACAACATTGGGTAAGTTTACCTACTAAGTATATTATATTTACCAACAACATGATGTGATATGCCTCAGCCGATTCGATTCGTAGTGCGTCTTGTCAACATAGTTCTTAGGTATACCTAAATTTTTCCCTGTGACCTGATCGTTACATTGTAGGTACTTTGTCTAGGTATAATGGTCTACTAATATAATTCCACTTTACAGTCAGGTAAGTAGTCAGAGAAAAAGAAAATTATACTAATCAGAAGTTGATTTCATAGAAAAAGTTAAAGGCATGCCCTATATAATAATAATAATAATAATAATAATAATAATATGTGGACACTATCACACACTGTCGTCTAGTCCCAAGCTAAGCAGAGCTTGTGTTATGGGTACTAGATAACTGAAATATAATACATAAACATACTTTTTTTTTGTAAATACATACTTATAATACATAGAAAACACCCAGACTAAAGACAAATACAAATGTTCATCACACAAATATTTGCCTTCCGCGGGAATCGAACCCACGACACCCGGCGTCGCAGTCAGTTACACTAACCACTAGACCAACGGTGCAGTCAAAGTAAAATAAAAAAGTAAAAATAAAGTTAAATCAGCGAATCACTCCACATTTACATCGATAAGAAACTTTGATTATGTCTACGCGATAAGGCATAGCTTTAACATGACGTAATTGTATGTAGCCCTAAAACAACCACGTAGCCAGAATAAAACTCATTCTGGCGATACTAAAACGTAGTAATCATAAACTTTGGTCTACATGTACTGCTTCCGTCGAGCACACGCATTGTATATTCAAAAAATTAAGTTTTGCAATATTACTTTATCTCGATGAATCAGGATGGTTCAGAATCGGGAAAAGTGAAAATGTTTGAGAGACGTCTACGCTAGTATCTAGTACATTTTGACTAAAATCATGATAATGATTACAACAGTTCCTACAAATAAAATCTGCTGCAGTCTGAGAAACTTTAATTGCTTCTTTGGGTTCGACTTTTAAATTTTCATTTTATTAACTTATCAGAATCTTTAAGAGGAAAATATAGTTATTAAAAATGATCACTCATGCATGATTGTTGTCTTGTGTCTTTTGGCCTTAAGATGCACGCAGGTGGTTCTTAAAATGACTTTCGTTAGACGGTTTTGTCATAATAAACATGTAGATCTGTATTCTTTGATTTTTGGTTTTTAATTAAGCAATTGCCTTAAACACAGTTTGGAGTATTCTGGGTGGCCCGAGTGGGTGCATTTAATAATGGCAATTTAGACAAAACCAAATTGTGCATCTCCGGTTTGCAGTTGTAATTTCTTTAAATAAGACATGATGCATGTTTCTGTACGTAAATAATGCAACAAGACATTTTATGCGACTATATATTTAGTCGTTTACATGTAATATTGCATGTAAACGACTTGTTTTTATTTCTTGAATTTACATAATTCGGGACCACCGCGAGTAGGTGGTTGTCAAAATTACTTGAAGAAGTAACAGTTGATTTTGTAATATTCCAAAATAATTACATGCGTACTACTTACTTACGTGCAATCAATTGTATAGGTATAGGTATACATAACTGTGTACGAGTAGTTTTAAATAATAAATTAAATGACGGAATAATGGTGTAGGTACAATAAAGCGTATTCCATCGATCTATTCCACTGTGACTACCTGTCCTATGAGATATCACCTGGGTGTTCATAGGAGATTCTTAAGTATATTTTTGCTTATGTGAATTCAACATATTAAAATTACTCTATAGAGATTATTTTTCAGAAAAAAAAACAAAAACATCAAAACAGTACCTACAAATACAATCTTAAACTCAAAAGTATAAAATAATATATATTAAAATTACTCTATAGAGATTATTTTTCAGAAAAAAAAACAAAAACATCAAAACAGTACCTACAAATACAATCTTAAACTCAAAAGTATAAAATAATATTTAAATTATTTCAAAGCTAATAGATAATATTTCTTAACCAGGGCTTGAAACGATGCTAAACTTTTAGCCTTTTTTATAGCCACAGGTAGTGCATTCCACAGTTGAGTCGCAGTTACTGTGAAGTGTTTGTCATAGAAGACTGTAGAATGTAGTGGCACTTCCAGTCTCAGGTTTTCTGATGATCTTAAGCTTTTATTATGAGTATCATAGATGAACTTGAATAGTTTCTTGAGATAGGTAGGTGATTAGGGAATATAAAGCAACGAAAGGATATGAGCATTCCGGCGATGGCCAATCGGTAACCAATTGAGTCGCGTTCTAAATTGTGAAACATGATCATGATCATACTTATGTAATCCAAATATGAATCGTATACAGAAGTTTTGAAGACGCTCAATTTTATCTAATTAGTTATAATCTCGGATTGGGAGAAGAAGAGAATTAGCGAGCACAATTTTGTTGGCATAATAAGAAGAAAGTTTCTTAACCTTCTAAGGGATCCCGCCGAAGCAAAAACCTTGCGTCTTACCTCCTGAAGCTGCGAGCTCCATGACAGATCACGATCGAAAATTATGCCTAAGTTTTTAACATTTTTGCTTATTGGGATCGTCCTGCCTCTTGATATATGTCTGTGGTCGTGCCATTAAATATGTTGGTTGGTTATGATTATGATATAGAGTTAAAGTTAAACACTTTTATTAAAATTACTACTTATTTTAGTTTTATTGCATAGTTTTATAATCGTTTAAAGTTGTCGTAAAGAAGCGTTTCCAATTCTTACAATACATACATTTTCGATATTCTGTGCCTTATGTCTGTATTTATTATTTCAACTTCACGTTCTCACACAAGCTTCAACTTGAGCTACAACGTCAGTTACAAATTAGACTACCCAACTGATATACCTTGTCTTAATACGACTTTAAACGCCATGCCATTTACCTAAAAGAGGTGTAGGTGTAACTTTATCCGACCTGGAGAACGTGGTAGTCCGTACACTTTACTACTGAACTAACAAAGCAGTCGAAATACATTACATTTTAAGAGCGTAATTTTGTTAATTTTAATTTCTAGTACAATAAGAAATGACTCGTCGGTGGTCTACAGGGGCTATTTACACAGTGTATCACGTGTCGTTAGATAGAAAAAATGCGCATACACGAAGGCTGGACCACCACCCACGGAGCTGCATGCGCTACACGTGAGGTCACGTTGTCATGGCAATACGCCCTGGCTCTCGATCGACTGTCATGCCAATTATTGAGCTTACTGATTTATTATTATAAAAATTGCATTGTATCGCTTCTGTCTGTAAACCACATAACGGGTTTTGACTAATGTACCGTATGCTTGGTTGTCCCTAAACTTGTGAAAAAAATATTAAGTAGGTACTTAAGTCTAACAGGATGCGACTCTTTGCCTATGAGGGTGCGAATTCACTTGAATAGCCTAAAGAAGTCAAATGCATAGACGACCAATGATTGGCTTCATCCAAAAAAAAGTAGTTTATTGATATCATGTTATTGTGATCTTTTCATATTTGCCTACCAAAATGACTTCATTTTGCCTGATGGTACAACGTATTATGTAAGCAGTTAATCCCTACCCTAAAAAGAGAAAATAAGAAAATATTAATTATTTTTATATCATCTTCATCTATCAGAGATTAATGAAAATAGCAACTAGAAAACACGCACAAGAATGTATGTACACAATTTCCAAAAAAGAAAATAAAATAGTTAATTAAAGTAGCTAAGCTATATGCTAGAGGTTTGCGATGTTATCTCAACTCAACAACGCGTAGGCAGTTTGCTTTAAATTCGATTCATTGCGTACATGCTTTCAGTATGTCGGATCTTGATATTTATAAAGAAAGAAACGGTACGAACAAACGAAAGAATGGCTGATTCGACTTGTACATTAATCGTACCAATTACTGTTCGATCGACGGTAGCAATCCTTTCAAATTAATTGAAATGATTAACCAATTGAGTTTAGCGCAATTTCGTTTTTATTCGCATCGCTGTAAGAAGGTTTACATCCCGTGGAATACCGAGCTTCTCTTTCTATACATAGCAACTCGTTTAATTAGAAACAAGCATTGTTTTGTAATTTTCACAACATTTTTCTGTGCTCTTGTTAATTTCTGTAACCTACATTCTCTTAACTGAACAGGGCCGATTACATACTATAGTATAATAGTCATCAAAGGTGGTAAAATAAAACAGCTTGCCACCAGTTTTCAGTTTTCTAAAGTATAATCAGTTCGAATTTACAAGTTACATTAAACTACCAGTTTTTTTTATATTAAGTAGAAATACCGTACATATAAGCTCCCACTTAAAATATTCAAAAGGCTACTTGATCTTTCGAAATAGAAAAGACAAAATATTCTTAACAACTTGCCTACAAGTATGCATAGCCTGGAGTATTTTATGATTTAAACCTGAGGTATAATGAGGCAAATTGTTGCATGGCTATTATTTAGAACGACGCCTCTGAGTAGCGACATTTTGTTGCTTAATTACCTACGCTGTTAATGCCTCTTAAAATAAAAAGACGGGTATTTTATCCAGTTGCCGCCTACTAACCTTTATGGAGCGGCGCGGCTGCGGCGGCGCTTAAAAAAATAAAAGCTTGTGTACTTTTTGGCGCATCCAAAGTAATTTTGTCTCTTTTTAATTATCGCACACACTACATGTTTTTGAATGGAACTTGTATACCTTGCTTGTTGCCTCGTGCGGGTTGTCAGTTATAAAGAAAAGAACATAAGTCAAATTTGCGAAAAAAAATACTAAATCAAATTCTAAATTCAATGACATAATAGGAGGATCCATTTCTCACTCGGAACAACAATTTTTCTGTCATCATCACCTCAGTCATAGGATATAAGTATCCACAGTTAAACATACGCTTTCTCCATCGATTTGTCACCGTAAGCAATCAGCATTCCACTTTTTCTAGCTACCTTTATCCGGCCTGTTAAGCGCTAGAAGTCTGTCCGTCTTAATTTTTTTAAACATTGTTTGATTTATTATTATTATATATCACGCTTGTGTCGTGGAAAACTATCCAAAAACACATTTAACGGTTATAAAGAACCTTCAGATAAACGAATGTATAATGTTTAAAATTTGTCATAAATGGGAATCGAATTCGCGATACATGGAGGCGTAGCAGTAGTACGCGACAGCCATAACCGTTAGGCCACACGTGCGGCCAATTATATTTTACGTATTTTAAATTTCTGTCGACATCGATATTATAATTACCTTACAAGTTTTACAGGAGCATGTGAACTGCTATCTCGTGCTTCAAAATTATATTTTTGTTAAAATTTAATTTTAATGCTTGTTTACAAATATCTATTGTGTCGTATTTGACAATTAAAACAGTGGAAATCGAAATTGGAACACTGGGATGATATGAGTTAAGCTGAAAAATCGGTTACCTACCTTATACTTTGTATTTATCTTACGAGTTCAAGTTTTAGGCGTTGGCCCCAATGACACTCGTCCAAACGTATGGATCTGGAAAATGCAGTAACAACGCTCACCCAATGTTGGAGCCAATGATATTTTCTAGAACCACACATTGGACGATGTTGCTGGGCCAACGTTTAGAGCCCGGGAACATGTCATTAGTAGGTAAATAGCAAAATGATATTACGTTATTTATGTGACTTCATTAGGTGTGTTACAAAATTATATATCTACTAATTCTCCTTTTTAGAGCGTGATTGAATCTGTTTTATGAGACTTTTCGGACTTCTTCTCGTTTCAACTAAGTAGTTCAATATAAATTAAGTACATAACTTAATTACCTACATGATATTTTAATTTCCTTTTTCGTCTTCAAAAAAGGAAGTTACATATGTTAAATATTGCTTGTGTCAATTTAAGAAATAGGGGAACGAAACAACATGATCTTATTGTATTAATATACAAAACAATAAAATATAATGAGTCAGTAGGCTGGCAAATAAAGAAGCGAATGAAACAAAGAAGAGGTGCCAACATTCAATCGCTATACATTGTCTTTTGCTTTGGATCTTAGGTAGTCAGCAGGATAATGCCCTAATTCGTCCACAAGCTGCGAATACTCTCGCGGTTATTTTTAATTAATAAACGAATGATTTTAAAACCGTCTCATAATTATAATTTATAACTGATATCAAACGCTCTATGCACAATACTTAAATACATTGTAAAATATGATCGTAAAATTTTGTAAGCATTATAAAAATAGTGACTATGTATTGAATGTCAAACATGTAATTACGGCCATTGGCCATATTAAATCCGATATATTTATTTAACTTTTACTGCCTTGTTTATAACTACAGCAACAAATATAGTTTTTATAGGGATGTCTTTTAGTGCTATACTATTGCATACTCTGCATTATTGCATCTTTTTTTTTGCAGGTACGGTATTAAAAATAGTAGCCAGCAGGCTACATAATACAAAGTGTTGAATAGTCATTGTCGCATTAACATGTAGTAAAAGTCATAATAACTCATCATAAGTCTTACATCAAAGTTATTTACGCCTCTTTTGACTTCGCCTGCCGCTGCTGGCGTATTAAAAATAAGGCTTGGCAGATTAATTATAACTAGTTGTCGCCCTGTGGTTGAAATTCGACCTTAATAATTTAAAGTATAAGTTTGAACCGCTTCGGTCGTCTATAGAATCGGAGTTTCGGAACATTATTAAGGTTCTATTGTCAAAGACTAGGTATACTTCTATAATCTCAGAATTCGCCAGGGCTACACTGTTAATTTCGCTCTAAAATCTGTTCTCAATGTCTGACCACAGACCTAAAAGTAAAAAAAAAGAAAAGACTACTGTTTTCTTTATTTTTAAAGTCTAATTTGTTAAGCTTTAATGTTATTTGTTTATACTCTATAGTCTTACTGAATGTTAAACATAACCTTGTGTGTCAAATACATGGTAGTGTGTGTGTAATGTATTTTTTATTCATTATACATAATTTAAAAAAAATAGCTTACTGTAGTTCTTCTCTATAAAAACTAACTAGCTGTTGCCTGCAGCTCTAACAGCGTCAATTTCGGTTATATCACATTTTGCATACAAAATTTTATCCCCTATTTCAGCCCCTTTAAGCCATTTTTTAGGGAAAAAACTAGCCTATGTGGTTCCTCAAGGTCTATTCTACCTCTACCAAATTTCATCAAATCGGTTCAGTGGTTTAGGCATGTAACAGACAGAGTTACTTTCGCATTTATAATATGGGTATGGAAGTATGGATAAGTGTGCCAAATTTCATACTCTACCACACGCGCAATTTTCGTGAAAATATGGCAAAAGTTTTCTGTTTACATATTAATATATAGATAAGTATTTCTGAAGCTACTGAACTTCAAGAGCGCCGGTTACTATTTATCTTTAAATGTACCGCTTGTTCGCTAAGGTTTTGTATACGGATTCCACTCCTCGTTCAAGAATATGAAAACTTTCGACCTACGTAATTTTTTACTGCCTGAAATTAATACTTTGTAATAATAAAAGGTGTCAGATACACGTGACAACATATTCAGCGTTCTTCTTGAATTGCCTAATAATACATCTGAATCCTCGCATTAGTTCATAGACAGATCACGACCAAAAGTCCTTACTTATCTATCTAGATAACTAACTAACTAAATAACCGTCCTACCTATCTAGGTAGGACGGTTTACAATGCGACATAGACGAAACTATGTCATAGCTTCTCATCGATGACTCTAATAAAAACTGTTTGTTGTCAGTAAAATCGGTATATGGTCGATAATTTTACGTGTTAACGTCATAAAGGCAAACATTGATGCAAAATTGGATACTTTTATGAATTGAATTAAATTATTAAAACTGATTTATCATTATTTTGTATAATACAAAGATGGAGTTGGCGTCACAAGCCGAACGCTTAGGCCGATTGTGCCTCTCTATCGCTTATTCCGCGCTCTCGCTTGCACGCGTAACGTGACATTTTTCATGCGTGCCGCCGGCGTTTATCGATTTATAAAACGTTATCATGTCAAAAAGGTTGTAAACTTACTTTTAAATTTCTACTTTATAACAAGCAAATACATCAATCATGTTATTCAATAGACACTATAGAGGTAATAAAATTAAATGAGGACGAAACTAAACATTTTCTCATTGCACGCATCTTAGCGGTTGATCGTATAATCGAAACACGTGAATAATTATAATTATTGATCATAAAAAATAACTTCTAACTAGTTCTGAACATCACACATAGCATCCATTAGCTACATGCAATGTACCTGTTAATTTATTATGTAACAGTATATTAGTTAATTCATGGTATATTAAGGGCGGAGTTGAGTTAAGTGGTTTTAATCTTTTAATATTACCTTCTATCAATCTGGATAATTGCGTAATTAAGTAACCTGTGTCTAAAGTCGTTATTAGTTTCAGTATAAGTATAGCTTTTTTTAGACGCCCTAAACACAGTTTATTGAGCAACCGGCCTTTCCGAGGAACATGAGTAGCGGTTCGCAGTTACCACCAGATGAACTACTGGCTCATCTACCTTTAACGCAATCAAAAATACGACTGATTGAAACAAATTGTATTAAAAGATGACTCATATTAATTTATTTCGGACTGAACTGAAAAAGTATATCTTTTGAAATGACATCCCATTGACGATCCGACTGGCGCATGGCGTAAGGTACAAATAAGAATCCGAGTTCAAAGCCCGACTTGGTAATTAAAACAGGTCAAACAAGGCTCATAACTAAGTCGCACTGATCGATAGATTCGCATCGGGGTGTTTTTAATGGAACATTACCCGTGGTAGCTGCTCTAACATATTAATATCACAACAACTACAAAACGCTCTGTTTTAACTTTATTTTTCCGGATCCGTACCTCAAATGGAAAAACGGAACCCTTAGAGGATCACTTTTTTGTCTGTCCGTCACGACCCTTTATCTCGCAAATGCGTGGAGATATCGAGTTGAAATTTAAACGATATACTCAGATCTACAGTCTCTTAAGGCTGTGAAAAAATCAAACTCCTAAGTTAATGTAAAATTAAGTTAAAAATGTAAAAAAGATACTGCCGTTTATATTCTTTGCCGTTTATTTTCTATTACCGCAAAAAACGTATATTTCGACACTCTCAAGGGAATCAAAATTTATAGGGTATTTTCCCTTGGCCTAGAACTATGAAATTTAGCAAGTAAAATCTTCTTATACTACTAATATAGGAAAAAACCTGAAAACTATACATTTATAATAAAATCATCAAAAACAGGGATCACTTTGTTGTCCGTCCGTCTGTTTGCTAGACCCTCTATCTCGGGAACGTGTTAAGGTTAAATTGGCGTGACGTTGTTTCTGGCGTTTATCAAGGCTTTATACTTTCTCCTTTATTATTTTCAATTTTCATTAACCTCATAACTAAGAACCTTCAGTGCGAGTATCATCTTTATGCCGATGACTTGCAGATATACTGTGAAGCTGACGTGGACAAAGTGTCGTCGGCTGTCGCCATGGTCAACAGGGATTTGGATCATGTAAAGAATTGGTCTGATAGGTTTGGATTGGCGGTTAACCCCGCGAAGTGTCAAGCCATAATAGTGGGTAGCCAAAGATTATTAAGCAGGTTAGACACAGCTACGGTTCCACCTCTTGTATTCGATGGCGAAGTTATAAAATTATCACCAACAGTCAAGGACCTTGGCCTGATTATTGACACTACATTAAATTGGCGAGCGCAAGTGGCCCACGTTAGTCAAAAAGTCACTGGTACCCTACGTGCTCTATACCGCCTAAAAAATTTTCTTCCTTGGAGGACTAAGGCAATGCTGGTGCAGTCTTTAATTTTCCCTTTAATCGACTATGGTGATGTATGCTACTTTGACCTGAATGCAGAGCTTCTCAATAAACTCGACCGTCTTCTCAATGACTGCATTCGATTTACTTTTAACCTTCGTAAGTATGACCATGTGTCCACTTATCGTTCCCAGCTAAAATGGCTTACTATTTTCCAACGCCGAAATTTGCGTGCGCTAACCACACTATACTCAATTCTAACTTCCCCTAAGCCTCCTCCCTACTTGATCCCTTATTTTCAGTATCTTAGTTTTATCCACGATAGAAAGCTTCGCTCCTCCAATAATCTTCTCTTAACGTGTTTCTCTCATACAACTGATTTTGTTCACTCTTCTTTCCCCGTCCAATCCATTCTTCTTTGGAACGCGCTTCCTCTCGAAATCAGGCAGTCCACTAACCGTTATGTGTTTAAAGTTAAAGTGCGGGAGTTGTTATTATCCAAATAAAATGGCAGTTTTCATCACACATTATAATCTGTTTGTTTTATTTTACATCTACTTGTAGTTTATTAAATTTATATGTATTAGTATATCATATATATATTTATATATATAGTATATATTATATAGATATATTATATTTTTATATTATTGTTATTATTATTATATATATGCATTTATTTAAATATATAGAATAATTCTTTTCTTAATACTAAGTACTTTAAGCACCTACTTGTTTGTCTCTGCATCACCCAATGGTAGACTGGTAGATAATGCCTCAGGCATTAAGTCCGCCTTTACATGTATGTGTATAAGGTTTTAAATAAATAAATAAAAATTAAGGTATCGAATTGAAATTAAAACGATTTTCAGGTCTACAGTCTCTTGAAGCTCTGAAAGAATCAAACTCCTAAGTTAAAGTAAAAAAATATACAATAAATATAGTACGACTGTTTTATGTGACGAATACGTATGTTTCGATACTATCACGGAAATCAAAATTTATAGAGTTTTTTCCGTTGACTTAGGACTATGAAATTTGCCAACATCGTTTTATACTACGAGTACAAGTATAGGGGAAAACTGAAAACTATACATTTGTAATTAAATCATTAAAAAACAGGGTCTTTATGCCAGGAACGGCGGCGGCGGCGGTCCAAATTTTGAATTGAATTAACCGTATCATGTAGAGTATCGTATGAAAGGGCTTCATTGACACAAGCTTAAACAGATTTTATTTTTTTTATGATGTAGATATAGTTTTCGATTTATGACGGAAAAACCTCTTTCCTTTTTCATAAGTATAGGTAGGTACCTAATAATTAATTATTTAATTTGTATGGAACCCTCGATGAGCGAGACCGACTCGCACTTATCTGGTTTTTGTGAAATAGTTATGTTAGTCAATTATCGTTAATATTTTCAATGCCCCTTTTAATTTTATTTATGAAGACAGAACTTTAATTTTTCATTTTATATGAGATTTATTAGATTTTGGATTACATAATACTTAAACTTATGTATTCTGATATATTTGACAGTAGGTACAGCAATTTGATACGTACAATCTATAAAGGTAAAAAAACTGCCTACTTAATAATTAATCAACGTAGTTAATCACATTTGAAGTCAACAATAAAAAAAATTTAACTCTGTGGAGCCTGCCTTGATATGTAATTTTTTAGCACATGAGTAAGTAAGGTAAAAGATTTAATTTCCGGTATTGTTAAGGTAACCATCATTTAACACGAGGATCCATTACACAGAACCAATATAATATAATATTATCATTACAGTGAAATATACAAAATGTCGAATTTTAATTACTTCAAAAGAACGAGTTGTAGATAGGTAGATAAATGGTGAGTACAATACTGGCCTTAAAGTATTGGAGGAGGACGGACTTGTCACGAATTGTACGGTTACAATAATTATACAGGCCTGGTTGCCTTGAAATCTTCTGTAAGTAGGCAGTACCTACGTGTACGTTTCGTGTACAATGTACCTACAATATATGAATAAGAAAGTTGTTGCACTAAGTTCATTTAAGATGATCGGACCCTGTTTTGTTCGTTGGTATTTTTATGCTGTATTTATTTTTTAACTTAAACGCAATTAATTGAGGTTCTTTTTTTTAAATGTACTTCTATGAGCATTTATAGTTCTTAGAATTTGTTATTTATACTAATATATAAAGCGGAAGTGTTTGTTTGTTTGTTTGTTTGTTTGAACGTGCTAATCTCTGGAACTACCAGTCGCAGTTGAAAAATATTTTTGTGTATGATAGCCCAGTTTAAAAAATGTGTTAGGCTATGTATCATCACGCTACTGGCGACGGGAGCAGAGCAGTAAGCAAAGACTCGGGTGAAACCGCACCGCGGCAAGCTAGTTATCTGTTTAATTGAAATTATTATTGTATTATATATATATATATATTGTGTTTATATTTCTGCACGCCTTCTTCAGGGACTTCTGCCATCTAGCGGACTGCTGAAAAGCTGTAGGCTGTAGTTTTCATCACAAGTTAATGGAAAATCATAAACATTGAAACATCATTATCTTTCATCCAATCCAATTAAATTATTCCATACATACATATATACATACATAAAATATGATTTTTATGAACACAGTTTTATTAAACTCATAAACAGCTATGAAAATATTTTTGGTTAAAGTTATTAGCAGTAGGCTTTTCACTACTTACAGCAATTGACTTTTCATTTTAAGGACCTGAAGAATCGTAAGTGATTTAGTGACTAGTGACATAAGAAGATAGCTAAGTTCCGTATATTTCCAGACATTTAATTAAATTCTACAGTCAAAGTCGAAGTCAAAGTATTTATTTGTTAACATAGGTACAACATGATGGTAATTAAGCTTAATAAACTGTACTGAAAATATTTAATAAATTACGTATTAATAAAGAGATGTAGACTAACTTTAAAATAAATAAAGAAGAATGCTGTAAGTTAAATTGGAATGCTTAAACATTCTCATATATATAACTCAAAACACTTTTTAACACTCTTTTACTTGCAAAAGTAGGGTGTATTATTAATAATAAACCGCAATTTTTCAAGTAAAAGAGTGTTAAAACACCATTTTTTTGTGCCGTACAGCAAATTGAACCCGTAAACATTGCAAAATTATACCCTATTGTCAAAATTTTTGTCGTTGTAGCGTTATGATACCTAGACCATCTGACCCAGAATTCTTTTGTGAATCTAGCTGTGTATTTAGTCTACTTACATTCTTGCAAATTACAGCAAATACGTTTTCTTACGCCGATATGCACCTGTCTATTACCGTCAGGCGGGCCGTATGCTTGTTTGTCCCCTTAGTCGTATAAACTACGCTTTTCCTAGTATTATTAAACTCAAACCGCTCAATTCTTTTAGCTCACAAATATACAATAGCATAATAAACGGCGATCTATTTAGGTGTGTTGTAAATAAGCGGTGTGTAGGTCTCGGCTGCTCGTGTAGGTGCTATTTAGCCCTCAAGGTGGCGGGCCACTTCGTGACTTACCGTCGCCGCGTGCTCTTCCAATAAGAAATAAACGCCCACACCGACCGCCTTAAAAATGTTAAAATAAATAAAATGCACACGTTCCGGCTTATCTGCGCGAGCGCCTAGCCGAGGACAGCGAAGGGCAAACGCCTACTGACACGTTCGTTGCAAGTATGATATTAAACACAATTTAATTTTTTATGTTATTATTATTACACATTATTTTTATCTTATCTTATTATTTAAGTTTCTTAATGCCAGCACTTCAACTCGTGAGTGCATTTGTGTTTTATTTTTTACTAGCTGTGCCCGCGACTTCGTCCGCGTGGAATAGTGATTTTGGGCAGCATTTTTTGGATATATCTTTTGGTTTGTTTTGAATTATAAACATCTTCGTTTAGGTGAATAAGAAAAATCTTTACAGTAAATGCTTCTCTATCTACGATATTAGACGTATAGCCATCGCGGATCAAAGCCATACAGGCTGCTAGGATTACTTACACGTGGCAAATCCACATAAAGCTGACCATGCGAAAAACAGTTAATATTTAGATCCACACTTATTAATTGTCATCGCGAAACATAGGCTCACTGGAAACTGAACTCGTTTAAAACTAAACGGGAAATTGTTTGGAATGAAAGGAATCCGAGGAATAAAAACGCTATGTTTTTTTTTATATTAGCCTGCCAAAGTGCCTCTACTCTGGCTGATGGTAAGCAGTCAGTGGAATTCAGAAGTAGTGGACACCATTCCAAAAGCCAAACTACTGGTATGGTTGCCTCCACTATGGCGGCTTAGTGAGATGCTTCTTCACGCCTCGCTTAAAAGGCCCAAGATGAAAGTTAGGTGGGAACACATGCGCTGGTAAAGAGTTCCAGGCTTTAATTGAGCGACAAAAGTATAAAGTGCTGAACCGTTTGGTTCGAGACCCTTTAGATTGCACTGTGAAAGGGTAGCACTTCAGTCCCGCACGTGTCGTTCTGGATAAAAAGGGAGAGGGTAGAATTAATTAAAAGAGCTGTTGAGAAGACTCTCCGTGGTAAAGGCGATAGAAGACGGCCGTTGAGGAGGCGATGTCTCTTCGCAGCTGTAAAGGCTCAAGGGTCTTAGGCCTCCGGGCTTCCATGATACGGACTGCTCGCAAAAGGCCCCCGTACCGACTCGAAAATGGTCGCCGGGTCCCACTATCCGGTCACCAACCTGCACGACGAACCACTTCGAGATTATGCGCAACCTGGTGGGGTAGTCTCTTTTTTTTGGTTAGGTCTAATTGGGCCCCTGTACAATGCCGCGGGCGGCCAGCGGCACCACCGTTTATACGGGTCTCCCTGGCCGGCGGGTTGACCCACACCACCCACACAATGACTCCGCGGATACTCAGCTGGTCCCACACATGCTGCGAGGTTTGTCATCTCTGCATCAGTTGGGCCTCCGGCTCTCGCGCTTACCGAACGAAACGCAATAATATGGATACTATTACTCTTACGTCGAAAACTATGAGAGGGTAGTACATCCCTGGTCCATCCGAAGTATTTACATTTTAATAAAGAAATAAGACGTGTTAACCTAACTTAAAAACAAACTACGCTAAGCTAAATACATACCACATTTATGACGTGATTATTTAAATTAGCATAACTTTTTTATTTATAAACCGATTGACATGAAACAAACACTTAATGTTCAGTGATGCTGACCACAATGTATCAGCGAAAACCATATTTAAATCTGATAAGCCGTTTTTGAAATTAGCGTGAACAAACGCACAGACAAACAGACAAACAGACAAAAATTGTAACAATCATTGTTTTGGGTTCTATTTGCGTTGATAAAGGTCCCAATAATATTTTTCTCATATATCTTCCATGTACAGACAGCGATCGGTTACATTTTTATTATATGTATAGATAGCTGTTGCCCGAGACTTCGTTCCCGTGAAAATTCAGATGTGTGCCTGTATGAGAATATTTCTTACCTAATCTTACGGCAATCGTACATTGTACATTAGTAATAAATATCAGTATAATCCGTCTAAGGCGAATCCGATTTAAATCTATTCATCCGCTACCCCTAAAACAGACGAAATTTTGCGATATTTAACGAAACTTGGCACTCCTAGTTTCAAAAACTGTATTATGTATTATGGGTTCTAGAATTCGGATAAACATACTTAAATACTTTTATTTTTGTAAATAGATACATATTATACATATAAACACCCAGACCAATGCAAATAGACATGTTCATGCTACAAATATTTGCACTGAGCGGGAATCGAACCCACGACCTCACAGTCCATACACAGTACCACCGAAATACAGAGGCAGTCGATTTCCCCCTGACTTTCCCCTCCCTTTCCCCTGACTTCTCCCTCACTTCCCCCGCACTTTCCCCTCACTTCTCCCTTCCTTTCCTCTTCCTCCCACTCCCTTCCCCTCCCTCCAAATTTCAAGTCGCCAACTTCAAAAGCAAAGATTTTTCCATACAATATTTCATCCCTTATTTCACTCCTATAAATCCACCCCAGTAAAAAAAAATTATGAGCGTATTTTTCATTTAAATAAAAGTATTCCAAAACAAAATTTCAAAGCTGTAACTTAAAAAATGAAGACGTTTCGTACAATCGATTTCATCCCTTTTCATACACTTAAGGGTTGAATTTTTAATAACCCTTTCTTTGTACACTTCTAGACATTAAGACAAACACACCCTCCAAATTTCAAGTCGCTACGACCAGCGGTTTAGGCTTTACGTTGTTTGTCAGTCAGTCAGTCAGTCAGGACAAAGCCTTTTATAATATGTATGAATGTATGGATTAGACGTATATCCATCAGGGATCAAAGCATACAGGCTGCTAGTAATGCACGTGATAGAGCCACATAAAGCTGACCGAAAAACAGCTAATACTTAGATCCACACCCACAACTTTTAGTGTCTTACCTTTACTTTAATTACTTAATTAGTTAATTACTTTAATTAGTCATCGCAAAACATAGGCTCACCGGAAACTGGACTCGTTTAAAACTAAATGAAAGACTGTTTAGAATGACAGGAATCCGAGGAATAAAAACACTATTCTATTCTAACGCTATTCCGCAACCTGTTAAAATATCTGCTTCTATAAGATTTCGTAGTAAATTAACGAATGTGATTCTTTAAATTGGCATAACTTTTTTATTTATGAACCGATTGACATGAAACAAACACTAAATGTTAAGTGAAGCTTACCACAATATATTAGTGAAAACCATATTTAAATCGGATAAGCCGTTTCTGAGATTAGCGTGCACAAACGCACAGACAAACAGACAAACAGACAAAAATTTTAAAAATCATTGTTTTGGGTTCTATTTGCGTTGATATAGGTCCCAATAGTATTTTTTCTCATATATCTTTTATGTACAGACAGCGATCGGTTACATTTTTATTATATGTATAGATAACTACATAATATATAAGTCCAGGTTTTCTCCCGGCGCGTTTATCATTGCCGTATGTCAGTACTTTTTTCTTTTTTATATATATTAGCCTACCAAAGTGACTCCACCCCGCCTGATGGTAAGCAGTCAGTGGAATCCAGAAGTGGTGACCACCATACCAAAAGCTATCGTCTTAAACTGCTGGTATGGTAGCCTCCACTATGGCGGCTGCGAATGGGGTTAGGGGAAAGGAATGAGGGAGGTGAGGAAAGAGGAAAGGGGGAAATTGGGCCTCCGGCACTCTCACTCACCGAACGAAACGCAGTAGTAAAGACTACTACTCTTAAGTCGATCTTCTATGAGAGGGTAGTACTTCCCCGGACGATCCGGCCCATTCATGCTGAAACCAGCGTGGATCTACTACCGTCTACTGTAGTACTGTTCAAGATAAACTTGAAAAGTACAAATTATGAATTTAAAAAGTCACATAATGCTTTAAATACACTCAAGCACAAGCATAAGACGTAAGTACAGTAACCAGTGCACCAATTACACAATGCATTTCTATTAGTTCGTTTTTTTATATTAGCCTACCAAAGTGACTTCAGTTTACCTGATGGTAAGCAGTCAGTAAAATCCAGAAGTGGTGGTTATAATTCCAAAAGCCAACTTCATAAACACCTGGTATGGTGGCTGTCATAATGGCGGCTGGGCATGAGGTAAGTGAAGGGAATGGAGGAGGTGAGGAAAGAGGAAAAATTTTGAGATATGATTCAAGAATTCTTGGATGGCAGAGGTTTACTTGTATCTCCTCTCTTGCAGTCGATAAAAGAGATTTTATTTACATACATGCATAGCTTCACGCCATTTATCTCCGAAAGGGTTGGCAGAGGTGTTTAACCACCCACTTTTCGCAATTTTTTTTATTTTTGATCCCATGTAATAGAGGTTAGCCTGTTGCCATACATCGGGCTCAATTCCAGACTCCGGGCTAATAACGGGTGGCGCAAAAGTAAAGACCCTATTTGGTTCAGCTATAACATTTTTTCTAAATTAGAAAACTAGATTTAGATTTTTTTAAATGTATATTTGTGCCATTAAATTTCGTACCATTAGGATTTAAAGATGATGTCTTTTAAATGGTGACCTCCAGAGTTGATACACATTTGAGCCCTATTTATGACATTTTGCATAACTTGCCGTAACACTTCCTGCGATATGTTCGTTATTTCTTGACGAATGTTTTCTTTTAGAGCTGCGAGAGTCTGTGGCTTGTTCACATACACCCGAGATTTCAAAAAACCCCAAAGAAAGAAGTCTGGACTGGTCAGATCGGGTGATCTTGCAGGCCAAGGCAAATCGCCAAAACGAGAGATAACTCGGCCTGGAAAAGCGTCCCTCACTAAGTCCATAGTGTCGCGCGCTGTGTGTGCCGTAGCGCCGTCTTGTTGAAACCAGATGTGCTCCAGCCCCAATTCGTCCAAACTGGGTATCAAAAACTCACGTAACATGGTTCTGTAGCGTTCTCCAGTGACAGTAATCGCATTGCCTCCAGCGTCTTCGAAAAAATAGGGTCCGATCACTCTGTCAACACAGATGCCACACCATACAGTAACTTTTAGTGGGTGTAGAGGTGTTTCTTGAATAATGCGCGGATTATCAGTGCCCCAGAACCGAGTATTCTGCTTATTGACATGCCCTGAGAGATGGAAATGCGCTTCGTCACTCATAACCAATTTTGAAGGAAAATCATCCTTTTCAAGGTTGAGGTTTATGACGCGCTGGCAGTAATCTAGACGAGCTCGGTGGTCAGCAGGCAGCAGCTGATGAGTCATTTGAGTTTTATACGGGAACATCTTTAAGTCTTTCACCAAAATACGCTGCAGGGTCCGTCTGGAAATGCCCAATTGCGTGGCACGTCGCCTCGTTGATGTTTCTGGACACTCTTCCACATCTTCGCGCACAGCATCGATATTTTCAGCTGAACGGCCTGTTCTTGGTCTCCCAGACTTAGGTCTATCCAATGTTGAGCCAGTTGCTTCAAGGCGTGTGGCAAAGCGTCGAATTGTGCGACCAATCGGTGCCGGACGGTGGGGAAATCTTCGACGAAATTCACGTTGTGTTCTTATCACTGATGAATTATTCCGTAAGAACATTGACACAATTATTCCACGTTCTTGGGGAGTAAAACGGTCCATGTTTATTTTCAGTGTATTTTACATTTGTTCTCTACACAATTTTCAACAACAGAATGACAGAAAATGTCATATATAAAAAAAAAAAGTATTTTCTTTAGTGCCAGTACTTTTGCGCCACCCAGTACTGAGAATTTTACACCGAACCACAGAGGCAGTCTGAGATTTTATTTCTCTAAGTTATATTTTATTATTCTTTAAGTTGTTATCTTTTTCTATATAATTTTGTTTCTTTACTCAGTATTAAGTTACACCAATTAAGAATTTTACAATTCATAAATGAGAGACAACAATAATACTTATACTACTTATATTATTTTAAAACTGAAGACGATGACAGGATGTAATTAACATCAGTAATTTGCACACAATCGTTACTAATAAGAATAACACACAAAATAAAAAAATATTAAGCTCTAACAAACCGATGCTTCCACGTCATGTAGTTTCAAATGCGTTAAACGTAATGCTTTATATCTTCATCCGGCAATATTATACAATTAACTTCTTTAAGTGGTGTATTTACCATAATGGGTGCACGGATTACGTAGGCTTTAATTAATTAACTGCTTTATATTTCCTATATTAAATGCTTTATAGGATAATAAGATTTTGTTAAGAAAGAATAATGCCTTCCTCGCGATTATCACCAACCAAAATAATTATCGTTCGCATCTGTTTTTAAAGCTGTATCTACAGTTACGACTGAAACGAAAAGAAGTTTTTTTATCCTATCTGTTGCAGGATAAGTAGACTTTTAAAAGGTTTACCAGGCTCTACTGTTATACTGTTATTTTTATCTTTAAGCGCCTCTAAGCAGAATCAGGTAAGTAATTTAAAGTTATAAAGTGAAGAGGTTACGAGATGTTTCTTTCTTTATTATTGTCTGATTTAACAAATTAGTTTGCCTACCTTCAGGTTCGAAACAATTTCTTTGACCCTATAGGCAATGAAGACGATTAATTATCTAATGGGATTGTTCTAAAAAATAAAATAAATAAATTGTGCTCAGTGTACGTTGTGCTCTTGTGGCGTGTGCCCGCGGCAGGTGCGTACGCGCAGACCGGTCCGCACTCGCCGCGCAGCGCAATACCGCACAATGCAGCACAAGCACACTCTGTACTTAACAACGACTACGTTACGTTACACTATAGCTCTACATTATGAAGTAACTATAAAACACATAGTCATAAAGCTTAGAATATAGAAAGAATGTTCTGAATTTTATAAGAACATTTAGTTTTCATAGCAAATATTGGGGGCGCTGATCATTATTGTAAAAATACACTAATAGTGTAAAACTATATGCTTGACTTTGTATTTATGCATTGCAATAACATTTAAACATTAATTATATACTTGTTGTAAGAAATACTTGCCAACAGCCAACCTGATAAGACGTGATTATTGTTGTACTTGTACCTTTATGGAGATGACGATGTTGTCTAAAGTAATGCAAAAATATTCACATTTGGTTAATTACATATTTATGAAATTCAATTGAAGATGCCAAAAGAAAATGAAATTGGTAAATGGCCAGATTGTTCCCTAACCAAAATAAAATGGGCAACAATTTTAAAAATTTACAATTTTCGGTGACTTACGACTCAAGGGCCAAAAATACAGGTTATACCTATTTCCTGTTAAAGTAATTTTATCTGTGTGTAGGTAGCCTTCAATATATTTATAACTAGTTTCCCGCGACGCGGTTTCACCCGCGTCTTAGCTTGTTGCTCTGCGCCTGTCACCAGTAGTGTGATGTTACATAACCTTTCTCAAAAACTAAGTGCAAAAAGAATTTTTTAAATCCGACTGGTAGTGCCAGAGATTAGCTCGTTCAAAGAAACAAACAAACTCTTTCGCTTTATAAAATATGATCTATAGATATTTTAATACTTAGTTATTTTATTTGGATATATAATTTAAATAAGTCTCTGTAATATGGTGATACCGAGATCACAAAGAATAATCGACGGTTTATTATTATTAACCCTCGACGCAAAAACGACGGAGTGTTATAAGTTTAACGTGTCTCTGTGTGTCTGTCTGTGTCATCATCGTAGCTTTCGAACGGATGAACTGATTTTGATTTTGTTTTTTTTTTTGTTTGAAAGGTGAATTAGTCGGGAGTGTTGTTAGCTGTGTTTGATGAAAATCGGTCAAATATGACCAGTGCCACGAAATAGCGGATTTCATATTTTTCACAACTCCCTCAATATGGGTATCAAATTAAAGGGCTTGACTAGTAGAATAATAAACACTATGTAGAAGGTTTTTTTAAATTTTTAAATTTATATGTTATATCCTTTCTGATAAAATCGAGTGAATTAACAATGGTGAAAGAATCGTAAAGTACTTGGTATTATGTTGTACTACCCTTAAAATAAATTGTCGTTCGTTGTGGCTGTTCGATGTTATGAATGTCAAGAGAATAAATTTGGAGACGAGCTTTGTAGCTCATTGATTATGCTTGTAACTGTTCCAGGCTTACTAATTCCAGTGAGGAGGCCTTCTATTATATAAAGAAGGCATGAGCATTGATAACCACGCTTGAATGCGTGGCTATTTTAGATTTATATTTTTTCAAGTAAACTTTGTAAACTTTTCTTACGAATTTGTTTAAGACCGTTTTCGATGGATGAAAATAAGGCAGTAGTATTGTTATACGTGTAGATGCATTTTTTTTTTGAAATATCTTTACATTTATTTAAATGAGTCTTCTCGACTGTAATTGTCACATCCATAAATTGTATAATAAAAATATCGAGCCCATAATAAAATATTATAACCACGCGAACTGTATTTCTTCTAACTAACCCTTTATCTACAAAAGTTCACACGTGTAAAATAATCGAATTATATATTATTTTACAGCTTTATTAAATATGAACGACGTATCTGCATATGTTATTCGGGAAAATGAATCTTAATCTAAATGAGTTACAAACGTTTGTCCTTTAACCCAGAGTATACACTGTCTTAAGTTGGTTTTTCTTAGGGAGCAGTACCTATGAATAGGTAAAATATTGCATTGATGTAAAAAATATAAGATATTGTGATATGCTTTTGTTATATCATTAAAAAAATACGCTAAGGAGTCTCCAAAAATTAAATTGTTACCGTTGCCTTCATGTTACACATAATGTTAATATTTTACAGAGGTGGAGCACAGTGAGACCGCTAATGTGTTACATTATTTAAATTATGCGGTTATACAACTTAGCAAAAGGTAGACCGCATGCTCGCCTGCCACTTTTGACAGTAAAAAATACAACATTATCATCAAAATATAGATTATTACATAATGCATACAATTGTTAAAATATTATTTTGTCTCTATTATATTTAAAGGCATTTAGATTTCTTCTCAAAGGCTTTCGTATGCATGACTGCATGACAGGTTTCAATACGATGTTTTCCTACACTTCTTTTCGTCAGAAGCAGAGACGCTTGCAATAATTCCATTGCATGTGCATGGGCAGAGCATGAATATAAACACGCATTAGTTAACTATCTCTATGGGTATTTCATTACGATTCATTAAGATAATGTTTGAGCTAAACTGTTTATTCCAACGCCTAATAATTACAATTACAAAATTAATTTTCGGTTTCACGGTGATCATAAGTGTCCACGCGATAAAAGGCCTCATTAAAAATAAAAAAGTGACTTAAAGTGTGTACTAAGACGACGCCGACTGTGGTGCTCTTAAATCCGCCAATCCGGTTTCGAAGCGTCGACCCCTCGGCCTCGTTTGTTTTTTCATTCGCAAAACTGTCTTATTTACGTTAATTAAGTGAAGTATAAGTTCGTGACTAGTACTGTGGGAGAACTGCGGAAAGACGACGAGAAACGTGTCGCTGCTGACTGTTCTTTGTCATAAGAGTGGTTTATTTTCCCCACACAATACCCGAGCTCGTAGTTTTGCCGTCCCATTAAATACAATATACTCGTTATAACCGATAATGAAGCTGTTACTTTCTTCATTATAACATGTCCTTTCAGCATGCCTATTTATCATGATATTTTGTCAGCCAGTGTTTTTAGGTCGCTGCAGGCAACATTTTAATAACATTTTATATTTAACCTAGTTTTCTTCTGCTATATCTTTAAAAATTTATAGACGAGTCTTTGCCTGGCATCTTTGTTTGTGTATAATTGATAAAATTACTCAATTAGAAAAGTCTAAGGACATCGCGCTTTATTGGCTTAAATTGAAGGAAGTATACGAAATGAAATGAAATGAATTTATTTGTTTAAATGTGGATACATGTCGGTGTTATAACAATAGTATAGTCTAGACTAGAAATACCATAAAAATGTATAGTAATATTTTTACAGCGTTTTTGATTAGCAAGTCAGTGCTGTGCTTCTGCTGGTTAGTTTCAGTGTAATAGTTGCAGATGGTATTGAAAATATTTTTTTGGTTTTTCCCAGTTGCAAAATATAACATAATATTTATTTTATATTAGCATCAGGCTAAAGCATAATCTATACTTATTATATAAAGTGAAAGAGTTTATTTGTTTGTTTAAATGCGCTAATCTCTGAAACTACCAGTCGGATTTGAATATTTCTTTTTGTATATGATTGCCCAGTTCTTGAAGACGAACTTCTTCAAGGCTTAAACTTATAGGCTATCAGTGGCGAAGCGTCCATATATCACGATTCCTGCCGGCTTCCCTTTTAAATCATGTCCTGACCTCCTTATACCTATCACTAGTCTACTCAAAGACTAGGTAACTAGCCTTCCGAAACTATTTAAATCCCACCGGCTTCCCTCCTCGGAATAGTGACTCTTCGCTACTGTAGGCTATGTAACATCACGCTACTGGCGACGGGAGCAGAGCTGTATTGCTTAAAGCTCTGACGCGGATAAAACCGCGCCGTCTAAAGCTAGTTTAAAATAAAGGTAAAATACACAACGACTCTTGTTGCTTCTAAAGCCCGTGATGGGCGGTTACGTACCAGATGGGCCGCTTGCTTGACTGCCACCAACAGTGATTAATTAATGATATTAGGTACCTTTCATTAATCATCCATCAGTCAGGAGAGATTAAAAATTAATCGGTGTATTACTTTATTACAAATCACTTAAAAATGTTCCCCTCGCGAATTAATTAAGATGATAACAAGCTCTTAATAATAAACTTTTTTAAACCTTTTGCATCGTAATAAACAACATTTCGTTATCGTATGAAGCTATTCCGAAAACCTCGACTTTCTTTTAACCGAAGTTGAAAATATTTTATGTGCACTAAGTTCTTTAGTAATGAGGACGCCGTTTTACAGCCAGTCAATGTGACTTATGGTGGTCGGAGCATGTCTTATAACAGTTATTATTTGCCTGAGGGCCACACAAATTATAGAATAACAGGTCGGCGAAACGAAGCACAATACGTTTTTTACCGGTACTGTGTTACCCCAAGGGAAGTTGCATTTACTTTGTATTGTTCGAGTGCGGTGTTCGTGAATAATGAACGATATTTTTAATATTGTAGAGAGTTATGAACTCTATGGCTTTAGCACTTTTAACTGACTATAGTTATTTAGCTGTAACAGTTAATTTGAAACTGGCTGTTGCCCTCATGAATGTCAGTTATAACTTATAACACATTTTCATACAAACTTTCATCCCCTATTTCAATCCCTTCAAGCCATTTTTTCGCGATAAAAGATATTTAATCTCTAGTCTATCTCTACACTAAATTTCATCAATATTGGTTTAGTGGTTTAGGCGTGAAAGAGTAACAGAGAGACAGACAGAGTTAATTTCGCATTTATAGTATTAGTATGGATAGTATGGATAAAATGTTCAAAAATTCAATATTAGTGTAAGGTTTTCTTGTACTTTAGAGACTTATCATTTACAGCACAGTAAAAGAACATTACTTACCTTGATATTATAGTTTTTGATCCTACTAGGAAACAAGCACTGTGTCGTGGCAAAGACGATTGATTATAGAACGAGAATCGGCGTCTGAAATCGTATACTTATCATCTTAATGTACGTCGTCGTGCGCAATACAAAAACTAATAGGTCCCCAGTACTCTTACTGGTCTTAACATAAAACATATTTGTAGTACATACAAGTGTAATTAATTACTTTTAAACTAACTTACCTGCCTTTGAAAGCTTTTCATAAACATAAATAAAACCCCGTTTCACGCAATCTCGTTTTCGTTCTTATAATAACTATCTGCTTCTTTCTAAAAGCTATCTTGAAATTTTAATGATAAAATATTTAAAATACCTATGATAGTATGGGATATGTACGACACAGTTTAATATCGCAAAATTATAGCTTTTAACCGAGAACATGTACGTAAAGTAACAACCGTTTTATGTATAATGTTTAATTTAATATCATCCGTAGTAATTGTGAACAACCACTAACTTTAAATTTTATATGGTTACTAGCTTTTCCACATAACTTTCTTCTCACTAATAAAAGATTCACCAGAGTACGTACGGGCTTAACATATTATATAGCTATGTCACAGAATAGATTACAGTACCTTACCACTCTCGTATTCAAAAAATATTAAACATTGATTGAAGACTAACTCCCAGTTTCTGAACGGCTGACCAACGAAAAATTAACTAATCGCTTGTTAAATCTCGTGTGAAGTACCGGTAAGTAAGGTTGCTAAAAGCATGAATTATCCATGGTTTTAGCATGCTTTTCGGTACTTAACATGAGATTGCCGCTATAACTGTATCTATCATAATGCTTACCATCAGGCAGAGTAGTCACTTTGGTACGCTAATATAAAAAAAGATAAAAGTGTCCTGTTCCTTCTAGAGACCGTGATGCTGTATATGTGTGTATTTTTATTCGAGTTTTTCATTAGTATAAAACTAGATTGTGCATCTTAAGCCTTCGTATTAATAAACTCAGTTACGACCATAAACGAGTGTACCTTAAAGACTATCATTTTTAACATGCCTTACAGAGTCTTTAATTCTTTATTGTAGACACATAAAATAAATTTAGGTACATTTTTTTTTTTACAAAATATCAGACGTACTAACTACTAACGCCTAACTAAGCCTAACTTAATAGTGAGTTTTCTACCAGCACACCTTAAAGGGGTAGAGAAAAATATTAGTGTGGGAACAAATTAGGTGTTACTACAACAGAAAGATAAAAATGAGAAAAATAAACGAAAAACATTTTTTTAACATATTATAATGTCACCACACTTGTAATGAAAATATGCATGTTTGGATATACAAGTTTAGAGATCACCACTGCTGGACACAGGTCATTCCCAAACGGAAAAGTTTGCTATACTTACCAAGCTCGGAGAGCAGTTTCGTTAGTGCAGCAAAGTGATCTTTAGTAGGGACCCAATAATGCGCTGCGTTTTACCTGTTTTGACATTTTAATACTTTAGAACGTTCGTATACGGTATTGGTTCGAAATTAATAAGCAGTTGGCATTTACAACTAGTTCCAACTGGGTGGTCTAGTAACACGTTCTTTGTACTAACTTTATAGTCATTTAATACGCACATCATAATAATATTATCTCGATTTGGTGTCATCTCGTTTAAAGTTGGACCACCGCCTTACTTGGAGCAGAACGAATTTATTTGTTTACTGACTAGTATCGGTAAAGACCAAGACTTACAAATAAAAATATAAATAATTGCGGTATGCTCTATGTGTGGTCTATCGGTAAAGGTTACGCTAAGTGAGGTTCAATTTTACTTTTAATAATGTGGTGTACAAATTTCAACTCAAATATGGACTTTGGTGTTTGTAATGCGCTATTGGTATTTACTATAATAATAAGAGGTTTTACGCCTCATGAGTGGCTACGTCGCAATTTAGTGTACATATTTCGTTGTTTTCAATTTTTATCATTTAATCTTAGCTATATTCAAAAAATATGTTCTGCTAACTAATAGAACTTTAATTTAATTTTCTCTAACTAATGCTTTGACTGTCACATGTCACTATCGCCTCAACGCCCTGCACCGCAACGGTGATACAACGAGGAGGTTATTAAAGTTGTAAAGCAATTTACAGAACAAGATCCGTCAAAAATATATTTGCTAATGTAGTATCTTTGCAGTGTATATAATATATATATAGAATTATATAATAGTCTATAATAGAATCTATATAATCTATACAAAATAATCATCGTAACATTTCGCGTGAACTTTTCTTATTTCTGCATTTTGCATATAAACCGTCATTATATCTTGATTTCCACATGAAGCATGAGCGAATATCCTCGGTGTTTATCGAAATTGCATGACAACTCGTGATTCAATGTTTCCTGTCAGTATTTACTGACATCAGTTACGCCTCTCTGCGTATTTTCACAACTTCCTTGATACATTGTCAAGCTATAATTTTTTTACCATTAATCACTTGAAACACGTTTAAAGAAGGAGGGAGGTATCTATTATCTAGAATAAATAATGAAAGTCATTATCAAAGTAATTTCAAACCGAAGAAAACGTTGTGACTGCTAAAAAGTAGATATCGAATAGGCAAGCCTTATGCGTAACTTATTTTTATTGGCAACAAAAAACATAACACCATTTTCTTGACATTTTAAAGATAAGACGTAATGATGAAGCATGCAGGTATCATTCTTGCAGTCAAACAAGTATAAACACTTAACACATCTGTGGAGGTAGGTATGTATCACGTTGACTTAAAAGTCAGTGACTCAAAATAAATATAAATATTTAAAGCAAAGTCATTGGCTTTAACAAGTATTGGAAATGATTTTATCTGGATGGATGCAATCCAAAACCCACAGTGGCATTGCACTGCACAATAATTTAGCACAATAATGAGTGGGTGCAAACTTCGTAATTCTACAAGCTAACCCTTTTCGACTTTGTGTTGCCAGGCTTGTTACAAGAAGATCCCGCCAGATGACAAATAGTTAATACAAAATCTTACTAATAAGTTACATCAGTTACGGATACACGATGCGATGAGAACCTATTTTTGTATTTAATAGTATTAATAATATAAAATAATAATACGTAATAAAAAAAATATCAAGTAAAGTCAGCTGGCTATTAAAGCGATGTATAGCAAATGAGTATTGTTTACTAAATAAGAAATTTTAATTCCATGGTACATCGTATTCTTTACATGTTGGCAACACAGGTATAGGCGCCAAGTTGACACTCTCCATGGTACTGGTATGACTTAGTGTACTATGTCTTTCCATGTTTAGAAATGCTGCAATTACTATATTCTGTAAGAATTTGAAATGTGATAATCATTGTGACTATTTCTCCCGCGATTCTGAGTAAAGTTATACGTATGACAACACTACAACTTGGCGCCAGCGTAGCGGCTACTGGTATTAGTGGCGTCTCATCACGAACTACCTTAATTTCATACGCTGCAGAACAAATTGAAGCTTCATCCCAGAAGCTTGCTCTCATCTTTTAAATTAAAGCCTTTAATACACTACGGTCTTGATATGGAATTAGAAAATTTAATGTGATCTTAATAGGTGACAAGTATTACTAACTTGAAAGTGTTTTTCATTTATCTTTCATACCTATTTATTCTGTTATTTTAACTGTGGCCGTCTGAATAGAAGGTATCAGTCGAGCCGTCGCCGTCGGAATCCGGGCGAGCAGTATCACACCAGCTATGAACAATCTAAATTGTCTTGTTCTAATCATGCCTAATAAATTCATATATAACTTTCAAACACTGCGCCAAAGCGCCATGTTCATTAGTTTCTCCTTATAAAAGCGTGGCGGTACAGTAGTCTATCGGAGATATTACGGGTCTAAATATTTCAAGATTTTTTGCAGCTAGATACAATTTTAGCCTCGTCCAACGCATATATATTACCCTTCACTTGGCTCATTGTAATTAGAAATAATAACAATATGTTATTATTACTAATTACGATTTATCGTCGTATTCTATGCGTGTATGCTCTGAATCTATTATGTAATTTATGAGACATGTTATTTATAAGCATATTAAAACTCAATTTTATTTTTGAATGCTTGTATCAATTGATGGAATTTACATAGTGTACATAATTATATTAGATAATAGTACCCGTATTCTACCGCTATGCTTCACAGCAGTAAATAACTCTGGATCAAAAATAGCTCCTCTCATTGAAGCTGCGCCCTTTACAAGTCACAATCTTTCAGTTATGATAAAAACTAAATTCTGCGACTAGAATTTACTGCAGTACTTTAAGCATCATTCATTAGAACACAGGTGCAAAAAAGTGAAGACATCTTAACATGTATAAAAACAACCATAGTAATCGGCTTATTGTTAACCACAACCCCGACATCTATCTATATAAGAATATTAAAAGGGCAAACCGCTACCCTTTAAAATGACAATTGTTGCGAATATTGTGTTAAAAGGCAAACAACTTCAACAAAGATTTAAGCTTGAACATATCAATCAACGAGAGAACGTCAGTCTGAGACTTTTGAACAAAATATCGGAACGTACGGCGTGATTTCAGAGTCCTCACGCATTGCCACACGTGCGATCATCTTTATACATATCACCCAGTCCTTGAAGACCTATAGCATCGTAATATCTTAATGCTTTTAAAGTTTTAAATAAAATTGTGATGTAGGTTTATAGAGAGGCGGCAGGATCTAATTCTCGGTCGAGGCATCACGTCACGATTCAAGGATGCTACGTAAGTATGTTTAATAAATTACTTCGTGTATTAATTTTATATAGATTTATTTAGAAACTTGAGCTATGTTGTGGTGAATTGTACATAATAAAATAAATAGAATCCACAACGCATGAGCGAAAAAGTAAAGGTGCAAGAGGACCAATGAACCAAGTCTGTCCAGGACCGACCAAAGTAAAGATGCTTATGGAAGGCTGAAATAAGGACGATGATGTTCGAAACTTGACGCATTTTTCACATGATCGTGAAGAATTAATGTATAATTATTTAATTGTATGTGAAGCAGCCCTAAAGCAAGGCGCGCGTGCGCGAGAGCCTGGCAGTAGGCGAGCTGCGCACGACCGTGCATAAATTAGAAATGACGTCCGTCGCCGCAACATCCCTACATGCCTACCATAGTGTGCCACGTTAAGAAATATCACGTATACATCTGATATGCAACGACTTCTAACATTATAGACGAGTTAAATTGATGCGGCTCATTTTGATGAGCAGTTGCGTATCAACGTTAAATTTGAGTTCGGTACAGTAATTATTTTACGCAATCTGATGTTGAATTGCTGATGGTCAGCATATGTAGTTGCGAAATAATAATATGATTTTCATTATGTATGTTACGTAGTCAAAATCATATAAATGTTTCACAACTTCTTTGGGCTTCATATAGGATTTTTATTTATTTACACAAAGTACACCCAGACTCGGAATAAATATTTATGAATCACACAAAGTTTTGTCCCGTGTGGGATCGAACCCACAACCTCGTGCAAAGCCAGTCGCTTGCGCTCCCAATGCACCACGTAGGCAGTCAATTTGACTCAGTTTTCAAAAGAGATTTATTCGACTACGACTTCAGACTTCTTGTTTAGTTTATTTATAAAAAACTTCAATGTTTCTGTTTACTGAGGTCGTACATTCTTTCTCAGATTTAAGAATAGTATTGTCATTAAGATTGGCATAAAATACCGATCACAATAAAATGGTCAATGTCTTGATGATGATTCACTAGACCATATTTTCTTTGAGTGTCCTAATAATAATCGGTCTTTTAATCTGAATAATGTCATTCTACAAAAATTGAATATTTTCCTTCTTATCAATTTTCATTCGCTTTTAACTTATAACTCTCCGAAGTTCCAGTACATTCTTTAAAAATTTGTTAACGATAATAATATAAGATTATAATAATACATTTAGTTTAGATCAGTGTTTCTTGTTGCTGTTTAGTTTTTGTGCGTAATAATGTTATTGTATATCTCATAATAATCACATATAACCATTATTGTAAGTTCGTTCTTTTCATTAAATACTCATTATTGTGAGTTATTGTTTTTTTTTATTTTTATTTATTTGTTTTGTGTTTGTCGCCTGTGCAAAATTGAGTTAATAACTGATTTTCTGTTCTAATTAATCTACTACAATGTCATTGGCAGAATTAGTCGATTTTGCTCGGCTCAGTTGACAGAATAAAAAAAGAAGATACGAAGAAAATGGTCAATATTTTATGACAGTATAAATAAACCTCATGCAACGTTATGTTACAGTGCAATTAACGGTAATACGACTATAAACGATTAATGTTGCAGCCTTTCTTTAGTAAATAAGTACCTACCTATTAAAAATCTTCTCCGTAATTATAGTAATTTTATTATCCTGGATCTAGACGGGCAAACTAGTCACATGAAAAATTACAGCCAGAATTTGCTTTAAATTGTAGTTTATGCACCAGCAGCGGTTGTCGACGCACGTCTCCGATTGCCTTTGTCACCTGAAAAAGAAGAAATCGATTAAATTTCTTAATACAAACAAAAAGGTTTTTTTTGTTTAGTTAAATAACAATTTTAAATCAAGGCTTCAAAGCAGTCAAAAGACGCCGGGCATAGGCCTCTCCCAAGTTTTGCCACGTTACCCGGTCGTAAGACACTGTCATCCATCGGCTATATTTACACCATTTTATATTTACTATCTATAAAATATGCTATTATTATAATATTCGTATAGTTATGGTGACATATATCAGACTGCACGTAGCGTCTGAGGTCCCACGAGACGAGGCGGTGCGACCGAAGCGACCTCCGCGCTCCTGCCTCGCAGACCGCACACCCGAACAACAATGTGGAGCCAATTTACTACCTTTTGTTTTACTTCCTTTTGTATTATTAAAGAAGTTGTTACTTTAAATAAATTTTTCATGCATAAGAGCGCGCAGTATTGTAAAATTTTGATTGAGAATCAAATGTCTTTAAACCTAAACCTAACCTATCCTCTTTTGTAACTTTTTAATAAAAATCCAGCATATGAAATATTGTTTTTGTAAAGATACCAAAAATTGGTAATTATCCTTAGTCACCCTCTAAAACATCTACAGACTAAAACGATTGAGAAAATGTTTACGCGACCACCATATTACATTAGTAATAGGAAAAAACTCTTAGTACTCATAATACGATTAAGTATTAATATTTTGTCACTGTTACAAGGCTGTGCTCACATGTCGTTTTTTTTAACAGCATGCGAGTGCAACCGTGAGTAGACGTTAGTCTAACAACTACGTTGTTGCAATTGCTAAATAAAGAAATTCTTTCTTTATCCGTACATCTAAGTAACGAGAAGCCTCCGAAATAAAGTAGCCACAGATTGTATCAGTAACATGCTTTGTGCGCCACGCCATGTTAATAGTTTTCAGTGGGCAGATATCAGTATGTATAATGTACTCTATGGTACGTAACACGCGTGTCTTTAAAACAGTTACTTATTTTTGTCATAGCAACAATTATATTATCTGTATTTCAAAAAGGAAAGCTCTAAAAAAAAGTGTTTATTATTATGTAAATAAATACCGGCTATATTACACATATTGTTTTTTATTCAAATAATGTTGTGTGTAATAATTTGAAAACAAAACGTAAATAAATTAGTTAACGGAGACAAACGGTTCAACTGCTTGAAATATAATATTTGTACGCCATATTATAATTCACACATTATATAATACACATAGGTAATAATAATAATATTCTACCACATTCACACAGCGCCATCTAACCCCAAATTAAGCAATTATATTTGCTTGTGTTATGGGTACTAAACAACTGATATACTACTTATATACATTTTTTTTTGTAAATACATACACATTATAGATAAATTACACCCAGACACAGAACAAACATTCATGCTCATCACACAAAGATTTGTTCTGAGTGGGGATCGAACCCACGACCTCCAGCTTAGCAGTCAGAGTCACTAACCACTAGGCCAACAGGCCAGGCAAATAATAAGTAATGTTAAATGAGGAAATTTAGTTCTCACAGCAAACATCAAAGGCGCTTTTTATTTTCATATTAATATCCTGTCATTTGAGACAAACGCACGTTAGCGGTAGAACTTTGAGTAACAACAATCAGAGGCCCGGCAGGCGGCATCAGTCCATCCAGCGGGTGTGCTTCGGTCGCGAGCGAGGCGCGGGCGGCGCGTGCCTGGGAACCGGCGGCGCGCGCGCGTTCTCACGGCCTCGCTGACCTGAGCCTTCCCTACACCTCCCTCCCTTCCCCTCTTCCACTCCCCGCTACCTCTTTCGCCCCCTCACTAAGTCGTGCCACACCGAAACTGCCTTTCCTTGCGCCTCTCTGTGTGAGTAACCGCCTCCTAACGCTCACGTGCCGAGATTAATTTATTAAGACGAAGATTGAACGATGTGTATAACGTTTTTAATGCATGTTCAATAATAGAATTGTTGAACATAAATGTATGGATGCATTCCATTTGTGTAGCGACGGTATAAGTATTTAGCGATTTTGTGAACTAACCTCATCCCCCTACCCGCTTACCAAGTAGGTATATATAACCAGCGCAATCAGATGACTTACTTAATAATGGCAATCAAACCATTAAATCGGCAGGTAGCGGAAAAAACGAATAACACAGAAAGGATAGCGTCTTGTCGTAAGAATTCACTGATGAATCTGATGATGTCAAAATACTTGGGAGAAAGCTGTGGACATCAGAAGACTGAAATGATCAAGCACGTTTGTACTCGCTACATAAGTATTTGTAGCCTCTCAAAGAATTCATATTTCAACCTATAACTACATAAATATACCTAGAATTTAATTTAATTAATAACGCGAATTTAAAAGAGTAACAGGAGCATAAAAACCAAATCAATTACGTTATTTTATTTAGATAGGGCGGCACCAAATTACTTAAAACGTTATTTTTAGCGGCTAATGACTTGTACTTATGGAAAATACTATTAACTACATATTTAAGTTATAGGTAAGTACTGCTCTTTAATGTATCATAATAATGCACTATCAAGCATGCACGCTCGAGTCGTGTACTTTTAAATAACTGCGCTGTTTCTGTAGTGATTTTTTTAGGTAAGCAGTCCGAAAAAGAATGTTACGCAGTTTCCCACGAGAGCCTCGGGTGTGTATTACCGGCTAATAGGTACAAGCAATGTTGGCTTCGAGCTTTTTGTGCCTTACGTTACACAATAAGCACAGCATTTTCTCCGGCACATCATCATTAGCACTGATGGCCTCCTAAAATGTTGTTCAGGTGTTTTATGGAAATACAGCGTATTTGTTTTTAGGGTATTAATAGTATCCTTTGTACTAGAAAATGGCTACTTTTGTGTGATATCAGTTCATAATTCGATGAGAAATCAAAGATTAAGTGCCTGCATACAGATAGTTGCAGCACAACCTCTTCGGATGCTAATATACTTGCCTTAAAAGCATTGCAAACCACTTATCATAATATGTGAGTACTATATGTATTGTAAGAATTATTTTATTTTGGTCAATTATATTAATAAATACAATATACATTTTTATGAAAATGATATGATGAGATGCTCATAACATTTAAAAGATATTTGAGACAGACATAGTAAATGTGTTTACTGGAATCTCAACAGTCGAGAGGCAACAGCGGCTAAATCGAAGTGAATAAATACAAACATAAACATAATTTGAATGCAGGATCAACGGTCACATGCAGATAGAGATATTCCAGGGTCATCTCATACCTACTTATTTATCTCCACGAGGTTATTCACGAAGGAAGGTGTGCAATGACGTGATTTCTCGCATCGTTTAATCCTAGGGTTGTCTATTCTTACATTTTATTTTCCATTAGTTTAGGTTCGTGATAATGAATAGAAAAATAATAAAAAGGGGTTGATCAATTTAATGAAGCTATTTATTATTAAGCGGATGCATTTTAAAACGTCAAGTATTTTTATTGCCTGTCCGTTAGCGAAGTGGTGCTCATTTTAGTAATAAAGTAGGTAATCTAAATCTAAATCTGTCAGGGAGACACCCAACTTAGCCAGTCGTAACTACCACTCATTGTAACTGATGTAATTTAATTGTATCTTTCTCGGGCTTACAAGAAATAAAAATCAAATTCAAAAATAGAATGGTACATATAAGATCGCTATCGATGTCATTTGGATACGTTTATTGATTCTTTATTATAGACGATAAATAGACACGTTAATAAAAAGCTTTGCGTTAAGGAGGTTTTTCTTACAAAGTCTGCAGAACTTATCGGCGCAAATGTACTCCGAGGCACGTACTACCACAGATGCAATCTATTTGTTTACGAGCCACGGTCGGCGGCTTTACTAGTTCTGATTATATTATAAAACATATTCGCCGCAACACAATCGACTACTGCGAATAAAGGTACCTTAATAAGTCTTACTCTGTTATTATGTTTACAATGGGAAGGAAAAGGACACTTAGATCAGCTATGTTCGCACAAAGAATCGTCTGTCATCATCAACTAGCGTGTCTTCTGCACCTATTGATGGCAATGAAGGGCGTAGATAAACACAGATTACAATATGACTAGGAAAGAGGTAAGAATGATTGAAGATTTTTTGCTACTGTCAAAACATTTGCTGTCCACGGACTAGAAAAACTCTAAAAGATTTGTTCTTGTGAAAATTACCACGGGCACTGTTCATTTCTTCATGCAAATATTTGAAGCTGTCATCTGTGAAACAAACGTGGTAAATCGTGTTAAGGTATTGGCTCTTTAAAAGATTTCTTCTAGTAATGATTCTCGTCGCCTAAGACTTCAAATAACTCTTGAATTACTTAGATATAAAATACAAAACTATATTACCGTAATTCTAGGATGTGTATATATTGTCGCACACTTCTTATTACATTGCAAATTATATTTGAGCTACTATTTGGAGATAGTTTACAATGCTGTAGATGTTAAAGTAGTTGATAATATACCTATAGGAGCACAATATCAATTGTATCGCGTTCATTGTTCGTTCCTCTTAAAGGTCGGTATATTAACTCCAATCGGCATTTTCACGTAATAATTTTACTTCATGAGTATCGAGTAAAGTGCCACTTGTCCTAAAGATTTACATATACATGGTACACGTAAGATATGGGAACAATAAGTTGGAACAAATGGTCAGTAGTCGAAGCACGTCTTCATCTGTAGCACGACCCATTAAAGGTAAGTATTCACTCGCGTCATTTGCGTGGAATGTACCTTAACTAGACAATGTTCTTTGGTAAGTTTTACTTAGATAATTGGAATAGTGGTTTAAATAAAACTAACAATTAAAATATAATTTTAAAAGTTTTATGTATTGTACTTTTGCAAGATATCAATAATTTTTAATCATAGTGTGATGCAAATAATTAACAGCTTTAATCGTTTCAAGCCGATATGATGAGCATAATTAATGCTGTGAATAATAACTATGCATTAACATATAATTAAAGCTAACAGAAGCTTGATCGATATAGCTAAAATATTTTAGTATTCCGTAACTAGTCAGCTGATGACAAAATTTTAATTATGTTCCTTTGTCATGGTCGTCGTGTAATGAAACATTTGCCCGAAAGGTATGATTCGGCCACTACCTTTATTAACTGATTAATTTTCTTGGGATTCAACGCACGGTGCATTTCGTGCAAAAGACTAATTCCTTATAAAGAATTATCACTTACAATCACTATAAATTAATCTACACCTTTTATTAAATGCTGTATCTCTATTTATTTGAATTTATATTAATGCAGTTTACTTTTTATGGCCAAGTAGTTATAACTTGTGTAAAACAGGTCTATTAATCATGAATAGAGCATATAGCATAATATGGTTATCATTGAAAATGTTTAAAAATAAAGTAGAGACTTTTTTACATAATATATTATATTCGAACATTATGATTTATTTATTGACACTATGGTCTATTTATTTGCTTGTATTTTCTGTTTGTCGGGTCACGTGCCCGACTCATGCCAAGTCATAGAATAAACAAAAAACGACTACCGACACAGTTTATACGAGAGAGACCTGCAAAAACCAGCTACCTGCGCTCGCGTCATTTTGGGATCATATTTTAAGGATACCGCCGCGTCCGCGTCTAACGTCAAGAAACAGCTTAAGAAAGAGATAAACTATACCCGCTATTGAAGGAGGAAAGAAATACTGCATCCCTTCTAATTTAAGGGTTACGTCAAAGGCGGTTGGTAGCCGAAACACGTTATTTAAATTCTGTTCTTGTCTCTAAACGCTACGCCTCTGTCTGCCACGGATGTACGACGACAAAAAAGTTAACTAAATCAGTACCTACTTATTTTAGTTCTTTTTGGATAACAATTGGATGCAATAAGGTGAATAGTAATAAATTGGCAACAAAAATGCTTCACGTGATTGTGGGGTATGCGTGCGACCAATAAAGTAATCATCGGGACGAGCGGACCAATTACGGCATTGCCGACTCATTCGTTGGCGATCGAAAATTAAAATTTAATTGATGGCACACTGGCCGCTGTGTCTCGCGATGTGAAGCGTGCCTCGCTGCCTCGCCAGCCCGCACCCACCGAGCACCGTCTTACAAGGTTTATTTTAAATGATGGTAATTCAATTTGCGCTCTTAAAAAGGCTATATAATACCGCCTGTAATTAACTGTCGTTCGTGTACCGCGAGCTATGTACGACATATGCTTGCATACTTTATTGTATTTATGCTCAATAAATTTGATACGATAGCTTTCTCTGTAGTGACAACTACCGTATTGTATAAGAGACGTTTACTTATTCAACTTACTAGTGGACTGGACAATCGTCGTTTGTTTCTGACTAAGGATTCCCATATAACGACAAGTTAAGTGGCCGCAGTCGTGGTTCCTATAAATGGGTATGCAAATGCAACTTTTCAAACGAGCTATTTTTGCGACAATGATTGACTTTTAAATAGGTATAAACACCGAGAGTATTGGCGTACATTACGTGGTTTTGTCGGTAGTTTGGTGAGCATTGTTGGCAGCGGATCACGTACCATTCGACTTGTCCTCAATTACTCATATAGTCGACTTAAAAACGTGCGACACGTCGGATTTTTACCGAATAAGGGTCGCTCTGTTCCATTTTCACAAAGAGTAGCCTCTGGTAAAGGCAATTTGTTTTGGATTGTGCGGCGTGGATGAATGGGACTGTCGGTGGCATGTGGAGACTTCGCTCTACGCATACTGATGAGTTCGCAGCCGGCTTCTAGCGGTGCGGCAGGAGGTCCCAATTATTTCTGTCTTCCATCTATTGTATCTCCGACAGTTTTCACCGCCGTCGTTCATTTAGTTAATATTTTATTAATAATTCTCCACATAGTACGACCAGTCATTAACATTACTATTAGTAGGTACGGTATTAATAAAAAATAAAGCTAAGGTACGAAATCAACGAACATAAACGCCGCATATTCCAAAGGCGCACCACCTTAAAAGCTGTCTAGTAAAAACACTTGATAATACTATAAAACTTATAAATGCCATATTAATTAATCGTTAATTACTTTTAAAGCTCAGCTGTAATATAAGAGATTAAACTGTGTGCAATTTAGTCTCATTGAGTACGAAGATTATTTAATACGTCCTGTTCTGAGAGGTGAAAAATAAGAACCGAATGAGCATTTTCAAAAATCGATTAAGAAAGACATGATTAAGTACCCGAGTTTTTGTGCGGGTTCGTTCCTCTCGTGGCGCGATTGTACTCGGTGCACTTAGTTAAAAATGTTTGCATATGCGCAGCTATAAAGCAATCTCTCAGTAAATAATTAGGTTAGCGCGGTACCTTTTTGTTATTCACCGTAACGCCTTATTTATTTATATTGATTCCAATGTCAGGCAAAGCATACAATATTACCTACTGACATATTAATGCTTCGAATAATATTTGTAAGTCTTGTATCGAGATAACCTTTAAAGTTTGCCTTTCATAATGACTTAATTGAAAAAGTCAACAAACATCACTTAAAATCCGCTATAAAGATAATTCATGCGAGCGAGTGCCCAAGCTACACGCCCACCGACGCGATTTAATTACAAAATCAATAATCGAATTGCGGAGGCGAGTTAATTGATTGTCTCTGGATACGACGCCGCGCTATCGATGTGCGTGCATCTGCATCCACAAAAAAACTGCAATATCAAAACCGATACCTAAAGAAAAGGGACGCCATGCGCCAGTAGGAGAGACATGTCATTTATATCATCGTGCATGCTAAAGTGTAACTATATCTTATAATGTTATTGAAAGTAATTACAAGTGACGACCGAGCAATGAGTGTGCGCCCGCACCGGCCGCGGCCGCTGCACCTAGAGACTCGCTCGCACACACGAGATAGTCGTGATAAATAAATTGATTAATCGTGTAAACTTTAATACACTTTTTGTCTTTGGTTCTGACATTACATCTAAGAGTATCTAATATAAGAGGTTTAAAAACGAACAGTTCTAAAGAGAACAAAAACAGATCACTATTTTTATAGCAACACTACCTAAGTGCAGTGTTATGTAGTTACTGGTGAAGGCGCCACAGAAAACATGCTCTTGAGTTGAGAACATGACATGTGTGGTTAAGACAGTGGCTTATTTGACAAACTACAGAGATTATTGTAATAAACTCCTAGGGAAAAAAAACTTATCTCAGCCTTACCTACTCTAGCATTATATTCTCACTGCCGACACTCCTCGTCACTTGCGTCTCTCCGAGTATTTTAGATCCCGCACTACAAAATTTATTTCTTTTACCCAAACGGTGGTCGGTTGTGGGTGTAATTTCCGTCTATAAATTGTATTGTGTAAATGTTAGTTTGTCATACAAAGCGAATAATAACATTCTAAGGACACCTGAACTTTAACAAAAACAGAGTATAAAAGTCGGAAAAATTTATTATTAATTACATTCCGTATGTGTTCGGAATGTAATTAATATTTTCAATAAATTGAAAAACTGACCGAAGTTCACGAGAACATGTATACGTTCATCTGATAGTCATTAAAATCGCATCAACATCATATAAATTATTTTATTAAATGTCGATTCACACCTTTGCCCCTGGCCGAGCGTGTCTAATCGATCGAGACCTTACTCGATTTTTATAGCGGCAGGTATTTTTGAATTCATATTTTAAGGATATATTTTGTTTTGTTGTATATTAAGAACGGGTACGATGAACATTAAGTACCTATACCAAGGTGGCCGTCAAACATGATATTATCAATGCTTCTATTATAGGGTTTTGTGCTATTCTACTCCGTTAAGTATCGTTTGCTTACTTTCAGTACAAATAGTCACAAAAAACCTAAGCCAAAAGGAGTCTTTGCCATAGTATGTTAAAATAAATAAATAAATAGTCACCACGCTTGACGGACAAGTTAGTGACCGTTAGACTCTAATCAAACGGTCGTATGATTTTTTAAAAATTTAGTTTCAGAGCACTAAGGGCGCTGTTAATTTTTTACACATTACGTTTTTGTCCGTACGCCAGCTAAGTATAACAAAGTAATTGTAAATAAGTAAACTTGTAAATAAGCGACCACACTCGCTAAGTAAATATTTAAATATCAAGGTAATTGGTACTTATGAGTGCAAAATATAGAAATAAGAAGATGTGTGATTTATCAGCTATTTTAAATAGATAAATATTAATTAATAGTTACGTAGAGCAGTTTATTCATAAATTGCTTTAGGTACTATTTTCACAAAATAAGAACGGTTGGCAAACGAATTCCAGTTGTGAGAGATAGAATTCTTTAGAACACCTGTATTCTATCGTAATACTTTCGAAAGAGTTTCTGTTTGATTTTGCATTTTTTATTGTGTTAAAAGTTATTAAATGTATAATAAAAATGTAAATTTAAGTGTGCGTTACGATTGCTCCGCCAAGTTATCCAATCAGAAAAAAACTTTGCCCAGTATTTTGTCGAAATCGAAGGGTACAAACAAAAAAAATGTCGAAGTAGAAGTAAAGAAGTTATAACGGTTTTAATTTGGCCGCGTAACGTGTACGATTGCGCGGCCATGGCCACGTACTACTGCGTTTCGTTCGGTGAGTGAGAGTGCCGGATGCCCAATTTCCCCCCTTTCCTCTTTCCTCGCTTCCCTCAATCCCTTCCACTAACCCCATTCCCAGCCGCCATAGTGGAGGCCACCATACCAGCAGTTTAAGACGATAGCTTTTGTTATGGTGGCCACCACTTCTGGATTCCACTGACTGCCATCCTACCATCAGGCGGGGTGGAGTCACTTTGGTAGGCTAATATAAAAAAATTGCTTTTATTGCAGTACGTAACTAGATATGCTTAATAAATAATTAGAAGGTTTCCTGTATGATCTTGATCACTGGCAACTGTTACTCAGCAAAAGTAGCATAACTTACATGGCCTATTATTTTCAGCCGAAATCTTCTTCTCAATCGGCATACCCAAACATTACTATGGAATTTCATTTTCGGTATTCTCTAATGTTCAGTTTAACTGTCTTAAACTTTAGCATCTAAAGCTTGCATACCAGTTGGTTTATTACCCTGTTTTACGAGTACAAGGGGGTAATTGTCATGGGTGCCTTACTCGCAATTCTCGAGTTTCGACATTAAATGATGATATATTATTTTAGATGGTAAAGTGCTACGCGTTGTCCTACTGCTTGCGACATAGACGTTTGATGCTAGACAGTATTCATTTTTGTTGTGACATTGCACGTAATTGTAGACTGTAAACTTTAGGATAATAGTAAATTCGTGTGAATACAGCATATTTGTTTCGTACATACTATTTACTTATGTTTATTTAAACGTTGGATGGGATGGATTCCTAAGAGCAGAATAAAATCTAAGGTTGAAATTCCAAAAATTTACCAATTTAGTAAATATAGTATTATTAACAGGATTTTCTTAGAACGTAGGTAAGTCGTGGGTGCTTTACGTCTAAGTTATGTCAGGTCTTACGTAATTTCAGACATACCCTATGTCGGCGATCGAAGGCAGAGCATGGCATCAGTCGCAAGTATTACTATATTCCAATTCAAAGCTACCAACACAAAGATTTAACTAAGTTTAATAAAGCCCATTGTTCTGCTCCAAATAAGGTCCAAAAACCAGCATCTGAGCATCACAAGTTAAATTAAGTAATAATGAAACATAATTACTACGAATCACGTACAATGGATTACTCAATCAATAGTTACATGATGTAAATTAAGAGGTGGTGCCAATTGAGTTGTAGCTCAGACAATATTATTGCTATAATTACTTTGAAAATTATGTTATTAAGCGTAATGAAAAGACCAAGTTCCTTCGGCGGACACAAAGCGTTCTAAATGAACACTCGCATTTCTATTCGATTGGGGCCTTGGCACTACAAGAATCTTGGCTATGTACTATCTAGTAACTTTGGACAAAATAAAAGAGCATTATAGATTTCACAACTATTATATATGTATATTAGGTATAAGATAAATGACACGATGTTGATAAGGTTCATCTCAACTTACAGATCTCCAAAAGACTTTAACGTATAGGAATATTTGATTTAAATTTTTTTTTTCTACATTTGATAACTTTACAATTTAAATTGGTCATTAGCGAATGAGTCATTCCTTACCTTTCCCAATCATCTAAATGATTATCATTGACATAGCTTTTAATTAGATAAGTTTGCATTACAAATGCTTAGTTCTCGTTAATCCTTCTTTGTTTAGCTTGATTTAATTCAGCGGGATAGAAATAGCATATCACGAGTCAATTTACTAGTTGTATATTTTCTTTTTTATTTCGTGGAGGTTATGCACGAAAACCGCACATTAACTGTAAAGACGATTACTATTTAAGGATGCAGTCAGTCAAACCGATCTATGGCGTTTATAAAGGAATTCATCATTTCTTTTAAGACTTTTGCTATACCTACATGGGCAGAGAACTTTACGGACACAATTTACCAAATTTGGGGATAATCATCTCTGAGGCACATAATATTTGCTGTTTATCAAACTCATTGCCCACAAAGTTTTGCTTTCTTTGTTTTACTTTTGCTTTAATTTGAAATACGGTAACACCTAAAGTGTATGTTTCACATCCGTTTTTCACAAGATGACAACGTCAAATTTAATACCAGAAGCGCTGTTCATTTTTTTTACAAATATTTAACATTGTCACTTGTGGCATGAGACAATCAATAGGTACGCACATTAATTTATTATAATATAACTACTAGATGTATATTCATCCGGTAGTTATAGCATAATAGAAGCATGTGACGCACGGTACTGTTCGATTTTCCGGCACAATACGATGCGCGGGCGCGATCCGTGACAGATTCGATTTGTTCATTGTCCGGTAGCGTTAACGATTCGTTACAAAAACGTTCGATTTCACGAATATTAAACCGACGTTAAATTTTGTTTAGAATATTAAGCAGTGTATGCAGTTTAGCCCAAATAAGTATAGTCTGATGTTAACGGTACCTGCATATTATTGTATGTAGGTAGGTTTGATATCGAGGAAGTATACTTTAGCAAAATAACATACAGTCTCTTTGATAGTAAACAGGTTACGTGACCAATGAACATGGCTATTTTCTGCAAGAATTTTCGAATTCATACTAAAACCAGCTCTGTTTTAACACTGTTTTGTTAAACCTGTATTCTATTTTCTATTCCACGGCAAGTGACTTAAACCTTTCCAAATAAAAATATTCAAACTAGCGTTCAGTTAAACGGTGCCGTCTGCCTTAAATTCCATACAATCTATCAGTGGCATCGATTCAATTAGCAGTAGAACAATAGAATTGCCGCGACTCGCGTCCGGCGCGGTCCGAACAGACCGACACCGCTTCAGCCACTCGAGCGTAACTCACTACTATTAAATGTTATAAACAAATTCTATTGTTTCTTATGACTACGTTGCGTGCTTATAGATCTAAACTACTTAGTTACGTTGCCATACAGGTACGCATAATTTATGTGATAGAATAAGTTTTTTGTATACATAAACTTGAAAAAGTCTTTAAATATATAATTTAGGCATTATTGATAATTTTAACGGACTGGGCGTTATCTTAAACAGGTAGCAGGATCAAATGTGTCTTTTAGAATTATCTTGCATATCACGTTAAAGCGCTCTTATTGCTGCTGCTATTTCAAGTGGCCATTGCCTCTCAAGAGTGTACCAATAGGTGTGCTGTATACTTGCTTAACAACACTGTGATAAATGACCTAACGTTAAATAAAACGCATCATCTGAAGCTTGACCTAAGCTTAACCACATATCTCACTATACTTACCCTATTATAAAACGAAAACAAATAAACAACGTCGGATCGAAAGAGTGCTGTGATCGTAAATTGCTTGAAATGAGCCTTATTTCAAACGCCGCCGACGGCAGCCAGCATGGCTATCAATAAAGACTCATGGATTTATCACCGTACAACCTTAGGATGTTTTAATCCGTTCGCGCGTGGGCGAGATCCTTGAAGCTCACGTTAAGCTTCGTATAAGTACCACTTGGTGATCGCGATGTCGATAACTTTTAGCCTTATTGCTTGATTTGTTACCTGCCATTTTACTTTTAATCGTTGTAACGTTGAAGTTAGTTGTAACTTTTGTTTTAAAAATATCTACTAGTAAGCGCAACAATCTTCTCTGTCTTATTTTCATTTTCTGTGAAACACTATCTTTTTCAGCTTATTTCTAACTAAAATATTATATAGAATGGTACAGTCAAGACGCATAACGTTACGCCTCATGCCCTCATGCAATGAAATTCCAAGTACCTGCGTACCTACTACCAAACTACTTAAATTCCTTCTTAAAACCTTGTATCAGCATCCTTATTTGGATCTACTTCAAAACGCCTTATTATGAAACACAATTGAGCTCCATTTAAACAACTTGGCTTATATTTCATTAATAGTGTATAGTTAAGGCTTTATATAATTATGTCATTGTAGTTTAACTCTATGTTTTGTTACTGAACATAAGTGATGTTTACCTTTTAGTAATTGTTACATAGTTCAAAGTGTTTTGCAGCATGTAATAACTGTAAGTATTAATGTAAACAATTGTTGGTGAACCTTAATATATAAAAATATAAACATTTGTAAAATGCACTCGTTGTTTGCAAATAGCACTTTTGTCCGGCTACTGATGATGACAGTGTCACTTATCATGTTTTGAGAGGTACTTTGCAAGACATCATTAAGGCGTCGCAACTCAGTCAATCATGAGAATGTTATCTTAGTTAATAAACAGGTGGGATGTGTTTTAATCTGACACAAGTTTCATTTTGCAGTATTAAGTACATGTTTTGCTATAGCTTAGTGCTTTGAAAAGTGGTTTGTTTGTTTTTCTTCGTGACTTAAGCCGTCATTTTAAGCCGTAAGAGAATTCTAAGCAGCATAAGGAAAGAAAATATTTTATTGTGAAAAGATAAATTATAAATACCATAACTAACATATCTTAAACTATATGGATATTTGGCCTGTTGGTCTAGTGGTTAGTGACCCTGACTGCTAAGCCGGAGGTCGTGGGTTCGATTCCCACCCAGGACAAACCTTTGTGTGATGAGCATGATTGTTTGTTCTGTGTCTGGGTGTAATTTATCTATAATATGTAAGTATTTACAAAAAAAAAATTGTATATAAGTAGTATATCAGTTGTTTAGTACCTATAACACAAGCAAATATAATTGCTTAATTTGGGGCTATATGGCGCTGTGTGAATGTGATAGAATATTATTATATTATTATTATTATTATTATTATTAAGTAGGTTATAATATTTAAATACCCCTTTGAAATGATATAAATAATTTCTAATAGATACTATGACACTTAAATTGTGACAACGGAAGGTTGCTGGTACTTATAGCTCAGGTTTTCCTTTTTTAAGTACCAGCCGTACAAAACTGTATTTAAACTATGCATACATAAATATTGTTGAAACTTATACTTGTAGCACTCTATTGTACAAATAAATGAATAAATAAATAAATGACAATGAAAAATGCAATGAGAATGTGTATTATGTATACCAGTTATTAAAATATAAATATTTGCAATTATTTCGGCATTCTTCTTGCAGGCACCAACATAATATAAGTCCAGAAATATTTTGAGACCCAACTTAGTTGCTTTAATCATGCCCTACACTGTGATCAATAAGTGATTATAATTATTATTTTTTTATTATATATATGTTCGGTTTTACCATAACGACACTGAATTAATAGTCTCACATACTTTAATTTCACTTGTCGTCATTAGCGGACAATTTATCACGATACGTCATACTTAATCAAAGCTGTTTGTCCTATGCTGATGGCTAAATACGTCTTCTTACAATGAGTAGATGACAAGTCATTAATCTGAGCATTCGTTTAGACTTGCAAGAGTGATTGCTGTATTGTAATTATGAAAATAATTGCTTGTACAAAATATATCTGATGGATTATTAATTATGTCGAATGGTATGAAGCTGGTGTTTCAGAAACGTGGAATAATATTGACGATTATTGGTGCTTAATCAATCAGTAAATCAGTAACATGACTACGCATCATTGTCCAAATACTGACACTGAAATCAGCGTTGGTATAATATCAAGCTTATCATAATTATTTGTACAAAATAATTAAATAACAGATGTTTAAAAATAATAATCTGTCTGAGTTATTCTTTACTCAATAATAAAATAAAACATGCAATGCAATATACTCATTGTACAAATAAAATGGTCTCGAATCGCTAAGTGGCAAACACTAAAACCTCTTTGCAAGCCTAGTAACGTGTCAATACACTCATTAAGCTACCAGTGGTGTTGTCAAAAAAAGGAACATAAACTTAGCATTAATCGCCTCGGGGCATTAATGTGTGTGATATCAAACCTTACATTTCAATTAAAGGCACGATTAAGAAATTAAAGGTAATGAGTGAACTGAGATGCTGATTACACCCACTTACCAATTTATGATACAAATACTGAATTAATTCAGACGATCGATATATTATATTTTGTCCGGTCGATGTTACTACTGGTAAGGAATAATATAAAATATAGAATAGAAATTTGTTTTTAAACAACCTTCCTTCACCTTACGATATTCGTATTAAATTTGAACACCACTCCTGGTTATTTATTATAGCTCAATAGTATAGGTGCTGATCAATGGCTGGGGAATGGGAAAGCTCCATCTTGACACTGACTTGAAGTTTATGTATTTCTTTGAATTAGTCATTTTTTGTCGCGGACTTTAGAAGCCCAATTAACAGGCATAAAGTACACAGGTACACACAGGCTCTCGAAAGAAATATTTATTAAAACTTTTATATTAAGGACACACAACACAAGTTCTAGATATTAATTATAACTTTGAGACGGTATATTTTATATATATTTTCATGCCATTTTCTTATATAAGCACATCTCATTAAGGCGACATGGACAGTAGATAGGTAAGTAAGTACCTCTACGTTTAGGGCAACTGCATCAAGGCGAAATACATATAACAAAAATTCATTGCAGAAGTTTAAATAAATACAAACTACTAAATATTACTCACTTTTGCAATGCTTTGACAGTATATAAGTTCGATATCTTATGAATTCGTTGATTAAGTCGAATCTTTAAGGACTTCCAATCCCGGTTGTTCAATTTTACAATAATTTTAACACACATCTACTTTGGTTTATTTAAATACTGCATCGAACCCTGCGGTGCTAAAGTGCTTTGGTGGTTGATGAAAATTTAAACGAAAAATAAAATTAGAAACTTATATTTCACATAAATTAAGTAAACCACTGTGTTCTTTGAGCATTGCAGAAACAATGCGAAAACTAGTCGATTAACCCCATTCAGCTCACGTGATGGAGTAAGTCCTGCGGAACCTATCCAAAAAGCTTCATTATTGGTTGATTTTCTAACAATGACTTGCATAGTACCTTTAGTTCGTCTGTTATGCATTGTTCGACATCGGGGCTCGGTGCGCCGCGCCGCGCCGCCTCGTCCTCATACGCACTGCCGCCACCTGTTAATTGGAACTCGCTACTTATCTCACTACATAAGAAGGTGATGCTGACTTTAACTGTAACTATCGACTATAGATTCAATGCGTGAATAAACTATGAATAACCCAAATGGAATAGCTCCTCATGAGTTGGATGTACTGCTACAACCTTAAAAATTTAATAAAAAAAAATTATAAAAATACAATACGAGGTTTGTCAAGACAACCATGGCATAAAATGTCTATTTCGGTACAACGTTGTTTCACCAAATTTAATCAGACATTACAAAAACTACTCAATTATATAACACCTTAAAACCATTATCATCTACAGAATTTCAAAAATCGTCAATACTCTCGATTGTGTAATACACCTGATTACAGTGCAATTGATGACCTATTAGCGATGATATATCGAATACCAATATGTTCAACTCGATACATCGTTTATCGACATCGCCCGAGGTCCGCTCTATATGGATATTCGCCAAAAACCGTTGCAAAAACTCGTACAAATGCGTATGTAAGGCGGACAAGCCTTACAGGATGACAGCGAGCTCGCGTCGATACAAGAAATAATTACGCCCATTGATCGGCGCTCATTAAAATGGACCAATGGGTATCGGCGGCGCGCGGCGTCTACTACAAAAGAAGGACTGCTCAGGTAGGCACAATTTGCCGCAACGCCGCCGCTCGTTCTTTCTTATTGAAATAATTCAACTTATTCAATTAGATACGAAGCTGTTACTGCTGGTAATTTATCCATTAAATGAACCCTTAGTGAGAGGTTGAGTTTGAGGCGCGTACCTTTAATATCTACAGAGTTTTAGCATTGCAACTGTTAGCATCGGCGTCATTTACTCATTAGATACAAGGGATTTCTCACTTTAATTTTACAACCCTACTAAGTATTTTAGTAAATAAATGTTACCATAGCTGGGCAGAACATACACCTTTCTCCCCGAAGTGGTAATCAGAAATGTATAACACGTCTCACCAGCTATACTGCTGGTCGAGTCTATCACCGTTTACTAAATCCGGCTTAATACCCTCAAACGAATCCGAAATACCTTTAAGGTATCCCGGGTATCTTTTATTCTATTATTGAATGAAATTTTCATAACTTTTAGTGAAAGTGCTGCTCTAGTAGTAGTTTACTTGTCTAGTAGAAACAATTATTACAATAAGGACAGTAATGTGCCAATGCTCCTTCAAAGCATTTGACAAATTCGTAGCAGAAGTAGAAATCGTAGCAATAGCGCAGAGTTCGTTGATGTCTTTAATATGTCTTATGAAAAGGCCTATAGAACCAGTTAAAATAAAAAGTAAATTTACTTAATCGTTGTTAATATTAAACAGTTGTATTTCTATTATTACAAATAAATCTTAAAACATAAAAAATTTTGATTTGTCTATAGCATTAGCTTTAACGTTAAAAAATAGTTTGGTGGAATTTGCTTAAAATAACAAAATAAATTTATTTCGTTTATTGATTTGCGTATGACTTCCCAATCAGCTTTGAATTTGTATCATAGCTAAGAGTTAATTATTTCACCTCATTAAGCCAACACTGTGTATATAGTTGTTAAACTACCTACCTACCACCTGAGCGATGTTAACAATAAAAAAAAACAGAAGTTAGCTGCTTAATTAATTTTTAGTTATCAGATTAATTATATCAGTTAACGACGACTTAAGAATGATGGATGAAGAATTCAGAAATTAATTGTAAGTACATACTTCTATACTAATATTATAAAGAGAAAAGATTTAATTTTTTGTGTTTGTTTGTTTTTTCCGATTTAACTCAAGATCTACGTAACCAATTTAAAAAACCTTTTCACCTTTAGAAAGCTACAAATAGAACGGGTAACATAACATAGGCATAGACATTATATTATGTTTAACATATTTTTCAGTCAGCCTTTGTAAATCCGAATGATGCTATACGTCTTAACAAATATCATAGCAATTGGCTATGATATTTTCCGTAGGCGTTTGTTGTAAGACCGAATAAAATTTTTGATACCGAAGCGAAGCGATAGGGCGGTTGTCTAGTATTTTATATTTTAGCCGTTAAAATGATTTATAGCGATAGTTATTCTTGGCCACAGTCATGAAGTTTTAATTTTGAGAGCGTTTTCCATCCACCTTGTATTATCGTCTTATCAGCAGAAAGACTTATTATATTCGCCAAATGTATAAACTAAGATAAATGGAAAGGAAACAGTTATTGAACTTTCACGTAGAATAAACTGGGGATTATAAGAAGTGAGTATTGTGAATGACTTACACAGACATGTCATATACAAAACTGCATTCTGTTCTCTGTCTTATGAAATTGTACAAAATGTCTACCAAAATATTGTCTTTAAGAGTGGCAACGTCGCAATTGAGTGTCATATTTTGGTGGTTTTTAAAATTTATCATATAATCGTAGATATTTTTAAAAATGTTTTCATAACATTTTTCGTATGCTTGTTTGCCACTAAAATGGTATAAATAGATAGTAATTACAGTAGTATTAGAGTCATGGCTTAGTTATATAAAACTAGAAACATCAACAACATATCTACATTCTACAACATATCTTTTTACGGTAGTAGATCCACGCTGGTTTCAGCATGAATGGGCCGGATCGTCCGGGGAAGTACTACCCTCTCATAGAAGATCGACGTAAGAGTAGTAGTATGCGTACTACTGCGTTTCGCTCGGTGATAGAGAGCGCCGGAGGCCCAACTTCCCCCCTTTCCCCTTCTCTTACCTCCCTCATTCCCTTCCCCTAACCCCATTCCCAGCTGCCATAGAGGTGGCCACCATACCAGCAGTTTAAGACTATGGCTTTTGGTATGGTGGCCACCACTTCTGGATTCCACTGACTGTATACCATCAGGCGGGATGAAGTCACTTTGGTAGGCTAATATATAAAAATATATATATATATCTATCTGCATAAAATATGTAGCTAACACCTATACTTAGTACACATATTTTAATTGTATAACACGAATATTTTGAATGATCCATTTATTAAATAATTATTTACAACTAAAGTGATTTTGGCACTATATCCCTGCGTTTATATACAATTCGCATAAAACACTAATTAGGAACACGCGATAAAAACCGCTGGCCATCGTAAAATTGCAATCAACATAAATTATTTAATTATTTATTACTGACATAAATAAGAGAGGTGATATTACAATACTACATGCTTCTGATTAGGTCAATATTATTTTTATTGTATCTTATTTTGAATACATCGCTTACTTGAAAGTTCGAAATGGAGCAAATACCAATGTGAAGTTTTTATTATTTATTATGCAGATAATGATCCTGCCCGTTACCCGGTTCTAATATTTAAGTATGCTTTAATATCCGCTTAGGTCTCTATAAATTTAATTTATTTTGGTCGTTACTTACGTACTGTTAAGAAAAACAAAGTTTGTATAGATGCCGGCCTAATCATCTGAGACCGATAACTATTCCACTCGTTTTGTCCTGTTCTAAATCTATTATCTTACGTAGGTCAATAAAAAGAAACATAATAGCTACATTGATCACTTGACTAGGTACCTACATCAAAGAAAAGTTAATAAGTAGGTTATACTTATCTGCGGTATTTTTGAAGCACAAGCGATCTGGGTTCTGAGCCAAAAAACAGCTCAACTATAAAATATAGCAAAGCGAAAGCTCATGCTCGGCGAAACACTTGGAATGCTATTATTGTAGACAGGTACGAAAAGGATTTAGTGTGCAGCGTTTCCAAAGTTTTCTACTCTGAAAGCTTAGTACACTGTAAGAATTATACATTTGCAAATAATGGCCTTAAAACAAACCGTCCGGTCAGATCTGAGCGCTATTCTTTCCAATAATTTTAAAATAGATCGATCATGGTCTACATGTAACGACTCTCCAGTACTTTGATTAGCTAGTCAGTGCATCTTGTAAGGGAAATCTTACTTGACGTATGAAACATGTTGATGTAACAAAATTTTATACTACAGAATATATATGTACCTATCTATTATTTTCATCTATAATTATTTTATGCAGAGCCAAAGATAATTCACTGAATCCAAAAACGAACGACCAATTTTATATCCCATTAAATATTCACGTCGCTTCACTAAAACAAAAAGGAATCACGTCCTTGTCGAAACGAGAACAAAAAGTGGCAATGTTAGTTAGTTTCGCGTACATAAACACCGACCAGTTTTTGTTTGGTACGTATCAATGGAGAGTTGAATGGCGGAGCAGGGTCGCAAAAAGCGATGCGCCGCGTGTCGTCATTAGTATGTGCGGTGGCGTCCGAATGTGAGCATTAATTTATTGATAATATTGTATTGGTTATACGCGCGGAGGCATGCATACCGTCGGCCGTCGCGTCGTCTCTCCAGCACGCGCTCACTTCCTGTCTGCAGATTTCGGTACCGCCACAATACGCTGATTTTATTAACACACATTACATGGCAATGCTTGTTTCGTTTCCTGATGTTTCTACTTTTTTTACCTTTGAACGGTTTTGTTTTTGTGATGATGATGGCCGGATTTTATGTTTTACTGTACGAGAATATCGTTGAAAACAAATGAAGTAATATTTCACTGAATCATAATAAATCAAAGTTAGAAGAGATACCTACAGCGATATTATAAGCGATATATTTCTGGTACAGACAGTATCTTCAAAAGAGGTAGTGACTGAGGTCGAGGTGGTTCAAAGACGGTGGTCTTCTAAGATTTTTACTTAAAAAATATCTAACTGCTACTTCTAATACTGCAAATGAAGCACACTTTGAGAAACCAAACTGCTTCGGTAACGCAAACGAGTGCGTCTGCTGCGATATACGGGACAAAGTTTTTCGAGATGCGTAAAGAATTTTAACTTTTTTTTCAACGATAGTAGACCCACACTGGTTTCAGCATGAATGGGCCGGATCGCCCGGGGAAGTACTAACCTCTCATAGAAAATCAACGTAAGAGTATCCGTACTACAGCGTTTCGTTCGGTGAGTGAGAGCGCCGTAGGCCCAATTTCCTCCTTGCCTCTTTCCTCACCTCCCTCATTCTCTTCCCCTAACCCCATTTCCAGCCGCCATAGTGGAGGCCATCATACCAGCAGTTTAAGACGATGGCTTTTAGTATAGTGGGCACCACTTCTAGATTCCAGTGACTGCTTACCGTCAGGCGGGATGGAGTCACTTTGGTTGGGTGATATTAAAAAAAGAAAAAAACCTGGAGTTTGTGTTAGTTATTAGTACGTAAAGTTCTCGCGACAGAAATTTTATTAAGTTGTCTTATAAATTGAGTAATCAATCTGATTCCAGTGTACCTACCAATAAACATTATTTATAAGAGCACGTCCTACTAACAGAGACATCACGAAATATAAAAGTCATATAACTAATCTATAAATTATATCACCAATTTTGAACGACGTTTACCAATCCTAGTGACATAATTCATGAAATAAAATAATTTTACAATTTTTTCTTGAACTGTTTTGAAAAGTGATTATCCAAATTCCTAGTTTTGTCAAAGTAATAGAATCTATGCAGTATACCTACTAGTTTGTAATATAAACAATGAAAGTAACAAACTTTAATGAACTGCTGAATAAATAGGTATACATTACTGGTTTATCTTGCTTATATTTAAATATTTTTGAATACAGAATACAGATCATCTAGAACCACGCGGACATTTTTACCTTTATCATTTTGCAAACATGTTCAATTTGTATCATCGAAAAGATCGCATCACAAAAACGTAATATGACTTTTATGTTCAACATACCAAGTACAAAAAGGTGGACAAAGATTTATCGATTGCTTTTAAGGGTTTATTTTGTGCCTTAACATTTTATTTATACAGGAAACTTTCGCAATCGTTGTTTTTATCAAAACTTGTCTTTTAACAAATGTCTTGGACAGATTGTGGTATGCGCGATGTTTGTGCAATGGTCATGGCAAGTATTTTAATTAATGCCACACCAAGGGTTTATAAATTTGCAGTTCATTTTGCTGATTACGGCTGTCTTGTGCTCGCCACTTATCGTCGACTTTTGCAGTACTTCATCCACTATGAGTTTCATGTAAACACTTAAGGCTCTTTTGCCGAATAATGTTTGGGGTAAGTATTTGATTAATGTGCGTTCTCAAATGTATACGGTTACTTTGTTGTTAAATGTTTGCAAATAGGTATCTACGTACTTAATTCTACCTAATCCAAAGTCAATTAGATTATATACCTAGTTTGACACACAGAAAAAAAATGGAACTTAATTTTTTTGTATAACATAAACATATTATAACTCTTAAGTTTCCTTGACATATTTTGCGAGGTAGTTCATTAATATGCCTGAAAGTTAAGAGATTTCGAATATTTTACGCTACATAATGACTTTAATTTGATATAATAATGGGCATTAATTTGCTTTCTTTTCTTCTTTATTTAGGAGCTTAAACTCTTGTCGGTAAAGCAATCGCCACCGTGCTGTCTACTTTGCACATTCCATAATAAAAAATAAGTAGGTAGGTACCTAATAGTCTATTGTCATATTTTGTAAACAGTTATAAAAGTTTACTATGAGTACCTATTCTAAATTGATACCAATGGTTTAATAAAAGCATTTTGACTAAAGAAACTGAATGTCATGCTGATAAGTGCATTATGTCCTGATAAATTAGGGCATCTGTTTGTTCGTGTTTAATATACCTATACCTACATACGGAAAACCAGTACAAAACAAACTGAACAAACGTCTAATTATTGCGATTAAGACGTCAAAAACGAGAAAATAAATTATTATCAGCGCTTTGCTGCTTGCATTCAGGCTAATTTAAATATCCACTTCTAAAAATCAGTCGCCACACGCTCAATCTTTCTTTTATTTCCATTTAATTAAGTGCATTCTAATTAGAGCAACAAGAGAGTATCCAAAAGAAGCATGACGACGAGATATCGTGGAAGCGCGCAGTTTTGCATGCGCAGTTGGTCCGACGAGGCGGCCATTGACAGCCGATTGACAAGCAGTTCTCATTAAGTCAACCGAAGTCAACGAGGCCGATTCTTGCAGATCAAATTTCGAACGAGCATGGAAGGGTAACCAGCCATTCGCTGCGACAGATTCGTCTTTATTTTTTGTACTGCAGCGGTGTAATTTGTATTGTTAAAAAATTGGGATTGTGAAATACTAATTAGTTAATTACTTTATGTAGGTACCTACTAGGTACTTATATAAAACTTCCGATTTAAATTCTAAGAGTCACTTCTCAAATATTTAATAACTAAAGAGATATTTGTCTACCTACATTAAAAATGTTTCATATTACATTCCGTTCACTTGACGAAAACTTAAACTTTATTTAATTTAAATATCACTATGTGAACACGCATATAAATCTTGTCGTTTCCAGGTGACGAAATAATAAGTGATACTAATTTCGATATTCACCATATGGACACACGCGTGTCCAGTCTCTCGTGTCGAGTTGGTGAATAACCCAAAAAGAAATATGCGGCCCACAGATTGCGCGTCTTTGTAAATCTACAATAATAATTGTTTGCTAGCAATAATATGATGATTTATTACTAGTACTTATAGGCAAACAACATACATTAAGCCTGAAAGTCTACGTTCACAAGCGTCTAATGAAACGGCTACAAAGTATAAATCGACGGTACTATTCATCAACATGTTCGTAAGGCTATGCGTACATCATTTGAGTGACCAAATGAACCTTGTAGTTGCGGTTACTACAGCGCCTATAAACTGATATGACGATGATGTATACATTGTCAAGTGAGAGACAGGGCGTTACGTCCTACAATGTAACCTACACACAGACTATTAATATCTGTCTTTCTTAAACACGCCTCGAAGTGCATTCGAATATATCACTTATTGCAGTTAATTTTTAACTTTGTGCAAATTAGAGGTTTCGGTCAAGATAAAAAAATATTTTTGTCTGGTAATTTAGTCTAGACAAAAACCTCTTTTTTGGTAAGTATATAATATTATATTTGAGGCCCTAGGCAAGTGGCATAAATTTCTATTCTATTCATAGAATAAATAAAAAAATTAACGGGTTTGACATACGCTAACGCCGTCGTTAGCGTTGTCGTTAACATAAGTCAGTCCCACACATTTAGGTATAATCTATTTCAAACTCAAAAACACTAAGAACTTATTTCTTCAAAAAAAGGAGGAGGTTTCTCAATTCGACCTTATATATATATATATATATATATATATATATATATATCTGTACGCGACTAACTTCGTCGTTTATGAACCGATTTCGATGATTCTTTTTTTCTCTTTTGTTGGAAAGTAGATATCCCAAGTGTATTACCATGATAAGGAAACCAGGATCTGATGATGGGATCCCAGGGAAATCGAGGGGAACTTTCGAAAATCGTACTGGCGACTAGTGCATTTGTAATTTTTTTCATTAGGTGTTTTAAGGCACTACTATTTAGTGAAGGTTTGGAGTCGATCTGATGATGGAGCCGAAAGACAGTCGAGGGAACTCGACAACGATGTGCAGCAATTACTTGGTGTTTGGACTTAATTCATTTGTAATGATGAGAACTTTGCACCCATATGATGTCTACGCATCACTGAAAATCGTAAAATAAAATAATTTTAAACAAAACAAAGCCGACTTCAAACGGGAAGGAAACTAAAAAGTTAAAAATAAGTTTTTAGCAGAAAGTAATTCGCATTTCGATTTAGTTAATCAGAAATGATAAAATAAGTATTTTATAATTTTGAAGTAGGTGCCAAGCAAATACTATAAAGAACCTTAAGTACTTACTACAATAGCAAATTAAGATTAATAATACCTAGTTATTGTTTTACTTGGCACCTACTTCAAAATTATAAAATAGTTATTCAAACTTAAAATTCGATAGTTAAGTAATATACATAAGCAATTTATAAGACAAATCAGTTAGGATTAGGAATTGATTTTGTGACAAGGTGGATTTTAAGTATTTATCAAAATACGAATACGTAGGTACATAAATAGAATGTATATTTTTTTTTTGTAAGACGTTATGGACCGTACCTACCAGTCCATTAAACTTCCACTTTAGGGTGAAAGTACAACGTAGATTTTCATGTTCAGGTTTAATTCAGATTACTGTTCAAGTAAACTTGGACAGTAGGTACATACTGAACACCATTAGCATAATGCCAATTTAATATAAATTATAAGTACCAGAAAAATATTAAAAAAAATAGTACTTATGAAGTACCTACACATATTTTTTCTTGTATTCTAAACAACAAAAGCTATTATAGAAGAAAGTTATAACTATAAAGGACTACGGACATAAAAAAACACAAATGGTCTTTAAATATAGAAACAAGTAAGTATGTTCTGTAACTAGGTCCAACATGTTTGTACGGTTTTGTACAAAGCACTTTCTTGCGATGCATTCATTGTGGACAATTACACGAGATCGAAATACCGACAGCATCTTCTTATATTTATTCAAGCAATAAAGCGGTGGACCCGGAATCCTCGGCATCGGGACAGCGGACAAAAACCTGCCTGCACCCAACGTTGACCAGTTATTTGTCAAAAATAAAATTATGTTCTGATTATTATTTTAAGCGGGATGGAGGTGCGCGGAATCCGCCTGCCGCGATGCGCCGCCCCGCCACAGCCTCTACGATGCTGGCGATAAAGCGACAATAAAACATATAAATAATTCATATTGAGAATGCGAGTATTGATTCGCAAGAACGTGTTTCAAATGTTTTATTGCCGGTGGTATTAATAAATGGGGCAGATGTATCAGTCGTTGTTCTTGCGCTCGCCTCATCATTGCTCTGCTTGGCAGTTCAATTAATAAAAATCAAATTTGTTATTTTTACAGCGACAGCTCTTTGGATGTTTTGTAATGTCCGTTCAGTTGGATAATTAAATGTCTAGCTCTACATGATGCATTTACATAAATTCATTTGATGAATGATAAAAAAAGCTTCTGCTCTAGATAACAAGCTCTAAAGCAAATTTAGAAACTTAGGCATGAATCAAACTAACTTAATAGAGTATTATGGTTAGGTACATATGCATGTAATAAACTCGTTAATGCGAAACCAGCATGGGTGTATACCAAAAGCGGGTTTCTCCGTTACCAAGTTTTATATTTTCCGTGTGTCCTGCCAATCGACACTGCAGCACCTACCTAGCTTCCCATGGCAACTTTGCACCTAATATATTTTGAAAACTTATTTGTAAAATTATTGCCAAAGAACTCTTCCATACGATAGAAGAATTGCATATTGTGTTGTCACGTAGACTATAAAACTTTGTGATCCATAATTATTGATATCGACTCTGGTTGTACTTTGTTTTTATGAATTGTACCTATATTACAGACTACAATTAACAAGTGCACTGCGATACAGAGCCTTTTACCTACAGTCCATTCCAAATCTAATTTCGGACTATGTAAACAATCCTCCATATTGCCATTGTCTATGGTTTCATGAATTTACTAGTGATGGGGAAAAGGATGATAAAAATAAAATTAATGTCATCATACATAATTAAATAATAATTTCTCATTCTTTTTTTCTAACATTTTTAAATAATATTACGTTTACTAATACTCTATTTGCGTAATCGATTAATTCTATTTGATTTGTTATTTTTATTACTCCAAATACTTGTATTTATGTTAAATATGGTATTGTATTTTATTGTAACCGTTGACTTATAAACTATAAGATAATAAGACAAACAATTTACCTAATGTATAAATAAATGTAATTTAAATTAAGCATTGACCTCTAATTACAACTATTTGACCACGGACTGAAATGGAATACTGGGATACTTTTGAATATTTTCCCGCCTGATAAAAAATTGTGAAATATTGATTATATGGAATTTGTATGTATGTTACGATTTTATTATACTATATTACAATAAAACAAATGAACTCAGACTTGCGAGGGCAAATGACAAAATATTATGTACCTATAATATGTATTGGTTAAACTTATTTCTTCTGATAAATTACAACATTGGTTTTCAAAGACAATATAGAGTACAGAAAAAATAAAACTGTCAATCATTTTGACGTCTTAATTCGACCGCAAAAAGTAATTCGTAATTTTATTAAATAAACTAGATTTGATTATTAATCATTAGTAGAAATTGTTGCAAAATGAAGTATATAGTGAACAGAATGTGTATAAACCCATGTGTCATCGTTTATGGAGTTTTTGATAGAAAAATATTGAAAAAACTGTTTGTTTACATTGTCCGAAAATGGATTTGGTCGATACTGTAGTTAGCAAGTTATATTTAAATATAAAATAATACAAAACGAAAGATGAATAAGAAAAGCCAATACAATGAAAACTTGTAACTGTATTACTTTGCAATTTATAATTACGTCCTTCAGGAATAGCTACATATTTATATCATCAGTACAATCAATTAAAGATTCATTACTTGATTACAAATAAAAACTTAATATATACATTTCTAGATGAACATGCTCATCTCATTTCTACTTTAATTTAAAAAGAAAAACGCAATTGTGTCATCATTACAATTCAATACTGCTCGTCAGGCATAGATACAAACAAAACAATTAATTACTATTGAAAAACTATAATAGCTGTAAGGAGAAACAAGATTTTATTTTATGTACAAGCGGGATAGAAATAGCTTGTCACTTCGGTTGGAACAATCATTCTATCCTATTGATAAAATTATCAAATGCAAATACAAAATGAATATTCATGTTTTATTCGTGACTTTGCCAACAATAATGAGGTTAACTTCTAATCTAACAGTTTGCTGTTGATCACCAAAAATTTACATGAGGCGACAATCCGATTGACTATCCGCAACAATGGTCGTAAGACAACAGAAGCACAATGTCTTATAAATATGCTCTGTTAAGCGCGAAGATCATAATGCTATCATACTCGAATATCCCTGTTGCCTAATAAAACCAAAAAAAATAGAAACAATCTTCTACCTCTTACCGACATCTCTTTGTTTCAGTGATACAAATTAATGTATTGAGCTTCAACGTTCCTATTTTTCTTTAGCACTATTGTATTCAATAATTTGATAGACCAATGAGCTTATAGATCGGAGGTCAGTATCGAAGGTAGGAGGACCCAAGCAGGTGCAACTCTTCATTTCTTGCGAGTACAACCTCATTACAGTACATTACAAAATGTTTTTTATAATCACGTTAATTACTACCGAATAGTACCGAGTATATGAGTATTAATAGTGAGGTTTTATTTTTGTTGACTGCTAAGTAGGCAATTATAATACTTGTACTTATCTACGTCATTTCTGTATTTTATTTAAACATGTTAAGTAGAAAAAAGTCTCTGTTTGTGCGCGTGTAATATTTAATACTTATTGACAAATATTTATTAATAAATTTCGCAGGAATGTGGTTCTTTAAAAATAAATAAACTAGAAACTGATAGTTTTTTGACAGAACTGCACCTACTCTATAAGTAGTTGACAAATTTTGGAAAACTATGATTTTTATAGCAAGATGAATTCCTTGTTCACAAACAGATAATAGAAGAAAAAGAAAGTAGAAATATAGAAAAATCTAAATAGAAGATACGTTCCATTTCTTCATTGTATAAAAAAAATATAGGTACCTTGTTTCTTTATATTTTTATTTTACTTTACGGTACGCAGGAAAAATACGTCAAGCATAGGCCAATTACGTTATTTATAAAACGTATGAGCCGTACATCAAAATTAAATAATACACTGGTTCAGATCAAAGGAGCCGCGGAATGAAGATTTGCCCCGCCAAATGTCAACAAGACTGCGCCGACAAAGGTAAGGCAAAAGCATGGTTGCCACTCAGCCTGGAAAATCTGCGTAAACACATCACCAGCCGCAAAAATGCGTTTTTGCTTTAATTTTCTGATTAAAAAGAAGCAGCAATTCAATTTAGCCGCAATTTCGTTTCAAAACTAAAGTCGAAATTTAAAAACATCTAAATTGTTTGTAATGCATTAAATTCCGGCCACGGATAAGATTACATTATTTTAATACTATTGTGCATTTAAACTGTACTTAATTGAACATAAATATTTAGTTATATACCTAATTCAAGATTACAGATAATAAACCAAAACACAAAAAAATTCAGCTTGAGCGAGATATCAAATCTCATCAACCACTGAGCCGATTAATATAATGCCTTATTTATAACGAAATTCGTAGTCTGTTCTAGAAAACCATGGTTGATGCCACTATGCTACATCGCCGTTAAGGACTACTGAAATGGTAACCACTGCCTACTTATGTGTATTTACCATAGATTGCTAATCTAGCAAAGTGAGGTCATTTAGTGGCTAAAATAAAAGAAAACAATCCGTTTAGGTTAAAGCCTGTCAACCCTAAATATACGCGTCTTATAGTAGTCGGGTATCCTTGGCCCGCTACGCTTATTCAACAGTAATCGGTTAATTGTACACCCTCAACAAGTTCAAGACTATCGGCCACATCTGACCAGCCAAGAATAGAACTAGACCTTTTTGTTTTAAGATATCAGCTAGTTAATTTCTGCTAGAATTATAAACAGATTAAACCGCAACTACACAGCTACGGTTCGAAATAATTAAACCTTTTTTGCTTTTATCAAGAGGCATCTAAATCGCTCATTAGCTTTTTATATTATCTTTACAGGATCTAAAAGACGAAAATACTATTGAAATTAGGCTATGAAGGAGATTTAATTTTATTTTTGATCCTGAAGCACGTCTGGAAAACGTTGGCGTGACAATCACTTTAGATATTAAACAGGTACCTACCTACATCAAACTTAGATGTAAAAGTGCATTTTTTTGCGAAGAGTTTACTAAAGATTAATAAATTAAAGTCTTTTTTTGGCAAATATTGCCTGTAAAATATTTTTAGACTACTGATTCATAGGAAAAACCATATCACACCACAGTAATGTAATTAATCCCATTATTATTACGTTTATCACTCCTATTTTCCTACAAATAAGAGTTCAGCACATCGCCTACATACCTATTTAAAGACTGCAGTCTGAAAAGAGAAAACTCATAACAGTCATAACGCCCTATATCGGTAAAACCTGAATGAATAAAATCTGCAACTAGATAATAGAGACAACTCTAAGACGCTTTTCGATTCAAATGCCAATTTAATGTATTCAAATTTTAATAACTTCCACTTTATAAGTAAGTGTTTCGCATAACCGCATATCTTAGTAGCGATGGGTTCACTTGTTGATAATATTGTAATTTCCATCGAGACCACACAAGGAGCCAACTTAATATCACGCAACTCTGAGATGAGTATTTTAACTGTTTTGCGAGCACAATAATATCGTATGATATGTGGCGACATTATGAAGTCTCCCTTAAAAAAAATATATCATTTTGCTACGCAACTCGCCTGCTTGTATCTGTATGTAACACATCACTAACATCACACAACAAGGGAGCATATGAGTTTTGAAGGGACTACGGGCTACCTATATTTGCTGTAGGTAGTGTAGAAATTATAGAGGGCGAGGGGTTGGAAATAACGAAACTTTTTGCACTGTTTCGTACAATACGGTAAAGTAGAACTTTAGAGTTATCTTATCTTAAATAATATTATAAAGAGAAAAGATTTGATTTTTTGTGTTTGTTTGTTCCGATTTAACTCTAGATCAACGTAAAAACCGGTTTTAAAAAAATCTTTCATATTTAGAAAGCTACAAATAGGACGCGGGTAACATAGGCTATATTTTTTGTTATATTTAACATATTATTCAGTCATTTTTAAAATTTCAATATTTTAATCGTCTTTGTAAATCGGAATCATGCAATACGTCACAATTGCTATAATATTTTCCGAAGGCGTTTGTTGTGAGACCGAATAAAACTTTTGATAACAAAGCGAAGCGAGGGCGGATGTCTAGTATTTAATACAGGTAAACTTTATTTATTAGAGCGCGTTAATATCTAGAACTACCTGTCCAATTAAAATATCTTTTTTTGCGCAGTCCAATTTCTTGAAAAAGACTAACATCACGATACCTATGACTTACGGGAGCAAAACAGTGCCTGAAGGCCTACCTAACTGAAACCACGCTACCTTGAGCAGTAATAAAATTAATATAATAATGCCATACAATCCTGCCACTACCTAGTTTGTGTTAATGTAGATGTGTACAAAAACGTGAAAGTAGATACATCCATAGTTTAGCTTATTCAATTAATCAAAAAAAGAGATATCTGTATGTACTACATCACGTAATGAGATATAAAATGATTTTCGCATACCTAATAAAATCATCTGCGATCTGATCGACCTGCGATATTATAGAATCAGATCGATCAGACGTGTTGGCTAGCTGCCTTAACATAATGATATGACCAATCATGATTACTTTACATAAATACATGTTGGGCCATATCCATTAGTAAGAACAAGTCCAAGCATAATTTACTCACATTATGATTAGATAAAGGCTACTTACTACTATTAACATCAAAATTAATGCAGTGTTATATTTGCTTATATGTGTAGTGTGTGTAGGTACTATATTGTTTCGATTAGGTAGGTCTGTACTCATAGATACGATTATTTATTTTATTTTAATATGATATATCACTGTTCTTATAAGGCGCACAGCAAAGGAGTGGTAAGTATAACTTCCCAGTGGCTATGTTTCTTGATGAGTTTCATATCGGTCTCTTCAAATCGCGACTGAGTATGTTCAAGGTACTCGTGATTCTTCGCGAACCACCTTAAAATTTGGTCAGACGTAAACCTATCCCTTAAAGATCGTCATTTCATATGAAATACTCCAATTCATTCATAACCAGTTACAGTGAATGCCAATTTCAATATAGAAACCAGTTCATAGTCATCATTTCAATATTGGTCAGTTTCAGGAAGTGGCTCTTTCCATGTTCATCTTGTTTAGAAAAGAATATGATTTTAGCAAAAAAATATATCAAAACTTTTTCTGCATTATATGTGAGGGTTATCAAAAAATGTGTGACTAGTGAAAGTCTTGTAATGTCTGAGATTCTCACGGGCCAATGTTGCACGATATTTCTCATAAGCTTAGCTTATGTTAAGGTGCAGTTCATTTGAAACGTAGTGAAATTATTAAATATACCAAACTTATTTTTAAATAGAATTAAATTCTAATCCGATACCTTGGTAGAAAGAAGAAAAATATCAATAAAACAAATACTTTCTTACTTAGATTATGTATGCCTCCTTCTGCGAGAAGGTGATGCTCGCCAAGGAGGCGGCCGAGCGAGAGAGGGAGCTTCATGCCACCATGCTTCACGCCCGTCGCGCACTCACCAGACGTCGAAGTGGGGCGCTCCAGGATCTCCAGTCCACAGAGTACATTATTAATATACTGAAACAGTCACCCGCCTTGAGATGGCGGCGGCCACATGCTCTGCGCGCGCCTCTCAATGGAGAAAGGAAGAGGCTAGGCCTCGCAAATCAAACGGGATTCGCTCACGTGTGGTGAGCGGGCCATGGTCCGCCGGGGTTGCGGATGAATACGCGAGCGTCTCTCGTGATCCCGACACTGGCCGTCTGGAGGGTTTATGCTAGCCGCGTTTCGAGTGCGGTCGGAGAGTTCGACATAACCCTCATCCCTCCCGCCTTGCTCGGGCGGGTGCGTATGTGTAATGCATTTCTCACTAAAAAAACGGTTAATGATAATCTTGCTATCTATACTAATATATAAAGCGGATGAGTTTGTTTGTTTGTTTGTTTGAACGCATTAATCTCTGTAACTAGCAGTTGGATTTCAATAATTACTTTTGCGTTTGATAGCTCATCAGTTATTTAGAAAGGATATAGACTATGTAACATCACGCTACTGACGACGGGAGCAGAGCAGTAAACAAAGTTGTAACTTAACGCGGAGGAAACTAAGCGGTAAGATAGTATATCATAATTAAGAAAATAAAAATTGTATTTTCTTATCTGTCTCTGTATAGGTATTCTTACCACATTCAATGTTAGTAAAATTTTCGAGATAGGTTATTATTCTTAGCATGCAAGCAGTCTTTCTCTTTCACAATAATATAATGTGTTCATTCAATCCATCATTCATGGCAATTATAACGGTTAAATACAGCTTCTCCTTAACTTACAAACAGAAAAGTGCAGTCGCATCGCACAAAGAACGTTTTGATTGATCCTTTCACTCCGTTGACTAGGCAATGGAGAGTAACACAAAAAGTGTTATACATGACGGATATAAATCTTTATGATTATTTGCTCTACCTACTAATGATGTTTGATGCCACACAAATACCTAGGTAAATTCTATTCACGAGCTACTTGTGCTCGGACAGACATGTGCAGGTTTCGACTTTGACCTAACACGACACGAAGTCAAGGTCAAAGCAAGGACCGCGCAGGATGAGTAGAAATAATTGTCACCAAAACTAAGTGACAAAGTACGAGGTAAGTAGGTCTCAACTTAAAAAAATGTCTCAACTTAGAATCGAATCCATATTATGACACTTGAAATAAGTATTATTACCTCAACTGCTAGTCCACATGTAGGTGCAATTACCTACCTATATAACTTTTTGGAATACTTTTTATGGTTGCAACAACGTTGGCAACGTGTTGGCTCTAGCAACTGTCACATCTGTAGAATACATTATGATTATAATGTCAGGTTGTCTTTGTCCACAAAATATTGAAGAATAGCATGAGTAGCCAGCTTGTGACGATCGTGGGATACTAGCGCGCAAGCCTTTTGCCGTGGGAAACTTAAATTACGAATAACAGGCCTTTGTAATCGAACCAGGTATGAGGGTTCGTTCGATTAACAGTTCAACCGACCAAATTTACGATCATTTAAGATACACACATCACTTAGGGGTTATACAGAGAATTTTGTTAGAGAGGTAGGTAATGGACATTTTTTTTTCTTAAAGATAAAAAGAGAATTTTGAAAATTTTAAGCAAGCCAACATGTAGACGCAGCTTTGGCCAAAGCTTTACAAAAGCTTCTTATTTTAATTAGAGTAACTAAAGCAACTTCTGGCGACAATATAGTAAGTAGGTACACACTAGGTACACCTACATAATCACGTCGATAAAATTTTGGTATATAAATAACTTCACGCCTGTCTCCCATTAATAGGGTAAACAGAGAATATAGAACATCATTGACTGCGATCCAAACACAGATACTCCTTTGCCTCTTCAACATTCAAACACACGTCGTCGTTTACGGGTGCTTGTAATTAATTAAATGCCCTTTGTCAACACATTACCTATTTGGTCTGTGTATGTTCGCCAAGGGCGCCCTTTACCAACTTTCCCAGGCTTCTCCGCTCTATAAATCTTTTTAGATTATCTTTATTACATTATAGAACAGATTAATGCCACACATGCTTCTCAGTGCTTTCATCTCTACTGCATGTCTGTTTTCATGCTTTTTCTGCCATTAGGTAGTAAGTACCTAGGTATTCAAGATTCACTACCATACTTACTTACCTACATATTAGGTACCTATAATAGTGAAAAAGAAACTAAAATGTAGACATTCATTTTTTACTTTTCAATTTAGATATTTCTGGAAGCCACATGGGTAATGTAATTTACCTACAAGATGAATATGATTTATATTTAAGCGATTCATTTTTATACATAAAATAGGTTACCAACGCGGCGACGTCAGCATACTGTTGACAAACGAATATTTTTATGCAAAATTTAATGATTTTACACATTTATCGATGTGAATTATCTGCCTGCTGATGTATGCAATCATAATTTAATTTAATGTCCGCGGCACCCGCCATTATGCCTTCGAAAAGTGAATATTGTACCTGGAATTACTTAGTAATGACTGCATTAACATTAATTCTGTACTTACTGATATATTCAAAAATACCTGTTGACAACAAGCGTGCGGTGAATAATCACATAGGAGAACATTAGTAAGTAGTAATAGTAGGATGTTCTAATTAGGTAGCTATATTATATATGTAGAATAATAATTAATTTGCCAAGTAATAGTCCAATAGCATGTACAGAAATATTTCAATCTGCATTTTCATTATGATAAATAAAACTGAACATAAAAGGTATCGTCCCTACTACTACTATCGGTAAGCAATTGTATTGTCTAAGGCCTCGGGTACCTACAGCCTTTTTCGTTTTTTTACATTTTACAACGCACTTATTAGGCAAGTATTTAGGCAACGATTCATTACACAGCAGGTTCGTTATATGACTGCCCGAGCTACGTTCGAGATCGCGTAGCGTTTATAGACGTAGGTAAACATCAAATCAACGTTACCTCGGTTTACCTACTTTAATTAATATTTCGTCTTTTTCATAGAGCAGGCTAAAATATATTATAAGTTCTGTCTTTTCAAATTTGGGGTTGAATTTCGAATCAAAACAAGTGCTGGTAGCGATGCAATATATTGCTAAGTCTAATCTTGTAGATACCTACCTAAGCTGTCAGGGAAGTATATAGTAGACCGGACAGTAGTCCGGTCTACTATATACTTCCCGAAACCCAGAACAAAATACTTACAGCAGAAATAATCCACGGTTCAGAGTACCGAACCGTGGATTATTTCTGCTATATTTAACACAATAGCAATAATGATAACCCTTCCTAATGCATTGTATAGCTGCGTATAGTTCGATAATCAAAAAATATGACTTTTCAAGCACAGACTCGTGCCTTTTAAAAAGTTGTCAATCTATTCAATTTTACTAATTCATGATCAAACTATGATTATGCTATTTTGAATAATCGATACATATATCGAGCCATTTACATATTAATGATGTTCAAGTTACACGCAAGAAATATAATATTTTTCATTATAATCATCAACCCTTATCTAAGTATTGGTAAAAGAAGAATATTGAATACCGTCAATACATTTATTTTTAAATCATGAATATGCAAAAATAACAATTATAATAATCAATATTGGCTATGATCTTGAATTTTAGTCAAGTCACGTTATAATCATTAAGGTTCAATAGAATCATTGTGTACTTTTTAAAGGGTTAAATACCCTAAATGCAAGCACCTGGGGGAATACTTTCGCGCAATTTAAACAACATACAGGTAGGTATTAAAAAAATATTAAGTCTTCGAAGCATAAAAACTAGAAATCATTTTTTTTTTTGTATATAGCCAACCAAAGCGACTCCACTCTGCCTGATGGTAAGCAGTCAGTCAGTCAATTTAAATGACAATCGTATTTGAGTAGGTACCTATCTAAAAAAAAAGTAATACCTGGGTAGGCAGTCCGCCTAAGGCATGTGAGTACCTACTATACTTCAGTTAATATCTATAGTGTGACTACAGACCATATATTATCACCTTATATGTAAGAGGTGCAAAATGAATGGCATAGACTATTATCCACGAACACGCATAAATATATACATATACTAGCTGTGCCCGCGACTTCGTCCGCGTGGAATAGTGATTTTGGACAGCATTTTTTGGATTTATCTTTTGGTTTGTTTTGAATTATAAACATCTTCGTTTAGGTGAATAAGAAAAATCTTTACAGTAAATACTTCTCTATATACGATTTTAGACGTATAGCCATCGGGGATCAAAGCCATACAGGTTGTTAGGATTAGGTACTTACACGTGACAAATCCACATAAAGCTGACCATGCAAAAAACAGCTAATATTTAGATCCACAGTCACAACATTTAGTGTCTGACCTTAGGCTTTATTAATTGTCATCGCAAACATACGCTCACTGGAAACTAAACTCGTTTAAAACTAAACGGGAAATGGTTTGGAATTAGAGGAATCCGAGGAATAAAAACGCTATAAGGTTTTTTAAAATATATTAGCCTGCCAAAGTGACTCCATCCCGCCTGATGGTAAGTAGTCAGTGGAATCCAGAAGTGGTGGCCACCATACAAAAAGCCATCGTTTTAAACTGCTGGTATGGTGGCCTCCACTATGGTGGCTGGGAATGGGGTTAGGGGAGTGAGGGAAGTGAGGAAAAAGGAAAGGGGGAAATTGGGCTCCTGGCACTCTCACTCACCGAACGAAACGCAGTAGTACGAATACTGCTACTCTTACGTCGATCTTTTATGAGAGGGTAGTACTTCCCCGGACGATCCGGCCCATTCATGCTGAAACCAGCTTGGATCTACTACCGTAATACTACGGTTAGGTCTAATTGGGCCCCTGTACAATGCCGCGGGCGTCCAGCAGCACCGCCATTTATACGGGTCTTACTGGCCGGCGGGTTGACCCACACCACCCACACAATGAATCCACGGATACTCAGCTGGTCCCACACATGCTGCGAGGATTGTCATCTCTGCATCAGTTGGGCCTCCGGCTCTCGCACTTACCGAACGAAACGCAATAATATGGATACTATTACTCTTACAACGATCTTCTATGAGAGGGTAGTACTTCCCTGGTCGATCCGACCCATTCATGCTGAAATCAGCGTAAATCGACTACTACTATTTCGTAATTCACTTTAATTCCTATTCCGTAATGAGACGTGTTAACATGTTTTTATCATAAAAAATTAAATAAGTCCAGATAAATATAAATCTAAATTTTATTTACATTTTAACTGATAAAGTATTTACATTTTTATAAAGAAATAAGACGTGTTAACCTATCTTAAAAATACACTAACCTAAGCTAAATACATACCACATGTATGACGTAATTATTTAAATTGGCATAACTTTTTTATTTATAAACCGATTGACATGACACAAACACTAAATGTTAAGTAAAGCTTACCACAATATATTAGTGAAAACCATATTTAAATCGGATAAGCCGTTTCTGAGATTAGCGTGCACAAACACACAGACAAACAGACAAAAAATTTAAAAATCATTGTTTTGGGTTCTATTTGCGTTGATATAGGTCCCAATAGTATTTTTTCTCATATATCTTCCATGTACAGACAGCGATCGGTTACATTTTTATTATATGTATAGATTTATACGGTCGAATTGAGAAACCTCATCCTTTTTTTGAAGTCGGTTAAAAATATTTTCGTCTAAATGCACGGAAAAACCGCAGGCAGAAAGTGGGTATTCATTCAGCTTTCAGACATTTTTACCAGTTTGCCATTGCGAACGCACTTTTTGATTAGGTGCCATATAAGGTAAACGCCGTTGCTTGACCAACCCTATTTGTGAGCCAAATCTAAATATGGTAGATAAATGCCGACATTCCCAGAGCGTAAAAGTGGATAAACTTTAGCCTTCGGGTGTAATAACAATAATACACAGTTATTAGAAAATCAGTTCTTTATTTATAAAAGTCTTGACATTTAAAAATTTAAAATGCATGTTGAGAATTCATAAGGATACAACAGATTATAATTTTAAGTAAGAATATTTAAGTATTAATATATCCTTTGTGGTTTCCTAACAAAATAAAAGAACAAAATGACTACAGTACCTAGCCAACACTCAATATAACAAAATGAGTGTTTTTAATTTAACAACTCTGATAAGAACATTATTTTTTCTTAATATCTATAATTTAGAGATCCAGTCTTTCAAGGTCTTGATATCAGCTGGTATGTCATCATCTCCTGTGTTAGCAGAGCTTTCGGCTATATCAATGCGGTTCGAGAGATGAGCGAACTCAAACTCTTTGCCAATCTTTCCAATATACACCGGGCTATTGTTTTGTGAAGGATCTACGGATTGCAGCTGACTGGATTTTGTGACGCGAACGAGATTACTGCAAAAGAAACATAATATTATTATATAAAACACATTGTTATTGGTTGAGTGTCTCTAAATATAATATGTATGTATTCACAAAAAAAAGTAATATGTATGTTTATCTGCATTCTAGAACCCATGTCACAAGCTACATAACATAATGCTTACTTTGGGTCTAGATGGCACTGTAGTAGTTGTTGTTATTGTGTTATATTTTTATCTAAAAATGTTATTTGACCTCTTCAAGATGTTTACTTCCAGTAAATACGCGATAAGACAGCCAATTATACATATCTAAGAGTATATATAATAAAAGTGAAGGTAATTGATGTTTACTAAAGACTTTTTCATTATATGCTATGTACCTATAGTCAAAACTTTTCAACACATGGAAACCCACCCACCCATTCATCATTTAATGATTGCAATGGATCATTATATTTTACTTGAAACTGAGAAGGGACAGTTTTATACACTACTATTTGATTTATAACTGTCCCTTACTGGCGTTTGAGAACTTTAGCACAAGGATAGCTAAGGAATTTCTTATATGATGTTTTAACAATTGCTGATACTATTACTTTATGTCAATATGAAGGTATTTACATAATAAGTATTTTGCTTTGCTTTTGCTGGCATAAAAACTGCTATCAATATTGGTTACTTGGTTCATTATTACAATGGTTAATACAAAAAAAAACTGTGAAGCTTACATTTCTTTCTCCAACAAACTCTTGATGACTTGGCTGCCTTTAGCCAGTGGTTGGTCCTGTTTGTTGCAAAGGATTAGTATAGGAGGACTATTGCTTTGCACTGTTGGGTCTGACAGCACAGTGTATAAATACCTGTAAACAATAATGTAACCTTTGTAACACCAGGTAGATGCAATTAGTATTAGGAGAGCTGTTAATGACAAAATTTTGCCTATCGCTGTGTAATAAGTGCAGGTTAATAAACCAGCATTAATATACTGAAGTGATTATTATTTCCAGCGGGGACACCGGCAGCCGGACGGACGATCCACCCGCAGTGCTTGCGGGCCACTTCGTCCATTTCCCCAGTTCTCCCCTTGGGGAGAGTGTGGTTGATCCAGCCTTTTCACGGCACCCCATCAAACCTTCTTGTATCCTTGATAAATCTGATCATCTGTTCCACCTTCAGATTTCTTATGTCTTCCTCGTCCAGTCTGTCCGATCCCAGGAGTTCCCATCTGATCAGTGAGTACATGGGGCATTCTGCCAGCAGGTGGAAACTTGTTTCTTCGTTTTCCATGCACTCCGGGCATTTGGGATCGGTTTTTACTCCTATCACTGCCAGGTGTCTGTTTAGTCGACAGTGTCCTGTTATAATCTCTATGGCGAGCCTCATATTTTCCCTTGTGAGTTTCATGATGTGACTCGTCCTTTTCTTGTCCATGCCTTTGATGAAGATTTTCGACTGTCTCATTCCAGGCGAAGATCTCCATCTGCGGTTGGTTTCTGTTTTAATACTATGGCTGATTACTCCTTTGGTTATTTTGTGCACTATAGGCAGCCGGGGTTCCGGCCCCACCATGTTTTCATCAGCGCCTTCTCTGGCTAGTTCGTCCGCCAGCTCGTTGCCCGTGTTTCCCTCGTGTCCGGGGACCCAGGCAATCGTCAGGTCGGTTTTCTGAGCCAGCCTGTCTAGTGACTTTTTGCATTCCTTGACTATTGCTGATGTTGTCTCCACTTTGTCAAGTGCTCTGAGCGCGGCCTGGCTGTCGCTGTAGATGGTTACCTTTCCCGTACTGGTCAGGTGTTCCACTATTTCCGCGCATTCCTTTATCGCATATATCTCTGCTTGAAAGACACTTGCAAATCTTCCTAGAGGTATCGACTTGTTTATTTCTGTCTGTTCTGTTGTAAAAGTGTAGACGGCTACACTTTTAATGTGCACTCTGGAACCAGATAGCTTCGTCAGTTCTTTTCTTGAGCCGTCTGTCTAGCAGATAGTGCCACTGGAGTCTATCCGCCACTCATCTCGTGTGCCTATGATACTGAAGTATCTTTGAACATTTAAAAAACTGTAAACTTCAAACTGAAACCGTAGTGAACATTTTTGCAGACAGCTCTTATCAGCAGTATAGAACTGGTTTATCTATTAACCAAGGCAATGCTTACTTTCATGAGTAATATAATCTACTACTACTAATATATTGTTATTAAATTGTAGTTATCTATGCTAAAGAAACTTTTCCCATTATACAGTTTTAAATTTAGATAAAAAAAAACTATTATTGTTACTTACTCAGCCACATCTCTAATCTCCTTTTGTATAGAAACGGAATCAATTACATAGACTAATCCTTTGGCACTATTCTTGTACTGGTCAAAAAATTTATTCCTCAGTCTCTCTTGCCCAGGTAGATCAACAATTTTCAAAGAAATCTGAAAATAATAGTAGGATATTGTATAGAGAATAGCATACTATTATTATAAATGTGAAAGGTAGTGTGTGTGTGTGTGTGTGAATGTTTGTTCCAACTCAGCGCTTAAAATGCCAAACTGATTAGGGCAAAAATTGGTACAAGTACATAGAATCAGTAAGCAGACGCACAAAGGATACTTTTTATCCCGAAAATCTGTTGGTTTTCCGAGTTACATTATTTAAACACATACAATTTTCCGAGCGGGTGAAGCTGGAGGACGCAGCTAGTTAGTTTATATTTATAGATGAATGGTGCTGAGCTACAGGTTCTCAGCACCTGGTGAAGTATAATTACTTACTCATACTCTTTTTTATTTTGCTTATACTAACATTAGATGTAAGATATTCTTCAACATTTTCCTTCATAGATGTAAATGTTTGTCTATACTGTGAGTATGCAAGTCTCACAAACAACAAAGTCTTGCCGGAGTCCGACAGACCCATCAACAACACCGATCTGCGCTGATGACGCCTTCTCGAGAAGCACCACCAAAATACTGAAATTTATGTAAGACATTAATAATATTAATAGATACAGACATTGAATAATCTTTTTTTGAATATTCATCATAACCTCGAATAATAGTCGACAACTTGGACCACGTTTTGGAATAAATAACACTTTATCCTTCCTCCCATATGTTGACATACTTATTAGTATACCTACTTTTAGTGAAAACTAAAGTTGAAATTGAAGTAAGAAAATTAGGATTTAAATTATGACAATGAATCGCTCTGTATGGATGTCTTCACAGATCTTACAATGCACATTTAATTTTATACAATATATTGGTTACTTACTCAAAGTAAAAAGTAGGACTATTCCACTCAACAAGGTTATGTACCGGGGATCGTTTAACATTGGCTCGGTGTGAATTTTTTCCTTAATTACTTCTGACTCCATATTTATTAATTAAATTAAACCAAGGTATACTATATTTATGGAAAACTAATTCGTAAAACAACAGCAAAAACCCAAATAACTCCAACACATAAACAACTTCAACTAGTTTATAAAATAAAATGTAATGTACTCTGTGAGTCTCTGTGCTTCAACTTCTACGTTCACGGATCACAGACTAAATAGAGGGATGTCATGTCTAGAGATGATACGTATTTACGCTACCAGGTTTTAAAACCAGGGTTTCGCTTCGAAGTACGGCGCCCTGGTACGAGCAGACAATACTTGCAAGTATGAAAGTATGCGCTACAAGGCGAACGCGCGATAGCATAGCATGGAAAACGATTCATCATATTTCAATGTAGATAAAAAACACACTCGTATTTTGTTAATAATAAATACTTTGATCTTCAAAGTATTTTTTTATTTATACGAATTTGCTCCTTACGTTACTGGGAATACAGGTTGAATTTTTATGCAAGTATTTTACGTAAGACGCTCGCGTCCAATACTTGCAAGTATGAAAGTAAGTGCTATAAGGCGAACGATAGCATAGCATAGAAAAATGATTCATATTTCAATGTAGATAAGAAACACACTCGTACTTTGCGAATAATAAATACTTTTATCTTCAAAGTATTATTTTGTTTATACGAATTTGTTCCTTACCTTACTGGGAATACAGGTTGAATTCGCAAGTATTTTAGGTAAGGTAGCGGGTTGCCATACTTGAACCCGACCTTTAGCGGATGGGACTACAAATACTTTCAAGAATTTTTAAACCTGGTTTTTTGACCCTAGTATTTTTACATACTTGTACTTAGAAGCCCTGGTATTGAATTTTGCAAGTATATCTCATAATTAGATGTCATCGACTGACCTGTTGGTCTAGTGGTTAGTGACCCTGACTGCTAAGCCGGAGGCTAGTGGGTTCGATTCCCACCCAGGACAAATCTTTGTGTGATGTGATGAGCATGATTGTTTGTTCTGTGTCTGGGTGTAATTTATCTATATTATGTATGTATTTACAAAAAAAAAAATGTATATATGTAGTATATCAGTTGTTTAGTACCCATAACACAAGCAAATATAATTGCTTAATTTGGGGCTAGATGGCGCTGTGTGAATGTGGTAGAATATTATTATTATTATTATTATTATTATTATTGATATTTCATAAATTGTCTTTAATTACGACAGTTACGACTTTCCAATTTTACTAGATATATAATCGACTACATGTTATAGTGTTTTTATTTCTTTTGTAATTCCTATATTGGCCCAGCGCACACCAATGTAATGGATGTGGACTGAGATACGATTATTATTGCTGCGCTTGCAGAAGAAGTAGAAGAAGAAAAAAATAATAGAAAAATAATAACAATAGGATATGTAGTTTTTGTTGTGACAACCCTGACCCTTGTCTGAGTTTCTGTGCCGTGTAAGTAAGCATTAAACCAACCGGAGAGGCCACTGACAGGCGTACCCCTCTGCCAAAGGTACGAGACCACCGGTCATACCCGTTATATAAAACTAGTTGACGCGCGTTCCGCATCATAAGTCACCTATCAGTGCATGCGTAATAGCGTCTCAATAGAAATGCCGAATTGCAGTGTATTTTGGTGTAAAAAGCGTTCAGCGACATCAAGTCTACAAAAGGATAATATTACATTCCACCTGTAAGTATTATTTTGTTCTAATATTATTAAATAAGGCATTAAATTAGCAATTTAACCAAATAAAATGCTAATCAACAAGTGTTGCCAGGCTTATCATCAATACTCCAATCTGGGGTAATATTTTAAGTTGAATTAACATAAAAACTAACCTTTCCTTTTTTATATCTCGCCTTGTTGACATATCTAACAAGTTTCATTTTGGATGTACATTATTGTGTCACCGTTCCCATATTTATTTATTTTTAATTAAAACCAATGTTTTTTTTTACCAAGTAATGCACAAAATAATATTAAATGAACAAGTAAAATAAGATTATAAATCCAAATATACAAGATTAGTGCACTTTATTCCGAAAGATAATTGCTCATTTCTTACAAAAATAAGCGTATTTATTTTTAAGAAACTGGTCACACTTTAACATAATTAGAGATGAGACAGTTTAATCACGATATCGATATTGGTTTTCCAGTATTAAATTATTATTTTTTTGTTTGTTTTAGATTTTCAAAAGAAGCAGCGCCTCGAGTCGCTTGGGTCCAATATTGTAGGAACCATATAAGTGGGTTCCTAAGCGTACAAGTATCTGACTAACAGCTTAAAAGACAAAGCCTTCTGTGCTGCCAGCACTGCTACCTCCTCCCTACCCCCCAAGCGGCGGAGAGCTCAGTTCTTAGCAAGTAAACTCGCTGTGCGCTACTTCCTCTTATTGCATTACCTAGGATTAGTTAAACTAGATTTATAAGGTTAATTTAAATTGCACAGTTTTTCAGTATTTTATTATACCTACTTAAATAAAGACTTTCTGAAATATGTTCTGTTGTTTTTTTGTTATCTGAACAGATAAAATATCTCTCTAATAAAAATCTACTCATACTTTCTCATGTCAGTGTCTTGTTATTATGTAATCAGAACAAAATCCTCCAATTACAAGCTCTGCTTAGTTGGAACGAAATTTAATAGCAACAGACAATTAATTCAAAGTATTATTTGGTTTGAATATACATACATACTTAGGAATAATACACGTAAAATTGACACGTAATAATTAATTACAATCTTTAATCCACACTAGAACAAATTTCAACAGGTGGTGGTTATTGAACATACATCCTTGTGTGCAGTAGTAAAATAAAAAAAAAGAGTGGGTACCCATGTACGCACGTAAGAAGTTATACTTCTTTGGCATAACAATCCAAAAATACCAAATAATAATACAACGCATACATACATAAATATTTGAATTGATATAAACGCCAATATATTTTTTATTTATTCACACAGATTATTTGTACTGATACGACACACAAAGATCCGCAACTAACTTCAGTATGTAAAAGGTTCGCAACTAACTTCAGGGTGTTGCTTTTTTCTGTCGGTGTGCGCGCGCATCGTAAAAATTCACTTTCATCATTTTTCCCAATCGCGCAAAAAAAAGTATAACTTCAAAAAAAACGGCTAAATGCCAGTAGGACTCGCGCGCCGAGGGTTCCGTACTATCAGGGATCGGAAGTATTGAATAAACATTAGTAAACATAGTAGGAGAGCCCGACCGCATAACCAGATTTGTTTGTCAAACAATGTTTAACAAATAAATTTAGCCCGACCGTATGACGGGCTTTTTTGATAATAATTACAAAAAAGTGTGCTAGTTAGAAACACTGTTTTATTCTTCCTGTAATATTGACTTAAACATGAATTAACAGAATTACTTCTAGTTAATTCATGTTTATGAACTATTTACTTTACTTTCATCTATTTCAAAGTGCTTAAATAAAAAAAAACCTTAAAATTATAATAGATTATTATTACCTAAAACTGTTCTATATAATATAAGATAATGCTCATTTTAATAAGCAAACATAATAATCATGAAAATAATTAAATCTTTCGCGTACTTATATGAAATCCTAAACATCGATACTAAATATCGACAGAGTCAAGCTCTAACTGTTTTATGCTAAGGAAGCGTAAACTGATAGATGTCCCTGTGTGTGAATGTGATTGTGTGTGTTAAGTTTAAACTAGTGTGTAATAATTTTATTGTGTGCGTGTATAACGACGCGATTTAAAAATGCATTAGTAGTTAACATTGTAATTAGTGTGCGTTGCTCGCGTTACCCCGTCCCCCGCCGAAAGTGGCAGACTTTTGCGCAAGGGAAATAGAGCGCGTGTCCACTCCTGTTGGTTTAATGCTCTAAGAATGGCGGCATGTAATCAATAACAAAGGAGTCCGACTACTGGTAGGAGCATAATAATACTGTGCTTGAGGGCACTCCGAACGCCACGTGCATATTTATTTTTGATATACAATTATAGACCGTATGTCAAGGCCAATAAGGTTTATATTAAATTGTTGCCATAAAATGCTCTCCGCCGCGCTTTCAGCGGTGTGCGCTGGGCTTTTAACCGTATGTCAAGGTAGTTAAGGTTTTTACGAAAAAAAAGGCGGGAAACTTTGAAAGTGAAAAGGCGCGTTTTCTCTATCAAATTTACGAAAAAATTCACAATTTGTATTATAAACAATATTTTTGTAAATATTTTTGTTAAATAGACTGTTCATAGTGTACATAGTAAATTAGTAACCCGAAATGGGTAAAAAAAGGCGGAGGAAGGACGAAATGTCCTATGCTGACTCGCCGCAACAGCAGCAGTTAGCTGAATCTTCGGACTCCGATTCAGCGGAGTCAACAGAAAGCTGCAAAGACACAACAAAGGATAAGTACGCCATTTACAAGGTAAAAGGATACAATCGTAAATATCCCGAGGAAACCAAGCAGACGGACCTCATAGTCTTCCTGGCTCATCACGAACAAAATGCAACATTTAGCGATAGGGATCGTATGGCCCTATCAAAAGGTTTACGAGAGCATGGAGTTTCAGGCGTCATGCATCTACGTACTATAAATAAGTACAAAGTCGGCATAACATTTGACCTGCCAAACAACGCCAATATGTTTCTTCAAAACAAAAAGTTGTTAGATCAGCTGTCTCTTAAGGCAACTATACCCGCTGGAGATACCGAAATAACGGGAGTACTTACTTCGGTTCCCGTGGAAATGTCCAACAAACAAATTTTTTCATTGATTGGCAGCTCTAAAAACGTAATACAAGTTAGGCGCTTCATGCGCAGGGTCAGAGGTGACGCTGGTGTAACTTTCGTCCCTACACAGGCTGTCGCAGTAACCTTCGCGTCCACTATTCTTCCTCAGTACATTTACTTGGACTCATGGCGTCACGAAGTTAGTAAATACATACCACCAGTAAAACAATGCCTTAAGTGTCTGCGGTATGGACATATTGCTAAATTCTGTCGCAATACTGAAGTATGTTCAATTTGTACATTAAACCATAATTTTAAGAATTGTCAGGTTGACCCAAAAGATGCTAAATGCGCAAACTGCAAAGGTAATCATATAGCTATCTCCTCATCTTGCCCAATTAAAAAACAAAAAGTTGAAGAAAATAAAATTAAGTCACGAAGTGTCACTTACTCTGAGCTCTTTGACGCTAATACATTCCCACCTTTAACTGCTCGAACTTTAGATGTACAAATTAATAATCTAATGAAATCCGATAAATTTATAAGTACTTTAGTAGAAACAATTACAAAAATAGTTACATCTAAAGATGTTCCTATTAATTCATCATCAATTAAAGAGGTTTTAAAAACAACTATAAGTAAGAAATTTCCATCATCCTCATATTGGATTTGTCAAACTTAAATATAGTTCAATGGAATGCACAAAGTCTTAATAGCAATAAACATATATTTATTCATTTCCTCTATGCACAAAATATACATATAGCAATAATTTCTGAAACATGGTTCAGACCTGATCAGTCTTTTAAAATAAAAAATTACAATATTGAAAGGAATGATTGTGGTAACAAACACAATGGAGTTGCAATTATAATTCATGAAAGCATTACTTACACTAAAATTAACACTTATTTTGATAATTCTTTACAAAACATTTGTGTGAAAATTAAAATTAAAAATAAAGAAATAAGTATAGTCAGCTTTTATAGCCCCCTAAACTCTAATCCAGTTTTTAATAAAGATGATTTTGATTAATTGGTGAAATCTATTCCTGGTCCTTTTATATTCGCTGGAGACTTTAATGCCCATCACACTTCCTGGGGATGCGTTTCTGACTCTCCAAGAGGTAGAGAAGTCTTAGAAGTCATTGACGAAAATAATTTGGTTCTGCTTAATGATGGTCAAGCAACAACTGTTGGTTCTCTAACATGGCGTCCCAATGCACTGGATTTATCGTTGGTTTCATCGTCGTTGGCACTTAATTGTGAATGGTCTGTACATGATAGTCCTCTTGGTAGTAGTTATCACATTCCTGTAATCATAAAAGTAATGGTTAGCAGAAACAAAAACAATGTTTTTTATGGGAATTGTTTGAATGTTAAACATTTGCCCATTCACCCAAATTATAAACTCGTAGATTGGCGAATCTATAGCAATTGTGTGGAAGAATTGCTAATTGATTTTCAAATAGATAATAAAAGTCTTCTTAATTCATATTCTCAATTTTGTTCTATTTTGCGCACAGCAGCTGCTAATTCCAATAATTTAAATGGTCATGTTATCACAAATACCACCAATCACACATGCAAAAAAAATAAGATTAAAGGACCTTCTCTTCCTTGGTGGAATCAAAAGTGTACAGAGGCTGTACTAAATTTCAAAACAGCATATATAAATTTTAAAGAAAATCCAACAGAAGAAACCTATCTTCAATTTAAAAGACTCCGGGCAGTTAAAAAACTCATTTTAAAAACAGAAAGACAAAAGAGTTGGTTTTCTCTTTGTGAAACTTTTAATAGATGCACACATTTATCCATTGTATGGAAATTTATGCGTAAATATAATAAGACATATAATTTTAATATTCATGAAAATGACGCATGGGTTTTAGATTTTTTAAAGAAATACACTCCAGACTTTGTGCAACATTCTTCAAAAACTCTCACTGACAGTATTAATTCCAAAAATAATTTTCTACTTAATCCTTTTACAATTAATGAATTAATATCTGCAATCTCCTCCCGAAGAGATACTGCTTATGGTCTTGATGGAATACCATATATCTTATTTAAAAAACTAAGCACTGCAAGTTTACAAACATTTCTAAAAATACTTAATTTACTGTGGGAAAATAATGTTATACCTCAAGATTGGAAAGTAGATTGTCTTGTACCAATTTTAAAACCAGATAAGCCAAAGTTATGTCCTGATTCTTATCGTCCCATAGCACTTACTTCTTGTGTAGGAAAGTTATTTGAACAATTGTTGAAGCAACGTTTAGAGTTTTACATAGAACAAAACAATATCTTACCTTCTAATCAATTTGGTTTTCGTAGGAATCGGTCTGCTAGGGAAAGTGTCTGTCAATTACAGCTCGATATTCATAACTCTTTATTGGCAAAAAAAAATTTGGTTGGAGTTTTCTTTGATGTTGCAGGAGCTTTTAATAGTGTAAATATAGATATTCTCTGTCATGAATTATTGCAAATAGGAATTCCTGTAAAAATTATAAATTGGATTAAAAGTTTTCTGAGCAATAGAGAAGTATTTGCTAAATTTAATAGACATCTCTATGGACCTAGACTCTCGTCAAAAGGAGTTTGTCAAGGCGGTATATTATCACCTTTAATATTCATATTGTATATACGTAGATTAAATCTTATTTTAGGGTCTCAGGTTAAAAATCTACAGTTTGCAGATGATTTGGTTGTTTATACATCTGGGAACAATTTATCACAAACCATCCAAATAGTCAATGATGCATTGGTAAAACTTTATGAATATTTTTCTTACCTTGATCTAAATGTTAATCTGTTCAAGTCCAAAGTTGTTATGTTTGGTAAACAGTGTCATAATATGCCCAATGTGCTTTATAATAATTGTGCATTACCCACTTCACTTGAGGTTAAATTTTTGGGGGTTCTTTTTTCATATAATCTAACCTGGAATAATTACATAAAACATATAATTAGCAAAGTAATTAAAGCTTATAATGTACTGAAATCTTTGTCTGGCTCATATTGGGGTGCAGACCCAAAAATTTTGTTACTGTTGTATAAATCATTAGTTCGTAGTCATTTTGAATATGGTTTCTATTGTTTTGCTGCAGATATTAAAATTGTAAATAGTTTAGATGTTCTTCAAAATAAATGCTTGCGTGTAATAACTGGCGCATTCAGGAGTACTCCTATAAATGCAATGCAGACTGATTGTAATATCCCACCATTAAGCATTCGTTTTAATTACTTAAAAGAAAGATTTATACTAAAACTTTATAGTGTATCTAATAACAGTCTATTGGTCAATTTGTTACACTCGATTACTCCTTTAGTTTCTAAACCAATTTTTATGATACAGGGTCTTCAAAGTTTCATAAATTTTATTCAAAATTTAAATATCTATCAATCCAAACATATTTTGCCTTGCTATGAAGGAACTTTTATTGGTAAATTTCCAGCAATTAATGTGATTCTAAAGAAAAAAAAAGAATTGTCCACAAAAGAGGAAGTAAATGCAATGCTATCAGAGTGGTCAGATCATAAATTTGTTTATACAGATGGTTCTAAGAATGATAAGGCTGTGTCTTTTGCCATATATGAGCCCTCCTCAAATATAGGCATTGGCAGAAAAATTGACAAAAATTCAAGTATTTTTACAGCTGAAGCTGTTGCTATATTGAGTGCTTTGAAACATATTGAAAATTTTAATTCAGGACATAACAAATGGGTAGTGGTAAGTGATAGCATGAGTGTTCTGCAAAACTTGTCAAACAACAAATTAAATGCTAACACAAATTATATAATTTATTTAATAAAGCAGTTATGGGTGGAATTATATCAATCAAATATTGTAATTAGTTTTGTGTGGGTGCCTTCGCACATTGGTGTTGTAGGGAATGAAAAGGTAGACTATTTGGCCAAAAAGATTGTTGATTTGGAAGAACTAATTCCTAATTCTGACCCTGATATGGATGTTTCCATACCACCTACAGATGCAGTTAGTCTTTTAAGACAGCGCATGTGTCGCGAGTGGGGGAGACATTCATACCAGTGCACTCAGGTTGAAAATAAAGGTACTTGGTTTGCCACTCTAGACGTTCAAATAAACTCCATACCTTGGTTCTGCAAGTATAACAGATTCATAAATAGAAAATTTTATTCAATTATCAGTCGTATGCGTTTTGGTCATTGTCGTTTAAATTATCATCTTCATCGCCTTAGAATGGTCAATTCTCCTAACTGTGAGTATTGTCAATCACAAGAAGTTCAGTCACTGCATCATATCTTTTTCCAGTGCTCATCTTTCAACATTCAGCGCCTTGTGTTGTCGGATGAGCTGCTTAAAATTTATAATAATCCTGACGAGGTCCCGCAATGCATTCAGGAGCTACTTAAGAATGTCTCAGTTTATATATACTTGTACAAATTTATAGTAGAGACTGTAAATGATATTTAGTTATAATAAGTTTTCGTGTATTTAATAATATTATTTGTTTTAATAGTAATACTTATTAACTTTAGGTATAATTCTTAAAAATGTAAAGTAAACAATTAACTAGGTACAGGAGACAGCTCGGAAAATAGGACAAAAATATTGAAATATATGAAATAAAAATAAATATATCGATGAATTGAAGACATACAAAACGATTGTCTTAGAAAAAGCAGGTTATTTACCATGACATTGACAGTAAAATGACATGAATAATGGTTTTGGACAAAAATAAAATTACTCTATTCAAAAATGGGTTAAATACGAAAGACAAAATAAATAAAACAAACAATACAATGAGTATATAAACGAAAGACATTATTTTTACAAACTTACCACGTAAGAAATCCTACACGGAAGACTAGGCAGTATGGTCGAAAGACTATAGCCTGCCCTTTGGGCAAATAAAAAAAAAAAAAAAAAAATTAAGGTTTTTACTACGTCATGTAAAAAAATATTAATAAATATAAAATTACCTTTGTTTATTTTTTTTTGTTTAACATTTTTGATAATTCGCGTAGGTTTTTTAACGTTAATTCATATTTTTAGACTTCGTTTGGTTCTTTCTCAGAACAAGAACTATGACTTTGATATTGACAACGGACTGACAGTGAGTGACTGACAGTTAGGTGATAATAACAGAGCAGACAAGAGGGTTGCAAATTGCCAAGAAGAAAGCTATCAGTTGTGTTTACTAGTAAAAAAAAGTAAGTAAATGTACGCCGGCACTAAACGATTTATAAGTTTATCGTGTTTATTTCGGCAACCGTGCCATCAAACCAGAAAGATGAGTATTGACATTGGCGGTAAGTATTAATTTTTATTATTACTTGCTGCACTAATAATAGCTAATAAACAAAATTTGCATATAAATTCTCATAAATTAGAATATCGTAGGTACACTGAATTATTTATTTGACTTCCAAGTCTTTCATTATATAATATATATTTATAACTTTAGTGGTTAATGCATAAAATATTTCCATAACGCAGGTTATTCAATAACCTAGCTAGGAATACAACATTTCACACCAGTTTTTTTTTTCTTCTACTACAATTTTTGTGATGATGAATAAAGATTATTATTATATTTACTTGTAGGCATGAGACTACGCTATAAAGACAAGAATGAGACGTTTCTAGAAAAACATTTGGTATCCCAAGAACCATTTGGACAGTTCAAAGCATGGTTTGAAGAGGCCTGTAGTATAAAGGAGATTCTAGAACCCAATGCTATGTGCTTGGCAACTGCTACCAAGTAATTTTATCATCCTACTACTGTCTTATTTAAATTTAAGATATTGAAATCCTTATCTCGCTATGATTATATTACATTATCATAAAATGCTATGAAGCGAGATTGCATCATGTCTACTTATTGTATCAGATGAATCCCTATCTTAAATTCTAATTTATATTGATCTCTTTTAGGGAAGGTATCCCATCAGCTCGGTTTGTTTTATTGAAAGGATATGGCAAAGATGGATTTAAATTTTTCACCAACTATGGAAGTAGAAAGTCTATGGAAATGGTAGGTACTTTGCCTTGTTTAGATACTTATGATAAACAAAATACTATCTGCTTAACATTATCATTGCTATGAAGTTAAAAGATATACCTCTAAAAAAACATTTTAGTCACAGAGGAGATAATGATGAAAATTTATCTGTAATTTTAAGTGAGGTGGAGCAATGTCAATAGTATAAATACTTGTGATTTAGAAAATAGAGAAGACTCAGGTATTGTAAATGTACTTTCTTCCAAGTTTGATGTGAGTTATCATTTGCAGCAGTTACTAATGCCTGCAAATGTGGTCTACACCGGAAACTAATGTTTCTGCAATCCACAACATTTATTATAAGTTTGTGCCTATTTTGTTTCTATTATTTGTACATTTCGTTTTGTAAAGTCTGCAGAAGTTTTAAAAAAAAGCTTCCTCAAACATATTTTTTATAGGATTTAAACCTGAATGTGGCAGCAACATTCTACTGGGCATTTTTAAATAGATCTATAAGAATTGAGGGGCACATAGAGAAATTATCTGAAGAAGAATCAACAACATATTTTCATTCCCGACCAGTCCCCAGTCAGATTGCAGCATGTGTGAGCCAGCAGAGTACTCCTATTGAATCCAGAGATGTTTTGTGTGAAAAAGAGGCTATCTTGGAGAAACAGTACTTGATCCCTGGTGAAAAAGTTCCAAAGCCTGATTACTGGTATGTATTTAATGTACAATCTGGTATCTAGCAAGGTATAAATAAAAATTCAAGGATGAGCAATATTTATTATTATTTTTTTTAACAATATTTTTTAGTAGTCTTGTCAATAATCTTTAAATATCTGGTCACACAAAGTATACCAAAGACAAATCTGTGTGGCAAACTAGGTGTCAAGTCAAGCTCAAGTCACTGGGTTACTGGAGAGTTATAGAAAATATACAATACAGAAAACCTTTCTAGTACTGCATCTGTATTTGACTTGTGTAATGTGACTATGTCTGACCTAATACTACCTAGAATTTCATCATATTGTAAATTATCATAATTTTAGTGGTTTTTGTATTTACAGGGGAGGTTTTATAATTTGCCCAAGAGCTATTGAGTTTTGGCAAGGTCAGTCTGATAGACTTCATGATAGAATCAAGTTCAGACGGCCAAAACCTAATGAAATTCCTGATGGGAAGCTGTTGCATGAAGGACAAGATGGATGGGTGTATGAACGATTGTCCCCTTAGAATGACTACTAGAAAAGGAGTTATAATATTGTCTTCCAATAGGATTAAGTTTATACAACTTCATTGTAAGGTTGGCAATCTGCTAAGTTACTGGTTGTAAACAGGAATGTTAAGTACATATAAGCTAAAATATTAAAATGTTATTGTTTATTATGTGTTATTTTCAATATTTCCCTTTGTATTCCACCTTTACTTTTCCAGCAAACTTCACTTTTTAATTGTCCATTTTTTTCTATAGCTTCTTCAAACTGTCTAATACCTCCTCCAACTCCAAAATAATATGTTTTAGCAGCTATAAATGCAATTCCCTCTTTGCTCAATCTTTGCAATAAAAGAGAAATAATTTTATCATAATTGCATTCATTGTAAATGGTTTCAGAACTAAGTATGATGTCATAGACTTCAGTGTTAGTCAGTTTTTGGGTAAATGACTGCCAATCTCCCGAGTAAAATTTACACTTTTTTATTTCTGTTTCTCTTTGATCTTCTTCAATGTTTAGTAGCACATTTGGTACTGTGACATACTCCAATACTTCTTTATTCTAAAAAAAATGGTTTACATGTAGGTAATCAAACATTTATTTATGCTGATATGCTGTACTATAATGTTATATGAAGCTGCATTTTTGATAGCAACACATGCATGTACACCAGATTGTTTGAACATACAAGCAGCTAAAAGCCAAATCATGACAGCACAGCAGGAATACTAAATAGTAGGCTTACATAATCTTGAAATGTAACACAGGAGCCCTTCAATAATGCATAGATGCCCAAAATCCCAGCACCACATCCCAAATCCAGGACTTTATTGTTCTCAAAATCTACTTCAGTTTGATTCTCAAGGTGTTCCACTAAATCGTAAGTACATTCCCAAATTTTAAAACCACCTGAAACAGAAATTAAAGAAACATGAAAAAAATACTTATCATTAACACCTAGGTCTGTCTGACTGCAATATAATAATATCAAACTAGTTATAATTTCATCAAAGAGAAAAAGACTTAAAGTGATGTTAAATAAAGAGGTGGTCTGCTAAGAGTGTATATTTTTGAGATTGTTTATCTACAGTTAGTAAATAGGAAGTCTGATCTAAAAATACTACACATGCCTTGGTGATGCACTTGCCTTCATATGTACCAGCAACTAGGTCACTATGTTCTTTTTCTGCTAGTTTTACTGCATTACTAAATTCGCTTTCATTAATACCGGCTAATGCTTCACTGACGACCACATGTCCAATCTCAACATCACCACACACAAACATTTTGGCGCGAGTCACTTTATCGTCCAGATTTTTTATTTGTTCGTCTGGAATAACTTCTTCACTTTCAAGCCATTGAATAACATTTTCAATATCTGTTGATAAAATATAAATAAAATAATCATCAATATAATAATTAATAAGATTAAAACAGTAAGTTTTAAACTTTTTTTGAAGTTTATCACACCTGCTGCATCTTCACTTAAATAAATGTCGCCACCAGAGAAGTTAAACCTAAAAGTAGTCATATTTGTTTGTAATATAATAAACAAACAACAAAACAAATATTTAAAAAGTGATTATTCTGGTGACTACAAACGTGCTTTACAAACAAAATCTGCGTAAATCGTGTTTAGTGTAGCGTTGCGTACCTCATACAAGAGGCACCTCAAATGTCGCATACATAGCGATCAAATGATCAAATGTCCCAACCTGTGGTCCCAACACCTCAAAAAAATTATTTGTGCCAGTTCATTCGCTCGACGACAAAAATACAATGTCGTACATTAGATACGTTTGAAATTTTGTACTGACTACGCGGAACAGATGTATGTATGCTTATTGTCTCTCGCTTACTCATTTGTCATGTTGTCAATTGAATGAGTCGCGTGGTGGTTAGCGGGAACACATGCGTACGAACGAGCGAGCAAGATAACACTACTTATACGGATGTAGGCGAGCGAGACAAAATAATTTACTAGCTTTATGTTTTACTTTCGCGCGTATTTTCAAACAACAACATTCGTTTTACTCTAAACGAATTAATCTGTTTGATAATATATTTTTTTATTTTAGGACGTACGTACGGTGTATACTGTTTAAGCGATAAGTACTCGACAGGTATATATTATATTTATATTATATTATATTTATAATATATAGGTACCTACCTGTCGAGTACTTATCTATATAAATGTTTTTATTACCTACTCTGTTAATTCACAAAGTTCACTTTGTTTAGATTCAGTATTTCCCTACTGGGACTTAATAGACGATACAAGAACAAAAATACAAAAAGTGATGCAGGCAGAAGTCCACACTACAGTTTGTAACACCTGTCACCTAGATAAGTTGTATTTTGTCTCTTTATCATGCTACTGTACCTACTTAATCAAATGAGGTGGTACAATGTCCCACCTCAAACGTCAAAATGAGGTACTCATACAAATACAATAAAAATGGCTGTCCTACCCAATACTAGTTTAGTGTTTACCAAACCTCTACAGACGAAGAACCTAACGTAACCCTGTAAATTTTAATGTACTCTGTGACGTCTTCAAAGTCAAACTTCTCATTATATAGTTTAGGATCTATGGTCAAACAAGTACTCTCAGAACAAGGAATTTACCAATAACTAAATTACTAAAATGAAATATCTTCTTCTTCTTCTCCTTTTTTTTGGCAACAGAGCCGACGATTTGTGTCAGCTATTTCTGCCAGCGTCAAGTGTAGAATTATATTCTTGTTGATGATATTAATGGTATAATGATAAAAATAGAAAAAATGTGGATGAAATTAAATGACAACCATCTTCCGTGCAAATGTACTCCAATGAAATATCTGATAATATAAATAAATTCTATGACAAAGCGTACACACCCAGAGACAAATAGAAGTTTAATAGTGCTACGATACCTTCTGACAGTTTATCTATATCGATAGATCAATGATATTCTATTTAAAAAAATAGAATATCATTGCGATAGATGAAATTTGTTTATGGGCTATGGTAAATCAGACATGCTAAAATCAAATGAGTTCTGGTTGCCTAAAAGCTCTTGTAAACGAACTGCAAGAAACAAAGGGCCGTTTCACACCTCACCAGATTGGCAGAGGCTGGCAGCGGCACCAGGAGCACTTTCAATGTGAAATAATTTTGAAGTTTATATAAATTATATAATATATATTCATGTTTCATGCTGTAAGTTCAAATACAATGCAAATTAGTAACAAATAAATTAAATTGAAAATTTAAATATACATGATCGATCCACACACTGCCTCGCATCATGGAGCGTAGTGCGAGCGTGCGTGTTCTTGTATTCTTTGTAAGTATCTCTGTTTGTATAGAAATCACGTGTGGTGCAACACACTGAACACGCATTCAAGCGCTGTGTTGCAGATCACACGTTTACATGCAGAGCAAAACGTACGCACGCGCGTGGGTTCGGTGCCAGACGGTATGGACACCGAGTTCTGCAGTAACGTGTGTGATTGATGATGCAGACCAGCACTCTCGCATTTGCACGCGTGGCTTCGTCGCCGCGTCGCCACGCTCCCGCAGCGTAGTGCGGGCAGTATGTGGATCGCCAAAATATCAGTATCGGCCCTCAGTTCTTTTCTGACTTCCTTAGTTTAGCATTAGAATAGATACCCCAAGGTAAAATTAAAACACAGCTGTATCATTCATGTCACAAATGTATGATTATATTTCCAATAATGTTTAAACACATTATAACTGCCCCTTAAAATTACAGTTTTGCTTAAGTACGTCCTGATTTTTTGTGCATAAGCAGAAATATTTTTTGTTATGTTATGCATTCGTACTTTTAGAAATTCTTTTCCGATCAATGTTATCAATTAATTTCTGTAATCATCTAGAAAATAATTGTCTCCTAATTTGTCTCATAGCACTATTTTTCGTAAACCTGCAAAAAAACACAATGTATGAAACACTATGAAAGGTACAAAGATAGTTACCGATTTTGTATAAATTGTATGCAAAATCGTTAACTACAAAATTAAATTATAGTAATATTTATCGATAAAAGATGCAGCACAATTTACAACACTATTGAACATGACTACACAAATTGGTAAAAATGTAAAATACTTCAAAATTACTGAATCGAATGGCAAACAGACGATTATAATATGATTGCATTATAGTAAAGCATAAATCACTTAGGTATTTTGCACCTATGTATAGGTTTCTAGTGTATATTATTGGTTTGTTATCTACTCACCGATGGAAGTTGACGATTTTAGATTGATTTTCTTTGCGAGAAGAATATAATTTACAACGTACAATAACGCGGGACATTGCTTATCCAATGGGCTTAATTTTACTTTACAATAGCACTTTGTAATTATTAAATAACATACATTATTTCACAAAACAGACAGACAACAATAAAAATTACGAGCGGCGGTATAACCCGACTAAATTGTCTAGGGGCCATAACAAGTTGGAACATTTGACATTAGTTCGCTTCGTATTTCGGCATCCAAAGGTAACCAAAGGTAACCAATTTGACGTTTCTACAGTGTACATCGGCCATCCTTAGCAAAATTATTTGTCTCTTTCTTTTCAATGTATCCGGCTCAGTTGAAAAAATAGGATAAGTAAATGAGGGCGATTAAACTACTTATTCTGTGGATTAAACATCAAACATTAAACACTCCCTGTAGGCTTTAGTCCTTGTTCTGAGGTCAAACTACAGAGATTTGACATTGTCAGCAGAAATCTGACATTTTAGTTGCTCAGACAAACGTGCTTAACATTTATAATATTGATCTGTGGACAAACGCAGCTGCGTGGGCAAGTGCTCTTTGACAGGCACCACAGTTTTTAATAGCCGATTATAAACCCCTAGTCGTAAAATGTTTCATTTGTTGAACATAGGCTGGCCCTCTCCATCGTTTGTCTAAGAGCTAATCAAATAAAATCAGTCAAACCTATAAAAACATTGCTTGCGTCGTATTGCATTATAATAAGAGCTGGGCATTGACGATCAGTTTTTCGCGTTATTTGAACTGACGTCAATCAAATCGTCAAAATACAAACAGACACTTCAATTTTATTATATGTATAGATTCGGACTTCGGAGTTCGGACGCACGTGGACCATGGGGTCTAGATACGGACAATGTGTCCATCAACATTATGAGAGCTAATATAATAGTTTTAAATAAGTTAGTTATTTAAAACTGGTAAATTATGAATCATCCAAAGCCTAATCGTACGAGTGTAAGGTCCCTCAATGTAAATCCGTATTATACTACGACCATGAAAAGTTACGTTACGACTTTTGTTGTTCCGTTCTCTTCAAAATAACTGAACTGAAATTTAACCTAGTATATATCGATTGACGTTTCACGTTATAAAATAAAATAAATAAAACGTTTCACGTTTTAAAAAAATAGAGGTGCGTAAATTAGCTGTGCCAGCATTTTTAAAAAACCAAAAATGGGATGTCATATCTTGTAACATAAAATAAAAATATTGAATTATTTAATTCATTATGGAAACTAACATACACCCAAATGAACAACACATGAAATTGGTAGATACGCTTTTGTAATTTTTAGGTAGTATCTACGGTACCCTTGACCATCTAACTTGTAAGGTCTAAGACGGTAATCGTTTTTAGTTGAATGAACGCAGCGAAACTCGAGACGAGAGTGCAAGATTATTTAGCGAAATTCATTTCATTCGTTCATACACACGAGTTGTTAGCGCTAAAGTAGTGTCGAATTTTACAATAATTTGTAATAAAACGGGTTTGCTATCGCTACAATCCCAGTAAAAGTAATTTTTAAGACAATGACAGACGTAGCAAAAAAGGTAAACGTATAATTAATTTATATGAGTGATACGTCGCTTTGTTTGACACGAGTAACGTACTTTGATTGATGTGTGTGACCATAGTTTTCCCTACAATTAGTTACAAATACTTTTGTCTCGTGGCAGTGTTTGATTCTGGACTAAGATTTGAGACTGCGGCAGTTCATTAACTAGAGATCACAGCAATGGCAACGGTGAGTTTTATGTTTGAAACAACATAACCTCAACTTATTGTGCGCCCGTGGGGGTGTCTGAACCGTAACATAAGTAACGACAAGTACTGACAGGTTTTCATGCCTTGCCTTGATTCAGCAATGTTTTTGCAGGTGCAGGACTACAAGGATTCCCTCAAGCAGAAGGCTGAGCACTTAATAATAAAAGGTTTTCCAGAGAAGATAGTAAAATTAAATGAGCTATTAGAAACGTCAAATTTCCAAAATCGCGATTTATCCGATGTTCACCAGGTAAGGTTAAATAAGTGTTTGTATCTTTTAATTGGTTATGTAATTATTATCATATTTTATTATTATGTCAGTGTTTCAGTAAAATTTTGTTAGGTACCATATGTATCATAAATTTTATGAAAGTTAGTGTCATGGCCTCTCGTGCCTGTTTGACTGTGACACTACACATGAATAAAATACATATGGCTAACTTATGAATGATGAACTGTGTGCATGATTACAAATTATATTAATATACCTAATCTATAACATTATGTACATAAACTCTTTGATTCATCACTTAAACCTACTGATGCAATGTAAGACCAGTTTCGTAATGAATAAACATATCATTTCAGGACTTAAACATTCCAGTGCCACCTCCAGCAGTAGGTACAAATGAGCCAAATGCCAAACGTCAGCGAATGGACTCATCTGAGCTGACTTCAAGCAATGCCTCAATTGAAGGTACGAGGGTGTATGCCCTGCCCAATGGCACAGTACCATGCAACAAGCCTCTCAGTGACCTCATACATCTCGTCAAACCACATATTAGGGAGCTGGTTGAAGATTCCAATTTGGTAAGTGCAAATTTTTAGGTTAATTATTTGATTGAAGTAATTGACAATATATTTCTTTGTTAAAAGTATAATCATAATATTTATGACAGATTACTAAATGGTCCAAATATATAAAAAAAATGTTTTTGGGTGGGTAAAAGTTATCAAGGAAAAAGTTGGGTTGAAATAAGTTCCACTGGGCAAAATCATTGTCATCCACTGATCATGAAAGATTTTTACTGCTGGACATAGGTCTCGCCTAATTTTCAACACCATGGCTGTTCATGATAAATATTCTTATTTTTCTTAACTGTGTATGTTGTATTGGTGCATTTCTTTATCTCTGCATTATGAAACATGACTTGTTTTCTGTTCACTGGGGTTCTTGTCCTGTGAACAATTACATTTAGAATATCCAAAGTATAAAATAACAAATGTATGCTCTTTTTTTCACACTTTCCTCTGAGATCATTTGTTAATGTTCGAGCTATTGTTCCATTCCTAATCTAAACTTTATAAAGGAAACTGTGTTCATGAGTGATCCAAGCAGATCAAGCCTTTACACTTTATAATATCATCAACATCTTTTAGATGAAACACATTCCTTGGTAGACAATTAATTTGTATACAAGAACATTGCCCCTTGTTCTTTATGCTGTGTATGAAAAAGCTGAATCTGAATTTTAAAAGTTAATATTCAAAGATCTAACAGTCCATACTTTATTTCACATCTAAGTGAATAGGTTATGATGACTAACATAATGACACATTGGTTTTAGACCTATATGAATATGTTATTGATTTGTGATAATTGCACAACAAAACTATGTCTTCAAAAATGTTTCTTAAAATACTGAGAAACTAATACAATGTGAACAATGTTGAAAAATAAATGCTGTATTTTTATTATTTAGTATTAAAAAGTTGTGCCACATAGACATTTGGAACTAATCATGTAGTAAAATATAAGTTTTAGAAAACTAGTTGTTTGAATCTTAATCAGTAGCTTTTTTGTTAAGGAGAAAATGTTGGAACAGTACAACCTTTGTAGAATCTTTTACCTATGCTTTTACCAACTCACATAACCAATAGTAACTCAAATATTTAATAATATTTTACTGTGAGTGAAATGTGCAATGGACAATAATTGAAAACTGAATAATTTATTAAAATAGTGAATGGTAAAAAAAAATATTGTAGTGGATATATTTCTAATAGGGCAAATCTAAATTAGAATCACATCTGTTATTGGGTTACTTAGATAACTAATAAGCTAAGGGGCTTATTAGTTATTTATTGATAAGGAGATGAGTCTTAAGGTATGCAGTAGTTATAAGGAAATATGTTCTAATCTATGGACAAAACATTTCAGCTAAAAATGTGGATCTCATTCATGATCCCCAAAATTGAAGATGGTAATAATTTTGGTGTATCAATACAAGAGGACACACTGGCTGAGATCCAGTCGGTCGAGTCGGAGGCGGCGGCGTTCTTTGACCAAATCTCACGATACTTCATCTCGCGGGCGAAGATTGTCTCCAAGGTCGCTAAATATCCACATATTGAAGACTACAGAAGAGCAGTCAGAGTAAGTGGAATTTTTTTCTTTTCTTGGTGATTTAACTGTCTCTTAACAGTATAAGATGAATTATTATTTAGCATTCAGAAATAATGATTGAAATCCCCACTCTGATTGCTGATTGCTACTGTTAGAGTTGTGGTTTTGATACCCACGACTCTTGTAGTATCAACGACCAGACGAGACAAATTGTTATCATCTTCATAAAGGTGTCTATGACCAACATAAGTTTTTGCCAAAAGGCAAGGTGCATATAGTCGCCACTTCTGGGTGGCGCATTGGTGTTAATAAACTGATATATTTAGTACATAGTCATCTCTCAGGATGCCAAAAAGAATGGTGGTCCTGCCTGCACTGTAAACCAGTGGCCACGGACAATTACGATAAAATTGTACCGTAATTTTTTGTCTTATGTTGTTTTATCTCGTGATACATACATATCCAGGTTCCCTCATGATGTTTTTGTTCTCCTTGATGTCAATAAAGCCATACTGCCTTTTATACTTGAATAGTTAACCCTACTACTACTACCAAACATTTTCCTGTTTATGACTTGTCCTAATAGTTACTTAGTAATTTTATTGTATCTTTAACAGGAATTGGATGAAAAAGAATACCTGTCATTATGGTTGGTGATGTGCGAGATACGTAATCGCTATTGTTCACTGCACGACATCGTCATTAAAAACCTTGAGAAGATTAAAAAGCCTCGCTCTTCCAATGCAGAAAATCTATACTAGGTCCTATTACAATCTCAATTAGTATCTTTGTATCACATGCAATTGTATAAATACATTGTGAATCTTAAGAATAATATTAGAAACTGATTTTGTAATTTATTTTTTATTCACTAGAGAATGATAATTGATTATAATTAAAAAAGTAATACTGACAAGAATAAATTGTAGATTTGTGAACATTATGTAGTTCATATTTTATTAAAACAATGTTTTATCAACTTAATGACATGAAGTACGCGAAATGTTGATACCTAAGGATTAAAAAGTCGACCGCATATGGTACGATATCGTACCACCCTTCTGTACGCGGCCGCACCATGTGTCAGTTTATACTAATGTATGAATAGATATTCCTATACCGTACTGCGACATAGTACGGTGTCCGTACTATGTCGCAGTACTATATGCGGTCATTAATTTATACAATTAGCTGGCTACTAATTTGTATTATTTCTATATTGTCTGCTTACTGGTAAAACATGATAAATTCATTTTTTATCTAGAATGACTTATGTATGCATACACATGTAATTTTCGATGCTTTATCTACTGGTAAAACAGAATAACTGCTAGGACCGTTTAATACAAAGATATCTTAATTAACAATATGGTAAATGACAATGAAATAGTAATAATCATTCAGATAAACAGAGGTAAATCGTCTTACCATCGAAATAAAACTAAACAGCACGAGTAAAGGACGATATATCACTTTACGATTCTTTCGATGTAGATGTGGTATTTACGTACCTATGAAGTTTAAGCTAAGCTAAAATAAGTTAAATTCATTTATTTAAGTTTGTTGGCTAAAAATACAGGTAAAAAGATATAAATGTATTTAATGTTTTTTTGTTGACAAACCCGTGCTAGATAATGGTAACTAGTAAAACATCATAAATGATAAAAACCAGCGAATGATGAAGATTCTTCTGAAGAATGAAAATCAATACTATGGATGATTTTCATACTTCAGAAGAATTTTTACAACTAAATTTATTTGATTTTAAGCTATAAAATTGATATTACAATAAATACTGCCTAATTGTTTTAATAAATTGGTATTTTCATTTCAGTAACACTTTTAATGTTTTAGAAGTAATTTGTATGAACATTTTAATAGTAAGTGCATAATGTGTTTAAATTCCTACAAGTAAAATGAGATAAATGCAGAATTTCACCCAATAATTCCAAAAATTCATTCTATACGCACATCTTTTCTGATGTAATACCTAGCTTGTACCATTACCTTGTTGTTTCCATTCAAATGACTGAGCATTTATGGCAAATAAAGATACTAAATCTGTGTTTTTCAATTACAGGTAAAACCAGTTAAGTGCATGCCCTAGGTCAATAATAACTGATTTACTGCCTAATTTTCTGAAAAATGTGTTGCTTTAATTTAATTGAGATACATTTGAATATTTTATCTATCATTTGGCATTAAAATATTTTATATAATAAATATTTTAATGTTAGTTGTAAGTCAATGAAACTTTCAAAGCTTAAATCTCAGTTCAAGGAAATGTGCAGTTAACATACTTTACCAGTAAGCAGACGATATGTATAATAAATAACTTCACAAAACAAAACAAATATTTGTGCCAGTAAAGTAAACATAGACTATGTGAGCTCTGCATGCTGAAAAAATTTCGTATTATACGCTTTTTGTGAATGTTACGTATAAAAATATTCAAATTAGTGGCCAGCTTTACATGAACAATGTCCTTCATCTAGATTTTTTTAGGGGCTGAATATATGTCTAGTGAGTAAAAAATAAAAATAATGTTCATATTGTAGTTTAATAGCAAGGTGGCGAAAACACTCGTATTATAAAGTGAGACTGACTATTATATTGGACAGATAATTCGTTACAAAATATGACAAACTATATTTGTGACTGAGATTACGTGTTAGTAATATTTTCATGTCATTAACATTGTATAAACATAAATCATTTAACTTGCTATAAAATTACAATGTGATTAATTTGTACCTCCAGTTGTTCCAAAACTAATCATAATAGAACTTAATTAAGCTAAAATAATATGTTGTTACTTAATACATCAAATGACATCCCTATGTTTTTAAATTTAAACAAAATTTAAATTTCAGTTTAAAGTCAGTAACAGTTTAAGTTGTGAGGTTGACATCTACCTACAATAAAAGTGATATAATTATTGACTTATAGTCAATATTTAATTTAATAATGTACCCAATGTCAATAGCAAAAATGAATACATTTCTATGAATGTGATATATTGTAGTTTGTCTTTACTACACATACCTTTTAATCCTAGCAAAACTTATGTAAAAAAAATTTAGCTCTAGGCGAAGAGCTGATGTTGATCCCTTAAACTAATGTGATGATAATGGCTACGCACACTCAGACGCAGGACAATACTAGAAATTATTTGTCAATATGGAGGGTAGTCCTAAAAAATAGCCGCTCTTCCAGCGGTGTGCGATGGGCCTGTGCCGCGCTTATGCTCTTGTAGTAGCTTGAGGGCACTCCGAGCACCGCGTGCAAATTTATACTTGATATACCTACAATTACTACCCGTGCGAATTAACATGGCACCTGGCTCGAAAACAACCCTCATCCCGCTTCACCGCGCGGGGCCCCGCTCGCGTCCTGAGAGACCAGTCTAGTAGCGTTAGCAAAAGATAAAAAAATAAATAATGGGTATAACATTCCTTTTTGATTGAATTCGGCTATTATTAATTACTATCCGAGATAGCTCCGCCAAATTTTTCCAGATCGGTTCAGCCGTTGTGGTGTGATTGAGTAACTAACATCCATCTAAACTTTCCCATTTATTAAGATAATGATAAATGTCATTAACAAAAGAGAATCTTATTACAATGGCGATATTCACAATAATAATAGATACCTACTAAACTCATTCATCAATACCACAACGAGCTGACAACAATAACAATAATAATGTGGTCTTTGAATTTGGCATGTTTAATCACTGCTGTTATCTCTTATGAAATCCTTTCGGAGAATTTTGCTTGCGAAAATAATATAATTTCATTCAAGCCTAAACAAATAAATATGGCAACAACAAAATCGTGTATAAATAGTTTGTATTGTCACGTATAAAGCATCGCAAAGTAGTATGTTATGAGAAACTACTTAGTGCAAAATCAATGTTGTTAGGTATTCAAAAAGCAAAAATAAAATTCAATTTTTTTTTGCACTCAGTATCTACTTTAATAAACTTCATTTATTCGAGCTAGGTACCATATTAATTCGCACGGGTTGTAGAGACCGTATTACAAGATAGATAAGGTTTATATTAAAATGCCCCCGCCGCGCTTCCAGCGGCGTGCGCTGGGCCTAACTCGGCTGGGTAGGGTTTGGGTAGCTACAACATATCTTCTCGTCCGCACAACCACAGTGTCTTAAGACCAAGGCCTGGGTGGAGCAGAGACGTGGTCGCTAACTATGGGTCTTGTCAGGAGGCTTAAAGTCGCTCGGAGGCGATGAAGCGGGCTACAATTTATTTATTTATTAAAATTTGAGGATCTCCAAGAGAGGCTGTACACAATTTTAACTTAAAGTAAATAAGTTTAATAAGTTCCCTGCGCGATCGTTTAAGAAAGGAAGAAATCCGCAGGCGAAACAAGGTAACAGGTAACCGATGTGGCTCGCAGAATTGCTTCACTGAAGTGGCAGAACACATATCTAGCTCGCAGAACTGACGGCCGTTGGGCAGATTCTTAAAATAAAGTAGAATAGATACAATCCTATCACTTTAGTATGAAGATAACAAAAAAAATAATAGTTGACTTGGATTTGCATGCTTCCCCATCGTTTAGACCTATTAACTCGTACTAATATTTCCTTCATTTCCATTATCCTTATTGAACAGGTAACTTATCAAAATAATAATTACCTACCTACCTTACTCTATGAGGTAAGTAACTGCAGGTATATCATTGTAGATAAATAAATCTATAAATTCAAGCAAGGTTCGAAATACTGGTCATCGACAAAAGTCAAAATAATTTTGTTTTCAGAATCTTGGTATGAAATTTTGACAGCTTTTTCTACGTTGTATTTTTATGGTTATTTTGCTTCATCTTCAATAATAATCATCCTATACGGCTTGTTTTTAACCTACGACAAACGTTTTATTTGTGTGTTGCTCGTAATTCTTATTACTTAAACATGGTAATAAATTGTTGAAGGTAATTGAGACAATGGCGAGCGATTATGACAAAGAACACTTCGGCGACAGCGCACGGATCATAGAAAAACGCGACTTGAAACATAAAAGTTCTAATCACGTTTTTGACGGAGCGGGTGAAAATATACAATGTTACAGTGATTCGGAATCGAATGATTCAAGACAGAGCAAAACGCGATTTATAAATCCAGCCATATATGTTGAACAGGTTGAGTCTTCTCATTCTGTTACATCCCTGCAAGCGGATTCAAACTTCTCTGACATCACTCCACATCCACACAGTACTTACAGGAGTAACTCTACTCCTTTCCTAAGTGGTAGAGAGTCCAGTTCATCAAGCAGCACCAAACGAAAATCATGTAGACTAACTGAACCATGTAATAAGATAGAATTGCCTAAGGAAGAAGATACGCCACGTTTTGATCGCACATACCGTGAAGATGGTCCTGACACTTTTCGATTGTCGGTTGCATCTGTATCTACAACGACTACAGCTCAATTAGAAAGGGAACACAATGAAAATAAGAAACATGAAGCATATAAACAATGGTGTGCTCGGAAAGATCAAGAGGTAAGTAATGGAATTTCAGATAAAATAAAAATAGATTATTATATTAACAATGTAGATATTTATCATTTCGGAGGGGCATGGTGAAAGAGCGTTATCCTATCTAGGACGAAATTTTTCCCTCTTTTTCTAAACTAACTAGCCACGCCAATTTGAAAACCAAAACAAAACATTTCAGATATCGCTTCTTCGCTTCCTTTTGAGTTGTTTTTCAATCTTATTAATAGTGTTTACCATTTGCTCCTAACTCTTCGATGGTTGTAGTAGTGGCTCAAGACCAGCTTGTGATCGTAATTTAATTAGTCTACCTACTACTTACTATATTTTTTTTTCTAAGTATGATGTTTGACCTGCTGTTGTTATTGGGCTTGTTTAGTTTGACAAATGCTTAATAGGTACTCGTAGCTTTATCGCAAATGCAAATTTAAATGATTTGACTTTTATTAGGTGTATGCTCAAACAGGTACCCACTTCTGGGCAGAGGTGTTAGTTTATAATTCATTTAAAAACTACTTAGCTCTCTACCGTGAATGGCGCGGTTGACTTGATACAAAATCTTAATTTTAAATTCAGCTTAATATTGCGTGTCAAATTTTACTTTAGAGACGCGAAAAGGCTCGCCTTGAGAAAATGAAGCGCCAGGTGGTCCCTTCCACGTCACAGGAGCAACGAGAAGAGTCATACCGTCGATGGTTGGAGCGTAAACGTGCTCAAACAGAACGCCAACGTGCGGAAGAGATAATGCGAAAGTATCGAACCAACGAACAGATCGAGCAGGAGAGGCACGAGCGAGAGAGGGCCAAAGAGGAGAAGCTAGCACTATGGATACGGAAGAAGGAAGAAAAAATTAAATGTAACTACAAATTTATAGTATAATCTAAACTAATATTATAAAGAGAAAAGATTTGATTTTTGTATGTTTGTTCTGATTTAACTCAAGATCTACTTAACCGATTTAAAAAATTGTTTCACCTTTAGAAAGTTTTAAACATAGCCAATATTTTATTATGTTTAACATATTTTTTTCAGAAATTTTCAAAACTTCAACATTTTATGCGCCTTTGTAAACCGACATGATGCAATAAAATAATTTTTTTGTTGTGTGACCACATTAAACTTTTATAGAAGCGAAGCGAAGGCTGACTTCTAGCTAAAGTATATTTCAGTAGTATTTTAAGTACCTATATTATATTTCACTACAAAGTATCTAGGTGACAAATTTGAGGCTCAATTTTGATCTCAAAAATAAAAATGCTCTTGTGTAGCTCTTACTAAGTATAATGTAACTAGCTAGTTTTTGTTCTTTTTTTCTCTTGTAGTTCAGATCAGTTGACATTGGATCATCTGGGCTACTTCTAAATATTTTTTCGTCAATTCCAGTTTTCATGGTTTTAGTCAAAACTTCATGGCTTTACTTACTTAGGACTTAGCGTAAACGCCAACTGTTATTAATCTCGGATATTCCTTAATATATCCATTGTCTCTGTACCTAGACTTTGGGTGGGTGATGGCGTCAATGAAATTGAATGTGATTTGAAATTCGTTTCCAGTGATGAAAACACGCGAAGAGCGCAAAGCTGCGTACGCGGAGATCGAGGCGGAACGACGCCGCTCCAATGGCAAGCGCGCCTACCAAGACTGGCTCCGCACCAGTAAAAACAAGCCTCTGCCTGTGCCTCTCAATCAGGGCGAACTTAGTAAGTTATATTTTATACTATTGTAAAACGTTTATGTAATAAAATATTTAATGAAGTACGTTTACACAATCGTCAGACCACTGTCAACACAGTTAAACTAACAAGTATACCACACCTCTCACTAGCTATACCCATACGTGTATTATCTTGGAATCTGTGGGTCTAACTACAGGCTCATGATAACTGACCATCATCATCATCTCAAACAAAAGACGTCTGCTGCCTGTTATAGGCCTCGTCAAGGAGTCTACTTTGCCATCCGGTTCTTATAGGCTAAATCCTATTACGATAATTTCCTACACATGTCTGAATCTCCGTATGACGTAGTCCCAAAATGCCTTAAAACCAAAATTACAGATTTTCTTAATGCTGGAATTACATAGGGAGAATCGAGGTTCAGTCAAATAGAAATTAAAAAAAATAATGGGAACATAAATGAAATTTTATCGTGTACTTAATAACGAAGCAAGAAATCATTTTTATCACAAAAAAATTTAATTGTCCTTTTTTCTCAATAATGTATTTCAACTACCTAGTGCAAGCTTCTGCACCTGCAGTAAGATCTTTTTAAATCACGCCTTCTTATTAAAACATATTTTCTAAAAAAGAAATGGGGCTGACGTTGGCCTGGTATAGCTCGTGCAGATGTTTTTATAGTTACGATCAAAAATTATAATCGGAGACGCAGGTCGTATCCTGTCCTCACCCATTGGTTCCTCGCTACCTTTATCAGATCGTTGGTCCACCTTGTGTGTGACGCTGCTTCGCCTGGTTAGTGTTCGCCAATCTATTATCTAATTAAGAGTACCTACTTATCTATTATTAATATATTTATCTTTATTTGAAGGTATGCGCGGTTCTGTATCACAGATGTATATCAATCCAGTACCTTGGGAGTTTCCCACGTAAGAATATACTTGTATTTATTGTCGTAATTAATCGTAGAAACTTTAGGATGGGTTACCATTTCAAAATCACATTTTGGTGAATATTGTTCTTAATATTGTACACTTAATAATCATTGTACTTAATTTTAGATTAAATATTGCATATTTTTTTAGATTGTCGTTTGTAACAGTTTGTATTTTCTATATCTGGGTTATTAAAGAAAAATAAAACAAAGAATTTAACTAAATAAAACAAAGTTGTTTATATTGACATGTAGTTTTATTTGATTAATCGTTTTCAAGTTATATATTAGGGTCCCGTCAAATAAATATTTAAAACATTCCCATAGAAAATTCACCAATATCCTACTTTTCGGCACGCAATACTTTGTCCTAAGATTACGATAATATCTAATACTAAAATATTGTGAGTTGCAATACGTGCATAATAAGAAGCAACGAAATAAATATGCTTTACAATCAAGGCACTATCCTGACAACTTTCATTTTCCTTTTTTCTTATCTTTCATCTTATGTACAAGCCACTACCTCTACCATTTTATAATTTAGTTTCCAAATACTCGCCTAGTGTTATATCAATAAACTTCTTCTTCCTCTTTTAGTCTCAGAATTTCTGATTTGTTCATGAAATAGTAAGTAGGCTGGCGACCCTTTAGGTCTTTCAAGACACGTTTTGCACCGGCTCGGATCAAGACTCTGCTCAGTGATTCTATCTTCTCCACTCCCATTGCATAATGCAAAGGTGTTCGTTCCAGCTGAAAAATAAAATGATGAGTTAGTCTAGCAGACTTGTGTGGAATTCACTTAAGTTTGAGTCAATCAACATAAGTTGGTGTATTTTGTGAAAACCCGAGGGGGTACATGTTACTGGAAAGAGGTGTTTCGGCATATGCCTATCCTCTACCTAATATGCGATGATACGAGGTTGGAATTCACTTAAGTTTGAGTCAATCAACATAAGTTGGTGTATTTTGTGAAAACCCGAGGGGGTACATGTTACTGGAAAGAGGTGTTTCGGCATATGCCTATCCTCTACCTAATATGCGATGATACGAGGTTATATCTAGCATGAAAAGAAAAGATTATGATTACATTATCTCCAACACGCAGAAGCTCGGAGTAAGTTTGTGCTAAGTATGCCACGACGTCTTCATGTTGTGCCAGTACGGCGACATGGAGGGCAGTTCTCCCGAAGGAATTCTGACTCCGTGCGAGTGTACGAGCTCCCTCTCCGGACAGGGCAGCCTGTACTGCTGCTAGATCGCCTCTTCTGACTGCACCGTGTAGAGCTTCACGGGATTCCTAAAAAAATACAATCATCTTTTTACTACGTACATGCTCTACTACATGTAACCGTCTCTAATGTGCGGCGCTATGGGGTCATTCTGTTGGCTAGTGTACCGCGCGTCACCCGTGCTGTCATCTGCATAGCAATGCCACTTGTTCCGCTCTGACCAACTAAACTGTTCAACTGAAAATTGATGAACTATTCTATTTCCTAACGGCTCAATTATCGGTTTCTGCAATGCTTAGAAAACACAGCCATCTCTATAAATTACGATTATGGGAGTGCTTACTACAATAAATAGAAACGCGTTGTCATCCCAAACAATTTATTTTCTTCCACAGTATTTGCGTAAAAGAACAAAAGTGTCAAGAATAAGAAAAAACTATAGTGTGGCGTCATATATTTGGTCAATGATGACACACAGAGAAAATCCAAGTGAAGACGACGACTACGAGTTTACAGCATAGAAATCAAAGATGGCGCGCTACCAATAAATTTAGACCTCACATACAAGATGTATAGGAGCCTGAATCGCGATATAAACATTCTCACACCGACTAACTATATACACAAGTTCCGGCTATCAACAGTCGGGCAGTAGCCCGCCAGGCACGATCACCTAGCCTGGTCGGAGGATCCTCCCTTTGGCTGGAGGTAAAGCAAAAATACGCATAAAAACATTGCACAACATTTGTTGCGCGCGCTGCCTTCATCCCTTATTTTGCCTGTGTTTTTACGACTTTCTTTAGTTTTACCGATTTTCTTTTGTTTTCCCAAATTTCTTTTGTTTGCCCGATTTTCTTTAGTTTTCCCGATTTTCTTTTGTTTGCCCGGTTATCTTTTGTTTTTCCGATTTTCTTTTGTAATCCCGATTTTCTTTTGTTTATGTTTCGCGATGTATATTTGTTTTTTTTTGTTTTTGTAATTAAAAATAAAAGGTAATACTGGCTATTTTTTATTGCTGTTCTAACAACTTTTAACTTTAGTAGTAAGTAGGGTAATTCAATTACCGGTGTTACTACTAGTAGTAAGATTGGTAGTAACACGGGCAAAAAAGGCCTTCACTGCCGATACGATAGAGTAATGTGTCACACTAGCCAAACGGTGTAATAGGGTACAGTGGTATACACGGTTACCACTTATCCATCACCACCACCATCAGGTGGGTCGTATGCTTGTTTGCCACCAAAGTTGTACTCATAAAAAATAATTACTTACCTCAAATGTAGGTATAGAAGCCAGTAAGCTACCCATATCGGTATCTCCACGTTGTGCTATCACTTCTGTAATTGGTACTCCATCTTCATCCACTACATCGAGAATATGGTCATAACCTTCCATAAGAAGTTCCATTATTTTCTCTGTGTTCCCTGAAAGAAAAGATCTTTGTTAACCATCAGTGACACTGATACTATCTAATGGTACCACGGTGAACAAAGGAATTGCCAATATGCCAATCTTCGGCAATCATTCGATCATCAATTCGTTCAGAGCTTTCGTAGGACTTAGTGCGGCGGGCGCCGTGTCGCAGTATTACGAATTGTCTTAGGGTACTTAAAGCTCAATTATTTTTTTTAATATTTAATTATTTGTGCTAATCCTACTAATATTATAAATACGAAATTTTGTATGTGTGTATTTGTGAATATGTGTATGTATGTAGGTATGTGTGTGTTTATGTGTGTGTGTATGTGTGTGTGTGTGTGTTTATTACCACTCAGCGCCTAAATTCGATTTCGATAAAAATTGGTATGTAGGCAGATTCGGTGCCGGAGACGGATATAGTACTACTTTTTATCCAGAAAATCGGTCTGGTTCCCGAGGGAGACAAAATAATATCATTTTACGCGCGGGCGAAGCCGCGAGGCATAGCTAGTACTTAATATAAACAAAGATTTTTACCTCTCGCAGCTAAATGCAGTACCCATTTGTCAATCTCATCGGTGTTCTGTGGCACGTTGGCTTGTATGGACACGTCTCGAGCAGTCCTATACAATTCGTCTCTATAGCCCAAACTGATGTCAGACTCCTGAAGTAGTTGGAATAATGCATTCCTTGCATGTGTACGAGCCGCGGCGAAGTGCAGCATTGATTGTCCGTGTTCATCCTACAACACATTTAAATACCTACGTATTAAAAATGCTTCAGGAAGACGGTACATACGTAGTAGTAATGAATGAGATTGACAATGCCAAACCAAGGTCAATTTAAAAGTTTTTATCAGCATGTACTCCTGATTGAACTTATACGCCTATAAATATGTATGTAAATGGTTTACCGTCCACAGTTTTTAACTAAGTTTCACACAATCGCCACTTCGCCACGCATGTCAGGCTGAATTAAGCATGATACTTAGTAGAGAGGTAGGTACCTAAGTCATATGAAAACATTAAAAGTGGGTGAACTTACTCTGGTGGCACTACTGAAGGCAGTTTCTGGTGCGTCAGGACTGGTGACGGTTGGAGGCTCCACAGTGACTACATCGATCGGTTTGCTCGGTCTCGTCGCGGTGCGATTTCTGATATCTTTTGATAGCACTGGTTCTTCCGCTGGTGGAGGCTGCTCGTTTTCCACTTCTGCTGCTTCGTGGGTCACTAGCATATTAGTTTCCTGTGTACATTCAAAACAGATAGTAAACTCGAATAGCATAGTTAGTAATGCGGCGGGACGGTATCCTCTGACGTGCGGATTCGAGCCCCACTTCAAGGTTGAAATTGTTCCACCTTATTTCATAAATTGTGTAAACAGAGTGCAACACAGAGAATTGCAATTAAATATTTTCAATTAAAAAAGATATAGATATTTAAATAAAAAGAAAACAGGAACTGACTTCAAAACTATATCTATAAATATACAAACGTAAACAAACATGAACAAACCAAAACATCATCGATGTTTATTTTATGTGTTTGTTGAATGTTTTAAAATGTTTCAAATTGCCACCACGTCTGAAACATGACCAACCTTGCAAAAAAAGAATCATTAAAATCCATTCATAATTGGAGAAATCGCGTAACAGACATAATGTCCTTAATTGAGAACCTCATCCTTTTTGAAGTCGGTTAAATATAAAAACAGGCGTTGACGATCGACATGTTCATATGACAATACAAAAGTTTGACTGTCACTTATGTACGCTAGTGAAATATACTTTATATCTTTGGCAGGTATCGCGAATTGGACCAAACGTGCCGAAACGGTATAAAACCACTATTATATAATTTATACATGACATCAGCTGAGCCTCGAAAATGTTTCTAGCTTTGTCAGAGTACCTACCAATGTGACTCAATGGGAATAAACGATATTAAGTATCTAAAGAATAGTCAAAGTAGTTTCGACAAGTATACCTATAAGCAGTGGCGTGCACAGAGCTTTTTGACAGGGTAGGCATTATAGACTTTAACAGGGTAGGCATTATTTAATTTTGTTGCTAAAATTGTAATTTTAAGCAATTATTAAGGTAGGCAGTGCCTTTCTGCATGTGTATCTGGATTGAGTGATCCTTTCTCAGATTTCAACAAAACCAAAACATGTATTTAGTCAAAAATTGTCAAAACTCATGAGCGAAATCAAAAAATTTGTCACTCGCAAGAGATCGAAGATATTGGCCAAAACGTGGATCACTCAATTCAGACATGAAAATCCGAAAATAGGCACGCTGTGAATGAAATTTTCATTTCAAAAATTTGTACAGAATTTGTCACATTATTTTACAAAAAATCAAGATACTCAAACGTAAATTCAGGAGTCTATGGTAATTTCATTGGATCACTCAATCCTGGCGCTGTTAGATTGAGTGATCCCAGAACTACGGCATTATGTTTGTGAAATGCATATTTTTTTGTTCTACCGTGAAGGTAACTTTAAGAAATATTTGTACAAATTAATAATTAACTACAAATGCCTATAGTTAAAAACTTATGACCAATCGAACCTTTTTTATTTGCTGAATTGAGTGATCCTTATAAACGCATGTTGATATCTACCTCTTGGTATATTGTGAACTTATACTACGTCGAAAAATTGTACAAAATTATGACTAAAGGTAGGTATACAATTTATTGGTATACGTCATTTCATTCGCGAGATTTTCGATTTTATTTTATTGTCAAAGAATGAAGTATTGTAGGGTAGACATAAATTTCGGCCATTGACGGATATTTTTATTTTACCGTCATTAAGGTCAATATCTGTGAAATGACGCATCATTTTTTATTTAGTTCTAAGTTGGAAACACAGTGCAACAGTATAGTGATAATTAGGTCATCAGTTTTCCTGTTCTGTGCAACAATGTAAGTATGTCATTCTAATTTTAATTATTTTATTGGATTTGCATATACATACAACGTAATTAAGATTTTAGAAGGTAAAATATTAAATGATTGTTGATTCTCAAATAGCAGACTGTTTATTAAACAAAATATGTAGGTACTTTTAAATTAATGAACCTCATAATAATTGTTCATAACTGCAAAAAAAAATCTTACAATTTCAGCAGTTTTTATATATTTATAATTAAAAACGTACGACTGTCAGGGTTTTTATAATAAGACTGACCAAGCTCCCTTTTCTTATAGACGCTTGAACTATGAAGAGGGGTCGAAAACCATTAATAGATTTGAATAAACAAATGCAATTGTTTCATAAATATGCGGAAATTTTGAGAAACCCGAATATTAAATATAATGATGTGATTTTTTCTAAAATGTCTTAAGAATTCGATTCCAAAATATCACCAAGGGCTTTATATTTGTCTTATAGAAGAAACTACAATGCTGCAAGTTTACGAATACTTGACGAAAACAACGAAGAAACGGAAAATACTTCTGAAATGTCTACTCCTACAACCTCATCGAGTAAATGTAATAGTCCAAACACCGTTTTAGACGTTGAAAGTTGTTCGTTTACTTTTGACGTTGATATGTATGATATAAAAAAAATTACACCTTTATATTTAAGAAGGAAAAAATCTGACTCAGGTCGCTATCAGAGATATAAATCTTTACCAAAATTTAAATGGTCCCACATGCTTAAAGAAAAGATATGGTTCAATTCGAAGTTACCATGTACTTGGACTTTGAAGAAGTATAAAGTTCGTGATGATGCCTTAAAATTCAAAGGAAAATGTACTCAATGTAAAGCCAACATTGAAATAGTAACTTTGACACGTACTGACAAAATACATACGTTCATCAGCAAAATTGTTAATATAGATAATTCCTTCAAACATTCCCCCCTAAAAAAGTCTAAATTAACACCATACAATAGACGACATTTATCTAAAGAATTGCAATATAAGCCAGCGATTCTGGTTCATAATGAAATGGCTGCAAAATTAATAACCAGTGTAAAAAATCCCAAAAATATTGTACCTCCAGTATTACCATCAATTAGTGCTTTGCGGCAGATTAAATCTGATACAAAACTTGGACAATTGCCTGATGCTAATCCATTGACATCTTTGATTATTCTAGCAAAAACTTCAGAAAAATCAATACGTGAAATTTTAGTCCACCCAAATTTTCATGTCTATTATTGGAGTGATAAGCAAATTGAGTACTATAGAATGTATTATGATAAAAATGAGAGGGTTACTATTACATTAGACGCCACAGGGTCATTTTTTGAAACAATACATCTTCCTGATGGTACTGCAATTACCAAGACACTGTTTTTATATACCGGACTTACTACTGCTGACAAAAATCTGAAATCCGTTCCTATTTTTCAAATGGTTACTGATGCTCATAGTGCAACATTAATTTTGGATTTTTTGAAAAAATGGCTGAGTTACGTAGGTAACGTGCCTCACGAGGTAATCACAGATGACTCTTCAGCTTTGTTATCAGCTAACGTTCAAGCGTTTACGGTACACACTAATATAAAAGACTACATCAGGCACTCGTTTTTAATTTTAGAAAACAAAACTACACATTTACCAGCAACTTTTATAAGGCTTGATACAAGCCACTTCGTGAAGGCACTGCACAATTTATCTTGCTTCAAGAATGACATCGATGACCGCGTAAAATTTTTTTATATACGTTGTATATTACAGTTAAAAAAATGTGAGATATATGATACAGCAAAAACGATAATTGAAGATATAATAAAAATATGTCTTGGACAATACATAGATAATCATAACGAAATATTTTCAAGATGTAATGAGGCAAAACAGCGACTTGATAGTTTACTAGATAATCCTGATGGTGATCCGGATAATCTTCAAGAATCGGAGGAGGAAATTGAACAAGATGAAGATTTAGACAATTTTGATAAGATTGACTCCATGATATGGTTTGATCAACGCGTTGAATCCAATAAATGCGAAACTACGTCGGAGAATAAAAATATATACTTTTACCCGCCATTTTTATCTATCCTGAAGAGATTGTTTTACAAAATGCCGCTGTGGTCTAATTTATTATGCCGATTCTATAAGTCAGGAAACAAATCACCGTCTTCATCAGCAGCGGAAAGTCATTTTAAAACATTAAAATGTTTAATTTTTAAAACAAAGCTATTCAGATATAGAATCGATCAATTTATGAAAACTTCTCTAGAATATTTAGAAGGAGAGCTCGACCTCGCATTATGTGATATTTATCAAGATGTCAAAAATAAGAAAACTTCTGGTCATAAGCGCTCGATTAAAAGAAAAGCTTCTAAAACTTCTAATAAAATAATGAAACGTCCAAAACTTAAATCTCATCAACATTTCTCCAGAGATTCCATTTTTTCTGATAAACCTTCGTTCTGTGAAAATTGGAAAGGAAAAGTAGAAGAAGACATAATAAAGCAAGATGAAAGAGTAAAATTTGTTAAAAATGGCAACTTGATTAGTTCCACCCTTGTTGGTGCAAATGAAATACAATTAGTGAATACCTGTGCTTTTGATTCAGTAATGTATCTTATAGCTTTAGGATGCAACCAATACAAAAATATTGAAGATGATATAAACAATGCAACAGATGAAAACATTAGAGAATACATTAAATGTTTAAGAGAAACTGATTCAAAGCATGATCAATCTAAATTAAGATGCCATATAGCTTTTCAATATTTTACCAAAAACCAGACAGGTCGCTCAATAACCATCGATTGTACTTGTAATGTAACGTACATTTTCGAATCAATTCTACTAAATTTCTTTTCAAGTGCAGTTTCCACAAAAACGTGCTTAAAAGAATCTTGCACGGCACCGGAATTAAAGAGAAATATTATATTCTTGCCATTGAATCTAGATATTATAACTATATTTACTATTCGCGCCCTAGAAGATGCAATTTCTTGTAGCGATGATGAAAAGGGAAGGTGTAGTTCCTGTAATGGTACTGCTGCCTATAATTATGAACTTACAAATATTATTTCAATGGACTTAAATGGAACAGAAAAAGTAAATTTATATGATGTGCCCGAAAGGATTTTAGTTAAAAATAGGTCCTACAGATTACTAGGAGGTTTAGAGTTCATACCTTCTATGCAACCTGGTGGAATCGGTCATTACCGAGCCCACGGCTATGTAAACGGGCGAATGGTTTGTTATGATGATAATATGCGTACAACTTATAACAGTAAACAAGAATCACACATTTTTTTACATGTTCTTACATATGTAATTTGCGATTTAGAATTTCAATAAAGTAGATAGACATTTGTATTTATACTTTAATTTTCAAATAAATCCTCATTATGGTCACCCTACTGTGTTTTTCTTTGACAATAAAATAAAATCGAAAATCTCGCGAATGAAATGACGTATACCAATAAATTGTATACCTACCTTTAGTCATAATTTTGTACAATTTTTCGACGTAGTATAAGTTCACAATATACCAAGAGGTAGATATCAACATGCGTTTATAAGGATCACTCAATTCAGCAAATAAAAAAGGTTCGATTGGTCATAAGTTTTTAACTATAGGCATTTGTAGTTAATTATTAATTTGTACAAATATTTCTTAAAGTTACCTTCACGGTAGAACAAAAAAATATGCATTTCACAAACATAATGCCGTAGTTCTGGGATCACTCAATCTAACAGCGCCAGGATTGAGTGATCCAATGAAATTACCATAGACTCCTGAATTTACGTTTGAGTATCTTGATTTTTTGTAAAATAATGTGACAAATTCTGTACAAATTTTTGAAATGAAAATTTCATTCACAGCGTGCCTATTTTCGGATTTTCATGTCTGAATTGAGTGATCCACGTTTGGCCAATATCTTCGATCTCTTGCGAGTGACAAATTTTTTGATTTCGCTCATGAGTTTTGACAATTTTTGACTAAATACATGTTTTGGTTTTGTTGAAATCTGAGAAAGGATCACTCAATCCAGATACACATCCTTTCTGCCTATATGGAGTGCACGCCACTGCCTATAAGTAACTAGCCGCCGCTTCAGTATTAAAAGTTCTATCCTTTGTAAGCAGACGCCTTCATAAATGTCTTTGCAATACTGTCTGCTAACTATTATTGCAGTGCTGTATTTCAAATGTACAAATATTGAAATTTTAAAAATGACTGATAAAATACCTAATATGTTGATATTATAAAATATCGCCTATGTTACCCGCTACTAAAGGTGATTTCTAAAGGTTTCAAATCGGTTACGTAGATTTTCAGTTAAAGCGTAACAAACAATTATACGAATAACATACAAAAAATTAAATTTTTTCTCTTATAATATTAGTATTCATATAAAAAAGAAGTATGTGCTGCTACAACTACAAATAGTTAACAATCTTCATATTTTTTTGATTGCATTTTGCCAAAATTCATTATTCTAGAAGTTTTATAGCGTTTTAGTTTAAAATCTGGTAAGCGCTGGTTCGGATCTTACATCGAAGTTGAATTTAACTCATTTAAGTATTTTAAGTTTAGCTAGTGCAGGGCTGATTGAAATAAAATAATATTATTAGTGTAATAGTTTAAAGATAACTACAGAGAAATTTCGCAACAGTGTTTTTAATGGTAGAGGGAACGTTTTAAAGTGAGGAAAACTCAAAAAAAAAATTGAATAAAGTAAACATATTCTGCAAGTCAGTTACTTCAAAAGAAAAGATTTGCTCACCTGCATGCCTAACATGGGCTTCTCGCGTTCAGGAAAGTTATGTAGAAAACTTGCTAGAAATGCTACTGGATCCTTAGGCTTTATATTAGCCACCTCGGTCAGACCTTTTATCAAAGGATCGCCGAGAGCTGAAAACACATCGTCTATATGAACGTCCTTATCCACTGTCACTAAATCCATTCTGATTAAACTATTTTTAAAACTCTTGTAGGAGCTTACACTTAGCAAGGTATCTGCCCTCTTCGGTTTTAAAGATGGGAATGTCCATGTGACCGTTGTCCGAGTGGCTTGTGCCTGAAACCGATCAATTATTCATTGTGATAGCCTTCAACGTACCTATTGTATGGTAGGGGGAGGTGGTGCTAGAATACATCAAATACGTTTTTACGAGAAAGTGAACACCTGATGGGGCAGAGGGTGGGTTATTAAACCTCTCCCCCTCCCTCCCCGTACTAGTTGTGGCCGGACAGAAAGAAAAGCTCTATTAACACTCGGCAGTCATAATTGATACGGCCTATTATTATCGATTAGTTGATTGCTAACTGTGACCGTCACCGTATTGTATTCAAGTTCATGGTTTAAAAGCATAACAACAGATTCCATTTGTTATTAATGGAGCTTTCGCCTATATTTACATGATCTAAATTGATTTTACTTTCATATTATAGAAAAAGTATATATAAGCAGTTAACAGTCTAAACCTTGAAGGTACGTACCACAGGTAAGATCTACCTGCTTGTTATGAGCCACAAAAATTACCTTATCCCAAAGTTAGTTTGCCAATTTCTAAATAAACTATCAGCAACTAGAAAAATACACATAGGTAGTATACGTCACACACACAATAGTATCTAATGTTGGAAAGATAAGGAAGATTGCTGATGAGCATGCATATAACATAGTTTTAGTGTAGTGCGTAAGCGTGAACTTTTTTAATGAAACTAATCTGGTGTAAAACTCACACGAACACGCCACCGCACAATATAAAGTAGAACATAATACAGTACTGACCTAAAACTTGATCGACGCAAAGAGATTTTAGATGCCGCTCAGCTTTAACCGCTTGCAAATACAATCTGTATTTGTACCTATAATCTTTCCAACATTCGATAAAATTAATAGTGAAATGTGAATGCTTAATGTAAAGGTGAACAAATATTACTTAATAGTTTCTCAACGATTATATTTTTCCTTTTTTCTCAGGACTGCCTTGACTAGTCAAGCTACTTCTTTTCCTGCGAAAGATATTCGTTAACATTGAAGCAATATGCGCCGAATTTTGCATTGACAAATCCTTTTCTAGATGAAGCAAATTTGAAGCAGCCGTCGCAAAATCATTAAAACAATTTGTTTCCGTCATACTCAAGCATTGGTAATTACTGATTCTGGCAATATCAGCGCTTAAAGTTTCTCGATATTGTAGGCCTCTCATAGCACACAAATGTTTCATATTGTCAGGGTCTTTTGATAGTCCCGGGAAGTTAACAATGAGACTTAAACGAATACCAGCACCCAAGTATGTTGGCCTTGCAGATAAGTGTCCCAATTTTGGGTCTATCATAAAATCTATTTTATCATGAAGATAAGTCATAAGATACGACAATTTACTAAATGGCAGGCCAATTTCACCAGGTGAGTCTTGTGACGTCGATACACGTACACGAATGTGATCGTGGACGTTAACCCATACCGCAATACTTTTATCATCACTGACAAAGACTCCTCGTCCGTAAGGCCAATGCCTGCCGTGTAATCTCATACAATCATCGATCTCTTCTCGATCGCAAAGAGCTATCAATAAACCATTTGACGCCAATGTTGCACAAATCTCGGAAGGCTTTTCTAAAACTTCATTCATAGTGTAATATGTGCCTCCTTTTTGGTCTGATTCAGGATTGGGCTGTTCGCTAAATTTTGAAAAGTCCTCTTGCATTAATAATGTAGTCACAATCCTTTCAATCGTTTCCAATTTTCCTACTTTTAAATTTAAAGGTAGCTCGAACCCTTTCAAATTTCGAGTACATTCTATTACTCCAGAGAAAACAAATTCATCATTAGGATCAATATTTAATTCTACAAGAGGTTCTGTAGATAGATTTGTAGATGAGGTTCTTATAAAATCTGATTTCGGATGTATTGGTAATTCTGATTTTATGTTTATATTGTGAAGATCTTTTATAAGTGGTATCATAAATTCATGAAATACTTCATAAACATAATAATCAGGAGCGGTTATTCCTCCCGGAAAGTCTTCTTCCACAGTTTGAACTATATTTCTGCTTTCAGGAAGTTTCTTAACAGCAGGCCAAATAACATCAAAAAGATCATGATCAAGTTTTGTTTGTCTATATTTGACGTTGTCAAAAATGGACTTTTTTAGAAATCTGGCAAGAACCAGAGGCGGGTAAGCTCTATTTGATGACGCTGACAAAGGAGTTCGGGCTGGTCTAGCGGATGAGAGCAGACGATAGCATCGTTCCAAAGTATCTAAGGCTTCAGGTGCTTCCAAAACGCGGCGAGATGATACTTGGTCTTCAGGCACTGGACATACTCAGATTAAAATATATGTGTGTAATATCATTAAAGCAAACATTTACATTTTCAATAAATCTAAGTGTGTGTTATTCATTATTTTATAATGGTTTTTTTACATACCTTTATCAGAAAACATATTTTTTGCAGCATCTTCACTAATACCATAATCTGATAAAAGTTGTTTAAATGGTAACGCAGATGGATCTCTTAGATAGTCTTCAGCCGATCTGCCATTCTGAGGAAGTACATTGCTTTAAATTAATAAAACCAATATGCATATTTTTCAAAATATGTTGTAATAAAAACTTACATCATCTAAATCTTTTGAGTTAGCACCAAGTTGCTGAAGTAAATTGTAATAATGCCCATTGTCTGGTAAGATAGCTGCATAGTGTAAAGCTGTCCTTCCTTCAAAATCAACGGCTGAGAGAGTTTCAGGAAACCTTAAATTAATAAAAATAATTTGAATGTGTTTGTATTTAACATAGCTTTACTTTTTAGTTGCTTGTAGTAAGCGAGTTTTTACTTAGTGTTTTTTTTTCTTATGTAATCGTCAAAAGAAATGTGCACATTATTCTTCTTACTGCTATATTACGAGTATGTACGCAACGAAATATTTAGTGTTCTTGTAATGTGCTTTATTACCAGAGGCCCTAGATAAGTGTCAAAGATTTCTATTCTATTCATAGAATAGATTACAAAATGTATTGGATTGACATAAGCTAACGCCAACGCTTATGTCAATCTCATACAATTTTTTATCTATTCTATGAATAGAATAGAAATCTTTGACACTTGTCTCGGGTCTCTGGACTGAATTTTGACAATAGCAATGTATAAAATGAGCCTGTAAAACGGACTAGTGAATGAGCACTTACATGTTCAACTCGTTTTATGACAGACACTATTGGATATCAACACAGCCAAGACATTTTAACGCGGTTTTGTTGCGAACGAAGCACGCTACGAAATAACGATGGTTGTTGGATCTATGGTTATTACAGTCTGGAGGTCGCTAGTCTTGTTCTTAACACAATGGTCGCTATTAATATACGAATAACTTCGCCTAATATAACTATGTCACAATTAATAGTAGCTGTATATCATAACAAGTATTTTAGCCATAAAGTGGTCTGACGTGTTTCAGATGTTAGATGCTGAATGCGTTATAAGTTTTTGTCCTCGATTAATCAGTATAGTGTGAGTAATTTACATTAGATAAATTGTGACTATTCCATTTTGTTTTTCTTCATTTTATGTTAATTATAATTAATGGATAGACTGACTAACCTTCCACCTAAGTATTTCATGATATTAGTTTTTCCAAATATGGTTGCTACGTGTAATGGTGTCGTTCCATTTGGTGATATCGGATCCCGAGCTATGGCGAATTTTCGTCGGTCTAGGGCAGCTTGCAAGTCTCTGATATTTCCTTCTCTTGCCGCCACATGAACTTTATTTATTTTTTGCTAAAAAGAAATTTTATTAGCATATATTTTTGCAAAAATTAAGTTCCTGTTTGAATGTATAAGTTACCATGTATGTCGGAACATTATCGAGGAATGCTTGTAATTCAGAATTCCTTGAACGTCTCCCAATAAGCCTTCCTCCTTCACCGTTTAAAACTAATGTAGCCAACATTTCCATATTTGCACTATTAATTAAATCCGTAACTTCGGGATCTATTTCATTATCCTGTGAAATTGTAAATGATAGATTAATAATGGTTTAAATTTAAAATGAGAAGTAAACTACACTGGCGGTCTAAATGTATATACTTTAGAAAGTACAAATACTAAGAAGCTGGCAAATCAATTCATGACAGTGGTGTTACGAGGTGCCTGTGAGAAGTACACAGTGCTACAATGATGCTACTATTCTAAGAACACCACAATCAACTAATTCATTTACTTGTTACCTTCTTTAGTTGGTCGATTCTTACTTGATGGTACAAGTCAGAGATATACTTACAACAATAAGAACTTCTCCGTGCACTGACTCCTCTCTTTGCGTAATACTTGCATCCTGCGAGTCCTGCTCGGCATCGGCACTTACGAGACCTTCTATAAGACTTTCCTGTGTGCTTCGGCCGTTGGTCACGTTTCCTTAATTAGCAAAATAATCATAAATATTGAACTTGTCAGGGACCCTCTTATAATTGATTAATAATTTAGAGGATTATATTTGGATAGTTTCGTGTATAGTGCCAGAAGAGATTTCAGCTTTACCTCTCTTGGCACTTCCCAAGTCAGACAGTTCCGCTGTGCTTTTAAGGTTTGAATCACTATATTCAGATTGACTTTCTCCTTGCACTTGAACATCATCATCGTCTTCATTATGTTCACCATTAGCATTACCTTCATTAATAGTAGTATCATCCTTTGTAACTTCATTATTATCATAATCATTGCTAAGATCTGATTCATTATTTTGAGCGCCAGTGTCATTTGAAACATTTTCTTCTTCATTATTTAAGCTTTCATCTTTGTTATTATCATCATGTTCTAAGGATTCATCTTTTTGCTCATTCAGCTCGAAATTTGTATGTTCATCATTCTTATCTTGAGATTCCTCAACAGTTGACTCTTCTGAAGTTTCTTTTTTAATTTCTTCTTCTTCTCCAGCATGATCAGTATCATTTTCAGTCGTTTGTTCATTTTGATTGTCCTCATCGACACTTTCATTCTTTTCAACAGGGTTTGATACATCTTTGTCACCATTGTCATTTGTAAATTGATTCACATCTTCATCTTCATTGTAATCCACATCGCCATCACCATTATTTTCTTTTTCTTCTGATGATTCATTGGTATTCATTTTTTCTGCCTCTTGATCCTCAGTTTTCTCTGCAGCACCAGGTTCTTCTACATCATTTACTTCTTGTTCATCTTGTTGTTGTTGTGGTTCTTCTTCTTCTGTTTTAGAGTCTTCTATGCCTTCCGAATGTAAACCTTCTTCAGGATGTTCTGGTTGACAATCTTCTTGAACGTTATTTTCTATCTCTTCTGGTTCCTAAAATGCACAAAATAAATATTCATGCAAATGTTTTCAAAAAGCGACGCAACTCAACGGTAATAACATTCCGTGACAGTGTGACATGCAATGCTCACCTTAAGACTCTCTACGTTTGCAATGTGGTTATCTTTTGTTCGTTCATCTAAATCAGGCAAATTATTTATCAACTCATGCGTGCTGCTGCCCTTCATTCCACCAATTCGCATGTCAGAATTGTCAGAAATAGTATTCGTGTCTTTTGATGAAATATTTTCATTAGATGCTTTTAAATGCCTCCTTCTAGATTTTTTATTCAATTCAGCTATGACTTCAGTGTCAAGTAGCTTCCAATCCCAAGAATTTGGATATGCACTCGATGGAGTTCTAGGCGCATCTGGTATAGTTTTGAGAACATGTTTATCTATCTCTTGGGGCCTATTAACGTAATAACCGGCCGTTTTATTTTTCTAAAATTAAAAAAAATTAGTAAATACGTAAAAAAGTGAGAAATTTCTTTAAATTATTTATAGTACTGACTTAGGATAGACATGCAGCACCTGAACGATTGCCGGATTTAGAATTATTTGAGTAAAGTACTTACATTATCAACAATGCTTTCGTCTGCTCCCATGCCGACTAAAGTGTTGTATGTGTGTTGATCGTCTCTAACGGCCGCGGCATAATGAAGCGGAGTACGACCATCGTTGTCTATGTCATTTAAGCCTTGTGCGTACCGCTCAGCTATGTACTTGAGGATACCGCCATGACCTAGACCGGCAGCCTGAAATCCAAACACTGACTTAACATACGTTGGCTATCATCGAATTTTCCTGATATCTATATCGATATTCCTACTAAGGTGTTGAGTCAGTATGTCCAACGATGGTTCATTCTTTGCTTATTAAGATTCATCATTCCTTACACAATTTGCGACTTGTCTAACTGTAAATAACAAGTTAAAGACAAGCAACCGCTAACACCTCCATCAACAACTTGTGAATAAATGAATGTACATTTTTAACCGACTTCAAAAAAAGGAGGAGGTTTCTCAATTCGACCGTATATATATATTTTTTTATGTGTGTTCGCGGATTACTTCGTCATTTATGAACCGATTTTGATGATTTTTTTTTGTTGGAAAGGAGATATTCCAAGTATGGTACCATGATAAGGAAACCAGGATCTAATGATGGAATTCCAGAAAAATTGAGGGCAACTTTCAAAAATCGTACTGACGACTAGTGCATTTGTTATTTTTTCATTAAATATTTTAAGGCACTACTATTTAGTAAAGGTTTGGAGTCGATCTGATGATGGAGCACAAAGACAGTCGAGGGAACTCTTCAACGATTTACAGCAATTACTTGGTGTTCGGACTTAATTCATTTCTAATGATGAGAACTTTGCACACCTTGAGTGCCATAACAGGTGACCATAGACAGTCGAGGGAATTTTTCAACAGCGGTCATGTCGGGCTTATCTCATAGGGTTCAATATGCCAAAATGTTTAGTGTGTACAAAAATAATACCTAAGTAAGATTTAGTTCTACCCAAATACTATAAGAACCCTTACTACAATAAGAAATTAAGATTGATAATACCTATAGGTACCTAGGTATTGTTTTAAATACTATATGTTCCTTATCACAATAGCAAATTAAGATTGATAATACCTATAGGTACCTAGTTATTGTTTTACTTGGCACCAATTTCAAAATTATAAAATACTTATTTAATTATTTGTGATTAACTAAAACAAAATATGAATTACTTTGTGCTATGTACATTTATTTTTTACTTTTTAGTTTCCTTCTTGCTTGAAGTCGGTTTTCTTTTTGTTAAAAATTATTATATTTTTGAATTAACTTGAATTTACAATAGTTTAAAGATTTTATTACAAACTAAAAGTATTTTTGTTGCTGTCTATACCCACCTTGTGCATAACAGTCATGTTGTTGGCATCTCTGCTTGACAAAGCTTGTGGCGGTACTGGATCACCTGCGTGCTTCATCAAACCTTCCAGATCATTTTGTACGACATCGTTGTGAATGTCCCGGATCGTGTTCTATAAAAATTAAACTTAAAACATGTAGAACCTGTTTAAAAAAATAGTTTAGCAAAGCAAAGACTAAATGCTTATATAACATTTAGTCCGAGTGAAAGTTGAGAAGGAGCTGGCTCTTCATTCTTTACTAGTAATTAATTTAATTTCGCTGATATCAGGTAAGTTTACACTTAATGATATATTAACAACAAGTCTTACTTTATTTCTAATTTTGTTACATTTATTACGTTAAATTGTAGCTAAACGTTCCAACATTCGAGTACACAAGTCGTTTCGACTCCTATGGCTATTTTCTGCAACTCTACGGCGAAGCATTTATTGCGTGTGGTTTACAAATTGTATTAGCTTTGCCACAAAGGAGGAAAAAGATTTTTCCTTTATTTAATATCAAAGGGAAATGTAACTCTTTTAAGTACTAAACACGAAAGTAGTAGATATTAGGCAGGTAAATAGGTAACAAGGTAATTCACGTTTTACAAACATACATTCTTAAAAAAAATACCACTACGAATTTTGCGACAGTGTCCAATCAAGGTTTACTGTAGCACACACACTTTATATTTTTATTTGTTTCAAGTTAGCAAAACGTTAAGTATTTCTTAAATCATTTTTAAACGCATTGTACACTAACTATTAAATTACACTTGATAATGATATCCAGGTTCTACTAACCACGATATAAGGCACAGCTTCTAAAAACCGCTTGACTACAGGCTGATTGGAGACCTCGCTGAGCAGCCTGGAGCCGTGACCTTCCCAGACGACGCGCTGTAGGCGTGCCATGTCGCAGTCGTGACACCATATTCGAATGTTGTGCCGTTTGATCACCAGACCACCTGAAAATGAAAGGGAATTATCTAGTATTAGTTAGTATTATAGTACCCAGGAATATAACAGTGGACAGCTTATGACTTAGACGTAGTACGTAAGTTGGGAGTTTCCTTGATTAGGGAGAAACTAGAACTCAATTTTATATTTGGAACCGAATTCCGATTATAGTTTAGATTATACAAGTGTAATTTAAATTAAAACAAATGTTGCTAAATTATATGTGAAATGAAATAAATTGAGGGTAGTGCATATACGCAACCCATAAAGAGTGGGCAAGAAGTTGAAAGCGTGACTTCGATTTTTTTATCTAGAAATACTCAGGCTTCTAAAATCTATCCCGGTCCTGTATTGTAATAGACTGAAGACGTCCATTGCTAGATGTAATCCCTTAAAAACGTGAAAATGGCCGTAGTCGCCACTTTTAGCAGATGGTTTGGTGACCGCAGCAAAGTGATAGTATAAGTACGCAGTAGATTAGGTAATGGCCGTTACCTGGTATTGAAATACCAGGAAACAGCAACGTTCCCTGCCTACAAAAGATCACCTTACTGCGGTAACCCTCGTGCCTGTAACTGTGACAAACTAATCCATAGACTTATCCTTAAGGGAGCTTTAAGGATAAGTTTATGTTATTCATCATTACTCTTGATGCAATGAAACTTACTCGTAACTAACACAAAACTTAACATAATATATTATTGGTTGTTATCGTCTTGTTAAATTGTTTTCTAAAAGTTTCGTGTTAGATAACACATAAGTAACGAACACCATTAGTTTAGTTAAGTAATTTGAAATACATGCTTCTGTTTGTACTTGGAACTGCAATCGATCGTAAAGTTCAAGGTCCACGCTATTTACAAGAAAAATAGTAGGAAATTATTTACAATTTGAACAGGGTGAATTGGTAACTGATATATAGACGCTTATTTTTTTTTTTCATATAAGTAGGTAGGTAACGATAGTAACAGAGTAGCACTGATTTAGTATGCAGCTGTGGTCATTTTATTATTTAATAAAAGCATTTCTTTTCGAAGAACAGATATTTATTTAAAAGTAATGCTTTTATCATGCTTTGAAATGAAATGAAATGAAATGAAATATATGTTTATTCATTTAGGTTAATTAAATTAACACTTATGAACGTCAAAGTTTACAAAATGTCAGCAAATTAACCTACAGCCAGTTCGCTGACGAAGTAGAGCCATGAGAAGAACTGGCAAGAAACTCAGGCCACTCTTTTTAATCGCCAGGTTATTACAATTTTTGTAAGTTACAGTTTCAAGTAGCATGCAAAGTGACGCAGGCAATACACTTAACTCTATAGATACTTAATTACTTACAGCTTTCTATGTTGTAAAGAAAATTAAAAAGTAAAATGTGTGCTTTACAGGTTGCCTCAATTTGCATATTGCTACAAAAGGTAAAGGCAACATGTGAACTGTGATAAATGTTTCTATGTAGATATTATATAAACTGTTAATTTTTGGTATAAGTATAAAGTAAGATGAACTTAACGAACTTACTTTTATCCAAACTTGTTGGCAATGTAAAAATCTATACCTACAAAATAATTTGAGTACTTATATTGTTAAATAGTATTGTTTTGCAGTTTGCCATGCCACCTAAGTTATGTAAAAATCATTTTCATTTCATTTTTATTTTACAATTTTGATTAATTTTATTGTGTTATAGTTTACGTTTCAAAGTATCTAGGTACCTACCTATAATTTTTGTTACAATATTTCATGCAACAAGAGTTGTAAAAGGCGTTTAGTTTTTCCGTAACCACAAAGTCAATTAAATTAGATAATGTAGATTTTATCCATGCTTTGTTGTATAAATAAAGTTTAAAGAAGGATATTTTCTTGCCTCGAAAGTTTTAAGGTAAACAAGTATATTTATCACCGCGCTGTATTGAGCGCACTTTAATATGCACGTCTTCATACAAACAAGGTTATATTCGAGCTCAATATTTTAAAATCTTATCACCTACTTCAGCTACTATTCTAAAACTAATAAAAGTTTATAGGTCGGTTAACTAGGTGCGTGTCAATCAACTCATTGATTTGTATCAATCGAACGTTAGAGACGCCGCGATTGAAAATAGAACATTCTAGGCTTATTGGAGTCGTAAAAGTAGGCGTAGATTTGATTAAAAACATGCCTAGCAGTGATTAATCGACGTATTTTAAGGGTGATAAAAAAATTGGTTTTAGCGACATGATTTTTGTCTCGTTCATGTATCAAATTGCAAAACATCTAGTATATGTATAGGTACTTAATCCAAATCTAGTATAGGTACTTAATCCAAATTTTGTAACCCGTTGCTACCAACTGCATCTCACTTAAAATTTTAGCATATTAGCTAACTAGACAGCGAACTATGTAGTTTTAATTCGTTCGCTTTTCGAAGAGCCACAACTTTGACGTAGGTATTAGTAGTGGTTGATACGGATATAAATAAATATTGAAGACAATAATAAGTGTAACAACCACGAAATTATACCTACTTATATTATTATACATTAATGAGGCAACATGTTCCATTTCGTATGTCCCTTTTAATGGAAATCAATATCGGCTATGTTAAAATAACCTCACTTAGTGGAAATTACTCAGGCAGACTGATAAATATTGGTGGACTAAAAGAAATTTTAAAAGTACGAGTAATTACTGTGCTGTGTACTGTGTACTCATACATGTCAATGTGTAGAACCGCGGCATTAACTATTTTAAAGTGCTATTACTAAATTCAATATAATAACTTTTTAAAATATTCTTTATCAGTGTGTTTTTTCATTTTACTCTTTAAAACTAGTTTTTCTACTTGCCACCACGTTCTTCAAACGTGAAGGCCTACCTCGTGACATCTGGCGCTTGGAAAGCTTACTTAAAGTAGCATTATTGTTATAAAGACGTTTATCGCTGGATATAGGTCTGTCCCAAAGTAAGGAACAAAAAGCATCGCACAAAGCCACCATAGTGGAGGCCACCATACCAGCAGTTTTAGACGATAGCTTTTGAAATGGTGGCTACCACTTCTGGTTTCCACTGACTGCTTAGCATCAAGCAGAGTGGAGTAACTTTGATAGGCATATAAAAAGCGTTTCTCTATACAAATTCAACCACATTTCCATCCTCGTAGCTATTGTAAGCCAGGATTTAACCAAACCGTTCTCTTAGGACATGTCTGTGTTCTAGCATTGCAGAAGTTGTTGCACAGCCATCCACATCGGATACTATTTAAAAACAGTGCAGAAGTTGTTTTTCTTGAAGATTAATTCACCAGATTAGCGAAATCAATATCTTTAAAAATAGAATAAAATCGATATTCTTACAAAAATGTTACTACTCGGTCGATAAATATTTAAGAGACAGGCAATTATGAAAATATACCTAACAATATAGACTTTGACATTATTCTTAAATTGGGCTTCGGCCCCCCAACCTAGTTGGGAGATGTTCTGAACATCGTACGTTCTAGGTTTGACCAAACAATGTCAAACGCTTCCTACAATGCTTTGAAAAGAGCACCTAGTTAATATCAACACAAACTAGCTGGTTGAAATTCTGAAAAGAATGAATGCTTAGATATCATACCATTCCTTCCCGAGGAGGCGTTCTGACAGGAACGTTACACCAGAAGGGTACCACCCATACCAGCCTGAAAAGAACATCTGACCGATGCTGTAGTCACAATACATATTCTTAAATTGACATAATAATATTCTGACATTATTCTTTATTTTATTTTATTAATATTATAGACTAGCTGTGCCCGCGACTTCGGCCGCGTGGAATAGTGATTTTGGGCAGCATTTTTTGGATATATCTTTTGGTTTGTTTTGAATTATAAACATCTTCGTTTAGGTGAATAAGAAAAATATTTACAGTAAATGCTTCTCTATATACGATATTAGACGTATAGCCATCGGGGATCAAAGCCATACAGGCTGCTAGAATTACTTACACGTGACACATCCACATAAAGCTGATCATACGGACTGCTCGCAAAGGACCCCCGTACCCTCTCGAAAATGGTCGCCGGGTCCCACTATCCGGTCACCAACCTGGGTTAGGGGAGTGAGAGAAGTGAGGAAAGAGGAAAGGGGGAAATTGGGTCCCCGGCACTCTCAGTCACCGAACGAAACGCAGTAGTACGAATATTACTACTCTTATGTCGATCTTCTATGAGAGGGTAGTACTTCCCCGGACGATCCGGGCCATTCATGCTGAAACCAGCTTGGATCTACTACCGTAATACTACGGTTAGGTCTAATTGGGCCCCTGTACAATGCCGCGGTCGGCCAGCGGCACCGCGTTATTCGTAATTCACTTTAATTCCACCTATTCCGTAATGAGACGTGATATCAAACATGTTTTTATCACAAAAAATAAAAATAAAATAAGTCCAGAAAAATATAAATTTAACTTTTATTTACATTTTAACTGATAAAGTATTTACATTTTAATAAAGAAATAAGACGTGTTAACCTAACTTAAAAACACACTAACCTAAGCTAAATACATACCACATGTATGACGTGATTATTTAAATTGGCATAACTTTTTTATTTATGAACCGATTGACATGGAACAAACACTAAATGTTAAGTGAAGCTTACCACAATGTATCAGTGAAAATCATATTTGAATCGGATAAGCCGTTTTTGAGATTAGCGTGAACAAACGCACAGACAAAAATTGTAACAATCATTGTTTTGGGTTCTATTTGCATTGATAAAGGTCCCAATAATATTTTTTCCCATATATCTTCCATGTAAAGACAGCGCCCGGTTACATTTTTATTATATGTATAGATAATATTAAGGGTTTCTAACATTAAATATTTATTGACATAATGGTAAGTACAATATATTGTTGACTTTAGTTGGTGATCAAATTTTTATTGTTTCTTGTTCTTTGATATCTATTGATATAATATACTCAAATTTGAATCTGGGATATTCTTATATGTAAGTTGTAGTCAGTTGTAACATAAAACAGAACAATAACTACATATTAATTTTCTTAATTGTATTGCACGAAAAATCAATGTTATGTAACATTTTGCATGTCAGCCCGACTGAAGTATGGTGATACGTACTAGGTACTTATTGACTTATTGTAACAGCATTGTTCTACCCATATATCGCAAAATAAATGATTTGAATTTGAATTTGAGATACTATGAAATATGACTAGCACAACCAAAAGCAGTTCCTTTAAAATGTAAAACAATACAAAAACGTCATGTCTGCCCTCAAGTCGACAGCTTTGTTTGTATCAATGACCAACCGTATTAGTGAGTCTTTAAGTGTCAAGGACGTAGCACCTATTATTCAAACTGAAACTCAGACAGATAGGTTTAAATGTTTAATGTGGTGGCCATCGATCGATGACGAACACCTGGTGTCATGCCCTTCGGAACACATTCTTTTCAGTGGGTCGATCATTCAATATATCAATCTTCTTTTGTACGTAATGTTGGGTTGTTGTTGTTGGGTAACGAGGTTAGGGAGTTCAATCGATAGATGTACAGTCAAATGTTAGAACTAATAGGAAGCCAGGCAATAAAAATGTTATCCTTAGAATAATATATGCTGTTTTACGATGTAGAGAAGAACTAAACAGTTTTGTAATTTATATGTGTATGCTCTTGACTGCCTTGTATAAGACTAAGATTGAATAAAATCATAAAAGTCAATATAACACTTGAAAAGTCGTCAAACTCACCAAATTTTATTATAACCCGGCAATAAAGACGGACGAAATTGCTAAAGCAACAAGTTCGCGTGTTTCGTTGGTAGAAACCAGATTAACATAAGGGCATCTAACTAAACAGTCTGAAAACATACGGAGATTCTACGGCGATAACATTAATTACCTACCGAGTTCTTTAATAATAATAATAATAATAATATCCTTTATTTATCACCATAGTAAAATACAGGTTTACACAATATAGGTTTAAGGTAGGTAAACATATAAATTGTTTTACAATAAAAATATACTATGGCGGGTTGTTACCTGAACTAGGATAGTTCCTGTGTCTCAGGTTAACAACCCTAAATTTAAATTTCAAGTGTTTCATATAGTGTAACAGAAACGCTGTTGAATTCCCCTTTAGGGGAGAGGAGGGCCACTCCCTTTTATAATCGTTATAGATCGGATAGGATTCGATAGAATTGGCACAGTGGTTAAGTGTATCTTCAAGTAATTTTAGTTTTAACCCACGGTCATTTTTAAACACCTATCGTTTTTTGTAGAAACTGTTATTTTTATTTGAGGTTATAAGCCAGGGTTGTAACACACTCTGCCTACCTCTTGCGCGAAAACAGCGTGATGCTATGTTTAATCGAGTATGTTTCGAGACGACATTTTTGTCCGACTAATCAATCGAACTAGAGATTGCAGTGCGTCACACCGTGACTATGAAGTTTTAATTTGAATCAATTTTCTAATCCATCAAACACGCCGGATATTTATCGTGTTTTAGACCCCAAATTGGATTGCGTAATACATTAGCGTGCAACTTTTAAAGTCTTGTTATATTAGAGATTTTTAGCTACTGATCTAAAAAGGTATAAGATTCGGTTTACCTTTTTGATTAGAATTATTCGAAGTAGCAAAGTCATTAAACAAAATTCTGCTTTGGCAGTTATATAAACCGCTTTTAAGATCAGAGCTCTTAACAACCTTTGCTAAAGTTCAAAAGTGACCGTGGTAAGCTTACACTTAAAATATCAACAAGGATAACCTTATAAGAATAAGACATAAACGATTCTTTAGGAGATAACACACATACTTATAGCAAGCGGCCTCTTTATTATAACAACCGAAAAGTTGGAGTATTTATAAAAGTAGAATTATGATTATTTTATATTGTTTAAACTTCTCAAGTACATTCGCACATTTCGGTCATTGGTAAATGCAAAACAGTAGTAGTAAATACTTCGATGACCTTCTCAGATTACAAAATGACCAATTGTTTTGGTGGACAGAAATAAAATGTAATAAAAGGGTGTGCCTTAAGGCTTACAAAATACATATTCATGATCACGCAACTTTAACCCTACCTGAAAGCCGAACCTTGCGTTAATGAAAGTATTTTATGAACTTGTAAAACGCACTTCGGAATCACACTGCCAACAGGCGCGAACGTAGAACTTAACATAAAAATTAGTCGCTACTTTATTGTTCTATAAATATCTACGTCATTTTTATTTTCGTTACTTGTAAAGATGAAGTCTATTATTGTATTTACCTCAGTTTTACAATATGGCAAAGGCCTCTTTTTATACATTGAAGGCTTATTTGACAACCATTCGCCATGCTTGCTCAATGTTTTTTGAGAATGTTTTAGATTATGGTATGTCAGTTAATGTCTTATTTAACCTGAGAAAGTGCCTATTTAATAATATGTATTTGCAAAAGACATATTATCGAGTACATTATTCAATAGACTCTCATGATGACTTACATGGATCTTCAATCAATGATGTCTAATGATTATTATAGTAAGTATATAATTAAATTAATCTCTCATCCATTGGTTGAGTGGTGTTATTCAGACACAGAAACAAAATGTAAGTTTTTTGAACGTATTTAATTCGTGCTTGTACATTTGCGAATGTACGAGTACCTACATCGTCCATACAACGGGTTTAAATGCAATGGACATGACAATGGCAGGCTGACGTGACTGTTGTCTCATGCAGCTATGTGACATTTTAGTAATTATACCTACAGATAATAAAACTCGTGCTTTAACTACATAAGATTGTATCAACATGGGTATTGCACTTGCATTTATTTTTTATTTTCTGAAGATTTAATTATTTTTGGTACTTATAGGTTTTCACGACTTGTTAAATGATTGATGTAGGGTACTAACATTTACATTTTTGATAGTAGAGATTTTTTTATTTCCTACTACGGTACTTACTCAAAATACAGGAATTAACTAAGCTAACAGATGCTTAAAGGAAAGAAGAAGGGGGAGAAGTTATAGTACAATGACAATAACAGAAGCATACTTAAATAGGTACTTTAAACATTGTAATAAGAAAGCATATACTTAAGTCAATAAAATATATATTAAATATTACTTAGTCATCGACATAAACAAACAACTTGAATTGAAAAGCTTGGTAAGTACAGTGACAAATAGAAACAGGTCAGTGAGTTACATGCTATCAAAAATCTTATTAAAAAGGTCGAAAGGGAAATGGATTAGAAACTTTCAAGCAGTGGTTTTTATGGCAGGTACGAGAAGTTGTATTCTTATAGTGTTTTCTATGTAGTTAAAGCTTTTTTGGCTAAGCATATGTTTAGGTTTCTAATTAAAAAAAGAGGCAAGCAAAGATATGTCACCATACTTTCACGTAGGTACTCGTATATTTTCAGAGAAGCCAGGGTAATTTTTAAGTAGTTAAGTCTAATTTTTATTTATTTAAAATTAAAGGAATAGTTCACATTTTAGCGTTTGTTTGAAGTAAAAACATTATCGTGAGAGTAGCTGCGCCTCGTGGCTTCACCCGCGCGTAAAATGAGATTTGTCTGTTTCTCTTGCAACAGACTGATTTTCGGGATAAAAAAGTAGCTTATATCCGTGTCCGACAACGAATCTACCTACATATAAATTTTCATCGACATCGGTTCAGCCGTTTAGGCGCTGAGTGGTAACAAACACACACACACACATTTTCAAACAAACAAACTTTCGCATTTATAATATTAATAAGTAAGGTTATTTTAGAGAATTGGAACATTTCGAGATTCTCTACAATACATCAGTCATTTTACAAGTCGTGAAAAACCATATTAAAAATCATATCTATCTGTGTACTCATTGTATGTTTGTATACCCTTGCGATACATGCCTCGTTCTTTAGCGTTGCAATCGATTATTTTTTAATTTGAGCTTGTATTGATACTAAGTAAATAAAAGTTAGAATGTTTTGTTTATAAAGTCAAAAAGACGACGCGTCAGTAGGAGTTATTATAAGTGTATGTTATGAATATCTTATTCTATTTTTAATTACTTATTATTGTTTACTTACACGTGTGCATTATAAATGTAATAATAGCTAAAAATATCTAGAATAGGCAAAGGTAGCAAAAAGCGTCTTGCGGCTAATATGTTGATGATGATGTTCTAGAATAATTATACTTAGGTTTTTGGGTTAGTGATTACAACTTATAATGTTTATAAGTTGTAATGTTACAATATTTAAAAGGTTTGATGAGCATTCAATTTCAGGAGTATTCTTCTACTAAACAATGTATGTTGATGGAATGATACTTTAAGAAAAGTCAACATAATAGTCTTAGGTCGTTTGTCGCCAATGCTTCAAAGTACTGAAACGGTCCGACTGCAAATGAACAAGTTCTCTCAGGAAATGGGCTGACAACTGGCAATTTGTCTTCAGCTGCTTGCACAACCATCAATCATCGTTAAAATTTCAAAAATTCGCAAGAACAGATCTCAATGAGCATTTTTAACCTAATTTAATGATACAATACTTAAATTTATCGTACATGCTCATTTCTGCATTGGTACTTGGCCGTTTTCGAACCCACGACCTCGTGTATAAAATGAAGAAGAATCCAGTTTCTCCTTTACAATGTTTTAATTTTTTCGCTGATATCGAATTTTGTAAGTCGATAAATCATCGACGCACAGTCGGACGAGTAATATAGACAACTTGACGTCATTTATTTAATCAATATGATGAAACTTGTAACAATTTGTATTATTACTTACTAAAAAGCCCTCAATTTATAGTGTAGCACTTATCATATATGATACAATAATATCTCCACATAGCACGTCAACTCTTAAGTACACAACTATTCTTCTAAGGTAAACCCCTTCTAACGCCTTTTACTTTAGATTAATTTTCACAAAACATGTTTTATACAGTTATGTCGTTTGTAACAGAAAACTATTTTACGACAACTTTATTGAAGCGGATTTGAGAATTCTTACGTTTTGTAAAACTCTTTATCATAACTTCAAATACTAACACGTTTTCAAGGCTTTATTATTCAAGTAGGTATAATTTGTTTGTTTTAACACGAAAGTATTTAAGTGACGAATGAACTAATTACTTGGTAACAACATAATTATATTAACTTAATGACTAAGCGTAAATGTTCTTGGTTAGGGTGGTCGACTCATTGATACCGTTACGCCTAGTGTGGTCAGTTCGATACCCATTTAAGATAAATCTATACTACTATATAAAGCGGAAGAGTTTATTTGCTAATCTCTGGAACTACTAGTTCCAAAGATTACTAGTTGTTAGTGTTAGAGTACTAGTTGTGATAGCCCAGTTTTCGAGGAAGGTTATAAACTATGTAACACCACGCTACTGGAGACGAGAAAAGAGCAGTAAGCAAAGACGCGAGTGAAATCGAGCCGCGAAAAGCTAGTATTTATTATATTACAATAAAAACTTAAAGTTTCTAGTTTATATTATTGTTAGCCAATAATTTTGAATTCTTTATTATTATTTTTATTTCAATGTTATTTGAAAATGTACTTATGTTTGAAAATGACGACTGAAACTAAACCATTTTCCTAAATGCCGTTCTTACCCTTATCGCGTTGAAGTGGTTAAAATTCTCACTTGCAAAACGGAAGGTTTTCTTTTCTTAGACCAATAAAAAATGTACAATGGCAAGGAGTATTGCGAATACTTTTTAAGTATTATAATTTATAAACAACTGTGTAACAAACATTTTTTGTCAAATAGCCGTATTATGGTGCTTAACGTTCAAAGAAACAAATATAATTTATTTCAGCACAAGACGAGACACAAGTGATATTTAACATAATGAACAAAAAAAAAAAAATTTAAAGAAAAACAATATTATAATTAAGTACTACACATAATTAAATGTCACTTTGCATGCCCTTAACGAAAAAGTTATATGTGTAAGTACCCACAATAAGCAGTTTCTTTATGTGACTTTTATAATAACATTAAAATGTTATTCGTTAATTAAATTGCTTCATTTCCTTGACTTTATTAAATAACATGTTTCATTATATTTTTAAAAATATAACTAACAGTTAATGACAGTTACGGCTCATTTTAAATTTCATGTTCTCTGAAATTAAGTTTTATTACATTATATATTTTTGTTGTTTTAAAGATATCATATTTATGGTACTATATACCGTAAGCTTTCTTTTTGTAAACTCTATCATGCTAATTTTCTTGTAAAATAATAATAATGGTTTATTGTTTCTCTCGCACATAGAAAATTCACAATTATACACGAAGAAATTTAATCTAGTAGGTACTCTATGTGAGAAACTTGTATTCGTACTAAGAGACCTGTATTACAGATTACCAGCCTCTCCAGGCATTAGACCCTTGCAGTACAGTAAAATAAATATTTTTTAAATCCTAAATCTGTTCATCTGATGTTCTAAGGAGATCCTAACCTATGGACCTAACTGTGTTCTTTAAGGATTGCAGATACATTGCTGGGAATACACAATTAAGTAACTGCTGACAGTGAAGAACGAAGAGAATGTCTCTTATTCCCTTTTCTCTTCAAAAAAAGGAATAGGAAAGGATGCGACGGAGTTATTAGGACTCCGTAGCTGTCACTCACTAAAACCTAAGTTCCTAAGCAATAAACTACAATTTAGCGACCTATCGTTAGTAAGAACATTTTTACTAGTGAAGAAGTAGTGTTGCGAAAGAAGTAGGTATGTAGAGTACCTACTTATATACTCCATTTACAGCAAAAAGGTATATTCAGTGATACATAGTAAGACGTTATCTACCCTATGTCCGGCGGGTTGGTGGCTATTTTCAGGTTAACGAGTTGAAACGTTTATCTGTTGACGACGACAGTTACTTTGTTTGTTTATCGTTAGTGTTGGCACCGAATACGATGGTTTTTATGATATCTGGCTTTCATTTTATATGCTTTGAGTTATATCTTGTATATTTAGTTTAGTATAAAATTAAACGTTAAAATGCCTTCGTACCACCTATTTTCTTTTTACTCGAATACCATATTTGATAGAGCGCGTACGCTATCCTGAGAGCCGTGGGTTCGAGTCAAGCTTAGAAGTTTTTTCACTTTCATTTTAATATTAAACACAAAAGTTTCTGAAAGTTCATAATAATTATGTTTTTAATTATTTACAAGTTTACTTTTTTTACGAAAATTGTAAAATATTTTTTTAATAAAAATAAAGGTATATACTGACCTGGTCCGTTTTTGTTGTCGCGCGCCATCGCAGTGTCCGGTAGCGCGAGGAGTGGGCGTGCGTTGCCGCGGTAATATGCGGGCGTGTGGCCGGCCGCGTCGCGCGCGCCCCGCGCCGCCCCCGCGCCCTCCAGCAGACCCGCCGCGCCCGCCTCGTCGCGACACACCGCCGCGTAGTGCAGTGGTGTACGACCCTCCTGAAATACTCCGACTATCACATAAATGCACTCACATAAAACCCGTTTCTCCTTTAGGGGTTAGGCAAACATACCTAATGTTACACATAAGATTTCAAACTATGTTGTTACTGGCTATTGTAAGTATCCTACTAGTATTATAAACACACACAACATTTTTATAAATTATCCTCTACTTGCTGTTGCTCGCAGCTCCACCCGCGTGAATGTCGGTTATTATTTTAACCTCTCTAATCTATCTTTATACCAAATTTCAACAAAAACACACACAAACAAAAATCGGTTCAGTTGGTTCGGCGTGAAAGCGTAATAGACAAACAGACAGACAGAGTTACTTTCGCATTTATAATATTAGTGTATTCTACCACCACCACCACTCTACCATATTCACACAGCGCCATCTAGCCCTAAATTAAGCAATTATATTTGCTTATGTTATGGGTACTAAACAACTGATAAACTACTTATATACATTTTTTTTGTAAATACATACATATTATAGTTAAATTACACCCAGACACAGAACAAACAATCATGCTCATCACACAAAGGTTTGTCCTGGGTGGAAATCGAACCCATGATCTCCGGCTTAGCAGTCAGGGTCACTAACCACTAGACCAACACGCCAGTCTATCACTTAGTGTGGATGTGTTAAAACCGATTTACAAGCTATATTATTCTTAAGTTTTATTAATATCTATTCTGTAGTTTTTTCGTGTAAGAGTAACAAGAAGCCATACATCAGTCCATTCAAACAAACTTTCGCGTTGATAACAATATTAGTATGATATAATAAAGGGCGACCCTATATGCATTTACGTAATACCTTTTTCCCAGAAGAGTAGGTCAAACACACCTACTGTTATACTTATTATGTGTAAACCGTGTTATGTAATAAAGGGCGAGCCTTTTGATAATTTACGAACATTACATTAACATATTGAAATTATTGGGCGGGGCTATTATAATCAGATAAACTGGCAATCTTTATACTTCTTTTACAATAGTGACGGACGTAAATATAGTAAGAAAACCTTAACTAATAACAAAATAATAATTACACATTAAAAAAGCGAGGTAACCAATGCTCGTGTCTTTGCTCTAGAAGAAGAGGTATTTGTTGCTTCTAGCCCGCATCATCTTATCTTACTGCTGGACCAAGGCCTCCCCGCATAATCGCCATAAGCTTTGGTAAATATCCAAACTAGTTTTTGTTTGTTTTGTCCATGTTATCTCGGTATCATATTCTCAGTTCACCTTTCCATCCCTACCAGGTTCTGTGTTATATAACAATGGGCTAGTGTAAATAGTACAAAAAAACTCACCGAATCTTTTTGATGCACAAGCTGTGGGTAATTCTTGACAAGATATTCAGCAATGTCCATGAAGTCATAGAAGATAGCTTTGTGTAGCAACCCGACGCCGGCCTCGTCGCGACACATCACATATTTGCGACGATTGTAATCATTCTCCAGCAACTCCTGATACACATATGTATAAGATAACATTGCAAATACACGATTCGGACGTCGTTGGCCAAAATGCTGAGTAACTTAGTTTACATAGTACTACTTAAGAAATTAGACCGCTAGACAAACTTCTGATGTTTACCTGAACTGCTGAATTATTTAATTTTACAATATTTAAATCATATTGTACATTAATGTCATTAATTAAAAAGTATTTTATTTATTTTCAGTTATCAGCTTTTTATTTTTATGTTGTGAACTTAACAAGAAAACGAATATAATAGTTATAATTCTGATTATGACATCTCAAAACTTTCAGTGCATGGTACATAACAACAATAAGCTCGTGGATAGTTCAAAATTGTCAGCAGTGCTACAGTGCAACGTGAGCTACAAATTTGTTAACGTTGTAGAGGAGCTACGGCGTAGCCGGCTGCTACGACGCTACGAAACTGTATAAACATGCAAAGCAAATATAAATAAAAAAGAGAATACTGTATATGTAATGAACTTGTAGAATATAAAACTGAAATCTTTTAGTTTTACGTAGTATGTTCAGTGTTATACAAATATTGACCGTACCACAACAGTATGCTACGTGCTACGATGTTTACGTAGTTCTTCCATTTGAGTTTCTAGTCATCAAATATGAACGAAACGAGCTTCCAAGGTAATATTATTTAAATTAAAATAAATACGTCTATCATTTTTATGTTTTGTTGTTTTTGTAATCATCGAACAAATTTGGAAGCAAAGGGAATTATTTTAATTTCGTATTCGAAAAGATTAGAAATTATGAATTTCGGAAACGCTTCAATCACCGTGACGATTGTCTTATCACAAGATGCTGTCATACAAATTTATGCTGGCGTCTTATGTGATCTCGCCATCGTTCTGTTTACGGCCTGCAATGGCGTGGTTAAAAAGTTAGAAAATGCATTATAGAACTGTTACAGTCGTTCATTTCCTCGACAATGATTAGACATTCAGTATAATTACCAGTAGTACCTGTAGCTCAAGTAGCGAGCCTCTCTCGACGGCCGTATGAAGAGCATTGCACTTCGCGATCAAGTTTGGGAGATGGTTGGATATAGGGAGGGCCTCCGCCTCCGCCAGTAGCCGCCGGCCCTGGCCCGCGAGGACGGCCCGCTCCAGCCTGTTAGCGGCCCCCCCGCGAGCCCACTGCCGGAGCTGAGCTGCTGATACTTGGCCGACCACTATACAGAAAACATTGTTTTATTAATTTATCAAATCGTTGCAACCCGTAGCTTTTCTTGAGTGTAATATGGATGTGTCATACTTACAAACCTTCTGAAAGAAAGTTTTTGACCGGCGGTTTAGAACAAGTTAGTAGAAAAACAGACAGGAAAACACAGTAACGTTTTATTTAAGTATCTATACTATTATATAATAAGAGTTTGTTTGTTTAATTGTTCGTATGTTTGAACCCGCTAATCTCTACCAGTCGGATTTGAATAATTCTTTTTGTGTGTTATCCCACTTTTTGAGAAAGGTATGTAACGTCACGCTACTGGTGACGGGAGCAAAGCAGCAAAACGCGGGTGAAACCTTCACTCACTATCACCTGCTAACCGGACTTTGCTCTAACAGATTACATTTTTTTTTTTGGAATTTATTGTAAAAAGAATTATATAATGTGCTAACCCTTTTACAAAAATGTAACGATTAACGACAGTGCTCACCTATACGTGAATTTAAAACAAAGTCATTAGCAGCTACTATAAGCAAACTACCGTATGTGCTGCTAATGAAACTAAGAAGTTAACTGTTTTAACTTCTTTTTATAAGTCCGTGTAATAAAAGTAAAATGGAGAGCCGTACCGTAAGTACTTGGTCATAAAACATGTTCGCTTGTTCACTGAGCTGTTGATTGAAACATGATTAAAGTACAGTTTGTTATAATTATTGTGATTGTATGGTCAGCATTATAAAATGGTTAAACATACGAGTAGTTTAATTGACATAAATTTAATATAATCTGCAATTTGCTTTATGATTGTTTGGTTTTGACATTTAAAATGTTTATGTTTAAATTGTATACTGTGTATGATATTGACATATTGTGCCTATTAATTGTAATTCTTTGTATGCCAATACCTATTGTGGAATTGTGTGAAACGTTTTTTTTTTATTTAACACCATTAATGTACCTACTATCAATGTCTTAATAAAAAAATATAATGTGGTAATAAACAAGTGTGCTTTTAATCTGACGGTACAGGTGTAACATGCTTGGAATGGAGATCGGATTGGTGACCGTAGTAAAGTTTATTTTAATTTAACAAGCAGGTCACACTCCTGTCCGTTTTATACAGGAGACCCCGCGGCCATCATTCATCTCAAGTACCTATTATAAAATTATTCAAATCCATAATTTATACTAATATTATAAATGCGAAAGTAACTTTGTCTGCTGTCTCTGCTTTCACGCCTAAACTACTAAACCGATTTTTATGAAATTTGGTATAGAGATAGATTAGATCTCGCGAAACAACATAGGCTATCTATTTATCTATCTTTTATCACGAGAAATGACGTAAAGGGGTTGAAATAGGGGATGAAAGTTTGTATGACAAATTGTCAATGTATAAACAGAGATATAACCGACATTCACGAGAGCGGAGCTGCGTGCAACAGCTAGTTATTTATAACTTAGCACTTAGGTGTCCGTAATGGTTCTTCACTGTTGATCCTGGCTTACAAGAGAATTACAGAGATGAGCATGTAAATGAGATTTTCCTGTAAAAAAAACTGCGCTAAGGTATAGTCAGACTAGTGTGTCACTATTTGTTAAACAATTGTGGATTTTAAATACCTTATTTAGATAGATACATCCAATTGTCCTGCATCGCACTCATAACGTAAAACGGAAAGTGTGTGGCAAGTAAAGCTCACGAACTTAAAGTGTCGGCGCAGTCCGATTAATCGGATACGATGTTGGCTGATTTACTGATTGACTTTATACAGTATGTCCTTAAATGAACGGTTGCTTTCTGCAATATCATCATATAAATCATCCATAAGTAACATACATACTTACATACCAGTGGCAAAGCGTCCACATAACACGATGCCTGCCGGCTTCCCTTTTAAAATATGTCCTGACATCCTTATACCTATCACTGCTTGAGGGTCTACTCAAAGTCTAACTAGCCTTCCGAAACTCTGAAGTATTTTAGTCCCACCGACTTCCCTCCTCGGAAAAGTGACTCTTCGCTACTGATACATACATACAATATTTGGATGCTTTCTCGTAGTGTGTTAACAGCAATTCCGATTAAACAGTCAGGCTAGAACTCAGCGACAACGGTATTTAGACACGTAGGGTACAATTGAATGTCACTACTCAAATAAGATCTACTATTGATATAAAAGCTGTTTTGTGTGCAGATATTGACTAAGAGAAATATTTGAAGAGTTGTATTAGGTTTTTCCGTAGAAAGATAGCCATTTTCAATATTGAACCACCCACCTATAAGGGAATTGGACTTAGCTGCCAAAATATAGATGTCTGCCTTTCTCCATTTCTGCTTACCATCTCAGAAAAAAGACAAGAGATCCTTGACGAATAAATTATAGCAATTGAACAATAAATTAGAATTATACAAAGAAGTGTATCGATCAATATTTAATAACATGATTATGCAAAGGGGTCAACTTAATGTGTGCTATAATTTCTTCACTGCATAATTTGATATGCATATTATTTTCACTTTTATTATGGGTCACTAGTTAATTGTGGGAATAAGTAGGCGATTTGCATCTGGTTTTGTATGTAGACCTGTTTTGTTGTTAATGTATTTAACAAATATTTTATTTTTGTTGTTAAATTGCTATGAATTTTGATTAAGTTGCCTCAAATAAAAATTTAATCAACCGAATTAATCATTTAACAAATAGGTATTCTTAAGAATAATTTTTTTTGAATGATACTTATGTATACTATAGTCAAGCTACACTACACTACTTATGTATACTATACTAAGCTATACTAAGCTCATTTTAGACTCGGAAACAAAATTGACTTTGTGCTCTAGCTGCTCTAGCACATAGGTCTACATTATGAGAAGAGGCCTTTATCTTGCAGATGCAAAACTTCTAGAAATTACCACAATTATATAAACACCTGGTATTATAAAAATAAAGAGAATAAACGCGAAGTTAATTATATTAGCATTAATAAACAATAGGTAGGTAATACTAACTTGACCTCCTTGCATATATGTCATTACGTATTGATCACAGAAACTGGCTCTTTATATAATTGTAGGTATATCTGGCTCTTTATATTATTTAGTGACCAGCTTTCCACGGCGCAGTTTCACCTACGTCTTTGCTTATTGCTTTGCTCCCGTCACATAGTAGCATAGATGTTACATAGCCTATTCTCAAGAACTGGGCTTTCATACGCAAAAATATTTTTTTTAAATTCAAATGATAGTTCCAGAGATTAGCGCGTTCAAACAAACATACAAATAAACTCTTGCTTTATATTATGTCCGTTAAGGTATTCATGCCTTTTGCACAGCGGACTATGTCCCTGACGTTACCCGTCATTATCATCACACTAGCCCGTTGTACATGGAAAGGCTTTTTTTCTAAGAGATGGCATGAGAATTGATCGCCACACCTGCTTAAAGCGGAGTGCTTTCAGATTTGTACGTAACGCATGAGCAATCATTATTATAATATGGTCAGATTGTACAAGGCCCGAGTATCTCTTATCAATAAAATTTAATAACACTTGGTGTCCGATCTTTGAAACCAACGTGGTAACTCCACGTATTTACAAAAAGTAGTATTTAGAAGAGGCATTAAAAAAAAGTCCGTAGTCAGCAAAACGAAGCAGTCACACAAATAGTATTAGTATAGTTATGTTATTCTAATATATTAGTGTAGTAAAATTGATGAAGGAGTCCGCTATTAAATATTTATTGTCTGCTTTCGCTGCTAGTTCACGATCCGTCTAGTAATTAGTACTTACGGTGCGGCGGCGTTTACAAGAAGGCTACAAAATACAACAGTTTATTCGATAGTTTAGATGTTTACTTTAGAATACATATACAAGATCAAAAGAATATCATTACATGTATATAGTTATGTTGTATTAATGGCTTGAAATATACATTGGAATAGCTCTGTGACGTCACTGGCATAGAGCAGATTCATAAAATAACCAACGTCTATCCAAACGTATAAATATACTCTTACGATTCTAAAATGGGTACTTTAAATTTAATTATAATAAATTATTTTTTTTTTTTTTTATTTTTTTTTATTTATAAGGTACATTAACAATATACATATACAAATATCATCTCATAACTTAGGCTACATCTATTTCTTATACGTATATCAATTATAAATGTACACATCATTTGTTATTACAATTCTAATTAATAAATAACATTAAACAAAATTTTAATTATACAAATTTAAAATACTAAATCAAATTAAGTTAGACAAAAATTAAATTTCAATTATAGCCGGCTCCATATTCCTTCACTATTTTATATTTATTTTACTAATATGTATTTACGTTTCGTTCGGCGAGTGTGAGCGCCGGAGGCTCAAATATCCGCTGGATTCTCTTCTTTTTGCCTTTTTTTTCTTCATTCCCTTCTTCGTGGTCGGCAACGGCTTGGTTGTGTTTTCTAAGCATTATTTTGTGCAATGCTTAAAACACAGCCTTTTGTATAGGTTACGGTTACCACTTACCATCAGGTGGGCTGCATGTTTGCTTGCCATTAAAATTGTATAAAGAGAAAAAAAAATAGTACGTGTTTTTAATCTTATAATGCATAACAAACACCCTGTTTGTTCGCCTATTTCTGGTGTTAGATTACAAGATTTATACATTAATAGCCCGGGTGTAACAACTTATCGCGACATCTGCTGACCTTACACTCTTAGGGCGTAAACGTACGTGCCAAATACAATGTAGCCTAAACAAAAACGCTAACCTTTTTTATGGTAAGTGAAAACGAATTGCAATATTTCAACCACAATATAAAAGAAAAATTGTTACAAAAAGTTTACAAAATTAATTAATTAATAACTTTAATAATCTTCCAGTTATAGTACTTTTTAAATTAAAAATAAGTAAGGCGTTTGCAAAAAATACAATTAGTATTTGTACTTAAACTGGTCGCTCAGTCGTCGAGGTTTGATCATTATTGAGGTACATTCGTCTATGATTACAGCATAATTATATTAGGTATACTCCAAAAGCTTTATATCTAAAACCCGTATAATATTGTACATAATAAATTAATTATAATATGCGACAGCAACATGCTAACACTTGTATGTTAGCGTGAATTTAGCATTGCGAAAGTGGGTTAATTATGAATAAGCGTTTTAATTATGACGCGATTGGAAAGTGTTTTTAGACGCGCAAATACTGAGTTGATTACATGCTTGTACATAGTAAGCTTCTTTGCACCAGTCGAAAGATGGTACACCAGCCATGTATGTCCGAAAACTGTAGTGGATGATACTTTCACAGTCAGCCTATTTAAGTACAATAGCTTTTGCTTTTCGCTGTATAATTTACATCCTGTTTCACATAGTGCCATGGACGAGGAAAGTTTATTATTCTATTAGTGCACCGTATAGCCAGTCAGTGTTGACATATTTAGTAGATCGTTTTATGTGAACAGCAGGGTATTGAACTCGGTCAATATTCATGTCTGTACGGTGTCGGAGCAGCTAATTTGTTCTACATATACGATCATAAACAGCCTAGCTACGACTATATGGATGGGGTTTAGCGTATGATAGCGTTTTCATTATGGTAGACTTTAGGTATGTTTTTGCAACTTTTTCAATGTATTATATGATGGTTTATATTATGTTATTCGGTAAAAGGTAAAATATGAGAATAGAGATAAAACAGTTACACTTTGTGGACACTGAAATATCGCAACATTACGAATTTATCAATACTACGATATCTAAGAGCTGTACTTCTTCTTCTTATCGAGTGGTTAGTGGTCCACCTAGTGTCAGGATTTGTTCAGGTCGCAGAGGCATCCGACTTGACCTAACGACTGTTATCAACTTGGTAACAACCGGGACCGACTTTTAACGTGCCCTCCGAAGCGAAGAGCTGTACTAATAAATTACTTTCTTTTCTTACTCATATGACCACAGGCAATACTCACTAACAGTACCTAACGCAAACTACTATAATGATGGCGCTATGATTGCGGTCTATTATGTAGTAGCGATTTCTCAACTGTGCTACTAAAATTTGAAGAATTTCTCTTCGTATTTGACCTTTCACAATTTTCGTATAAGAACTAAATTTAAAATTTAAGTTATTCTTGTCCATTTATATGAAAGATTCATGTTAGTACCTATATTCATTCAATTAAAAAAGCCAACAATATTAAGTACATGTTCACATGGCATTAAGTAATTGCAATCTTTGCCATTTAATGCAAAAATATCCAGAACACGCTAAGGTCGCCCGCGCCCATGTTGTTGTTGATGTATATTTATTTTATTTATATAATCCTTTTTATTATGACCTGACCAAGATAGAGAGGACAATTATGTAAGTCGTTTGGCTACGCTATGATAAAGATCATTGGCATTCAAACATATATTTAAACTAGCTTTCTGCGGCGTGGTTTCACCCACGTCTTTGCTTACTGCTCTGCTCCCGTCGCTAGTACCGTGATGTTACTTAGCCTATACACTTTTTTAAGAACTGGGCTATCATACGCTAAAACAATTATTCAAATCTGACTGGTAGTTCCAGAGATAAGCGCGTTCAAACAAATAAACAAACTCTTCCGTTTTCTATAATAATATAGCTATTTAAATATGCATGTTTTTAAAAAGATAACATAGCTTATAAATATTGAATTAAAATTCACAGTTGCTTCTCTGTTTAACACTAGAAAGCGTTTTCCTTCCTTATAGTATAAAGGCAAAGCCATATGCATATTGTGAAGTTGTGATCCATCAGTAACACGACTGCTAAATATGACTTTGCTATCACCTAAGTTTTATGATACTGGCTCTTGTATGAATATATTAATACATAAAGAAAACCTTCGAAGTAACTGTATAAGTAATACTGTTGGGTAGGATTATTACCGTGTTACAAAACAAAAACAACATAAATATAATATTTGTTTGGCGTCGGATATTAACAATCTTTAAAGTAAAAATAATTAAAATATAATACTTATTAATGTTCAAAGCTAACTCTTTAGCGTGGCAATCGTAAATACCTTTTGTAGAGGATAGTTTATTAGGTATACATTTCATTACCATAGTAAGTCGAGACTATTGTTTTTCTTTCAAAACAGTTTGCGTCCATTTCCAATGTGTTTAAAACACTAATAATGTTGGACAGGTAAATTGCAGAAAAAGTTTTCAGCTTACTCTTTTTACGTTCTACTATTTTACACGTTGAACATAACATAACATATAATAGTTCACTACAGGAACGTTTGCTTGGGTAACGTTTCATAATCCAGTTTTTTTCGAGACTTTCAAATACTTGACTAAGACTATGTAAATATGTAAAATTTTAAATGGAAAATGTATTCGGTAATTCGTTATTTAACAAAATATTATTATTCAAGTAAATTTGTTTAAATCGTAGGTCATTCATCGCTATTTGTAAAATATAGACGGATGCTTAAACAGTTTTTGGTTGGAATTTATACAGGACAATATTTCTCGGCCCCTTTTAAATACAACACACGGGCGAAGCCGCTAGTAACAGATAGTTGTAAATAAACAAATAAAAACGGCTTCGGAATTTTCATAGGAGCCCCTAAGACTGTAGCACGCAAACTCCTGTAAATATTCCAGACAGGGCAACTTCACGTACTTCAAACGGTCTGTTTGTTCGGCCTCATTTTTTGCTCATACCTATCGATTTCCAATACTTAGCACAAGTTCGCTTGTACTAATGTCATATAGTGCTTAGAATTGAGTTAGTTGTATTATTTAAACATTGTTTTAACATTATAGGTACTTCTAAGATATCAAACGTTAAAGTAGTACTATTCACTTCTATCTAAGTAGCAAATAAGTCAACTGTAGTATCTAATTATTTGTTAGTAAGTACAAGAAAATTCCCCTAAAATCTTACAAAACAGCACCTTAGCGCCCTGCCAGAGATTTCAAGTGCGAGATATTCGCCATATGCAAATCTTTCTTTTACGACTACACAGGAAAATAGCATTTACTGATATTATAACAAAGAACAGCGATGATCATCATTATTATCATCACATCAGCCGAATGACGTCACTGCTGGACATAGGCATCCCCCAATTTTCGCCACTTTGGGCGATCGCGACCCGCGCTCATCCATCCAGAACAGCAACATTAATTATTTATTAATTAAATAATTCATTATTTATTAATTACAAATATTTGTTTTACAAATAACATACTTCTACGATTTACACAATTACGATTTTAAATTAATTATTTAATTAATAAATAATTTATTTTTTATTGAAAGATTTTTTATTAACATAACCGCCAAATAAAATTAATTAGATTTAAAAAAAAGTATGTAGTAGCACCGTAGCATTTCTCTACGACGTAGATCCTAATGCTACATACGACAAGTATGGTCTACGCTGTAAATCGTAGACCTTAAGTATGTTATTTGTAATACAATATCTATACATATAATAAAAATGTAACCGATCGCTGTCTGTACATGGAAGATATATGAGAAAAAATACTATTGGGACCTATATCAACGCAAATAGAACCCAAAACAATGATTTTTAAAATTTTTGTCTGTTTGTCTGTTTGTCTGTTTGTCTGTTTGTCTGTGCGTTTGTGCACGCTAATCTCAGAAACGGCTTATCCGATTTAAATATGGTTTTCACTAATATATTGTGGTAAGCTTCACTTAACATTTAGTGTTTGTTTCATGTCAATCGGTTCATAAATAAAAAAGTTATGCCAATTTAAAGAATCACATCGAACATTCGTTAATTTACTACGAAATCTTATAGAAGCAGATATTTTAACAGGTTGCGGAATAGCTGATAGTGTTTTTATTCCTCGGATTCCTGTGATTCTAAACAGTCTTTCATTTAGTTTTAAACGAGTCCAGTTTCCAGTGAGCCTATGTTTTGCGATGACTAATTAAAGTAATTAACTAATTAAGTAATTAAAGTAAAGGTAAGACACTAAAAGTTGTGGGTGTGGATCTAAGTATTAGCTGTTTTTCGGTCAGCTTTATGTGGCTCTATCACGTGTTAGCATTACTAGCAGCCTGTATGCTTTGATCCCTGATGGCTGTACGTCTAATCCATATATCCATACATATTATAAAAGGCTTTGCCCTGACTGACTGACTGACTGACAGACAACGTAAAGCCTAAACCGCTGGTCGTAGCGACTTGAAATTTGGAGGGTGTGTTTGTCTTAATGTCTAGAAGTGTACAAAGAAAGGGTTATTAAAAATTCAACCCTTAAGTGTATGAAAAGGGATGAAATCGATTGTATAAAACGTCTTCATTTTTTAAGTTACAGCTTTGAAATTTTGTTTTGGAATACTTTTATTTAAATAAAAAATACGCTCATAATTTTTTTTTTACTGGGGTAGATTTATAGGAGTGAAATAAGGGATGAAATATTGTATGGGAAAAACTTTGCTTTTGAAGTTGGCGACTTGAAATTTGGAGGGAGGGGGAAGGGAGGGGGAGGAAGAGGAAAGGAAGGGAGAAGTGAGGGGAAAGTGCTGGGGTTGTGAGGGAGAAGTCAGGGGAAAGGGAGGGGAAAGTCAGGGGGAAATCGACTGCCTCTGTATTTCGGTGGTACTGTGTATGGACTGTGAGGTCGCGGGTTCGATTCCCGCTCAGTGCAAATATTTGTAGCATGAACATGTCTATTTGCATTGGTCTGGGTGTTTATATGTATAATATGTATCTATTTACAAAAATAAAAGTATTTAAGTATGTTTATCCGTATTCTAGAACCCATAATACAAGCATATAATATGCTTACTTTGGATCTAGATGGCGTTATGTAAAAATAAAAAATAGAAGAGGGAACTTAGGGGGTGTGAGGAGGCAGTGAAGGGCAAGTGAGGGACAAGTGAAGGGCAAGTGAAGGGGACGTAAGGGAAAGTAAGGGAAGTGAGGGAAAGTGAGGAGTCAGAAGTGGTGGTGAGTGAGTGGGAAGTAAGGGAAAGTGAGGGAGATGGGAGGGAGACGGGAGGGGAAGGAAGGGGAGGGGAGGGGATGGGAGGGGAAGGGGAAAGTTATTGTAGTGAAAATTTGCCTTTGTGTATTGTATGTTGTTTTACGGGGGATATCTTTAGGTAGGTGAAAGAGGGTTTGTACAAATGGTGATGATGATGAGATTAGAAATAGTATGCAAAACAGTATTTAAACAATATAAAAATGTCTATTGAAAAACGATATTCATGCGAGCGAAGCCGCGGGAAAAAGCTATACATATATAAAAACGAAAGGTCACTCACTCACTCACTCATCTCATCACGAAATCTTCGTTTCAAGTTTTGGAAATAGGTGCTCTCTAAGACGGGATTTTGCGAAATTTATTTCCCTGGAGTATAAAGGGGAACATCATAGAAGGGAAAATAGAAGGATAGCGAGGTAGGGGAAGACCACGGATAAACTATATGAGTCAAATACCACTGCTATTTTAATTCACATTAGAAATTATTTGTTGGACTTATTGGTCATAATTATTTAAAAAAAAATTGTTTAATGATAAGAAGTATGTTTTAAAAAAAAATGTAATTTTTATTTTTTATTGGTAGGTATCTATGTACGTCGTCTTTTATAACACAATAAAAGTTTTTCGTTCTTTCTTTCATTCTTTCTTTCAAATTAAGAAAAGTGCTGGTGCCATGTCGTATAAGGAGGTTAAAGAGATGACTCTGGGCAGGGAGAAGTGGCAGGAATTGCATCAGTTCCACCGACAAGAGTCTAACTCTTAAATTATGGATGGATGGATAAAGGGGAACAAAATTTGTATGGAGCTTCTATAGTTTTTGCAAATAGGAGTGCCAAGTTTCGTTAAATATCGCAAAATTTCGTCTGTTTTAGGGGTAGCGGGTGAATAGATTTAAATCGGATTCGCCTTAGAGACGGATTATACTGATATTTATTACTAATGTACAATGTACGAATGCCGTAAGATTAGGTAAGAAATATTCTCATACAGGCACACATCTGAATTTTCACGCGAACGAAGTCTCGGGCAACAGCTATATATACTAAAACAGTAACCGGTCGCTGTCTGTACATGGAAGATATATGAGAAAAATATTATTGGGACCTTTATCAACGCAAATAGAACCCAAAACAATGATTGTTACAATTTTTGTCTGTTTGTCTGTTTGTCTGTGCGTTTGTTCACGCTAATCTCAAAAACGGCTTATCAGATTTAAATATGGTTTTCGCTGATACATTGTGGTCAGCATCACTTAACATTAAGTGTTTGTTTCATGTCAATCGGTTTATAAATAAAAAAGTTATGCTAATTTAAATAATCACGTCATAAATGTGGTATTTATTTAGCTTAGCTTACTTTGTTTTTAAGTTAGGTTAACACGTCTTATTTCTTTATTAAAATGTAAATTAAAATGTAAATACTTTATTAGTTAAAATGTAATTACAAGTTAGATTTATATTTTCTGGATTTATTTTATTTTTTATTTTTTGTGATAAAAACATGTTTGTTAACACGAATAGGTGGAATTGAAGTGAATTACGAAATAGTAGTAGTCGATTTACGCTGGTTTCAACATGAATGGGTCGGATCGACCAGGGATGTACTACCCTCTCATAGTTTTCGACGTACGAGTAATAGTATCCATATTATTGCGTTTCGTTCGGTAAGCGCGAGAGCCAGAGGCCCAACTGATGCAGAGATGACAAACCTCGCAGCATGTGTGGGACCAGCTGAGTATCCGCGGAGTCATTGTGTGGGTGGTGTGGGTCAACCCGCCGGCCAGGGAGACCCGTATAAACGGTGGTGCCGCTGGCCGCCCGCGGCATTGTAAAAGGGCCCAATTAGACCTAACCAAAAAAAAAAAGACTGCCCCACCAGGTTGCGCATAATCTCGGAGTGGTTCGTCGTGCAGGTTGGTGACCGGATAGTGGGACCCGGCGACCATTTTCGAGACGGTACGGGGGCCTTTTGCGAGCAGTCCGTATCATGGAAGCCCGGAGGCCTAAGACCCTTGAGCCTTTACAGCTGCGAAGAGACATCGCCTCCTCAACGGCCGTCTTCTATCGCCTTTACCACGGAGAGTCTTCTCAACAGCTCTTTAAATTAATTCTACCCTCTCCCTTTTTATCCAGAACGACACGTGCGGGACTGAAGTGCTACCCTTTCACAGTGCAATCTAAAGGGTCTCGAACCAAACGGTTCAGCACTTTATACTTTTGTCACTCAATTAAAGCCTGGAACTCTTTACCAGCGCATGTGTTCCCACCTAACTTTCATCCTGGGACTTTTAAGCGAGGCGTGAAGAAGCATCTCACTAAGTCGCCATAGTGGAGGCCACCATACCAGTAGTTTGGCTTTTGGAATGGTGTCCACTACTTCTGAATTCCACTGACTGCTTACCATCAGCCAGAGTAGAGGCACTTTGGCAGGCTAATATAAAAAAAAAACTTATAGCGTTTTTATTCCTCGGATTCCTTTCATTTCAAACAATTTCCCGTTTAGTTTTAAACGAGTTCAGTTTCCAGTGAGCCTATGTTTCGCGATGACAATTAATGAGTGTGGATCTAAATATTAACTGTTTTTTTTCGCATGGTCAGCTTTATGTGGATTTGCCATGTCTAAGTAATCCTAGCAGCCTGTATGGCTTTGATCCGCGATGGCTATACGTCTAATATCGTAGATAGAGAAGCATTTACTGTAAAGATTTTTCTTATTCACCTAAACGAAGATGTTTATAATTCAAAACAAACCAAAAGATATATCCAAAAAATGCTGCCCAAAATCACTATTCCACGCGGACGAAGTCGCGGGCACAGCTAGTAATTACATATACACCCGGTGAACAATAATTGAATATCACAATTTAAAATATTTAACCGTAATAGATACTTTTTAAATAGCTAAAAATAAATCTACAAAACACAACCACGAACTAGAACTAGAAATAATTCAATAAACTTTAAATACTGTACACGTGGCAATTAAAGTGATCTAACTTGGACCATGACAATTAGATAGATTATTTGATAATCTGTAGTAGGACAATTTTAAAACAATAAATAAATGATAATAGCAGCCTATTCTTCGGTAACGGTCTTTTCTACGGAGGAAGTATAAACATCATATAGAAGTCTAGGTTTTCGTATTTTTAGGTTGTATAAGATAAACTTAGGAAACGTCACATTCTTACTTGTTCACGAAACAAAAAAGAAGCGTTCAAAATATATCTGAATTCTTGCTTCAATGCGACTTTAACAAAGAAGAGAAAATACTTTAATCGTATTTTCCCTCCAATACTAAAATTTGTTGCTTAAGTTCTCGTCGCAGAAATAAGGATTATGGTGAACTTATAATTTTTAATGTCTATACATATTATAAAACAAAGTCGATCCTGAAGTCTGTATCCTTAGGTCTTCTAAACTACTCAACCAATTTTGATGTGATCTTCACTATCATTTAGAGAAATTTATTTCTGAAGGTTTATATGTATAACACATGCAATTTATGTCTTAAGATAATTTGTACCCGAGTGAAGCCGAGGGTCGCCAGTACTTTATATTTAACTTTTTGTGTATTGAGTACAAGACGAAGAATATTTCTTATCTGGGTCTCGAGGTTAAAGTTTCTTGAGTATGTCTCTACTTAATTATTAAAGTAAACGAGTCCGTCATGGATACCAAAATGTCAACGGCCTAAATAAGTCACATAAAAGTATATAGCTATGATCTTTTGTATTATTTTTCCTATATTCTTGCCGGTACAAAATACCGGACGTATTTTGGGCTACTAGGCGTGGGTATTGGGCGTCCGGTGACAGAAACTTCTACCTATCAAACTAGACAAATAAATATTTTGTGGAGCCTACTTCGAGATGAGAGCAGTACTCTACGTAAGAGTGAACTTAGTTTCTGTAAAAGACAGTTGCACAGCGTGAAGAAAATGTACTCTAAACTATGTTCAGTTCATTTTAAATATAAATCCTGCGGATAGAGTTAAGTATTAGTGCTACTATATCTGAAAACTAACTCACTATCAACAGTTCTTATATTGACAAAACTATTTTTTACCACATTATACATTAATCGCACATTAAAAAGAAGTTTACTTATTACGAAAGCCTACAGGAGACAAACTTTAACTATATTATTATTTTCACAAAAGACTTTTCTAAAACAACGTATAAATATATTACATTACATTACATTTACTACCTATAATTATTCTATTATGACTACCTCAGTAGCGCAGTGGAAGCACATGCGACTGCTGCATCCACGAGGTTGTAGGTAGTTTCGATCCTCACACGAGACAAAACTTAATGTGATGCTTAAAATATTTTTGTTCCGAGTCTGGGTGTGCTTTGTGTCCGTTAGTTCTATGTTTCTAAAAACCCGCCACACAAGGCTGATTATCTACTACAGAAGATAAATATGTATAAACAAAATTTAAAAAGAACAAAGAGACGAGACGTTCCCTTTTGAAAACTTACCTTTAGGAGGACTGTAGTGCACGTAGAGTCCGTTCTTCTTAAAAGCTCGTTCTGACAACCATTTCTTCACACTTTCCATAGTTTTTTACAGCCTTTCCATTCCCACGAACTTTGCTATTCGTTCAGCAGACTGTGAATGACGAATAATTGTTACAGACAAGATATTCTATTAGGTCGTACTTAAACAGGTGACGGTATATTTATGTTATTGATTTTTTCGACAAACGATTTAGTTTATCTAACTAGTAAGATACTGCGTTTCTTTATAGAAGTGGTATTGGTCAGGACAGACGTTTATTTCCAGTGTAGTACCTTTTGTCCAGTCCCTTTGAAGGTTCCTTTTTATTTCCATTAGTTCCATCGAAATGATTAAAGAAACTAATAGGAATAAAAAGTTCAGGTTTGTCTCATTCTAGGATAGAAGCTAATAGAATTGATGTAAATCTGAAGTGGCGAGCAACCGATGGATAAAGGCTGTACAAGAGTGCTCCAAGTGGAGGTGCTTGAGATTGGGGGAGGCCTTATGTCAGCAGTGGGCATTTTACGGTTATAATTATTTTGATCAATATAGCGTAGTGATTAATGCTTATACCTCCTCTGTATGAGAAGAGGCCTTTTCCTGCAGTGGGATAATAACGGGCCGATATGAGGATAATGATGATGACGTCAAATAATTTTTGTATAGATACGGGTGTTTAGGCATCTCGCACCGCTCGCGACTCGCACCGCGGTGCGACTTGCCTAATAGCTCCTTTTGAATGAGTCACATCGCACCATATTGTTAGAGCGGTGCGAGTGGCCTAAGGTACTATTTGAATGGGTCATATCGCACCACTGTTTGAAACAATGGGTTTGGTTTCATATCAACACTTTAAAGGATTATAATTTTGTTGGTACCGACATGTAGAAAAGTGGTTATTAGGAAAATAAACAGTTGCGATATAATTCGTAATATTTATATTCAAAAATTATAAAGATCACAGATTGAATAGGTACTAATTGTTTTAACTATAACATTACACATTTTAACTTAAGACTAATATTGTAAATTACAGGTTATGTTATAGATTTTGATTCTTAAACTGTGATTTATAATTACTTTTAAAACAAAATTATTTTTACAATTGTTAATTTTCAAAGATTTATGTTTCAAAACTGCAATTTATAATAGTTTTTAATTAAAATATTACGTAATTTAGGTTTGAAACAATATTGTTCCTGTTGATTTATAAGATTAGTAATGTTGCATCGTGTAGTTTAAAGTAAAAATATGTAGGTAATATTTTTTTACATTCTTATTTTCGTTAATTTGTTAAATTTTACGTTTATCCATCTCAATAGAAAAGAAACCAAAATTTGACTTCTGTGATTTTATTGTGATTTTATTAGTTATAAGAAAATAGTGTACAAATATATAACCTAAAAAATAATCTGTCATTTACAATATTAGTCAAAGTCAAAGTCAAAGTCAAAGCATTTATTTCATTTAGATCATAAAGTATGATGCTTATGAAAAGTCAACATTACATTTTGTCAGCCAATTGACCTACAGCCAGTTCGCTGACGAGGTAGAGCTGTGAGAAGAACTGGCAAGAAACTCACGCCACTCTTTTCAATCGCCAGATAATTACAGTTATTTGAATGAGTTACAATTTAAACACTCAACGCAACCAAAGAACCACACAAAGTAATTATTACAAATTAACTAATTAATATAATACTAAGATTAAAGAAAGAAAACAAGGAATTCAATTATTTAGTAAAGTAAAGTCTTAAGTTAAAATGTGTAATGTTATTGTTAAAACAATTAGTACCTATTCAGTCTGTGATCTTTATATTTTTTGAATATAAATATTACGAATTATATCGCAACTGTTTATTTTCTTAATAACCACTTTTCTACATGTCGGTACCAACAAAATTATAATCCCCTATAGTGTTGATATGAAACCAAACCCATTGTTTCAAACAGTGGTGCGACATGACCCATTCAAATAGTACCTTAGGCCACTCGCACCGCTCTAACAATATGGTGCGATGTAACCCATTCAATAGGAGCTATTAGGCAAGTCGCACCGCGGTGCGAGTCGCGAGCGGTGCGAAATGCCTAAACACCCATAGATACGATTCTAAGTTTTAAGCTAAGGCTAACTACTATTAGGTAGCCTTAGCCTAATACTTAGAATCGTTTAGTAATCTCCAATCGATTATTCGCTAGAACGAAATACGATCGAAAACTATAGATACTTATAAAATATTTATACATGCCCGACTAACACCGTTTACTAGATTCAGCATCGAAAATTGCTTTTAAAACAATATCTATTACGGCATTTATTATAAAGACACATAAATGATACTATTGTAAGTTTACATACGAGTATAGTATGCCTAAGTGAAAGAGCATGCGCGCGGTCAGGAGGGTAAGATGAAATTTAGAATTTTAACGTCCATATGAAAGTGGAGCCCGCAAGCAGTCTATAACATCCCACTGCTGATCAAAGGTCTCTTCCAAATCGTGTCGGCCGACGGTCGCCTATTAGACTTCCAATCGTCGCGGGTCTTGCGTCTGCCACGACAACTTTTTTTCCGATAAACTGTTTTGTAATACCTACTAGTTTCTTTTTGTGTCACAGCTTTGTATAAAAACGTTACCTACTAATATATATTTATGTAATAGTTATCTTACGCCCACTAAACATATAAAAATTATACGTTGTCGTTACTAGAATTGTAACGTTACAAAAGTCTATACATATTTAATCTTTGAACAATATCATGTATATTTCACAATTTTACATACATATAAGGTGTTATTAATAATTTGGCAGTATTGATAGGTATTTCTAAAGATGTTATTGTTTAAAATTTTCTGTCTTCCTACCTATATATCCTATGTAGTTGTGAGGTCTTTCTCCACTTCACTCTATATTCGACATCGTCCTCGGAGTTCTTATATTCTCTAATGTGAGTGTGACTACATCTATCTTGTTCTAAATTATGTAACTCATGGAAAAATAAAGTTGGGACGAGATACGTCTGTGGTGTGTAGAGTGCTTCAGTTTTGTTTACGACTACGAAAATTAAATTTTGTTACAATTGTACTTACCTAAGGACAACGTCCGTGTATTAAACCGTAGCTATCTGCGTCATAAAATTCAAATCACAAAGTCTATTGAACTTCCTACTCTACATCAAAGAAACTCAAACACTTTAACCTAAAACAATTAAGAGGTTATTATCAGCTCTATGACGTCAATAGTTAAACACTGCTTATCGTTATAAAATGCACGATAAAGGACACGGAGTACGACAGCAGGTGTGTATTCAACTGGGCTAGTCAGTGGTTTCACATCATATAGAAAAGTATATCTATTGCAACAATACGTACAGTCTTTCACAAAACTTGTTAAAGCAAATTAAGGTTCAGATGGTTTTGTTTAAAATAGGGATGGATAAAATTTATAGGGTACAAAAGTGACAGAATAAAGAGAATACGTGGCGGCAATACAGATGGGTGTGTGACAATCTTGTCAAGATACGAACGTATAAAAGAAAAGTCAGTTCATCTTGCAAAAAAAGGAGATGTCATGTATAGATAAAGAAAACATTAGGAATGCATGGCTATATATGACAAACTAAGTTAAATTTGCTGGCAGGACATCAAATCAGCTAGGTGCTCAAGATATGTTAGATGTAGTAGGTATATTTAAATTTTACTTTTCGTGTCGTTTTAGGAATCATTAATTCACTTATTACACACCGACCAAGTGTTAAAAACTGTTATGATCGCCACTAAGAAAAAAGCTTTCGTATGTTTATCTGTTAAAAAGTTGTGACCCGTATGGAGCCTATGGACGTTAAAAATACGAAAAGTATTGCCGGTACATTGCCAGTGTAAAACATATAAGTATATGAATATAAAAAACTAAGTGTCTCTGTCTTAACAAACTTTAGATCGCCGTTGTACCTGATTCAGCGAAAAAATTATATATATAATGTGGAGACACAATAGCAGCTGACATCGTAATTAATGATCATGGCGACGTTCACACCTTTGGTCGTTTCATGAATCCTAAACTTGCTAGTTTTAAGAAAATTACACGTAATTTTGTCTATTTATTATACTACTCATGGATATATTTAAGGTTAAGCTCATCCAGTCTTATAATATCTGCACACAGAGTGGCGACGAGAAAAACTATATATCTACAAGTTTTGGCTGCTACGTTATTAAAACAGAATTTTCCAAAGTGGCCGAAGGGGAATAGTCTTATAAAATGCCAATAAGGTCGAAAATCATCGAAATCGAAAATCACTTTACGATAGTCTTTTGTTTTGTCGACGTCCATTGGTTTCCTTGGTTTCTTTGCTTTCATTTGATTCGTCAGCTTTTCAATTAAGAATTTTGTTTAAGTTCAAATATTATTCTGTGTTGTAAAAATTTGTTTGCATTTTCGGAATTCATGTTCAGTCATATTTTACCAGTAGGCACTGGTAAAATATGGCTGAACCTGAATTCTGTAACATTATTTAAACCGTACCTATATTTGCAAAACTAAAAATCTTACTTACTAAAAATGTTTGTGTGTAACTTGTACCATTTCTATCTTTTTAGAATCTACACTATTATAAGCAGAAAAGTTTGTCTGTTTGTTTGTTTAAACGCGCTAATCTCTGAAACTATTAGTCGGATTTTAATAATCCTTTTCGCGTATGATAGCCCAGTTCTTGAGAGGAAGGTTATATGTAACATCGCACTACTGGCGACGGGAGCAGAGCAGTAACCAACACTGTGGGAAGCTAGTCTGAAATAAACCGTATCGACGTTGTTTAGTTATAAAAAATCGAACAGCCTATTTAATAATAATAATAATAATAATAATCTATGTTAAACGAAAATTCAGTGAAATGTTAGTAAAAACTATTTGTTACCTCTGCTGTAATAACATATCTGCTCTAATAAAAGGTCGTTCTAGAGTAAACAAGTTACGGCCGAAGCGGCCATATTCTATTGAGAACATTGAGAATCAACAATGTTGCCACTGTTGACAGCTTAACGTACGGATAGCACTTATTCGTCAAAAATAACAATCTGTATCCGAGATCAGATTGCATAGTTAGATCAATCTGATCACGGCTACTGTAGTCAGATTATGTTAATTATATGACTTTATAATTAAAAATTCCATTATTATAGATTTTGGTCTTTCATCAGCTGTGCATCTTGGTGTATTGCTAAGTACCTACATACACCGCGGAATAACCCTGGCATTGATTAAGAAACCATTAACATAGTAGTGGGTGTTTGCTTTCCATCCCGTGGTTATAGTTTTGTGGCAACCACAAAACGTAACCCACGCATTCGTAGACCACAGTCACTTCTATTAGCATTATAAGTTATGCATTACACAAAAATCAAAAACAGTTTTATTGAAAATAGAATGAAAATATATTTTAGGAAAATATTGAAAGTATAATAAATAAGAATAAGGAATTTTAATTATTTTACTTCGTGGCCGTTTTTCTATATAGCCGAATATTTCTTTTTCTTTATTCATTCTGACTTATTTGCAGAACTATTAGAAAGAGTTATATTAATGTTTAGTCCAATATCTTTCTTCTGTGGATTCGATGAATTCTCTGGACCAACTGCATTGTTTTGAACTAAAACCAAGATGTTTTATGTAATTTTTGCTCTAAATTAAAATTTCTATTAATATTAAGAGAAACCTACCCGTCTTACCATTTTCCTGTTGAACATTGAGTATTTTGTGATAAAGATCGTTAAACTTTTTCTGGCGTTTCATATTAGATGGCGTTCGTACAACTAAAGTAGGCAGTAATATGTAATGTTCGAGATTTGGTTCATCTTTACTACTGTGATGCTTGCGATGACCTGCGTCTTTCTTTACGACTAGTCTAGGGCTTTTTGATTTGCAGGCACAACTACTGCTACTCATTAACTCATAGCTCCGATTATGCCTCTTCGAATTACTTCTCTTTGAGTCTGTGGGATTGGTAGCCTGGAAACAACAGGTGGGCTCTCTGGGTCTCTTAGCTGCGTAACTGGGACCAGGTGGGCAATCTTCATAACAGTACATATTGCGGTACTGTCTCATCTCTGACTCTAAATGATCGTGGCTTTTAGGAGTTTTTCGAGAGCTGGATTCCTCCCACTTAATGCCAGACTTTACACCACTTGCAGCAGTGTGATCGCTAACGGCAACTTTATCACCCTGTCTATTTTTATGACTGGCCACGATGATGTCCCCTGTTTTACCCATAGGTCTGCAACTTTCATGGCGATGGTTTAACTTTACTATTCTATAGTGACGTCGCCTTCTACGCTCTACGTGCGAAACGCGTTCACGCAACAAGCTGTCAATTAATCGCTGAAGTTCGCATCTGGTGTTACATCTCTCAGCTTGTGGCAACCGACGACCAAGCCGTGCGTTGGGCCAATGCGTTCGACAAACGTCTTCCCAGATAATATCACTAAGCACAGCTTCTCGTGATGGTGTTAATTTAATGCCGTCGTCTCGTGGAGCAAATTCACCTTGTGCTAAGTAATGGACTGTGTCCATGAGTCGATAATCGCGTACTGGATTCAGTTTGTGTCGTATTTTGTGTACTCTTTCGGCTGCCATATGTAAATTATCATCCCGTTTACAAGGTACTGATGCGGATTGTCGACGATTTCTAGCTGTTATTCCATCATAAGCGGTGAAATCCCGCCCGTATTGCTCAGAGTTATGTTCTTTTTCTAAGGTAGCAGCTTTACTCGGGGACAGAGGTGCCACTTGCTGTGCGTACCGTTGGAAGGCCGAAGATTTAGGAACGTGGCTATACTGCTGTATGTAGCTACATCCAGGTCGCCCAGTTCCAGACGTAGACTTCATGTTATCTTTGCTTTCTTCATCTGATGAGGACAGAGGTATATTAGGATTCATTGTACGTAATACCATTTCCTGTTTCAAAATTTTACGTTCCAAATAGTCTATTCTATTATTTAATGTAATTACTGCTGTATATGAAAGTGGTGCAGTAGCTGTAGCTTTGGATAACGTATTCTTAATAATTATCGTTGGCGTTACACTCTTATTATCTGTGTTAGCTTCAGTTTTAGCAATGTTCATTGACGGTTGAGTGTAAATATAACATTTTTCTACCGATCTCTGTTTTGTGTTGTACAAATTAACCTCACAAGGTTGATTATCAATGAGTGAACATTTTGAAACTACTGTTGAGCTCTTTATCTGGTCAGTGAAGGATGAAGCTCTGTCTGTGTCTATTTCAGATTTTACGTATTCTTCTTCAGGTCCGCAAATGACTGAAGTCACAATGTTTGGGTCATCATCATTTAAATCTAAAAGAATGATAACAGTTAACTAAGTAACCATACGTAACTTCAAGAACGTCGCCATACAAACTTACGGGCTGTAAATGATGAATGGTCGCCAATAGCAAGACGTGATCCCGATTTGTCAGAATTCTGCAAAAAAAAAAACCAATAGAAAGCAAACAAAATGCAAATAACTCTGATTACATTATTTGTATCACTGTAGATCGTACCTTTCTAAAGTTGAAACGACTCTTTTCTGCGATGTATAAAGTTTTGATGGCGGGTGCTCTAGGTTTTATAGAAACGAGTACTCTTTGTGAAGCTGGTCTTTGTGTCGTTCTTCGTTGAAGTATCTCCAAATCTATAAAACGTAAACTATTTAATTTCATATCCAAGGTATTAGTTAATATATTTTAGTTACAGTGCTACCGTTACCCAAAAGAAATTGATTTTTAGGAGGCAGGCGGCAGCCTCCTGGTAGATAATCGTAGTCAACCTCACGTATGAACTTCTCTCTATGGATGGACGATAACTTCTTCTTGGATGGAGACTTTTTATTTTCCATCACATTTTATTTTCCTCTTCCCCTGCATAGTTCTAAAATCAACCCGTCTACACGAAAAAAAAATTACATTATTCTGACAGATGGGTTTGGCTTCAGTTCTTTTTCTATTTTTGCACTATTACCTTTATGGTTCTAGCAACAAAAGTTTTATTGTGACCGTCGTTAAGAAAACTATTTAAAACCTTAATTGATGGAAACAATTGCAATACGTTCATCTAAACTTCTTGGTTAGCAATTATCAAAGTTGATATTGATTGTTTTGTATTGTTAAGGGTTAAATATATGCCATCAAAAACATCTTGTGAAAAAAACCAAGTCTCGCAGTTGTGAGATCCATGTAATACCAAAACGGTTAATTTATATTAATCTTTTATGTTTTAAATAAATAGATTGACTTGGCAATCGCACTAAACAATCTAATTTAATATAATATGCATTATTTTGTGAGATACATTGTTGTGTTTTCATGCGATGGCCAAGTCAATGTATTTATTTAAAACATAAAAGATTTACATAAATTAACTGATTTGGTACAGTACATGTACAAGTACATAGATCTCACAACTTTTTACGGTAGAAGAACTAAGTTGCGAGTTTGCGAGACTTGGTTTTTTTACAAGATGTTTTTGATGGCATCTCATTTCTTTTTCTAGCTGCAAACGTAACTTTGTAATCCTATATATTTATGTGGAACTACAAAGTTATTTATGCAGTTGATGTATCTAGAAAAGTATGGTACGGCCGCGCGGCCGTGCTGCTTCTTTTTGCTCGATTTGGCGGAGGCACTGGCGTGCCCCCAGATAGTCGTTGCTTTACACGCAATAATATATTATTAAGAGAGATATGAATAAGGTATGTTTGATAATGTGATTGTAAAATACGAGCAACTGTAGGTACTTCTAGACCTTTTGCGGTACATGAGCGACGATTACTGCTTATCACGAAACAAGCCACAAAGCATATCTATCTCGTCTGATTATAAAAAAAATTGTTAACACTTTATAAGAATCAGACAGTGCTTATTGAAATTGTATCGGAAGTCGCTGGAAAGCGTCTGTCTTTTTGTACGCGCTAATTCCGAGAACCACTCAAAGGATTTGGAGGCTGTTTTCACTGTTATATTGTAGGTTTCTTGACGAAGGTTTAAGTACTATAATACATCAACCTATCATCTATTGGAGCCGAGCAGTAATGATTAGGGAAGATCGATTATAGAAAATTATCGATGTAGACATTGATGTCAACATCAATGGCCCCTGCCCAACATTGATTTTCGGTATTTTTTACAAAGAAAACATTGATTGTGAATGTTTTTCCCCCCTTGAAATCATAAGGTAAATAAAAGACAGGTAAATAGTTCAAATTATATTGGACACAAATAAAGCTACTGCATTCTTATATGTTTTATAAATATATTGACGTATATTTCTAAGTTGATAAAAAGTAGATCCGGCTTTTCAAAGTCCTTCGCAGGGAGTTGATGATAAATTATTATTTAGTTTTTTATTGTAAATATGAAAAAGTTAAATATTGAATTAAACTTAAAATTCATTGATAACTGGTATTTGAAAATCGGTTCAGAAAACTGTTACCCGATTTTTTATGTGGGTATAATTATGAGGGATGATAATATTTTACCAGGTAGCTTTGTTTGTGCATGAGATAACATTGAGATCATCTATGTTATCTAAATCGATCCCGTTGATATCTATAATCTGATATAATCGATATAATATATCTATTTCATATATCAACATCGATGTTAAAATATCGATCTTTAACTTTGAACATCGATGTTGGTCTAACGTCGCTAATATTAGCAATCCAAGCGGAAAACGGCTATTATGAACTGACCTTAAATTTGAACAGCAATGGTTGTAGTTGGAGCTAGATTAGATTAGATTATCTATATTATTGTAATCCTTTTTCATGTCGATTAGTTCCATTTCGAAAATAGAAGACAAGAAAAAACAGTCAAAAGTTTGCTGTCAAAATTTACAACGTGACGTTTCAGCCATTTGTGCTTTTCTAAAAATTGTTATCCATTTGACTGGTGACAAATTAGTAAAGTTTCAGGGTTTATATATACGTATGGATGCTTGAGCTACCGTGAAGGATGTCGGAGCAAGATAATATTAGCGGCGAGGTAGCCAACCGAGGATCACCTATGGTGGTCGTCGAGACCGCGTCTGGCAGGTACACGGGTCCGTTCCGACCTACTGAAATCCTGGATAAGGCGATGCCGGATTTACATCAAAAGCAAGCTCCTGCTGTAACATGTGCGCATACTTTACTAAATATTTAAAAGTAGTATACTTTTGGAATGCTTTATTTCTTTTTTTATTTCCTTAGATGTAGTTAAAATCCCTGTAGATGACATGTTACGCCTGACATTAGTGTATTGTAGTGCTAGTCCAGCTACGTAGCATATTTAGATTTATTATTAACTAGCTGCCCGCGGCACGGTTTCACCCGCGTCTTTTCTTACTTATCAAGAACCATGAATGAAAAGCCGTCCAGCCGTTTTCGAGTTATAAGTGTTCAAACAAACCCGACTTTGTGTTGTTGTGTTTTAATTGTGAATTAAAAATTTGGCTTCTTTGAATCCTTGTAAGTCTATTTGTAAACGTAGCTTCGCTATATTTAGTAATAGTTAAGTGCTTGCCTATATTTAAAATAATAATCTTCTCGGGCAGGGTTGCACGGCGCGCGATGTTTCTCCAATTGTGATGGCTCTTTGTGTTGCGAGCACATTGCGTTATGGTGGATTGCGTGGCTTTGGTGATGGAGTATATCCAGCTTGATTGGTGATTTGTTGGTGACCGATCATGTGTTCGCCTGTCTTCTACATAACCTTGTACAACTTGTGCTTAGGAAAATTTTCGCCACCAGTTGGCGCCACTTCAACTGTCACATTGGGCCAATTTGAAATGAACACTGAAAATATTTGTTTTGACAGCGCTATGCTGTCAAAATGGAATACCTTGCCTTTTACCAAAATGCGCCAACTGGTGGCGAAAATTTCTCTAAACACTCTCATTGATGTTAATTGTATTAACACCTACGTTAGTAACAGCAGTCACTGACATAATCGTAGGTTGGAATTATGAAGATGTATTGTGATCAAAACTTCAAATCGAAAATTTAATTCATGCATGGGCAAAGGATGGGCAATCTCCACAAAGCATAAATTTCTTAATAGAATCGTACATTTTCTCATAAGTCATATGCAATTAGCTAAAATAATTTTATAGTAAAGTAGATCTTTAATATACTTTCGAAGTATATAACATTTACTTATATACAATATATATAATAACATTATTATTATCATCCCAACAGCTTTATCTGAAAATTGGAGAGATGCCGCGGAGATGCCTACAACCAAAGATTTAAGAGAAAACGAAATTGGTAAGATAATATTTAGAAAAATGCTTTTTTACATCAATGAAAGTCGAATTTGGCATTAATATATAATGATATTTTCAATTTACAGCCATGTCATCTGAGAGGCACAAGCTCGTGGTAAAAAAATTATCTTCGCAAGTTGGCAACAGGAAGCGAGAAAGTCACGCGCCAGCAATACCAATGACACCTATGGAAACCGGATCAAAGGTACGTCAATTTTTAAACAAAATATCATCATCTTAACCGCTATTTATCATGCTCCAAAGCGATCGCTTAGTAGTCCTGTGTCATGCGTCTTCAGCCGCATTTATCATTTGTCTGTCCATCTTTGTGGTACTCGGCGCTTAGCGGCCCATGGCATTCACTGAAGAACTTTTTGACCTTATCTGCCATCTGTGTTTGTGACCTACCCATTAATAACATTGGTTTATTTACGGATTTCCTTCTGTTGTGTCCATACTTTAGGTAATATAGATCGTATTTGTTTATTTTGAGCTTAGTACAATCAGAGGTTTTCGTTCTTTTAACATAAAAATGACGGGACTGCTTCACTCAATAGCTACTGTAGTATGAAAAGCGTTGCATTCAATGCATGATAATGTGTTATTTGTGTGCATCGTTATCTGTTGCAATTAAATAGCATCACGCGATGTCGTAAAGAGAATGAGTTAAATGTTATTTTTTACAAACCACAGCGTTCATTATGTTTTAGGCAGGTGAACTGAAAATGGCGCCGACGACGGCATGGAAAGGCAAACCATCCGTAACGCCTATTCCGGATGTCGAAAAAAAGAAAGAGGAGTTCGAAAAAAAGGGTGACGAGGACAGCATCACCTCAGAAATTACAGAGTTGCGGACTCCGGAAGCGGTCAAAAAAACTCCAGAATGGGTAGGAGCGTTATATCCATTTATCTTTTTTGGCATTGTACTTCTTGTAAGATACATTTTGATTAATTTCTTAAACTTAATTTAAAATGCATATCCCTTATCTTTATGTTCTTAAAATTCTTTAAAATTATTTCTATAAAAAGTTAAACAAAAGTTCGGCCAGGCGCGTGTATGTCATTAAATATCATTCGCATCAATATAGAATAATGGAATGCATTATAAATGCGGCAGCCCGCACGCAGCACAGCCACTCAGCACATCTCCGTCGCCTAAAGTCAGCTAGGAGACGTGTCAGTGGCTTGGTGTCGAACTAACAATGTTTGTTTGTCATGTACGAGTACGGTGTGTGTAACGGTGTTGTTGGTTGTAGTCGGATGACGAGGAGGCGGGCGGGCTGCCGCGCAGTGAGTCGCGCGCGTCGCGCGCGTCTCGTGTCACGCGCGCCGTGCGCCAGCTGCTGTGCTGCGGCGTGCAACTCGAGGCGACCTCAGAGGACAACATGTCCTCGCCGCGCAGTGGCTTCTTCAACAGCGGCATCTAGCCACGTTCCGACACTCGCATGTCACCCGCTACGACCTGCCTCCTTACGTTTTATTTTACAATAGCTGGCCATTTCCGACCGGTCTATCTTAGATTACTTTTTAGCTATTAAGCTATAAATGTGTATAAACCCAGATAAGCTATGTCAAGACGACAATAGACGGTTCAGCGGCTAGACTGAGTGTCAATCTTGATACGTACTTCTACGATATCTCTGGATGACGAGGATCGGGGATGGCCAGCTGAACGAGAAAAACCTATGCTATGCGTATGTACCTAGTTGTGTATATAAAATTACTAAAATAATACTTATTTACTTATACAAGCTGAGAGATTGGCCTCAATATTTCAGCACGTTCTACGCTCACTCAAATGATAAACAAGAGCTTTTTAAAATATTTTCAATGGTGCGTCATTATGTTGATTTCATTATGTTAGTCTTAATTATTTTATCCCCTATACCGTTACATTAATGTAAATTAGGCTTTATTCTAATTTTGCTTAACTATTCTTAAGATTTAACATACATGACTACTGTTAAAGAAACAATAACAAACACTGTACGATTATTGAAAATTAAAGTTTTATTTTTCAATCAGATCTTTTCCTCATCTCGTCTATAAAATATGTGAAGTTGTAAAATAGCGAATTAAACGAGGTACGTGTTTTGTATTTTTGAAGCATAACGGCTTTAACCGCAGGCGAAAGAGCCTCGCCCCATAGGCACAGCCAACTGTGCTTCTGACTTTGTTTTAGGGATATTCCATACCAGAATATCACGAAGCAGACAGCGGCGCGGCTTTTTTCTACCTAAAAGAACGTAGAAAAACGGTTTATTAACATTTGACGATTGTACAGGGTACCTACATAATATTGAGTGAATGGAACAAAGAATTATTTTCATTAATATTAGTTAGGTACCGATAATAATGTTATCCTAGTTATCACGAATGACTTCCAGTCGCGTCTGAACACGCCTGTTTCCGAAAAGGCTTGTATTTTAAAATTGATAGGCACTGGGCCAATTTATAAATTACTCTGTTAGGTCTTGACAATACAGCGTAAGTGAGCATTCACACAGCCAGTCCGTTTTACAGCTCGTTTTATCGTATACGTCGGCATATTTTCTATAGTAGTTGTATAGTCAATCACATAATTATTTGCTTTACCAGAAAATTTTCCATCAAAATTAAAATTTAATAAGGCTTAGGGACAGTGACAACTGTCACTGTACTGAGCTATCTTGCAAGCAAAAAAAAACTTTTATTTGTGATATGCAAACGACCAATTTTATGGTCGACTATGCAAGTCACACAAGAATGTATTCAAGATCCAGTAAAAATACCAATCCAACAAAAACGAAATGCGGTGTGAACATACCTCCAGTAGCTATGTATCCATTAAAACCTGTTAATACCAATCCTGTAAATGCGGACGTTCTGTGTGAATGCGCATAGTTAATATAGGCACCTTGCACGTGACAGTCCTACCCTCTGAGCATTTTAGAATTTTTAGGAGGACAAGAAAGACGAAGCTGAAAACGAGGGGAAAGAGGAAGCAAAATCTGATGTATTACAAGACAAATTAAGACATGCGATTAAAAGTAATAACGTAAGTATTTTGTTTTACACCACATCACGTTTTTCTTGATGGTGTAGGCAGATTACATTACGGCACCCACGTTTCGCTAGCTATGTTAAGTTCCATTCCATGTACAATTCAGATTTCCAGCTTAATACTGAGAATTTCGCCCGAGTTACTAGCAATCTTCTTACTACTAGTAGTAACACCGGTAATTGAATTACCCTTTTACTACTAAAGTTAAAATTTTGTTAGAACAGTAATAAAATTTTCCAGTGTTACCTTTTATTTTTAACTAGCTGCGCCCTGCGACTTCGCCCGCGCGAAAATTGCTATGTGTTTAATTAATGTATCTCGGGAATCAGAGCGATTTTCGGGATAAAAAGTAGCCTATGTCCTGAAACCAAATCTATCTACATACTAATTTTTACCGAAATCGGTTTAGCGGTTTAAATTTAATATAGTGGTTAAGTATTCTTAAACTTTTTAAATCACCACGCAATTTTATTACTTTTTCTTTCATAAGAACCTTCTCCTGACAATAACAAACACAATAAAAAAAGAATTAACGAAATTGATCTAGCCGTTCACGCGTGATGCCATGACCAAGGGAAATAGGGATTCATTTTTATATATATAGATTAGGTACAAAAACAAAAAAAAAGATCATCGCGAAACATAAACAAAAGAAAATCGGAAAAACAAAAGAAAATCGGGCTATCATGCCAAATTAAAAATAAAATAAAAACAATAAAACATTATTTGTTGAATAATATTTATCATTATTTGTTATTATTGTTGAATAGTGAAATCTCAGTAGGCCACGCCCTCGGCGGAAAATTACGGTGATTTTTTTGTTTTTGTTTAATTTTATGTTATTTTTTTCATAACATAAGCATAATAGTTGCATTTTGTTATAAATATAAATTCGCTATATTTCGTTTGTTTTTGACTCTCTTTGGCCTTAGCTCTTTAAAAATGGGTGCAAGATATTTTCGACCTTATTGACAAATTAAAAAAAAAATTAAAATCCTTTGGTTTCTCCTTAGAGCATTAAACCAACAGGAGTGGACACGCGCTCTATTTCCCTTGCGCAAGAGTCTGCCACTTTCGGCGGGGGACGGGGTAACGCGAGCAACGCACACTAATTACAATGTTAACTACTAATGCATTTTTAAATCGCGTCGTTATACACGCACACAATAAAATTATTACACACTAGCTTAAACTAAACACACACAATCACATTCACACACAGGGACATCTATCAGTTTACGCTTCCTTAGCGTACAACAGTTAGAGCTTGACTCTGTCGATATTTAGTATCGATGTTTAGGATTTCATATAAGTACGCGAAAGATTTAATTATTTTCATGATTATTATGTTTGCTTATTAAAATGAGCATTATCTTATATTATATAGAACAGTTTTAGGTAATAATAATCTATTATAATTTTAAGGTTTTTTTTTATTTAAGCACTTTGAAATAGATGAAAGTAAAGTAAATAGTTCATAAACATGAATTAACTAGAAGTAATTCTGTTAATTCATGTTTATGTCAATATTACAGGAAGAATAAAACAGTGTTTCTAACTAGCACACTTTTTTGTAATTATTATCAAAAAAGCCCGTCATACGGTCGGGCTAAATTTATTTGTTAAACATTGTTCGACAAACAAATCTGGTTATGCGGTCGGGCTCTCCTACTATGTTTACTAATGTTTATTCAATACTTCCGATCCCTGATAGTACGGAACCCTCGGCGCGCGAGTCCTACTGGCATTTAGCCGATTTTTTTTTGAAATTATACTTTTTTTGGCGCGATTGGGAAAAATGATGAGAGTGAATTTTTACGATGCGCGCGCACACCGACAGAAAAAAGCAACACCCTGAAGTTAGTTGCGAACCTTTTACACACTGAAGTTAGTTGCGGATCTTTGTGTGTCGTATCAGTACAAATAATCTGTGTGAATAAATAAAAAATATATTGGCGTTTATATCAATTCAAATATTTATGTATGTATGCGTTGTATTATTATTTGGTATTTTTGGATTGTTATGCCAAAGAAGTATAACTTCTTACGTGCGTACATGGGTACCCACTCTTTTTTTTTATTTTACTACTGCGCACAAGGATGTATGTTCAATAACCACCACCTGTTGAAATTTGTTCTAGTGTGGATTAAAGATTGTAATTAATTATTACGTGTCAATTTTACTTGTATTATTCCTAAGTATGTATGTATATTCAAACCAAATAATACTTTGAATTAATTGTCTGTTGCTATTAAATTTCGTTCCAACTAAGCAGAGCTTGTAATTGGAGGATTTTGTTCTGATTACATAGTAACAAGACACTGACATGAGAATGTATGAGTAGATTTTTATTAGAGAGATATTTTATCTGTTCAGATAACAAAAAAACAACAGAATATATTTCAGAAAGTCTTTATTTAAGTAGGTATAATAAAATACTGAAAAACTGTGCAATTTAAATTAACCTTATAAATCTAGTTTAACTAATCCTAGGTAATGCAATAAGAGGAGGTAGCGCACAGCGAGTTTACTTGCTAAGAACTGAGCTCTCCGCCGCTTGGGGGGTAGGGAGGAGGTAGCAGTGCTGGCAGCACAGAAGGCTTTGTCTTTTAAGCTGATAGTCAGATACTTGTACGCTTAGGAACCCACTTATATGGTTCCTACAATATTGGACCCAAGCGACTCGAGGCGCTGCTTCTTTTGAAAATCTAAAACAAACAAAAAAAAATTAATTTAATACTGGAAAACCAATATCGATATCGTGATTAAACTGTCTCATCTCTAATTATGTTAAAGTGTGACCAGTTTCTTAAAAATAAATACGCTTATTTTTGTAAGAAATGAGCAATTATCTTTCGGAATAAAGTGCGCTAATCTTGTATATTTGGATTTATTATCTTATTTTACTTGTTCATTTAATATTATTTTGTGCATTACTTGGTAAAAAAAACATTGGTTTTAATTAAAAATAAATAAATATGGGAATGGTGACACAATAATGTACATCCAAAATGAAACTTATTAGATATGTCAACAAGGCGAGATATAAAAAAGGAAAGGTTAGTTTTTATGTTAATTCAACTTAAAATATTACCCCAGATTGGAGTATTGATGATAAGCCTGGCAACACTTGTTGATTAGCATTTTATTTGGTTAAATTGCTAATTTATTGCCTTATTTAATAATATTAGAACAAAATAATACTTACAGGTGGAATGTAATATTATCCTTTTGTAGACTTGATGTCGCTGAACGCTTTTTACACCAAAATACACTGCAATTCGGCATTTCTATTGAGACGCTATTACGCATGCACTGATAGGTGAATTATGATGCGGAACGCGCGTCAACTAGTTTTATATAACGGGTATGACCGGTGGGCTGGTACCTTTGGCAGAGGGGTATGCCTGTCAGTGGCCTCTCCGGTTGGTTTAATGCTCTAAGGGTTTCTCGATTTTCTTTTGTTTATGTAATTAAAAATAAGAGGTTGTAACACTGACAATTTTTTATTGCTGTTCTAACAATTTTTTATTGCTGTTCTAACAACTTTCAACTTTAGTAGTAAGTAGGCTAATTCAATTACCGGTGTTACTACTAGTAGTAAGATTCGTAGTAACACCGGCAAAAAAGGGTTTATTTCTATCAGATCATCCAAATAGTTGTACCGTCACGAACAACATTAGTTAATCAGTTTTTAGGTTTAGTTGATACGATGCGGGGCTGCTTCTTCAATATTTCTGTCACTCTAGCTCACTCGTATTTTGTTCTACAGTTAACGACGAACGAAGAAAAGGCTACACAATCTACTTCTTCAGAATTGAAAAAGAATAAAAGCTCTTGGAGCGACACAGCATATCTTGGCAAAATTCAATTGCAGGTTTAATAATACTTCCAAATATTAATAACTAATAGAATTATACTAAAACTAGTTATTAAAAATAAATTTGCAAAAGTTACCCTACTATGCCCTATTGTCATTGGTATAGAGCTTTTATTACGTTTTACTGTACTTATTGTTTGTACGATAGTAGATTCTTGCTAATTTCAGCACGAAAATCGACACTTTCAGAGAATATTGGTTTTTAAAGTTTTAGTTATCGTACTAATGCGTTTTATGAATAAGAGCACCAAAGGCCCCAATCACCTTCTCAGTCTCTTATTTTACTACTTCTTCTAGGAAGAAGCGGTTGTTAATCGTTACCAGTACAACACTGGTCAACAATAGCTTGGTGTCTTAGCATAGAGAACACATGGTTACACCAATTTGTATAAATTTCAGCGAGAGCAAAGTACCAGACGGATTATGATGAGGATGAAAGCTACAGTGGGATCTTTCTATAGAGGAAACATGCCTCACACCGCACCTTCGGGGATTACACTCTCTGTACCTAAGGTTTGACATTATCCATACTTCCATCCTTATATTATTAATGCGAAAGTAACTCTGTCTGTCTGTCTATCTGTTACAGATTCACGTCTAAACCACAACCGATTTTGATGAATAGATTTTGTGAAACAACATAGGGTATCATTTATCGCGAAAAAATGGCTTGAAAGGGTTGAAAAGGGGATGAAAGTTTGTATGAAAAATCGTCAATGTATAAACAGAGACATGTTTATGATTAGTAAAAATATATTACGCGATAACCGACATTCACGCGGGCGGAGCTGCGGGCAACAGCTAGTTTACAATAATCTACACCAGTTTTGTAGGTATAAGATTTAAGTATTATAGTTATCTACATTACATATTTGGTATATTAGATACAATTGTACGAAAATTCTGTTGTCCATTATCGCCTTCATGACGGGATGAATACAAGATTATTAGAGTCATATTAAAATCACATCATGTGCCTGGAAGTATTTAGTTCAACATTATACCTCTCTAAATTGCCGCTTTAACACCCCGATATTTCATGGTTTTCAAAATAATAAAGGTTTAAACCGAGAAGAAACTGAGTATTTCGAAGTTTATTAAAATTATTTTACTTATTTAAAATATAATTATATTTTTCTAGAAGTCTCTAAACGACGTTACTGCCGTAGTGCCACCCAACGCAACAAAGTCTGGATTATGTATCACGAAGTTCAAGGTGAATGTTTATATTTCTGCTTTTTCTTTCTTCTTTTCTTTTCTTTACTTCGGTATTTGAACTTTCTCATATTTGCCAACTAACATAATCTGATATGTATGCATATTATTTATTACCTACCTACACATTATATCGATTTACAGAGGTCCTCGAATAACAAAACGAAATCTTTAGTACTTGAAAGGAAACGAGAAAATATTGAATCTTCACTGAAAATTAAAGATGCAGGCGAGATCGACTTAAGTAACTATTATTAGTATTATTAGTATTTTTATCTATTGATTGAATCGTTATGTTATCTATACTACTATATAAAGCAGAAGAGTTTGTTTGTTTGTTTGAACTCACTAATCTCTGGAACTACCAGTCGGATTTAAAAATTATTTTTACATATGAAAGCCCAGTTCTCGAGGAAGGTTTATAGGCTATATAACATCACGCTACTGGAGATGGGAGCAGAGCAGTAAGCAAAGACGCGGGTGAAATCGCGCCGCGAAAAGCTAGCCATTTATACGTGGCGGCACCTAACTTGTCATAAATCAATGTACTATCCACCAGCTGAATCATGACTCATTGTACTGATATTTTGCTTTAAAACTGTCAAACTGTAAAATCTATCGTGTCTATTGCATTAACGACGTTTTAAATTTAGGAAATCTATCTTCAGGCGACTTTCGATCTACTTTTATTCAGAGGGATTGGCAAAATTAGCTTATGGTGGGTCATGAACTCATGATGCACTAGGTTCGATAATACAAGGTAAGCTATAGTGCCTGAATCGGAAAACTAATTTCATCATCATTATACGCCTACGACAGGCCATTGCTAGACATAAGGCTTCTACCAGTGTGCGCCATCTTTCCCCTCTCAATGCTGTTTGCATTCGGTTTTCGGTCAAATCGTCACTCTGTCTAGCGGTGACGAAAGAAGAAATGTATGATGTATTAATTTTATTATACTTTCATAAAAAGTGCTATCTTTAAAAATCCTTTAAAAAATCTTACAGATCAAAGAAGATAACAAAAAATGTTGTACGGCCCTTTACTAAACTAATAAACTATACACAGGAAACAAACGTCACAATTATTTTAACCTCATTATAATTATGTTTGAAAATTTGTATTGTTTTAATTTATATACATAGTTTATGCTATATATAATCCCACAGTTGTTTTATTTTAAAGTTGCCACTAAGTACTTGGAAACATAATTAGGCCATTCTCATGTCATAGGTACGATGCTCAATAATCCTTATTATTTCAAACATAATCTGGCTTCTTTTTAACACAGGTACGTTGTCAATTTCTTGACCAACAATTGCACTGAACTTACGATTTTCTTCTTGCATGCTTCCTTCAAAAATGACATATAACATAGCCTTATCAGCCAGTCCAATAGAGAAAGAGATAGAAAGATACAATTGCATTATGTCTATCTCAACCAATAAGAGTATACTAGCACGATAATAAAATTGTTAAGCGATATGTTATCCTAACATTACGGTGGTGTTGCTAACAAATGCTTTTTGTTAATGACACACCAGGGGTGGCGTTTTGGAGGTGTCGTTAACAATAAACGCAACTCTTGTAGCAATTGATAAATTAGAAGGTAAAAAAAAAAAAATATCTTTTTTCAGACATGAACACATACATGAACAGTCCATAAATTGTTTAGTAATGAGTTAGTAACAAAGCGTACTTATAGTCTATGTTAGTAAGGTATCCTGAGGAGTACATATTCAAATCCCACTAATACTAAGCTTTAAATTATTAAAATAAAACTATCAAATTTATATTTTAGATGATATATTCCTTTAAGTGCTCAGTATAACATATTTTGAACATTAACAATCACCTAACAATATTAACATCCGAAGAGACCGTTAAGACAGAAGGAATAATTGTGCAGCCCTTTGAGAAAATGGCTATTTTTGTGAATTTTCTAAAATAATATACGTTCAATTTAATCACATTTGTTTTTATCTGGATGCATGGCTCTGTCTCGCATCTCTTGTTCAATGCGTACGCTTCGTGGCACGTTGCATATCGAGCAGGGTGTGCTCTTAGAAGGTATTTGATTAGTCAAGTTCGTAGCGCGTGCGGCGTCGTACTCTACTTCCTGTGGCTTCCAGTATAACTCCGTGCCACCACATTTGCTTGTCATTTCTTTGCAGATCTATTGATAAACCAAATCAAGCAGTAAGAATCTTTATTTCACACAACGATCGGATTAAAGCTGGTAAACTCGGAGAGGAATTAGAATCCTAGTAGAAAGAAGAAAATGTTAGCAGTTATCATATGAGGGACATTATAAGAGAAGTTATTATGTGATATTTATGAGTTCACTACTAATTTAGTCGCCTATGGCTTTGTAAACAATTTTCGTTTTTGTTTCTTTGATAATAACAACGCAGTATTGTTAAAATTTATTATTGTAGATACCTACGTTATCTATATGACCTCAATATAAAATAGTTAATTGATATTAGAATAAGTTATCATCGATTAATTATCTAGACATTATATACAGACCGATGCGAGATACTCGTCCCTGGTGGCGTCTGGCCATTCACAGGTCCAATTAGTGGGCGGCACACAAGGACAGACAGGTGTCGAGTAACACAGCCGAGGATCCTCGTACGTTCGTGAACAACACTGCTGACACATCGTGTACACCTGAAACATGCGATTCGACCTTGTTAAAAAACCGCTATTCAAACAACACGTAACCAAAATTCAAATAGGGAGAATGTCTTTCGTATCTGTGTTATTAAATTTTGTGTGTTCTCTAGCGCAAAAAGCAAAAAAAAAACCTTCCATCATTTGACGGAAGGAAGAGTCAGACTTTGCGCTAGACAACACACAAAACTTTGAATGGCAATTTTCATTTTCATTTTAGTGACTTGATCTTTAATAAGCAAAGATGAAAATTATATTGAAACATAGTTACCAGCCACACTGCTCTAGCTATTTCATTCCGCAAGTAGGGTAAACAATTACACAGAAGACAGTTTTCAAATTTCGTTAGCTCCGGTATACCCAGGTTCCTTTCAACTCCTGAGGGTCCGAGAACAACCTATAAGTGTATTTTAAGCTAATAAAATATTTCATCATCAAACTAAGGCCTTACAGAAAGAACACTACTTATGAAGTCTTGCTACGACTGCGCTTTTCCCTAGAGTATTCTCAACAAAAAAATATGAGCCAGCGATATTATGTTTCCTAAAAAAGCTTTGCTTCTTGTCTTATATTAACTTTGGATTAAAATAACAAAAAGTCTTCATTGACACAAAAGTTCAAGGATAGAGGCTTCTTTACAAACAAGTATTTTACGTTGTACCTACACAACTTGCCTAGCCATTGAAACTAAGTAGTTTTCAGTATACCGACGGAATATACCTTTAGACACTGTATAGTCATGAAAATGTTGCCCTGAGCTGCAAGTATGTACCATGTTTTCTTTCTTTTTCTTTTCTAGGATAGGCACATGCATAAGGGGCACGATCACCTGAGACTCAATACAAACTTAGGTTACCAATATAGGTACTAATTATTCTATATTTTAAAAAATTACTCACATCGTTCACAAAAAACTGGCATTCTGGAGCACAAGTGCCAAGGCTGTCAACGTAAGCGCACTGAATGTTCTTCTTGCCCTTCAAACCTTTCACGACATTGATGGTATTGCGCGCAATGGCGAAAGCACCAGCCAGGCAAGCTGTCGCTGTGCTACAACCCTTTGCCGCACAAACTACTTCGTGGCCGCTCATGATGCATGACGTCACACATTCGACCTGGAACATTATCGCATCAAAACGTCTTATCAGCACAAAACAGAAGAAAATGACTAGTTTTCACAAACCAAGTATTAAATAACAGAACAATTGCTAGACCCGACTTTCATTTTTAGTCGTTTGATTATTAGTAAAATTGTTTAGTTCAGTGGTGGTATGATGAAGCATCGATCGAAGTTGTTTATGTACTTACTTGTTCCTGAGTTAAAACGCCGGGATGTATAGAGGAGGAGATGACAGGCACCATCGTGGTTGACGTAGCACCTCCTATGACAGGTACTCGCACAGATTCAGGAGGCACCCGTAAGTAGTCCGCTAGAACTGTGTTGGCTCTCACACAGTTCAACTCAATGCAGCCAAGTAATGCACGAGGATTGTACACTCCACGAAGGCGTTGTATCTCCGCTACTAAAGGTACCATACTCTCTATTGGTTCTGTTGCCACTATCGTGAAACACTGGAAATTTTAAGAATCTATAAATAATTTAATTGGGGTTTGACTGCTACGCGATGACACATTACATTAAATCATCATCACATCATCCAGTCATAGTAGGTAACTAGGTACATGGTGAAAGATGTGAATACTTTTTTATAATCGTCTATCAAAGTGAGTAAGCAGAAGTGATACACAGTCCTAATGTATTAAAAAATAAATATTATGCATTAATGAGAAAGGCTAAAACGATAACGTAATTTTTTTATTAAGGTAAGTAATACACCGAATTAGGTTTAAATGAAATAATTTTTAAAGGTTTTTTTTTATGAATTCAACACTGCATGATTTAAACAATGGATATGCGTATTTTTTTGTGTTTTGGTTCTGAGCATAATGTTCCTAAAAATTTAATAATAATAGAGAATGAATTTCGGATTTAGGAGTAGAATTTTGATCAGACAATGAATGACTTACCGAAGGGCATGTGTTGCATATTTGTAGCGCTATTTCTGTAACTATAGGTGCGTTACTTTCGAACGTGTCCTTCTTATCTCGCGCTACAATAACTACCACTTTGGAACCCTGAAAACAAATACTTAAATAAAAACTTCCATTACTGATTCCACATTAATAAAATAGGTAATATTAAAACTAAAAGATTAATAACAGAAAATAGGAAATTACAAGGTGTTACGACGCATTGACACTAAGTTTTAGTTTGAATTCAACAGTTTGTCATACTTTTTACTAAAAGACGAATTTTCATAATATAACTTGACTGCTCTGGTGACTTCTTTGCTAAATACGCGACTAAAGGTACCATAAAAAAAGAACAGAGTATGCTATGATTATAAGTAATAAAAAACACCTGTCTTTTGCGCAGAGGATGCGTCAAAACCACGACTAGACTAAGACTACTAAGAAGACTAAGACGACAATACTACGAGTAGGGAAAAAGCCCTGTGTAGCGGAGGACTTTACAAACATACTATTACCGAACACAAAGTATAATCCAAAATAAGTGCGTACTTGAAGAGCATTGCAGAGCATATGTTTGCCGGAATACGAGGTGACTTTACACTTGGTGTCGACGTGACTCAGCTCAACGCCATAGCCACACGTGTAACACTGGTCGTACAGCGCTATCTCATCTATTAACGGGGACTGCTTTAATAATAACGCTAAGGGTTGACCTGGAAATAGAAAATATAAAAGAAAATTGTAAATTAGTTTATATTTCACACGAAGGTGATAAAAGAAAACTAAACACAATTACAAGAAAAACCAAAACATAAAACTGAAAAGTTTACATGCAGATGTGCGTCATGTCCACGCAAGAAACTGGCTATTAGCTAGGTACTTCCTCTCCCTTCCTATTCTGAGTAACAAGTGCAAGACTCTAGTGCTACTTTTCTTTAGTAAAATCCAAGGAGTCTCAAATAGGCAGTTCGGCAGTTTATATACAAATTTTATGTCGTTAAAACGTAGAATCTATTACGCGAATAAACATTCACCAGCCTGAAAACTACTAAACAAACTATTCTTGAAGAGAAGAGCTTGTTAAAGTCATCACATTTATCAAACAGGTTGACGACCGACTGCAGCTTGATGATATTTAGTGCGCACCAAATATTTACTTAGTCGCTTCTTACGACACCTACGGGAACAAGAATAATAACAAGTTCAAGTTGATCTATTTAAATTCATAAAGAAGAAAGAGAAGAGAATTATAGAATACAGGTAAAACAGATGGTTACCGGTACACCCAGCGGCTCCGCAGATTGTAACTTTCATCCCTACAGGACACGTACAATATTCATTCCGGATGGCGAGCTGATCGTGCCGCGTTCCGCAAGCCCAAACTCGCCTAGCCGTGCGACTCGCATAAGAAAGGTTTCTCCAAAGACGCATATTTTTTAATGTTTTATTTAAAATATATATTAAAATTATACTTATTTTTTTAATTTTTATTACATTTTATAATTAATTTTGATTTATTTAAAAGTCTTTATGATTGAAGCTTGATGTTTATGTTTGTCTATGTTCAGATAATCATAAAGTCTTCTTGCTATAGTCCCAGTCTTATTATTACTAAGGTGCTTATTATTACTGTGCTATAGTTGCTATTTGTTAAATTCAAATTATTAAATATTTTTAGCTCTGCTAAGAGCAGTTATGTGTTTCGGCTCTAAAGCCCACGAATAGTGATATTCGTAGAAGTTTGTTAAAACGTGTTCGTAACATAATATTTAGGTAGTTTTATACGTTTATGGAAAACACCTTAGTAAAACAATAACAGATATCATACCAATTAAAGCGCTTTCCATACCTAACATTTAATTGGATTAATTAGTAGGTAGGTATAGCCTTTAAGTTGCGTCACTATAAAAGCAACTTTACGTACTTATCAACCGGTTTAAAATGAGCGCTTAAGATACTTAACAGATTTTGTTCTATACAAATTAGATCTCCGCAACCGCAGAATCATCACAACAGAGGCCTATGTCTGCTATCACAATAGTGTCAGAATGGTCGATCATTGATCTCTTATTGGTTGTAACTTGTCAAAATCAACCTATATGAGATTAATGATCGACCATTCTGACACTATTATTGGTTAAAACTTATCAAAATCAACCAATAAGAGGTCATTCATCGACCATTCTGACACTATTGTGATAGCAGACTTAGGCCCAAGGCATGCTGATAAAGAACCGCATTTATTACCTACCAACGCAGATACCGTTGCTCCCGATCTGTAGAAATTTCCTATTTGCCTCTTATGATAACCACGGGTAGAGATTGCGGGTAGTTCTATATTCAAAAACGTAATCCACACGATCTATGGAATCCTAATTATTTTATTTTGAAAGCTTACAATTAAACACAATGTGATAATATGAATAATTACAAAATTTTATTACACTATAGTGGCAGTTATTAATATTAATATTAGTAATAAAACAAAGGAGGTCATTGGATTAGTTTCTTGACACGTAGGTGCCAGCAGTTAAACGATAATTAAATGTAAAAGTTAATTAAAAAAGTAAAACTGTACACTGTGTTTATACTACTGGTTTCATACGAGTTTTATACTTGACTAGACCACCCTCGCTTCGCTTCGGTATCAAATTTTTTGCATTCGCTCTCACAACAAACACTTAAGAAAAATGTCATTGCAATAGTGTCGTATTGCATCATTAAGGTTTACGATAGCCGACAAAACATTAAAATTTTGCAAATTACTTACTTAAAAAATATGTTAAACATAATACCTAAAATATAGCCTATGTTACCCGCCTTATTTGTAGCTTTCTAATGGTGGTAGAATTCTTTAAATCTGTTAGGTAGATCTTGGGTTAAATCGGAACAAAGACACAAACAAACAAAAATACAAAATAATCAAAACTTTTATTTTATAATATCAGTTTAATAATAATAATAATAATACCAGTCTATTTACTGTCCCACTGCAGGGCAAAGGCCTCTTCTCATATAGAGAAGGTATGAGCATTAATCACCACGCTTGCTCAAGGCGGATTGGCAATTTCAGACATTTAAGTCCAGGTTTCCTCACGATGTTTTCCTTCACCGTTAGTCTGAAATGTCCAAGATAAACTTAGAAAGTACATATGATTTGAAAAATCACATCGGTACTTGCCCGGATTCGAACCCACTACCTCGTATTTACGAAGCGGGTGCCTTATCCACTGGACCATTTCGACTTTTTTTTGGTTATATTAGTTTAGATGAAAGCAATTTTCACTAACTAAACTTGATGTGTATTAACATCATTAACTAGGTTTTTGACGAGACTCTGCCAGACCATATTTATAAGTGGGTTTCTCTACTTCCTTATTATTTTTTAGTTAGGTCCTTAATAAATACTTTTTTTTTCATTTAGTTGTATTTTTTTTTATATTATAGCCTACCAAAGTGACTCCACCCCGCCTGATGGTAAGCAGTCAGTGGAATTCAGAAGTAGCGGCCACTATACCAAAAGTCATCGTCTAAAACTGCTGGTATCGTGGCCTCAACTATAGTGGCTGGAAATGGGGTTAGAGGAATAGAATGAGGGAGGTGAGGAAAGAGGAAAGGGGAGAAATTGAGCCTCCGGCGCTCTCACTCACCGAATGAAACGCAGTAGTACGGATACTACTACCCTTAAGTCGATCTTCTATGAGAGGGTAGTACTTCCCCGGACGATCCGGCCCATTCATGCTGAAAACAGCGCAATTATGTAATAGTTGTTTTGAAATGCTCTGCTTCTTCCTTTGCATATGACGTAAAGGCACACTATCGCTATGACCTTCTCTAGATTTTACTTAATTTGCAAATCTAGAGGCAAATTAAGTCAATGGATACTTACAAATATTTAGATAGCAAAAAAAGTACACAAATAGGTGTCATTATCATATCAGTATTATTCTAATGTTACTTTTTTTTCTTTTCTTTTGTACCATTAAAACAAGGATAGGGACAAAGAAAGGTAATAAGAATGCTTTAAGAGGTTGTGGTAGGGTCCCAGGCATTTTTTCCATTAGATATACCGACCTATACTTACATGCTTTCTCATGTATAGATATATAGATATACTTACATAATATTTCCACATATACATGCTGAATATGTACATAGATATGTAATGTTAGTGACAGACACTCTAAACTATAGAATTTTCACATTAATAATTAATTTTATAATATTACAAAACTCACAAAAAACAAAGTGTTGTATATTTGACATTACACAACAAGTGAAAAGGTTTGATATACATTTAATGGCACGTTGTAAGTACATTATACATAAAAATTTACTGAATAAATAATATGCAAAGATGGTATCGGATCACTTTATGTACTAATTGTGTGCTTTTACAACTCGTCGCCAATGTTCCAATGCATTCGTTTGAAACGTGTCGCCCATAAAGCAACAAATTGGTTTTTTGTTACATACAATTTTTAAAATGTTCTCTACTGTTAAAACATACTTTTATAAGAACCCCGACGAGAATTTAACTATACGCAACATTTTTAAACCTTTATATATCGTACTTTCACTATTCGGTCTATTTCCTTACAGCATAAAATTTAACAAGAAGCGTGGATTCGTGATCATTTCGAAATCAATATATATTAATTCAGTATGTTCCGTTTCTTACATGTTGCTTATTACTTCGTTTTCAGCATTACATGTTCAATACGTATACGAATCTATCGACGATACCGAAATGACTAGAGAGGTGATGACACAAATGAACTATATAGTGGAACTGGTTGTTGGTGTAGTATTTTGTTTTTCCGCTTATATTTGTGCATACAACAATCGCTATACTTTCGTAAATATAATAAACGACATTGCAAATATGATCGCACCTCCAAATGAAAGTATAGAAAGCATTTTGAAATTACTGCGGTTTAAAGTAAATGTGATTATGATGGGTTTCCTACTTTTCATATTTCTTCTACAGATGTGTGTGAACTTTACGAGGGACGACTCATTTTGGAAAATGATTTTAGTTTTTGTAACTTTCATATTGCCTCAAATGATACAATTTACTTTCTTATGTTTTTATTATTTTTTGATATTAATATTGGTGATACTGCTAAAGAAAATTAGAATACAGTTCACTGAGATATCGACAAATAAGATAAATCTATTGGAGTGCTGCATGAAGGCGGATTCAACGATATTGACACTGCAGTATATGGAAACGTTATATGTGAGAGCATTTGAAGTGAAAAGAATTGTTAACAAAGCATTTCAGGCGTCGATGCTGACTGTCACTATGCAGTGCTTTCATGCCATAGTTAGTGAATCACACATTATATACCACGGCTTGGTGATTGAAAAGAATTTCACGTTGCATCTTATAATTAATTGCTCTATATGGATTATTTATCAGCTCATTAAAATATTTATTCTGGCAAGGTCGGGTACTATAATAAAACAAGAGGTAAGTGATATAATTTTAAGTACTTAGATACTTATTTATTTGATAGATGAATAGATTTATATACATACTAGCTTTAGCCCACGGCTTCGCTCTCGTGGATATAGTTTTCCCACTAACATTTTCTGGTATTTACCTACATATTTGAGAAACGCTATGGGCAGGGCAAATCTGTTCAAAGCACTTTATTGTAAACGTTAATTTTTGTTTTTTATTTCGAGCAAATAAAATAATTCGTAAAGATGATGTACTTACCTACTCAAGCAATATAGAATATGCAATATAGAACTGTCTCTGCGAAAAACAATAATTATGCAGAACCTGTTCGTGATGAGTACATTGATGTGTCTTTATGCTTGTGTCTGTATTTCACGCTGTAAGTTAAACGTCATTATTTTTCATACTATTTCTATTCCTATCTTCATACAATTCTTCATTTCACCTACCTAAAGATATCCGCGTCCAAAATATACAGTGCCCAATTGCGAAATTTTACAATAAATATCTAGTTAATAAAAAAACTTTCAATGTTTTACCCCATTAAAACCTCATTAAAAGTTTCATACAATCGTTTTATCTCTTTTATCACACTTAGGTTGAATTTTACATAACACTTTCTTAGTACACCTCTAGGCATTAAGACAAATATTTACGGTAGTAGATCCACGCTGATTTCAGCATGAATGGGCCAGATCGTCCGAGGAAGTACTATATATAGTATATACATAAATATATATAGTCCTCACCTCCCTCATTACCTTCTCCTAACCCCATTCTCAGCCGCCATACTGAGACCAGCAGTTTAAGACGATGGCTTTTAGTATAGTGGCCGCCACTTCTGGATTCCACTGACTGCTTACCATCAGGAGGAGTGGAGTCACTTTGGTAGGCTATAATACATAAAAAAAAAACAAACACAACCCCTGAATTTCAGGTTGCTACGACCAGCAGCGGTTTAGGCTGTGCGTTGTCTGTCAGTTAGTCAGGACAAAGCCTTGTATAATATGTATGGATAATTATATTAAACTAGGAGTAGGAAGTAGAAGCAGAGGCCAAGCATGTTGGCTATATTATTGTCTCAGGCTAGTCGAAGCTAAAATGTCAATATTTTTTAACTTATAATATTTTAGAATTAATTTTTTTTTATTTCGTTAATCAGAAATGAATATACCTACTTATAAGTATTTTATTTTTTTATCTTAATGGCAAATTAAGATTGATAATACCTATAGGTATATAGTTATTGTTTTACTTGCCACCGACTTTAAAATTATATTAATATCTAATAATAATCAGGGCCTCGTCTTGGTTAACCTTTATTAGTCGACCCGAATAACAGTTTAAAGTCAGGACTTTCAATTCTGGCTTGCCTTGGCCGCCCAGCCAGAGAGTGGACGCCAGAGCTATATGCTCGAGGCTACTATCACGATGCACAAGTCCAAAGTCCAGTTAACTTAGTAAGTCCATAATTAGTACCTACTAAGTAAGTAATATCCTTTTTTTATTTTATTTTACGTAGGTACCTAAGTACATCAAGAGCAGGAAGCAATGATAGGTACCTACTATAACTACTTACCTACTAATATTTTAAATGCGAAAGTTTGTATGTGTGTGTGTGTGTGTGTGTTTGTTACCACTCAGCGCCAAAACAACTAAACCGATTTGGATAAAAATTGGTGTGTAGGTAGATTCAGTACCGGAGACAGAGATCGCCTACTTTTTATTCCGAAAATCGGTCTGGTTTTCGAGAGAAACGAATCTCATTTTACGCGCGGGCGAAGCCGCGATGCGCCGCTAGTAAGTTATATTTTCTGATTTCAGGTACAGAAAATAGGGCAAACGTTACACAACATACCAGCTGAAAAACATGACCTCCGTTTATTCTTAGAGGTAGGTAAATAAAAGAAAATTGAATTATCTACGTAATTAGTTTACAGATAGAAAATACATCAATCGTCATACTCAATTATCAAGTCAATTGCTGAATATAGGCAGAGACCTATGTTCAACAGTGGACTGGGATAGGCTAGAGGTAGTGTGAAGGAATCGGACGAGCCCTATTTACTCCATAACACACGGTCTTCAACCAATTCTCTCTCTCTCAATTTACATCACAACCTTCAAATTGCCGATTGCCATCCAAAATTTTAACCTAATAGGTACTCCTCGTTTCCAGCGTCCCTGTCTCCGAGGCAGAGACACTAATAAAGTCACTGCATTTCTCTAAAAACACACTACTTAAGTTTCATTTTAGTATCTAGAGTTTGATTTATACGAATCAATGCCTAAAACTTTATGTAAGTATTCTATGAGACCTATTATTACTATAAAAAAACAGCACATGTAACCTTCATTATAACTACAACAAGATCTAAACAAAACCGTCTAAACAAAGCCCCAAATATCTTCATGATCATTACTATTAAAATTGAATTTATTTTAAACTTGAGAACTCTACGGTTATTTTAATTTATCTCTTTCAGATCCAACACTTTACTTCGCTGATGTCTCATCAAAACACTGAAATTACTGCTTATGGGTTATTTACTCTTGATGCCACACTGTTATCAAATGTGTGTACCTACCTATTTATTACTAATACAATTTCACAATAAGTGTTCCAAGAAAATTAAGATCCGATTTTACATACCTATTAGATGCTCAAAAAGATTATATATACATTATTCAAGCTTTTAAAATACTTAAATACTTCTTAGATATTTCTATACCTACATATAAAAAAAACTACTATAAAAATGTAAAAAAAGAATAAGCAGAAAGGTTCTAGAGTGGCGACCACGAATCAGAAAACGCAGAGACTGACGAACTGATAAACTCTCACGCGGCTCACGATCGGCCAAAGTGGCGAAGCTTGGAAGACATATACCTATTATGTCTAGCAGTCAGTGGCGTGCACTACATATAAGCAGAAAGGCACTGCCTACCTTAATAATTGCTTGAAATCACAATTTTAGCAATATAATTAAATAATGCCTACCCTGTTAAAAATCTTTAATGCCTACCCTGCCAAAAATCTCTGTGCACGCCACTGCTAGCAGTAGACGTCTTACGACTGATATGATGATGATGATGATGATGATGAAGTAAAGAAGGAAATTTTTCTTTTTCAGATAATTTCATCTTCCGCGATGTATATGATAATTTTGGTGCAGTTTGATAAAAAATAAAACAATGCAAGCCTTACCTAGCTTTATTAAAAGCAACATCATAGCTTAGTATACCAACACAAAGACATAAAAACGATTCTACTCTGGTTCTGTGATTAATTTAAGGGAAAATGAGCAATAATTCAATGACAGATATATATTATTAAATGGATACTGTGTCCGCGTACTGGGTGTGACCACGAAATCGTAGTACTCGTAGTTGTAAACTGAGCCCATAGACTGAGTAGACACTTAGCCGTAGCAAGTGGTTAACTGAGCTTGCGGGCTGAGTTGGCCGGCTAGTGAGCTGACCCACAAAAAAACCGGGTGGTCCACTGAGCCCGCGGGTGAAACGGGCTCAGTTGACCATATAAGGGTTTTGACTCGTCCGAATAACAATAGACAGAAATGCTGCCTGACGAATATGTTGGACATTAATGACATTGATGATGAGAGTGATCGGAGTAGGTAGTGCTATTTGGGGTCAATGTGCTTGAATGTTGATGTTAATATGGACATATCCGGGAAAACCCCGGGATCGATATCGGTTTATGTTCTTTCTACAAAACGAAATTTTTGAACAAAGTTAAACTGTTTGAGATATAATTTAAAGTACGTTACGTAGGTCGTTGACTGTGACGCGACGTATTGAACGGGTAGTATATAACTGCAAATAAAAAAAATATTTTGTATTTGGTACAAAAAGCTCTGTCTTTTCATCAAAAATACTGATTGCACAGCAAGATAGTTATCTCAAAACTGTTTCTGACACTCGTTGGCCACTACCGCAGCTCGCTCGCTTTACTCGCTCGCCTCGTGCGTTGTATGGTTGCAGTTCTAACCTAACCTACAGTTCTGGTAGCAGTTTGCTTTTCGTTCTACTGTTGGAATCGTCATTGGAAAATATGCAAGAATAGTTATATTGATTCAAGTGTGAGTATTAGTTATGTACCTACGCCTGGCTAAATTTGATGTGCAATCAGTATATTTAATGTGCAATCAGTATAATATTTGATGTGATAATAATTTGTAAGTACATCAAACAATTTCTTGTCGCAAATTCGAGGAAAAGTATACTTAAACAGATATTAATACACAGTACACATATTTTTCAGAAGAATGAGAAAGTCTTTGTTACAAAACAACATACTTGTCTTATGTTATATACTGTACTAGAATAAGTACTTGCCTTTGTGTGATTTTTAAAATAAATGGTTTCTCACTTTCTTTCTACTTATTTTATTAATTAAAGTAAACAATATAAAAACATTTCGTTATATACCTTTATCCTATAGTTGGTCACATCGATTAAACCATCAACGCGAATAAAGAAACACACAGAAGCGAGTGTGTTGTATTTATGGAAAGAAGAGATATAAGTACCAAGTTTAAAATAGTTCTAATCATCAATTAATCTAAAACTCATTTTTTTTTTGAGATTTAGAGGGCATATCTATGTACTGAAAAAACTCTGAATCCTGGAAATAGCACTACCTACTCCGATCCGACTAAATATTGTCACCTACCGTGCATATTCTACTTACGTACGTAATTTTAAATTCTTCATAGAATTTAATTAATTTAAATTACACCTCAAAAAAGTATTAGGTAGGTGCATATTTAATTACTTATAATCCCGTTATTGTTACAGTTGTAGATTTTTGTAAGTTACAATATATAGATAGGTATATATAGTTACAAAGTTACAAAGCCGAGAGGAGATTATTTCCACCAATGAGGAGAGGGCCTTAGGTAGGTATAGGTAGGTAGTTTGAGTATTTACAATAATAAATTGAATACCCCTAAAATTAAACAAATGTATAATCTATTGCGTTTCCATAAATTAACGTAAAACTTTGTCTGGAATGGTATGAACGAAAATTACCTACCCTATGTAGGTACCTTTTTACTTGTTAGAACTTACTTACCTACTCTTGTAAAATGCAAACGAACAAACAAAACATAAATTAAGTAACTATAAAGACTAAAATTACAGACTTCTTATACAAACTAATTGAATATATTAAAACTTGTAGTAAGTACCTACTACATTTTGTGATTACTGATTACAAATTATGCACAGTTTAGGTGCTGCTTTCTATGATCCCAAGTGAAAGGGGAAAATATATTTTAATAACAACCCCGTGTGCGATAATTTGTTGGAGCTCATTGCAATTTCAGAGGCAATAAATAATTAAATATAATAGGTAATAAATAAAAAAATATAATACTTAAATAAATATATTAATAAATAAATAAATATATTAATGAATGAAAATTGGTATGTAGATAGATTCGGTGCCGGACATAATAATAATAATAATAGTGTCACAACAACCACACAACGTCATCTATACCCAAAGTAAGCATATATTAATAGATTGTAATATGTGTTCTATCAGTAGCGTGCACTCCATATAGGCAGAAAGGCACTGCCTATCTTAATAATGGCTTAAAATCACAATTTTAGCAACATACTTAAATAGTGCCTACAGTGTTAAAATCTATAATGCCTACCCTGCCAAAAATCTCTGTGCACGCCACTGGGTTCTCTAATGCGGATAAACATATCTACTATACTACATACAAACATAGGACAAAGGCTACTTTTTATCCCAAAAATCGTTCTGGTTCCCGAGGGATAAAACAAAACATATTTTACGCGCGGGTAAAGCCGTGGGGGCAGCTAGTAATATGTATAATAAATTGCAATTTTAGAGGCATTAGCAGTATGATAATGACTGTGAAAGTGACATATGGTTTTTACACACGAACGGCACGATGTCAACGGCAGCCGTCAACGCTGGTCGACGGTAGTCGGCGGCAGCCGTTGATGCGTGTCCGCGGCAGCCGCAGATCTATACTCAACTATAATGACACTTGCACTTGTAGCGTGCCGTGTCTGCCATTTTGTCAGTCGATTGGTACTTAGTTCAGATGTAAGTAGATATCTAAATAAGCAAATTAGAAAAAATAAATTCCTATGACAAAAATGACATTATATTACTAAATAAGTAAGTAAAAATAATTATATTTCTAAATTGATTAAGATAATTTTAATTTACAATTACATAATATTAAAATTAAACAGTAAGTTTCAAAACCAATGCAGGCAGTTGTTGGAAGAGGATATTCCTAATGATAAGCTTGGTGATGAAGATGAGGATGACAGCGCTTTATACCTGGTCAAAAGGGAAAACGACACGAAATCAGAAGGAAAAAGTGAAGATTAGGATTTGGAGTGCACTATAATTGACTAAAACTATTTGTACCTAATAAATATTTTACTACCTACTATTATACAGAGTGTATACGACGGTTTGACATTAAATGAAAAGGCAGGTGTTACTAGCCCATATAATTAATCACAAAAGTAATTTGACGAAAAACAAAAATTTGAAATTTTCTAACAAAATAAATAATATTTTAATAGTAACGAAGTAATACACCATTTTATTATGACAAGTTCACTGAACTGTAATGAACGGCAACGTTTATCCTTCGACGTGGACTATGACTTAAGTCAGTGACCGTTTGACGTACTTACATAGTGTTAATTTAGAATTAAAGAAATTAAAAAATTTGTCCTGTGTCTAAACTATTGAAGATATTTAGTAGATTTTTTTTTGTCTCGCTTTATAATGTCACATACTATACGTAATTGCATTTAATGTCATACCGTCGTATACACTCTGTATAATATATAAATAACAGTAAATTTAAGGCTGATTAGAATTCATAAAAGATTATACGTTTTTTGTTTGTTCAATATTTATTTCTTCTCCTTTTAATCAATTTCTTTTTAACTTTTTTGGCATTTTATGGAGACATTCAACTTTCTAACATAAAATTGAATTTAACAAACAAGAAAAGCACGACATTACTGTCGTCGACGATGTCCTTCATGTCATCTCTTGTAGGAATGTGGCCGGAATCGCGGGGCCGGAGATAATTTTTTTTTATTTAAATGCCTGTTGATAAAACGAACTTAGGTTTAGTTAATCGTAGGTATACTAAACCTAGGTCGGACGCTGCAAGAAGAGTTTATGAAACGATCATAATTATGAAGCGTGAAGTACGTTTTCTATGCTATTTCTTAAACTCTTCTATTTTTATTTGTATTATATTATATTTTAGCAACGGATATTTCAAGTGAGGGTATGAGACTCCCTGTGCTCCTTTTGGGAAATTTCACTAAACTTCAAAATCACCTAACACAAATAGGTTCTTGGCTAAATAAATGGAGAATTAGAGTCAGCACCACCAAATCCATTCATAAAACCTTCGCACTGAGAAGATAGATGTGCCCTACAGTTACACTTGACAGGGTCAAATTGCCAACCACGCCAACACACACACGCGTCAAATACTTAGGGATGCACCTAGACAAAAAACTGGCCTGCAGAGACCATCTGCAGAGAGCAAAAAGGTAACAGATTAATAAAAAACTAAGGGATTTGCACTGGCTAATATTATAGGCAGCAGACGATCCGTGTTCAAACCCTGAGGGACGTATGGCATGGAACTTTGGGGATCGGCAAGTCACTCCAATTTAGAAATATTGCAGCGCTCTCAAAATAATATATTGAACGTTATAATATAATATAATGCACCCTGGTTTACAAAAAAATACCGGCGTACATGCACACCTAGAAGTTTCCACTGTCATATCAACTAAGACTACAGTGTCATACAAACATCCTAGCCACAGCGCTCCTAGACAACACCAACAGGCTATCGCGCTTGAAAAGACTACAATTAGCCACAATCTGAATAACTCAGCATACACTAAGAGGTGCCATATCACAGGAAGTGCGAAACCTCAGTTGGCGCCACGGTGAATGGTCTTCCAATCCCAAAATTCAAAATCAAAATTCAAAATTCAATAACAGTTTGAAATCGTTCATGGCGCTTTAACAGGTGCCTGGACCTAACGCCTTAGTGCTGGCACCTCGTGGGCGCCTTTTTAGAAAATTCTCATTAGAACATAATGTTCGTTTCCACTGGGCATCATTTGCACATGTTCTTCAATATGTTTAAAGTTATCGCCGAACTTTTGTGTAACAATTTATTTACAGTATTTTCTTAGCACGCTGTAATTGTGCAATATTGCCGTACACGTTGAGCGTGACGTGTTGCGCGTCAGAATGCCTAGTGGACACCATAGTGGATACGAGTAAAGACAGACGCTAAAACAGGTACTATTCAGGAAAAACGTACTTATTTATTATTTGAGAAAATATTTTTCTACCATGGCAATTTTCAAAAATGACCGGCGTAAACTACTCATCCTATGAGTAATTTAAAGACATGTTTTTAAATTACCACGAGCGAGATTTTATGAATACTGAATAATAGTGGAATGTAGGTTTATACCATGTTTGTACATTGTAATTCACCTATAATAATAAACATTAATTAATCAACTGTATTGAATGTCTTGAGCTACTAATATTACTTTTTAAACAGCTTAATAAACATATTAATTTTGTAGCTTTATCAAAAGGCATTTTTTTTATCACTTCAGGTGCACAATTATGAAAGCTCAATAAATTATTTATTATTAGTTATTATACCACACAGTAATTTGTTAATGAATAACTAAAACAGCTATCTGAAGTTGTAAACAGTGAAAAATTTTTTTTATCGTTACCGTTGTGGGGAATTATTAATTTTGAATCTGACAACCAATATTTGCATTATGTTCTCGAACCTACAATTTTTCAGTATTTCTACCGATATGGGGTCTCTTCTACTGAAATACCGAAATGTAAGGCCCAGTGAACACCGCTGGAGGCGATTTCTGAGAATACAAATAAAAATTTTAGAACTGTTTTGAGATAATGTTGGCTTACTAAAATGTGGCGATGATAGTCAATTTTTTTCGTTGTTGTCTATTTTTGTCTTTACCATTCATCTCCAACCCTCAGCTAATGTTGAGCGTATGCTTATTCTCGCATATTAATCTTATAAAAACAAAACAGCGAAATAGGCTATTCACTAAATCTATCAATAGTTTTTTTTATACAAAACGACTAATTAAAGACGCTAATCATATTATTGTTTTATTGAACTGCACTATTTCGTGAACTATATAAAATAAACGTACATTATTTGATTTAATAGTTTTTTTTTGTTCATATACCGATTTTGAATGCGGGTCTACCTATATTTATGGGCAGGTCTGCCGATTTTGGATTTTGACGTTCGAGCGAGACCACTGGCTATTCTAATCAGTGTTGCCATTAAGTTACTTTTGTAACATTTTACGTTACTTTTGACCCTCTCATGTTACCTCCATGTTACACGACTCAAAATGTTACTTTTTCGTAACTTTTAGGAGTTAAAAATATACAAAGATTTTTTTCAGCAAATATACAATAATCATAAAACGAAACTAATAGAGCAGAGGCAGTTTTTACGCGTTGACAGAGAATGAACATGTTTACATACAATAATGTCAGTGTATTGTCAGTCAGAATAAATATTTTTCTTTCTTTCTTACTCTTTCATAAATACTAATATATAAAGCGGAAGATTTTGTTTGTTTGAATGCGCTTATCTCTGCAACTATCAGTTGGATTTGAATAATTATTTTCAGTTCTTGAGGAACGATATATAGGCTATGTAACGTTACGCTACTGGCGACGGGAGCAGATCAATAAGCAAAGACGCGGGTAAAACCGCACTGCAAAAAGCTAGCTGTTATAAATAATGTTCTTTTTCTTCTCCTTATATTATTATGGCAACTGCTATTTCTGCCAGCGTCAAGTGTAAAACAATCTTCCCGTTGAAGATTTTAAAAAATGTCGATAAAATTAAATGATAACCATTTCCGTGACAACTAAAGCAAGTCCATATATTATAATTATAATGTTGCTTTTGCCCCGAAAATGTTAATTTTTGGGCTGTCTTGTGTAACTTTTAAGTCTGTCATTGGCAACACTGATTCTAATTTCTAAAAAATCGTTTCGGAAAGCTGAAGGAAATAGGTGATTCTGTGGTTAGTTTATTACAAAATGCCTCTAAAACTGTCTAAGTAACACATATTAAGCTTGCAATTACGATACTTATGTAATTTGTGAATTTAATCTATAATTATTTACAGTATTATTTCACAAGTTGCTGTGGAATACGGAAACTTGTAAAATGGTGAGTTGCAATTTCTTATACTTACTAAGCTGAAAATTGTTAATTGACGGACTAATTTATGCAAAAGAACCTTGATCATAACGTTTTCTGCCGAACATTGAATGTAATAATAGGATTGATTGACGCCGGATGCCGGCATGCGGTGTAGCCATTTTGAGCAAACTGTAATGGCTGGCCGCCGCCATGTCACTGAACTTGTGAACATTTAAATCATTCTACACGATCACATGTTCGTGAATTGTGTTTCTTGTAATAATAATAACAATCGGGTTGTGGTAAATGTTACAAAATTGCGTTGAGAAGTGGAATATTACGTATAACACGTCACGGATTTCACGAAGACTCATTTTGTTGAATTCTATCATTTTAAATATTATTGCTACTATTCTGTAGTTCAATGTTTGTTATTAGAGCCCAGGTAAGTATTTGATTGAAAGTAACATTGTGTAATATCGATAAACATCGAATTAGGTCACATTAAGTTATGTAGGTACTTACCTACTAGATTTTTCGTATTCTTGATTGACTTAAATTTGGATTGCGATAATTGGTACCTACGAAAAGTGTACCTAGCCGGTGAAGATTTGAATGTTTTTGTGTTGTTTGCTAGATGGACGGTAACGTAGTGCATCCTCACCCGGGTGTGGTGCCGGGTGGTATCCCAGGAGTGGTGCATGGCATGGCTGTGCACGGCGCGGGCCCAGATGGTGAACACGCACCACACGGTCCTCGCCGACGATACCAGAACCGGCCCAAACCTCCGAACAACTTAGAACGCCTACCACTTGATGAAGCTGCTAAGAGGGTAAAAAAATATGTTGAAATCTTAATATTAATTTGAGCTGTAAGTACTAAATTTCTTGTTGAACAGCTGTTTTGCAAGCACTTGAACTGCTTGGTCATCAAATGATACCTTCAGACCTAAGATATTTTCATTTAAAAATATTGTAGAGGAAGTTAATAACTTATACATTAATATTTATTTAAGTAAGTATTACAGGTACATGATACAGATACATGTATTACAGGAAATGGAAGCCCTTCCTTTGAAAACACCTGTTTCCGTCCTTCAAGAATTGCTGGCCCGCCGTGGAACAGTGCCAAAGTATGAACTAGTTCAGATTGAGGGCATGATTCATGAGCCAACTTTCCGCTACAGAGTAACAGTGGCCGATCTAGTTGGTAAGTACTTGAGAGGGGGCAATCAATTACATCTAGTCATGTTTACAACAATTTAATAACAGAAGTGTTTACAGCAATGGGCACTGGACGATCCAAGAAAGAAGCCAAGCATTCCGCTGCCAAGGCTTTACTGGACAAACTTACTGGAGCTGCACCTGCCGATCAAAACACAAACGGCAATGTTCCTGAAACGTAAGTGATTACATACACATAAAATTATTTTACTGATTTACTTTAGCTTAACTAAAAATATAATTTACAGAGGAACTGTTGTGTCATCATTTGAAGACAAATTGATGGGCAATCCTGTTGGCTGGCTGCAAGAATTATGCATGTCTCGCTTTTGGCCACCACCCTCTTACCATGCTGAGAATGATGATAATGTCAACAGGCGTAAGTAAAACAGATAATATATTGACTGTGTGGTCTTGCATACAAAATATATGCCTTTGTGCAGTCAGTCACTGATCCACCTGCCATATTCTTGCACTATTAGAATGCTTGATCCATTGTGAGACTGCATTTGCCATTATTATGAAGTTTCCTAAAGTCATAGTATGTACAATAAATTTAATTACGCTAAGAGTACATAAACAATTTACAGTGAATTTAGAAATTGTTAAAAATGTATTTGTCCTTCATAAAGTGTTTTGTAATTAGTCAGGTAAATAGTCTAATGATTCACTTAATTTATAACTCATCATTGCATATTTACATGCATTGATATGATTATACAATTAAAAAGCATTCCTAGTTATGCCGTGAACAAAAATAAGTCTTCAAGTAAAAACTTAAAAGTATAGTATAAAAATACTAACTGGATAATTGTTCACTATTATTTTAGGTTCATTTTCAGTATTGCCTAGTATTCTCTGCCCGAAATATTTTGGAAAGCCCTGTTTTAAACCATATACTGGTTTTCTATTGTATGTAAACATTTCATACCAACTGTAAATCATAACGATACCTAGCTTTCCTTGTATACTTAAGAGCTCTGAATGTCAGCTGCTCAGCAGTTAGTGGTGGAGTCATTTATATACATACTACATACCAACTTTTATCTAAATCCGTTCATCCGTTTAGGTGCTGAGTGATAACAATCACCCACAACTTTCACATTTATAATATTAATAGGATTAAATTTGGCAACAACAAATGGTCTTTTGTACTTACTATTGAACTTAATATTGAACAAAACATTGTAATGATGGTTATTTAGATAATTTTAAACTAAAAAGTGACCCTCAGCTGCTTGCAAGTGGGTGGGTTATACATCATTTGGGCGCATGAACCTTGCCAATATTAACAGCGCTCTTAGTATTTACTCTAGAACTAATATTTTCCTATTTTATTCTAGGTTTGCCACATGAGCGTCAATTCACTATTGTGTGTACTCTGCTGAAGCGCCGTGAGGTGGGCACTGGCAAATCTAAAAAGCTTGCTAAACGCCAGGCTGCATACAAAATGTGGCAAGCGCTCCAAGATAACCCACCAGAATCTTTCCAGCCAGAGGAAGAGGTAACTAATGAACAATAATTTCTATAAAAACTATGTATGGCATATTCATTTATTTATGGAATAACATCTGGAATGTTACTGATCATCCCTAATTACTAACTCTGCTAAAGTAATAAAACAGTATCATTAAATATTATTAGCCTTTGTTTTGTCCTCATTAATCAGATATGTAAAACTACGAATGAATGGTAAACAATCTAAGATATTAGGCATAATAAATCCAAAACTAGTGGTAATAGTGTTTACGTTTTATTTGTTACTATCATGTGGTATGTGTAAGTATAAAATAAGGTACAATATTTTGTGAGTAATTTATATGTAACCATCAACAATCACAACTAGGCTTGCAATGCAATTGAACCTATATTTAAATACTGATGTAATTACAAAATTAATACTGACTATTAGAACACTCAAGTTATTATTCATTTAACAAACCTACAATACATTTCTGTTTTGTTCCTAATATTTTTGGTGAGAAAAGTTACTTAATCTATCTATAATAGTGTTATTATGTCATTTTATACACGTTTTATATTAACAGATCACTAGAATAGCAACAGCCACATGTCTGAGTGGCTCTTTTGTATCATTCCCTGAAAGAATTGCTAGCACTTGGCCAGGTATTTTACTATCTTTCGGTCGGCTCCTGCAGGCGTGAAAAGACAGAAGGGTTACTTGCGATTAAATAAAAATTTGATTTTATATTGCGTGTTATGTTCTAGGGCGGAGTCGCGGCCCGTTATGCCGACTTGAAAGATAGTAAAATCTCCACTCTGACTACAAGTCACAGCCACAAGGTGTCGCAGTTTCACAAACATCTCAAACAGTCTGTCGGCCCTAACCTGGCCAAGTTGCAGGTACGATATATTTGATTTATTATGCATGGATGTTTGTTAAATAATTATATTAAACTGTAAATTGAATGGGCTATGATTTTTTGTACATTGAGCGCATGTCAAAGTTAAATGTGTTAATATGTATAACATTTTTTGGCTAATATGATTTTGAGTAGTATTTAAAATAATATTTATTTTTAATTTTTTATACAGGTGACTCCACTGAACAACAAGGATTTCAACTTTGTGCAATTTTTGCAAGAGATTGCATCGGAGCAATCCTTTGAGGTGACTTATGTGGACATTGAAGAGAAGTCAATGACTGGTCGATGCCAGTGTCTTGTGCAACTCTCCACATTACCAGTGGCAGTTTGTTATGGATCCGGACTGACTAGCAAGGATGCCCAGTCCTCTGCAGCTCAAAATGCTCTGGAGTACCTCAAGATCATGACTAAAAAGTGAATGCCTCATTATCTTGCGACATCAGTGCCTGCAACATGCTCCACACTATGCATATAATTTTAAACAGGTTATGTTTACAGATAACCATTAGTGGTGCGTAATATAAGCATGCATGTTATTGGTGTCGCCAGGTTATGAGCCTACACCTATCTTTATCACCACTTCCCATTTGAATAATGGCATCATGCCTGTGTGCCAACAGCACTTCGGGCTATGCTTTATAACTGGCATATTTGCAGTATCTTACTTGTGATTTTTTTTTACACCTTTTCTTTGCACTTGCTAAACTATATCAGCGCCTTTTGTCGCGTACATACTACCCTTGTTTTTTTACATTTAATCTAACAACCACAAGTGATTTCTCACTTGTACTATTACTGCCAATGTGCGAGGATAAATGGCATAGCCCGTAAATTTAAATGCAACAAAGTATGGAGTGGTTACATAACAAAATACAAGCTATACTTTGCATAGAATTAGTGTAATTTTCCCAGCGTGGAAATTACTTAACAAAATATAAAAAATACAAAAAAAATAAAAAATATATAAAAACAAAAAAAAAGTGTGGGTATTTCCAGTTTAATATTCAGCATTATTTAGGCATGTTTTTGCATTCATATTAATAAAATGTATACTTATCAGACAAAAGTTACAAGTCTTAGCTTTTAATGTATATTATAATCATGGCATAGCCAGTCATATTTTTTCGTTTTGTTAAAACAGGTATACTTATTTTACACAAATTTAGTTTAGTTAAGTGTCGTGTGTTAAGAAGCTATCTAACATGCTGAGCATTAAACGGAAAAATATATATTCTCAGCTAGTATTGTCTTGTTGACGAACTGCCCGATCTTTGCTTTGTAACAAGCTCCACCTTGCGGCGAACTATGAACTTTTTACAAAACGCAAGGGTTGGAATTTGTGGATGAATCATTTGAGGCAGGATTGCAGAGTGTTTTTATTTGAATTTTAACCAGTGATTCTAGGTTTTCTTTTGAATACAAGATGGATAACTTTGCAGGGAAGCTGAGAACTACGTGCTAGAGTGAATATATCACTGGAATTAGTGGTTGCGAAGTTAGGATCCCTTGCCTGTGAAAATGGGCATTATTTTAATGCAAAGTATAGAGGTTGTAACAATTTCTAACTGTACAGTGTCGTCGTCGGTGCTTAAATTGCCGGGCAAAGACGAGGATCCTGCACGCACCAAGTTTCTTTTAAATTGAATGGTGTGAGTTCAACCTGCCCCTGTAAAACATCGCACTGTTCAAGTTAGAAAAGACTACTCGAGTAAAGGATTGGAGTTCCGTTCAACCAAGACCAACTAAATAAAATTATAACGTCCTAATGTTGAGACATTAAAATTCATGTATTATTTTTATGTTTAGTGAGTCTTGGTTTTACTTGTTCTTGTGATTTATCTCAAGATAATTAAATAGTAATAAATTGTAGATTTTGGTCACTTTTTGGACATTATCACACTTTCACATTTATGTAAGTTTTTTTAAACATAAATATTTAACTTAATTTTTGCTATGAATTATTTCTGCGCTAATTTGAAAATAAATTTGATGTTGCTTCTGAATAGACTGACTTTTTGTTACTCATATCCATAATTCTGAAAAATGGGCTTCGGTCTCGTGTCACCCTGATGGCTTCCCTAGGAGACACATCAGGATTTTTCAGTCTTGTTCTTCTAGGTTGGAAAGATATCAGAACCTACTTATAAAATTATACATATTTTGAGTACTCCTATATCCCCTGTCACCCCTCCGAATCAGTAGTACTACTAAGTAGTTCAACTGGTACAAATGATACAACCTTGTGTCTATATTACTACTAGTGACCAATCCAATCATTCGGTATTCGGTAGTACAATTGAACATCATGACTATTACTCGTAGTACAACCAGGGTATGGCTCATGTCTTGGCACAGTCACCATCACAAACTTAAAATCTAATTACATGACATTAGGTCAAAACGGTATACGGGTGACCTTTTAGCGTGTATCACGCACCATTGGGGTGAAGCTATCTTCTGCATGTCTATGACATGTCCCTTGGCAACATTCATTGCTATGCAGATGATAGTACAGTGCATGGGCGATATCTCGGACATCCTGCGGCTAAACAGATTGACATCGAGGCAAAACGCCTAGAACTTGTCGCTGAGCTCGACCAGGTATTATATCGCATTTCTAAATGGGGTTGGGAGAATTTGGTCCAGTTCAATGCCAAGAAAACGGGTGTGCGCGTTCTCTGCAAAAAAATCTCCGTTCCTTCCCCTTCCCTTTCTTCAGAACACAGCGTTACCACTACAGGATAGCTTTAGTATCCTGGGTATGAACATCAGCCGAGATCTCAACCCCAAGAATTACATCGAGTGCGTCATTAAAACCGTCTCGTGTAAACTCGGTGTCTTGAACAGGGTGAGGCGGTACTTCACGGCCGAGCAGCTGTCTTCTGCATAAGACACAGGTTCGTTCCCGCGTGGAGTACTGCTCTCATATTTGGGATGGCTCCGCACAGTACTTACTGGATGCACTCGATAGGTTGCAGCGGCGGTCAGTCCGTATCATCGGAAGCCCGGCTACTAAGACCCTTGAGCCCTTACAGTTGCGAAGAGACATCGCCTCAATGGCCGTCTTCTATCGCCTTTACCATGGAGAGTTTTCTGAAGAGCTCTTTGAATTAATCCCACCCTCTCCCTTTTTATCCAGAACAACACGTGCGGGGCTAAAGTGCCACCCTTTCACAGTGGAATCTAAAGGGTCTCGAAGCAAACGGTTCAGCACTTCATACTTCTGTCGCTTCATGGTGGGTATTAGGAGACATAAAATTAAAAAAGTCAATAGGGCCTACCAGCCAGTGGGTCTTTAGAGACATGTTAGTATTCTGAGAGCTTCACGATCATAAGGTCTACGTAGCAAAATGTCTAACTACCCTAAACGTCCAATTAGCAATACGTCCAACCCGCAAATCGACTATGTAGCAAAACGTCTAACTATTGAAACATCTATGTAGCAAAACGTCTAATTAGCAAATCGTCTATTTCTCATAACGCCTGGACACTTGGGTGTAAAAACATTTAGATCTGTTTTTACCCGGCTGCGAAAAGTAAAGGGTAATGTTACAGGTAACCTAATACCTAATTAGGTAGGTATAATTTAAATTGGCAAGTAGGTTGCATAGGTTGAATTTATATTCTTAATCTTTAATTTAATTTAATCTTATCTTTAATTTATATTATATTTATATTCTATTAAGGTTGGCATAGACGGTTAAATACATTTATAAAACCAAAACCAACCCTACTGCTTTTCCTTCATGCTCTCAGGAAAGAAGCCCGTTGGCAAGACCGCAAATTTAAAAAATTATGTTTGAAGGCAATAAACGAAAAAAAATTGATATATTGTTCAATGAAAAGTACAAAAGAGCTGAAAAAGCTAACAGAACTAAACGGATCCTAAATTCTTAGATAGTAATTGAAAAATAAAAATAATTGGTTTCATAATTGGACGTAGATAAGCAAAAAGGATCCACCCCACAAAATGTTACATTTGAGTTACATATTGAAGATTGAAGTTTAACCTGTGTTTGCTCACTAGACTTGCTTGCGTTTATTGTTTCTTAAGAAAATATGTGTGTGTCAATGTATATTTTATTCATACAAATAATTTTTATTGATTTTAGTTTTATTTCTTGAGATATTCACCTAAATGTGTGTTAGGATCCTTTTTGATAAAACCTATTTTCAATTATGTTACGCTGATTTTCATTTCGCGAAAACGATTCAAAGTAGCTAATTGCCACTTAAATCGTTAAAAAATGTTAATTTCATTAATAAAACAACTAGCTATCTAAAATTTTGTTATTAACCCGTCCATATCGTCATAAGACTCGGATTGCCCCTTAAAGATTTATAGAAATCTAGGCAGTCTTTAGGTATATAGTCAAAGATTGACTCCAAATCGTCTAATTTAGCTTGTGGTATTTCTTTCCATTTCTTTTCATTACGCCGAAGACATCCCGGACGTCAGCCTGTGCGAGATTGGTATGGCCCTCAGACAGCTCAAGAACAACAAGGCGCCGGGTGACGATGGAATTACAGCCGAGCTACTGAAGGCAGGCGGAAATCCTGTCCTGAAGGCCTTTTAGAGGCTCTTTAGTGCCGTCCTCCTCGAGGGCAAAACGCTACAAGCATGGGACAGGGGTATGGTGGAGCTGTTCTTCAAGAAGGGCGATAAAACCCTTCTGAAGAATTACAGACCTATCACACTCCTGAGTCACGTCTATAAGCTGTTTTCGAGAGTCATCACTAATCGTGTCACAAACAGGTTCGACGACTTCCAGCCTCCCGAACAAGCCGGTTTCCGAAAAGGTTTTAGTACCATAGACCACATACACACGCTGCGGCAGGTTATACATAAGTCTACATAGTATAACCGGCCCCTATGCTTAGCGTTTGTGGACTATGAGAAAGCCTTTGATTCGATCGAGACCTGGGCCGTGCTGCAGTCCCTCCAACGGTGCCATATTGACTATCGATATATCGAATTGCTGAAGTGTTTGTATGAAAACGCCACCATGTCAGTACGAATTAATGGTCAGAGCTACCTATCCAGTTGCAGCGAGGAGTACGAAAGGGAGATGTTATATCTCCGAAACTGTTCACCGCTGCACTGAAGGATGTGTTTAAGCTTCTGACCTGGAATGGACTTGGCATCAACATAAATGGCGAGTACATCACTCACCTTCGATTCGCGGACGATATCGTGGTCATGACTGAGACCGTGGAGGACCTCAGTGCAATGCTCGATGACCTCAGTAGAGCCTCTCGACAAGTGGGCCTAAAAATGAACATGGACAAGACTAAAGTCATGACCAATGTCCATGTTACACCCACTCCTATCACGGTCGGAGGCTCGATGCTCGAATTCGTTGACGAGTACATATACCTGGGACAAACAGTCCGATTAGGTAATTCCGATATCGAGAAAGAGGTCACTCGTCAAATCCATAGGCGAACCAAAGTAACTGACGTAACTCGCAGAGTTACTTCTCTGAAGTGGCAATGGGCAGGACACATAGTTCGCAGAACTAACGGCCGCTGGGGCAGAAAGGTTCTAGAGTGGCGACCACGAACCGGCAGACGCAGCGTGGGCAGACCCCTCACAAGGTGGACCGACGACCTTATAAGGGTGGCGAGCAACCGATGGATGAGGGTGGCGGACGACCGACAAGGGTGGCGAAAATTGGGGGAGGCCTATATCGCCTTGACGTCTTGTGGCTGATATGATGATGATGATTTCTTTCCCATTTGGCCACGGTAATGCGAAATCGTTTTCTGATACCTCCAAAGATTTTCCTTTTACTTTTTTCTCTATAATTAATTCTTGAAACTGGTCTTCGCTTTGAGTTTTCATAAATATAACGTACTTTTTTTATTTTTCAGTAATATTTATATATATATAAATTAATGACTATATTATATATATATATATATAATATAGTATATTGGACGTTTAGGGTAGTTAGACATTTTGCTACGTAGACCTTATGATCGTGAAGCTTCTGAGACCCACCAGTGGGTCTGCTTTATGAACCTTAAAGAATAAGAATAAAGAATAAAGAATATTTATTTTGCTCAAAACATGGTAACAGGATGTTTACAAGTAGTATACAGTACAGCATGTCTTACCGCAATATTACGGTATGCAAAAATATACACATCAGGTATAGTTTAGGCTAATTTGAAACATACGAGAAAAGTTAACAGACACCTTATGGCTAAATAATATATATATAAAAATAAAAAAAAAAAATTATAAAAAACTATCTATGGAACAATATTCTAAATTATAAGACGAGATCATTATGTGTTGATACCTATTTAGACCTACTAGTTACATCAATTTACTTATGAACCTCTAAAAGACCTAATTTATTTATTTTTCTATATACATCATGAATTCTTTTATTGTATAAAAGCATTTTTTTATAAGCCATTTTCTTAATTGTTTTATGAATCTTAAAAGTGGCAATTCTCTTATAGATTTCGGTATTTTGTTGAATATTTGAATTGCCATACAGTAGCTATTTTTTTTATATAGTGTGGTATTCATAATAGGGACGAACAATTTACCTGGATCTCTTGATAGCATTTTTTTGTATTTCGAAGATATTTCAAATAAATTAGGGTGCTTTTTGACAAATATACTTATTTCTAATATATACAGTGATGTTAAAGTAAGAAGTTTTAACTTTCTAAAAAGTGGTCTACATGAATCTAATGGGGAGGCACCACATATAGCTCTGACACATTTTTTCTGCGTTATAAACGCTTTGTTAATATCGGTCGAGTTCCCCCATAACAGTAGCCCATATCTAAGTAATGACCCTACATAACCATGATATGCTAGTAATGCAGTCCTTTCACAAGCTAATTTCCTTATTCTCCTAAGGGCATATACAAATCTATTTACACGTATACATATTTGTTTTATGTGGGCTTTCCAGTTACAGTGGTTATCCAGTGTAATACCAAGAAATTTTGTTTCGCATGATTCAGCAATCTCTTGACCACAGTAACTTATGTTTAAATCACTGGTGGTGGAATTGTAATTTCTAAATTGTACTATTTTAGTTTTGGCAATATTAACTGTAAGATTATTTTGATTTAGCCAGTTTGATATGTTTACTACTGTATTATTCAAATATTGTTTATACACATCATCATCTTTTTTATGAGGAACTACTACCGAGATGTCATCTGCAAACAATGTACACTTGTAATTTGTGGTCTTTGGTAAATCATTTATATAGATTAAAAATAAAAGGGGTCCCAGAACACTCCCCTGGGGAACACCATACCTATTATATTCAAAATTAGATTGATATGTTGTAGTTAATTGTTTTGTGTCCATACAATTTATCTCTACACATTGTTTGCGATCACTTAAATAACTTTCAATCCACTGAAGAGCTGTGCCTCTAATACCATAGAGCTCACATTTATGCAGAAGGACTCGATGATCAACAAAGTCAAAAGCGCTTGACATATCAAAGAATACTGCCGACACACGCATTCTTTTGTCTAAACACTCTGTAATATTCTTAATTAGAGAGAAAGCTGCAAGTGTTGTAGACTTATTTTTTTGAAACCCATTTTGTTCCTGAGTTAGAATGTCGTGTTTATTTAAAAAATTAGTTATACGTGAGTACATAATTTTTTCAAATATTTTTGAAAATATAGGCACGAGAGTGATTGGTCTATAATTATCTACATTTTCTCTGTTATCTTTTTTATGCAATGGTTTAACAATTGAAATTTTGAGAGAGTCTGGATAGATGCCTTCGCAGAATGAAAAATTTATAAGATAGCAAAGTATTGCTTTAAGTTCATCACAACTTTGTTTTATAATTTTAGTTGATACTTCATCATAGCCAACTGCGCTAGTGTCATTCAAAGATTTAATTGTTTTTTCAATATTATTTTCAGAACAAGGTAGTAGAAAAATAGTGGATTGAATATTGTTAATTAATCTGTAATCTGGAGTATATGGATTTGGTTTATTTGTTTTTGTAATATAAAATTCGTTAAATATATTGACAAAGAAGTAGTCATTAGTGGGTCTTCGAAGATAATAAAATCTCAGTGGACCCACTAGTGGGCCTTTAGAGACATATCAGTATTCTGAGACCCACCGGTGGGTCTGCTTAATGGGTCTGTAGAAATAAGATTGCTTTTATATATTATGTAATATCGTATATTGCGATTTACAAAATTTTCACAATGTTCCACAAAAAATAGAAGGAGTAAAATCAGTGAGTAAGTCAGATTGACAGTTTTACTTTTCTTTTATTTCTTATCCTCTATACTCTATATTTCTTCATGTAGGTACGCTACATCACTCCCCTCCAGAGACCGTCAAGGGCGATAATAATCTGGAAATCTGACGCAGCGACCAGATCGAGTGTGATAATTTTCAGTATTATTAGAAGGTGTATTAGGGTCAACTTTGTCAGCTAATATGTATGCAGGCTTAAGACGGTCTATGGAAACAGTGACCGCTTTGCCTTTAAATAAAATTTTGAAATATTTATCTCCCTTTTCTATAACTTTATGAGGGCCTGTGTAAGCTGGTTGTAGGGATCCACGTAATGCGTCATCTCGTAGGAATACGTGATCAGTGGTCGCAAGGTCTTTGAATATAAATATTTTACCATGAGTGTGGCGAGAGGCTGGTATAGGCTGTAATTTCTGTGCAAAAGCACGCATACGGGCAATAAATTCCGTTGGGTCAGTAGTACCAACAGTACTGGGTGCGAAAAATTCTCCAGGGAGTCTAAGTGGCTCACCGTAAATTAATTCAGCTGACGACGCCTGGAGATCATTTTTAAATGCACTCCTCACACCGAGAAGTACCCACGGCAAGGTTTCGGTCCAACGTTCGCTGGAATGGCAAATAATAGAAGCTTTAAGCTGCCTATGAAAGCGTTCCACAAGACCGTTACATGCTGGATGGTACGCTGTTGTACGTTTGTGCTGGAAACCAGTAATTTTAGATAATTGCTCAAACAAAGACGACTCAAATTGACGACCTCTGTCTGTCACAATGCTGTTAGGGCATCCAAAGCGAGATATCCATCCTGTCACTAAAGCCTTCGCTACTGTTTCAGCAGTGATGTCGACGATAGGTATGACTTCTGGCCATCTTGTAAATCGATCGACTGCTGTTAAACAGTACTTAAAGCCTTGAGACAAGGGTAGTGGACCTACAAGGTCTATATGGATCTCAGTAAATCTGGCACGAGGCAAGTTAAATGATCCCAAAGGAGCGGAAACATGCCGACTTACTTTACTACGTTGACATGCGAGACAAGCTCGTGCCCATTCTCTACAGTCTTTCCTGATACCCGGCCAAACAAACCGTTCCGCTACTAATTGAGCAGTTGCAGATATGCCAGGATGACTGAGAGAGTGTAAACTGTCGAAAACTTGTTTCCGTAACATTTTAGAAACGAATGGTCTGGGGGACGCTGTGCTGACGTCGCAGTACAAGTATGTACGACTCCCAGGTACCTGTATCTTCTCCAAACGTAATGAGGACCCTTCCAGTATCAATTTTTGCAATTCAGGATCGGAGAGTTGTGATTCCGTTATCCTGTCTGAAATTACTGGCATTTGAAGTTCGTCCACACGAGATAAGGTGTCGGCTACGACATTGTCTTTGCCGGATATGTGCCTTATATCGGTGGTGAACTGAGATATGTAGTCCAGATGACGGAATTGTCTCGGTGTACAGTTGCGTTTCCTGTCATTGAAAGCAAAGGTAAGTGGCTTGTGGTCGGTATAAATGATAAAGTGCCTTGCCTCTAACATATGGCGAAAGTATTTAATGGCTTCGTAAATGGCCAATAGTTCCCTGTCATACGGCGAGTACTTAGTTTGGGAAGGACTAAGTTTTCGCGAAAAGAAAGCTAATGGCTTCCAGCCATCGTCCTGAAACTGTTGTAATACGGCACCAATTGCTGTGTCCGATGCATCAGTGACTAATGCGAGCTTGGAATTGCAATCGGGGTGTGCCAATAGTGCAGCGTTCGCGAGGCTTTCCTTGCAGTTGTTAAATGCCTGTAAGGTATCGCCACTAAGACTGAGAACCTTTTACATTGCCGACTAGCAATTTATGCAACGGTGCCTGAATTTGAGCCGCATGGGGTAGAAATCGCCGATAAAAATTAATCATGCCAATAAAGCGCCTTAATTGGCGAATGTCTTTAGGCGGCGGAAAGTCCCTAATGGCTTCAACTTTTGTATCCAGTGGTTTTGTGCCCTTTTCGGAAATGCTGTAACCTAGGAAGGTTACTTCCGGAACACCGAAAACACACTTGGATGTATTTACGACAATGCCGAAATCTCTTAATCTACTAAAGATGGTAAAGAGATGCTCTTCGTGTTCCTTTTCGTTCTTAGAAAACAGTAGAAAATCGTCAATGAAGGAATAACAGAAATCAAGCCCTCTTGTCATTTCATCAACGAAACGCTGAAATGTTTGACTTGCATTTCGTAGACCGAAGGTCATGTAGGGGAATTCATATAACCCAAAAGGTGTTGTTATAGCGGTCTTTGGAATGTCGTCCGGACTGATCGGTATCTGGTTAAATGCCTTTACAAGATCAATTGTGCTGAATACACGGCAACCAGCAATGCTGTGAGCGAAATCGTGTATGTGTTTAATCGGATACCGATCAGGCACAGTTCTCGCATTGAGCATTCTATAATCGCCACAGGGCCTCCAGCTGCTATCCTTCTTTTGAGCCAAATGCAAGGGTGACGACCAAGGGCTTTCAGATGGCCGTGCAGTACCATTGTTCAGCATGAGCTGAAATTCCTGCTGAGCGATTTTTAGTTTGTCTGGCGCTAGACGACGAGGGGGACAAGAAACTGGAGGGCCAGGAGTCGTGCGTATGTGGTGTACAGTGTTGTGTGGTGTAGTACGTTGAATGCCAGCTGGTCGAGTGATTTCTGGAAATTGATCTAAAATCCTATGGTACTTAGAATCACCAGTTGTGACCTTTACAGAAGATATAAAAGAGTCTGAGCGATTCGCAGCAGAAATAGAAATGTTTGTATTACTGTCAATTAGTCGTTGATTACGACAGTCAACGATTAATGAGTAAAAAGATAAAAAATCTATACCTATGATAGGTTTACTCACGTCCGCCACTACAAAACGCCACTTAAAGTCTCTACGCAAACCGAGGTTGAGGTTCAAGTCCACGTAACCGTACGTCTTGATAGTCGTCCCGTTTGCTGCACTGAGTTCATAGTTGCTCTGCACGCGATGCTCACGAAGGATGCGACGGGGATAGACGCACAGGTCACTTCCTGTATCCACCAAAAACGGTGTCTTCGACGATTGATCCACGACGAACAGGCGACCAGTAGAAGTCGGGCAATCGTTTGTCGCCATTACCGACCGCCCGCTGCGTTTCCCGCCTTGAAGTCGCAGGGCTTGACACAACAATTAGCTTTCTCACCAAATTTATTGTGATACCAACACACGGGGAACTTCCTATAGCTTGAATTCGAGCGAGACCGACTTCGTTCTCGATTTTCGCTATACTGACGCTGCCTAGGTCGACCACCACGCTGCGTAGATTGATGGCCTCTGAGCTGCGTCGTTAGGTTTTGCATAGCGCGCTTTAACTCAGCAATCTCACACGCGAGCTCGTTGACACTTGGTTCAGTGCTGGAAGCTGCAGCGATGTGGATGGGTGGTGTTGCGATGTCCTGCACACGGTCTGCCAGTTCTGCCAGCGCTTCAAGAGTGGATGTTGGCTGGGATGCTAGAAGGGGCTGGATATTGCAAGGAAGGCGGCTACTCCAAATAGTACGCAAGAAGTCTTCAGGAACCTTAGGTCCTGCTAGGCTCTGAAGATGACGCAGAAACTGCGATGGCTTTCTGTCTCCTAACTCCTCATGCATCAACAGCTGCTTTACCTTGCGCTCCTGTGACGCTGATAGGCGTTTTACAAGCTCGATCTTCAGCTTGTCGTACCTATTCTGACTAGGCGGTAACATGATAACATCTTTCACTTCCTTAGAGATGTGCGGTTCTAGATGTCCGACCACGTAATTAAATTTAGTGACATCACCAGTCACGCCAGCGTTTGCAAACTGTGCTTCTATTTGCGTAAACCACAAATCTGGTTCATCAGGCCAAAACGGAGGTAATTTTATAGATACACGAAATATCATATCGTGTTTATCCATATGCACGGGCTCACTAGCACTGTGAACCGACTCACTGTCACTCATATTTTTCGAGTTCACGGGGTCACCAATGTAGAAATAAGATTGCTTTTATATATTATGTAATATCGTATATTGCGATTTACAAAATTTTCACAATGTTCCACAAAAAATAGAAGGAGTAAAATCAGTGAGTAAGTCAGATTGACAGTTTTACTTTTTTTATTTCTTATCCTCTATACTCTATATTTCTTCATGTAGGTACGCTTGAAGCCGAAGCGGACCTGAGTACCTATACCGTTTTAATTTTACCTCGATACCGCCACGCGTTCCCGAGATAAAGGGTCTTGACAGACAGACGGACAGACAACGGACTGATCGTATAAGGGACCGTTTTTACTTTTGAGATATGGAACCCTAAAAAATGCAAGTAATTAATATAATTGGGTAAGTACAATAGGGTATCGAATTGCAGAGGTCAGTAAGGGCGGCAAAATTTAAATAACCTACGGGCGGCAAATCTGTAAAGCCGCTACTTGACCAACACCCTCTTATCACTTTTAAACGGTGGATCGACTAGTTCTGGTATTTTGCGACCAATTTCGACTAATTACCGACTAATCTTCCCACCACTTCTACCACTTCTAGATTCCAGTGACTGCTTACCATCAGGCGGTGTGGAGTCACTTTGAAAGGCTAATATAAAAGAAAAAATAATAATAATTCATCATGTAATTAGATTTTCAGTTCGCGATGGTGGCTGTGCCAAGATGAGTCATACAATACTGAAAGAAAGTATTCAAACGTAATGAAATATGAATCTAGCAGACAAATACCTACATAAGTGAAGTATTTGATAGTACACTAACACCCAGTTTCTGAAAGGCCTGTCAAATCATTGTTCAACTAACACGACTGTTAATTTAACATGGCTGTTAAATCAATTCGAGTTTAACAAATTTAACAGCTATGTCAACTGACAGGATGATCAAATTAAACTAAATAACCATGCTTTTAGCAACCCAATTGGCACTTGACATGAGATTTAACAGGCTATTAGTTAATTTTTGCGTTGATCAGCCTTTCAGAAACTGGGTGTAAGTAGGTATGTCTTGAACGAAAATGAAAATAAGGCAAACTTCAAATAAAACAGCCAAATTATAAAATTATTTATTATGCCAAACTAAACAATTTTTTGGAGTGTACCACTGTTTGTCGAAAAATAATTCGTCGTTTACCAGAAGGCCGAGAAAACCATTAAAATTATTTTACTTACCGAATAAACAATTGGCTAAAAGAGATTTTATCGAACAAACCTTTGGCATTTTTACTACTGATCGAATGAACGATTGGTCGAAAAAACTGCAGTCGTTATTTTAGCCTGCCGAATATAAAACTAAGAAACAAACAATGATCAATCATAATAATAGTAGTAGTAATAGATAGTACCTACCTTACAGGTATTACCTAGATACCAGTTACCAGAACAATACAATATTGACTTTAGCGCCCACCTACCTTGCAAAACGAAAAGCTGATGGTCTTTCTATCATAAGTCATAACATAACAGATAAACACCTAGTACCTATATGGGACTGGATGGTGATCCAAGTATTGTACCTATATTTAACAAAATAAATGTTTTACATTATACTCAAAGTAAACCATTAATTGTTTTAAATTGATTAGGAGCCTACTCAAAACGATCGACCACCTTACTACGTCTGGCTAGACTTGCAATATCGACACAGTCACAGTCATAAAACACATCAACAATATAAATCATTTATTTGTCAATTATAGTATAATAATAGATATAAAATAACAGACTTCATTTAAGTTTCCTCAACTTCGTCTTATGGTTGAATTTAAATCGTCCCAATTTAGTCTGTCGAGACATTGGAAGAGTGTTTACCGATGTTTCTGGTGTATCATAGAAGTTAGGCTTGTTTCTTCGAATAATTGTGAAACATTGGGATGTATTTGGCGACATATACTTGTCTTGCCAGCAGTCTTCATTGCCTAATGTCCATGTTTCAATCTCTCTAGAAGGTGTTAAGTGTGTAATACATCGATCTTCAAATATATTGGTATTATTATAAGCTATATCTGAGCTGCAACAAGATTGTGATACTTCGCACTGGCTGTATTCACCAACTGTGTTTAATCCACCAATATTATTGTCATAATCATAATTAGAGTATTGTGTTGGATAATCACAAAATTCCGACGGTGGAGGAATAATTTCTTCTCTATCAACATCAAGTGTGGATTGTAAGAGAGTTTTTGGGTCAAACATTGACTGATCTACCGCCGTTACAGCCTCGAAGTCTACGTCAGTTGATAAATTAATTGGTTCTAAATCAATTTCATTGATGCAAGTGTAAGTATCATCTTTGTCAGCAGATTTATCATTGCAGTAAGGTTTTCGATAAAGTATGGGATTCGATTGTACGTGTTCATTGACTATTAGCATGTTATCTTCTATTTTTGTAAGTATTGTATTTTGTTCAACAGGATGTTTGTTGTCTACAATAGTATTAGATAAAGTTGCTGGAAATTTTTGAATGTCGCTTATTTTAAACGGCTTTTCCGATTTTGATCTGATGGATTTGTTGCTGGTAATATTTCTGCTTGTGGTAGAGCACGCTGGTGTTTGAGTTTTTGTTTTGTCTTTTCTGTAATTAGATAAAGTTGATCTTAATATCTTGAAAAAATAGTATCTTCATATTGACAGTAATATACCTACGCTACACTAGTTAAAATAAACTTACCCTAAGATTTCACTGTATTTTTGCAAAATTTTGTGCACTTTAGTATTAGCATCTACGTTGTCACGTCTTTCTTCTGTTTCTAACTTTTTATTTATATTAGAATCATTATCATATCTATTACCATTGTCTCTTAAAAGTTGACATACATTTTTATTTTCTGTTGTTTTTTTCTGTAAATTATTACCCGTATTTTGTTTTTGATTTATTATTGTTACAAAGTCCTTTTTGTCACTACAAAAATCTTGTAAATTATTAAAATTTGGTTGACTTGGTTCTTTACATACGATTTCGCAAATGTTTTTAACTTTACTATCATGCTGTGGCATATCCTTTGATTGAGATTTATTACTGGAGATAATTTTTGTAATGTTCAAATCGACTTTAACTTGTTTGATAACTTGAACACAATAGTCGGCTGTTTGTTTAGAGGTAACATCAATTTTGGATGCAGAGTAAAAATAGTTTTCAGCGGAACGAGTAGTTGGGTTAAAATCTTCACACATATTGTTCGAACAATGGGCTAAGTTTGATTTTATGAAATTATCTTTATAATAAGGCTGACCCTCATTACTCTTGTTGAAATAAGTTATATTAGTAGTATCGATATGATTTGTGATATTTGGTAATAAGGACGTATCCTTAGAAGAATTTCTATTGTTATTAAATAAACTTAAGCTGATAACATCTCTTTCTAAAATATTTTCGTTTTCGTCAAAGCTTTTGTTAAAACATTGCATCAAAGTTTCTTCGTGGTTTTGATTACATGTATTTTGAGTATTGGCGGTTTGAAAAAGTACTAAGCTTAGATGTTCGTTATCATTAGTATTACAAAATATTACCTCCTGATTACTTTCGGTTACAATAATATTGTCTACATTTTGCTCGGCTTGCGACTTATTAAAATTGTTATCATTCAGATTTGTCCCAACATTCTCTAATATATTATTTGAGCTATTTGCATCTACTTTATGATTCTTATTATTAACATATGAATTATCTGAATAGGGTTTATAGACATCGAAACTTTTATTTATATTATATTGTTCGCAATCATTTTCTATCAAATCAATAGATTGAATTTGATCATTGTTTGATTGAAACTTATTGTTTGTTACATGCGGCTTTATTTCATTATCTAGCAGCATTATTGAATCATCTTCACATGCAGGTATAGTACAACGGTCTGTTAATAAGTTTGAAATCGCATGTGAATTCTCATTTTCGTTAAAACTTCGGGATGGGGTCATTCTTAGGTTTGTATTTTCAAATTGTTTTTCAACTTTCTTAACATCTCTTGCAATAAGATTTGTGCCATCCAATTTTTCTTGTATTTCATAGCAGGGGTATAATTTATGTGTAGGAGGTAGTTCATTAGTATTCAAATTCATATCACTATCTAAATTTGGTTCTGTGTTTCTTTTCAGTGATACTTTATCAACATTTTCTATTAATAATTGAACATTAGCATCAGGTCTAATAGCTTTAATCTCTGTTTTTTGCAGGTATTTGTTAATTTGGTTTTTGATAGCATCTGAGAAACCATTGTTTTTCTCGCAAGCGACAGTTTCATCATCACTTAAATCTAAATTTCGCTCTAATAATTCAATAAAAGAATAATTTGATTTGGTTGTTGAGGGCCGCCGTTTTTTAAACGCATTACACCTATTTGTATTAAGCTGAATAGGCGATTCATTATTGATTTGGCATTTTAATGACGCATTTCTTGCTCCTGATACGTCTTGAATTTTACTGCGGTTATGATTTAGAGAGATATTTTTCTTGTTAAACATTTCATTTTCGATTTCGTTTAGAATGCTATCTACTTTTTCATTGTCTATAAAATCGTCGCTGTCTATATCTTCTACTGTTATAATTCCATTATTTAAGTCTGTTAATTTTTTATTCATTGTACCTTTGTTAGCAATCGGTTTTTCTGGAGTATTTGCTTGGCAATAAGGTGATTTATTAGACAGATTTATGTTTTCTTTAACATTCTTCGAAGCTGTATCAAATGTTTTCTTTAAATATTTAAAACTTTCAATTATCGTATAATCTCTCTTCTTCTTTTCTTTAGACTGTGTTTTATCTATTTGAGTGGTACTCTTTCTTTTACGTACTTTGGGCGGATCTGTTGTACATGTTTGTTTTATGGTCGTTTCTTTAACTGGCATTTCATTTATTAAATAGGAATTCGTACTCGGTGTACCAAAGAATTGATTCAGATCATTGAACACATATTCTGATTGTACGTCAATACCAACTAAAAAAAGTTATAAAAATATAATATAGGTATTTATTAGATGAGTACACTATAACAAAGTAAACTAAATAAATAATGCATACCGAAAGTTGTGCTAATACAACGAGCAAAGATTTTGTTCTCAAAATTGTGTTTTCGTCTTATTTCATATGATATAGTTCCATCAAAGACGCTTATTAAGTCATTATCCCTAGAAAAATTTAAAATTAAGATATACATTTACGTGCACCATAATAGGAGGTAAGCAGGTATCTAAGATGACATATAATTATACTTCCCAAGTTCATCGTGAACGTTATTGACATACGGTAATGGTAATCATAGAGTGGATACTTGGGCTATAACAATTAATGCACAAAAGATTTTAAAGGTTAATAGTACCTACATAAAATAAATGTTATGGACTACAAATTCTTACTTGAAAGATGCTAGCAATAAAAGATGGTTAACAGAATCGCCCACAACAATATAACACTTGTGCGTACTTCCTGCTGTCAGTTGTTCTACGTTCTCGGACAAATAGCTTTGATTTAACAACACAAGTTGCAAAGTGACAGTCTTCTCGTCTATGGGTATCATAGACATATGGTACTTTGGTAGTAAGCTTACTTGCTTACGGATAACATTACCGGCTGGCGCACTTTTGTTCATTATCTGTAATTGGAATTGTATCAAGACTAAGTCGTAATGACCTAGTGGTTAGTGTAGGTACTCGATTCGTATATACTAGATTGTGTTTTTGAAACCAGGCAAATATACCTATGTATATTTGCCTATATGTAATTAAAATAAACTTATATAAATTATAAGTTTATTTTAATTTAAATGTCGGTTAGCGGTAAAGAAAAGCATAGTGAGAAAACAGCGTATAAAAAAATACTGAAATTTGCCTTAAGGAAGCGTGGTGATTTCTCTGTGAAGAGGCTTTTTGGCAGTGAAATAATAATTGGCTGCTACTATATTATGTACATGAAGTTTTATATTGTACAGATAATAAAGTTAATGGCTGAAGCAAAAGTAAATTAATATCCTACTCTTTCCAAGTCCCGTGGATGACTTTCCTCGAGCAACATAAAGTTGACTTTCCCTGCTGTAGCTAGCAGAGTGCTGAATGTAGGCCCAATACCCTTCAACTGTTTGCTTACAAAGTGCGAGTTTTCCCACAAACGTGCTTCTATACATTTTGCTAGTATGATAGAGTTTAGAACTGCTGAGTAAAACTCTGGTTGACGAGATATTAATTCGGGTCGAGTCACGTATGCTACTAGACCTGTAAAATATTTTGGGATGAGGAGTTTAGTAGATATGGAGGCACAAATATACATAAAGGTAGATCAAGCATATTTCAACAGTTTACGTCTTCTTTCAGTTTTGTTGCCAGTTTGTTAAGGATGATGATTCTAAAAGGTAGGTAGGTACTTTGATGCGTTAGAATCGGTGGACAAACGACCAGATAATAATAAGTACAAGAAGAAGTTAACAAGTATGTAATACAGAGAAATTGTTTCCTAAAGTAAGCTATATTTTTACTAATGCTTATTATAAAATAATTATAAAACCATGAGATGAATTAACATAAACTGTGGATCCTGTCAATTCACATCCAAGTGGCGAGACTAGGCAGCACATGCGTTCGTAGCTAATTTTCGTATCACGATGATTAAAAATGTACAAACTTAGTCTAATAAAGAAATAATAAAAATACAGACATTTACAAATCCTTTGAACAACTCTCATGATTTTCATAGCTTCTTGATTGAGAGACGGATCAGGTATAACGAGACACCCGAGAACAGCTTGAATTATACTGTAGGAAAATACAAAGTTAATAATATAAATCATCCACTAAATGATTAAGAAAAGTAGATAATTAATGTTCCTGCAGAAAATGTTGCCATTATATTACTGACATGACAATGGTGATAAACAGTAGGCGGAGTTCATATTATGAAACGATTACATTGATTTAACGCTTAGACTCCTAAGTAGGTATCTATTTAACACCATTGTCTGCTAATTCAAGTATTCTTATCTATAAATTACATTGTAACTAAGGGTTTTTCTAGATCATGCATCTGGATGAAACTGTAAATCAAACATTTCAAGGACTACCACTTGTATTGTATACCTAGCTACTACGTAGGTACTAGAGAAACGACACACATCATCTTAAAAATAACTTCAAAGAATACTCGTAAATCTCAGTCAGGAGAACTAGTAGGTAGATATCCCCTTACACACACAAATTTTCCACTAAATCGTTATACACCTACCTACTAGTACCTACAGTCTACTATACAGACAGCTATTTAAACTATTATATACTTATTGATATTGAAAATATCAACGTACCAGTTAAGCTTCATTTGTCTCGTACTAATCTTGCCTTTCATAGGAAAGCGTATGGTTGCAGCAGCGTTGTTCCTATTCAGCGCATTCAAACATCGCCGTTCGTCCACACGTAAGTGCATGTCAGACAGTTCATGACTTTCGCATATTAGTGTAAGGAGACGGTCTAGAGACTCTGTGCCTTCTATCTATTGCCGAAAAATAAAAATGTAGACAATAAATTAGATGTAAATGTGTTTAAATAGTATATACTGACATTGCCATTCAATTGTTGGATCGGTAAATTTTAGGTAGGTACCTACATACCTAATAAATTAAATTTCGTCACAGAAAACCCACCTATTAATAACTAAGTATACTCGTATGTTTTCCTATGACTAATATCAATTTATTTTTTTACACCTTTATTCGATAATAGTCAAATTAACAATTTAATTACTTTATTTACTCACAGATCGTTGGGTTAAACCTATAGGCACGGCTAGTATTATACATAATTAAAATGAAACTTTCCATACTTGTTTCCACTGCTCCTAATATAGGTACAGACAACAATTTTATGACAATTTTGATACTTAGCTCGAAAAATCACAGTAAAAATGTATTATTTCAGTGAACACATACCTAACAATATGATCACTATGTAGCGAATGTGCTAATTAGGCAATCACTGATTACTCTACCACAAGTTAACGTGCGTTTGTTTAATTGAATAAGGTCGTAAAATGTTTTCATGACTAATGAACAAGTGCACTTGGTATTCACTCTGAGAACTAAATTCTATCATACAAAATGTCACCGTTGCGTGGCGAGACAAACTCATATGTAGGTACAGCAGCATGGGGACTTTGTCTCTGGAAGATCCCATCGGGCCGACTTATTCATTTATTTATCCAAAAATTAATGCTTTTAATGTAGCATACATCTATAGACTGCTTATAATAAGGCAAACTGAACGCTTCTTTGTAATTGTATGAGGTAACGGGCATCGTTCGCCGATAAACTGGCAATAAGTTGACGAAATCATTTGGACGCGCGCGCGAACGCCACAGTGTACACGTAAAAAAGTTGGCTCCGTTATTATTTATTGTTTTCATCTGTTTAAAGTCTATATTTACAATTAAAAAGTTTACTAACAAGTGACATTAAGTACAAAAAACAAAACTAAATCACTAAATAACTTTCCACATGATTAGTTCGCGAGTAATAAGCAAAAACATTACAAAAAAAATCAGTTACTACATCAAAACAGTGAACACAGTGATTCAACAAGTTTAAAATGAAGTGACTCATCAAGCGACGATCGAGCTCAAAACATGACCATATAAGGCCATAAAAATACACAAGCTTCGGCAAAATATTGTCCACATCATAGTAATAATATAACGTAAACATAGAACACCTATTTGACCATTCAGCCTAGTGTTAGCGTGGATCAACGGGAAACCAACGTACCTCGAAAACACGATCTACGATGTTCAAAACCTAGTTGGCGAAGTTTCTTTTTGGAATATACGGATATTGTTTTTTTTTATTTTTACTAGATATTTTTAGAGAAATTTGATTTAAATTTTAAAGAAAAAACTTAAAAACTAATAAAAAGAAATTGAAGAATTCTTATTTATCTGGTATTAATTTGTGATACAATCTATTCAGAATTATATTGACATAAAAATGGAGGAAATAAATAATGTTACATTAAGAAGACCACTATCAAAGGCTAAATCATCAGAAAACATTAACAGGAGTATGTCACTAAACTCTTCGACTTCGGAAGACCTACTAGTAAAAAGCTTAGATTTGTCAACTAACGTTTCATTTTTTTGTAGAGAAGAAAATGAAAATGAGATAAAAAATCTAAAGTCTGAATTGCAGAGTACACAAAATGAGTTGGATAATATCATTCTCGAAAACATGGATTTAAAAAAAGTTATTGCTCAGTTATCTCATGAAATTAGTATACTTAAACAAATTTGCAAGAGCCCATTATCGTCACGACGGAAAAGTAAAGCCAAACGTCAACTAACAGACTCTTTTACTGATACCCCACCAACTCAGCCCGAATTTGAAAACTCTTCAACATGTGCTCCTGGCACTAACCCAGTTGCAAAACCTACAGAAACAAAGGGATCACAAACAGATATACTCCCAGAGAGCCTCTCGATACCGGTAGAAAAAAAATCTAACTGTTTTCCAATCAAAAATGAACAAGCATACGAAAAAAGAGCATTTATATTTGGTGGACAAGGTTGCTCTGGACTTACAACACGTCTTATAAAATCAAGACTTCGGACCCGTTATTCAGAATATCAATTCATCTCTTTCATAAAACCCTACGCTACGACACAGGAAATATTAAGCAGCGCAAGGCTCTTCAATATCTCACAGAATGATAAAGTAATATTATTAATAGGTGAAAAAGATTCAAACCCTTTTCAAATTAAATCAGAATTATGCTCATTCCTTAATTTTGTAAAATCTCAGGTATTGATTATAAAAGTGTTAAAAAACATGTATTTAAATAGATATAAGTTAAACTATATGTTAAGACATACTTCTAATCAGTATGAGAATTGTACATACGTTAACGTTGACTATAGATATTCATATGACAAGCTAGAAACCTTATGTAAAAAAATCAATTCTGTATTGGATCAACTTGACTATAATCATAAATTCTTAGTCCAAACAATGCCCACCGTTTGTAAGAAGAGCAGAGGTTTACGAATTGATGCGCACATAAAATTGACTAAGGATCAGTCTATTCAAACCGATTCACCAGCACTTGAAACAAAACCCACAACTTCTAATGATCAGTTTTTTCATGACTAATTATAAAAAGAAAAATATTGCTGGGCTTAGATTACTACATCAAAATATTGCTGGGCTGTTTAATAAACGCCATTTATTAGAACTTAACTTAAACGAACTTTTAATACATAATAAACAGATAGATGTACTGTGTCTTACGGAAACCTTTATACAAATAGGTCACAACCACATGGCAAACGTGACTGGGTATTTCTTGGCAGCATCGTATTCTAGACAAAAAAAACAAAAACGCGGCGGAGTGTGCATCCTGGTTAGACAAGGAATACAGTACAAATTGGTTAGTTTTTGCAATGACTACTTGACAGATAAACTCTTTGAATGTTGTGCAATAGAATTAATTCTTCAAAAATTATTCGTAATCTGCATATATCGGACGCCTGACTCTAATTGTAATTTATTTTTAGATAAACTAGAAGCACTTTTACATAAAATTACAAGTAGATATAACAAAAAAGTAATACTAACCGGAGACCTAAATATTGATACTTTACAGCCTAACAATAAAGAATCGAGACGCTTACTAGATATCACAAAAAACTATAACCTGCACCTGCACATAAAAGAACCAACTCGCAAGCGATCATGTATTGACCACATAATAAGTAGTATACCTGAGGCTACAAGTGAACTACTACACTGGGATATTTCTGACCACAATACTGCCCAAATGCTTCATATCCCAACGACAAATATAGAAAAGACATTAGTAGAGTATTTCGTTTATAAAAGAGACTACAATATTGAATACTTGCGTAAATTTAAAGAGTGCTTATCTAGTCTTTCATTTAGTGAAGTATATAAGGAATACGAATTGGAACCTGCATTTCAAACCTTTTATGAGACATTTAATCTTTAGATCGATGTTAGTTAGAGCAAACAAGACCTAAGCGGAGGTCGTAGGATAGTTATCGGGTATTGCAATAGACTGATTGATTGAAGCTGGTGTGTCACAAAGAACATACCCATTTAACCAATAAAATAAAATAATTGCTAGGTATTGTTTTACAGCTAACGAAACTAATGTAACCTTTACGCAAAAAGCTACACGTGTTGTCATTTAAGGTACTCAGATGCTTCATTATTCTTCAATTAAGCCCAAGAGCTCATTTCGACCTTTGCAGAAAAGGTCAATTAAAGTTACTCATAGAATGACACTATAAACACTAAACTATACAATATGTGGGTGTGAATTGTGTCCTGTATCATCGTATAAGTTCTTATAATTTTTTTTAACAACATTAATATTACCTACATAATTAGTTATTTATTTATATACTAGCGACTTAGCCCTGCCTTTAAGTGGTAGCCGTAACCTGGTAGCGTAAACACAGAAGCGATGCTAAGAAAATACAAATAAGGCGTTGTTGACCATGTAGGGGGGAAGGGAATGAGAGACGAAAAGGAAAAGAACCGAGGAGGGTAATTGGACCTTTGGTGCTCTAACTCACCAGACAAAACGCCTAGTATCGATACTATACGCTGATATTCTAATGAGAGGGTAGTAGTTCGGTGGTCGTTCCGGCCCAAATCAGCAAGGATCTACTACCATAAAAAGTCTAACAGACGGGGAATTTAGCACAAGGTATTTTACTATCCAACAGAGCGAGACTCAAGTGATCTACAACGCCTTCTCAAGCAAGCATACTCTATTATTAAAGCTACATACCTTCATTAACTGCTTCATAGTTTCCAAATCCAGATAGAAAATGGACATCAGCCGTCCGGCTTCAGTGGATTCTATGCAGCTAGCTTCGTCCATGGTTATAAGGCCCGAAGAAGCCAAGCTGTTCATTGCTCTTACGCATAATTCTGTAAATAAAATTATAGTCATTCTTTATTGATTTGTCGTCATATTCGATAAATGACCTAGACTATATAACGAATATTTATATCGAGACAAAATACCTAAGTACCTTTTCTTCTAAAAAGCGAAAGGTCACTTGCTGACTTAATGCGAAATCTTAATAGCTACTTTTATAGGAGTCGTAGATAAGATAAGATTTTACCACAGGACGGGAATAAAAGGTCTTCTTATTAATAGCAAATTAATTATAGACTATTAAGTTGCATTGTTATTTCGTGCCTACACACTCAGTAGCTAACAATTAATTTATTTATTCAGTGCCTAGAGATTGCTTAAGATCGAAGGTGATACTGATAAGCTAATTTCTATCCAAAATGTAGTGTTCTTTCAAAATTACTTTCGAAACTCGTGTATTAGTCTATTTTTGGAATAAAAAGTTATTTTTACTATTTGTGGAACGAACGTAGTACACTGTACACATAGTACACTTAATTTGTTAACCGGGTCTACTCGTGATAGAAATTATAATAAGGTGGTAGGGTGGAAGGAAGGGGTAAGGTGTACCTATATATTTTACGGCGAAGACTAACGGTTGAGAGCGTTCTGCTCACCGACAGCCCGCGTAGGTTTGTGAACACTAACAACCCACACCACACACAAGACGCCTGGCTACATCAGTAGCCATGACCATGGTCGGTGTACATCGAGCGAAACGTCGGGTAAATCAGTATGGCACCATATAATAATTTCTAACGCAAGTAGACCCGTTTAACAAATAAGGTTAAGTGTATCGAATGTTTCATTTACAAAGTTCAACGAATATGAGACATTCATGTATCCTACCCGTTTGACTGGCACGATAACATAAATTAAAACAATCTACTGACCACTCAAAATTCACTTACAAGTAGGTACTTGCTAGCTTACGTATCAACTATAAAATTTGTTATTCAATTAAACGTTTATTAGCAATATTACATCTGTAATGCTCATCGCATACGAATGCCATAAGCATGCATATAGGTCAAAAGTATACGGATATGGTCTGAAGATGCATCACTATTAAACTTTTCCACATAAGGACAATAGCAACGCAGGATATGGGAGTGTTAGATACCATCAAGGGCCTATTGCAATGATTATAACTAAAGTGAAGAAGAATATATATAATTGGCATTCCAATGACGTGATATTTACAAGCATTTACTACGATTTAGCACAAACACACACGTTATGTTGCCTTCAACGACATCGCAAATAGCTTTACGTTTAAAGGGCATGAATAACTGTATTGTAAGGTAAAAGGCCTTAGCGGTTATAAATCATACAGGTGGTATAAAATATATCGAATAGACAATTAGTCTATTCAAAGGTCCCTACGGTATTTTAAAAGTGGATTTTTATAAACTTTCAGATTTTTTATGTTTGTTTGTAAATGTTAAAAGTTCTTCAGTTTTATAAATGTTTTTGTTATTCATGATTTATTATATAATGTAGGATTTTTATTTGTGTGTGGTACAAGTATATACGAATTGTTAATATCGTTTAAACGTATACCACTACCGTATCAGCGACTCTGACGCTGGAGAAAATTTTAGTTTATGAACTAAGGTGTAACTACGCTGCAGTAAGTATATACATAATCGTACTTCATCTACACTAACATTTATCAATACAATCACACACAATTTGATGAATTCATTAGGTATACCTTAAACAATGGGCAATGGCTCATCTCAAATATTGATGACCACAACTGGTCAAGGCGCTAATAAAAATACTTACATAATTATTACGAGTAATTTGATTACGCTAAGTAATTTTGTATACTTAATAAAAATATATATGCGAAATTTATTTATAAATTATAATATTTTATCTCGTTGAGCCTCTCACTTGCACCAAGGACAAGAAGATCGCGTGCATCGACAAATGCTAAGGATCACTGCGTGTCGACAAGGCTCATCCATCAATCACGATCCGGAACTTAGACGAGGCCATTCAGGACCAGGGATAGCGAACTTGACTATCGCACATAGGTATCTACTACATCTATGTATAAATATGATTCAATTAAATCTATTTGCATTGCATTTTCTTTGATTTTAGAAAAGTGCCCGTCTTTCAAAATGTTTTTGATCGATTGTGGTGGTATATGCTATACCTACATTTACAGCATTCCATTCAATAGGTACTTTAAAACTTTAAGGCATATAGTCTAGTATGCAAGGTATTCCTATTGACATTGTATTAGATTCAAAATACGGAAAGAAAAGGCTTGCCGTGCTGTTAGTAACTGGTTGGATAAATAGGATTATGACAAAATACCTTATATTATAATGTTCGTTACAATTTTACCGACATTTGCTTTTGCAGATACTTTAGGTCTTTTATAAAAATAGTGGATCTTTTAGCGCTCAATCAGATTCTAGGGGATATTGAACGTTTTGACATAAAAACTCAGTGAGAGTTCAGATTGATGCCTCTTCGTTGAAGTGAAATTTAAAAAATAAACGAAAAATGGAGGTTGTGCTAGTGTCTGATTCTGATGAGTAGATACTGTTCTAAGCAGCCTATACTCAACAGGTTGCTGCTACCTTCATTGGACAGTCTTGTGGATGCTTCGCTTACGCGTAATATTAAAAAAACTATTGATTGATATTTGTTTAAGTCAACAATGTTGCCGACGCAATTATAAGTAGAGTATCTTTATTTTTTGTTATATACAACAGCAATTACATGATGGCGATGATGCCATTGAATTCTCATGTATAGTTATGAATTTATTAAAATAAATTATATAAATAAAAATGGATAGATAAGGCAAAAATGAATATTTCATAAGTTCATCCAAAGCCATTGGTACCTATACCAAGATTGTTATTACAAAGTTCCATACCAACAGCTATTGACAATAAATAATAAAAACTATTTAGTAAGTATGCGTGAGAAGTAGTTATACATATTACATTTTAATAAATTGTTTCCTCTTGATAAACTAATAAAAATCTATGATATTTTATTGCATACCTAATACCTACTGATACTTACAGTCATGCATGTCTAAATACTTACCTACTGCCAATTATTAGATACATCTTTTAAACTTTTATCAATACATTAATCCCACATATGAATAAATAATAACAAAATTTCAGCAAAAAAATGGATAAATACTCGTTTTAGTAAGAATTATATACTTGCTAATGTTATGAAAGAAATCTGTTTTATTCAGCTAGTTTTTTATTCGCTTTTCATAGGAGTCTCCTCTTAGAGATACTTATTGTTTTTGTATAAAAAAAATTACTATGACACAGGTGTACGACACATTAGCTTTTATAATTTAGGTGCCTACACTAAATAAATAAATACACAAGCGTAAGTCATAAAATTACCAACTGACTTCGAGACCGAAATCACTTTGGACCTATAATCCATAATATTTGACTGGCCTGTTGGTCTAGTGGTTAGTGACCCTGACTGCTAAGCCGGAGGTCGTGGGTTCGATTCCCACCCAGGACAAATCTTTGTGTGATGAGCATGATTGTTTGTTCTGTGTCTGGGTGTAATTTATCTATAATATGTATGTATTTACAAAAAAAAAAAAAAAAAAGTATATAAGTAGTATATCAGTTGTTTAGTACCCATAACACAAGCAAATATAATTGCTTAATTTGGGGCTAGATGGCGCTGTGTGAATGTGGTACAAAATCCATAAGTTTCATGTTAGGTAAGTGTTTTCGAGTCGTTATTTTACGTTGACTTATGTTTTTTATTTATTTGAACCGATTTCAATAACATAGGCTTTGGCATTTAACGAAATTTAGTTCATTTCGATTGACGGACAAAAAGTTATCCTTTCTTGTATCTGCTTATAAGATTTTCCTAACTTATAGTTTACTAAGTGTAAAAAGAGCTCGTCAGCCAAAAATCCGGGCAGGATGACGTGCTTTGCAAGAGGCCTATGTTCAGCAGTGGACTACATGCCGTAGGCTGATGATGGTGATAAAGAACTCTTGTTTAGGTAGAGGTTGATATAATTATATAAATTCTGAGTAAAATATTACAGTAAGTATCTACTTAATTACGTATATCTATATATAAAGTACGTAAATAAGTAGATACTGTCTACTAAGTCTAAAATCAGCAAATTAATATTCATTCAATTTTGTCAAAGTTGAAACATCAACAACAGATAACAATGGTTATCATAACAATTAAATCTGTTGTTTTTGTTTTGATTATAAATTCAGCCAGCAAAACTAATGGTTCCGAAATTGTTAAATTGACGTTACAGATAATAAAACTTAAACTGCTATTAAAACACGTACTTTACGAGTATTGTCTTCAGTTAATGCATATTGTAAATTTTCTAAATAGGTACGCGGTACTACTTTAAAAAAAATAAGACCGAAATTGTAGACACATTAGCTTTAAGGGAAGAGTTTAGACGGTAGTAGATCCACGCTGGTTTCAGCATGAATGGGCCGGATCGTCCGGGGAAGTACTACCCTCTCATAGAAGATCGACGTAAGAGTAGTAGTATCCGTACTACTGCGTTTCGCTCGGTGAGTGAGAACGCCGGAGGCCTAATTTCACCCCTTTCCTCTTTCCTCACCTTCCTCATTGCCTTCACCTATCCCTATTCCCAGCTGCCATAGTGGAGGCCACCGTTCCAGCAGTTTAAGAAGATGGTATGGTGGCCACCACTTCTAGATTCCACTGACTGCTTACCATGAGGTGGGGTGGAGTCACTTTGGTAAGCTAATATAAAAAAAAGAGTCCTTTACCTTGTTGCAGCAATATGTCTCTTTTTATATATACTTTCTTGTAAAATATTTTTTGTTTATTTCTTTAATCAAACTTATAACTATTTTTACAGGTTTTGTCCCAATGCAATAATGTAGCAACATAATGACATTTACAATACATTACATCTTATATCAAATAACGTTATCCTTGTGAATTTACTCAGCGCACACTTTTAGGCCGACTGATTGCGATGGGTTATTTTCAGTATTAGTGATATCATGTACATCCAATTACTGAACACTACAATTTTTCGGTTAGCCGAAGAATAGAATACTGGGCGAATTTTGTTTTATTTACCTCTCGATTATAACTAAAAAATTTGCCAAGATACCTAATCAAGTTTAATTTTAAACTATCAATTAACCTATTACGAGCTCGTTTCATGTAATAGATTCTTAGAGATAAAAAAAACGCAATTATCGACCGTAGTTCAATGAATAGATACAAGTCATTATTGATTAATTTCATGTTATTAATTCGTACTATACTTTGATATTGTTTTTCTACTAAGTACGTATTTAATTACAGAAAGTAGGCTGTGGTTTATTTGATCTAAGTAGGTCTAATAGGTGTGTCAATCATTCATTAGGTATTGTCAATAATGTTTAAGTTAAACATTGAAATTAAACTTAATACATACATTTTATTTTGTTTAGTAACGCCTCTTGTGTTTTAGTTACCTGATTCTTCCAGGCTTTCAAATTTGGCTCGAGCAGGGTTAAAGTTATTAAGAAATTGAAAATTACGTTTACTTGAATAATAAAATATTCATAAATACAGGATGCACACTATATAGGGACACGTACTGAAATAGGTAAAAGAGCATTTTTCTAAAATGTTATAAGTATAACACAAGAATTTTTGAAAAATCCATATACTTTTTGAAGTTATAACCATTCAAAGTTTGAGCAATATTTGTCATATTTTGGTATAAAAGTAGTCGCAACGAGTAAACTAAAAGATTTTATACGACATGCTTTATTTCCCATTTCTATAAGTGTCCCTTTTCCCTATGCACCCTGTTTGTGATTTTACATAATGCCGGTTGTAACCACAAGCTGTCTGTCAATTCAAAGTCAAGGGTATATTCTATATTTGATCCAGTTCTAGAATATTTAGAATAATTTGAGTACTGGTTTGCCCTTAATATCGACCTTCGTAAAATTCTTTTGATTTGACTTTGGATATATAAGCATTACTTATATTTAAATAAACTTATTTTTTTATATAATAAGTTAAGTAAAATGAAATGTAAGGGATAGCGGAACTTTAAGTTACATTACATTTCTTACTAGTTATATAGTTCTCACCATATTGCTTTTAAAAGCTTCATGCATAGGTAGATATTCGTTGTCTAATCGTTTTTGAATTTGAAATTTTCATATTTCAATACCAGAATAAACAGATTCTTACTTATGTATAGATATATTTTTATTATAACTAAAGCACTAAACAGTTCCGTAATATAATAATGCGCCATTGTTTGCTAACTTTTAGAAAAGTATTTGTTTATCCAAATGTTGGTTTAGTGTTTCATTATAAAAGAAAAATGTCTTCATAAATTATAACTTACCCTCAATTTTCTTTGATATTAGATGTTGTGGTGAATTTTGTGGTAGATTGAGATACCTGGAAAATAAAAATATGTTAATAGTTGTTCAGGTAGTGTAAATGAGTTTTGATTACGTATTGCGGTCTAGGGTCGGGTCCGAAGCGATATTCGGGTGTTTTTTCCGTCTATCAATACCCTGTATTTTAGATACATCTCTGATTTGTATCCATAGAGGTACCTTAATCTTACCTACACTATCTACATTAGTCCCTACTACATGGCACAACCTCGCTAGTGTAATGAACCTATATGTTGTCCACTTCTGCCCATCACAACGAATATGTTATTTTATGAGAATAGTAATGTAACAAATATTATAATAGAAATAATTAGAGCAGTTTTGTGATAAGCTGCAATCTATACTAATATTTAAAGCAGAAGAGTTTGTTTGTTTGAAGACGCTAATCTCTATAACTACCAGTTGGATTTGAATAATTCTTATCTTCGTATCACGCTACGAGCGAAGGGATCGGGGTAGTAACCAAATACGTAAATTAGCGCAGGTGAAACCGCGCCGCGCAAAGCTAGTAAGTGTAAAATAAAATTACTTCTTAGGATCGCGAGCTGCTCGTACGTAGAGGAAGGTAGAACGTAGCCACTGCACACACTGAGCTACATCCCCGACAGTTCCTAAAGCCGCTTCACTGTTTAAATTTTCCGGCAATCGCTTGTGTAAGAAACTCTGTAGAGGTTCACAACCACCTACCAGCGCTTGATAACGAGCCTATGGAAAAATAAATAAGTTACAAATAAATTAATCATAACGTTAGAAAAATAATGTTTCAAAATTCTATTAGATATGTGGTAACATTGATATAACAACAAATGACAAATATGTGGTAATAATACTTTCTCTAGTTACCTACTAAATTTCGTACCAAAAATATTCCAAATGATTGAAATCCGACGTAACCTATCACAAAATAAATTTTGTTGTTTAAAAGTGGGTAGGTAGATGATAAATTATTTAAACCTGTGCTAGCGTGAACTGTACTGTCGGTTACAAAGTGTTTTAATGAATTTATTATTAATTTAGAATTTGTATAATAAATTCTAGCCAGAAGTAGTAGTAAATAGAGTCGAGTAAGAAGAGAAGTGGCCTACACCGCCGCGCAGGGTGTACGCCATTTTTCATACGAGTGGAGCATGCTTGCTCAAGTCGGATTGGTATATAGCATAATTATTATTTACGCATTTAGCTTACGATGTTTTACTGTAACTATGACATTATTCCATGGTAAATAAACTTAGAAAGTACATATCGCATTGCAGGTTTCAATGGTACTCGCAAGGATTTGAACCCACAACTTCTCATTAACTCAAACATCTCAGCATTAACATTATTATTGAAATATTATTATTATTATTATTATTAACATCTTATCAAAACTTTAAATACAAATCTAGAACCACATGGTTGCATAAATTACAGTAAAAGTACCAAAGAAATATAATATAAAGGATTCTCTTCATCTTCATTTATTTGTATATATCTAGATATAAATTTTGTAATTATGTTTATTGCTGTTTCCTAAAATAAGCTAATTTGCATGTTAAAATTTTAGTATTATTATCGCCAGATCTTACTTTTACAAACCATGAGATTAAATAGGGTAGAAGACACTGTATATTGACTGACATGTACCTATTGCACTTACCAACTAACAATGAACCACTAAAAAGAGGTAATTGAAAAATTTTCGTAATTGCAAATAAGTAAACTGAATTGTTTTTTAAATGTGGCATATTCTTACAAATAATAAAATTAAATTAAAACTGAAAAGAACTGAAACCTATACGACATCGCTTAAGCTCCTGGCTGAAATTAATATTTTCGTTAGTCATGAATTCATGATACTCGTCATTCTAAAGAGTTTATTGTCTATGTTTTAAAGTGACAGATGTGTTATTTTGTACAAATTATATTATCTTATAATCGAGTAATAGTTATATTTAAATAAAAATGGGTTTAACCAAGGAAGAAAAGAAAGCAAAGAAAGAAGCAAAGAGACTAGAAAAGTTAAAACAAGAGGAAGAAATTCGTAAAGAGTTAAAACGCTCTGAGTTGACACGCAAACTCGCTGCTCATGCACTACGCCGAGGAGCTGTTGAAAAGAATTGGCGTGAAATTATGCTTAAAATCAAAGAGCCAATATTTCAACAAAATATTACGGTAATGTGGCAAACATTCGAACGAGCGTACGATAAAAAAGATAACTTAATTAAACACACCATGAAACTCATTGATACAGCTGATGATCAATTTCAAAGATGTGTAGCTAGCTTCTGCGATATAATTGACAGAATGATAAATAAATTTTTAAGTGATTTAGATGAGCTATCTAATGAAAATCACCATAGAACCGCGGAATTATTAAAACAAGGCGACGACGACGCTACACAAATCATGAAAGACCATGACTCAGCAGAAACTCATTTGCAACTACTATTGTATCATGGCCATACTACAGCAGATACAATGGCTTGGACAGTCCGTGGTGAAAATTTGGTAAAACATGATGAGGATCGCAATAAGTTTCAAGATGATCGTGAAAATTTACGTTCTTTCCTTGAAGATGTTTATAATTCTACATGGGATGAATACAAATTCGTACTCCGAGCTTATATTATTGGCACTGCCGAGAATCAAAAAGAGGTGCGAAAATTACGGCGCAAAGAAAATGTGATGTCTGATATAATCGCATCACAGGGCAAGAAAATTGCTAATAGCGATGGTCTGCTTAAGCGATTGCGAAGTGAATTAGCTGCATACGAGTCAGGTACAAAACAGGCTGTATTTAGAGATCGCCGGAATAGACATAGACAAGCCTGCATGCGATTGAAAAAAAAAATGTACAACGGAGTAGAAACCGATGTAAGCCAGTTAGCAAGGTTAGTAAAAGGTGCTGACGACGCTGTTGAATGGTTGGAAGCTGCATACAAAAAGGTTGAAAGGATACTTCGTGTGGCAGCACTCTGTCGAAAGTTTGAAACTCGCCGAGAAAAGGTTTTACCTTTTAGTTCGTGTATGCCACAGTCACCGACTCATACAAAGCTCTCTGTGCGACGACAACAATCTGACGATTCGATAGTTGTTAATGCTATGGCTGCAACCACCGGATTAACGAGATTATGGCACAGAATATCTAAAGCAGAATTAGCAAAAAGAGCTTTGCTTCATGAAAAGGCGTTATTGGAACGAGAGAACGAATTTCTAATAGGTCGATTGCAAGACATGCAAATGGAAGCAACGGAAATGAAACCCAATACGTATAAATGCATATGCGATAAAGAAACAAACAAAGCAAATCAAGCAAGGGCCGTAAATGAAAAATCAACACAAGTGGACTCTAGAAGAAACAGGAAAGGTATTACACGTCCTGTAGCTGTAGAAGGCGTTATTGAAGCTATCAAATTTAATCTGCAGTCATCGATGCTATAGCCAGGCTGCTCAGATAACCTTTAATTCTTTTCTAATTAATTATTGTATTTTATGTAATAAATCAAAGTGTTACTTAGTGTTTTGAAATGTTCTTTGTTTTTGTGTAGAAACATCACGATACCTAATAAATCTCTTCCATTGAAGGTACATTGTGACATACATTATGAAACCTTTTGTAAAATTTGAGTTCTTATTATCGATTATTCAGCGACAAGTCGGGATAGAACTACAATTGCCATTTTTACTTTTGCTCTTATAAATGCCTTCTAGTTAAAATCTGGTGTGAAATATGTTTGAAGAAAATGGTTGATTTCTACTTGTAAAAGAATAGTTAAGACAGTTTATTCACAAGAATAAAATTAAATAAATGATGTAAAATATGTAATATTAAATATTATGCCATGGTTTTATTTACATTAACTGTTAATTATATATTATAGGACCTACCTTATCTTTGTACCTAATATGATTATTACGCTTCTACTACTATATAAGAGTAGGTTTACATTACTCTTAACGAGGATTATTATATTAAATAAATTTGTTTAGAAAATCGATTGCATAGATAAGTTTCTATCTGATAAGGATTCAAAGGCAACAAAAGCATAGACGTGTGATCACTACTTCCTCAACATGAATTGAACATATTTATGTCAGATAAAGCTTTCACTGCCTGATGCAGAAGGGATAGCTACGAGGAAGAGGGCCTGTCCTACTTGTAATAATGATGCACATTATGCTTACTTGACATCTAAGTCGGTTCTACAGTTTGAGAACTAAGTAACGTGGGCTGTTATGAGTGTCTTCATGACTTGCGATTGTGATTAAAGATTTAAGGAATTATCATGTAGGTATTATCTATTTCCTTGTTATAATTTTTAAAATAAAATGTTTACATTAACAAAGTTCTTAAGTTTTGTTCAAGCTGAAAATTGCATCTTTTGAATTAGCTAATAATACTATCCCGTTTTTAGCCCTTATTTTATCATATTATAAGTAGATAATGTAGGAAGTACAAATTAACACAGAGGCAGAATGTAATTTTTTCAAATTCATAATTATGTACATAATTATGAATTTGAAAAAATTACATTGGTAGCCTACTTGTCCGGTTTCGAATCCAAAACTCCATGTATGTGTCGCAGGCAAATTTTATAAATCCGCGCCGTTTAGATACTGTCTCGGTATTTTGTAAACGCTCGCAGTCATCGGCGTTATGTAATATACCGGAGGCAGATTGGTTTAGGTTAGTATAAAACTGTTGCTCCCTGCTATAACTACATAGTTCAAACATCTCTAATGACACATTGCTGGTAACATACCCAGCGTTATTATGCCGAGGCAGATTGTAAACGGCGAATTCATACAATTTGCCTACGACATACACGAAACGGCAACCCCCGGTTTCGTATATAAATATATATATATATATAGTATATATATATATATATATATATAATCATAGGATATCCCGACTTGTTATTGTTACTAGCTTGTTCGTTACTTGCTAAATTATCAGAAATATTGTTTAGTTTAAAAAATAAATATTAGGTAAGTCATCAAAGTACAGTTGAAACCCTAAGTTTGTTTTCAGCTGTTAAAAAAAACCATTTTGTTTCATTTGTGATTTAATTTAAGTTTTACAATGAAGTAATCATTGTTAAGAAGTCTCAAACTAATCCTATTTAAAAATACTTAGGTACAGGTCTAGCATAAACAAAAACTAGATTGTAGGTATTCTGTTAAAAGAAATATTTTTCTTCACGCTACAACCGCTGAACAACTACCACGCACATCAGTAGTCCAATTGGTTGCACATTATAATTGGACCATAATCCGTCCGACGTTCAGCGATCTTCACAAAGTTTGCTTCGTAGATTGGAAAGTTACAACACAACTTGGTATAACTATCATGTCCGCACTTAGAAAAAAAAAATTGTGCGCATTGACCTAATTGTGGGTAAAAGATTTTTATTATAAATCAGTAGGTAGTAGGTAGTAGTACATTATGCGACGCCGGCTGTACTACGGATGCTGTAATATACGGAAATGAATCAACACATAATATATTATCGATAAAAGATGAAATAAATCCTATCTAGGAACACCTCGAAGGGTGAAACATTTTTAATAATAAACAAAGACCCGTTGCACACGCAATAGTCTAAAGATAATTGAAACAAAGGTTCATGGTCATGTAATTTGGTATTTTAATTGGTTTATAACCGAGACTGTAGACACAAGAATCATCACATTATGAAATAATTACCTTTACAATGCCAACAAAAGACATAAACACGTGTATTACGAAAAACTAACGTTTGGTAAAGATTGATCACGCGAAAGATTAAAGCTCATTGACGCTTGATGTACATGGGCTGCAAGAAATTTGTTAACTAGCGATGTATCATGTGTTCGATCGTGTGAATCAATAATTACGTGGATGTAAACTGTTGATATTTAGTCACGGTTATCGCCGTAGTATCAGCGCTAAGATCTGTACGTTTGAAGGGATATATAGCCATCACGATAGGGCGACATTGCGGCATCTTCGCAGTGCCGGGGAGTTGTGGGGTGCGTATATAAGACGCGGACGAGGTCGGGGCGCGCCACCAGTTAGCTTTGCACGCTAAACAACGATCATTGTCACCGGTAGCGATTGTTACAAGTTGTGTACAGTGTCGTGCTATTTGTGATCCTACCTACGTGCCTTCAAAGGTGAGTTGCGGCGGCAATCACATACATGCTCAACGTAACATTTGACATAAGGTATTTTCTAAAGAACTCATGCGTTTCAGCAAATTGGCTTAAAAAAAAATAATAACATTCAAAAATAGTGATAATATAAATTAATACAAACGTTTCAAGTTAAGTAAATCTTTAAAGCTAAATTCGTAAAATTATAATTATACGCAATACTTTGAAATGATTAGAAATCATATACTTAGATAAGTATTATTGCTAAATCTTTAAATAACGAAGGTATTTAATGTTATAGTTTAATGTGTACCTAAATAATAAAATTATGTTAATATGTTTAAATATTAACATAATTTTATTAAATTCACACTCGTATCATAATTTATAACTTAGATATTATAATACAACGCTCTAGTTAAATAAATATGCTGCCTGTATGCAAATAAATTCGACTCATCAAGTAAAACAACTAATAAAAATAAAAATTATCTATAAATCGTAATGATCCATATTAAGCAAATACAGAAAGTGATCGTGAAAATTGTAAACCAAAAATTCTAATGATAACGTTAAAAACTTTAATCGTCTTGGCTTAGGTCGATACGAAATTATTGGACCCTAAATTATTGTAAGTTGCGCATTAAAATTGTATTGTTGATAACAGAAAAACGTGTGAATTTAGGTACAAACCTATATTTAAATATGTATTTCAATTTGATTTATTGCGTATCAGAGGTACCACTGGCAACGTAGCAAACCTGCGACTACACAATGTCGTCACCTTTACCATTTCTTCCTACGACAAAGACTGCAGGTCGCTAATTCTGTAACATTTCCCACGGTAAAACCGGGCCATAATGTACACTTACCGTAAAAAATACGAGACAGTTGATAGAGTGACAGCAAAAATTAATTGATACGTATTGAATCAATACCAAAAATCTAAAAACTGCAATTTTCTGTCAGAACTTAATACGGAATCTAGGTAGCTATCATGATATGATTATCATGAAAGCTTCCCAGATTCCGTATTAAGTTATTATTAGTAAATTAAATGAAAAGGTTATCTATACTATTATATAAATAAAGTGAAGAGTTTGTTTGAACGCGCTAATCTCTGAAACTACCAGTCGGATTGAAATACTTTTGCGTATGATAGCCTAGTTCTTGAGGAAGTCTATAGGCTATGTAACATCACGCTACTGGTGAAGGGAGCAGAGCAGTAACCAAAAAAGCAGGTAAAACCGCGCTGCAGGAAGCTAGTTTATGATAAATCGTAATACTTATAGATAAAAAGTTTTTTAGCCCTTTTAGGATTAAGTCACAGATTTTGAAAATAGTAATTAGAAATGTCGCTTTATGTATGAATCTTCGAAATGTGAATTAAGAATTGTATAAGTTACCTACGTACGAAATGACGACCATATTTCGACAACTAAGTAAATTAGTGTTGAATGAACCATGTTTTTAACAACAGCTTATACTACACATATGATGAGGTTTCACAACAAATTAGTTATTGTTTTAGTTGATTAATGTTCTTAACAGAAACCGAGTGTAAGGTCGCATGTGCTGCAAATCTTAATAAAGCTAGACGCATACACAAAGTCCATTGTGGTTCTCAATGGGAACAAACGCCAATTAAACTAAATTTTATAAACATTTTAAATTCGGAAAACTTTAGTATTGCATTATAAAAAGAAGGACAAATTTTATAATCAAATAAAATTATTTTTAGAAAAAAAATGTAAACCGACTTCAAACAACACCTACATGTTCAATCCTTAACTAAAAAGTAGAAAATAATATTTTAATTACTTCATAGCAAAGAACATTAAAGGGGAATCAACGCAATCCTTGATACCTATAATACTTTACTATTTATAGTTTTTAATCAGTTATTTTGGAGTCGGTGCCAGCCAAGAAGGATCTTTAATTCTGTCTTTGCAACCAACTTTTGTAATGCACGGGGCGGTAATTGCACGCGTGGGGATTGCCTGAGTGCACTACCCGAACGCGGTCATACTTGTGAACGCAGACGTCATTGATAGTTGTGTTCAGATATACATAAAAAATTTGAAGCGCACTTATCAGATTCCGTTCGATTTCTTGTATTAAATCTATATTTTTCATTCATATATTAATAGATTAATCAAGAAGATTTTTTTTTGCTAGTAGGTAGGTTATTTTTATGAAGGTCATTATGATCCTTCTTGGCTGGCACCGACTCCAAAATAACTGATTAAAAACTATAAATAGTAAAGTATTATAGGTATCAAGGATTGCGTTGATTCCCCTTTAATGTTCTTTGCTATGAAGTAATTAAAATATTATTTTCTACTTTTTAGTTAAGGATTGAACATGTAGGTGTTGTTTGAAGTCGGTTTACATTTTTTTTCTAAAAATAATTTTATTTTTAAACTTTTAGTGGGAATTAATTGTGTATAAATATATTCAATATGGGTAGATCTACTAAACGTGCTGCGCAAATGAGACAGCGCCGCGCCGTTTGAAAGAAAGTAGAGACGAGAGGTAAGATTGTAAATAGAGATATAAGGTCCTTGTCAACACTTTCTCGATCGCTAAACCCTGAATCCCAGAAACCACAAATCAAAACAAAAAAGTGATGATCTACCAACAATAAAGAATCATCAAAAATCATAATTTAACTGACCGAGCAATCGCTCAGATATACAAAAAATGCATATTATGGTCACTCATCCAGGGCCACTTCGTTTCTAACAAAAAATGAATTTTGAAAATCACTTCGCACTTGTAGCATGGACATGTCAATGTCAGATAATTCGTCGCAAAAGACATCGACGTGTTGCTTTACACGTCTTCACTTCTTGCAAACGTTTTGTTACAAAATATTAAATTGAAGCCAAACTACTAAATCATTCTTTATAAAAAAAACATGGGACCCCATTTCGGAGTATACCCTTTCAAATAAAAGAAGAATTTTCCAAATTGGTTTATAAATGACGGAGTTAAGTTGTAACAAACATACAACCACTGAACCATTTCTTATAATAAAAAAATGGGACCAATTTCAGAGTATACCCTCTCAAATAAAAAAAAAAATTTTCAAATCGGTTCATAAATGACCGAGATATGAGGTAACAAACATACAAAAAAAAAAAAAAAAAAAAACATACGACCCGAATTGATAACCTCCTCCTTTTTGAAGTCGGTTAAAAACTATACGAGTAGAGTGGATGTCAATTACTCTACACACAACATAAAAATTATGACGACCAGCAATCAGTTTTGTTCGTCGATTAATTTACGTCTTTGAAGCGTGTTCGAAATCTTAACGAATGATAAATTGCTACAGATAGAAGATAATTTTCTATTTAAAATTGGTTAAAAAGAAAATGAATCAGCCACTTAGCACAAAAATTGGCGGTCAAAGTACCTATTGGATTTATTTTTCGGCTCCGTATTATCATACCTATTATAATTATTTTTTAGACAAAAACAAAAACCGACTTCAAAACTATCTCGTCATAAAAGACATCAACGCGTTGTTTTACATCCCTTTATTTCTTGTGTACGTTTTTACAAAATATAAAACTAAAACCAAACTACTGAACCAATTTATATAAAATAATATGGAACCAATTTCAGAGTATACCCTTTCAAATAAAAAAAGTATTTTCCAAATTGAACCTCCTCCTTTTTAAAGTCGGTTAACAAACGGTAATATAAATTATTTCCTATCCTTATAGTTTTTGTATACCTCAACAGATAGTTTTTTTTTAAATTAGTGCGGGTATTATAAACACTGTTGAATATAGCTATTTGGTTTTAGGATGCGTTCAATAGTAAATAATAAAAGCGATGTAAAACGATTAGTTCGCACGCGCTATTCGTTACTTTGCTATAGTAAACCTAGAAACAGTGAGAATGACATTTTATTCGCTGCCAACGACAGATCACACACGATAACACGGCATTCTAGCTCATGGGATTTTTTGTTAAGTTAATTGAGAGCAAGGACTGTTAAAATTCAAAGGCGATCAAGTTGAACTATGAGAAAGAATGTTCCAAAAATTATCAGTAAACAAATGACTTCAGTGAGTATTAAGCATTGTTGAGAAATTCGTGACCTTTGTGAGTTATATTAAGATTTTTATATTGTTTCAACTACGATTACAGTCACTCCTCCAATTTTGCCGGCGCGTTTGTAAGGGGTGCCTTTACATACACGATATCTACTGTATATTGATGGCAATACCTTAGCTGCAAAAAGAATATTATTATCTGTTCGCCAATTATTAACAAAACTTAATTTTTAAACCTAGCAGCTTTATAAAAATTTTTAAGCTTGATAAAACCGGATGAGACATGAATGGATGGACAGGAGGCATTCCTACATTGCCGAATTGACCTAGCTAGTGTAACTATGTTTAATGTTATGGTTAGCATGAACTGGAACGAACTGGAGCCGTTGATCGATTAAAGTATTATTCCAATATTAAAGTGATAGAAACACGCGTATTAAAGTCAATTGACTTTTAAATATTAATCAAGAAGCAAACTCTTTTAACGCAACATTGCTCGCAACAAAACAGACGTTAATAAACTAGATAATTTCTTAAGAGACACACCGCCGCATATTTCCTCGGGTTTTCATTAATAAAAACCGCCAAATAAGTGCGCAATCACACGTCCGTATGCGAGATTGCGGAGCGCTACAACACAAAGCAATTCCCTAAAGGAATCGATCACGCGAGGCCAGGCAAATCTCAATTATTGGCAATGGCATACCAGCCTCAATGTTTTATGCAGATTGCAGACAATGTTCCCCATCTGGCATTGTTTGTAATAATTAGCCTTTTATGAATATCTGACTAGGGTAATGTTATTATAATTTGTTCATATTTATTTTATTATAGTAATTATTTTTGCAAGAACGAATAAATTATATTACGATATTATATTTCTCAAAATAAATAAATTTTATTATAATTCTACACTTCAATTTACTTTTTTAAAAATGATATAATCCTAAATACATTATATCACTTTTCTAAGAGACAGACACTTTATTATTATTTTTTTTGTATTTAAACGTATTGTGTTTGTTTCATGTGGTTATTTAAACTCTCAATTGCATGGATATATAAATTGCAATTCCAATTTGTATTGTTAATTTTACTACGCTATGTCAGTACTCCTACACATCTATTCCAAAGATGAGGGTCAGCAACAGGCTCAACTTTTTTTAACTCGTAGGCCTTGTTTAGTTTTGACTCGTTTAAAATTCTTAAACTTTTCTTTGTAGGAGATCCAGTTTCGTTACATTGATTAAAAAAAGCCGACCGGTAGTGTGACGTAGTGATTGAAAATGTAAGGTAAATCACCTTTCACAATCGTAACATTAGTTGGAATTAGTTTTCACGACATATTAATGAGTGCTAAGTATACAGTTACTTAACATTTAATTCTAGGCAGTGTGAGAAAGGCCACATGGAAACGTGCATGATATAAAAAGATAAAACTGAAGGTAATTACAGTAATTGTCACTCCATAGCTGGGCCGATAATGAGGTGATCATTCCACTCGTTTATTGATACCTATTCAATGACCAGTTCTTGCTGCTTTGTAAACGGTCCCATTTAGGGATGGCAAACCGGACTTGTAATGGAAACAATAATAATGTTGCTATACTGTTCAGTTACCAATTCTGTAATTTACTGTAGTTTATCCGTTTTATGGCTTATCTTGCCTACATGGTGAAGGCGCCTGTATTTACGAATAACTAACTGATTTTACATTCTCCGAAATTCATGTTTAGCCAATAAGAAGATCGGCAGCTCTCTATAAGGTGACATAAAATTCGGAAATTTTTGATTTTCTCCATATTAATCGGACTTAGCTTATTCACATTTTACATAAATACGAAAAAAGAAAAACTTTTTGTAAATAGAATGTGAATTGTGCAGATCACCTAACAAAAGTAATACTAATAGTAGCAATAAGGTACGAGACTGCCAGTCATTCCAGTTTATCTTTTAGTTGATTGACTGCAATATATAATAGAGTCGATCAACTATTTTAGTTGATTACATTTTTCAGCGCAGATAAAATTTAACTATACCAACAATCACTACATAGGTATATCGAATGACCGTAACTACTTATTCAGCTTAATAGCTTTTCTGCCTATGAAAGACGCAGTATTTTTTAAATATAGCCAATGTAGAGATATTATTTCGGGTTTTGGTTTGCTTGCCTTGACTTTATTATCACTTTCGTCAAGATTCCGTTCTGCAGACTTGCATATTGTATGCGTATTACTTAAGAAAATTTCGTCTGTTCCATTTGTATAATTTATGTATTATGTATTTAAGTCTATGTATCCAAAGTCAAGTAAGTGTCTTTATATATTTATTATTATTTCAACATATGATATGTATAATGAAATGTGTTATCTAGAGAAGTTGCTCACAAAACAATGACCGAATCACCTTGGTCTTGACGTCTTCTAAGATTTCATTATTTGGCTAACGCTTAGAGCGAGGCTATATTATTCAAGAATAAGCTTTGTTTCTCGTTAATATACTATTAAATTATGTTTACAGACTTCAATTTCAATTCAAACAATTCATCAATTACATTGATTTGATGGTAAAGTAACCTGAATTTCTTATAAGTCTCCAACGAATCCATCTTTCTGTCATGAGGTACATGACGTAAATGAGTATGATTTTGATTAAACAATCTTTGTGGTGCTTTAATTGATAAGTTTTAAAATTAGTTGGCAATGAGTCTGACTAAATGTGTGATATATACATGTGTTTATCTACAAAGATTAAGAGTCAAAATTCTTTACCCACATTAATTTATTAATGACTTATTGTTAAAAGAAGAATCCACGGAAATACTAAATGTATATAAAATTATGAACGTCGTCGTAAAAGAATTATGACTAAAATTATGAGAATTTAATAATACTCTGTACCATTACAGTGTATAAATATAACGGTAATTATAGTATAAGTAGTTCATTATATTGCCAAGTTATTTATGAATTAAGTTATGTAACTATAAATGCAATATGGATGGATTTTCTTTTTTTTATATTAGCCTACCAAAGTGACTCCACTCTGCCTGATGGTAAGCAGTCAGTGGAATCCAGAAGTGGCGGACACCATTCCAAAAGCCAAACTACTGGTATGGTGGCCTCCACTACGGCGGCTTAGTAAGATGCTTTTTCACGCCCCGCTTAAAAGACCAGGATCAAAATTAGATGGGAACACATGCGCTGGCAAAGAGTTCCAGGCTTTAATTGAGCGTCAAAAGTATGAAGTGCTGAACCGTTTGGTTCGAGACCCTTTAGATTCCACTGTGAAAGGGTGGCACTTTAGTCTCGCACATGTCGTTCTGGATAAAAAGGGAGAGGGTGGGATTAATTCAAAGAGCTCTTCAGAACACTCTCCATGGTAAGGGGATTGAAGACGGCCATTAAAGCGATGTCTCTTCGCAGCTGTAAAGGCTCAAGGGTCTTAGTAGCCTCCGGGCTTCCGATGATACGGACTGCTCGCCGCTGCAACCTATCGAGTGCATCCAGTAAGTACTGTGCGGAGCCATCCCAAAGATGAGAGCAGTACTCCACGCAGGAACGAACCTGTGTCTTATAAAGAAGACAGAGCTGCTCGGGCGTGAAGTACCGCCTCACCCTGTTCAGGACACCGAGTTTACAGGAGGCGGTTTTAATGACGCACTCGATGTAGTTCTTAGAGTTGAGATCTCGGCTGATGTCCATACCCAGGATACTTAGGCTATCCTGTAGTGGTAACGCAGTGCTCTGAAGAGAGGGAAGGGGAAGGAACGGAGATTTTTTTGCAGAGAACGCGCACACCTGTGTTTTCTTGGCATTGAACTCGACCAAATTCTCACTACCCCATTTAGAAATGCGGTATAATACTTGCTCGAGCTCAGCGACAAGTTCTAGGCGTTTTGCCTCGATGTCAGTCTGTTTAGCCGCAGGTTGTCCGAGATATCGCCCATGCACTGTACTATCATCTGCATAGCAATGAATGTTGCCAAGGGACAACATGTCATTGACATGCAGAAGACACAGTGTGGGCGACAGGACGGACCCCTGAGGCATCCCAGCGTTGACCTGCAAATAATTGGAGGCCGATCCGTCACAAGGGACTCTGATGCGGCGCGAATGCGGCAATCCAGTTGCACAGCTGGAGTGGCAGACCATATGCTGGAAGCTTGGACAGAAGCGAACGGTGCCAGACTCTATCGAAGGCTTTGGTTATGACAAGGCTGATGGTCAAGGACTCTCCATGCCTGTCCATAGCTTCACCCCATTGGTGCGTGATATACGCTAGATCACCCGTAGACCGTTTTGACCTGAAGCCATATTGTCGGTCACTAATTAACGAGTGACCCTCTAGGTAGCGGACTAGTTGGGAGTTTATTATCCGCTCAAGCACCTTGCAGAGAACTGAGGTGACAGCTATGGGTCAATAGTTGCCTGGCTCGGACCTATCCCCTTTTTTGGGAATCGGTTGAACATTCGCCTCTCTCCAAGCCGCCGGCACAATTCCCGAGGAATAAGATAGGCGGTATAGGCGCGTCAATGCAGGAGACAACTCCGCTGCGCATTTCTTGAGAACCACCGCAGGAATACCATCCGGTCCGCTGGCTTTCCGAACATCGAGCGACCTTAGTTCCGCACGGACATCACGATGCCTAATACGGATATTAGGCATAACGGAGTCGCAGCCAGATATAGTCGGCGGGTGCAAGCCACGATCGTCGATTCGGGAGATAGCCGCAAAGAGTTCTACAAGCAAGTTTGCTTTCTCTTGCGGCTCGTGAGCCAGCGATCCATCAGGACATTTCAAGGGGGGCAGCGAAGGCTTGCAGAAGTTGGATTGCACGGCCTTGGCTAGTCGCCAGTAGAGTTCTTGCCCAATCCGTGCAATGCGCTGGGCATCCGCTCTGATGTAAGCCATCTTGCATTCCCTAGTGGCTTTGTTGTACGTTGCTTTTAGGCGATCCAAGCTACGGTCGCGCCGTGCTCGGGCCCTGGTCCAAGCGTGGTACGCCGATTCTTATTGTTTAACAGTATCGGCGCACTCACGGTTGAACCACGGACGCGTTTTGCCGGCACTGGTGAAATCTGAGGATGGAATGTAATATTCCATACCTAACAAGATCACCAGCAACAGCAGTAGCACTTTGCGACGGATCCCTGTCTTTCAAGCAGCGTAATGCCCATGGGACGGAAGCAAAGTAATCCCGCATACCGTCCCAGTCTGCTGACGAGTAGTGCCATAGTCGTCGCTTTACCTCCGCACGTCGTGGGGGAGCAACAAGAGGCACTGAGGCGCAGACCAAACAGTGGTCGGAATCACCCAGTGGGGCGTGGACCGAAACACTGTATTGGTCTGGGTGACTCGTCAGCAGTAGGTCTAGCAAAGAGGGCGCTTCACCTGGAATATCTGGTATCCTGGTGGGATGGATTACCAGTTGCGTCAGGTCATGCGTGAGAGCAAATGCATGGGCGGCTCGTTCCGCATGGTATGTTCTGAGAGAACCCAACCAGGTCTCGTGGTGGGCGCTAAAGTCTCCCAGAAACACCAGTTCCGCGTTCGGAAACCGCTCCTGCGCTAAGTCTGCCGCCTAACTCAAATAGTCAAAGAGTCGAGTTGTCTCCAAATCTCCGGAGTGGGAACGGTAAAGGCACGCGTAGACCCGGCTCAAAGAACCAAGATCAACGTGAAGCCAAAGGATGGGGTAGGATGGGTCCTCTAGGCAGCGCAGACGGCGAACGCAAACATTCGCCCTGACGAATGCGTATACTCCGGCCTTAGCGCGAAAGCGCTCCTCGAGCACATAGCCGGGGTAGTGCAGGTATGCCATATCGTCAGGGCGGCGTATTTGTGTCTCCGTTAGAAAAAGCAAAGCCGGCCATGCCGTCTCGAGGTGTTGGTGGACGGCGTTGAGGTTTGAATGGAGTCCACGGATGTTAGTGATTCCACCTCAAATAGCGGGTTGGTGGGGGAGGAAGATGCCGCTGTTTGACCTACTGCGTTTTTGCGTGCTGCCATGTTAGAGGGTGAAGGGAGGGGCGTGGCAAAGATGACTGCCCTCGCAGCAAGGCTAGACAAGGTGCCGAGTATTGCTTCGTTATTTAACTGTGTGGCATGGTGGTAGCCAATCCGCCGGACGGAAGGGCCCTCGTACCCTCTCGGAGATGGTCGCCGGGTCCCACCGTCCGGTCACCAACCGGCACGACGAACCACTCCGAGATTAAGCGCGACCTGGTGGGGCAGCCTCCTAGCTTGGTTAGGCATAGTTGGGCCCCTGTACTATGCCGCGGGCGGCCAGCGGCACCACCGTTTCTACGGGTCTCCCTGGCCGGCGGGTCGACCCACACCACCCACACAATGACACCGCGGATACTCAGCTGGTCCCACACATGCTGCGAGGATTGCCATCTTTGCATCAGTTGGGCCTCCGGCACTCTCACTCAACGAGCGAAACGCAATAGTACGAATAATTGATACAAATGATACGTCATCTTCCTTTAGGACACTTACCCAATGTCCATTTTTTCAAGCCCTATTCGTTTGGTAAATTAATTTTAAATTAATTAAATATAATTTTACCTTTCAAAGATATATTCAATGTTGACGCCATTAGCCAGATAATGTTTGGGTTTAATCTGAATGTTACAGACTTTTCTTAACATCACCTCTTACTATTTAACTGGTTTCAATCTCGAGTTTTTAGTATTTATTTATTGAAAAGTATTTACAATATCATTACAGATAAAAAGCCCAATAAGATATTATAAAAACTTAAAATTAAAAACAATAAAACTAATTACTTAATAAATATGCCTACTTTATCCAATACTATACATTTTTGTGCAACAGCCTTGAATCTTGACAGAGTACGTAGAAAAATATCAATTTCTGTAGAAATAGGTAATATTAATAAGATACGACTTATTAATATTACCTATTTCTATTTCTAGTGCACGACAATAAAGTAAATTTGCAAATTAAGAGTATCTGTCTCTCCATATAACCGATGTCAAAAGCAATATGTCCCACAAATTATGCCTTTTAATTTAAAGATATCAAGTTGCTATGAGAACAAGATTAAATCTCTTTTTAAAAACATTTTGAATGTATTAATACTGAATAACGATGAGGATACAGTAATATTTATTTGATTTTATTATGTTGTGGTTGCGAGTCATTTCACGAGATTTCTGCTAAATTAGATAGGTTTATTCGCGATAACACTAACATTCTGCAATAACGAAATGGTCCCTTTTTGTTACTAAAGAACATACTTACTTAGATTAATACTGTTATAAATGTTTAGAACGTCATATTTTTTAAAGTAAATGTTGTTGTTGTAAGTAGATATTTTTTTTTTATATTTTCTTATTTACTTCCTAAATAAGAAAATATAAAAAAAAATATCTATGAACTAATAAATTGAAGTGAAAATCTGTAGATTTATAGAACGGTAGCTCTGTTCTGTATCTCTGGATGTAACTGTTTTATTTTACTAATTTCTGTAGTATTGAAATGAAATGCCTATTTTTATTACCTTCATAATAACAAACAAAACAACAACGGTATTAACAAATTAAAGCAAAACGTGTAGAAGTAATATAGTCAAATAACCTAAGTACTCTAAAATTTCTCTTATTTATAAAAGCATTAAAAGAATACATCTTAAAAAAGACAGATTTTATATCATAAAAATCCAATTTGATCATTTTTTCGTTGTATTTCTATTTCAAATGGTATCCGAATAACCTATAACAGAAAGGTCATTTTAATGTGAATTACAGTTATTTTATTTAAATGTTTTAGGGTAGATAATCTCCAAGCCTATAAATCTGATTAGCTAGCATAACAAATCTCATTTAAATATATTAAGTTTTATGATATGATATCATTCGCATAAAAACAAACAGAAAAGAATGTACCTATATACATAAAAAAATCACGGTATAAATGCAAATATTTATAAATTTAATTTATTAATATATACCTTCCAGGACAGGAGACTAAAATATTTTTCTCTTTTTATTAGATGTCGTCAACAAAGTGGATCGTGTGTGCACTTGTCATCGTGTGTGTGAGCGTAAGGCAAACATCTGCTGCGCCCGCACCACAAGAACAGGAACAACAATACCCACCAATGCCAGTAAGTTTAAGTGATTAAAATTTTTAGATTTTTCTGGGATGGCGATCAAGGTTACGGTTCACCTGAAGGTAAATAGCACCCAACGCTCATAGAATTTACAATTATGACATGAAATCAGTCATGCCGTCGGCAGTCCTCTCTATTAGTGCACTCGGCCCTTATTTGAAGAGGGACATAATTATGTAATATATGTGTGATTAGCTATATGACAAATACTGACACAAATAGTTGTATTGTGTGAGGACTGTAAGGTCGTATTTGTAAATGGTTATTTAATTTGATTATTTATTACTTACGCGATATTTTAATAACCATCGTTTAACAAGTTTCTCGTTATTTCTGTTCAAATCAGTCGTAAAGCCGTAAATAATAATTGATTACGTATATCATTTAATGATTTTAGTATACATTAATTTTAAAACAATACTTATTAACTTGAATTAAGACAAAATCGTATAATATAACAGCCAATATATATAAAAGTGCATTATGTGAATGATTACGTTTATAATGAATACCTATTAAAGTCATGGCAGTGCTAATCACGAAGATGACACCTTAACGAAACATCCATCATACATTCTTTCGATATTTGTCCTGCTTTATATAGATTTAAATATGTGCCCTGTCAGACAATGTTAGCAGATGCAACCTTTCATTGTGCCTTAACTGTTGTAGATATTACAAGAATGTTATGAAAGGAATGTATCTGTTCTCGTAATAAAATTATTATAAGTTGACAATGAAAACTCATGTTTAATGCCTTGCATTTTCTTCAATGTAAGGTTAAGTACTAACCATTCTAAATAAGTAGGTGAGTGGTTATTTTTTTAAATGTAGTAGATACAGTCGTATGCCGATCAATGACTGATTTCCGACAGTAAAACAATTAAGTTGCTACTAGTAATGTCAATCAATATAAAAATTAGTTTTAATTTTTTGTGAAAGTACATCTATCATGTAAAAATACGACAGTCGTAATAATTTTTATCAATGATAATGAAAATTATACTCACCTTTATTTATACAGAGAAAATGAGCATCTGTAAAAAGTTGTAAATAGCTTTCAGGTTTTAAAAAGTTAATTAATGCTTACCCAGATATTTGACAATCACTTTTTAATTTATAAAATTAATGTCTTGAAAGATACATTAGACATTAATAAAATCTACATCCACAAAGACACATTGACGCACAATTATAAGAGGTATTAAATCTAAATTATTATAATACCTACAAGGTAGTCGTTTTTACATCGAAAAGTTGTCTACCTTAACATATAAGCAAGACTGCGTGGATGCTCGTCGGCAATAATTTAAACAAAACGTGATTACCTTTGACCTACGGCATTAAGACTATGGCAACTTTAACTCGATACATGTAAAATTACGACATATTCAAGCTAACAATAAAAAACAAGTAACTAAATGTTTCATCGATACCTACACTCTTGAATAAGTTTTACAAGTATATTGAAAAATTATGCATAATTGCTTACAATTTTAATTAATTGAAGAATAAGTTACAGTGGTTTTTTGACTTTAATTAACTATTGCTTAGATTCCCTGTTAAAATAATAGCCATGCCGAATAGAAAAAATAGACACAAAGCGGCACAACAATAAAAACATGGGTAGGCCATACAAATTAAAAGGTCACAATAAGATGAAATTGAAATTAACTTTTAGGTTTAATTGCTACATATGTAGAGCAACAGTACATGGGTTGTGTGAGCATTATGTATTGACAAAAATGACTGTTTTCCTGTACAGTTTAACATTATGATGCCCTTATTATGTACTATATTATATTATATATTATGTCTTAATTTTCCAACTTTCTCTGGGCTTTCAAATGAATTTAATTTCATACGATGTAGATTCTTTGCTTGCTACCTGTTTACGTAGTCTAAAAACCAAAGCACGTTACTGCAATAATAATTATTCTGTAATATTTCTTGATAATAAGTAGCAGTATTTAGTGCTCCCAAGGAAAACACTGTGCCTACTAACATACCTAGAGATGTTATGTTAACAATCTGTGTAGAGCGGTAAAAATCCGGCTTTTATTACATGGTACAAGTAGTTGTGAGGCTGAATAAGCCACGACTAGGTAACTATACTTCTAAAGTATGTACGAGGCGCTTTAAACATCACCTGGCACCATAAAAGAGATATAAATTATTCAATCTTTCTGTAAAGAGTAAATATACGACCAGTAGTTACAATCACATCATTAACGAGTTTTCCTCAAAGATGCTTTATTTACAATTGATAATATCATGTCAACGCAAATTGATGTCACAGTGAATCCGGTTGTCTCTTTATCACGCATCACGATTGCGAAGCTATAACTCTTATAGAACAATGCCAGTCAAAAGTTCATTTAATAAGGCCATTATTGCTATAATGTATCTTCATTCTAATAAACGGTGAATAATGAGGGAAACAATGCTGTTGAATGGCGATTTGTACTAAATAATTGATTTTGATCATGCATATTGAATGAAACTTGTAAGCAATTATAAATTAATATTTGAATAGTGAAAATAGTAATTATTATGTACATGTTGTGGTTTATGTTCAGTAGTGGGCATTTTTCGTCATCAAAATCATCATAATTTTATGAGGATGATGACGTGATAATTTATTAATTAAAACGAAATTATGTTCTTGATTGTTGTATTAAATATAGTATATTTTCAGTTTTATTTAAAATCTACTCCGTAAACCAAGTAAAAATTAAGTTCAAGGAATAATTTTATATAAAACCTAAACCTAATGCTCTTTTAATGTAATTCGTACCCCAAGGTTAAATATACATGCCCAAGTGTAGTGCCGATCCACTCAAGTAAGACTGAATGTAAGAAATTAAATTATCTGATACCCGATAGGAGTGTGGTGTCAAGAAGGACAATTTTATTATATTTTTTATTTGAAACAAGAAGTATCTAGAATTCACAGAGTGCTTTTTTGTTAGTTAGATTTGATTAGAATATATTTTTTATTCAGCCTAAATTGGCGTAACGATTTGGATTCTCAAGCATTCAACGGCATAGTAATAATGTCAAGATCATAATAATGATTATATTTTTTCTTTGAGAAAATCTGCTGAAGCAGTCAAATATTCAAATTCAAAGATGTAGAGATAAAATACTGAGATCAGTTCTATCTCGTGGAGCATAACAACACTGTAATTGAGCTGTTCGTTCTGATATCTCTATTGTGTAATCGCAGCTATTTTACTATAAACATGTCATTAAAATACCCACATATCTGATGTTGCATACCGCATACATTCACAGATACTTTATTTTAATGTCCGCAGGTATATTGACCGCTACAACTTGGGACATAAATTTTAACAACTCAACAAATTCGGAATTAAATTTTGTGGACTGCAAATATCTAAAATTAAATTTGATACCTACGTGTACAATGTTGATACACCCACAGTCAGAACAAAGATTTATGGAACACCTTTTTTTCTTATGTGGGGATAAAATGTAACTAACGCTGCATCAGTAATAAAAATGATAAGGAAATGTAACAATACAAACGAAATAATCTGTTTCATAAGGCAAGTTATAAATACTTTATATAAATAATTTTATGTAAGTAAACGAAATAAATGGTAAATAAATATAACATTATTTAGTCATCATCATCATCATATCAGCCAAAAGACTGCTGGACAAAGACCTCTCCTGATTTTCGCCACCTTGACGGGTTGTGAACCGCCCTCATCCATCGATTGCCCGCCTTAATTACCTTTAAAAGGCATATTTAGAGTAAAAAAAATGTAATACTCAAAATTTTTGCATTGCATTGCATTTTTTTTAAAAAAAGAGTGTGTGTACCTACTCATGTACGCACGTAAGAAGTTATACTTCCTTAGCGTAACAATCCAAAAATGCCAAATAATAACACAACGCATACATACATAACAGTTAACTTCAGATCTATAAATGCACTTAAAATAGTATATTAAAACCACTTTTACCACTAATTTTTCAAAATAAATATTTTTACTGATAAATGATCAATAAAAAATATCTATCACCGTCATAAATATAATTCAATTGATATAAACGCCAATATATTTTTTATTTATTCACACTGATTATTTGTACTGATACGACACACAAAAGTTCGCAACTAACTTCAGGGTGTTGCTTTTTTCTGTCGGTGTCCGCGCGCATCGTAAAAATTCACTCTCATCATTTTTCCCAATCGCGCCAAAAGAAGTATAACTTCAATAAGCTATAACTAAGTTGTTATTAACACATTATGAGTACTTAAGTATGTACTTTTGGCTCTACATTACAATAGTAAGTAGGTACTAGGTATTATCTATTCTGCGCTTATACCATCGATACAGTATTGTTCGTCTGCAGTGAAATAGGTATACCGCACCACGTCCGTACACTATCAGCTGCATCTCGCGAACATTATGTTAACCATGTGAACATTACAACGCAAACCCGGCTAATTGGACACAATTGCGTTTAACCGCCTTTGTGAGCGTTATACCGCTTATCTCGATTAATTGCAAACGCTACACAATAAAAACTAATTGAGTCACGTGGTCTTAAACGTAGCCAAAAATATTTTTTATTCTCATAGTATAGTAGGTACTTACTTATATATTAAAATCCTAATTGTCACTACTATAGTTATTATTTCATACTTTTGCATAAGAATGATACTTGTGAAACGATATATACCATGTCGCACGCGGGTTACTAATAAAAAAATCAAATAATCAACAAACAATTACGGATCATGGGTTTTAATAGCTATTATCAGCTATCAGCATAGTTGTTTGCGACCTTCTTGTCTATGTATGTATATACAATCGATATAAAAAATGTAAAGAATCAGCTCTAGTCCTAAGAAGGCATACGATACGTCTCAAACTGAGAATGATAAATTAAAATTTTTCATCATCTTATCAGCCCAAAAGACGTCCTCTGCTGGACATAGGCCATTCAGATTCATATTTCACTTATATTCAAGTATCATTTTATGCCATTCTCATATCTAATAAATCTAGATAAAAATGTATGCGTATCTATCGGTTGGTTTCCACCATTCTATGCCATGGATACCAACAAGGACAAATAAGTTCCAAGAATACATACTACGTTAATTCAAAAGTAGCTCACTAAATATATACAGCGTTAGAGGATCATCAATTTAGATTTAGTATACTACCGGTAAGCTGAGCCACATGTTGCTAACTCCAAATCTTCTAATACTTATATAACTTTACATACTTGTGTAAAGGAAGTCACAGATGGGAGCATCATTACAAAATATACGGCTTAAAAATATCTAATAATATGCATGATAAATATTCAAATTATATTCTCATGGGTAATATTTAAACGTATGACTAACATTGCGCAATTACGTATAAATTATTGTTTGGCATTATTGTGAAGGAGATGTCGTAATACAATGTATAGAATCCTTCATATCACACACCATCACAATTAAATGGTAGAGGTTTACTGTGTTTATTTATTATCCAATTTGAATATATTTTATAACTTACCTCATTTCTTGCACTCAACTCAAATGTTAGTAATTGTGCATTTATTTACTGCGAGTACAGTTTTGTATATATTACTGAAACTTCTACTGCTTTGTAGGTTATAGTAACCCAACTTCTTTTATATTATTTCCATTGTTACTTTTCAAGTTAGTAGGGTTTTCTTATTTGTCCTATTTCTTGCATAGGAATTAATATAAAAATATTTTTTGATAAACATTCCTTCTTTAAATCAGAATGTCAAAACTCAGAATCAAGTCATTAATATTAATACTTAAGTATTATATTTTTTTACATATATCTTATCGTGAACAACAAGTACAGCTACTAGTTACTTATTATAATAAGTTTACTTCAAACATAATATATACTCTTTGGTTACGTAGAAGTAATACAACAAATTAAAATTGTGTGGTCGTCGCTATTTAGAGCAAAAGACATAAACGCGTTATTTAATTTAGGTTGAAAATATACCTACTTTGTTAATTAATACAAAATTCCATTCGTCTTACACGCCTTTATTAACCTTTCTTTTTAAACTTATTATAGTTCCAAGTTTGCATATACAAACCTAAGAAGGATGTGATAATTACCACATGGTGATTATGACATGACCAGGTGGCAGAATAGCAAGCGGTTCAGATGTTAAGCGATAATCGCTGCTCATTGACCTTTAGTGCGATATCAGTGTGTTTTAAATAACGGTTATTCATTCTCAGAATGACGAAAGCCGAAGAATTCTTAACTATACTGATTTATCATTTTGTACAAATTGTTTTGTTCTTTAGCTACAAACCGTCTTGCATTCTCAAACAATCACTTCACTAAAATCTACTGATTCTCGTTTTGTTTTACAGTACGAGTACAAATACGACGTTGAAGATCAAGAAAAGGCTCTCTACTTCGGTGCTAACGAGTCAAGCGACGCTCAAGGCAAAGTTATCGGAGGATACCGAGTGCTACTGCCTGATGGACGTCTTATGACTGTAGAGTACACCGTCGAAGGAGAGAGTGGATTTGTTCCCAAGATCAGCTTTGAAGACAACGCTAATCCTTTTGGCAAAGGCAAAAAGTAAAGTAATTTCTACAAGACTGCTTTTGCCTTTGTAATTGAAATGCTAACTGCGTGCTGATTTCTGAATTCCATGCCAATTATCAATTTTATTTAAATAGGTTACCTACTCTAGTTTGAAACTTAAGTCAAAAACTAGGCGTTTTTTTTAATAATTGGTTTATTGGATGGAATTCAAAAAATCAAGGTAAATGTCCAAGAAAATTACTTTCGTTTTCTTTTTTTTTTATCTTGAATAAATATTAATGGTTAAATTATTGCGACAAGCAAACAATGTTAAAATTCGTTTTAGATCAATGAAAACGAAAGTTTTTTTCTTAACTATTCCATCCAATAAATCGAACCTTTATACATAGTATCATAATTACTCAAACTAATTAGTTTTTGTATTATAATAATCTAGATTTAGTGAAACTCATTCGCATAAGATGTACAGTCAGCGATCTCTAAAAGTGGTGTACGCAAATATCGAGTTACCGATACTGTGATCAACGGTTAAAATATAGGCCAAGCCATTAAACATAAATAAAATGTAATCTAGATTATAATTGTATTGTATGTATCGATCGATTAGCTATTAATTTGATGTAAAGTATAATAATAAATAATTTTGATAAATACTTTTATATCGAAATATACAATGGTGTTTTATTACCTACAACATCATTTCTTAACCACAACAAACTTTTATTACGACCCACGACACGTTTTTCAACACGTATCACGTATCGAAAAATAAAATTCGTAAGTAATGTTTTAACTTGAAACGTTCTCTGCTTATTTACATTTAAAGAAATTCATTAAGCATTATTTGACCTTCAATGTCATGATTACAAGAATATGAATTGTGAATTACACTGAACTTGAGCCTCGAAAAACCAAAAAAGGGAATATTTTCAAGAGACATAATGACAATAGCAAGCAGACAATGGGATTTATGTAGGTAATAGTTATGTAGATCTATTAATAGTTATGTAGCTCTAGATGCTCTATGTCAAAAGAAGTTAGAGAGATTTAAAAGTTAGACGCCTTTTGAGAGATCCGGATCGAATAAATACCCACCCACACGCAAAATACATACGAGTAAGTTCATACTAAAGTTAGGACGATAATATGCCAGCAGTTCTCATATCTTTCAGCATCATCTGAGAACAGATTTAATACATCTCAACATATTGTGTGCGTTCGATTGTGGGTGATCGATTGAGGGACCACCTTCTGCATGCTAGTTCTTTTTATACAGTGTTCCGGCAAAGCTGATATTTAATAAATTAGTTTAACAAATCTTTTACTAAGAGTAGTCATTAATAGCAATTGTAAATTTTAACAAGGTTTTGAGATATGGATGGCTGTCAGCCATGATTGAGGGACCCTCTTTGACCGCTTGTAATTTTTAAGTGCCTACTTTTGCAAATGAAAGACTGAATTTACAATCGTTTGAGAACTTTTACTAAAGGCTGACGCATTTAAAAGCTTAAAATTCAGATGTGGTCCTTCAATGGGAACGCACACAATATATTACCAAAGACGGAAAACAGTAATAAGGAAGTAAACAGTTTATATATAATTATATCACAAGAATTGATGTATCACTAGTTATTATTATGTTACCAAACGCATCATAATTCGAGTTGTTGACGTTTTTAGCGTTAAGGTATGCAATTTAACATAACATACAAGTTAGCAGAATAACAGTTTTTTAATAAGGATGCGGCAGTGATGTTTAAAGTATAATGGTGGAAATAATTAAGTAATTAGGCTGGTTACTGAAACGAGATATGAAGATGAAGATTATTTGTCAATCATTGCAAGGTCATTGTTGTGTATGATTGACAAAAAGAGATTATTTGTACTTGAGTTTTAAAAGAAAGTATTTCGACGAGAAAAGACATACTTCTTTTATGTTAATACTACTTAATTACGCAGAGCTTTGTCCAGTACTTGTCGTCATTCGCCTAAAGTGAGGATGAGGATGATGAGCGAACTGAGTACGGTTGTTTGTATAATAATTACTAGGTTCTTAGATTAACCCTTTCATGGACACTACTGTAGACGTAATAAATGTTTTATTGTTATGTACGTATTGTCCCGGAAAGTGTTATTATCAAACCCAATAAAAATGTCAAGTGCCAGAAGTGTTTAATTTTGCAAAGCTGTCTTTAGATTGTGCCTATTAACTCAACAAAACACGCCAACAGAATACATTTTGCGTTGCTATGTTGAGTCTTGATAAGTGGTTCTCTATATACTTCTACTGGTCTGGATGACTTGAAACAACTTATAATGATAAATAAAAGAGAATGGTTAAAAATAATGTACCTATTGATATAGTATTCCTTGTAACTTATATAGTATTAAAATAGACTGACCTTGTCAGCTAGTCGGGTCATAATGACCGCGGTTGCTTCAGTGTCAAACTGCGGTCTACCCGCACGCCCCACCATCTGTAGTACTGTACTTATACTGTACTCCTATTTAAAAAAAAACACAACCGTAAATTGTACAAACTTAATTATTTAAAAATTATAATAAAACTTACTACATATTTTTCTAGAATTATTTTGTGATAATAAAAATTAACATGAATAAATACAAAAATTAATACCTATCTACTACAGGCGGTACAATTATTAACATAAATTATTTGATAAAAATTTGATATTAATAATCAAAATTAAAAATATAATAGTAATGAATTCATTTAAAATTACATCATTTCGATATTAAAATAAAAATGTCTGTAGTTATTTATAATAATAGTATGTAAATTACGCACGCACAATGTGCGTTTTGACGCGGTTTGCAAAACAGCCCTCTAGTTATGCTTTATATTTTATGTTCAAGATCAATTTATTTAGACAAAAAACTTAATAAAAAAATTAAGAAAAAATTTCACCTGATAGGCTCCATTAAAATACTGTTGAGTATTTTTTATAATCACTAGATGAGCTGGCAAATTGACACCCATAGCTAAAAACGCATAAAATTATTAGACTGATAGAAAGAATTATATTCCGTAGCTTAACAGCGCTTAAAATACTAAAACTGCATCGGCCGTATTGCCACCGTTAAATCAAAAAGTCTTGTGCCCTATGATGTAAACTCAATCTGTTCATACAGTTAGAACAATGTAAGAACAAAGAAGAAGTGATATAAAAACATTTTTGTTCCATTGTTGATTGACGATAAACATCTAAGTATAGCAACATCTATAAATAATGCTTACTTACAACTTCCTAAAGATTGTTTACATAACGAAGCACTTACCTAAAGTAGTAGTAGTAATCAATATGGGTAAGTCTCTATTCCTAAAAGCGAGTTCGATCATGTGCCTCTCTTCGAACAGCAGTCCTGCATGATGACATCCAACTCCACACAACACCAATTGCTGCGACGGATATAGATACGTAAACACGAGGTCGTGTGTTTAAAACCGCGCAAATACCAAAGTGAATTTTCCCATCCATTATGTACTTTCTAAGTTTACCTCGGAAATCACTGACTAACGGTGAAGGAAAACACCGTGAGGAAACCTGGATTTATAAGAAAAAGTCTGAAATCGCCAATACGCACTGAGCAAGCGTGGCGATACTCGATTGGTCATCACTTCTCTAAGAGAAGAGGCCTTTCCGCAGGCCTTTGCAGTAGGGGCTAGTAGGGGGTAATAATGGGCTGGTATTATGATAACACATAGATTACTCCAAAATGTAATTTGGAAAAATATTTTAAGTTTAAATTAAACAGCAATAATGGGTGGAGAAGTTCTCCAGAAAACAAAACTGGAATCATTACTTAAAAATCAAAAGAGTAAAAATTAAAGTAAAGCCGTAGTCAATTTACCTGCAATGTCTTGGTCTTAATTGACGAGGCTAGTGCTGTTAATTTTGCTCTTTGTTCCTCACTAAAGTTGATTGTGAGCTCCCGGGATAAAGTTTGTGCTGTCAATAATACGCTTTTACGTGTGTTGCAGAATATCTATTGGGAAAGAAAATTAACAAGAGAATATGCAAGAAAAATTAAATAAAAATTGTAATGAATTCTACTAATAAAAGCATAAATTAGGTATGGAAATCGCAATAGATACATTTCTCGTCTTTCTAGGTGTGACGGGATAACAGTTCAAAATCAAGTTTCACTAGTAATTTTTACATCAATGTCTGTTTTATTTAAATAAACACATAAATACGAAAAGTAGGTAATATTCAAATTTTGCTATTGATACTGGCCAAGTGGCCACGTTGTGCTTAGCAACGATGTGAGTACATACTCATCATACGTTAAATTGGGGGAAGGACACCATCACCGGATATTCAAAATGTTATATAAAAAGGATGTAATTCAACCATATTTTTATGAATAAGTAATTTAACCTTGCTTTATGCAAAATATTTTTAAGTACCCAATCATATAAATATGACAAAGTAAGTAAATTGAAGAAGTAGAAGGAAACAAACAAACAAACAAATAGTCTTGAAGCCGAGTATCCGATGAAGCCCTGTTTCAATTTCTGGTTCCAAATTAATCATATTTTTAGCATTTTAAATAATTAATTATTATAAATTACAAAACATTAATAATAAAAAACCGACACAGTTTTGAAATAATTATAATTTTTCGAATTTCCTTTTCATTTAGACTCCAATACTCTTTGGAAAATAAAGAGAACATGCGGAGGCTGATTTATAGCTGAACGATGAATGACGGACGTAACGAGTTCACTAATATTTCAGACTAAAATGTTACTCATAGCTCAAATTTATCAAACTTATATTACTTACTGCGGATAATAAACAAGACAATCTTACCAAAGTTGGTTTGCCGCAATGATATTTTTGTATGATAGGCCACAACTTGTAATTGAGAAAGATGTCAAACTTGAAAATATTTGAGGCATCTGAACAAGGATACCCTTCTACGAGTCGTTTTATCTTCACTGGACGACTTTCGTCTCCGAATCTACAAATGAAGGAATTGAGTTTTGTAGAAGAGAACAACAGAACGTAAGGCTATAATGTAAAGTTATTATTATATTATTTAGTCATTCAGTCGATGGAGCTTATGAAAATATCGTCACAAATACAACCACCTCGAAAAATAAAGTCTTGCTAGTACAGTGTTCGTTCTAGTAGCGTTCGTAAAAAGTTTTGACAAGAGTGATAGAGATTTCGATATTATTTCTTTAAATAAGATATTTGATTTTTCTGCAGACGACTCCAAAGAAATATGCTGTTGTTATCTAATATTTGATAATTTTGGCACTTACTTGTGAAACACAGCAGGTTTGTTAGTAGTCCCCAACCAGTTGGCAACGTCTTCTGGGTTGCTGACCGTAGCTGATACAGCTACGAACCGAATGCTCGGAGCTGTTTTATGAGTTAACTCACTGCCGTGAAGTTGGTGCTGAAGTACTTCTATGCGATGGACGGACTGAGCTGAACTCTAAATGTCGTATAAAAATTTTGATAGCTATACTAGGTAAAAGTAGAAAATAAAGTATAACAAAGTTCAAAATTAGCAGATCCACAATAACTTACTTCAATAGTCTTCATTCTGCTGACCACGGCTTCAAGTACGGGACCTCTGGCTTCATCATTGAGTATATGAACCTCATCGATCAAGAACAATTTGATGACCTCCACCAAACTTCTATGATCACGCCATCGTCGCGTCAACATATCCCATTTTTCTGGGGTTGTTATTATTATGCTTTTGGAAGAAAGATTAAGGAATTAGAAGAATATATATTAAATAGTTGGAGTAGGAATACGATATTCAAAGTTACTTTTACTGTAGTTATACATAGATGAGACAAACGATAGATGCCATGATAAAGAAATTCCTGACGGAGATTTTACATTCGCACTGGTTCCACATTTTCGTACAACGGTCAACATCATCGTAGGAAATTTAAGATTGTGAATTGTTGATGACATTTATCGGTGATTACTTAGGTATATGTATACCTACATATACCTAAGTAATCACCGATAAATGTCAACACAGAGATCTTACTTGTATGGTTTAAGCTGAGTAAAATCAACATCAGTGTCACCAGTCGCTTCTATACACATCAAGCCCAGTTTGGTGAATTTCGGGTACCATTCAGTTAATCGTTCTGTGCATAATGCTTTTACAGGCGCCACTGCGAATGAAATCATATTGTTATTTTTTCATGTATCTCGATAATGAAAGGCTTAATTATTTTACGAAATGACAATCACAATATTAGTTCTAAAAAAATATTATCGAAGCATCATGTAAGTCGGCTGTTTAGCAGTGAATTTACTTCTATACCTACGCTTTATCAGACCAGCTATGCGACATGAAAAAGACCTAACGCTGAAATTAGGATTTCTTCAATAACTGGCAATATTTTTTTATTAGTTAGTACCTACTTGGCAGTTTATTTTTTATTTTGTCCTATTATTTTGTGTTTGTCTAAATATAAATTATTTTTATTATATACCTACGCAACCCTCCTATTTTAATGAGTAACGAGACCTCTTATTTAGTAAGACCTAAATTTTTACATAATTTTGCATCATGCGTCATATGTATGCAGTAATTAATAGTGCATAAATAATTATGCATATATATACTTGCGCCGTTTAACTTTATGGATTTATAAATATTATTTAAATACCTACTAAATATATATATTTTTATGTAATTGAATAGCCATAGTACCTACCTACCTGCCAATAAAAAAGTTAGTTCATCACACATTTATGGTTAAGTGTTACTAACGCGTAGGTTCTAACGCGTTAACTGACGCGTAGCCTATGCGCCAGATAACGCGTTAAGTAAGTACTAAGTAATAGGTACGTCTACATAGGAGACAAAGAGTTCAAGGTTGTCAAGAGACTGCAACACTTCTTCAAGAAAGGAATCAAATATTTTTAACAGGGACGGCAACGCGCAAGTAATACTCTTGGTGTGGCAATCGTCCTAAACTACGGCGGATAGGTAACCGTTTAGCATCAGGCGGGTCAGATCGTTTGCTTGTTTGCCACCTTAGTCGTATAAAAAAATCTGGGCAGGTTCTTCTTACTTATACTATAACTCAAGAAAAAGGCCAATCATCAAATAGTTAGGTTCAAAGATTAGCTTCTTTCTCCAGTTATGGGGCTTAGTGTGAGTGATTTGTAAGCTAAAGTACAACTTATGATAGTATTTGTACCATAATTATTAGGTACTTATACCTACATAAAGTACGGATTCTGGGCTCTAGTCTAGAATATAGGCCCACCCCATCTCTTGCTGTAAGTGTCGTACTTGGGACGAATGGGGGAATATGAAGTAACGCTAATTAGCGACACCTGTGTATTAAATATCATCTTGGTCCCTAATCTACTTGTCAAGCGTGATGCGAATGTAAATAGTGCTCGTTATCTACTACAAACTAGGTAAAACACTGGCGAATCTGCCATCGTGTTGGTTATTTATTTATTATCTATACATATAATAAAATTGGAGTGTCTGTTTGCAAAATTGAAATAACCGTTTTTTACTACATGTCTATGAATATATATACGTACATACACCAAAATAACATTTTTACAATTTTTGTCTGTCTGTCTGTTTGTTCCGGCTAATCTCTGAAATAGCTGGACCGGTTTTAACGGGACTTTTATTGGCAGGTAGCTGATGTAATAAGGAGAAACTTAGGCTACGTTTATTTTAGAAAAATTATTTTATAAATAATAATAATATGCGATGTAACCGACATTTACGCGGGCGGAGCTGCGGGCAACAGCTACTTAGACATATTTTACCAGTCCTGAGCAAAGGCCTCCCTCGATCCCTTCCACTTATCGCGATAATGTGGTTCCTCCTTTCGATTCCCCAAAAAACTGTCCAAATCGTCCCATCATCTCTTTCTTGGTCTGCCGCGATCTCTTACTGTCTCAGGGCACCAACTTTAAGCAATATTAGCCCACAGATTATTCGGCATGTGGCTGACATGTCCAGCCCAGTCCCATTTAAATTTGACAAATTTTTGAGCAGCATTTGAGTTTGTCAGCTATTTGAGTTTTTGAGCGCAGTGTTGTGTTCCGAATGTGATCACTTCGTAACACCCAGTATACTGCGCTCCATAGCTCTTTGGCAGACCTTGAGGTTGGACTTCTGAATATTTGTCATAGACCAAGTCTGTGCGCTTTATCTTAAAACGGGAAATGTACAGATAAAGTCGTAAGTCGATGAACTTGCGTTTTAGTGTCATGGGTAATTCACCCATATGTATTTATGTAGCTGTTTCAAGAACCAGTAGCTCCTCCAAGCATTATCTACTCGTCTTGCGATCTCTATGTCTTGCGTTGTCTGGAAGGAGACTATCTGGCCCAAGTAAATGTATTCTTGGCAAACAATAAAAATAGAGTTTCTTTTCAGTGACAGTTCTATTGTCGTAAAATATCTTTACGTTATTTTATGTTGTACGCTTAAAAAAAATAAGACTATACTATACCGCGCCATACCGTACCGTACCGTAATACCGCGCCATACCGTACCGTACCGTACTGACCGTCGACGACAGCCCCTTTGCAGAGCTGCCCTATATTGGTAGATTGGTCAAGTAGGTACGAACTTAATGTAAATTTCTACATATCAACCTAAAATATTGAAACAGTAAACTAGTTGTTCGAATTTTGAATAAAGAACTTCACGAGAGGCAAAGCTTAGCTTGATGCAGAAGTTCATAAGCCCGTTGTGTGTTTACCTACCAACTTTCTTGCAGTAAAAAAAAAGGAAATGTCAAGTCCAAAAAACCTAGGATAGTGACTAGTACTTACTGTAAATAATTTTAAAATCGTCAGTATAATGCTTGTCTTCCAGTTCCATTAATAGTTGGACTATCGCCATTTCAAATACAACAGTCTTTCCCGAACCCGTTGGAGCGCTTACTACAATAGATTTATCTAAAAAATAATCTTTATTTTAAAATATCTAATACTTTAACAGTAGTCGTAAATCGTACCGTATCTTCTTGCTTAACTCGTCATCTCAGTTAAGAAAAGTAGGTAAATACCTACCTTTCTCTAACATTGAACTGTAAAAAGGTAATAAGTAGATACCTACATGATGATCACGAATTAAGTTAAATACCTACTAAGGTACACACAAAACAAGAAACATAATTATAGCATTTAATAAAAACACTCTTTTGCATTTATTGAATATCACGCTCTGAAAAAAGTACAAGGCGTCTAAGAAAATTTATCAGTATATTGGGGAAAATGCGTCCATCCATTTTATTATTATGCCTGAAATATGGACATAGGTTTACCTTAGGACCTATAGCTATGTGGGTGTAGTGTAACAACACTGCCTACCTGTATGGGGAAAATAGCGTGACGTTATTAAGAATAAACTTACGTACGAATTAATAAGAATAAACTTACCAGAATACAGCGCGTCATCAATAACATTTGATTGTACGAAATTAAAGTATGGATATGTAAACACGTCTCTATATTTTGGATCTACAAATAACATAAGAAAGTGAGATTTACATGAGATTTAACAGGTGATAAGTAATTTTTTGTTGATCAGCCTTTCAGAAACTGGGGGAGTCTATAAAATGTAGGTACTCTGTGGTAATCCTAATAACATTAAAAATGCAAAAGTTTGTGTGTATGGCGGGACCGATTTCGATGAAAATATATAGAAAATAATAAACTTAAGTACAGAGATTTAAATCGATAGATGCACCCTGCGCTTTCGTCGTCCACGTTTTAAGTCTCTATGTGTGTGTGTGTGTGAGTAAAATTAAGTCGTCCGCGCACGCGACATTGACAATGCGATAAAACGATAAAACGATAAAAAAAATGATATCTATAGCGAAATAATAATATGTCGCTCCCGCAAGTAATTGTTATCATACGCTCTCCTTCACACGGAAACGAGTTGGACACCATTTTACCTATACAGTAGAATTGTATGAGAAATTGTGAAAATAGTTAATAATTCAGTACTCACGCATGAAATGTAATTCCCTTAGATTTGTTTGTGTTTCTTATATTATTGGAAAATTCTTAAAGGCTCAGGTAGGCATAATTGACACACTTAGTGGCTTAATTACCAAAAACAAACCAATGTAAACAACGTGCGCCGTTCACTGCTGCTAACAAGTGACTACGACGGAAAGAGTGAGCTCACTCTTCCCAACGATGACACGTTTATACTCCAGTATGGTATGGGCGCATCTAACGATTTAAATCTCTGCTTATAGATAGATTTGGTGTCGGAGAGTACTTATTATTCCCAAAATTGGTCTGGTTCCCGAGGAAGAAAACACATTTTAGGCGCGGGCGAAGCCATGGGGCTCAGCTAGTATCCTAATAAATATCGTAATACAAATCACGCACATGTGTGCCTAATTTGTATTTTTAAGTTAAGTGTATTTTTACCTAAGTATGCACTTAGGTAGGTATCTCGATAGGAATCGTATCCGCGATGGTCTGATATGGTAGAAACTTCGTAATTTGACTAAAGGTTGAAACACACAAACAATTACGAGAACATTCATAATTATCTAAAAATAAATTTTACCTATTTCCTGAATACTTCGAAGATCTCCACGCTTTCCAGTGCCTTTAGTTGGACGGACTTTTGTAGATGTGTTTAATTTATCCATATTTTTCGTTACATTACTTTCAATAGACGACGGTAATGATGGCAATGATATCGGCTGTGAATTCCCTATTTCATCATCCAAAACATCAGTAAAATTTGCGCTGAAATGTACAGTTAATTAAAATAAAAAAAGATAATTGTACCTACTACCTAGGTAAGTAAGTACTTACCTAGTTAAAAAACTGTTAATTCAAATTATTATATGAATAAAACGATACTCACAGTGTATTATCCATTATGATTTAATATAACTTTGCGCTTATTTAATTTATTTTAAGTTGTTTAAACTTCAAATTGTAACTGTTATTTTTTCAAAGCCCGCCAAATATTCTAAAATAACTACATTTTTTTTACTAAACTTAAAAAACGACCATTGTAACGTTCAATAACTAAAATTTATTGTTGGTTAATGATAATAATAATTTATCATATACAATACCGATAATAATCATGAGTCTGAATTTTATAATAGTGTTTTTTAAACATTTTAAACATTAAAACCAGTCTTAACAAAATTATCAAAATAAATGACCTGAATAAACTTTTTTGTTGATTGGCCAATGTGTCAATCAGAAATTGGGTTTACTGACCGATTTCGTACAGCGGCACCGGGAATACAGCAGGGCTGTGTCTTGAAGTCTGCATACTCGGAGCATACCCGCGTTCCCGGAGTCTCCTGTGACACATTATAGGTAGGCCACCGAAGGAGGGTTTTAGTGGGTGCAAGCCAGACATGCCCATGTCGAATACTCAAATTCGGTGTGGTACGCTATAGTCATAATTCCCCTGCGACAAAAAAATGGTGTAGTCATGTGTTGGGAAATTTATAGTTTTTTTTATGTCATTAGTTAATATGTAGGTACTGAACCTTACTTACGTCAATATTAAACCTCTGCTATAGATCCCGCAAATAAAGCAACTTTATTTGCAAAAGGAGGAAAGGAGGCTTTGTGTTGGCAAGTCCAAATTAACTGTCCAAGTGACATTTATCGTGTCAGTCAGAAAGGTCAGAAACGAAACAAACAATGACGTCAATGACATAGTTGTCAAATTGTACATCATTGCTCATTTTCCTTGTAAAATAATAACACACGTAGATATACTAGATAAAAATGTGTTTAATAAAAGACGCAATGATATAAACTCAGTTAATTTGTTTTTGATAGTTAACAGTATTTATAAGTAGAAAATCATAATGTGAGTATTAACCATATTTTCCAAGCTACAAACTTATAATATTAATACTGGTTTGGTGATAGATATTGTTTTGGGAATTCTAATTATCAGCATGTCTTATTTTAAATTTACAGGGAAGATTTACACGATTACGAGAATGCAGAAACTATAAGTGTTGACACGTTAGCTTTGGAGCAAATGGTGCTACAGGAACGGGCGAAAGAAATAACGCAGCTACATTGTTTGAGTGAAAAAGTCAGTATTCTCCATACAGATTTATTGTATTATCGTAATGCAAAATCTGCTATGGGCTCAGCTTGTTACAATGCCTGGAAAATCTTGGTGAAGAAAGTTGGAGGCACTCCTAATGGCTGGCAAGAACTTGGTTACTCTTTGGGCATATCACAGGATGACTTAGATGTAAGTATGTCTAATGTTTTAGTTGATTATACTTTGTTAATGGTATATTATGCTCTGGCCCTAAAATTTGTTTAAACTGATTTCTTCATTATTTCTATATAGTCTTTTTTTTTTGTTTTTATACAGCTGTTACCTAACTTGTTACCTACTTATTTTTAGTATATTAGGCATTCAGTAAGAGAAGATCCAGTAGACATGGTATTAAAGGTATTCAGACAAAATGACAATGCCACAATAGACAAAATTATTGATGCCTTTGTTACACTCAAGAGATATGACATTCTAAAATCAGTTGAGGAACCTCTGTGTAACATAGCACAATACTTTAATAAAGATGACAGTGGCTACCAGAGTAAAGGCAAAAGCACTGGACCAAGAGAGGTTGTCACCCTCAAAAATGTACCTAATGATTTGCCCCCAGCTTTGAACAAAAAGTATGTCATAAAGGATAAAGACCCACAAAAACCAAAACAGCCGTTGTTAAGGCCGCCAGTTACAACAAATGAGTCCACAACAAATGACAGTCCTATTCTATTTTTAACATATACACATGATGGGTTGCCAACAGCAATAAATATACAAGAGTATGTAGAGAACTGGATAGATGTGCCTAATGTTCGAGTCATTACTCTGAACAATAGAAGAGAAGAATTGTATCAAAATCCTGAGAAATTTATAAGGGAATATTTTGAAAAAGTAAGCTAGTATAATATAAATAAATAATGTTAGTTATATTTAAGTTATAATTAAGGTGGCAAAAAAAACACAGTCCTCTGCTGGTAAGCAATTACCCTAGCATATTGCTATCAATAGGACTATATGTGTGGAAGGAATATATTATGTGTAGGACCTATGTCCTACACATACTTCTGTACGTGCAAAAACACAACTTTAAAGGAGAGAGATTGAAATGTTTTGAAACTTGTAATTTTAACATGTTGAAGTTACAAGCTTCAGAACAACATGATAAAGTAATGACTTTAATGAGCTTTAGATCCTTGAAATAGTTTACCTGAATAGTCTATATGGACTCTCGCAACACCACACATTTTTTCTTTAGTTGGTAAATGGGCACACCAGGTAACATAAACAGCAGTTTTACTATTGTACTAGTTACCTTTCTACAGACCCAAATTTTGCTGTTAAGTATAGTGTGGTTTCAGGCCTATGTTCAGCAGTGAAGCATTAAAAAGCAGTTTTAAAAATACTTGTTGCTACATGTATACTTGTTAATGTACTTTCCGATAACCCCTAATAAGTGCTAAATTTCATTTATTTCAGGCTGATCTTATTATACCAATCATCACATCTGGCTACTTGGATGAAATTAAGTCGCATAATCCTATTGTATCCAATACATCGGACAACATGGATCATAAATATGTGAACTTTATTTATAACTTAATAGTGAACCAATACATCTATGCTACTGGCTGTCTGAACAAGAAAGTAAGGAGTGTGATGCCACAGAATGCGAATGTCGACTTGTTCATGCGTCTAAGTATTTACCCTGATTTAATGCCGTGGACTTATGAAATCAACTTTGACGAACAATTCAAAGCATTTTTGAAAAGAAATAAATCATGATTGATGCTGCACTTGAATAAGATTTAACCTGGAACTTATTCAATCAAGGCATTAGTTGAATTTAACAGCTAATTGAGTACATAATAATATGTGAACATGCAACTAAAGTATATAAAATGGTTAGTATGGTCATAGATATGATTGATAATACATAATATGGTTTGGTGTATATTGGTATATTTAGAACTTTACATGAACTACTCTTTTGCCATTTTATTTTTATACAAAACTATTAGGTTGTTAATCTTCTGATAGCAATCCTGTAATTGTTACAAAAGTTCTATTTTTAATGTAACTTTGTATCAAGTGTAGAGTACGTAAATAAAATTATTAGCATTGAATAAAGAAATTAGTTTCAAATTGATACAAGTCTTTAATTTTTAAATTAAGTAATTTAATATTTTAGTTACAAATAAAAATCGAAAATATAAAGCAGATTTTTAACTTATTGCAATAATAATATGATATAAGCTCAACTTAGATGAGGATTTTATATTGTATATTTTGCTTTGGCTATATATTACACGAACTTTCAACTAACTTTTGGTGAATTGAATCTCATAACTGTTAGACGAAAAATAGTGATGTTAGGCATCTATGTTGGTTAAATAGGATGTATTCCTCATCTTAGTTGATTTTAACTAGGTATTCATTTGTTAGCTATAGGTACAAACCAGAAGAATCACTGATTTATAGTAAACATATTTCATGAAAACATTAATAAATTACACACATTACTAGTTTTGCAATATAAAACTTAGAATGTACATAATAATCAAGTATAATAAAAACAAAGTTTGAGTGCATTCATAATAAAGAAAAAAGAATTATATTAAGGTTATAAATAATAATAGCAGTTATTTAAGCATGTTTGTACTTAGAAGGACTTAGAAACTTATTTAGTTTGATAAATATTTGATCAAGTTTTAAATTGAACACAGCATAATGATGCTTTAGCAAGTAATACAAATGTACTCAAATAGTTGTAGTGTAAATAGTTAATTGTGCTACATTTATTTGGCAGTCTTAGTCTCAATATCTTCAGCTGTTTCGTCTGCAGTACTGACATCATTCACATCAATACCGGTGTCATCTTTGCTGGTGTTTGCAAGCTCTTCCTGGAAAGTCATGAATCAGTTATCAGCAAATACTTCATTTATTAGACTACAATGGCTTCTACCACTTAAAGATATTATCAGATAAGTTTGTTGGATGTGTATTACAATGGATTGATTATGAAAATTAAAAGTTATCTAAATTAAGACCTTTCTAAATTATTTTATTCTGATTAATTCAAGACCAAACTTGAATAAGGCAAGTATAACAAGCAATTACTTATATAAGTTTGGTGAAGTTGCAAATATCAATATTCATTGAATGCTGATAAATATTATGTTTTAAACCCTTTGGAACAATGTGAAACTTAACACTTACCTTAATAACTTCAACAAAGCTATTAGCTTCATCCAACATCCGTTTGAACAGAACATTTTCCTCTTTGAGATCTTCTATTATTTTACGAAGCTTTTCATTTTCATCCAGTGCCTCTTGTAAGGCCAACCTGTAAAATGATTTAACCTATTTAATGTAACAATAAACACAATTTTCGTTTGTCCATATCTCAGACCAATACAAATCAATTATAGTCAAGGATGTCAGTGACATAGATACTTCTAGTAACGCTTACTTTTCAACATTGATTAATATTCCTAGTTTTCTCTCTATACCTTCCTGTTGATGCTATAACATCATCTATTATTAAAACTGAGTGCCATGCAAACAGACACAATAGAAAATCAATTGTTTGCGGTCACCGGTGACCGACATGGCGCTTAAAGACTTAAAGGGTATTCAATGAAACGGCAGCAGCATTACCTACTTAGCATAGTGACTAAAGCAAACACCTGCCATTAAGAGTTGCCTATTATGTTCTGCTGTAGACATCTTCAGGTACCTACTATTTTGTGCATTTAATCAATTGTCTACTCACCTTGTACATTTTGGATGCAATAGTAATTTGGGTGAAATAAAATGTTTACTTACTGACGCTTCTCAGCTAATATTTGCCAATACTTTTCTGAAGGTCCCTCAGGATTGGTAAGATCATCAGCAGTGATTTTCGTGTCTAGATTAGCTTGTGTTTCTTTGGTTGATAAGTTCTTCCTTTTAACTTCAACATCCCTTCAAAAAATAAACATTATTGTGTTATATTATTCTGCCATTACAGATATATATCTAGTATCTGAATTGTGTAACTAGTACTAAACTTACACTAAAGATTCCTGGCTGAGTTGATGTTTTAAACTTTTTGATGGCCTACCCACTAGATTTTCTCGATCAGAAGCAGTATGTTGAAGTGTTTTAAGAGACTTTCTCGTCACTCTTGTAGTTTCCTAAAACAGAATAAATGTATTACAACGCAAAGTTTAACATCTTTAGCAATTCGGCAAAATTCTATTTCAGACTAAAGATCACATTATACACTTGTACCTGAGGATCGTGACTGCTCATGGCGAAGTAGCTTATTTGCACTATTAAAAATGCAAAGCAAATGAAATCGATTAGTATCTATTTCGTTGTTTTTCTTTTAGAAATCACAATAATATCAACACTGTACTGTACGCAATAGCATCAAGAACGCGGTACAAGTTGTTGAAGTTGTTTGAGTGACAACTGACAGAAGTGACAAATTGACAGCACAGTTTCCCGCCGAATTGCAAGGCAATTTTTTTTTTTTTTTGCCCAAAGGGCAGGCTATAGTCTTTCGACCATACTGCCTAGTTTGCATGGCTAAATGTAAATGTAATACTTTTTATTCACATGATCTACTATTTTGTAACTCAGTGATTTGATCACAGCGTCATCTAATTATTTGATTCACATTCGACAGAAAGCACTCATCGGGTGGACGTTATGAAAGCGATTAGTGGACACTCACTGAATGGTACTTAATTAAATTATTTATGAAGTTTGAACATTATCGACGTTTCTTGTCGAAAAATTATATTTTTTTATTTATTTATTTATTTATTTACCAACTTACACTGACAGTATAAACCACACGTACAAGTTATTATTATGGTAAGAACTTACATAAAATTAAAATTATTAGAGAAACAGAATAGAATATTTATACACATCAACACTTAAGATAGTAGGAACTTTAACATAATACATATTATGTACATGACTTATAATAATAAATAAAAGTAGGTAGATAGATACATAGTAGTCTCTATTAAGAAATTGTACTAGGGGATGCAATTGACTAAAGGTAACGCTCACTTATGGTCAAGAGTCTCGGTTCCTTATCACTAAATAGATTCAAAGATTCATCAAATAGTAACATATTATTGGGACAAAGCTAGGTACAGAGGGCTGTTCAAAAGAGTAACGGTACTATTTCTAGGCATGTAAAATAGTGGACGCTTTCGCGGACGAAGTGAGTTTCTAATTGGTGGTGGAACGTTTATATAAATATACTGCAGCAAAGATGGGTTAGACAGAGATCCACGAATTAGACGGATGAAGTATTTCATGAGCGTCTGTACTAGCGGACCCGACAGACGTTGTCCTGTCTTAATTATTATCTAATTTTTCGCAGAACCTTCTCCTGACAATAACAAACACAAACACAACAAAAAAAGAATTAACGGAATCGGTTCAGTCGTTCACGCGTGATGCCGTGACCAAGGGAAATAAGGATTTATTTTTATATAATTAGATATTTTTAATCTCCCATTCTACAAACCCTCTTTCACCTACCTACAGATATCCCCCGTAAACTTTTCACTACTTTCCCCTATTCCCCTCTCCATTCTTCCCCACTCTTCCCATTCCGCTTCTTCACTCCCTCCCCCCTCCCCCTTCCTTACCTCTCCTTTTCCCGTCGTTTCACTCTCCCTTTCCCTGGCTTCTCCCTCATTTCCCCTTTGCTTACCCCTCACTCACATCTCCCTTCCCCTACCTTGCCCCATACTTCCCACTAACTTCCTTCTCATCTTTCTCATTTTCCCCTCACTACCCTCTCACTTCCCCCTCGCTTTACCCTCACTTCCCCCTCACTTCCTCCGCACTTCCCCTCACTTCTTCTTCCCTACCCCTCATTTCTCTTTCACCCTCCCCTCGCTAACTTCAAAAGCAAATATCTTTCCATATAATATTTCATCCCTAATTCCGTCCCTCTAAACCCACCCCAATAAAAAAAAAAATAGAAGTATTCCAAACCAAACTTTCAAAACTATGAAGAAGTTTCACACAATCGTTTTCATCTCTTTTCAGACCACCCTTAACATTTATGGGGATGAAAAATAGATGTTGTCTGATTCTCAACCCTAACCGATATGCATACAAAATTTCACGAAAATCGGTCGAGCCGTTTTGGAGGAGTTCAATAACGTACACCGTGACACGAGAATTTTATATATTAGAATAATTTTGCGACAATTGTAATTTGCCGTGTTAGATTTTTATAGACCTAATAGTTGAGGCACTCGCTTTGTAGATGTCGTAGGTTCAAACGAAACTGGATAAATATATGTAAAATCATATGCTTTTTACAATATTACTTATTAATCCTAAACATAAATTCAAACTACGTGTGTTGGGTTGGCTACGGCGGCGTCGGCGTATAGGCTTGTGGATTACATCTATCTAGATCCAGCACAATCTGTGAATGGAAACCAAGCTCCCTTCAGGGTGATCTACGACGGAAAGCTCAATTACATCCTTCTGGAACGCGATTTACTCGTTACAGCCTGCAGCTATTGAATAAAGGCGGCTGGCTCACAATCGGCAAAAATTAAGTTGCTTGGAGGCGGTGTATGTCTAACCGTCAACATTTTCACCTGAAATGATGGTGACGATCTTGATGTCAACTTTTAAAACCAAATTGTTCTGTAAAACTAATTCTAAGCGTGCAACGGAACGGTTTGAACCTTTTGTAACGTTGGCAACCACAGAACAAGTACTAAAGCATAGAAGGAGTGTTAATCACCCTCATATAGTTGTCCTATTTTTCCAAATAAGCCGGATACATTGAAAAGAAAGAGACAAATAATTTTGCTAAGGACAGCTGGTGTACACTGTAGAAACGTCAATTTGGTTACCTTTGGATGCCGAATTACGAAGCGAACTAATGTCAAATGTTCCAACTTGTCAAGGCCTTTAAACAATTTTGTCGGATTATACCGCCGCTCGTAATTTTCATAGTTGTTTAGATGTTTTGTGAAATAATATATATTATTTAATAATTACATTTCAATTTTTTTCTTTCTTCTTCTTTCTTTACATAATGCTATTGTGAAGTAAAATTAAGCCCATTGGATATGCAATGTCCTGCGTTATTGTAGGTTGTAAATTACATTCTTTTCGCAAAGAAAATCAAGTTTAAATCGTCAACTTCCATCGGTGAGTAGATAACAAACCAATAATATATACTAAAAACCTATACACAAGTGCAAAATACCTAAGTGATTTATACTTTACTCTACTGCAATCATATTATTATTATAATCGTCTGTTTGCCATTCGATTCAGTAATTTTTAAGTATTTTACATTTTTACCAATTTGTGTAGTCATGTTCAATAGTGTTGTGACTTGTGCTGCATATTTTATCGATGACAAAAATATTACTATATTTTGTGGTAACTATCTTTGTACCTTTCATAGTGTTTCATACATTGTGTTCTTTTGCAGGTTTCCGAAAGATCAGACCGGAAGATCCATGAAGCAAATTAAGAGAGAATTATGTTATATATTATATTGTTACACGTTTAACGTTCCAGCGGTGAGGACGAATCTACTCAAATTTGCTCCATTGTCACGCGCCATACGACTTTTTAATATTATTTCTATAGAAATTGATATTTTCAATGTAACCTGTCAAAATTCAAAGATGCTGCACAAAAATGTATAGTATTGGATAAATAGGTATATTTATTTAGTAATTAGTTATATTGTTTTAAATTTTAGGTTTTTTTTATGATATCGTATTGGATTTTTTATCTGTAATGATATTGTAAATACTTTTTAATAAATAAATAAATAAATGTTCTAGATGACTACAGAAATTTATTGATAAAATTGATGGGGAACAATTTCTAAAAGTACCAATTCATAACAACAAAAAATATTTCTACTTATCCATAAATAACCAGGACATTCTTAAACAAAACTGGGCAGTAATAATGTGTTTCAATATTATTGGAAATATAATCATACATTTGTGATATGAATCTTACAGCTGTGTTTTATTTTTACCTTGGGGTATCTGTTTTGATGCTATACTAAGAAAGTCAGAAAAGTACAGAGGGCCGATACTGGTATTTTGGTGATCCACACACTGCCCCGCACTACGCTGCGGGAGCGTGGCGACGCGGCGACGGTGCCACGCGTGCAGATGCGAGAGTACTGGTCTGCATCATCAATCACGCACGTTACTGTAGAACTCGGTGTCCATACCGTCTGGCCCCGATCCCACGCGCGTGAGTACGTGTTTCTCTGCATGTAAGCGTGTGATCAGTAACACAGCGCTTAAATGCGTTTTTAGTGTGTTGCACCACGAGTGATTTCTATACAAAGAGAGATACTTACAAACAATACAAGAACACGCACGCTCGCACTACGATCCGTGATGCGAGGCAGTGTGTGGATCGATCATGTATATTTCAATTTTCAATTTATTTAATTTATTCATATACAGTTTACATTGTGTTTGAACTTACAGCATGAAACATGAATATAAACTTCAAAATTATTTCACATTGAAAGTGCTCCTGGTGCCGCTGCCGGCCTATGTCATTCAGGTGAGGTGTAAAACGGCCGTTTGTTTCTTGTAGTTCGTTTAGGACAGGTTTTATTTATTTATTTATTTATTTAAACTTTATGCACTACGTGTACATAGGAGGGCTTAATGCCAAATGGCATTCTCTACCAGCCAACCTTTAGGTGATGCAGAGATGATTGTGGTAGGTGCACGTTTAACCAAACAATTACAAAGAGTATAAAATAAACATACATAAATAAATTTGTATTCATATATTATACCATACATAATATATAATATACTTAATACACACTATAATATATAACTGTACTATAAATATATATAAATAAATAAATAAATATATACATATAAATAACCTTATTATAACATGAAAATTAATGATGTGATGACTCTGCCAATCCGTCGAATAGAAGTTCCCGAACTTTCAACTTGAACTTGTAGCGATCTGTAACCATCCTGATTTCGAGAGGAAGCGCGTTCCAAAGTAATACTGATTGAATGAAAAAGGAAGAGTGAACGAAGTCAGTGGTATGAGAGGGACATGCTAGAAGAAGATTATTAGAGGAGCGAAGATTTCTGTCATGAGTTGAACATAAAGGTTGAAAATAGGGAGATAAATAGCTAGGAATTGAGGAAGAATGTAGAAACGAAAATAGAGTTGTAAGAGCACGCGAATTTCGGCGTTGCCGTATGGGTAACCATTTTAGCTCAGCACGATAAGAAGAAATATGATCATATTTTAGAAGATTAAAAATGAATCGAATGCAGTTATTAAGAAGCCGGTCGTATTTATTGAGGAGATCTGCATTCAGGTCAAAATAACATACATCAGCATAATCAATCAGGGGAAAAATTAAAGTCTGCACAATCATCATCTTGGTTTTAGTTGGAAGGAAGTTCTTCAGGCGGTATAAGGCACGTAGGGTACCTGTAACTCTTTGACTAACACTGGTTGTTTGAGCTTTCCAATTGAGATTGGAGTCGATAAGCAACCCAAGATCTTTAACCACGGGGCTAAATGCAATGGGCGACCCATCAAAAATGACCGATGGTAGGAGCTGAATATCTAGCCTGTTTATTAAACGTTGGCTACCTACAACTATGGCCTGACACTTACAGGGATTCACTAGTAAGCCAAATTTCTTAGACCAACACTTAATAGCATCTAGATCACAATTAATATTAGCGATAGCTTCCGTCACATTATCCAGTTTGGCCTTAGCATACAGTTGCAAGTCATCGGCATAAAGATGATACGAACATTGAAGACTAGGTGTCAGGAAATTAATAAAGATAGAAAATAATAATGGAGAAAGTATTCCGCCTTGAGGTACGCCAGAGAAGAGATCACGCCACGTAGATGATGAATCATCTGAGCGAACCGACTGTTGACGTCCCCGAAGATATGTTGAGAACCATTCCAGTGCATCAGGAGAAATCAAAAGATGGGAGAGGATTGACAAAAGGATGTTGTGACTGACGGTATTAAAGGCGTTTGAAAAGTCAATTAAGACCAGTATAGTAACTTTCGTTTCTTCCATACCTGCCCTTATATCGCCAGTCACTTTCAGAAGGGCGGCAGTCGTGCTGTGGCCGGGCCTGAATCCAGATTGCAGAGGACTCAGTAAATTATTCTGAAATACGTACTCAGACAACTGCTTCTGTACACAGGCCTCGACCACTTTTGATAGGAAAGGGAGAATGAATATATGTCTAAAGTGATTAGGAAGTGTAGGGATAGGAAGTTTAGGTAAGGGAATAATAAACGCATTACGCCATGACGATGGGAATTGCCCAGATTCCAGTGAAAAGTTCACTAAATGGGTAATAGCTGGAATTAGGTAATCCAGAATCTGGACAATCATGCGACGGCTAATGCTATCACAGCCCATTGCGTTGGATTTGATGGATAGGATGGTTTTCTTGATTTCACCCGGTGCAACTGGAGAAAATTTAAAAGGATTAGTAATGTCGGGTCTAGGTAAGGCAGCCACGTAATTCACAGTGCAACACTCGGTTTGGTAATCAAAGGAAACAGATGAGGTGAAATGTTGATTAATATCATCCAGACCGACTGTCGACTGCGGATCCGTAACACGCTGTTTGCCGATACCTAGCGTTCCTAGAAACCTCCAGATATCGGCAGGAGTAGAGGAGGTGATATTGTTAAGAATATGTCGGCGTTTTGCGTTACGTATAATCTGGTTACACCGATTCCTTGCAAATTTAAAGAGGCGCCAGTTGTCTTCAAAGCGGTCCCGTTTATACCTGCGGAATGCCTTATCCCTGACCCGCATCGCCATCTGAACACCCTTCGACATCCAGGGAGCAGGAGGACGCTTGATCTTGACCTTCCTAATCGGTGCGTGCGTATTGTACAAGGTGAGAACGATGTCGTTAAATGTACGTACTTTTTCGTCCAAAGTAAAGGCCGCTTGCAGAGGCTCCCAATCAATAGTAGCGGCATCCTTATGCAAGCTATCTACGTTCATACTACCAAAACAACGAATGCGCAAAACTTTAGGACGTGGTTTAGGTGGTTTAAGGTTATAGGATAAGAAGAGAAGGTCATAATGGGAGAAACCAGGAGCTGGAGTTTGACCATGGGAGCGCACTAAGGAGGGAGAGGATGTGAGGATCAAGTCTAACCATGTATCAGGTCCCACAGTATTGTGGTGGGTTGCTTGGAGAGGTAAAATAGTTAGACTAGCGGAATCAATGATGCGAAGGAGTTTACAGGATCTATGGGACTGTTGAGCAAGGAGATCGGTGTTAAAATCACCCATGATGATGTGATGCATATATTCCGACCCTAAAGATTCCAGAATCGATTCGAGACTGGAGAAGTAATTGACAGTAGGTGGACAGTAGACAACCCCTAAAATGGTTTTCACTCCATTGATACTAACCTCAAGGAAAAGGAATTCAGTAGTTGAAGAATTTGAAGAAGAAGACATAAGAATTTTGTAGGAGAAGTTACTGCGAAGGTAAATAGCTACTCCACCTCCCCTCCGGCCTATTCGATCATTCCTGATCAGAACAAAGCCAGGTAATGGGTAGGTGGTAGACAGAAGATTAGGCTTAAGCCAACTCTCTGAAATCAGGATGGCGTGAGCGTTACAGTCAGAAAAGGCCTCAAAAAGGTCGCTATAGTGACTAGCAATGCTTTGAGCATTGATATGGCAAACGTTAAACAAAGTACTACATGAATGGTTATTGAACATTCGCCGGACAAAGTCACCCAGCGTCTCAGTTAACGAGCAAAAACTATCTTCATTCGACAAACTATCAGAATCTTTAGCAGAATGAAATGAATTTTCATCATCCTCATTAAATAAGATAAATATAAATATATAATACCCAATATATATAATATAATACTAGTTTAATCGAAATACTAAAATAATATTACAATAATTATTAAAATGAAGGCAATGCTACTATCTTTGCACCACCCGCCAGCTTACTGTGACAAACAACAATAACAAAAAAAACACAAACAGAAAAATTAAAGGTTATTTAAAAATTAAACGCGGTGTAAAATTTATAAAATTATAGAAAACTTATTGACCTCTTTCTGCGTACGAAAGCCGTAGTCAACTTGACATTGACATATGTCAATCAACACTTTCAACACAAATGTCATTCAACATTACAACTTGTCATGCAACTAAAAAGTGTTAATTTTACGGTTAATAATGTGGGTACAAATACAAATTAAATTATAGCAGCCACAGGCTAGTAACAAAAAGAAAACATTACAGAAGGAAAGAGGAGCTTTTATGCAACCAGACCTCATTTGATATTAGCATGTCTGTTAATTTACCATAGCCCATAGACAAATTTCATCTATCGATATCGATAAACTGTCAGAAGGTATCGTAGCACTATTAAACTTCTATTTGTCTCTGAGTGTGTACGCTTTATTCTCCTAATAGTACTTCTATGCTTTAGTACTTGTTCTGTGTTGGCAACATAATTTGCTGCTGTCACTATCACATTTGACAACTAACTTAACTTCATAGACTAAGTTACATTGGGGGGAGTGAGTTGTTTTGTGTGAAATAGTGATAAATAATTTCCTTTCATTACTTATTCAAGTGCTACCTTGTATTAAATAACCTTAGAATTTATGTTAAACATTTAACATGTTTATGTTAAATAATATTTAATCAAGATGGTCTGTGCCTGTATTTTCCATGAACATAATTAAATAAAAAAATAAAAATCTAATCATATCTTATCGTTATCTGAAATACGTTTTTATCTATTGTGTTAGAGTATCGATTCCCACGGTGGCCTTGTAGCGATCAGCCTATTATTTTTAAAGAAAATGGATACTCTTAGGTGAGTAGATAAATATTCAGGCTCCTTTAAATATCTCGAGATGTAAAGTTCGTGCATTAAAAGAGTCAAGGTTATATTTTATCAGATTGTTGCTAAAGGTGATGTGTTTTGTGATCATGTTTTGACGTGATATTAACAAATATGGAAAATTTCAGGTTCTATTTTGTCACCTGGAATGTGGCTACAAAATCTCCAGGCCAAGATTTAAACTCCCTGCTAGACTTTCCGTCACAGTTTAATAAAAATAAACCACTGCCAGATTTCTATGTCATTGGGTAAGTAGTGCATGCATGTTACTGTTACATACTTAGTGTAGGTCAAGGTGCTATATGAGCAAACATGTTTATGTAATAGAATTGAGGTCTATAAAGTAAAACAAATCAGAATTTGAGCTTGGTTCTATCAAGTTAAAATTTAGTTTTATAGGAAACATCTTTCTTCTCCCCTATATAAAATGAGGCTTGTAACTTTTAAATTTAATGTTTCCTCTTCAATTTAAGTAGATTTATTTTGGCATTAATAACTGGCTGCAAAATATGTTCTAAGAATGAAAAAATACTATTCTTAACTGGTAATAATTAAGATATTTATCAGTAAATTTTGTTGTCAGTGATATCTGTTTATAATTTAAGTTTTGTACTTTGTAATATGTATGTTAAAGTTTATTTTCATTAAAATTTATAGCTACTATATATTTCTACAGATATTTGAAGGTCAATAATGATATATAATAATGCTATTATAACCTCTGTTTAAAATTTTCTGTTATTATTAAATCAATCAGAAGCTATATAACGCTCCTTGTAGACAAAAGATTTATTCTATTTTTTAATATTACACTTTTTTATGAATGTGAAAGTTATTATGGATGGATGCGTGGTTCCTCAGTGGTATGAGTAACAACTCTTACTACACAGAAATAATAATAACAATAACACAACAACTACACAGATACTTCTTATTTGTTAATGGGTTTGTTGTTTGCACCAAGTCCGCTCGCTCTAGTCTGCAACTGCATTCAAATGCTTATAAAAATATACCTATATTGCTTACATGTTTCTACACCTTCTTACAGCCTACAAGAGGTAAAATCCCAGCCACAGAATATACTGATGGACTCTCTGTTCACTGATGCATGGACAGCAACATTCAATAAAATACTGTGTCGTCAAGGCTATGTGATTGCTAAGAGCACAAGGCTACAAGGAATTCTGTTGCTTGTCTATACTCAGATGAAACACGTCACACATCTTAGAGATATAGAAGCACAGTATACTAAAACTGGATTAGGTGGAATGTGGGTAAGTACATTACAGTCTGTTTTATTAAGTAAACTAGCTTTCCGCAGTGCGGTTTTACTAGCGTCTTTGCTTACTGCTCTGCTCCCGTTGCCAGTAGCGTGATGTTACAAAGCCTATGACCTTCCTCAAGAAATGGGCTATCATACGCCAAAAGAATGCCAAAATAATTTTATAATCTGACTAGTAGTTCCAGAGATCAGCGCATTCAACCAAACAAACAAACCTCTGCTTATGTAATAGTATAGATATTATATATTGAGGTATTTATATTTATATTGATTATTTCAGTAAGAAAACTAAAAATTTTTCCTTTTCTATGTGAATAATCATGACCGATAGGTGTTCTGGTTATTAAAGTAAGATCAAATTACTAATTATAGTGGGTTGATTGATGTCTTAGAAAATAGGTAAGAGTCAGTTTTTTAGAATATAACTACCTACCAAAAGGAGGTTTTAGGTATTGAACATTGTGTGATTTTAGTTTAGTAGACCAGACAGACTTGATTCTTTGTAAATTGCAAAAGTATCATTAATGAATACCTACACACAAGAACGTTATGCATTGAGGAATGCTCGCATTGTAGGTGAGTTTATTAACGCCAATCGCAATCCAATAAAAAATTACATTACCCGCCAATTTCTGTTCAGAAATTATTATTCTTTTCAATGTATTATTTGCATATAAATAGAACTGTAAGCATTATGATTACTTACTTTCACGTAATTCAAAAAAGTGTTCTGAAAACATTTATAAAATTTAGCTCAGATTAAATCATAATAATTGAAAACCACGAAAATATGACACTAAACTGCGACATTGCCACTCTTTTATGTGAACGCTCAGTGTTTTTTCCGGTTGTTTTCGTGTACATACTATGTTATTTCCTAGTTCGGCAGTATATACCTGAGAATAATTTCTGCAACATTTACTTTCTCATTTTATATATCTATTCATTAGGTATATAACAACGCAGCCCACGTCTATTTATAAATATATACTATTTTAATATAAAGCGGAACAGTTTGCTCTAGAGCTACCAGTAGGATTTGAATAATGCTTTTTGCGTATGAAAGTCCAGTTCTTGAGGAAGGTTATAGGCTATGTAACATCACGCAACTGGCGACGGGAGCAGAGCAGTAACCAAAGACGCGGTTGAAATTGTTTGTTTATTTGTTAGAACGCGCTAATCTGTAAAACTACCAGTAGGATTTGAATAATGCTTTTTGCGTATGAAAGTCCAGTTCTTGAGGAAGGTTATAGGCTATGTAACATCACGCAACTGGCGACGGGAGCAGAGCAGTAACCAAAGACTCGGTTGAAATTGTTTGTTTATTTGTTAGAACGCGCTAATCTCTAAAACTACCAGTCGGATTTGAATAATGCTTTTTGCGTATGAAAGTCCAGTTCTTGAGGAAGGTTATAGGCTATGTAACATCACGCAACTGGCGACGGGAGCAGAGCAGTAACCAAAGACTCGGTTGAAATTGTTTGTTTATTTGTTAGAACGCGCTAATCTCTAAAACTACCAGTCGGATTTGAATAATTATTTTTGCGTATGATAGCCCACTTCGGGAATGTTAAAGGCTATGTAACATCACGCCACCGGCGACGAGAGTAAAGCAGTAACCAAAGACGCGGGTGAAACCGCGCTGCGGAAAGCTAGTATTACTTATATAATTATAATGTTTAATGTTCAAACTGTTTTAAATGTTTTTATGACCTTGAACTGCGTAAATAGTTTGTATACCTACCTAGCGTTCTTTACACAAATATAACACGTGTTTTTAACGGCTAGCACGTGAGATGAGTATTTGCTCGAATATCGGTACAATACACCAGGCATTTTATGTAATAGGGACGAGATTTTTATCTTTTTAAATTTACGTTAATACTAGCTTCCCGCGGCGCGGTTTCACCCGCGTCTTTGCTTGCTGCTCTGCTCCCGTCGCCAGTAGCGTGATGTTAGGTACATGGGCTATAACCTTCCTCAAAAACTGAGCTATCATACGCAAAAATAATTATTCAAATCCAGAGTTCCAGAGATTATCGCGTTCAAACAAACAAACTCTTCCGCTTTATATAATAGTATAGATAGATGAGTATGTATGTAATTTTTTATAGGTAGATACCTACTTAGGTACTTTAGTCTATTTACATAATTGATCTGGTCATAATAGTTTTAGTCGCATAAAATATTACTTGAATTATAATGTAAGGTAAGTGTAATGCTAGTAATGATAAATGACATTTTAGTATTGTTCATTGAATAATAATATTATTAATTAATGACATTGATCTTTTGTATAAGCACTTATTTACCTACTTAATTCACGAACGTACAGTTTGTTCATCAGTCTTAAGACCAGTTTCAATCAAAACATCCAAAGGTTACTTTACTTTAAAAAAAAACAGATGGCGGTAAGTATTAAGAGCGTTTACGCTTAATGAGTGGCAACGCAATTTAGTGTCATATTTCGTGCTTTTCAATTTTTATCATTTAATCTTAGCTATATTTCAAAAATATGTTCTGCTAGCATTTTAGAATTAGGAGAACGCTGTATAAAAAGTAACTACGTGTACTAGGTGGCAGCACTGAGGCGTCAGGTCCAGGCACCTGTCAAAGCACTTTCAATCAACCAATCAACTGTGAACGATTCTATTCTGCATTCTAGAACCCATAACACAAACTATAATATATCGTTACTTTGGGTCTAGATGGCGTTGTGTGTAGTTGGTGTGATATTTGTTATTATTATTATTGATATGACTTTTGTATTTTTGTGAATGGAAGACCTTTCATTCACTTAAGTAGCGCCAACTTGTGGCGAAAAATTTTTTAAACACGGTATTGTGCACGGCATAAATAGGCCGGATCTACCGGGGAAGTACTACCCTCTCATAGAAGATCGACGTAAAAATATTAGCTTTCATGCTAATGTCTTTCGCTCGGTCAGTGAGACCGCCGGCAGCCCAAATACCCCCTCGGTCCTTTCCGTTTTCATTTTTCTTCCTCATCCCCTTCTCCGTGTTTGGCAACGGCTTGGTTGTGTTTTCTAAGCATTATTACTTCTACAATGCTTGGAAAACACAGCCATGTCTAAAGGTTACGGTTGCCACCTACCATCAGGTGAACCGTATGCTTTTTTGCCACCAAAGTTGTATGACAAAAAAGAAAATTGTATAAAATAACTCCCTTATTAGTAAAACGTTAATAAAATGATAGACTAATAATCTTCTATCTTGTCAATAGTATTCAATGAATAGTATAATACATATTAAGACGCATTCTTATTAATTTGTTTTATTAAACAATTGCTTTATCTAACTGTGAAATAACATTTAATTATAATATTATGTTTTTTTAACTTATTAATTATGCAACAATCAACCGGTTACACCATTAAATCTAAACAATCTTAACCATTGTCTTCGTTTGCCCTTGGTATCTTAAATCTAATTGATTAGATTTATTAAAGATCTATAGAAAAAACTGGTTTAATCAGGATACTTGTTTCTGTATAATATAATATTATATGCTTGCTAAAATGGAGCCCTAGCAACTTTTAGACGTTTTACTGCACGTTTTCTGTGTACTACGTAGTCTACCTGCGTGTCAATGTAATTTGTGAAGAACATAAAAAATATATATTATTTTTTGTAACATGATAAACCAATTTAAATTATTTCTAACAAAGAGTATTTAAGTATGGGTAAGGAGGCAACTGGACCCGTTTTAAAAGTGGGACCGCGGGGTCAGTTACCCAATTGAATATTCTTATTGATGTTTTTGGTCGACTGGCACCACTTAAATGATTAAAAAACGGATTGTTTAAGTTCAATCCTTGTACAGTCAGCTGCAAAAGCATTTTAAATTAAACTCAAAGATTAGTATTAAAATCATTTCTTTTTTTATAAGAGAAAGTATAGAAAATAATTAACAGAAATCATAAAATCAAACAACAAAATGACAACGCTTTTCAAAAATCACAAAGAAAATGGATCACGATATTTAAAAGTGTCTTAACGTAATAGTTTTGGTGATTATTAAGATGTGGGTTATTTTAATAATGAGAAACTATTATGTACTTATGTAATTGGGTTTTATATTCAAAAGCTAAAATATAATAAAATTTTGAATTTTAATTCACAATCATAAGAATATTAAAGGCTATAACATTTGGTATTTAAAATCACATTCTGAAAGTATTAAAAGCTGAAATATGAAACTATTGTATTTTAAATCAGTCTTTAAAGTATTAAAAGCTACAATATAATAAAATTTTGTATTTTAAATTACAGTCTTAAGAGTATTAAAAGCTAAAATATAATAAGTTCTAAATATTGTACCTATCAAAAATATATAATTTGTTTATCATTGTAAAAAAATCAATTTTCGTTTCAACTATCTGTTCTAAAACTAAAGACCCCTTGACCATAAAATTCGCGCGGGCTCTCTATATTTTCGTAATTGCGATGCGATTTGCGTAATTTTGGTATTTTCGTATGTACTTAAACTGTCACGTACGTATTTAAACTTTTACTAAATATAAATAATTACTATAAAGATTAAATTTACACCAGTTTTTCCTGGCGACGATACATTTTACGTCACTTGGTTGGTGGTCCCAGTCGTCACATTTAAAAATGTTATTGGGCGACTAGGACCGCGGTTCCAGTTTCTTGTTGTCCCAGTCGCCCAATTACCAAAAGTATATCATTAAATAAAAATAAGATAATAAATTAAAGAACATTAAAATGAGTGTTTTGCTGGAATATGTAACGAAGTGGTTTTAGAATAAATTTACCTAATGTATAGAATAGGTATTTTAAACAAAATATTGTACTTATTACAAAATCATATTATGATAGTATTGTTTAACCAACTAGTGTGCTTCTTTTCTTTACGGGCTTGAATATCAAATTTACTATATTTTTTAGCTAGCTTAACCAAGAATCTTGAAGAATTGGGTTATGAAATCATAAAAATAAAACGTTGGAAATAAATAAGTAGGTACCTACATATCTAAGTATTAAAACCGCGTACGTATAAGTGCAGTAGTAGATTCACGCTGGTTCCAGCATGAATGGGCCGAATCGACCGGGGAAGTACTACCCTCTCATAGAAGATCGACGTAAGAGTAGTGGTAACCGTACTATTGCGTTTTGTTTGGTGAGTGAAAGGGCTGGAGGCCCAATTTCCCCCCTTTCAATTTTCCTCACTTCACCCAATCCCTTCACCTACCCACTCCTTTCAAGGTAGCGGCTTCGCAGAGTCCCTAGCAATGGGGGAGCCATGCCAGAGACTCTGAGTTGTCCATGAGTGACAGTTACCACTTACCATCACGTGGGCTGTTTGCTCGTCTGTCACTGACGGCAATAAAAAAAAGTAATAGCTAGAGTCAGTTAGACAATAAACTTTACCCTTTTTACGAAAGCCTGTTGTTTAGTGCTAATCTAATCGTCATCATAGTAACATCGTAGTAACTAGGTCATCATGTTACTCGTTATATATAGTAGGACTTTCACAATTAGAATCTACTGTTTAAAGATCTAGTTTTTCTGTAGTAGTAGTGGAATCAGTAGAATCCTCTGCATATAAAACTACTAGGTACCTGCGCCCTGCGGCTTCGCCCGCGTGGGAATTGGTATTAAATTTTTCGGAATAAAACCATGTCCGTCTCCGGCACCGAATCTATCTACATATCAAGAGACTATTTCTGTAGTTTACATCTTGCGTAAATTACATAAAGTTAATTATTGCATAATAAAAAACGAGACATTAAAAGTAAGACAAAATGTGTTGCTCCATTGTTTGAAATAAACCAATTTCTCATTACGACAGCACCATTTTAAGGAGTTTATTAGTTAAGAAATGAGAAACCGGTGTTGTACTTGTGCTGGTGATATCACCATCTTACTGCTAAGCTCACTGATAACTGGCTCTCATGTTTGTTCTTATAGATTACCGATATCTACCTACCAAGAAACAGATCTATAGTAATCGATACTTTGGGATATTATGATTAAGTTAAACATGTTTATGTTAGTCTCTTCATTAAATGTTTTTATATGACGTAATTTTCTTAGACTTCAGTTTTATCATCAGTAGGTAGGTACTTATGTTTTCTCCTCAGCGTTATCTCATCTCTTCAATATCTACTAATGTCAAAAGTACGAACTTTATCAGGTCATGTTGAGATTTTTTTTTAACTTTTAACCATTCCATCAGTTTGATACGATGGCTTTTGGGGTGGTGTGGTTCTTAGACCCCGATGACTTCTCACCTACCAAAAGGCAAAGTGGAGTCATGTTTGTAGACTAATATAAAAAAAGTCTCCTCTATCCTTTAATTATCAAGTGAAATATCTATATTATGTTTAAATTTTACTATTTGTACACAAGTCACTGCCGCGTGTCGAATTGGAGTCGTTTCGTTTTAATATCCACGCCCTTGGTAAACTATTAAGTGCCTAAAATTACACAATACATTTTACTTAAATAATCTTTTGTGTTTGGCAAAATAGTGGTAAACGGTAGCGCTATTTATATCGCTGTGTGCAGTGTTAGTTCATTTTATATTATTATTGTCCACACGAAAATCCAGGTGATACCACAAAACTTGTTTTATGGCTTCCTTAGTTATACTGAATCTTAATAAGATCATCATAAACAAGCTATCGTATTTCTCGATAATCTACTTATCTAATACAAAAAACAATTTCTAAGATTAGAGCGTACATAGAAACAAACTTTTCCGCCTTGTTACAGTAGTATAGAATAGATAAGTCTTCGTTTAAGTATAGCAAAATTACGATGTTTACAAAATAAGATCGCGTTTTTACATTGGTGAAGATATATTTCGTACCCAAACATTAGGTCTAACATTGTGTGCAGACTTCTTTGATTTGGTCTGCCGACTCATATGTATCAAATATCTCGTATAAATAATGAACATTGTTGTTTCAGGGTAACAAGGGCGCAGTCAGTATACGTTTCAATATCTACGGTTGTTCGATGTGCTTACTGAACTGTCATTTAACACCACACGAGCACCTGTTAGCGGAACGCATCAACGACTACAACACTATTATAAAACATCACCTATACCACGTCAATGAAACTACTAATATTTTATATCATGAGTAAGTTTTGTTTATTATCTTTTGGACGGCCTTCAAATAATATATGTTATATCTTTTCTATTGCAATCGTCTTGCGTTTAGTGTAGCAATAGACTTTAGGTAATGGTAACTAGGCGACGGATCTTGTGCTTTTTCTCATCTTAGTGATCTTGTCCAAACCGGTAACAATTTGACTTTATCAAATTTATATTATATTACTATTATTATCATTTTCTAAGTTTATCTTAGGAATAACTGACTTATAATGAAATCGTTAGTATCTGAGCTTGAAAAAAATGTTCGAAATTGATAATCCGTCTTGAGTACTTACATAGCGCGATGGTCAACGCTTATGCCTTCTTTCTATGAGCTCTTTACTCTGCAGTTGGATAATAATGCTATTGTTATTGATTTATTGTACCTAATGAAAGAAGGATTTGTATTGGTTTAGTATTTCAGAAAGTGCAACACACAATCAGACTATTATTGAGACATTAGTTGTAGATTGTACACGTATGTATTTAGAGTAGATTATACCTAGAGTAAATAAATTTGTTTAAAATAGTCATTTGAATATAACGCTACCTGAGATAGTAGTGTCTGTGATTCGAGCGAAATATTACTTTATGAAACGATAAAACGTTTTAATTAGTACATATGCTTAGAATTACGGAATTATGAAGATAACAACAATTTTTAAATGTTAAACTATTTTTGTCGCTGATTGCATTAAATATCACGGTAACGTATTACGTTTGTGATAAGACCTAAGTATCTATCTTTTTATATCAATACCGCGAATATAAAAATACTTCTGACAATTCTAAGAGAATAAAAATATGCGAGTTGTACAGTTCTGCGTTACACTTTGAAGAACGAATATTTGTAGGTGTAATAAGTATTATTATTGTTATATATATTATTATTATTGATAACAAATATCTAGGTCGGCGATCCGGGAGTAATGTCCTTTGGAAATGTTAAACCGTCAATAGAGTTTTAAGGTTCATCAGACCAGGAAAGATTCTTGTTGACCGCAGAAACAATGCTAAAAACTATCAAGCCTTTCACGACTAGGTATAAGGTGATTGGCGTAGGAAAAAGCAAAGAATAGGGACTAAGGACATAATAGTCTCTTTGGTTTTCATATGCCATAGAAAATACCAGTTAGTAGATACTTACACTTAAGACGATCTTATTCACGCTGAAACCAGCAAATATCTACGATTGATCTACCTACCTAGTACCTATTTTACATCGGTCTATCCCAGCTCGGTTTATTTCCACTGCCACTTCACATACAGAGAAGGCATTAGCGTTGATCTCAAGACAAGACATAATGCCAAGTTTCCTCTCGAAGTTTTCTTACATCGTAATTCGTAGGTCTTAATGTTCTAGGTAATCTTAAAATGTGATCTTTATACATATTACTATTACTAGTGTATAGGTAGTTTATGTAGATCAATAAACTGCGACGTATTCAGGGCATCTATATAACGTAAGTAAGTAAGTACATACTAAATATTGATTTTCATAGAAAGCTCATGAACTCATGTAAAATTGCTCTTATTGGTAAAAAACACTACATACCTAATTTTAAATGAATTCTTATTATAGCAATGATATTTTTTTAGCAATTTTAAACTACACGATAATTGTTGCAAGGTGCATAATTGCTTGACGGCATTTCGCATCTTACGACGTTATTCTGCTAACTTGTGCAACGATTATTTTCTTACCTTGACCTTCGCTGACCTTGTTAGGTTAAGTAAATAAGTACTTAATTTATACTAACTGTACGGTTTGTAGGTGTAATATTTCATATTGGCATGGCCGATCCAGAAAGACATGCAAGTAGGTGTTGGTGATAGGTGAATTTTCGCAACTTGTTGTGTAATATTCTTAGCTACCACCCAATTAGGTAGGTACATAATAGTTAAATTGATTGCTTAATGATATTTAACATAATAACCTCGGATGCTATAATATCAGACACAATAGAAATAACATTGTGTCTCGTGTAGATCTGCTCCTAAGCACACGAAGGGATAAGACTTTATTCTAACTACTTACTTAGTTATGATATTATGTGTAGGTATAACATTCTAATTACTATTCACAATATTATCAAAAATTTAAACTAATATCATTATTCTAATCAATAAAACTGAAGGTATCACTTAATAAGTAATCTGTATAATGCATTCAACGACCATTAAAAATAGATCTAATTACAACGACCGCATTGAATATACACACAATAAAGTTCATATATGCATACCCGCAATACACGCTTGTACATAGATTTTGAGTGGCAACAGTATACGTGAAACATGAGTAACTTTACAAATATGTTTATTGTATATATTGATAGTACACAATATGTGCATACAAGGATAATAATATGTACCAAGTTGTTTGTAAGTTTAGGGCGATAAAACATGGAACCTAAGCAGCGTTTTTGCCGTCTTTATCAATTAGGTACCGTAAGTTATACCAAATACGTCAGTAGCACATTGCAGGTAAATAAAAATACTAAAATGTACCTATTTCCAGCTAAATCCAACTAAACAGGATTTTTTATCATGATGCTTTGTAAGGTAAATACTATTATGCTGTCCAGATTCTAGTAAAGAAAATTTGGCGGTGCCCGGTTTCTAAAGACAATGCCTCTTTTAAAAATTGAGTTGTGAATCAAGTAATTTGCAGCGCATTTTATACAGCATTAGTACTTACCTATAACAATAAAATTATCACCGTTTGTGTCCAACGTAGAAGGAAAACGAGGTAAAATGCATTTAATAATAATGGTATCTAAATGTAAGGCTTTGTAAGTACATTAAACTGTAGTGACGACGTCGGTGCTCATTAGATTGAATAGTTAGGTTTTAATTAAATTATTAGCACTCACGCGTAATCTATGTAGGTAATCATCAATTTGATTTCTAGGGCGCATTGTAAAACCTTATCGGAATTAATCATCATTGATTGCTTGAGACATTGTTACTAGGTGTTAGGGAAATGTACTCGTAGCAGTGCTTGTGTATCTACCTGATAATGCCACTCTAACGCAGTAGAAAATATTGTCAAATTTGATTCCGAAACTTTTCTACGGACCGGGCGTTGGTCGTCGGTTGATGGCAAAAATATAGATTCTTCGGTTTTTTATTTCGATTACATTTGTGTATTATATAACACTAACTAATCCAAACAAAATAAACTTAAGTTTACAAGTGAACCTTAGAACTACTTTACGTCGCGTCGCTCGCTATTTGTTTCGACCTTTAAATAAGTGTCACTTGAATCTAAAGTAATGAATGAGTTTCAAGTATTTATTATCAGCTTCATCTTCCAATACCGGTTAAAACGGGGTGACTAGGGATGCAGGGGTGAATAGGTACAAACTCGGGAATTTTTTGGATTCACTGGTATTCGCATACCCATCGAAAATGTTTTGAGATTTAAGATTTATTTGTAAAGTATAACGTTTATTTTCTCCATACGGGCAATATCGAGTGTCGTAGACTCAATGTGACAGTAAAAAAGCTAATCAAAGTGAAGCTGTAAAAAGCGCCAAAATTTGGATACGAAAAACTTTTAAAATGGTAGATACCTACTTACTTATGCTGATTATCGGATATCAGGCAAGGTAGGTACTTTTATATGATGAAAATACCTAACTTACTTTGTGTTATTGTTTTTTATGTCGGATAAAAATCAATTAAGAGGCACCCCTAGCTGAATTACAATTTCATCCTTCTTCTGTCCCTATTCACCCCAACCACGAAAAGACTAGAAATCGGCCACATTTTTTAGTTATTCTCGTGAAATCTGCGATATAACGCTGAGAAAAGTAGATTTAAGTGCAGTTTTAGTCACCGGAACAAATATTAAAGTACTGTCGAATAACACATTAACGAACAAAATAGTTAAAATCTACTCCAAACTTTGAAATCGTCCCTAGTCACCCCGTTTTACGTACCTACAGTGTTGAACTTTTTTGACATGTGCGGTGTGGGAGACATTCACTTTGCAAAATATATAATTTATAGAGTTCGCTGTCTTAATCTGAACCATTCAAAAGAGCTTGTTCCCAATGTGAAGACAAGTTGCCTATTGATGAACCCGAAATCTAAAGAGTTTGATAGTTCTATCCTAAACAAGGTATTGTGAGTTTCTGTAAAGAAATCAACATCAAATACGATACATAAACTACGAACGGTTAAACATCATTACAGTGAATAATAAATTATCCTTTTCTCTTTCTAGCTACGTAATATGGATTGGAGATCTTAATTTCCGTACGGACCATCCAGCGGGCAGCAGCCCTACATCAGAAGCTATCGTCGCCGCCCTACAGAAGGTAGAGAAGGACAAGTATAGCAACTTACTGACACATGATCAGCTAATTGCGGTTATGGATACGGGCGAAGCGTTTTCGGAATTTACCGAACAAGATATTCGGTTTCCGCCGACTTATAAGTTCTTCATTGGCAGTGATGAGTATGATTTGAAGTGAGTATTGGAAACGTATATTTTTTTGTTTATTAGCAGTATATAATAAACAGTCAACATATCAAAACCCATCGTGGCAAATAGCATCGTGGCATTTAAGACTAGGGATTAAAATTAGAAGAAAAGTGAAACAAACATGTGTTACTAGAATGGCTATCTGTCATATTTACAATAGGTTACATTAAATATTTATTTTGATATGAAGCTGGGCGTGTAAAATCTTCATATTTTTATAGTTATAATTATAGTACAGTTTTTAAAAATAAGTTGTTTCGAAAAGATGAAAATAATACTTATCTACTGATATTGATGTATACCTTCGTCGAACATAATAACTAGGTAGGTCATCAACTGCCGGGTTAGTATTTATAGATAAGTATATTTTTTTGTCAGCTTTATTTTATAATATTATCTACCATAATTTAACAACGAATACTCAATTTATTATTTTTAATAGTTTTCGTTATCGCTGAAAGCAATTTATACAATCGATGCGACTGTTATATAAAAATACTTTCATTTAAATCTTACCTTAAACGGTGATTTACATTAATAACGATAACATTGATACATTGAATACTGGACTTGATTGCAAACGTTTAGATTGTTACACAAGTGTAAACGGACCGTGATGGCCATGGCCATTTTATTTTATGCACCCCTAAATGAAAGTAATTGGTGATCCCTCGGTTAGATAAAGCTAAGAATTGCTAAGATTTGTAATCATGTCGCAAATTGTTATTAATATTTTAGTACTTACGTGTTATGTAAATGTAATAATTTTAATCGCATTTATAATAATTCGTTACACAAAACAAAGCGTACACGTTACGATGTAGTCATTGTAATATTGTATAAGTATAGGTAAGGTGTGTTCAATAATAAAAATAAAATATAAAAAAAAAATTATATAAAAAATAAAATAAAAACAATAAATACAAAAGCGCCATTTGAGTGTTTTTGCGGTTTGGAATGAAATACACTTGCACCCTTTGAGTTAACAATATTATTATAGTTTAAGTAGTTAAGTACAAATATTTTCTGGTTCGCTGTTGATATGTTCCTGTTAAAGTTTATTAACAAGGGAAATTTTGTCATTGACTATGAAGCTATGACGCGATTAATATAAAATATTCATTCAATATACAATATTACAAACAAGTCCCATATGTGAATGTACATTGGACGTTGATGACGTCAAAGTCAAACACCTCTGTGTATACTAATGACCGCAAACGCTTCATTGACGTATCTACATAATATCATTAAACTAGCTTCTTGCAGCGCGGTTTCACTCGCGTCTTTGATTACTGCTCCGCTCCCGTCGCCAGTAGCGTGATGTTACATAGCCTATAACCTTCCTTAAGAACTGGGCTATCATACGCAAAATAATTATTTTAATCCGACTGGTAGTTCAGGAGATTAGCGCGTTCAAATAAACAAACTCTTTCGCTTTTTATAATAGTATAGATTAAATGATACGTGAACATTTAATAAAAGACCAAGTGCAAGTGACAAAGCATAATTAGTTAAATCGTGTCTAGTATAACTTCAGCAATTGTTCAATGTAAAGCTACATGTGAGAACTATTCATAATTATTATCAGAAGTATGTCATTAAAAAATGTGATGCGTGAGTTACGATATCGAACATAGGCAAGAATGCTAAACCATCAACATTCAAAGACTTTACGATTTATTTTTATATAACTTTGGTGCCTAACAAGCATGTGGCTCATCTGATGAAAAGTGATAGACGTAACTATCGTCTAGCACTGTTCGTTTCCAGCGTTAATTTCTCCCACGTACGTGCAAGCTATGAACGAACTGCCAGCTGCGGTGTTTCCCGAGCGCTATGACATATCCTTCTTCATACTAGGTTTAAAGAGAGCATTAATATTATCACGGTAGGCAGCGGCTTCGTAGAGCCTCTGGCATTGCAGAAGTCTATGAGCGATAGTTACCACTTATCATCAGGTGGGCTCTTAGCTCTTCTGCCACTGTAAGCAATGAATAAAATTATTTTTAGAAAAAAAAATGAAAACCGACTTCAAACAATACCTACATGTTCAATTCTTAACTAAAAAGTAGAAAATAATATTTTAATTACTTCATAGCAAAGAACATTAAAGGGGAATTAACGCAATCCTTGATACCTATAATACTTTACTATTTATAGTTTTTAATCAGTTATTTTGGAGTGGTGCTGTAAAGGCAGGTTTAAGGCCGCCCGTTGCTGTTGTAATTTCTCACGACCATAAGACCTCCAACTTGGGTTAACGACTTGTGATAACCATAGTCCACTGCTTCTAAAGAATGAAGACGCTGAAAATGAAATGACACAAATGGTCACCCATCCAGGGCCACTTCGTTTCTAACAAAAAATGAATTTTGAAAATCACTTCGCACTTGTAGCATGGACATGTCAATGTCAGAAAATTCGTCGCAAAAGCCATCGACTTGTTGCTTTACACGTCTTCACTCCTTGCATACGTTTTGTTACAAAATATAAAATTGAAGCCAAACCACTAAACCATTCTTTATAAAAAAACATGGGACCCGATTTCAGAGTATACCCTTTCAAATAAAAGAAGAATTTTTCAAATTGGTTCATAAATGACCGAGTTCTGTTGTAACAAACATACAACTACTGAACCATTTCTTATAATAAAAATATGGGACCAATTTCAGAGTATACCATGTCAAATAAAAAAAGAATTTTTCAAATCGGTTCATAAATGACCAAGATATGAGGTAACAAACATACAAAAAAAGAACATACGACCCGAATTGATAACCTCCTCCTTTTTGAAGTCGGTTAAAAATACGTAAACATGTTTATGTTTTCTAAGCATTGCAAAATAGTTACTTACAAAATGTAACTAGGCCGTTGCGGACCATGTAAGGTAAAGAGGATGAGGAAGGAAAAGGAAGTGGAGCGAGTCGGTAATCCAGCTATCGGCGCTCTCAAAAATTAAATTAGGCCAAACTTGTAGGAGCGCTCTATACTACGTCTGCGAGCTCACTATATTTATTTACATAACATTAATTCATGAACATGTCTTGTTTACCAGGAGAAAACCATCATGGACAGATAGAATACTCTACAAAGTGAATGCAAACAATTACGAGAACGTCACCTTAAGGGCCGAGGTGTTGTCGTATAACCACATACCGCATTACACAGTGAGTGACCACAAGCCTGTGGTCGCGCTACTCAATATAAAGGTAAATATATATATATATCCGTGGAAAAAAGACGCAAGTTTAGATATTCTAGTTTAAATCTTGTGGCACTTAACGTAAGGCTTAAATTGCTTTATAACTATTTTTTGCAATGTTATGCATTTTTCCTCTGAGCTTGGCATACCTATCACTTTATCTTAATAGTACCTTAGTATGCATAAATGGTATGTAATATTAATGCATCGCTTGATTGGTTTTGATCTGTTTATAATTTATGAAAAAGACTGTTGACTAATTGCAGTGTTCATAGATCACAAATCAACTAATTAACAGATCTAATGTGTTGATAACTTCACAGTATGTAAAACTTTTTAACGGCCAGACTTTCAAGACCTGTCCATCTAGGAACTCCTACTTATGTAAAATTTTTTTTTATTAAACATATTCGAAAACTATGACAATATTGTTATAGTATTGGCGAAGACAAAAATGCAAGCAAGGGCTTATCTGCAAAATCATCGATAGTTTTAGATAAAGATAAAGTAACGTGCAGCATACACTAACAGCGTTGATCATCAGATTCAGTCTTAATTAAGTTGTCTACATAACTATATTTATAAAACGGGTCTACTCGTGTTAGAAAATTATTATAAGGTGTCATACCTCTTTACCCGACGTTTCGGTCGAATTACACCGACCATGGTCACGGGCTGACCATAAATATAGTATTTCATAAATATAGTTATGTGTACAAATCGTGTGAGTTTAAAATATTTAATTGAACACTCGTAGTTCAAATAAACGTATTATGCACGCAAAATATTACGGTAGTAGATCCACGCTGGTTTCAGCATGAATGGGCCGGATCGACAGGGGAAGTACTTCCCTCTCATAGGGGATCGACGTAAGTATAAAAATATTAATAATATAATAATATTCTACCACATTCACACAGCGCCATCTGGCCCCAAATTAAGCAATTATATTTGCTTGCGTTATGGGTACTAAACAACTGATGTTTCGCAGAGTCCCTGGCGACAGTTACCACTTACCGTCACGTTTGTTTGCTTGTCTTCCACTATCAGCAATAATAAAAAAAAAACAAATACTCGTAAGCAGTAAATGCAACTACCTAACATACACGCCGCGGAATTAGTATTGTTTTAACTGTCATGAATTAAAAAAAATATGGTAATTCCTTTTATAAAGGTACCTAACCTAGTCTATATTTACTGAGTGCCTTACAAAACTCAAACATAACATAGACCTCCTAGTGGTATGTAAATGCTATTATTGTCCTAAATTCCTTTCCAAAACAAATATCTGTTTCTATTCAAAAGCCGTGGGTAGTGCAGGTCGCTACTTCCATACACTATTAATTATCAAGTTACGAGTTTATGCAGTCGGATACAATTGGACAATTGCTACTTTTATTGCTATTCAAACTTGTATCAATGTAGATGTATTATAATTCACTCGTACCTTACAGTTTGGTGTTAATTATATTGTGTTTTGGTACTAAGATAGGGAAAAGGTTTACATTTTAGATGAATGGATGTACACAGATTAACAGTTTAATAATAATATTGAACTAGACAACTTAAATATTTTAAACTCATACGATTTGTACACATAACTATATTTATAAAACGGGTGGCTACATCAGTCAGCCCGTGACCATGGTCGGTGTAATTCGACCGAAACGTCGGGTAAAGAGGTATGACACCTTATAATAATTTTCTAACACGAGTAGACCCGTTTTATAAATATAGTTATGTAGACAACTTAAGACTGAATCTGATGATCAACGCTGTTAGTGTATGCTGCACGTTACTTTATCTAGCCGAGATTAACAGAGACTGTATGTGACCTGCCTTCTTAAATATTATATATTATTGTCGTTGTTATTGTAAAATAATTGATTATCCCCCAGTTTCTGATAGGTTGATCAACGAAACAATTACTAATCACCTGTTAAATCTCATGTGAAGTATCAATTGGGTTGATAAAAGCATGAATAATTAGTTTGTGTCATCTAATTAGTAACTAATTATATAATTTGACTGCTTCTGTGGTTCGGTGGTACTGTGTATGGACTGCCACGCAGAGGTTGCGGGTTCGATTCCCGCTCAGTGCAAATATGTGTGTGCACGAACATGTCTATTTGCATTGGTCTGGGTGTTTCTATGTAAAATATGTATGTATTTACAAAAAAAAAGTATTTAAGTATGTATATCCGCATTCTAGAACCCATAACACAAGCATATAATATGCTTACTTTGGGTCTAGATGGCGTTGTGTGTAGTTGTTGAAATATTATTATTATTATTATTATTATGCTTTTAGCGTGCTTTTAGGTACTTCGCATGAGATTTAACAGGTGATTAATTAATTTTCGTTGATCAGCCTTTCAGAAACTGAGAGTATGTCTTGGTTTTAGAATCTTAAAAGTTAATACTTTAAAGTAATAGCTGTTATCGCACATAGTATGTGTTAAGTTATCGTTTTGTAAGCCAAGTTACGCACTGAGTTGTATTTAATTCCCACTAAAAAGAATACTTACAGATAACATGGCTTATAAAACTTGCATGTTATAAATAGCACTTTGTAGTAGCTTTCCAGGAATGCCACACAGATAACATTAGGTTGTTGTCGAACCAACATCTGCTATGTGCAATAATTTCAATGGCACGTAGTAGATATTGCTTTGACAACGACGATTATTTATTTCACAATTGCACGCTTGCTAGGTACGTAATGCGTTCACGCGGGCGGTAGTTGCGGAAACGCCCACTATTCAGCGATCATCTATCCGCTTTCGATCTGCCAAGATGCCTCCTCCCGGGTCACCTACCGGCGTATCCTTGTTAAGCGAGCCTGTACTACTATCTGAATCTACTTTGACGTTAACGGGAGAAATGGAAACTGATACTTTAAAGGACTCAGCAACGCCAGCAACGCCTGTAAGTATAAAGCTTTTAATTCAGGGAGAAGCAATTAAATAACAAGTTTTGTAACATGTTGGAATACGATGAAGACATTTTTGATAATAGACAACTCCTACACCAATAAAGTAAGTCGTTTGGCAAAGAAACTTTAGAATCGATGAACATAAAAGTTATGGTTTAACAATATATTGCATGACATAGTATTATCTAATGAATGCTTTAGTGCATGTTTAGTTTTAGTTTTGGCTTTGAACTAAATGGATTTAAGTAGTTGGTAACTCTCCGTGGGCCTTGATCTTAGATTTAGAACAAAAATGTTTACAGCATGGACACATATAAATATCTGCTTGACCTTTGCCAGTTGATTTATCGCTTTTATTTTACACCGTCAACTATTGCAATACAAAATGTTTGTGTGTGTTTGTATGAAAGATGACTACCACTTACTATCAGATGAGACGCCATCTCTACTTTTACGATAGATAATGCCATTCGGTAATGGATTTATCACATTGTTTAGGATTCCGTATCTCAAGAGACAGCACAGAACCCATAAAGAATTACTTTTTATATGAGATTTGTCAATTATAAGCGTTTTTCTGAAAGATTAAAAATGAATATTTCTTTCCCAACAGACATTTTCCAACTACACAGAGAAGACGGTCGAGTTCGCTCCAATGACTAGAATCTGGTACATTGGCGATGCGGACTTTAGGACACAGTGTACGCTGTCACCTGACATCACGGTCCACCCAAGCGACTGGATTGGTATTTATGACGTAAGTGGGTTTTCTTAAGATTTAAAGTTCAGTCTTTTATTGTACGCAAAATCTGATCAATACTGCCCAATAGTGACATCAGAATTTCAATTATTAAGAAGTTCGTAAATAAGTTTGATGAGATTAAGCGTGCTGGCTGCGATCTCCCCATGCGAACTCTTCATGTCTGCACCTCCATGTTACTGCTTGCAATGCCTCCGAGCGAGCATGTACTTTTTCTTTTATTTCAATAAAAGAGTACGTCCGATACCCAAAATGTTACTAAAATAGGCTATAAAGTTCAGATAGCAGTCGCTTCATGTTTGTCATTCAGCCTTTGTGAGTTACAGTTTGTAATGAAATGAAAAAAGACGATTACAAATCTATCCAAAATAAAATACAACAAATAAAACAAACATTCTTATAATCTGTTATGTCGTTGTTTCAGGCAAATTTCCACAGCTTAGACGACTACATATCATACGAGTATTTAGCTAAAGTGAGCTTGCCCGAAGCGCCAACAATGAATGGCCAGCCGCGTATCATCACGCTTAGCTTTCCTGTGGGCAGCGGCGTGAGAATACCAGGCTTTTACCGATTTATATACTTTAGCCAACCGAATAATGACGTCAGAAGTGTATTGGGTACGTAATCTATAGATGAGTTTGACTTTAAATAAAAAAGCTGTGTTTAAAATCAGCCTCTCGTTAGCACACGAAATACAACAGAGTTAATAGAAAGATCCCTTGCTCAAAGTCGGAGCAGTTTGGAGCAGTGGCAGGATGTACTTTCAACCTACAGATACTCAGAATACAGACTTAGCAACGCTACATGGATAGCCACCTTCTAAGAGAAATTTGATGTTGCTTAAATCTGGTAAAATATAAAAATTGTTTTCTTAATACCTGTATAATAAGATTTTTACACAAAATTAACGAATCGTCACTATCATATCAGTTGCAAAACGTCTACTGCTGCACATAGGTCTTCCCAAGTCTCGCCACCTTGACCGGTCGTGAGCTAATCTTCTCCACCGGTTGCCCGCTATCCTTATCATATAGTCGATCCTTTGTTAGTGAATAAGAACTTGTATATAAGTATGTTTACCCGCATTAAAAACCCCTTTGTCTATTATTAATTTGGGAACTTATTATTCAACCGCATTTCTTCAACAGGTATATCCGATCCTTTTGAGGTAAGCAGCAAAGATGACAGGTTAGTGGCTTTAGATACTTTCGCGCAGGCCTCTACCAGTACATCTCCTAGTCGATCAAAACCTACTACAGCTACCACAGATATATTCAACGACTTCACCGGCCTCGATGTAGCGAAACTCTCGCGACATTTCTCTAATGACCTCAGTATTGACTGACTAAAGAGCTACTGGCCTGGATCGCCGGCTAATGTTAGAAAGAACAATGATGTTTAAGTTTAGTGATTAGTGATTAGTAGCTTCTTGTTTGAACAATAATTTATTTATTGAATGTACAATCATCATCAGAAGTGATTAGCCAGTGGTTATTCAAATCAACAATATACGTGTAAAACAGAGCCTACAAAATATTTATATAATTTACATCTGGTATCTCAGCTAGATATATACTGCCACTTTGTATAGTTCCACAAATAGTTATTGAACTGTTGTATTTAATTTATAATTTGACACATACACCGGTAGGTCAATGCTTTCGAAAATGAAAACTGTCGTTGTTCGTAGTTTTGATAATAAAATACCGAAATAATTTTAATGACATAGTAAATTTCAAATATTCGAATAATTTGGTTACCGTTAGGTTGGTTACCACCTATACGATTTTGCATCTATGACTTGGAACAATTTTCGTTTTTCGAAAGTATTTCTTACAATATAATCGTATTTGCATTGTATTTAACAAGCAGTTGCTAGTAAGTAATCGGGATCGTTCTCTTAGCTTTAAGTATAATGTAAAATCGTGAAGTCAGGTTAACTTCGATTAATTTAACTTTAGAAATGCATAATAATCTTAAGTAGATATATTCATGTTATTCGAAGTAAACATTTCTTTACGTGACTGTACGTGTTAACAGTTACAAGAATAAAGGCCTATAATATAACGTTATATCCAAAACGACCTTATTTGCTTAACCGAGCTTGTGTCAAAAGTCCTTTGAATATAGTTGATATAATTAAGTATAATATTATGGACAAAAATGTCTTGAAATAAGATTTCAAAATGAATTGTATCTAATTTCGAACCCTATTGACTAGGATATTTGGTTGCTTTTGCATTCTCTAAATATGATTCGTATAGTTTTTACGAATCTAGTCATTATATCGATGTATTGAGTGATATTTAAATCATTAGCAATATTATTATTTTTATACTGTTCTAAAACATTTGCAACATAATTTTACCACATTATTGCCGTATTTTGTTTAGTCCACCGCACATCTCTTTTAGGTTAGAACATTGCTAGAAAATTTCACTCCCTAAATATTGATTGTATACCATTGACATTTGACAGCATTTGGCCTTTGCTTTCTATATAACTTGTTACATTCTGTGTACGTTGCCATTAACGTTGTTCAAAATATAATCGTATTTAAATTATTGCATTTTAATGTAGTGGGTAACACGGCTTTTAATATACAAGGTAGATTTATATGGTTTAGGGTTATAGTCAGTTAACGGTCTGCGTAGACGACAAAGATAAAGTCGACTTGCTCTGAACAAATAACTATACCGTTGATGTCCAAATTAACAGATTTAACAGTTCTGTTCATTTTTCTCCATCTTTTTAGCGAGCGTCCTATGCTATCTGGTTTTTTGTCGTCATTCGATAACTTCGGACTTATTGGCTATCGTATTTTTATCACTTGGAAATGCCTTTGGACATTTGTATTTTTGGACGTTATTTTTTTTGGGTATAAGTCGTGCAAAGGGTTAAAACTAATCTTGTTTTCTCTATTTACGAACTCAAGGAAATAATTAATGTATCTTTCAGTGGAACTTTCTTTTATCTCTAACTTGGATTGAACTTTTTCCATTCAATATTGTTTTTGTTTGCTAACTGAATCTGTGTGCGACCTGTATGATTCTAGGCTAAGCTTATCTGTGTTTGAAATGTTTATATATGGACTTAGAAGCCTGTATGTAGCTTGAATGTCTACGCAGAGCCTTTAGGTATATAACAGGTAGATATAATATGTCTAAGCAATAAAGGAGCATATAAACCGAACTAGTGCGACCAATATTCTTATAACGTGTAGTAATATATATATATTATAGACTTATTTTGTATAAAGATATTGTTGAGTGATTATAGTAGTACAATTTGTAATGTTATAAAATTGTATCCAATAGTTTTCTCGTAACATAATAAAAGTACATAATAATCCACAGTCTGGGAATTAGTATTTTGAGTATCACAATTGTAGGCAGTATTAATATAATAATATATTTTATAAATATTAATATTATTATAATCGTTCTACGTATAATCCATGACTTTTATACCAAACTATATAAATAACATTCCTACAAGTATTAATTCCAAGAAATATTTTACTTGACAATACCGAATTCGAATTAATGGGAGCTTTGAAACTTTATATTCTGCTAATTCTAGATGGCGCTTGTTAACTTTAGCAGATGTAAGAAATAATAACGGGAGAAATGACGGCACATCGAATTTCGATGATATTGTATTTAGAGCGGTATTACATTAACATATAAATATGATTTCATATCTGTCAAATTCTATGATCATAGTTCGACGACTCTCAAACTATGATCATAGATAATCACATGTAGTTACTATACCGTCATATGTTTTTCATTTAAAAATGACTTACACATCTTTGATCATATTTCTCTGATAGTCTAATAGCGGCCTTAAACACTTACGGCATATCTGTTTGTGTTATACGTCATGTGTATCGCAAAATGTACTCTAATTTAACTGATATAAGGCTTAATTACTTTTTAAATTATGAATGTCGTTTACGTGTTACGTGTATCTAGACTAGGCCATCAAAGTGTAATTACAGTTTAGTAGCAAAAATACAGTATTTTCTCACAAAATATAAGAAGTAATTTCCTGTGTTAGTACGTCGATATTGAAGTATGTAATAAACCATTATAATATCGTTTTTCAATTTCGGCCAATATTAAACAAATTAGATAAGTAATTCATTTGAAATAAATAATGAATTTCTGTATTTTTATCTGCCTTCAAAGGCTTGACAGAAATTGAAAATGGTACACTTATTTTTTCATCAATGAAAGTTATAAAAGTAAATTTTATAATGTTGATGTTGTCTTTGTTCTTTTTAATATGTAGATATGTCTATAATTTATCAAACCGTATATATAATAGAATAATTAAATTTAGAATGATCACTACACTTAGAAATTTAGAGGTCAGTGCGCTTTTTAAAATAAGAGCTCAATACAAGCTCAGTCGATTATGACAATAAACTTATTAGGTTAGGTTAGTAGTCATTTATTGCCATTTTTGCTTCTTACGAGCTAATTAAATCCCGTCCCTATTATTATATAGTTTTATATAAGTTAAATGAAAACTATATAAAGGGGTACCAAAAGTGTCGATAATACCGTCAAAATATCGTTTAAGTACTTAATAGTTTAATTTCATAGCTTTTTCTATCAACTATTTATTTAAACGCACCGACACCGTGTATATAAATCTATTGACGACCTCTGTGGTTGAATGGTACAGTGTACGGACTGCCACGCAGAGGTTGCGGGTTCGATTCCCGCTCAGTGCATATATTTTTGTGTATGAACATGACTATTTGCCTTGGTCTGGGTGGTTTTATGTATAATATGTATTTACAAAAAAAGTACTTAAGTTTATGTAAGGTCGCATTCTAGAACTCATAACACAAGCTACAATATATGCTTACTTTGGGTCTCTGAACCTAATCCTAGATGGCGTTGTGTGTAGTTGTTGTGATATTATTATTATTATACTTTGCTATTATTTTAAAACCCGACACGAGATTTGTCTTGCAAAACTTTTAGAATAATATCAAAACTATAATTTTGAAACATGAATGTACTCTGAAAATTGTCTGAAGACATTTTAACGGATGTTTGTATACCGTTTCTACATATTATTTGAAATATTTTGTTATTTATTTTTCAAAGGCATATAGATATTATTAAGTAGTCAATGTGGCAAATTCCTTCAGTAAATATACTACCAAAGAGATTTAATTACAGCTTAATAGATACTATTAAGGCGGTTACACTAATATAATATAATACATTACCAATGGCTTTTAACTTAAGGATTAAAAAGTTATTGCCGACTGTATTATTTATTTATTTGCCAGCAATAAAACGAGAAACAAATGCAGTTTCTTGGTACCTATGTTTATATTTAATTAGCTTTTATGTCGTGATCACGAAAACCAACAGATAATGAAATTAAGATGCTGTACTGTTCTAAAATTCAACTATACATTTTAAAAAAGTATTAGGGAAAATTACCTTTAATTTGGTTTGTTTGCAAATCTAAACTATTAACACAAAGTAGATACGTACAGAGAGAAAGCTTCCTACAAACGCGCAAATCGGTGGCACTCTTAGAGTATAAATAACTAGGTATTCATACTCTAAGGTGGCACTACTACAAGCACTCGGGGCATGTGTGCGTGTCCACTGGCCGCTTGTCGCGTACACGGCGAGACTGGACAAAACCGGTTGACGCCGGCACAGCCAGTTGACAATCTCAGGGTCAGTGCGACGCACGTTAAAGTTGATTGTTAATTATTTTATCGGTTAATTTTAATCGTTGAAACTATAATTAATATGTTAATATTTATATTCATGAAAAGTTTGATTAAAATTAAATAATGTTAATGATATTTAATAAGAATGATTGTATATTTTAACGCGTTATAACTTATAAGTTTACCTCTGTGAACTTACCTTCATATTTAACAGGTTCATCAAATTCTTTCGAAGTTTGTAGGTAGGTTTAGATTTGTACCTACTTAATTGAAATATACATGAATGAGAATGTTCAACAATCACGAATGAAAAATCACATTGGCAACAATATAATATTATCAGCTTAAAACACTAAAATATATCGAATTTAGCTACTTATAAAGGCAAAACGACAGATGTTTTCCTATTTACTATGTTAATCCTATTCGTTTTAATGAGATATCAAAAGCAGTAGGTACATATATAGAGTTATTCCGGTCTGATCCCCTGAATCTCATACACTGGGGATTGCTTTACTTTTTGTTATTTTCTATTCAGTGATGATCGCGTAGGAGATCAGAAACAAAACCTAAATATATTTAAATATTTTATTCCAGTCGTATCCCCTAGTTATCTTTGATAGATTTTCGAGAAAATACGTACAATAACTTTACGCCTGCCTTCCATTAATGGGGTAAGCAGAGACTATACAAGGGCGTTTATTATTTTTATGTTTTTAATTCATTGTTACATAAACTGCTTTTCTCTTGAATGTACTTACCTATCAAAAACTCTGAGGGGATCAGACCGGTATTACTAAATTTGCAGAGAATCAGAACGGAATTAAAGAATAATTATAGGGGATGAGATCTGGGGGATCGGACCGGAATAACTCCATATATAAACTATTTAACAAATGTTTTGTTTGTCTTAACCTATTGTGACAACCCTACCAGAATAGGTAACAATTTTGCACTTTATTAGGAAGCTTAGCCTCTGTACGGCTACTCTGTGCTATTAATGTTTATTTGGTGTTTTGTAAGTAATTATCTTTACTTTCATCGATATGATAATACACGCTTTGTATAGGTATTTTGTGGCTAGGCTATTATAGTGCTTTACGTAGGTAAATACTGGTAAGTACCCTGTGAAGGCAACGGACTCGACTAATATTACGCTGTAAAATTTGACGATTGTTGGAACATTTATGTAATAGAGAAAATACATACCTAATATTTTAGCAAAATCAACTTTCGAGCGTGTGACAATAAATTTCACAAATTTTTGTGGGTATTGCACAATATTATGACGTGTGATTTGTACTCGGTGCACGGTCAATCTTTGTACATATTTTTGTACTAATTCAAAAAGTAAAAAGACCTAAACACCTCTTCGACATTCTATGTATAATTAACATGCATATTATGTACAATATTCCTTGCAGAAGTGCAGAGCCCGCTGCTTTCAATGTGGACAATAATAAAATAGAGATTATTAGTTGAGGTACTGTAATGTTAGTTTCTTCGTACTTGCCATTTACTTAGCTTTTATAGTACTTATTAGGTTGTAGGTGTAATATGATTTAAAGATAGCAGGCATGCTTTTATTACGTCATTTTGAAGCCAATCGCGTTTTCTTAGATCATTTTATATTTTTTAATAAGTATTGGTTTTTATGATGGGAATGCTTTCGTGCCTACTGTCTCTATTTCTGTTTTTGTTAGATAAATGAATTCAGTTTGTTATACGTGTAGCAACAATATAAGCTTAATGGGTGTTTACTATGCGATTCAATCACGTATAGAAAAGTTACTGAGCTCTATCTGTCAGGTAAAAGTATGATTTGTAAGTAATTATGAAAGATTACGATGAAAATACCTATAGCTTAATTAAAACAGATTTTTCTATTACTTTTCTATACTTCGTAGGTAGAGGTCAATAGATTTCTTATTTGTAGTATTCGCATAGTACACTCCATGCATCAAATTTGTCGCAATGTGAGTAGAAACCTATGAAGCCCCGTAGTTAAAATGGACTTATATGTAATTATGTACTTATGTGTATGCAAGTTATAAATTGTAACCCAAATTTTGCATATAACACAATTAATTGCATACCTAGTAATTATTGGGGGCAATTTGTTCCGTTAATGAAGTACCACGCGTCGATGAAATTCCATTTTATATAAATGTTTAAGTAGGTACCTAATGTTTGCAGATAAAATGTATCGTGATGTATCGTTGTATTTCAAATGTTGATTGTAGTACAAAATGATTAATTTGTAGTTGTCACAAGTTATGTTAAATTATGGGAATAGAATTTATTTAGTTGAAATTGAAGTTTTATTTACTCGTTCATGAGGTAATTGCGTGTGGTAATACTCGTAATCGCTGTCAGGGCGCGACACGATACGTGTAATATTTGCCCTTATCATAATCATTATCGCGATAAAAGTACCTACGCAATAATGTAGAGTTGAGTGGAGGCGCGGCGTTGATGTCGAATGCGTGCAAGTCCGCAAGTCGTCGCTCCGTAGTTCTTAGCCCGTAGCGTTATCGGGAAAGCGCGGGAAAATCGCAGCGGCTCGCGCTCGCTTCAGTAGGCTCGCGCCCGCCGACAGACATGGACGGGTTCGCGCGCGCGCTCGCTCTAGTACTCGCGGTGTTCGCACTCGCGTCCGCGCGCGCCCACATACCCTCGCACGATAACATCCTCAGAATACAGCTGTGGGATGCGGAGGGACTCAGCAGGGATCCTATCACCACACCGGCTCCCACCACCACCTCAGCTCCGAGAACTACCCGGCGTCACAAGTTAAAAGTGAACTTGGACTTGCTGTACGACGCTATGCTGGAGGAAGGACGAGCTGGTGGTTTCAGCAGGTTCACGCGGCATAAAGTGCGACACAAGCGGCGTCGACCTCGGCAGAGCGGGACTGACTTGCCGTGGAGGTTCCACTCCGGGGACCGTGTGATGAACGTGGCGGTTTACAACGACGATGTGCCGTGGGATGTTATCGAGGCTGACAATGCCGGGCCGCTCGTGAATGGCAGTGCAGTGAGTGAGAGTGCCAGTTCCCCAGTGAATGAGCAGCGGGACGTGGGGCCGCCGATGTTGCTGCGTCAGCCTGAGGACGAGGTAATGAGTGTGGGCAAACACCGTATACATTAATGTAACGTCGCCTTTCATCGTTATCGTCGCCCCGAGGTGGTTAATAGCCATTCACGGTACTGATAGCCTGCCGGCATTGCCGTAGGGATTTCTATTCACCGCTCCCTTTCAGCATAACCCCTCGGGCGACGATGCGTTGATAAAAGTGAATGCCCTTCATTGTTTTTAAAATATTTTCTTGCCGGCTGTATGTAGATTGTATCGTGGCGCACGGACTCGTCTGAAAAATATTTTTCAAGGGTAGATTGGCTCACTCACAGTCCCTTATCTCGAGATATATTTTACCAATTATTATTATCTGTTTGTTGTAGACAATGTTTACGTTTTCAAGCTGCTGATATATTTATTATATTGTGTGGAAAATATCACCGTTATCGGTAGCTTGTCATAAAAATTGTAGATGATATTTATTTGTCGAGTAGGTACTTACAGGTATTTAGATTATGAGGTAATGAGGTCAAGTTTCGTTAGGTATGTGATTGGGTGTTTACCTATATAGATATACATAGATGGCAATTTATATAAGTAATTGCAATAAAGCGAGTTAATTGCATTATAATATTTTATATAGTAATTCACATTCTTTTTATACCAAAATACAGAAAAGATCAAATTAGCAAAAATTATTATTTATGAAAAACCTACAATTTAATTACTTAGTTACTCATAAAAAAATGTTTGCGTGTTAAATCTGTTGTTGTGTGTTATCTTATATGTTAACTTTTTAAAATCATTGTCTTTTTTAGTTGTGATTCTAAACGAATATTTTTTTCTGATTTAAATACCTATTAGTATCTAGACACTGTTAGAACCTCGCACATTGTATGTTTCACACAGGTACCGTTCATGTATAAGTATCTTACAAACCATAATATTATGTGCGTGTTGAATAAACATTGCAGTTGTAAAACAGAAATTCAGACTGGAGGTGGTAAACTTGAGAAGATGCCAATTACTGATATTTTATGACAGCATACTTTGTAACATCCTACTTGCAAAGAATAATACGTAAAGTAAACATGACTTTCTTGTGTTTAAAATTAGGGCTATACGTGACCGGGTCTTATTGTTTGACCTTTAAATTGTTAGCCGATGGTCATGCAAATGAAGGGTTGCCTTACTACACGTTACACACATATTGTACACAGTTTTAGGACGAACCATTTGGTATTCACACGTCTAAATTCATAATTACGGGTAGTCGTGTGGTTTAATTTTCATAAGCTGCGCTCTAACACCTCTGTGGTTCGCTATGTATTTTTAATACGAGCATTTATAACTCCTACAAACATTACTTTTACTTAAGTACTAGATAAACGTCGTCAAAGAGATACATTATTTATTTAGATTAAGTATACTTAAGCAAGTTGCTTTTAAATTTAAGTTGACTAATATGTCAGATAATTTGTCTACGGCCTATTCGATGAGTAGCTGTGAACCAGCAAGAAATTCTGGACCCCTCTTTTAGTTAATTAATAATTTTAGGTAACCTTATAAAACATGAAAAAATAATAATTAGAAATTGTCTGATTCGTCTCCTCCTTTAAGGGATAAATGCATATTAAAAACTAAATTATTACAAAGCATTGATTACCGATTAAATAACCCAGGCCAAGGATAACCAGGTTATCGATGTGTTTATAAGGTAAGGCTTTAAGAGCAAGCAAGTAAAATGCTATTGCAAGAGAGACAGAGAGTCTAAATAAAGTATGTATTTTAATTTTACGTATCAACGTTAATAATGCAAAGCTATTAGTGATTGCCCGCAACTGATAGGTACTCTTTATAGTGCTTAGGTTACTCTTACCGATCTTTTTCATTCAAAGACAACTCTTGCATAAACTTTATGATGCAGTAAACCTTTTCCAACTATTATAACAGATATTTTTTCATCTGACAAACTTAAAAAAGGTTTTCTATTATTTATGCGACCGTTGACCAGCTTCGTGTAGCATAAGCAATATCACGTTTGTTTGCCGAATGTTCCTTCCTTCCATCCAGTATCTCTTTAGAATGTATCTCAGTAAATGAAAGCATATATCAATCTTAATTTAACGCAACGATACGATTACGATATCCAATCAGCGGTTATCGAATCGCGCGTTATCTCGTCTATCTGAGTTAATCGTTCGCATGTGGTAAGTTACAGCCGTGAGTGCCGTGACCACGTCCACGCCCGTCGCCCGCAGGCCGGTGCGGGCGCCAATCAACCGGAAATTAGGTACAAATCAATAATTTCCCAGTCAATACTGTCCACTACGTGATGCACGCTAATAGAGTCTGATTGACTCGTCTGCCGTCTATGAGATATGCGAAATTTCAATCAATGTCAGTGCTGCTAGCGTAATTAAAATTAGATACAGTTATAACTTTTTCACCTTCATGAATAGTTGGATTTTTCATCAATTCTTAATATTAGAAATAATATATCTATTTTTTTTAGTTAGGTATATTTCTAAAACTTCAAGGTAGCGTTGTCCTCTAGTCACTAGTGTTACCTATCTTAAATGTATTGTGGCTTTATGACCAGCAGATCTTGAGGCTGAAATGCTGAGTGTCGTGGCTTTGATTCTCATCCGAGATAAATATTTCCAGTAGGTATCGAGACTACGTTGTGTTCGCAGTTTAAATTAAATCTTTACAAAATATTTATTTATTTGGGGGCTACAGAATGGTCCCAAATTCAGTTACCTATATTATTATTAGTAACAGCAATCAATAACCAGCTAACCACATACATTGAGACGTCCGCGTCTTTTGGACGCATTATCTAGCAGTTGCAATTCAGTCACAGAAAATAACCGTTGAACGTTGTAATACACATCGTATTATTTCGTATGTTTATTTATCGTACAACATAAGTAATAATAATACATTTTACACAGACAACACTATAATAAAAACTAGTAGAGCAATACAAAATCGTATGTATCTTAGGTATGAGTAAGTAAAATTAAATTTAATCGAGTACCTAGGTAGTTCCGTATTAACGATAATAATAATTCTAAAAATAGAACGAATAATTATAATTAGGTACGCAATACGAAGGCCCGTTTAATTGCTTCGTGGCTATCTCTAATTAATATCGGGCAAATACGTGCCATTTCTAGTATTTAACACCCATTTTACTGTACTACCGTAGTTTATACACTCATCACTTAAATATTAATTAATTTATACCTTTAGTGAAGGATCAGGTGTGTAATTAAGTATACCTTGCGGACACATAAGCACCACTTTATAGTGCCTGATAATACCTACCTATGTGTTATTTTAATAGACCGAGAGGTGTGCGATAATAAATGCAAACATGTAGATAATTATAAGGTTGATTTTTAATATAGTGTTATATTTTACTTTAGAGTAAGACGAGGCGCGACTCACTGCATATTATCAGGTAGTTTGACATCATTATGCTAGGCAAAAATAAAAACCACTCCCAGACAAAATTAAAACAAATTTAATGACACCTTAGTTAAAATCGGTTCAACCGTTTACGCTGTAGAGCATGTAAAACAAATAGACACACATAATAAGTTCAAAAATATTACACTACTTTCCTTGTTTAATCGTGTAAAATAATAATTAGAACTGTATCAACTCGAAGTAGATTTATAAAAAGAACCTAGACTGAAGCAAAATCAGAACTCATGAAATTGTTAATTACCAAACTAACTTTAACTATTACAAAGTTTTTAACATCTTTCTCAGGAAGTTATTAAAAAATTAACTAGTCTAAATGAATGCGTACCGTTGTTGGAACTAAAAACACGACGATTAAACTCCGTCATTACGTGATTTAGTGACGTACACCTGAATCCATACAAATAACAATCCGAGTAATTTCCCTAAATGACTAATATAACCTTGTTCTTACCGCTGTCATTTTACAACGTAACGACCTAAAGCAGGCGCTTCAAAGTTAATTATCCTCCTTAAATTTATTCTTCCTATAAAAATCTTTATGAAACGTAGGCGATCATAAGGAAACCGTAACAAAAAGTAATAATAATGACGTTCCCCTTTGTAAGGGTATTATAAAAAGGGAGATATAATACCTTAGTGAATCAAACATCTGCCTTTGAAATATTGTCAGTCTTCATCTAAAATAATTAACTGTTCTGATCGTTAAGCGCGGTGGAGTGGAAATTTTACCGAAATTCGATAGTAAAACTTTTTCCAGCGACGTACTAGCTCGCTGATATCTGAAAGTAATGTAGCCCTTTAGTAGAGCTTATGTTCAACAGTAGACGTCATCTGGTCTGACTCATAGATAAAATTTCATATCAGTCGGCATCCTTCACGTGAAAGAGAAATGGAAAAACTGTGATAATAATCTTACGTGGAAACAGAAAATAAGAAATTTAAATGGATTAGTTTGTTCCTATCCAACTGAAGTAAAAATTGTAGTTGCTAATCATATTTTATAAATACGACGATGTTTTTACAGTACCGATGTAACCTGACATTGAGAAAAATTTAACATAAACCTAGCGTTTACACGACAAACTAACGCCTATTATGTTCAATGTCAATTGACAGGTATGAACCATATCAATAGGTAGAGGTATACCTCTACCTATTGATATGGTTCATACATATTTCGCAATAAGTTAGATAATCACAGAAAGTGTGACACACTGATAAACACGCTTAGCGTTATTTAGTTGATACTGACTCATCATGTTGTCTAGAATTCTACAAGATTCGCCAATTTTTAAAACTGAGTTAGTAGGTAGGTAGCGAAATATTGCTCCAAGTGCACCGAGTATTTCTATAGAAAATGGACAATAGATCGTAAACAATCTATAGATATGCGTGACATCCCCTACAGATACGATTTTTATACCTATTTAGGCTTCCAAAATGACGCCGCTCTGTCCACTTGGTAAGCTTATCCACCACTGTTGTATCCCTAACAAATTGCTGACATGGTGGCTCCATTATGGCTCTGTATAAAAGTGTTGTATTTATCAAAATTGCACATTACCTAGTACAAAAAATACAATTAAAAGTACTTTTATCTATTTGTAAAATGTATTTATAGTAGTAGTAGTGTTCGTGTAGTATTATCAATTAGTAGTTTCCAGCAATTGGGACGTTGATAGATAACTTAGTAGATAAACGAACACTGATTGAAAGGATCCGCGATCTCGAACCACATTTTGCACTCAACGGCTTAACGAGATTCAGTAGGTATTTTCATGGAAGGAAAATTGCTGGATAGTTGCAATTTATTTAAACAACGCTTTGTTGTTATTTATGAGTTATATTAACCGAGTCTAAAAATGTTAAAATAATAATCTAATTTAACATACTTAAAACGAAAAAAAAGGAAAAAGAAAGAAAGATAAAAGGAATAAAAAAGTAAAGAAAGATAGAAAGAAACTAAAGAAAGATAGAAAGAAAGAAAGTTTTATTTTCACAAATACAGACATATTTTACATTTTACGGAGCTAGGTACAATACAGATGTTTATGTGAAAATCAGGTTATCATTCAGGCTTATTGCTGATTTGAGGCGAACACCTCAAACCAACCCTGTTTTCCTTTAGTAGCCCTAAGTGACGAACGGACGTAGTACACCACACAAATTTACACTATTGCATCATACCAATTGACATTCACAAATTTTCTACTTAACAAAACAAAAATATACACTTTAAAGTTTAGACAGTTTTTAATTAATAATCACATAAGTAGGTACATAATATACCTAAATTACGTATTAATTTTACTTGGATTACCTATTCACCAGTTCTGCTAAATTGCCTGCACTACGGAACAATCCCTATATTGCGAGGTGTGTTACAAATATTAATAAACTATACCTAGATTCGTTAATAAGTTTTCTAAATGTTAGTTGCAATGACATTCCCTTTGCGGGTTGACGACTTGACGTACAAATTGTACGTCAAGTCGTCAATTGTACAATAAAGCGCGTTGGACGAAACTATGCTGACTATGAGCAAATTAAACCACTGTTCACGGTGCACTCAAATCTTTAAAAGTTCTTTGTGTTGACAAGAATATCAAAAACAGCCAACGTAGATTATGTAGTCGGTATCAATGTACTTAAATACAATTAAATTCATTTGTTAGTATTTGTAGATTATTCAATAGGTGATACTTGGTAGATACTAATAATTTTTGAAACAGAAGCATTTCTCAAGTTACGGTTTAATAGAGCTCGTCAAACCCTCTTCGCGAATGATTAACTTTTTCTTCGTTTACAAAACAACAAAGAAATGGATTTATTGGACATCAATAGTAATAAAGTAGATAATATATATTGACATTAGATTCATGTTATCGCTCGTTCAGAATTAGTGATGCTTATTGCGCTAGTCGTAAATCTATGGTATGACGTTTATCGCTTAATTTATCTTTATCGAATATGTTCCGGCGGACCACGCGCTCGTTACAAACGAAAGTTATGTTCCACTTCCGATCTTTCGGTGGTAGGCAAATGGAGTATGTAAGAAGCATTGTTGGATATTTATCTTCGTAACAATATTCAGGAAATTGTTTATAATGGATCTAAACTATACTGTCTACTATCTAAAATACTCCGATTCCTGCTATGGCTCAATCCATACCAACATAAAAATAAAAAGTTACGCAAAGGCTTTTAAATGATTAAATTTCTCATGACATAGCTATTCTGTAACGGATAATGTAATATTTTTGTTACCTTTTACCTTGCTTTCATCTTCAATATTGCGTATGATAATATTTTCCTTTTTTCCCACAAGGGATGTAAGTATAAAATTATACGTATGAACACGTATATAAAGTGTTATAAGCGGGTGTAATTTGCAAAACGTTCGATTCGTTTCCGTTGAAACTGTGTGTGACACGTAGTGGGATTACCACCGAAGACAGTTAATTTACTATGTCGCGTCGTCAGAGAGATGTTCACAAAGATTTATGAAGAACGCTCGTGTGTCGCACGTACAGGGAAGTACCTACTCCTTACGTTCTATATTGATAGCTATTGCCGGCAAACTTTCTTAGACTAAAATATGAATGGATACAACTTACGTAGTAATTAAAAACTACCGCAATAACAATTTATTAAAGACAGCTTGTCATATTTCACTGACATCTTATAAACATGATGTTCTAAAAGTGCCGCTGTTTGATTAAGATTTATTTTTAGCTCTTACATTGTCGTTCACAATGATTGATAAATGGCATAAAATACTTTACATATTTAGCAGGAAACACTTCGATAAACTGTGTTAATTATAAACGGGACCACACAATGGAGGCTGCAGTTTAAGATATGTTTATTGTTAGTTTGATATGCGTATAAAATATAGGTACGTATGTTGCCAGTTTAATGTCTCTATCAGTAGGACATGTGGGAGTCGCTTCGGGCTTGTTAACACGCTCAAACAATACGCCATGCCTACGCATTCGTGTATCAATTCTTGAATTTTAATAGAATGCTTCAGTTTATAGTTTTCTAGATTTTTTACGCAGCATGAAAAAAACTTAAATTCGGTATTTTTTTATTAATTACTTAACTAAGAAGATTAGACTGCGGCCTATTTTTAATTACAGAGTAGGTCAATAGATATGTATGTTATTTAGGAGTGTGAATAACTCTGTTAAACCCTCAGTAGTGATAGCAGAGAGCATATTATACAGAACCACCTTAGTTGAATTTTATAGAGCCAGTAAGAGCAGGCTACAAATACGATATGAAATTACTAACTACCACGGAATAAATAACATCTAGTACTAAGTATTACTATGTAAATGTTTATTTATACTACCTGCTATATAAATGTGCAACGCACGTGGAAAAGGAATCAAAATGAAATTAAAAAAGAAAACATCACACTGGTCGTGACTATTTTTAATTTTAATATTTTAATATGTTTATGACCAATGCATTAATTAGTTTCTTAACGGTTTTCAATGCGTTTTTATATAACATCAATTTGTTTTAATAACAACGTACAAGATAGCGTAATTGTATTCTATTAAAATTAAGTGTTTTTTTAATTCTAAGTAAAAAGATTGAGTTATTAAAAGTCGAAGGAGGTTGTATTATAAACCTGTCTTATAATACTGTACATGTATAGACAGTTTCATGTATCTGTATCTAGGGTTGGCAGTGCAATAAAATGTTTAAAGTACTTCCCAACAATCATTGAGAATAGCGTGTTATATATTGAACCCTTTGTTATTATTATTATTATGTATTGACTCTATACCTAAATCACATTGATATGTATAAATAAGACAATGTATTTAAGATATGTATTCACATAAACAAATTAGTAAATAATTCAATGTATTTAAGCTAAGTAGTTTGTTGTTGTTTAACTAGATAAGAAATTAGTTAGAAACATTAATTATCTTTGTTTACCTAAATTATCATTATGTTTAAGTATCCTACGTCTATTAACTATAAAAGCTTGGATCATAGAAAATTCACGACACTTCTATTTCTGGATTCCACTGTATCGTTCTAATTTCGAACTCCATTGTATTATTATAATATCTTAGATTAAATTAAATATAGTTTTTTAAAAAAACAGTTTGAGCTATTTACTGCGTAACAAGCGTTAGAAATAAAGTTTTAAATTGCTTACACCAATTACTTTTTAATAGTAATTATTAAGTGAGGAACCTTTATTATAAGTAGGTACTGTTTTAAATAGTGACATCATTCAGAAAATATTAGATTTAAATGAAGTATGGAGACGTTTTCAAAGAAGACAATAAATATGCATAGAACCTCACACCGACAAAAACCGACGTATATTTTAACTACCTCATAGAATCAGGATTATGATGTTTTATTGCTCAAACCGCGTTCAGCAATAATGAAAATATATTGCATAATAAAGCGTCTCTAAAGTATAAAACCGTAGGTAATAATATTCACATTTCCGCTGACTGAATTGAAAATGATTATCTTTTATTAACAGACTGTAACGACCGAATAATCGCTTAAAGTGCTATAATATTCAAGATTATTATGTAATTCATTGTCAGCTTGACAATGACTCTCCATGCAGTTGATACATTTAAGAAATTAATATAAATGTAAAATGCAAGGTGAATGTAGGCACTTTCATATTATAATTATGACCGCCGTCTAATATTAAAAAAAAAAAAACATTCAAAATCTTCTACAATTGAGTAGTCGAATGTGTTAGCTATTTTGACCAGTGTTAATTATTATTAATCTTCTCTTTGACGGTTTTAATATTACTTACTTATGAGCGTTCACACAAAAGAGTGGCAACGTCGCGATTTAGTGTCATATTTTCGTGGTTTTAGACGGATATATTTTTGTTTAAGTGATATTTAAAAAACAGTCAAAGTAAATTGTGACCAAAGTCACCATCTTTATTTTTTGACACGAATTGGGCTTATTTCGTCTGTGTGCGTCACAGAACAAGTACTAAAGCATAGAAGTACTATTAAGAGAATAAAGCGTACACACTCAGAGACAAATAGAAGTTTAATAGTGCTACGATACCTTCTGAGAGTTTATCGATATCGATAGATGAAATTTGTCTATGGGCTATGGTAAAATATCAGACATGCTAATGTCAAATGAGGTCTGGTTGCATAAAAGCTCTCGTAAACGAACTACAAGAAACAAAGGGTCGTTTTACACCTCACCGGAATGGCATAGGCCGGCAGTGGCGCCAGGAGCATTTTCAATGTGAAATAATTTGAAGTTTATATTCATGTTTCATGCTGTAAGTTCAAACACAATGTAAATTGTATATGAATAAATTAAATAAATTGAAAATTGAAATATACATGATCGATCCACACACTACCTCGCATCACGGAGCGTAGTGCGAGCGTGCGTGTTCTTGTATTGTTTGTAAGTATCTCTCTTTGTATAGAAATCACGCGTGGTGCAACACACTGAAAACGCATTTAAGCGCTGTGTTACTGATCACACGCTTACATGCAGAGAAACACGTACTCACGCGCGTGGGTTCGGGGCCAGACGGTATGGACACCGTGTTCTGCAGTAACGTGCGTGATTGATGATGCAGACCAGCACTCTCGCATCTGCACGCGTGGCACCGTCACCGCGTCGCCACGCTCCCGCAGCGTAGTGCGGGGCAGTGTGTGGATCGCCAAAATACCGGTATCGGCCCTCTGTTCTTTTCTGACTTTCTTAGTATAGCATCAAAACAGATACCTCAAGGTAAAAATAAAACACAGCTGTAAGATTCATGTCACAAATGTATGATTATATTTCCAATAATATTGAAACACATTATTACTGCCCCTTAAAATTACAGTTTTGTTTAGGAATGTCCTGATTATTTGTGCATAAGCTAAAATATTTTTTGTTATGTTATGAATTGGTACTATTAGAAATTTTTCCCGATCAATTTTATCAATAAATTTCTGTAGTCATCTAGAACATTTATTTATTTATTTATTGAAAAAGTATTTACAATATCATTACAGATAAAAAATTCAATACGATATCATAAAAAAAACCTAAAAAAATTACTAAACAAATATACCTATTTATCCAATACTATACATTTTTGTGCAACATCTTTGAATTTTGACAGGGTACATTGAAAATATTAATTTCTATAGAAATAATATTAATAAGTCGTATGGCGCGTGACAATGGAGCAAATTTGAGTAGATTCGTCCTCACCGCTGGAACGTTAAACGTGTAACAATATAATATATAACATAATTCTCTCTTAATTTGCTTCATGGATCTTCCGGTCTGATCTTTCGGAAACCTGCAAAAGAACACAATGTATGAAACACTATGAAAGGTACAAAGATAGTTACCACAAAATCGTTAACACAAATTATAGTAATATTTTTGTCATCGATAAAATATGCAGCACAAGTCACAACACTATTGAACATGACTACACAAATTGGTAAAAATGTAAAATACTTAAAAATTACTGAATCGAATGGCAAACAGACGATTATAATATGATTGCAGTATAGTAAAGTATAAATCACTTAGGTATTTTGCACGTATATATAGGTTTTTAGTATATATTATTGGTTTGTTATCTACTCACCGATGGAAGTTGACGATTTAAACTTGATTTTCTTTGCGAAAAGAATGTAATTTACAACCTACAATAACGCAGGACATTGCTTATCCAATGGGCTTAATTTTACTTCACAATAGCACTATGTAATTATTAAATAACATATATTATTTCACAAAACAGATAAACAACAATGAAAATTACGAGCGGCGGTTTAATCCGACTAAATTGTCTAGAGGCCTTGACAAGTTGGAACATTTGACATTAGTTCACTTTTTAATTCGGCATCCAAAGGTAACCAAAGGTAACCAAATTGACGTTTCTACAGTGTACACCGGGCGTCCTTAGCAAAATTATTTGTCTCTTTCTTTTCAATGTATCCGGCTTATTTGGAAAAATAGGACAAGTATATGAGGGCGATTAACACTCCTTCTATGTATGTACTTGTTCTGTGGTGTGCGTCGTCAACTGCTGCCGCCGACTGCCGCCGACCCGTGTCGATGCCTGCCGTTGACATCGTGCCTTATGTGTGCAAGAACGCTAGATTTAAATAATCACAGGGAATTAAAATTGCTCTATTTGACGTCAAGCATGATGCGATGTAAAATTATTGAGACAAGATATAATGTCATCGTAGTGATAGCCCTGACATTAATTGTAGTTAATGCAAGGGTTAGTAAATGCATTGGTGATAAAGATAGGAATCTACCAGGATGTAAAAATGATTCTTAAGAAGCAACTTTGTGAGATAATTTCTACCAGTCCCTACACAAATGTCTGCGGTGAAGTTAGTTGTAAATTCTTATTTAATGATTTTTTAATAGAGTGGTTTTTTGAATGAATAAACAAGTTTTAACTTTAATAAGTGGTTTTATAATGTTACCATATCGATTTAAATGCTTATAAGAAAACATGCAGATAATATACTGATAAAAAAAGACAGTAATAAAATAATTGAACCAAATACCTACTCAAATCAAGTCAAAAGGGCGGCGAAAATTGCAACTGGTCTATAAGTAGAACAGAACTGAATCAGCAATAACAATTACACATTAAACATGCTAACAGAACTCTTTTGCTTGGGGATTACTGCTGCCGATGTGGTGCTCAAAGAACAAAGGATAGCATATAGCTCATCCTTAATTTTAAGAGTATAAGAAAAGAGGATTCTCGCGGCATTTCTATTAAAAGTTTGACTAGAGAAAGGTCTACAGAAGACAAGTAGTCAAAGCAACTTTATCAACTTTCATAGACTTTAGTCAACGAATTGGCTGGTAATAAATAATAATCACACCTTATTCTGGTTGTTATGACGTTCTTAAGTATTTTTTGATGTGATCTTCATAAATAAATTTAACTGCCACCGAGGTTCTTTTGTTTGCTGCTATATCATGGCGTACTTAACCTATACCTACGTTCTCGAGCATTGATTATTATGCCATGGAGAACATGAACATGATTTCCAATTCCGTTTTTCTTTTATGAATCACGAAATGTCAGCGGAGTTCGAGACATTTCAATTGATGTCTATTTCCACGCCATAATATACATTGTGGTTATGGATTTGTATTTTTAGTAACCTGAATGTAATAATGATTGAGTTTATCGTTGGTGCAGGTATCTATTGGTATCTGTTCTTGGCGCTTGAAATGTCTCGTTTAGTATCGAGAATTTCTATTGAGTTATTGATTTTATCATAATTTATGAAGATACACATCTAATTATGCCTCGGAGTAGAGATCGATTAGGGTCGGCTGTCCTTCATTTCTTCGTTGCCCTGTTAAATTCCCATGAACATAGAATTCACGAACACAAGGCATTACAACTATCTGGGGGTCACAATAGAGCTTGAAACTATAGCATTCGATGCAATGTTGCATGCCAGGCCACAATCACTTTAGCACACACATGACACAAGTAAATTCATATGCTGGCGTTAGGTTTAGTTTAGCAAGTAGGTAAAGTAAATATCGTCTTATTTTGTCTTGTCAGACAGATACCGTAATTTTAATGTTTATTTAAATTATAGTGTAATATCAATGTACACAGCATATTTATGGAGGCGCATACATACCTACCTGTGACTTAGGCGTGAAATATAATCCAAGTTTAAGATAAACTGTCGCCAACAGCGAACAAACTCTAGCCCAATAAATTACCAGTGTCATTTGACCTTACAAACTTACAATCTAATTATAACATATCAGATTACTCATTACAAAATTTATCTTTATTCTAATGTCGTAAATTTAATTCGATATAAAAATAAATCTACTTTCTTCTGATATATTACGTTGTATTGATATATTGTTTATTTCGTTATTATTGCCGCATCATTGAGCGCGGCACATAAGTCTTCTTTTGAAATAGTTGTCTCCAGATACGTAGTGGTGCACAATCAGTTGAATTGTCTGTCAGACAATAAATAACATTCAGGGAACTCGTTGAGAAGCGACTAATTAAGTTCTTGTGAGTTCGGACGTCGCGTGGGCGACTGATATCCCATCTTAACGATCCAACAATGTATTGATAAAGAAATATAATCTCTACGCTAACAAATATAAGATAAGTTTTTCATTGATAAGCGCGGATTATAAATTTCTTATGCAAATTCATAATATTTAGTTGCTTGATGCTGACTCTATTTTAATAATTGATAATGCTAATGAAGTCTTGTATGAAATATTGTTTTAATGGTTCTTTGTAAGGGTACGTTTCATATGATTTATAGGCAGGAATATTAAAGGTTAATAGACATATTTGTAAAAGTTATTAAAGAAATGTTATTAAAATGGTAAATTTTACGTATTCTTTTAAATTAATGGCTCAATTATTATCAACTAACTTTAACCATTAAATAAATATTTAAATTTAGTTTTAAAGGTACAAAACTTAATTGTTTATGGTACCGCGATATTTCTTGAACAGTAAAATAGGAAAGTATTCAAACAAGATCTCTATAATCACTAGTCAATTAGTACACAGTGTGGGGTTTTTGTTTTTGGGAAGAGTTATTGGCTTGTAGACTGCCAGAAAAGCGTTTTGTTTACTCCATGTGTGGTCTAGCAGCGTCTTCTAATCACCACACCGGCACTGTTACTCTGGATATCGGGCATCGGCTAAAAATATTTTTTTAAAAGTCTAACTGATAAACATTGTCTGAAATTTCCAAAAAGAACTGATTTATTTCAATATTGTGGTGAAAGCGTTGTTAGGACCTAGTTTACTGTTGCAAATTACATACACGTAGATAGTTATGTGCTATATAGATGTTATGAACCGTTACTTTATGAAACTGCATTAGACATTGGACCTCCTCGGAGAGCTTAACGATCTTAAATCATGGTGGTTGATTCTCAAGCGTGGCCATGCTAAACAGCGTATCTAGTTTATATCTTAAATAACCTCCTATATTTTTGCTTTGATAAGTATTGCTGTACACTAATAGTAGGTATGTAGAGTGTTTTAGCTTAATAATAATTGTAGATACGTTTGTAAGATCCCCTGCGACATACGGTTTGTTAACTCGTTATTCCTAGATAAAGGAGCATGTAATTTTTTTTTAAATTTTGTAATATTTTTGCTTTATATAAAAATGCTTTATACTTATTAAAAATTATTTATTTTAACTCCTAGCTCAATTGATTATTTTACCTTATATCTAATTATCAGCGTGAAGGCGATCAATTTGGATATAATTTACATTTAAAATTAATTTTTATTTTGGATACACTTACGGGTAGAAATGTTGACTGCTCTACATATATTCTAGGTAGGTCATAAGACCTTTAATAAATCAAATTATATATGCTATACATTATCTAGCCCATTATCTATTTTAAGTAGCTAAATGGATAATTTAATGAAACTAAATTGGATGTAGTAGTGGCCTTCCCACACGTCCATTAAATAATATCAAAGAAACTCTTTAACTAATAACTAGTGTCGTTACTCCTATGTACGAAATGGATCGCTTGATTGTAAACAATTTATCGCCAACCTACATAAGTCTGTAATGTTCATGATAAACTTAAAAAAATACGTAAGTACGTAAAAATACGTACGTGATATTCATGTTTGCCCGCTACAACTAGTAAACCATCACTACACAATTAGAAAGGTGGACAAATAAATAAAATTGAAATAAAATTATAAAAAAGATACTTGATCCTGAAATAATATTAACATCTCCTATGGTTTAAGGTTAAAAAGACTCTCATACTAAAGGCCAACAAAATTTCTTCATATACCTACCGTTTTTAAATTGAATAATGTCAGTCTTTTTTTATGTTTATCACGAACGCACTTACTCACGAGTAATAGGACCTCCTGTTGGTCGGTAGACGTATTAAATCAAGTTGATCAATAAGTCCACTGATAGTAGTAAACATAGTAATGTCGTATACTATTTGATTTGTAAAGATTGGTACAAACAGCGGGCGGGGCAGACGACGCGACGCGACGTGAAGTAGTTGTAATGAGATAATATAGAAGACGTCACAGTGCTGTCGCGTATGGACGTTTTTTATGTCAACTAGAATATTTACTTACGTCGCGTCTCCGTCCCGGCCGCTGTCTGTCCTAATCTTGAGCAAGCGCGGAGTGGATAATTTATCAAACTTGTGTTTTTAGCTGTCCCGTTAGCTTTGTTTACTTGATACGATTTATGTTTGAATACGGATGGACAATGAAGTCTTCAATGTATTTTTTTTGTCATAGCAGCCTTACAGAAAATTATGCCTTAAGCGTCCTTATTTTATGCTCGAATGTTTAATTTATCGAACTGCGTGTGGTTTTGATTAACTGTTAGATAGTCTAGGTTTTTTATTATTTATAGCTCAACTTTCTTTGTTGCCTGTTATAGTCTAATAGTGTTTTGAGGTAAGTAGATATATATGGATATAGAGATAAAGATTTTAAATATACGTCATTATTACAGGTAAAAGACATTCACTATAGACATCGCCTCGCCAAATCAATGCATTTGGAGGATGACATTTATTCATAATCACGACGCTTTGCAATTGAATTGGTGTCCGTCCGTGTTTGAATAATTTTCTGCCCGTTTCTTCGCTTTGATAAATTTGACCACGATCAGTCGGTTGACTGGTAGCGCTAGTGAAGTATGTATAAATCTAGCGATCGTACATACTTACTTTGTTTGTCGGCAATATTCGATGACTATTAAAAATCGCTCCAAGTTTTGATCTATCTTATACGTATCACTGAACTTGCACTATCACTGCAAGTTTATTTTTATACATTAATATTCCACTTAAACAATGAATTTCATTTATCATTGTGACTTCTCGTTACAAACTCAGGGTTTAACGAATGAGATGTAGATTAAAATATTGTCATTTGTATTCACTATTGTTTCAAATAATGGGAGCATAGTGAAGCAACCATTCGATTGACTTGCATTGATTTATGAATCATTTTAAAATAGGTACGGTACGTCCCCACTAATGGTATTGTGTAAAAAATGATTGGTGTAATATTGTTTTCATTATTTTTTATTATCGTGATTGTGCTCGTTTTTATAGAGCTCGCACATTTTTACTTAATACAATTTGAGAGGTCAGTGACCGCGATGGTTTGTACTAACTTCCTAAAATACATATTAATAGATGACTACATACCTCGCAATGTGATGGATGACCTTCATTGTGAACTAGATAATGAGTTAAGTAAAATTGTATATAAAAACCCAAGTGTTTCAAGTTGTTTCCGGCATGACTTACACAAAAATCCGGTAACATACCTTCACCGGATCACTGCTAGACACAGGTTTGTCCCATTACATTATGTACATCAAACTATTTGTACTGATTCATGCAAGCATCTATTGACAATATCAAAGTTAATTATTTTGTCGTAATTCACAGGTAAACGTTATTACGTTTTGGAAATCATTCGAGACCGGATCTTAAAACATTATGACCACGAAATGATTGCTCCATACATTCAGATGTAAAAATATTAAAAAAGGAGACCAATCTCCGGTTTTGACACTGAGTTTAGGCAATAAAAAAAATATTAAGTAAGTAATTATTATTCTATAGCAAGTATATTATTTATAAGGTACCGTATATGAAATAATAATATAAATTATGGTGAAATAAACATTAACATTTAAAATGCATCAATAGGCGTTTGGTATCAATTGTATCGTTTTATTTTTTAACAAATTTTTTGATGTTACAGGTTTCCTTATCATAAGGTCGGTTTTGAACTGCCAGAAGTTGATATTCTTTTTCTAAATTAAGCAAAAATAGTAGAAACAGCTTGCATGTTGCTAATTAGGCACTAAGCGGAATGTAGTGACGTAGGTACTTGGTAGTACGTGCATTAGTGGATAATTATTTATTCAGTAATTTCCTCATATTACAATTATTCATAAAATACTCAAACAGGTAAATACGAAGGGACATTCGTCTGAATTTTTTTTTTTTTTTTTTTAATTATTTACCATATAAACAGTTTTTACAGATTATACTTATGCTAATAACATTAATAAACCTAGTAAGGTTTCTCTAAATGCTATTTTGATTCTTCGTCAACAATCACATACAAACAAAAAACTTAACAATAAACGGCAAAAATTCCATCCTAATGTGTATACAAGCCAAAAGAACATACTAAATCAATAATAAAACACTCATAGCTTCAACACATTACTAGCGAAAAAAGTTTTTAACTTATTCCTAATGTTTATCATAGTTAAACTATTTCGTAGTTCTGAGGGTAGGTTATTAAGTAAATGAAACAGTGTGTTCTCAGTTGGTGCCAATTTGTAAGTGTCGAATATGGAAATCGGTGGCCAGTAATCGATGGACCAAGACTGCTAAATTCGAATGTCGATTGAACAAATTTTAAAGAAAATGGGAGATTTTTCGTTTTATTGTGATTTATTGCATATAAAGAGTAAAAATTTGAAGATGATTTCGATACCCTTGGAGATGCAGCACGTCAGTGAGAACAGAGCAGAGCAAGTAGAGAAATACCCCAAAAAGACAAAACTATATCCTTTAAGACGAATGTAGCTGTATCCTTAAAGTCTGTTTAGGTTGTTTAGGATATATTAAGGGTTAAGTCCCAAAACAATTATACCAACCCCCAGTTTCTGAAAGGCTGATCAACTAAAAAAATATTAATCACCTGTTAAATCTCATGTGAAGTAAGTGCATAAAAGAATATTAAAAGCATGAATAATTAGTTTAATTTGATCTAATTAGTCGCTAATTAAATGAAATCAAGCTGATTTTTTATGCTTTTAGCAACCCAATTGGTACTTCATGAGATTTAATAGGTGATTAGTGATTTTTTTGTTGCCTTTCAGAAACTAGTAAACTATGGGTATAACTAGTAAGTTTTGACTAGGTATAGAATTAAAATAGGTACTTACTAGATAAATAGGTTTAGAAAAAATAATCTATGTAGTTGTTATATAAACGTAATTCATATAAAAGTAAGTACGTGTGTCAAATAAAATTTTGTTATAAATCATAATAAATCCTACCCTCAGCGAAAAAAGTTACAACATGAAAAACATATTCAGCCTTGTGGCAATCAATATAAAGATACACGTTGCCGAAAAGCGTATTTTGTTTTATGACTTTTTGCGACTGAACGTGCGATTACGCCTTATGATGAACTATGAACACACTTTTTAAGTAATATTTCATGACAAGCACTTTAAGCATTTCCTTTTACGAAATTAGTTCGCTTCAGTGTAATTAGGAGGCTTTTAAAGTTATTTATGTACATTGTGATTAATTATGTTACGACGTGTACATATTTATTTGTTATAAACTTAATCACTATCACTTTATTAGTCTTAGGGTCACTTTACATTAAGATAGTAGCGGTAAAAACTGACGACGACCGAAACGACATGTGATTGAATAAAGCACTACGGGCAGTCGCGTCATGACCCGTTTCAGTGTCTACATAAAAACAAATTGACACTTAATATTTTGAGATTCTTCAACCGGTCGTTGCTGCGGTATCTACTAACTCTCTTTGAATATGGGAATGTATGGTTTGTAAAGTTGTCTACAACACGTCTGAACCCTTATGCATGAGACTGTAAAGACAATTTAACCTTAAGGGATACATAGCAAAGTTTGACTCATTGAACTTTACATCCGGGGACGTGGACGATTTCGATCAAGTTACGTAATCGGATCCAAGATTTAAGTCTGACCTTTAAAGAGTTTTACGATCTATTTAGGTGGCCCTGCGGTGTTAAACAGCGGTTATACTGATTTGCTGTATTAGTCTTCGCTTTTTTTCAGCAAAAATCCTCTTTATGTAACAGTTTGGCTGGATTTTACCGCGGTCGATTATGATTTACGTTTATATAGCTATAAAGTGTTAAGGAAGCCTTAACTGAAATTGAGCCGTGAAACCCTTTTTTGGACTACGCAAAAGTAGTAATAAAAAATATTTAAAAGAAGCTAAGCTAGCAGCTTAGGGAATATTACTTGTTTCAAGAGTGTTAATTAGGATAGCGTTCTTAACTTTAACCATTATTAAAGAGATAACAAACTCGTGAGTATCAGCGACCACAGCGCCCTTTTGTCTTATCTAAATTTACACTAAACGGAAATGTTATTACAGATTTTAATATTTTTAATTTAAGTTAATGTAAGAAGTCGTTTACACCCTTTAGTGACGTCAGGGCTAAATAAAGACGTTATACATTGCAAGCTGGTTAAAGCCGCGTCATGAAATGCAAAAATACAAGAGAAAATCGTAAAAACAATGCGCAGTAGAACGCGGCCTGAAGCCATTTGTTGTCACTAAACTAACAATTTATGCATGGCCCCTAATGGGCCGCTCCATCAGGCTCTGTTTGCCAAGCTTTCTATGAAATTTTATTCGGTAATAGCCCGTGTAGGCTTTCTTTCTTGCTTCAATATCACATTGTCAATATAACTTGTTGTTAAGTGATTTGATAGAAAAGTTTCGCGTTACCCCTTTTTAAGTTAGCCCCAGTTTATGTATTGTTTTCTTAGGTTAGTTCTGCGGGGTCTTTTGTATAATTGAATAGGTATACTATGTGTTTTATTATTATGTTGTTTGTTAGTAAAACTACGGATTGACTTATAAAATTTGTGTTGGTTTGTATTATGCATAAAAAATATGATAAGTATTTCAATATAATATTGCAATATAAAATGAACAAAAATTATGTATTATGTCATTGTATTGCTCTAATCTTCCATTTTGAAAAGGTTCTCTAAATTACGCAGATAGTCTACTAACCGACGAACTAGGTAGTGATTGTGATACCTACGTAGAGCATAAAAGAACGATGCCATCATTTGATTTATTTATATTTATACTACATACATAATAACATATAACATAATAGTGTCGCATACATTATTTTAAAGGCGCACTATGGGACCTAAGAGTTAATTTCTATGGTTAGTTGTAGTATGAAGAATCACACGTACCACCATTAAATATCAGCTATCAATTAACTAAAAAAAGAAAATTTTCTGGCACGTTGCACATTTATTTATGTGCATTGTATTTCATATCGTTGTGACGCTATGACTATGCGCGTGATAGACGATGTTTGTTTCGCAACGGGGTTTAATGACCTCATTCAATGCCACACAGTGAGTAACTGCACTACCTGTCAATTTCATAATGAAATCCGTCAGGAATTCCCCTTTCTGACTAACGGAGCTGACGTATGCTTTATTTTTGTCATTTCGTTGTGCATTTGTTGAGTTTGAATCGTTGTTGTGACTCTTTACGAACGAATGTGCATAGTCTATTTTATATAATATTTATATTCAAATAAATTTGACTGCCTCGTTGTTTTGTAAAACAACGACAAAACGTGATAATGATTTGCCTAGAGAAAAACTGATTAACAAAATTTTTACTTGTAATAAAAAACACCTACATTGTAACTAAATCTAGTTTAATTTAGACATATCTATTTGTAGCTGACTTAGATAATACAGAATCTAGAAGGTGAAAAGATAAAAAAAATAAGTGTAGTATATGAGGAGAAGAAAATATTTTATTAGTTTATAAAGCAAATGCAAAGCTAGATCAAAGATTATTCTTTTACCCAAGATAAGCTTATCATGGTATTTATTAACCTAACACGATAACATTATTTTGATTATACCGTATCAATGCACTCAAAAATTTTGTATTCCTGTCTTGCGATTACTTTGCCCTCACTTATCATATTGATAAAATATCGCACCTGTGCGTTTCTATGAAAGTGATTACACAATTTACACACGCTCCTTCCTAACAATTTCGTGGTATATCTGCTATTCAAATCAAATTTCAAAATGCTCTAGATAACTATCATTTAACAGATAAATAGATTAGAAGATTGCTATTAAGTTTTATTTCATAAGAGTTTGAATTCAATACAGTTTTATTTTTAGTGAAGAGAATTTCATTAGAAGGCATATACATGCATATTATGGTAGAGAATTGTAAAATAATGTACTGTGGTCAGCAATGTAGGTACGGATCTGTTTGCCCAATATAAAGTCCAAGTTCGAGTCCTATCTTCCCTTGAGTAAACGACTACCTAGTTTTACCTTTATATCAGTTGAGGGCTATCAACCCTTTGGATAAAACTGTCAAGCCCATTCGTAGTCAATAATTTAGTAAACAACTAAAACACAACGAGGTGTAATGTTGTAAATACTATGTGTAGTTATGTGCACGATATTGTAAAATTATTGTTTGTGTATCCATAACAGAGTAAAATAAAGTGCGTGCGTGACGTTTATTTCGTAGGTATGCTAGTATGTTCGTTTTTGTGCATGCCCGGCACATGAACAAGTTTATGCAAAACATTCGTTTATAGTTATTATATAAGATTTACTCCTGACATCTTCCATTTGTCAAGATTCCATTCAGACTTTGTAAAGGTCAGGAATATTAAAATTTATACTTACTTTGAATTATGAACGGGAATTTACGCGATCATATATTAGGTATTTACGTACCTTATTTTGCTTGACGTTTCGACACCAGCTGTGGTCACAAGCTAACTGGTGAGGCGATGTCACGCATCATGTCAGGAATATATGTAGTTGTTACAAGTAAGGAAATAAAGGTACTTTATTTATTTTACACTTAATATTATTTGCAGAAGGATAAGTATAGTTGAATTTGGAGAAAAACTGAGCTTTATGATTATTGCAAAACATTCTTGTCGAGTTTTCTTGCAAAGAAAACTAATAAGTTTTTACTGTATACACATTGTTCGTTTCTTTTACTAAAATAAATAATTTCCTCAGTACTTTTTATTTCTAGTATAATAAATCTATAGCCGATGGTTTTGTGATAGCCTAGCAATATAAAAATAAAAGTGAATTAATATATCTGCATGTGCTTACCATTTGATACTATGCCATCCATATTGCACATCAAAAGTTGACGCCATTGAAACACGTTATTGACGTTCGCTAACATTCTCCAAGTTTGCATTCCAAACACCAGTTGTAATTACTGTCATTAACGCTAACCTATATTGAATGATGACTTGAATCTTTGATTTGTAATATATTTCTTTTGTAAACTTTAGATCATTACAACTACACTATGGTTTAAGGCAATTACGAACAAGTTAACTTGCTTTTCTCATGAGATGTTTTTGGGTTATATTGTAGCAGTCCGACAAGAGAAATACCTCCATTATAAAAATACCCCAACCAATGCAACATTAAAAGGTTGATGTTATATTCCAACTGATGAGTAACTTCCAGTACACATAAGAGAAACAGTAGGATAAATTGTGAATTTGAGGCTATAGTAGGGTCTCTTTTCTAGATGCTCTCAGTGACGGACTAGAAAGTACTGAAAATTTTTTATTCTTAAAATTTTTCAATGATATTTTCTTATTAAGAACAGTAGGTAAATATGTAACAAACATTGAATATGCATCCTAACAAGCAAAAGATACACACACATTAGAGAGGTTGGAATACGTTGAATAGAATTCTACTCGTTTCTTTATTGGTTCTGTCATTCCTCTAACACGCTACCGCCCTGGTCACTATTGAAAATTCCTTTTTATTCCCACAAGCGGTAAAGTAAATGTTTAGCTCAAGTATTTAGTAATAACTTTAGGAAAACTTCGCAATGTCTCGTCAAAAATGTCTCAGTACCTTGATATAAAAGTTGTCTATTAACACATGTTGCCAGTTTTTTTTTTTATATTATAGCCTACCAAAATGACTCCACCCCACCTGATGGTAAGCAGTAAGTGGAATCCAGAAGTGGCGGCCACTATACTAAAAGCCATCGTCTTAAACTGCTGGTATGGTGGTCTCCACTATGGCGGCTGGGAATGGGGTTAGGCGAAGGGAATGAGGGAGGTGAGGAAAGAGGAAAGGGGGAAATTGGGGGGAAATTGGAAAGTATGCCAGATGGCTTATATAAGTAAGCTCAAAGTCACACACGGCGAGTTCTCCAGCGGTCAACGAGCTTTATCTCTGCTTATAGTCTGATTGTATTAACATAAAACGGTTGACTGCAATGATTAAGTACACAGAATATGTTATAGTTTCCAATTAATCTATAAGTGTTAATTAGCAATGAGATCTATATCTGCCCATTTCAATACACATTTTGTAGTAAGGATTTACCATTCGTAGAAATCATTCCTAATCAGATGAACTTAGGACTTTAATACGAGGAAAGATTTTTTTGATTAGCTATTTTTATGCGTATGATAACACTGATAAAATTATAGAATGGGAAGTGAGATAACATTGAGGAATGCGTTTTATTTCCCTTCGTTTTCTGCAGAATTTTAATTGAATTGTTTGTTAGGGTATTTATAATGATATCTAGCTTCCGATTTGATAGTAAAAACCGTTGATCATTAGTGCCAGCTGTTTAGATAATATGCAGTCAGCACATTGGTTTATCAGCAGCAGCATCGATAATTTACTGATAGACAGCACATTGATAGCTCTCTCTATAAAATTAAAGAAGAAGATCACTAGCAGGTAGCTGATGGATAAGGGTGACTAATGACTGGTCTAAAATGTTGATGCTTGGATCTATGTCTCCAGCAGTCTTTCAGCTGATATGATATGATAAAATTGACGAAATATTCGTCGTCCTAAGAGATAGTCTCTTTAAATTCAGTATAACAACCATCGCTTATAAACTTGCGTACTTACTTATTACCGGACTAAGTTCGGACAACCTGCTGCCTACCGTGAAATTAGGGCTCTCTTTAAACCTTTTTGACAGTTTATTTAACTTCTACTTTAGTAAAACTATATATATAATAATCAGTACCTACTTTGTATTTTCCTATGACGTAGTAATATTTCCGTGTCCATGATATATAAGATGCAACATAGTATTATTCAAGTAGTGATATCGTATTATGTTCAGTGAACTGCAGTCGTTCTCCAAAATAGGAACGTGATTATAGCTCGAAATGGGAAGGAACAGATAAATTATTTCAATGTTTTGAATATATAGTGTGACTAATTAGACCAATGACATAATTATGATGGTATTTGGTATTTGTACGTGTCTGCTATGATTATTTTAAGTCAACATTTCTGCCAAACAATATTGCGTTTAAGTACCTATATACATCTAAAAGTATTTCTGCCGTTAAATTTCTTGTTAAAATGACAGAGATAACACAAGACTTAAGAGTTTCTTAAATTTGACGTTAAAAGTCTGACCTTTTAGTATCTGCGGATAAGATTCGAGATTATTTTAAACAATGAAACAAAAGTTAGGAATATATGACCGACATAGCGAATCGAATATTTTATGCTTGAACAATCAAAACTTTAAATAAAATTTCTGTTTATGTTTACTCAGGTAAAGTACAGTAGCTAGAGCTATAAATTTAAATTTAGAAAATTCAATGCAGGTTAACTTATGATCTATTATGAGTTGACCTGCATGCTCAGATAAAGTGGAGTCAATAAACAGTATTTGAGAAAAATATTCAGTGCTCCTGGCATTTACTCTTATTACTAAACTTTTAAACTGTCAAACCTCATATAGTTCCCAAATGCATAAAGTATCACTGCAAAGAGTTTGAATACTTATCTGTCGAAATATTAGATGAAACATAAATCGTCGTAGTACGAAATACACCAGAACTCCTGTATTGTTTAAGCAGCCTTTAGCAATTTCCGGAAGACGGAGTGGATTATTGTGTGTTAGACGTTAGATCATTGGATGGGCCCAGTCGATTATGTAGCACACAATGCTGGTGGAACCTGATGGCATATTGACATAGAAGGGCATTTTGTGTTAAAAGGCGGTTAGGAATGAAACTATAACTTTATTTATATTGATTTGTAGTACTAATCGTAAATTTCGTTTCAAAACTATGATTGACAAAATGTTCGATAACCAGTTTTCTTTGCAGTGTTTTCTGAATAGGTCTTGTATTATAGTTTTTTAGAAGATCTTATTATATTAAAACGTAATTACTTATTTTTATTTTACGAGTTTATCATTAATAAATAATATTTGTTTATAATTAATCATCCGCAATATTATTTAATAAATCAGTTAGTCTTGGCACCCATCAATAAGGCACAAGACACGATTATGAACTTTGAAGTCTTTCAATGCTTACCATACTCATAAGATATTACAAAATACCACCTACATATTGCACTTTCGTAACAAGGTATTCAAACAAAAAAACAGAATTAAAAAAATATTTGTAGAAAGATATTTTAATACGATTATAGCGATTTGTTCCCAGAGTTTCTAAAAGAAATTCCCAGAAATAACAAATATTTCCCAATTAACTGCATGCTATAGTACGTCTAATAGTGATTGTTCACGTTCTAACCATTGTTCATATTAGGCATCTACACAAGAAAACAATAAGAGTTCCCGTTTGTATAAAAACGAATACTGATTGTCATTGATTACTATTTCATCAGGACATTATAAGAGTTAATTTGTGTTTTCCTCTGAATGAGTAGCAGTTTATTTTACTGTCGACACTTTAATAGGACTTATGGGCATTTTATGTATTTTATTTGTTGCATGTTAATTATTACTTACCAGGTAAGCCGCTTCATGATTTACCACCTTTGGTAATAAAAAAAATAGCAAATCTTTTTTTTTATACGGAGACCAATATATCGTATCTTTTTATGATTTTAATTGTTCTTAGAGCAACTACTTAAATTCTTAGGATCTTATGTATTTAGATCACTAGCTTATTATATAACGTCCCAACTATAAAATAAAAATACTAAATATGCCTGATTATCAATTATATTAGATAATATCTACACTTTAAAATTATAATTGTCAACAAGGACGTGACACTATTCGCCGATGACGTCATTAAGTTATAGATGAAAAATAAATACAATACTGTAGATTTTAACCTACTTTTTACCAGTCATTAATGCTGATCCATAAACTTTGCTTTGTTCAATTTAGACATGTACTCGTAGTTAACAAAATGCAAAATAGCAATTTATTTCGTAAATATGTTAAGTGTAATATAATATAGTTTTATATAGATATGATACGTAGATTAATCTGTTCTGATTTTATTTAAATGAGTATAAACACATAATGTAAACGTTTTATACCTTTATTTAACTGTTAGCTCATAATCAGCCTGTGATACAGATTTATCCTAGTACAGGCAAGTATTATGTAATTATAGTGGCCAATTGTTTAGATTATTATTTATAAGACTTTTGTCAATATTTTGTGCACCTTATGAATTAAATAAAATGATTTGATTTGATTTGATTTTGAATATCTACACTAATATATAAAGTGGAAGAGATTGTTTGAATACGTTAATCTCTAGTATTAGTTATAGTCGAATTTGAATAATTCTTTTTGCACCTGATAGCCCAACTATTGAGGAGATTATAGGCTAACATCAAGTTATGAGCCACGGGAGCATTGCAGTAATCAAAGATGTACCTGACTTAGCGCGGGTGAAACAGCGCGGCGGACAGGTAGCTAAGTTAAAAAAGAAGCAGTTACTTTAAAACAAGTTTGAACTCTACAAACATTTTAACTTCCAATTGCAAATCTAGGTCACATGTGCTTTAAAATTTTATCTTTTTCAAATACCTGGCAGCTAATACCTGTCACTAATGACTGTTCTATAATTTGCTTTGTTAAAAGTTTCCACATAAAAAAATGTAGGCGAATAATATTGATGCTAGTATTCCTAACTCGTCCGTCGTAAGTAATTTGTCACTAAATTGGGCAACGCAATTACTGTCTTAGGGGCTTATAATTAGGAAAAAAGAACAAATGAAGCTTGTGGTAAATGTTTAGTTTCTTTTCATGTTTGATGTTATTTTTTTACATTGTTAGCGTCCTATTAGCTTGTTTAATGATAGTGTTAAAGTGAAGAGTCATATTTAGCGACATTAAACTGTATGTCATGTCATTCAAAATAAAGTAAACATTCGAACAAACGTGTTTTGTCTTATAACTTTGTATCACGGAAGTTGCAATGTAATGTATTTGGTTGTTAATATATTAATACGTTACTGTTATTTTAGTAACGTGATTATCTAATGGTTGCGGTAAATCTATTATGTCACACATCTATTATGCATAAAATTGACACACAGTTTCAATTAGTATTAATTATTTTAGCCGAAAGACTTTCAATGGTAGGCATAGGCTTACCCGGTCGTATCTTGGTATTGGTACCGGGAACTTGATCAAGATCAAAATGGGCGGGCAATTACTATTATTACTGCTTAACTTTGAGTTTCACTCATACATTACCACATTAAGTAATCGCATCGTGAAGTAGCCTGAACAAACGATAACAATGGTCGCAGTGTTCTTGTCTCTTAAGAACGGCTACAGTTACAATACAGAGATATATTAATATACTGCTTGCCAAAGGGTATAATAAGATTTTAACAAGCGAAACACGGAAGGCATATGAAAAAAAAAGACCTTGTAAATGCAGTGATACGTCATCATGACATGGACAATTTCTATAATGACACAGAGGCGGGCTCAATGAACAGAGTAATTATAGATAGATGGTTCATAATATTTTATGGGCTATACTGAACACTATAACGCTACCGGGATATTCTTGCCGATACACTTAGTAATTTTTTTTTATTAATATGCCAAAAAAAATGTTTATCACATTTGATAGGGTTTGTTTCCACTTGTTCTATAGTAAGCAGCTACCGAAATCAAAAATGGTATATGTTACAATTAAAAACATTAATCAACTCAACTGGATATTTAAAACAGAAAAGACTTATCATACAACCGTGAACAATGATGCTGATGTGATATGTGAGGATGAGCCTTACTACTCGCTACTACTAGTTATGTAATTTTAACCTGGACACGTGTATCAACTTCCGTTCAACATTTTGATGGCTATTTCCACTGTCAAATTGTGTCAGTGTAGGCGGGTTGCTATGACAACGATCAGGATAAATTAATAATCAATCTTATCGGGTTATGAGGTTATCAGTATTCTGACATGCTTATTTGGTGGACATCATTATTTGCGCCACAAGGTTCTGAACTTCGTTCTGCATTCAGTTTTTTTCGGCTATTTTCTTCCTTATTCTATTGGCCGATTACTCGTTTTTACAGGATCAACGCATCTATTCTAAGCTTGTCACAGTCCTGCATTTTGTTTGACCTGGCATCAAAGTTACGAAGTCTGTGCATCTAACTCAGCTTTAAATAAACATAACCAAATCAAACTATATACATTGTAGATCACTATATTCTGAGAGACTTATAAGTTAAAGTACCTATATTCCTTGAGTTAGTCAGTGCATTGGATCAAAATAAACATCTTGACGTAATTTTTTCAAATACGGTCCAGCGCTTGCCAGAGCTAGCCGATTGAATCCACGAAATATTGTCATTTTAACTTGATCATTTATTAAACACGATTTTATTCAATTTATGTACTAATTGGTTTTATATTAGTACACCAGGGAATATTATGTTGTATTGTAACGTTATTTTCTTTAGCTTTAAAATACTTGTTGGAATACATATTACACATCATTTCGAGCCTCAGTGTGCTGAAGATAAGCATCTCCTCACTTTGAACATAGTGCGCGGCTTTGTGCTAGTTATAACCACGTCTCTGTCAATCTTAGAATGTCTTCCGCAGAACAATGGGTTTATAGCCGAAGCTGTTCCTCAAAAGCCTTCTTTGCCCTCTGATTCAATCATGCAATGAGTTTAATTAATCTGCAAATTTTAATAAGCAAATACGCATTGGTATACCGTATGCAATAACAGTCGCTACGCAAGTCCGTATAAATGTTGACGCAAACATTTGTCTAATAAGAAAAATATGACCAACATAATTATGATGCATTTTTCCCTTATATTAAGAAAGGGAGAGCTAGTAGCAAACAAGTGTAATTTTAACGGCATTAGGAGACTAGAAGGCAGGGTAATTTGGCTCACAAAAATGTTTGTATCTTTGGGTTCATGTTATGAAGTAAGGGTGACGTGATGTGCGGCAAGAGGTTTTTATGAGCCTATTTGTGTAACGTAAGGGTATTGAGGAAAATTGCTTGTTTGTATATAACTTTTTTACCACATTATGCATGATATTTATTCTGATAAAAAATAGGTTAAGATTAACGTTTTTTTTAAAAACGCAAATTTCTTTCTCATTTTTTCTTTCGTTATTTTTATGTTCAAATTGCAACAACTGGCCTGTAGAAATTGCAGACTTGTTTAATTTAGCTTTCGGTATTCAGTTCAATTAATACATAATCATAGTAGAGCTTGTTTCTTCGGCCTTAAGTAGATTTTCGTTATTTGCACATGCCAACATTTGTAGTTTGCTATTTGTCCCTGGAATGATCGACGTGCATGAGCAGGATACTTAAAGGTACAACTTATCATTACATCGCTCCTCACCTCATCATTGGCAGTTAAATAATAAGTAAAGGGAAATTCTTTTCGGCTTTGATGACGTAATTTCCTGATTTATTCAATTATCTCTAAAATGAAACTTAATTAACCGCCTTTGCTCTCTTGGTGGATGTAAATTAATAAGAAAATATTTTTGTTACTAAAAACTATTTTGCATTTTGTAACTCAAATTAGCATTCAACAAGTGTATACTTACTCGGGACTATACGCTTTTCGAGTTTTACAAGTTTATTGTTAACACACTTTTTAATGGGTACCTACACTGAGAGTTTGCATATCATCTCAATTTGGTAAATAATTATATTCCTACATTTGAATGTTTTGGTATTCTTGACCTTGCTCGTTGGCTTAATTGCTTAATAAGTGTGGAAAGTTTTTTTGAATGCGGAATTTCGATCCACTTTACCGGCTCTTTGATACATTCAAGAGATCTTGATTCTGAGTAGGTACGATATTGATTTATATACGCCGAGCCTATTATAAGTAATGTATCTATTATATCAATAAAACATGATATTTATATTCGTAGTACTTTTTACTGGCAATAGCAGAATGTTATTTGTGGTTCATCTAGTCGTAAGTATTCGTAAGTAGCTTAAAATTCGACGGTAGCACCAGAAGTACACGAGATTTGATAGTTGTTTTACAATGTGAAATAACGTTTAGTTTCTGATCGCACCATATTTAACAAGTGCTTCTAGCAAAACTTAGATGTTCTAAAAGAAACGTATTTAGTTCTTGTAGTTCGAGAACACGTAGTGTAGTTGACTGTGACTCTTAAAGAGTTTACCGTAATGTATAAAAACATTGTTATTATCTCAGAACGTAAATACATCGCTTTCTTTAGGAGTATCAAAACCACTCACTGCTTACAATAAAGTTCAAAATATTAGATACGTAGGTAAAGCTGTTATAAAAACCTGTTAAACATTTGTACTTTGTCAATTATTTGATAATTTTGCTATAACATTGAGCGCTTATTACCTAATTTATTTATTTATTGAGTCTACTTAAAATGGCTAACTACACTATAAGTTATACGATGATTAAGTTAAAGAAAGAAAATTAAATTATACTACCTATTTAATTACAGTGTTACTGACTAATCTAGCACTCCTTGTGGTTACCTAATTTAATAACAATTATTATGTATAACGTCATGTTACGCAGTGAAGTAAATTTAATTCTATATTATTTTCCTCAATCTTAGAACTCATTCATTAAGTATACTTAGAATTGAACCACATTCATATACCTACGTACATTATGTGCATGTACTCGTATAGCTTGTCGTCGACAGGGTACTAAGCACGAGCGAGGGTTTTTAATCCTCTTACACGATGAAATTTCAACCTGTCTTTCGTGGTACTCGCATGTTAAGAAATCTCTGTGCAAAATTTCATACTTCTAGAACCAAAGATTTGAACTATATTTGATGTTGTGTTTTATAAGTTAAAATGTACCTATTTTTTTTAATACCGAAATCAATATTTTATGAAGTTTAGTTGAGTATTGGCAGTAAGCCTAGCTAACTTAAATATAGGATTGTTTGTTAGAGGGCTTGCATATTTACGTAGGTATGTTTAATTTGTCTATGTAGAGTGCAAGCCATTAGTTTTAATAACGCTCTTAAAAAAACAATTAAAACTTTTTCAATGTTGAGGTGGTTCTGACAAGTCTTGGTGCAAATAATTCTATGAGCTTTTTAAAGAACTCTGAAACTACCCAATTTTTACAATGTTTTGTTAAAACATAATTAAACCTGTATTGGAGGAGAGATAGGGGGTTGTGTAACAACAAGCAACTGAAGTATCTAAAGTCTGACGTCGCAGGTTGCAAAGAAACAGCTTTGTACCATACCCGCAAGATTTATTTAATGAATATTTCATGATTACGTTGTAATTATGCATCTACTTAGTTACGTTTTAAGACTAGGGTGTATAACAGTGTAATTAACATATTAATTGTGTATTATATTCTGGTGTGGAAAATGTGTCAGGAAATTGTAGGGGATTTATTTGTATGAAGTCTAAAGAAGCTACCTATCATGAGCAGTATGCTCTTATTATGTATGTCAGGTATCAAGAGTAGAGATAATAGTATTTTTATTTATCTCTGATATTTTTTATTTACTTACAAACTTTATTACTGAAGTCTTCGATATGAAACTATGTCATATGTTAGACTAAGCTTTGCTATTTTTGAAGACTACCTTTATTATTATTGATTTTGATAAGAGATTTTCTCGAATGCCTCATGCTAGGTCGGTAGGTCTCTTGATCTTACAACATCGAATAATCTACTCGCAACGTAGGACCAGTCAAATGACGATACTTGAAGATGCCTATGCCTAATCGCGGACGTCTATCAACAGAAGTGACGAAATAGTTTATTTTAGTTGCGAATATGATAATTAAAAAAAATCGTATGTGATGTAAATTTTAGGGCGATTTAATCAGGATCATTACCACTATCGCTCTGTTACCGTCGTAGTCGTTTATTTTCTCTCTATTATAAGTACCTACTTATTCACATTAATAACAATAATATTCTACCACATTCACACAGCGCCATCTAGCCCCAAATTAAGCAATTATATTTGCTTGTGTTATGGGTACTAAACAACTGATATACTACTTATATACATTTTTTTTTTATAAATACATACATATTATAGATAAATTACACCCAGACACAGAACAAACAATCATGCTCATCACACAAAGGTTTGTCCTGGGTGGGAATCGAACCCAATAAATAACATTATAATATATCTGAGTTATACAACTGTTGTCTTTACTTTGTTGTTAATGTGATACGGTCACTTAGCTTTATAGCACTTAAATGCGTTTAAATAGCCAATTAGGGTTGTAACACTTACACTACCAACAATTTACATTTACAGCTCTCTGTTTAATTACACAAAACCAGATGAGAAATCACAACAAAGATTTTTAATTTCCAACGAATTCCGCTTAAGATAATATAAGTAAAAGAGAATGCCTAAATGTGAATACGCAAGACTTTTCTCATTATGGGAATCTAAAGAATAGGACCGACGAAAGGGAAGAGGCCAAATTAAGGAAATTAACTTTTTATAATAAAAGTCGAGCTTCCACTCGCCATTGCAAATGACGTACCATTAGTTGTGTGATGTAATTAAGGTTAAAAAAAAACAAATCTGGTAATGTAGTGGAGATCTTCCTTTTCACTAGCACGTTGCACTTTTGTTAACATTTAATAGTGTACTTAGAGCTCTCTCTGTGCTTGCACGAGCTCGCGCCCGAGCGCCCTGACTTTTTAACCGAGTACAGAATCGCGACGTTCGGGAATGTTTTCTTTCTGCCGCTATTAATCTTCACACTGTTTTTCTTTTACGAGCAAGTTCTTGTGGTATCAGCAGACAGTATAATAAACGATCGTGTTAATTCATGTTTACGTATACTACTTATCTTGTTGTTAGGAATAGTCTGTTTGCGAAAATGCAAAGATATAATAAAATGATGTGTATGGGTTACTTTCATTGTACCTACCATATATAGACGTAGATTTTAAACTTTGTATTAGAGCTTGTTTCCGTTATTTTACAAAATAATAACAGTAAAATAAATTAGGTAGTCAAGTAAAATAGGTACTCTCATTCATTGTGACAGAGTTAGAACGAATATCACGTTTTTTACGGATTAATCGCGCTGGCCTATATTTCATACCTAACTGTATAATCTAATAGCACTTTACTCGTATTGTACCTAAAAAGGTGTTGTCAAACAGACTTGAAATGTCGCCAACTCATCGTCTAGAAATGTGTTACTTATTTATCTAGTAACTTCGATTCTCAAGTATGAATTAGCCGCATTTGATAAAATCCACTTAATAATTAAAATATTTGAGATAAGTGCAATGTGATGATAATAATGTATTTGAGATATGTTCAATGATAATTGATAACTAATAATAAGTGCAGGGATTTTTAAAATAAAGTATTTATTTAATGAGTTAGCTTGCGCCTCATCCACGTAATTCACGAACTACTACAATATAAAACTAGAATAAGAAGGTGGTTTGGTTATCGTTTTATATCTTATAGTTTCTTTCCTTGACTAGTGTACACACGGTGGCTTTTATATAGGTACCTACTAAATTCGCACAAAATATTTATAGATCTTATACTCGTAAAGGTTTGTCTCGTATGGAAATCGAACTTACATTCTCTTGCACAGCGAGCTAATCTGTATTACATTAGCGGTAAATGCTAATATATTTTACAAAACGCGATACATATAATATACTCGTATTATAAGGGTTCATTACAAATAAACAGTACTTTTAAATTAGAATAAGTATAAAATGGAATCTTTAACATAGGTTTAATTTTTTAAATAAACGTAAAATTTTAAATGATAGGCAGTAAAACTGCAGTCATATTAGCTTGTTACTTCTTAACGATTATCAGTTGACATTCTCGACATGCTACTGATACCGTAATCGAATACTTTTCATTACACATTTCTTGTTTCATCTAAGAATTCTTATGCAATAAATGAGTAATAATTTCATTATTATTTTACTTAAATCTATCATTAATGTAGAGCTGTTAATATTTTATTGCTGGCAATATAATTTTAATATTTTTACTACATTCCACACTCATAAAACTTAAACTTCGAACAAAATTGAAACTGATATGTTGTAAAGATGTTTACCAAAATTTTTATTCAATATTTTGTGTGGCAATGGCAATGGCAATTGTTTTTACCCTTTGAAATGACGAAGAAGGAAGTGTCAGTAAACACCCTTTTAAATCCGTGAACCGTGTGTAATATATAGATACAAACAAGCCTACGCTGTAACAATGCCAAAGGTTTGTTTGCAAAATAAACATTAATCGAAAATAATATAAATAAGAGTTGGCTATTGATAGGAAGTATACGAAGTTAAAGTAAACGAATTAAACATTTTTACTTAGAATTATCTAGAAAATATAGGCTATATAATAAGAATAACTCTTTATCATTTCTATCTTCTTTAAATTTTATTTCAATATACGTTTTATTTATTTATTAACTAAACATTAAACACCACGTTCGTTGTTGTAAAATTTAAAAAAAGCACGACGCCCGCAATATTTTCGCAGTTCAATGCGGACTTAAAATATTATCAGTTGAAACAATAGAATATTACTCGCATTTTTTAAAAACTAAATAATATTTTTAACAAAATTGCTACGTATGGAGTCAGAATATTGTTTTTTAATATTATTTTTTGCATATCTAATAATACTAGTGGTCGCCCAGCGGTCGAAATTTGATCCTTATTTATTTAAATTATAAGTTAGCTCTCAAATTCACTTCTTCATTCTGTATATTATTAACACTAAGTATTTGCATTTTCTTTAATATTCATTTGTCCGCAAATATAAATTACTTCTTCTTTGTCTCTCATTCCGACCCGTTAAGGTTCTATGTCGAGGCATAATAAAAAAAACTTAAAAGATAACATTACACACACTACCAGTATTTGACACAAACGCATATACAAGTACTCTTTCATTTGAGAATAAATTAATAATGTTTGTCTTTACCTTTCTATATTCTTACTAAAAATACCCGTGTGTGTCAAATACATCGTAGTGTGTGTAATATTTTTTATGTTGATTTTATGTATTTTTTAGCATAATAAAAAAGAATGTTAGCCTTCTGCACTCTTTCTTTATATGAACTAAGTATATGTGTGCGGAATTTCATACTCCTTCGTACGCGTAATTTTCGTAAAAAGAATAAAGAACTGTAAAATTACATTCAGAAATTATTAATCTATATTTCATCGTTTAAATTCAAATTTCAAATATTGAATACCTTTGCCGAACGGGTTGGCATATTCCAAACATAATGCATTCCATAGACAATAACTCATATCATAAACAAGGCCTAAGCCTATGTCCCATAAATTATAGAGCAGTGACATACGAATCGGAATAAAGGCATTTTAGACAGGGCTCAAGGGATGAAAGGTCTAACACTCAGGATTTGTCCCAAATTACGATAGAATTAACTTATTGTTTGCTGTTGTTGGCTGTACTTACATTTATTTATGAGTCCCTATTCTACATACCTATACGTAAGTAAATTGTTAATAGTTTATCGGTTTACATTTTGGTGGCCATAACGTGACTACTAAATGAAAAATGTCATTGAAAAGGTCACGTAGTTTCAATGCCTCTTTACGGAAACATATTGGACCGGTAATATTACTTATTAGCTTGTTAATTTGAACTTAAGTGTATGAAAAGGTTAATGAATGTTGAAGATTCAAAGAAGGTATGTCTGGATCGCAGCAAATGGCGTTCTATAGTCTATGCTTGCCCCATTAATGGCAGAGAGGCGTAAAGATTTTGTATGTATATATGTGATAAATGGTGTGATATAGATACCTATTGTATCATGAACGTAAGTTACTAAAAACTTCTAAGACTCTAAAGCTAGCTTATGAAAGTTGCAAAGTTCGTAAACACGTTAGGTCTAGGAAGGTATAGCATTCATGAAACCAGATGACTGTAGTTCCATTTCTTTTCCCGGTCCTATTCTTTCGTAAGGAAGGCTCGGGCCGCAGCCGCTTGAAAGTGGCAAAGATGTCAAATTCTACAGAAATAGGCCATGTCAAGTTGAAGTTAAGAGTCCCAATGCCCCGCAGCGGTGACGATTATGTAACCAAAGACTACCCGAATACGTAGGGTTGACACCCATTTAATTGTAAGTGACAATTATTTACTTTTGTTCACGCATAGTATCTTATTCATTATTATTAATCGTGGCATAAACTACATTGTATTTATGGTGTACCTATCCGATTTTTTTAATAATGACTAGTAACGGCAAGGACTTAAGAAAAAACAATGTAGTCGCAAAAGAAAAAAAAAAGTTAAATCGTAACCTATTATAGAATCTGACAAGGTAAATAATTCCATTATGATGTGATGGTGACATAGACTTTTATCGTTTGACAGATAAAGATTAACAACGCGGTCAAACAACAGTATTGAAGAGGTCCATCTTTTGTTTTCACAGAAGATGGTTGTCATTTAATTTCATCCACATTTTTCTATTTTTATCATTGTATTATACCATTAAAATCATCAACTAGTATATTATTTTACACTTGACGCTGGCAGAAATAGCTGACACAATCGTCGGCTCAGTTGCCATAATAAAGGGAGAAGAAGAAGAAGAACAGTATTGAAGAGAAGATGGTTGTCATTTAATTTCATCCACATTTTTCTATTTTTATCATTGTATTATACCATTAAAATCATCAACTAGTATATTATTTTACACTTGACGCTGGCAGAAATAGCTGACACAATCGTCGGCTTAGTTGCCATAATAAAGGGAGAAGAAGAAGAAGAACAGTATTGAATACCATGAAATGTAGTTCAAATAGGTGGTTTTAATTGAAATAAAAAACACATAAATGCAAAATATCCATGCTAAATGCTGCATTGTCAATAAACAAAAAAAAAATCACGGCGAGAATACAATTCAGTATTTTCTCATTTCCTTATAAATAGTTATTTATTACATGAGACAACCCTAACGAAGTGAGCGTGGCGGCACGGAATGAAAGCGCTGTGACGACCCTCGTCATCTGAAGGAGTGCGTCGCGACCGCTCTACATTTTGTACGAACAACCGTCACAATCTGATGACATCACTGACATTTCACACCAAATCATTTCCAAGTATATATACCTCAGACTTAAGACAGAAAAGTTATGTCATAGCAGCAAGTTTGTTATGTGGGATATTGACTATGGGAAACTCATTTCTTTGGAAGAGACCTATGTATGTACTGGATGTCTTTAGACAAAAGTGAAATATACTTAAACTAAAATCGGCAATATTCGAGTCAAGGTAAGAAATGCTATAGGTAGATCGAAAATAAAACATTGATTAAAATTAAATTTATCATAAGAGAAATTATGTGTTATCAAGTGATCGCGTAATTAGGTGGACTATTTTGATTCAATAAAAACATTATTATAGTGTTCGTAAAGCACATCTTATTTCGATCACTGGTTAACACTTAAAACATTAAATTATTACTAGGTAAACAATTATTTGTATAAGTAAATAAGGGTCGAGGTATGTTAAAGATAGACGCATCTATAGCATTCAAAACGAGGCAAGTTTTTACTAATGTTACTTTTTCAAATTCATATGTAGGTACTTGTTTACCTTAAACATTACTGTCATACCATACCGTAAAAAGAACATTGTGAGGCAACCTGGACTTAAGAAATATAAGACTTAAATTGCCAATCCGCCTCGAGAAAGTGTCGTAATTTTCAGTAAGGCTTTTACCCCTGCAGTGAGATAATAACGGGCTGCTGTTATTAATTATTTGAAACAGAACAAAGTGGAACATTATAGTGTAATATTTGTTTACGTAATAAATATAACGCGTTAAGATTCTGTTTTGTTTGGATTTGGAAGTACAACGCTGAAAAGATTCCACGGGAAATTATGCCGATTTAACAAAATCGTGTCATAAAAACATATTAGTACGAGTGTGCAAAGCTGGGGTAGGTCGCTAATTTACCTACATATATGTATAATATTTCCCAAGGTAATTCACCCACAACAATTCTGCACTACCTAAATCTTTGCTGGTGAATAACTATTTTAGCGTTATTTACTTTATACATAATCTACAAAAACTTAATAAATAAAATTACCTAAATCAAATCTGCATTATTTATTTTATTTAATTTGCAAGTTTACCAACAATGTAGCAATAAATTCAAAGCACACATCGATACGGGCGTCCGATAAGTCGCGTCGTTTGATTTATAGCATTCAAGTGCAGATATCAAGGCAGTTCTGCGGCTATATCTTAGTATTGCTGAGTATTTCTCAAGGGTATCGTATGTTAAAATGAAGTGTTGTGAAGTAAATGCATCGATTGCAACCGTCTTCGAGAAGTATTGCCATGTGATTGGACGAGCAACTTTGTAGCTTTTGTATTCTGGATAATTTAAAGAACGTGTGTTGGTAAGGAACTTTTGTTTGTCATCAGTTTTTTCATTGAATGAGAAGAGAGTAATAACAAACATAGTTGTAGCTTTTTAACATGAAGTTTTAATAGTAAGAAATTAAACAATATTAGGTAGAAGTAGGCAAAAAAAAACTGAAGCTTCATGTCATGGGAGGCGACCCTATTTCCTTATAACGAGCATAAAAAACGGAATTATATACATTCACTAGCTGTTGCCCGCGACTTCGTTCGCGTGAAAAATCAGATGGGTGCCTCTATGAGAATATTGCCTGCCTGATTTTACGGCAACCGTACATTGTATCAGTAATAAATATCAGTATTATCCGTCTCTATGGCGAATCCAGTTTAAACCCGCTACCGCTAAAACTGACAAACCACTTTCACACAAACTTGAGACTCTTATTTGCCCACTTAATAAGGGTAGTTTCTAAATATTAAAAAAAGAGTATTTTCTAGTAATTTGCTTGCCCCTTACTTTCCCTAACTCCCCCCTCACTTCCCCTAACTTCCCCCTCGCTTACCCTAACTCCCCCCTCACTTCCCCGTCACTTCCCCGTCACTTCCCTTTCACTTCCCGTCACTTCTCCGTCACTTTCCCCTCACTTTCCTCTCACTTTACTCTCACTTTCCTATCGAATTCCCCTCACTTCTCCCTGGCTTTCCCCTGACTTCTCCCTAACTTTCCCCTCACTTCTCCCGCACTTTATTCACACTTCCTCTTCACTTCCCCCTCACTTTCCTCTCACTTTCCCATCACTTCCCTCTCACTTTTCCCTCTTTTCCTCCCTCCCCCTCCCTTCCCCCTCCCTGCAAATTTCAAGTCGCTAGCTTCAAAAGCAAAAGATCATTGCATAGAATATTTCATCCCTTATTTCATCCCTCTAAATCCACCCCTGTTAAAATGAAATTATAAGGATATTTTTTATTTAAATAGAAGTATTACAAAACAAAATTTCAAAACTGTAAGTTAAAAAATGAAGAAGTTTCATACAATCGTTTTCATCCCTTTTCACACTTAGGAATTAAATTTTAATAAACTCTTTCTTAGTACACCTCTAGAAATTAAGACAAACACACCCTCCAAACTTCAAGTCACTACGACCAGCGGTTTAGGCTGTGCGTTGTCTGTTAGTCAGTCAGTCAGTCAGGACAAAGCCTTATATAATATGTATGGGTGAATGGATGTATGGATTAGACGTATAGCCATCGGGGATCAAAGCATACAGGCTGCTATGAATGCTAACACGTGATAGAGCCACATAAAGCTGACCGTGCGAAAAATAGCTAATATTTAGATCCACATTGTGTCTGACCTTGGGCTTTATTAATTGTCATCGCGAAACATAGGCTCACTGGAAACTGGACTCATTTAAAACTAAACGGAAGATTGTTTAGAATGAGAGGAATCCGAGAAATAAAAACACTATCAGCTATTCCGTAACCTGTTAAGTCTGTTTGTATCAGGTTTCGTAATAAATTAACAAATGTTCGACGTGATTCTTTAAATTGCCATAACTTTTTTATTTATGAACCGATTGGCATGAAACAAACACTAAATGTTAAGTGAAGCTTACCTCAATGTATTAGTGAAAACCATATCTAAATCGGATAAGCCGTTTCTGAGATTAGCGTAAACAAACGCACAGACAAACAGACAAACAGACAAACAGACAAACAGACAAATAGACAGACAGACAAACAGACAAACAGACAAAAATTGTAACAATCATTGTTTTGGGTTCTATGTGCGTTGATAAAGGTCCCAATAATATTATTTCTCATATATCTTTCATGTACAGACAGCGATCGGTTACATTTTTATTATAACGGGTGGCGCAAAAGTAAAGACCCTATTTGGTTCAGCTATAACATTTTTTCTAAATTAGAAAACTAGATTTAGATTTTTTTAAATGTATATTTGTGCCATTAAATTTCGTACCATTAGGATTTAAAGATGATGTCTTTTAAATGGTGACCTCCAGAGTTGATACACATTTGAGCCCTATTTATGACATTTTGCATAACTTGCCGTAACACTTCCTGCGATATGTTCGTTATTTCTTGACGAATGTTTTCTTTTAGAGCTGCGAGAGTCTGTGGCTTGTTCACATACACCCGAGATTTCAAAAAACCCCAAAGAAAGAAGTCTGGACTGGTCAGATCGGGTGATCTTGCAGGCCAAGGCAAATCGCCAAAACGAGAGATAACTCGGCCTGGAAAAGCGTCCCTCACTAAGTCCATAGTGTCGCGCGCTGTGTGTGCCGTAGCGCCGTCTTGTTGAAACCAGATGTGCTCCAGCCCCAATTCGTCCAAACTGGGTATCAAAAACTCACGTAACATGGTTCTGTAGCGTTCTCCAGTGACAGTAATCGCATTGCCTCCAGCGTCTTCGAAAAAATAGGGTCCGATCACTCTGTCAACACAGATGCCACACCATACAGTAACTTTTAGTGGGTGTAGAGGTGTTTCTTGAATAATGCGCGGATTATCAGTGCCCCAGAACCGAGTATTCTGCCTATTGACATGCCCTGAGAGATGGAAATGGAAACGCAGGAAGTGTTACGGCAAGTTATGCAAAATGTCATAAATAGGGCTCAAATGTGTATCAACTCTGGAGGTCACCATTTAAAAGACATCATCTTTAAATCCTAATGGTACGAAATTTAATGGCACAAATATACATTTAAAAAAATCTAAATCTAGTTTTCTAATTTAGAAAAAATGTTATAGCTGAACCAAATAGGGTCTTTACTTTTGCGCCACCCGTTATGTATAGATTGACAGAGAAATGCAATATTTCTTAACACAAGAATTGAACCTACGATTGCGATACATTAATCGTACTTCCTAAAACTGCGGGATTGGGCAGTTCTTTATTGCCAGAATGTCGAAGTCAAGGAGGATATAAAAATTTGGTTGGTTAGGTATATCTATTTCTTAGGTGCGTGCCAAAGAAATAGATATATACCTAACCAAATTTTTCTACAGCCTAATTGGCTTAATGGATTTCAACGTATGAGGTATCATTTGATTTGTATTGATTAAAAGTTAGGTGAGTGACATAGGGTATATAAAATTTCAATGAAGTGTCAGCAAGAGAAAAAAAATGTATTTATTTCTCACTTTGTTTTAGACAGGCAGGCTTTTTATTTTTTAATAATATATAATTCTTGTAACTTATTGTCTCTAAAAATACAAGCTTGTGCCCGAAACTCAAAACCATTAACATAATCGAAATTTGATGTCTCAAAAGTAACAAAGATTTTCTAGGCATTTACCTGTAATACTTAGTATAAAGTGGCTATTTTTGCTTCCTGTCTGTTCCTCCCACCACGGGTTTAAAATAATTTTATATTTTAGAGCATTTGTTCTGGAGTTTTTGTAAGTATTCCTATACCTACTTTCAAATTTTGCCTACATGTTGAAAGCCGAGAATTTCAACGATTTTTATTCGTATCGAAAAAATTAAATCCCCTACATATTATTTATTCATAATTTAACTATTTAAGTTCTTGATATTTTTATTCTAATATTTTTCTTTGTTTGCTGTTTCTCTCTGAAACAATTTCACTCACTGCGATCTTATATTATGTATTAAAATGGAAAGCAAAAAATACTGCTTATGGAAATTCGAAAATCCCTATACCGACACAAACTAGGATCGCTTGTCGTAAGGTCCGAATAAATGATTTCGTAAATAGTGCCAGGCGATTCAATTTGCTCAACGGATCCAAACGTTACATATTTTAGAAGGATTTTGATAAAATCTCTTTAGCGGAACACCCCATTGGGTATTTTGCATACGAGGTGATGCTATTTTATGATTATTTTTATTAGATAGACGGAAGCGGGGCAATTGGTTTCTAATCGTAAATTTATAAAATTGTCATGTAAATTTTATTTCGAGGGTTATCCATGGAGTAACCGCGACAAGTGTGCTTAACCTTTACGGATCGCCTATTAGTTTGCTACAAACCTCCCGTTTGTAATAATACCAAGAAAATAATTAATCTCTTAGATTAATCATTATACAGTCTAATTAGATAAATAATGTTTTACCTTCTTTAAATTTTAAATTGGAGTTAGAAGTAATAGAGAGAGCTTTGTTTAATGAACTGTGAAACGATGATTACAGTAACGTTGAATATTTAAGAGATTCGTACCCTTTGAACCGTGGTGCTATTAATACATTTATTACATTTGACTAACGCTGACCGCGGCGCCTCAATTACTAAAGTTTCGAACTTTATGTTTCGATGTTTTATAATAACTGGAAATTGATTTAGTTCGCTTAATGTCTGGAATATGTAACTTAGATACCAATAACTTCTACGAGTATTGACATTAAATACATAATATTTTATAGTTTTAGCGTAGCAGCTATAGTTTCATGACTTTTTAAATAATGGTTGATGGCTACAGGAAACAGAGAAGCTGGAGGTCAAACTGATTCTTTAGGGTATTGGATCCTTTTTTCCTGTCTTTTAAAGTATTTAACAAAACGTAAAATAGTAGCATCCGTTCTATTAAGTTTCATTCAGCTCCATAATCTGATCTCCCTTTTAGCACCTCTTCTCTTCCGTCTCGGTCAACTACATTGTAATTTGCTGTTAGTAAAATTGATAACGTACTAAAACATACAAGGTTAAACAACAATACTCCTTTGTTTAAAAACCTATTTCCCTTAATATCCGTTCATATATTTGTTTTCCAATGCCATTATTCATAGATTGAGTAATATTAATTCTCAGTTAGGTACAAGTAAGGTCATCCCTTACCCGCACTCACTAAAAGTGTGTTAAATGAAACGTAACGTGAGTTTTCGTAGGTTTTACACCCACACCGTCCGTTCCGGTCCGTTTATACAAATTTAAGGTCCAGCTACACGAGTCCCAGCTATGTCTGGGGCGTGGGAAAATATTCACGGTAACATTTTATACGAATTCGTTCACACTGTCGTCATAGGTTCAGTTACTACAATCAAATCTTTTAATCTTTTGCAATGTGCAATGATCATATTTTGAAGAGAAGAGAAAAGACAGGTTGGATATTCTTATGCAGTGTTTTAAAAAATTTGACACTGAAACTTCTTTCCTTTACTTCTTTGGTATGAGAGTGAAAGAGAGTGGAGATTAAACGTGAAACAAATGGCAAACAAACAAACGTCTACAATAGTAGAAAACAAATTAACGGAAGGGTATATAGATAGACACGATTCATATAGATTAAAGTATATATAATTAGAAGAGTCTAGAAATACTTTGTGTCCGTAAATCACATTTGTAAAGTCTGCCAACGTTTACGGATTGGTATAGAGGTAGAATCAAAAGATATCCTTACTAAACAGTATAAACATATTATACAGTATTTAACACATTTGACAAAAATAAAACCTGTAATGTGGATAGTGTTGCAATAAAAAGATAATCTTAATTAAACTATTAAACCAGCAATTAAAGGTTTAAAACCATAAAGGAATTTCAAGATTTGACAGGACTAATCTTGTTTACTTCAGGTGAAGCTTGCGACAATAAAAAAGACGTTAAGGCAGTATTGTGTCATGATTAGTTGCTTAGTCACCGCAAACGAATAGATACCATGTGTATTAGTCAATATGCGTGGAAGAAATCAGTCGGTATGCGTGTAACCAATATTATCGAACTAGCTGAATTATGACCTATTTTTCTAATATTTCGCGTAAAACTGTCAAACTTGTAAGATCTTTCGTATATAGTGAACTTAGAACGTTTCGTCATAAACATGATTTACTTGCTTCGATAGTATCTACCTATGGATTTGAGCACGAACATTGGCGCCGGCAGCAAAGTGCAAAAATAGAGAAAAATACATACAAACATTAGGTTTTTTATTAGTCTTTCAGTTGAAGCGTCTACAGGTTGCTGTGCAATTTGTTGTCGAACCTTGGTAATAATAATAAAGAGAATATCTTGGTAATAAATTTGTTGTCCTGTTATATGTCTGTTTATGAACATCAAGCATTCTAAGTTTGTCTATTGCTGTGTAAATGCACCGCTCTGGAAGTCAGATGCCTAACTCTCCCTGAAAATAACTCTAGCGGCGCCTATGAGCACGACTTATGTAAAAAGTCAATATTCAATGTGTTAACATATTTATAAATGGTAACTACATAAGCCCGTGTTATTTTATAAATGTTATTTACACAATTACGAGTATAAACCAATTTTACCATTTTTGTTATTGCGGCTAAAATGTCGTTTAACTTGAATCCTTAATAATGTAAATGTGGGTTTACGCTGCGTCATTCAATCATTTATTGTGTAACCGCTTGCTGAGAAATAGAACAATATTCAGGATTTGTTGGCACATTTAATGAGGCGTTCTGCAGAGCTAATATATGGTTTACACTAATTGAGCACAATTAATAGTGTTATGTGTTATACTTCTTTACAAAGAACATTTAGCGGTTAAATTAACGTGTATTTCGTTGCTAATTTGGACTATTATAGGATTTCGTAGCTTCGTTGTTATTTATTCAATAAGTAATCTTTAGCGTTCTACATTTCTTTAATATTTGTTTAAAGACCGTTTTTTATTTAGAAAGGTTTATGAAAAATGTATCAAATAACCAAACAATAGTTTTGCATAAACGTACCCGAAATTATTAAACACGGCTAATGTGCTTAATTATTGATTAAAAATAAATGTTTTCATTTTGTTACAGGTACGTTAAACACATTCGCTAAAAGTAGCTAAAAGCAGTACGTCGATTCTCTTCATGCGCCAATATAGTAAGTATTTAGGTACACCTAGCCCTTCAGCTGTGGCAGTAATTTTATCCATTTTTGTTTCTAAAAGTGACACGACTAGAAAACAGTACAGAGACTTTCTCCATATGTCACTGATTCATCTCACTGATATTATAAACGCGAAATTTTGTACGGATGTGTGTATGTTTGTTACTCGTTATCGCAAAAACTACTGAATTGATTTTAATGGACCTTTAGAATGATGTAGCTCATACATCTTAGTAGGACAGGTTTCATAAGTTCATTCATAAAGTTTACATTCATAAAGATATTGTGTAAATTTAGAAGTCACCTAAGTGAAGCTGCGGGCAACAGCTAATATAAATTAAAAGTTCAGCCAAATCATTTTATTTACTCTAAATATAAATATCCATTATTTCTTCCTCAAGGAAAATCAGCGAAAAAATGTCGCACCCTATTATAGGATGACGGCAAATATCTATTTGCTGATATTATGTACTCCACTTTACGTCAATCACGTAAAGGGTGGGCCTAATCACAGACCTATGACGCATACGAAATACCTACATACGTGTACGCGAATAACTATGCTTTGACTACTAATTCTAAGCATTCCGTTCGAGCCTGATATGATTTACCGCAAATTTGGTGACGACGACGGCACCTAAATATTATAAGGGCACGTATTGTTTTACTGTGTCATGAATGAAATCTAAAGGAAAAAGTATCGAGTAATGTTTTTCAATTACGACGAGTGAATGATAAACTTCACTCGATAGGTACTTTTCTTTTTTGATTCTCGTCTTTTGTGTTGATTTGATGAAAGTATTGTACATGTACCTTCAGCAATGTATGTAGCCTACCTGATACGAAGTAACCTTAGATCATAAATGTAGTATAATGTTGTACATCTATGCCTCAGATCATGAATCTAATGAGTAGGTACCTACCTAAAAAATACTTTTTTTATGAAGTCAATCTTAATCGCTTCTGTTTTTTTATTCTTTTAATGAATTAGATAATAGTAAGTATTTTTTATTCGATATGAATATGACAAAAAGTTGTCTCATCAGTAACTTGCTAGTGAAACTTGATTCACCTATGCCTACCATACGAATACGTGATATTTCAATAATTTGCATTTGTGATAGATAGGTATATATCATAATCAAATTGAAGTTAATAAGAGTAGCTTTAAGAGCCAACGGCAATATCCATAAAAACATGAGTACTTGTCGCAATTGAAAGTAACGTGGGATGCAAGATAACAACCAGATAATAATAGAATGTTTTTTACCCGTTGATATAGTCGGGATTCACACGCTACACCACTTGACAAAAAAACCGGTATATCCGAACAAAAATGAAAATTGTTTTCAGTCAAAGTAATCACTTTGACGTCGAATTGGTAGAGCATACTATTGCGTCGGCGTCGCTGAGGTCCTGTGTGCTTACTATTCAATAGTAAGTACCTATCTATCTTTTCTGTGGTTCGTAAATTATAACCATGTAGATATGTGACTGGTTTATATAATCATTCATGCCCAAATCAGCATAGATATGATATATAGTAGAAATAAACAATTTATATTCCCTGATTCTATTAAATTATTGCACGTGTGCATTGAATTACTGCTTTGAATCAAGAAAATATACTCACTTAATAATAAATGCGTTCGTCAATTACTATCAGTGTAATACTTTGATTAAATAAGGGGAAGCCTGTTACAATCTTAGTGTCAACGTAGTATGAAGTATGAATAACGATTACGCAGCGTAAAATTCTGATTATTACGTGGCTGTATTGGGATTTACGGATAGCTATGTAATGTTTGTATAACACGTACTATTTACATTACATGACGTTGATATATTTCCAAAGAGATGTATATTTACAGCTTTTAGTAATCCAGTGCTTTGGTAGTAATAATACCTACATTCCTAGTGGAATTACTAGCTCAGTATTAGTAGTAATAACTTCATCATAGCCATTGCTAAGCATGTCCATTTTGACAGTCACTAAGGTATTCGTCGATCCACCTTGTTGTTTGCAGTTTTTGTTTTGTTGCGCCACCCTAAAGGTTTAATATACTTGTATAAATAATAATATTTTAAATTTAAATAAAATCAGAAATGTTTTAAATTAACATCATAATTAATTTATCACCGTGGGACGTAAGACGTTTGCTCTATCGCGACACTAAATTACCTTCAATTTTCTAAGTAACATTTCGACATTAGTGAGATATGAACGTAGTGCAGTAAGTTATTCAGTAGCGCAGGCGTGAAGATAAGTTCAAATATCCGGTTTAGCTATCTATTCTAAATCATTTGTATTCTCCATAAAAAAACTCAACATGCACCTTAAAATGGGCTATTACGTCATTACCTTACAACCATTTATCTGTAGACCAGTATATGTTAAGCTCTGGCGTTTTAAAGAGTCATACATCATTTGTGCTGTGTTGATATTAATGGTTGCGACGACGTAGGTCTATGTATGTTGGTTTTGGTGTGTTGAACGAATGCGGTTCAAATAGTTGTTCGTAGAACTGTGTGTCTGATAAATTGGCTCGTCCGTGTCGGCGCGTCGGTGGCCGTCGGTGGCTCGGACGCACTTTGATAAAATACGTTCCATAGATGGATGGGCGCGTTTTGTTTTGCTAGATATATCACGCTTTTGTTACGAGTACGTATTGTTTTATTTCCATTGTGTTTTATTAGAAACTGATAATGATATCTCGAAAAAAATGTGTCTGAACTCATTTATTGCGAATAAGAGTACCACAGTAGTAGTATTGTTTACCTGCTTAGTAGATATTATTATGAAAAGCGCATATGACAAAGTTAGGCTGAATTAATATGCAGGTACTAGATTGTTTAAAAGTAACGAAATCGCTGCGTTATTATATTTATTAGTACTTAGTTTACTTTATAATTATAGCCTGTGCGTTATTATGATTATTGTGAAGTGTGTCAGTTATTTTATAGTGTGCGCTGTATTATTGTAAAGTTTCATTAGAATCCATACAGTAGTTTTAACGTGAAAGAGTAACTCCATTAATTCATTCATCCATACAAACTTTTTCGTTAAAACTAATTATTAGCATCCATACATGCCTTCGTTGACTTTCCATACTCTAAGTGCTTTGTCACTATGAACTTTGATTAATATACATTAATACTGTGTCATTGTAATCAAGACGCTATTAATAATAATTAGACGGTAAAGGATTATCATTTTACAATATTAAATGCCGCATGCGACGTGGTAATGCGGTAATAATCCTTTTATTTGATTATTGTTACAAAAATGGAATGCGAAAACGGCACTCGCAGAATTTGTAATTTGCAAAAGTATCGCTCAAAATAAGCATAAGACAAAATAATTTATTAAACTGTTACCTGTCTTGTAATTAATCATATAATTCTAACCTTTTCATTTAGGGTATTATTAACGGCCGCCTTCTATAAACGATCTTTAATCTAAGATTCATTTAAATCTCGATTTCATGCAAGGAACCGTTCAGCGCTGAATCGCTTTTCAATATGTCTAGGTATATTGACATAGTGTGTGTTGTGACTAGTACCTATAAAGCAAAGTAAAATATTAAAGAATAGTAAAGTATTATTAAAATTATAAACGATAGTAAAGTTGCTGTTGTAGCCTCAACCTGTTGTCATGTATTAACCTCAGTGAAAATCGGCTTTGATGGAACACGTATCAAAAATATAAAACTACATAAAAGGCTTACTTATCCCTTCTAATTGATTAAAATCTGTTTTATTGTCAAAGTGCAGTTCCAACGATTATTTTCAGCTTTAAACAATTTTATGACGGTAAACACCTGTTATTTTACGAAACAATTCGAATAAAAGTTTACGGGCTTTCGTCTTGTAATCAAATGACCCATTAACTTCTTCGTTTATGACTTTTTAATGACTTGTATTTAATAATGGTGTTCATAAAATGATTTAATGACTAATAATATTTAATAATGAATGTCTTAGTGTTGGTAAGCGTATAATAAAGCTCCTCGTATTACAATAGTCTATAAACTTTGAATTACTTAAGATTTTTTTTTTATTTTAGCCGTCTAAGATCCGGTGGACACAATCCCAAAGTTATCTTGGCAAATTGCTGCCAATGTGGAGACCCTTACGAGTATGTTCTTTTTTCATTTAAACAATAGACTATCACAGCACTCCATCACCTGATAATAAGTGTAACTGTCGCAAGGACTTTCTGCAATGCCAGAGGCTTAGCGAAGCCGCTGCCTACCGTGATTTTAATACTCTCTTTGAGCCTCGATTAAAAACCTATCGCATCACAATCTATTGAACCAAATATACGATCCATTTTAAATAGTCATGATACTTAGTATACGTAATTTAACGTATTACGTACCTTCCTGGTTGTAAAACCGGCAGTTGCAACCGAATTAGTTAATAGCCCAAAAGGCCGCTCTATAAACCAGGCCCCTATCGACCGTGATCTTGTCTGACGCTATTAATTTAATTATCTTTATTTGGGGTCAATCTTTACATTAATGGGTTAATTTATTATATGGTCCAAGACTAATTTTCTGGTGGAAACACTTAATTAGGTTTGTAAAATGATTTAAATAATTGATAGAGTGAGAGGTTGTGTTATGTAGATATAAATATTGCAGAGAAAAAGTTACGATGGGTTCGGTCATTTGGAGAGTACAAATAAAAAATAAATATTGAAAAAGTATATCACATGAGATAACAAAATAATAGAGAAGGCATTATGGACCAAAAAAAAATAAATAGGCGAAATGACTAGAAAAATATGAAATCCACAAAGTTATGCAAACTGAATCTATATTGATAAAGTATCTAATAAAAAATAAGTTATGCTGATAATTATGGACAAATATAGACTATCAGGTACCTTAAGTCAGATGCGTTATGATAGTAGTAAGACTAAAGAGATAATGGCCATGATAATCTCGATAATCTCATTACTGGAATACTAATAGTTCCAATTGTTTATTTATTTATTTATTTATTTATTACTCTTAAACTTACATCTATCTTTACAGGCAAGCCTAATGCGAGAGAGAAGTTGAGCTTTTTATCTAGTTTATAACTATATTTATTTCTACATCCTAATACATTATTAAAACTAACCTAAGTACTGCAGATTATATTATTATGTTATTGGCTTCTTAAACATGATATCACAATACGCATCCTGAACACAATCCGCGAATCCAAAATAGACATCAATAATTCGCGAAAATATCCGGTCCAAGATTACTTACTGAATTGGTATATAATGACCAACAGTTCTGAGAAAATAATGTTGTATACTGTTGTCTAAGACAGGAGATGAAGTAGATACATCAATGTCATTGCAAGGGTTCCAAGAGAAGGATTACTCTTGTGACCCGTTCGTACTGACTCATAGATTATTTTCTCGAGAGTTGATTCATGGGCGTCAAATTTGATGGTCGTTCTGACCTGGAAAGTTATTTAGTAATCGTTTCTTAGATTTTGATGTCTTGTGTACCAGCTGCCTCAAGGGAAATAGATCACTTTGAATTTACGTGACGTAATCCGATTGAAGGAACCCTTTAATGTTTATAAGGTACGAATTTGAACAAGACGTGATCTCGAAGAATGATGATAGAATTTTAAATAATCTTCTTTGAGGTATGGATGCAAGCTAAATGCTCTTTGTCTACATATTTTTACCTGCGATAACTAGGTACGTGAGTCATTCGAAAAATTAAAATTAATCTACGAATTATACCCATTTAATATGATTTTTCTTAAAAAATCCTCTTCTTCCTTTAAACAATCCGGTTTAATTTAACTACTTGAGTACTTAATTTATTTCCTAATTATTTTTTCTAAGATAATTATATTATAACTGTGTACATACCTAAAGTTTTTTTTTACCACATACCGGTCAAGGTACACTCGCTCCCTGGCAAAGAGACACATATGCTTGACTCCATGAATGAGATTGGTCCAGGCCTATTTTCAGTGATGAACGCCTCTCGATATGACGACAAAACAAACGTTATAAATATAATTTTAAAAACTTTTGTTAATTTATTAAAGAAATTCTTATTGCTTGCCTTTAAATAATTTAATTCTAATTGTATATCTTTGATTTTATCAAAGCCGTTATATTCTCCGTATATAGAGTAATATCTAAAAATACATCCAGCTTCAATTCTGAAAATAGACAGTTTCTGTAATTGGAAAACTTTCTAAATAAGTCTTCAAAAGCAGCCGGCAGTCATTTACATGAAACTTGGAGCTTACTTGCATTTTACAGTCAAACATCAGCAATTTTTGGCTAAGTAATACTAACACCGCACTCTCTGGGCTTATTTTGTTTCTTTATATTTTTGCTTATGCATTAATTTTGCTGCGGCGGATTATGAAACCTGTAGTTTATGATAATGTATGATGTTTGTGGACGTAACACTACACAGCTTTTATATTTCATATTGGTTGTACTAGACTTGAAATGTTATCAAGGTTTCATAAAACTTAATAAATTTGACATTTATTATATTTTCCACGCATAGTATAGATGGAGCATAACCATTTCTATTGCGATTTATTTCTTAAATCGGGGTAGTTCAAATAAGGAAATTACTGTAAACAGCACAAGGTTGCAGTAATAGCAAACCTTTAATATCGGTCCATTATTGTCTCTATGCACTTTGCATTAGCGTCTTCTCCTAAAAAAAGGTTAGTTAGGTTTAAAGTTACTTAAAAATATAATACGGTCGAATTGTGAAATATCTCTTTTTTAAAGTTGGTTAAAAACTGTAATGCTTGTGCGAGCATTACAGTTTTAACTAACTCGAAGTTAAATCGGTAATGGAAAATGGAGCCCTGGAAGCATAGTTTTACTGTATTCTTAATCCTTAAAATGAGAATGCTATCACTTACCGACACGTGTGCCTTATTAGCATTAAAATAATTATGGAAATCATGCTTCTTTAAAAGCGTAACTATAGTTCATTTTAAATTTACTGCAACCTACCTAAAGAACTTCATGTTTTTATATTACGTTTATAGTTACCTACAAGTCTATTAGCAACATAAAAATTATATAACAGGGCGTGAGGAGGCATTAAAGAAATCAAACAGCCTTTTGGATTGCATTGAGCGTTTAAATCATTAGTTGATGAGGTCGTAAAAATAGGACACTGGGCTCGTTGTGCTTTCACGCCAAATTTTTAATGAAATGTAATTAAAGTGGAGTTGGATTGTGTTTATTAAGTGCAGATATTTCAAGGGTGTTGACAAATGTGAGTGATTGGTTGAATCAATTAACTTTCGAGGAATTAATTTACATCGTTGTTGTGTTGATGAATTCATGAATACAATATTTGTATTTTTAGTGAATGATAGCTAGAGATTATTATGGGTGTTTGGAAAAATTTTCGCCACCAGATGGCGCCACTTTGGTAAAAGGTCTTCTATTTTGACAGCGCTATCAAAACAAACATTTTTAAATGTTAATTTCGACAATTATAATGTTTAGTTTACAAAATCGATAATTCGCGTTCAAATATATAAGGACAAAAGAAAATTGCTAAGCAGGTTTTCTAAAATGGCGCCCAAGAGGGGGCAGCACCGATGCGTCAGGTCTAGCTGTCAAGTGCTTTTTGAAAGTGAACCCCTGATTGGCCCAATATGACAGTTGAAGTGGCGCCAACTGGTGTCGAAAATTTTCCTAATCACCCTTATTGAATGGACATCAAGTTAGTGAATTAAATAAATTCAGTTGTTTTATATTTTATACACAGGTACTTTACTTGCGCAATTAGTCAGCTAATCTTGGCTTAGCCGTTTTTCTTCCGACAGATCACATGCGAGTTTTCTACTTCAAGACCTAGTCATAGTCACCCAAGCTTTATTAGTTATATTTGCACTGCAACGTACCTCTTCTCATACAGAAAAAGCATTAGCTTTGATCACTAAGTTTGCTCAAGCGATGTAAAAAAATATACCTGATTTCAAATCAGCACTATTCGTCATAAAGTAAATAACATGACGAATTGTTATGACAACAGTATTGATTTATATTTGGAAATAACATTTCCATAGCGTGTAATTCTTTATCTGCCATGATAATGTGTTGAGTAATATTAATACTCGTAGTGTTCCACCCTGTTACTATCGGCCGGATTACTGTTATCTAACTATGCCAATAAAGAAGTCACATTTGTTTAAATCGTTTATAATCCTATTAGTACTTATTTAACAGAATTTAACGTCGATATATTTTTGTAATGTACCAAGAAATCATTTACATGTAATTTATTTAAGTATCGTACGTAAATCACTGTGAACAATATTTTGTTTTTGTTGGACAAAGGGGATAAACATATTTGCTTGGTACAATTACGTTATATTGGTTATTGCTGTTTATTGTTAAATCATCATAATCTTTATATCTGCCGAACGTTTACGTCTACTGCAGGTCGTTTTGCTTATTGTTTATACTTTATATTATTTTCAATTAATTAAAATTGAAGTTTAATTAGTAAGTTTCTAAATAATGAATAGTTTTTTTTAAACTATGCAACATATTTTTGATATTATTGGCAAAATAAGTCAACTTTGTTTTCAACTCAGTTGCAAAGTTTTTTTAAATCTGACTAATAGTTTCAGAAAATAGCGTATTCAAACAAACAAATAAACAAACTTCCGCTTTTTATAATAGTATGAATTATATATAAAGCAGAAGAGTTTGTTTGTTTGAACGTACTAATCTTTGGAACTATCACTCGAATTTGAATATTTCTTTGATTATTGTTGATAGCCCAATTCTTAAAGAAGGTTATAGGCTATGTAACATCACGCCACTGGTGACAGGAGCAGAGCAGTAAGCAAAGTCGCGGGTGAAACCGCGCCGCGGGAAGCTAGTATAGAAATAAGATTATTTCGGCTACTATAATAAAAGAGTGGTCCAACACTGGTGTTCTGTCAAATTGTGACAAGGATATCCGACGCTGTTGGATGATTCATGTCAGCGTATAAACAGAAGCATGACGTATTATTTTGATAGTTAAGCTTTGCACATAGTAGTACATCTTACAACTAAATATAGTTAAAATAAATATGGTCTGATAAAATAAATCAGTCTGCATAACATTACGCCTTCGCTCCGAAGAGATAGGTAGATGTGTCACGATGTGATAATGTCTCACATAACAGGAAGCAAGCCTGTTGCTATTTTCCAACACTTCCTAAGAGTGATATTGGATTTTCTCGATAGAAAACCCTAAATATCACTTTCCTTTTGTGTGGCAAACCGTATACCCTGATGCAGTGTTTAAATAGTTGATTTTCTTAAGATATTTTTTGTCGATTATCAAAATACAGAGTTACACAATATAGATAAAATATACGCGAAAACAACACGGAAGATCTTGAATAGTACAATCGAATGATAAGATTAGAAGAGGTATCGACATTTACAAATACTTATATTTACACAATAACGCAATAAACATGATACTATTATCATAGGTTTAGAGCTTTACAAGTTTTGTTAATTATCGTAAAAGTACTTTACCTAATAGTTTGATAATTAGTTTTGTTTATAGTGTTTTTGTTGACAAACGTGGTCAACAAAACTTTGGAACACGCCCTTAATTTGAATGTACATAATTATGATTTTGAAAGGCCATCATTTTGACTTGCTCGATTTTATGAAAAGTGTAACGTAACCGCTATCCTAACCTATACAAATTCTATTAAAGCTAAAAGATATATCAGTAGGTAGACATTTTTTTTACAATAAAATGTAAAATAAATACAGGTCATGTAAATAAATTTGTTTTTCATTGTTAACTATTCGAATTACACCTATGCTGTGAAACTATTGACAAACTCGTGTTGACTGTGTACATATTTTCATTAACAACACGGATTATGTTCGTTTTTCTTGTTTAATCTATGTTGATACCTACTTTAGTTATCTGAATTAGTATTGTAGGTGACGTGATGCTCTGAACGTGCTTCTAAGTATACTTGTGAAATAATATTTATAAGTTTTCTAGGTCAAAAGTAGTATGACTATAATTATTTGTAATTATTGCTACCTAAACGTTGTTCAACAAAACAAAATATCTCATTTGTTTACCTGTAGATTTGACGCAAATGTTGCTTTATTACATGACATTAGAGATCTATTCTGCCTTACTACTAAAGAACGTAAGTGCCTAAAACAAGCTAAAGGTAAACTACTTCTAACGTGCCTAACTTTAGGTCCATTACCTCACAGTTGCAGTGGTCATAGGAGGCAACGTCTATGGGGCTAGGTAATTACCTAGTTACTTTCAGACGGTTCGCACTATCTTCGTAATTATATGTTCTATAATTTAAAATATCAACTATATTTTAAAAATAGCTCATAATATAGATACCGCAGCATAAATATTCAACGAAAGTGAAGGAATATTTATCTAAAGTGAACTAATACCCATACGTCCTACAAAAGTCCCCGCCTCCTCTACAATGATCTATGGAGAGGTACCAAAATAAGTAACGGTGAGGGCACGCGCTACGACTAGGGTTGTCAGACCATGGTTTTAGAGTAAAACCTTCTACGTGATCAAATTTTCATGCAAACGCAGAAACGCAGAAATGAATAAATTTTATTGCTCTCGTTACACACAAAAATCGCTATTGTTTATTTTAGAAGAGTTAAATCGTTATGAATCATCATTTCATTGAAAAATAAATAAATAAAAAGTTTTTTGATAAAGGGATCGCTTTTCTGATTTATTACCAATAAATCAGAAACTAACTATATAGTAAACACTATTAGATAATTAAATAAAATAGTAATTGTACAAAGACATAAGGCCGTTTACAAACTGCTAGGATTAATTCTTCAATTCATTTCTTAATAGACATGTCAACGTTTCCTTTCTGGTATGAAATAATCCAAAAAATTCAAAATATTAACGATGCTCATTGGCAGTGTGTTCTTCTTCTCTAATTGATCAGAAAAACAACTGTAAAACATTATATAGTTCTGCGAACGTAACAGCCCTACTCCCAGCTAACACAATTAGTGTTAATGGAGCGTCTTGTTTGTTTGTTCTTGCAACTAACGCCAAAACATCCTTACACCTACGTACCACCCGCTCTGCTTGAGACTCCAAGAGGAACCTTTTTAAAGGATTATACGGCGGTTTGTTGCCGCGTATTGGTTTAACTGTTTTCCTTTGTAATTAAACGAGTATTCCAACTAAGTAATATTATAAACACGGAAGTGTGCTTGTACCTTAGTATTAAACTAAGAAGGTGCTTTACGTGAAGAAATTTGTTTATGGCTCGAGGCGGAGTACGTGTGTACAAAATACGACAACTTCGCACGCACAAAAATAGAAAATGTCGAGTCCTATCACATGTTACTTACATTACACTAAATCTCTCACAAATGCAAAGAACAAAAGACAAAAAATGACACGTATCTTGGCGAAAATGGAATGCGCGCGAAGACTACCTATTTTAATGCTCTAAGGTTACATTACATCCATAATACGTTTTGTTTTAAATCTACCGGTATTTACGACCACATTTGTAAACATAACCTCATGATGCTCATGCAGAGAATAATATTTGCTCTAATCTATGATTTTGTTTAGATTGAATATTAATTTTGGGCGTTTACTAACACCCACCATACACACCGATATACCTACTTATTAGTCATTACCTATCTAAAAATATGGCATCGAGTAATCTTTATGGTACTGTATGGTACAATTTATTTGATTTCGTATGTGACTTTGGCAGTGTTACTTTTTATAATAGCTAAATCAAATTCTAACTCACATACTTACTAATTTAAAAAAAAATGCTCTGAGCAACCTAGCTGGCTTGGCCTTTCTTGGAAGTTCTTAAGATCACTGAAGTTTTGAAATTTGCTCTTTCTTTTTTCTCTATTTAATATTAGAAAGAAAAGCAAAATTAATTTCTAACTTAGTTCGACCCACGCCAGTTCAAACTGTAACCGACGTTCTTCTGGTCTCAAAGACTACAAACGAACATCTCTAGACTTGACCACACAAATATTGTTGCTTTACAAAATAAGCATTTGCTATTCTCAAAACATGCTTACGCTTAGTTAGGATGTTGTTACACAAACACAACATTATCTGTTTGCTCGTGTACCGAACTGACTCCCGTTCGTGTATTATTTGATTACCGTTTACGTTGTTTGGTGTCTTCGTTACAAGTTTCTATAGTTTTGGTACTTGAGTTTGGTGAGTAAACTTACTATTTACCTATTTACTGCAGTTTATGTATTGGGAAAGTGGTTTTACGAGGTTCGTCATTGCATAACGTGTTAAGGGTTTAGGTAGTGTTATGTAGTCTTCCTGTCGACTTCATTAATGCCATTGATAAAGCTGTAATTGTAATTTAAAATTATCGTTGACATTAGTGGCTGAAGATTTTAAACTCGAAGTTGTGTGGGAAATTGGACAAGTATTAATGTGACTTTCTGTCTCTCCTGGGACCATAACTGACAAAATTAAGATATCTTCTAAATAGTATAAAACAAAGTCGCTGTTCTTCTGTTTCTCAAGCAATGGATTCACAAGGTTCAGAGAAATATTTCTCAAAAGTTTATACTTATGTGTTTTCGTAAATTTTAAATATAGGTATGAACCTAATTACGTTATCATTCAATGCCAACGCGGGAACCAAGTATAAAATTAAAAATAAATTGACGTTGAAAATGAAACTTGAAAATTGATCTTCTAAACGATGGTCAAGTTTGCTCAGTATCCATCTCTCAACTTTCGCCTGCAGTAGAAGAATAATGTTCAACAAATATACCTACCTATATCTTTGCTCTTTAAGAAAATATGGGCAAAAGTGGACAATACTTATACAGGCGTGTACCTAGTTTTGTAAGATCGTTGATAGAATGATGATGAGATGGTAATTTATTCTATGATTAATTGATTACGTATTATATGACAGTAAAAAAAATGTTACGTATAAATTTTTTTGTTACCTGTGGCGAGCTACTGGCCGGTTGCTGGATAGTGGTAACTGCTGTTCATAGTTATCAACAACGCTAAGAGCACAACCATGTCCAATATATTATGTCTACATTTTCATAAATTACACAACCTGTCCGTACCTAAGCTCCATAAATAAAATATGAATTGTGTATTATTTAATACTTCCCGCTGCTACTGGCTTTTTGAATCCCAAAATCATTCAGAGTCACAAAACCAACAACTCGTAATTACACGACCAAAAAATGTTAGCATAAATCAAGCAAAACTGGTAGTACAACCTCACCCAGTCGACCAAACATTGAACAGTAGTTCATTCAAACGCATAAGGCACCGCAGGTCCCACAATAAGCTAGTATTGTCACTAAACAACTTTAAAATATACACTGGCAACAATACACTGACATATTTGACGTTCACAACGATTTAAACTGCATAAATGATTCCAAATTTAAATATGAATCGACTACATTCTAAATAATAAAAAAATGTATTTGAATTTAATGTAGAGTTCAACATTGTGCTTAATAAATTGTCTATTGATGTCAAATAGGTTTTATGTCAAACATAGTCGTATTAGGATATTGTCGGAGTACCAAACACAGTGGTTTTATTTCGTGCTTAGTATGTTACCTTTAAACTTCAGGGATATAATATGCGTTTTATGTGAACAGTATGTGACAACAAAGGTGTTGCGAGAGTTTATGTTATTAGAAGCCTACGAATAAATATCTCAAAATTTTCTGCTTATATGGGCAAGAAATATCTATCACTATACTTTTACTTAGCTAAAGATAAAGATACAGTGATTCAATAATAAAATGCATACCTGCACACTGAAGTGTATCTAATAAATAGCTCTTTATCACACGTACATAATAGCTTTCGAATTCAAAATTACTACCTACACATTCTTACACAAAAATGGTTTACATGCGTTGTTTACACACCTTTTAAGCATAATTATACACTTGTACACAGATGCCTGTTCCTATTAGAAGATGTCTTTTTTACAATTATTTACTTATAATAGATTATATTATTATAATTTAAACAAAAAAATTGAATTATACATTTTATTACCTTTACACCAAGTTTAATAATTGTAATGTAGCTAAATGATGTTTAATTGTAGTTATATGCTTATATTATTATTATACCTACATTTATTTTATATTTTGTTACAGGTACGTTATAGGCGCTTGTTATAATCTGGATATTGCAATGGTAATTTTATAATTTATTATATTTCAAAAGCCCTTAATCACTATTGGACATTAGTCTAGTGTTTTAGAGGGTAAACCATGGTGCTTTAACGCTTCAGAAAATCTAAGGTATAATTACGAAATATAAAAGTATTCCCAAACTCATTTAAGAAACGCTTTACTACTTAAAAAATGAAAGTAACGTTCAAATTATCGTATTTCAAACAAATTAGCGGCGTGCAAAAAGGCCCCTCTTCCAATAATACCCAAATAACATTATTAATTACTTAGGGAGGGCGAAATTTTTTTACGAAAGATTGGAGATTAGAGCGGTTAATCCGATAAATACGTATAAAGTGTATAATTTCGTTGGTTCGTCCGTACGCCTGTGGGAACTCATCAATCATTTAAAGATTTTTCATCAGCCCCACCAACCGTAACTTCCCCTAACAGCAAACTTTCTTGCAATTATCTGAGGACAATTGAATTATTTTTTATTGAACACCAATTAATTATTATTCATGAGTTTTATATATTTACAGTTTTGGAAGTATTGTATGGTTCCAGATTTTTTATACATCAATTAAACTGCGATGACGTAACACAATGATTGATTGCGGTTAGCGGTAAAATAAAAAAAAAATTGTTGATAAAATTTGAATAAAGAATAATGTTGTTCGTTTCATGAATAGTAGAAGTTATGACTAGACTAGGTATAATACCTCCTAAACCTTCGCCTAAAGTACTGCACCGGCGTTGTTTTCGACGTATGGACATCGTAAAATTGCAACAGGACGCCTCAGAATTAGACTGGACCAACTTGATGATGGCCTCCACCGTTGAGGAAAAAGTTGAGGTCCTTAACAAAAATATTCTCTCTCTTTACGATGCTCCTGTTAAGAAAGTAAAACTGAAGCGCTTACCAGCACCCTGGCTTATGGCAGGTGTTCGCATGGCAATGAGGTGAGGGGAACGTGCTTTTCGTAAATACAAGAGGGATCGCTGTGACGACAATTGGTACAATTTAAAAACTGCAAGGAATCGGTGTATTCAGATGATACGGAACGCAAAACGCCGATATATCCTCAACAACATCACATCTTCATCTCCCGCCGATATCTGGAAGTTTCTTGGAACTCTGGGTATCGGCAAACAGCGACGTGTTGACTCTAACCTGACAATTGGTTTGTATGATATTAACAACCATTTCTCTTCCAATATTTCATTTGATCACCAAACCAAGTGTCAGACTATCAACTACTTAGCTGATCTACCTCGTCCTGACATAGGAAGTTTGTGCTTTTCTCCACTGACTCCGGATGAGATCAAAAAGAAAATCCTGTCCATAAAATCCAATGCGGTGGGCAGTGACAGCATTAGTCGCCGCATGATCACCACAATCCTGGATCAGCTCCTCCCAGTCCTCACTCACATCATAAATTTTTCCCTTCTTACTGGCACGTTTCCAACATCGTGGCGCAAAGCCCATGTTATTCCTTTCCCAAAGATCAAAGTCCTTCTCTTCCTAATCACTTTAGACCCATTTCCATTCTCCCTTTCCTGTCTAAAGTGCTGGAAGCCTGTGTGCATAAACAACTGTCGCATCACATATATACGCACAAACTTTTAAGCCCGTTCCAGTCTGGCTTCAAACCAGGTCACAGCACTGTTTCCGTTCTCTTTAAAGTGACTGGCGATATCAAAGAGGGCATGAAGAATACTCAAGTCACCGTATTGGCTCTAGTTGATTTTTTTAAAGCTTTGGATACCGTCAGTCACGATATTCTCCTAGCCATCCTTTCCCATCTTATGATCTCCCCGGAGACTTTGGAATGGTTCTCAAATTATCTTCGAGGTCGCCAGCAGCTGGTCCGCCTAGATGAGCAGTCATCGAATTGGCGTGACGTTGTTTCTGACGTTCCTCAAGGCGGTATACTTTCTCCTTCATTATTTTCAATTTTAATTAACCTCATAACTACAAACCTTCAGTGCGAGTATCATCTTTATGCCGATGACTTGCAGATATACTGTCAAGCTGACGTGGACAAAGTGTCGTCGGCTGTCACCATGGTCAACAGGGATTTGGATCATGTAAAGAATTGGTCTGATAGGTTTGGATTGGCGGTTAACCCCGCGAAGTGTCAAGCCATAATAGTGGGTAGCCAAAGATTATTAAGCAGGTTAGACACAGCTACGGTTCCACCTCTTGTATTCGATGGCGAAGTTATAAAATTATCACCAACAGTCAAGGACCTTGGCCTGATTATTGACACTACATTAAATTGGCGAGCGCAAGTGGCCCACGTTAGTCAAAAAGTCGCTGGTACCCTATATCGACTAAAAAATTTTCTTCCTTGGAGGACTAAGGCAATGCTGGTGCAGTCTTTAATTTTCCCTTTAATCGACTATGGTGATGTGTGCTACTTTGACCTGAATGCAGAGCTTCTTAATAAACTCGACCGTATCCTCAATAACTGCATTCGATTTACTTTTAACCTTCGTAAGTATGACCATGTGTCTACTTATTTTCCAACGCCGAAATTTGCGTGCGCTAACCACACTATACTCAATTCTAACTTCCCCTAACCCTCCTCCCTACTTGATCCCTTATTTTCAGTACCTTAATTCTATCCACGATAGAAAGCTTTGCTCCTCCAATAATCTTCTCTTAACGTGTTTCTCTCATACAACTGATTTTGTTCACTCTTCTTTCCCTGTCCAATCCATACTTCTTTGAAACGCGCTTCCTCTCGAAATCAGGAAGTCCACTAACCGTTATGTGTTTAAAGTTAAAGTGCGGAAGTTGTTATTATCCAAATAAAATGGCAGTTTTCAGCACATATAATAATCTGTTTGTTTTATTTTTAACCGACTTCAAAAAGGAGGAGGTTATCAATTGGGGTCGTATGATTTTTTTTTTTTAATTTTTTTTTGTATGTTTGTTACCTCATATCTCGGTCATTTATGATCCGATTTGAAAAATTAAAGGATCATAATGACCTTCATAAAAATAACCTACCTACTAGCAAAAATATACTTGATTAATCTATTAATATATGAATGAAAAATATAGATTTAATACAAGAAATCGAACGGAATCTGATAAGTGCGCGTCAATTTTTAACCGACTTCAAAAAGGAGGAGGTTATTTTTATATATATTTGAACACAACTAGCAATGACGTCTGCCTTCATGCGTATCATTACCGTTCCGTGCATTTCAAAAGTTTGTTGCAAAGCCAGAATTAAAGATCCTTCTTGGCTGGCACCGACTCCAAAATAACTGATTAAAAACTTGAAATAGTAAAGTATTATAGTTATAAGAATTGCGTTGATTCCCCTTTAATGTTCTTTGCTATGAAGTAATTAAAATATTATTTTCTACTTTTTAGTTAAGGGTTGAACATGTAGATTAATAAAATTATTTTAAAAAAAAAATGAAAACCGACTTCAAACAATACGTTTGAAGTCGGTTTTCATTTTTTTTTTTAAATAATTTTATTAATCTACATGTGGTTTATTAAATTTATGTGTATTAGTATATCATATATATATTTATATATAAAGTATACAGAGTGTATACGACGGTTTGACTTTAAATGAAAAGGCAGGTGTTACTAGCCCATATAATGATTTCTAATTAATCACAAAAGTAATTTGACGAAAAACAAAAATTTGAAATTTTCTAACAAAATAAATAATATTTTAATAGTAACGAAGTAATACACCATTTTATTATGACAAGTTCACTGAACTGTAATGAACGGCAACGTTTATCCTTCGACGTGGACTATGACTTAAGTCAGTGACCGTTTGACGTACTTACATAGTGTTAATTTAGAATTAAAGAAATTAAAAAAATTGTTCTGTGTCTAAACTATTGAAGATATTTAGTAGATTTTTTTTTGTCTCGCTTTATAATGTCACATACTATACGTAATTGCATTTAAAGTCATACCGTCGTATAAACTCTATAAATTATATAGATATACTATTTTTATATTAGTGTTATTATTATTATTATATATATGCATTTATTTAAATATATAGAATAATTATTTTCTTAAAACTAAGTACTTTAAGCACCTACTTGATTGTCTCTGCATCACCCAATGGTAGACTGGTAGATAATGCCTCAGGCATTAAGTCCGCCTTTACATGTATGTGTATAAAGTTTTAAATAAATAAATAAAAATATAAAACTTACTAGCAAAACCGTTGTACATCATAACATATCGGCCCATTATTATCCCACTGGAGGGAAAGGCCTGGTTTCCTCGCAATGTTTTCCTTCACCGTCAGTCAGTAACTTCCAGATAAACCTAGAAAAATCACATTGGTACTTGCCCGGATTTGAAGCCCCGATCTCGTTGCACGAAACGGGTGCTTTGACCACTGGGCCATTACGACTTGAACCCCTTAATCCGTTGTTAGTCTACTTAATATTAATAAGCAGATCTAGAAGAAACTTGCATCTCAGTAATATGCAAAACGAAGGATATAGTACTAGCAATTTTACCCCCAATTGCTACCGTAACTACAACAAAACAAACCATTGTATATACTTGTAACGTCTGGTCCCGATACAAGGAAAATACGAATCTCATTCATAGCGCCAGTCCCCCTTGTCACTAACCTCGTTAACTCTCGGTTTATCTCCAAACACTCCGGCCATAATATTACAGGCTTCGGAGTCGATAAAATCGACCAAGATAATGCAATTGTCTAGTATCTAGTCGTTGATATACCCAGATAACTGTATCACTGTTATGTCTGCAAACTTGGATAAATTATTTATAGCAATTATCAAACTAAATATTACAAAACATGCGTGCGTCATTGGTTTAGTATTTCAAATAGTATGAAGATAAAAATGATTATCTTTATGTGTGGACTTTACGATTGTTTATTCATTACTATCATCTTATCAGCCGAAAAACGTTTACTGTTTGATCTAGGTTTCTCGTAAGTATCATGACTAGAACCGACTCAAACATGTATCAGAAATAAGTTCGACGAGGACTAGCGATTCAATATTGATGTACAACACATGTCATTATTATTGAAACCACATAAACGACCATTGATTAAAAAAAACTCTTAGTTGATAAGATATTTATGAAGCTGGTTCTTATCTTGTAAAGTCGCATGCAAACAAGTCTTAGATAAATAACTTACATTACATCTTTTTTTAAATTCATTCACCTTATTCTTAGGCCAAGTAAATGTCTCGTCGATATTTAATTGAACTATCCAAGAACCGGCCTCATCAGCCGTTATTTCTTTTTTTTATGAGAATTTTATGCTGAACAAAGAAAAAGTATTGTTAAAAACACAATGACATCCTATTTTTTTAGTTCTAGTCGTCGTAATAGGTAGTAAGAGTTACATTTAACTATTTAAGCTTGGCATAGTAACATCACTAACTAATAGACTTACACCCGGTTTCTGAAAGGCCTGTCAAATCATTGTTCAACTAACACGACTGTTAATTTAACATGGCTGTTAAATCAATTCGAGTTTCTGAAACGATAATCAGTGCAAAATTAACTAATCTACGATTATTTTGATTTGACATTAGGTTGTATGAAAACAAACCGAATGTCAAATCAAATTGGCACTTGACATATAATTGTTAAGTTAATTTTTGTGTTGATCAGTCTTTCAGAAACTGGATATCATTTTCGTCGTAAAAGTTCGCGTCCTTTGATCACCATCACCACTAAATGTTTGATACTCATGCTAATATCCAAAACGGACATGATTGTGATCTAACCAGGAACAATGTTCATTTATCAAGATTTGCAAAATATACACTTTTTTTAAAGAAAATCAAATATTATAAATAATACTGCATTAGAAATATGTTTTGACATACCCTAATAAGATAAATTCGAAGAAAAACTGAGTTTTACATAAAAAATCAATGGTTTTCACAAGTTAATTTGCCGACGAGCACCGATTAGTTGACAAAGCTTTTGACCGACGTATGATCTATGATTAATACATAACTAGCGTTTCAGAAACCCAATATGGAGGTTAACATACGATTCTCGAACCAAATTTAACAGCTATGTCAACTGACAGGATGATCAAATTAAACTAAATAATCATGCAATCATGCACTTGACATGAGATTTAACAGGCTATTAGTTAATTTTTGCGTTGATCAGCCTTTCAGAAACTGGGTGTTAGCAAGCGTGGCTTGACCGTAGCCCGTAACATTAGCCCAGAAACTTTTTTTATGGCCAATAGAGTCAGGCCAGTTGGCGATCCATACTGATGATAAATAATGACCTTTTGACTTTTCGGCTGTTGCTGTCACTTCCGTGTCTGAGCACTTCAATATACGCTATTTAACAGCAGGAATACTATAGTATATATTTATAACGTGTTGTTATATTAGTCTACTGTAGGATGGCGGCACTTTCCTAGTCCGTTACTCCAATTTAAGAAAAATCTTCGAAGAAATATTTGACGCCCTTCTCTATTAATAAAATAATGATGTGCTTACATTACTGACAATAACGTTGACGACAAATTTCTTATAATAAATTACATCCAACAAACTTTTTGGTAGGCTATTTAAAAGTTTAACCTCTCTCTCTTTATAACAAAAACAAACACCCTAATTGGAATGCCGAAAGAATCTTTTTTAAAAACTTTACAAGCAACTTCAGTTAATTGGTCTCATTAAAATTCAACACCGTTAACATTGACCGTTAAAAGGCGGACCGCATTTAGGTGCTCTCAATCAAAACGGTAAAGCATTTTATTCAAGAGGATGGGACGGATTGAAAAGAACGTCATATACTCGGGACGTGTTGACTCTGCAAACATCAGATGGGAAATGAAATGAATCGAACGAGTTTCCGAGTGTTACCCCTCGGTTAGGGCTGCCCGCAACTTTCTATACACGAAGATATTATGAGATTTGTGTGAATGGAAATAAATAATTACCAGGGGATCGCTGAAGGGTTCAAGATGTGTACTGATAAAGGTATTGGAGATATATTATATACATATATAGAGAGGACGGCAATTTGGAAAGTACTAATATCTTTTCAGTAGTTAGTGTGTATTGTGGCTCCTCATTACATACTTGTGGACCTTCAAAATGAACGAAGTGATTCATCCCGACAAAGATGCCTTAGGGTCTGGTCGTTCTACATTCTCGTACCTACTCAACTGATTCGATACTTTATGTAAGTCAATTTCATCTTACTTTTCTATAACTGACAAGTTAACTGTGTAAAACAAAACATTTCTGAGTAAAAAAGATGTTAGCAACCAACTTATCTAAGAAAGATAAATACCGGATTACTAAGAATATAACTATATAACTGGTAGGCAAAGTAAGAGTAGTTCAATTAAACCATTGTAAATTGCATTCATTTTTATTGCCATTGGTGGTTTTCTTATATAATATAATTATCTTAGTCTACCAAAGTGACTTCACTCTGCCTGAAGGTAAGCATTTAGTGAAATCCAGAAGTGGTGGACACCATTCCAAAAGCCAAACTACTGGTATGGTGGCCTCCACTATGACGGCTTAGTGAGATGCTTTTTCACGCCTCGCTTAAAATACCCAGGATCAAAGTTAGATGGGAACACAAAAAAAGTTCCAGGATTTAATTGAGCGACAAATGTATGAAGTGCTCAACCGTTTGGTTCGAGACTCTTTAAATTACACTGGGAGAGGGTGGTGCTTTAGTCTCGCACGTGTCGTTCTGGTTAAAAAAAGGAGAGAGTGGGATTAATTCAAAGGGTGACACAGCGTACCATGATGGTAACTAGTAAAGAATTGCTCATGGACTACATAGCGCCACAGTTAACTGTGAGCCTGATGCTTTCTTTAGACCTACGCCTGGCACCATGTAAATGCCGTTTAGGAGCACTGTAATTAATGAAGCATATTGTTTTCACCAATACCAGCATAAGTTCTGAAAAGAAAAATGTAGTTAACTAAATTAGAAAACTATGGTTGCGCTCATTTTGTATTAATCATTATTTTTGTAAATTATATTTGAAGAGATGACATTTAAAAACCGAACCGGTAATCTATTTTTAAATGACTCTCAATTATCTAATTAAACTTAAAATAGAATAAATTGTGTAGGTACTTAGTAGGCGTTATCTACGTAGAATACAACAGTTCTATATTTGAACCATGGCAACCCTGCGGTGGACACGTGCGTTGTGTTGCCAACCTTAGCAAATGTTTACCTTCTATTATCTTTCACGCCATCTGCAACTTTGAGTATAGCTTACTTTGCCTTTTGAAGTCACGTCTTTTATTGAAATGGTCATCACTTTCTATATTGAAATATTAAATTTTTCAAAGGGCCATTAATAAGTTGACCGAGTATTAATTTAGCACGCAAATAATACTGATTCCTGGTGTTGCTTTATGTCACCCTACGGAAAGATAGGGTGGTTCCTTAATACTGGATTTTAAATGGTGTACAAATATTTTTTACATAAATTTCAAACATTGTAATTTATATATCAGTAATCGTTTTTCCTAGTAACTCGATTAATAAATTTAGGTCTCTATTTATCGTTCCGATGATAAATATTATCTCAATTTGAGCCCGACGTGAAGCAATTATTTTCATCTACATTTACGACCTCAGAGCGCGTGGTGAAGTTTATTTTGTTTAGGCTAATACAGTTTGAGTTGAGTGGACGGGACGGTTTAGGCATTAGACTCTTAAGCTTAGTACTCACTGGACGTATTATCTATCGTTCAAGACGTGTGTCACAAACTTTGATATGATTTATGATAAATGTGACACGTGTCTTGACATGACGTAATGTTAATTGGAATTTCTGTTTAGCATACTACAAATTTGCCATTACACTACCAAATGAATTAAAAAATAATACATTTTAATGACAAATATATAAGTATAATAATAACCTACTTAGTTAATACTATATATTTATGTATCTAGTTTTGTCAAGTGTATGTGATTAACAGCTAATGTCATAAGTCTTAACACTCGATACTGATCGAATCGACTGGGTGAGTCCTTTATCTTTTACTAAGATCGCACGGTTCTGTTGCAACCTTTTCTTGTAATTTAACAACTGCATACAATATGCACTTTCCTTGATCATAGTAATAAAACAAATAATCTGGTCTATTCCTGACAGCTATTAGCACATCATCATTCGATACATTGATTATCCAGTTTGGTATTTTAATTGAAATTAGACAACTTATATTTATTCATTTGGATTATGTGAATGATATGACATGATTACAAACATCAAGATAAAAAAAAGATGCCGACCAATTTGCTTTGTACAATCCAATTTTGATGGTCACGGTGAACGCTCCCGTACATCATTTGTTTTATTATCATACCATCTTTCAAGTCGTACTCTCATTACTACAACCATCATTAATAAATTCAAACGTTTAATTTTTTCTTTGTCCTAAAAAGACTTAAAAGCATCTGCAATAATTGCCAGTGTCCCGCTCGTGTCTGTGTCCTATAGTGTGACCTAAGCTTAAGGATCATACATTTAACAGATCGTGAATTCCCATTTCTCAGCCGCAGGGGTGTGGGCAATCTGTGCAGCGATCAAAACGTTATTGAATTCTCTAAACGCCGCGAGCTAGGGTTAGAGTTTAAGAGATTGTAAATCAACTTGGAATGAGAGAAAGATGGTTTTGACTTTTGATGAGTATTGTAAAAGTGCGCTTTCGGTATTATTAATCTTTGTTTTAAAGTAGTACCTACTTACTAAAAATATTAATGTCAAAGTTACCAATAGGCGTCAGAATATAAATAGAATATTTTATTGCACACCATTTTTATGAATTTATTAATATTGGTAAATATTGAGATTATAAAATCTGTTATGTTGTACTTCTATATGAAACTATTAAAAATTAAATAAATTAGTCCTATGCATAAAAGTGTCCTGGCCTATTAAAATCTTACTATAAGATTAAAGTAGATGAAGGCAACTTTGACGAACGTTGTGAGTTTCCTTCAAACATACAGTATTGTGATTTTAAGGATACTCGCCGTAATATTTATTTTACTCTGTGTTTAAAACATAAATAGGATTTTTCTACTAATAACAAGTCGAATAGTTTTTTTTTTAAATTAAATGATATAGCCTTACCTACTGCTAGTTAAAGGTCTCTCTCAGCTAGGTACGTCCTTCTATCTGATGAGCCTTCCAATCTTTATCAGCTTAAAATTATACCTAGAATGTATAATACAAATGAACTTTGTATTATTCTGACTGCTTCAGTGGTTTAGTACGTACGGATGGCCATGCAGAGGTTGTGGGTTCGATTCCCATTGTGTGCATGAACATGTCTATTTGCATTGGTCTGGATGTTTCTATGTATAATATATTCTGTGTATAGTATGTAAATCCGCATTTAAGAATCCATATCACAAGCTTTAATATGTGCTTACTTTGGATCTAGACAGCATTGTGTGTAATTGATGTGATATTGTATGTTGTAGATATATAAAAACAAACTTCAACCTTATTTACTACATTCTTAGAAATAATGTTATTTATTTTTACTTAAACATTCCATTTGGCATATTATCATCCCAAATATGCGAGACTTATAAGGTTTGCGAAGAATTTAAGGGCAAATACCAATAACAATATATTATATACTAGTACTTTTATCAGCTAATAGAGTGTAAGATTACCTTGATACACTTGTATCTCTGCTTATCTTAAGAACCTGCTTAGAATTTGTCAGATACCATTTCTGAAGATTTACATAGATCATACAGAAGGTTGTGATAATACTGTAATTGTATCCACGCAAGTTTAAGTACTTTCCAAGATTATATCTCATTATTCGAACATTATTGAAGTACGGTGAAGGAAAACATCTTGAGAAAGTCTGGGCTTATAACAATTATTATAAGTCTAGAATTTCCAACTCTACAACTTAGAATTATTTACTAGTGCATGTTTGTTTACTTTAATTTTGGTGCAGGGTGTGGAAAATCATTAAATTACGTCCATCATAATAATATGAGGCTACGACAACAATTTTAGTGTTCAACACTCCTACTTAATATTAGGTAGAGTGAAATAATTTTGATAGATATTAATAAAATCTCAATCAATTACTTCTCCGTAAGTATGAGAAGTGTCTTGTATTCAGACTTTAATGGACTCGTGCGCATTTTAACAGCCTAAGATATGTCACTACTGTATAACTATCGAATTTATATTATCCAGTAATATCATAGCGATGGTAAGATAGCGATGACAATAAAGTAGAAAAGCTGCGGACGTAGTAGAATTTCAACATTATGAAATTCCCGATTTAGAATACTGGCTGGTACCTATAATATTGTAGCCATATTATTTTACTTTATTCTATTTTGTATTTGGAATAAGAATATATTTTAATGTTAATAAATTATTTTTTTATTTTATTTACTTATTTGAGATTTATATCGACTTTTTATTATAAATTTAAATTAATTTAATCGCTTGTAAAATAGTTACTAATATTATTATTATTTTAGAAGATTGCAATCTTATAGCATTCTTCTATAAAGTCATGTCATCATGTGCGATAAAAATGATATTTATAATATTGTACTGAAGTTGATAAATTTAATCAATTATAACTTTTATTAAGGCACAAGTATTTCTCTGCAGTCAAACTTTCACATAAGTAAGAAGGCGACAGAAAAATTATTTAACGCTGAACGGGCAGTAGCGTGTTGTGATAAATAATACTCCTGCTAATGTGAGGAATCTTTTAGTAGAAATTATGATGATTACTTTACTTGTGCTTTTGTGGGTCTTCCTAATCTCGTTTGAATTGATGTTCCTTTAATTGAAAGTGTAGGTAGTCCAACGAAGCACATTAAATGCACAGCTATTTTCACTTTCACCAATTCTTTTAATGTTAAATTTATCAAAGATATACCATACCACATTCACTGGCCCCAAAAGTTTATTCCGGTCTTCATTAAAGTTCATCCTAAATAAATATTTGTGATACTAATAAAAACTAATCAGCTTGTCATATTGAAGAAATTGACATGTCCCGTCAAATCGTTATTAAATTTAGGAGAGGCAAGTGACACTTCTCGACGTCTTGGCACTTTGTGTTATTTATGTAGTGGGCTTCGGTCGACGTGGCGAGCTTATAAATAAAATTCGTGAGGGCTAGCGCTTAGACAAAGTTATTTCGATTCCCTATATTTTCTTCATAGGATATTGCACTCGTATTTGATTAGATATACTCGCATTATAATGCATGTAATTCACTGCCAAGGTAAATTGGATTAAATTTTTGTGTGGCTCGTGGTAGCTGTCTGTGAGAGTTCTCTACTTATCTCGCATTCTAACTAATTGCTATGAAGTTAGTTTATTTGTACTGCGTCACCTGTTACATCAGTTCCATAGCTCTGTGGAGGTAGCACACCATATACCTCCACCCAAAGGGAGGATCCTTCGACCAGGCTAGGTAATCGTGCCTGGCGGGCTACTGCCCGACAGTTGGTAGTCGGGACTTGTATAATATATATAGTTAGTTGGTGTGAGAATGTTTATATCGCGATTTGGGCTTCTATACATCTTGTATGGGAGAGGTCTATATTTGTTGACAGCGCCATCATTGATTTCTATGGTATAAACTTGTAGTCGTCGTCTTCACTTAGATTTTCTCTGTGTGTCATTATTGGCCAGATAGATGACGCCACAGCTCCTTACCTCCTGTCATAATTACCTAGCTGCGATGCCACTCGCGTTAACTTCAGAGCAGCCAAATTCGAAAATGACTATACATTTTACATTTTGATGAATTCTATCTCTTTCAAGTTTCCACACCATGTTTTACTTTGCGTTTAAAAGTGACATATAACACGCTCATAACACCCACGGCCTTGTAGTTGACACTATCTCGTTTTATCATCAATGTTAGTAATATGTACGTATCTCTTCGATTAGATAAAAAACTAATATTATGTAAGTGGAAGATATTAGAAAGATAAGTTATCTATAGCTACTTATATCAAACAAACTAAGCTGTATTGGAAATATATATGAACTTTTAGTGAAGTTCAGGACAGCGAGGTTCCGTAAACTAAATAGAGAGAACACCAACGGCCCGAATTCTTAACTAGGAAGGTCTTAACTGGACCAGTCTACAACGGCTGCAGAAAGTTTGGTCTATTTATAACTGCTTAGGTAGATTTCTAAATAAACTCTTTCGTATATTTGGTTTTGTTTATTACTGGTTTCTGCGACATATCGTAACAGATTAACATGTTTAAATATACAAAATGTTCACCTCTTTGATATAAATATAGACTGGATATTAGAATTCTGAAACGGTTTTTGATTTTAGCCCTAAGAGGACTTTTTTCTAAGAATTTACATAATCAGTAGGTAATAACTGAACGCAAATTATTTAAATAGAGACAGTTTTATATCCGAAATTTTAATTAAAAACACTTATGTACATTTTTTAAATTAAGTACCAATTTAAATACGGCATTTACAGCATTTAAAAACAAAACTATTAATTTATATCTAAGTAACTGATAAATTATCAATTGAAATCGATTAAACATACCGATTTAAATTAAGATTTTCGAAGTGCCGGACAGAAAACAGATTCAAATTCCTTGTCACTAGTGAAGTTAGGGATTTATACTACGTATTGCGTTCGAGGTAGCCAGTGTTGTGTGGGCGTATCTTATCTTTGTCTGTCAATGGCTAGCTACCGAAGTGGACGAGGCAAGTCTCACATTGATATCTCCTGCGTCATGTCCCAATGATAAACAGGTACTACATTAAGTACACGCTTTATGAAACTAGCCACAAAGTACGAGACAGTAAAGATTCGATGATAAAATAATGGATAGAATTATTGACGAAAATAGAATGAATTAATATACCTAACACTTTGAAATTTTACATGGACACAACTAATGAATACGAATGTGATTAAGAATATTCACCGTCAACAAAGTGCTTTTATGTTGAAAACACTAAAGTAATTAAAAACGATTTAGTAGTTAACTTTTTATTTATTGATATAAACTATTTATTTACCTTGTTTATGATTTGTTACTTATTTGACATCTATCTGTATTTTTGCCCGACTGTCGAAGCTAAGGAGGAAGCTATTTTTGTTATATCAATATTCACACTGCTCTATGAGGGTAGATATTTCTTGTAATAAAAAATATATTATTAAAAGCAATAAGCCCGCCTGCCTAAAACAAACTGCAAAGAAAGAAGCTCATTTTTTCCGTGCCGACTGTACATTGCAATATTATACCCTATGCCACACCCACAATTAATACCTTTCCTTCTTCAAACGAGGTTTAAAGAGACCATTAATATCACGGTAGGCCGCGGCTTCGCAGAGCCCCTGGCATTGCAGAAGTCTATAAGCGACAGTTACCACTTACCATCAGGTGGGCTGTTGGCTCGTCTGCCACTGTAGGCAATAAAAAAAAAATAATAATAATACGAATCTAATGACACCTCATATGTTAAAATCCATTAAGCCATGTAGGCTGTAGAGCGTGCCAAAGAAATGGACATACATATATCTACATACATAGATACATATGCTCGAAAAACATTACTCTCCTTGACTTCGGCAGTCGGGCAAAAATAACGATAGGAGAGATAAATAAACATGTTAGGTAAGTACCGGTGGTAAGGCTTCTAAGGGAAATATCACTTCAGTAATTCGGTGTTACAGTTACACACGCACTGCTGTTTAATGTAGTACGAAGCCGATGTTAGATTATACGGTAGAGAACCTTCTGTTCTTACGCGAACTGCAAAAGCGCCGACAATTCGTGTCTTCACGCGGATTTTGAAAACGATAAGGCAACCAACACAACACAAAAAAAATATCACGACTTTATTTTTACTGTTGCTGATAGTGATGTACAAGCAATCTTATCAACATTTACTTTCATCATCATCTTCTTCTTCCTCTTTACCTCTTCCCACTTTAGGTGGGGTCGGCTCTCCCAATATTTTTGCGCCAAGTCAATCTATCTTGGGTTGTCGGATCGGGTAGATTTTCCCTCTTAACGAGTCGGGCCATGCTGTTCCACCATGTCACAGGAGGACGTCCTCTTCCTTTTTTGGTTTCTGGGAGGATCAGTGCTTTTTTGACTACATGGTCATCCGTTCGTCGCATCACATGACCGTACCACCGTAGACGGCTTTCAGTTAACTTGTCGGGTATTGGAGCAACCTTGAAACTACCGCGGATGTATTCGTTTCTAACTTTGTCTTTTCGCGTAACTCCTCCCGACCACCTTAACATTTTCATTTCGGTCGTATGCAATTTTTGTACATGCGTCTCTTTTACCGCCCAGCATTCTGCTCCGTACATCATTGCTGGTCTTACTGCCATTTTGTATATTTTGCCTTTGATGCGGATAGGCATTCGTGCGTCGCAAAGAACGCCAGTTAAAGAACGCCACTTTTGCCAGGCAACGTTAACTCGATGGATCACATCTGCTGTCACTTCTCCTGTATGGGTGATGACTGAACCGAGGTATTTGAAATTATTAACCTTCGGTACCGGTGTTTTATCAGGGTAATATATTGTTGGTGTCCCGCTTTGGTTGTTTGTATTATCACTAAAGTGACATTCTAAGTGTTCAGTCTTCGTCCTACTTACTCGAAGCCCTGATTTCTCGAGAGCATAGATCCATTGAGCTAGTGAAGTTTGCAGTTCGTTTGGTCTTTTAGCAATGAGAACGACGTCGTCAGCGTACAGGAGATTCCATGGGAGTGGGGCTTGGATGTCTTTGGTAACCAGGTCCATAACGAGGTTAAATAGAAGTGGGCTAAGGGCGGAGCCCTGATGAACACCAACGCACACCTCAAATTCTTGGCTTATCCCCGCCGGGCTTTTAACTTTTGTTTTAACTCTGTGATACATATCTTGCACGAGAGTAATATAACACTCCGGTACATACTGGGCTCTCAGAGCCTGCCATACCAATTCTCGGGGTATTCGGTCAAATGCCTTTTCTAGATCGATAAAAATAAGGTGTAGATTTTCTTTGTTCAGGCGATGTTTCTCTGTCAGTATTCTGACGGCCTGTATTGCATCTGTGGCTGACCTAGATGGCGTGAATCCAAATTGATTTGGACTAACAGATGTGAGGATTAGAAGACGCTTGTTCACAACTCGCTCCCAGATTTTTAAAGTATGCGATGTGAGCTTTATGCCTCTGTAATTACCACATTGGGTGATATCTCCCTTATTCTTATAAAATGGAATGAGATGGCTAAGACGCCACGATTCTGGAATGGACTGATGTTCGAGTATGAGATTAAATAAAGTCGTTAGCCACCTCAATCCTTCCGGGCCAAGTAATTTCCACACCTCTGCTGGTATTTCATCTGGGCCGTTTGCTTTGCCATTTTTCATTTTAGTTACTGCTGCTTTGACTTCCAAGAAGCTGATTTCTTGGATTGGGCCTTCAGCAGGATCGAATGTTCGAAGTCCGTCACTGGGATATTCTTCATTCATCAACCCATTATAGTATTCAAACCATCTTTCATTTATTTCCTCGTTGCTAGTTAATAATTTATTATCACTGTTTTTTATGAATTTATTTCTTTGTACGTCTTGTGTTGCTCTATTTCTAAATTTTGCTATTTTAAAAATTTCTGAATCTGTCTGAGCTTTTTCAATTCTGCCACAGAACCTTTCCCGGGACTCAGCTCTGATTTGCGCTACTTTTCTCTTTGCAGTCTTTTTAGCTTCTTTGTACTTAATTCTGTCTTCTTTAAGTTGGGATGCTTGCCAGGTCTTAAACAGAGTCTTTTTATTACTTAGTGCGTCTTTAACTTCGCTATTCCACCAAGAAGGGTCTTTACCTGTACTTACACCTCCTTTTGATATTCCCAGAATAGTATACTTTCATCATCATCATCACAAAAAAAATAGTCTACTACCAAAAAATAGGCCTTTCGCAAAGCTCGCCATTCGTTACCGTATATCTACTGATATACATTTAAGAGACTTAAAACTTATGTGTGAAAAGGTCATAAGTACTAACCTCAATATCTACTCATTTAACCTTTTACTTTTAACATGTTCTTCATAAAAATTAAAACATAATTAATTTGAATTCGCAGATAATTAACCCAGTTTATATTACTTTAGTCTTAATGAAGAAGGCGTCCAGCTTCATTATCCATCTATTTTGTTTGAGTTCTTTTGATCTCGTTGTGCTAAAGCTCCTAAGATAAAGCTGACCTACTAACTTATCTCAACGTTGTTTTGTTTATGAATAATATAATTTATCATCGTAGGATGTAGATCTTCGAGTTTTTATTCAAGTTCCTTATATTAGGTAAAAGATCTAGAACTGAATTTCAGTAAAAATACCAGCTCTTTTTTAGTCCTCTTTAACCTCTTCATATTTGTTTGATTGGGGAAGACCTATGTTGTATATGTAATACATCGCAAAAGGGAAATACACGTATAGACATTGAGAGATATTTATAAATATTATATGTGGTTCTTTATTATCGCCTTAGGGTAGTACCCTGTAACGATAATAAAGTGTGTGATAAATAAATCTGCATACACAATCATCGTGTGTAATTTAATAAACAGTAGATGTAATATTTTGTGACTATCAATCTTTAGCTGGTTATAATTGTTTTTTGTTTCTATGATTTCTTAACTTAATCAGATTAAATTATTGTTAATCTAACGAAAGGAGCGGAGATTTCAACCACAAGCAAGCTTTTGCTTAACTGAAAACTCCGAAACATGTAATAGCTTATACTTTAAGTTGAAGAAATAATCATTTTTCATTTTTCATTTTTAAATTTTAACCAGCCGTGGTTTTCTGAAATCACCACATCGTAGCCGACGTCATAATAGACAGTACCTACGATTACCTGCGTATTAAATGTCACTATAGGTAAAATATCAAGCACAAAATGTCTTCATTGAGATCACATAAAATGACAATTTTTTACATTAAAATAATAAAACAACCAGGTAGAGCTATAAGAAGAACTGGCAAAAAACTTACAGACCACTTTTTAAATTGCCAGATTTTTATAATTTTCATAAATTATTTCAAGTAAGTAGGATGCAAAATAGCGCCAACTAACCAAAAGTTTAGGAAAGACCTATATCCAGCAGTATATACTGTTGTCGAATTGATTACAACTTTCACGGGTTCAAAATAATAATAAAATAAATACAACAACAAACTTAACTCAGAGGTGTCAATAAACAGGGAACTAGATAATAATATATGAACAGGGATCTGCGTAGGCTTCTAATCACAACGGAACAAGAGAACAATAAAATTTCTACAACACAACGCAAACAAAATGTTGTAGTAAAGCTGTCAAGTATTAGTTCGATATCATTTTTCAGTGCTAGCATTGCGCCCACGTTCCCCTCATTACGTACACGATCTTAATAAGGAGTTGGACTCGACGGATATATAAATGCATGTGTATTGTATACTCACTATATGTATATTTTAATAGAAGAGTGTAGTTAAAGTCTAAACTATAGAAAGAAAGTAGAGAGAGGAGTAAACATCTTGCAACAAATATTATTATTTCTCGGTCACGTTAGTTTAATAATGACAAATTATGTTGTATAACGCAAGAAATTTAACAAAGATTGGGATGACAGTGATTTTAAAATATCAACTTTTTGCATGGTAAAATACCTACTATTATCCAAAATAAAAAAATCTTTTTGTTTATTAATCAGTAAGTTGAATTTTCCAGCAAACAGTCTGTATTTATATTCACTCCGTCTATTGCTTCATAAGCTCACACCATCTGGTTTTCGGTTGCAGTATTTGTAAGCATGTAAAACTCACTTTAGGCAATAAAAGAATATACGTATATTATGGCTACAACATTCGTTATTAAAAGTAGATTCACAACTGAAGATCTAATTTGAAAACAAAACAACGCGTAAGAATTTTTTTTATTATTTTATGGTAGCGGTACTACCAGCTGCAGCGATTAGTTCTTCTAGAATACTTTATATTATATTTTACGCGTTAAGATATGTCTTTGGTTACTACTTCTCTTCCGTGGATCATAGCGCTATGATAAAGAATCGGGCTATCAAGAAGTTATTCAAATCCGACCAGTGGTTTCGGCGATTAGTGCGTTCAAACTAACAAACTCTCCCGCTTTATAAATTACTATTGATAGATAATAAACAATTTTTTTTTTATTTACTACTTTATTGTACACATAATAAACACATAAACAATGACAGAAAATAGAGCAAGTACAAAGGCGAGCTTAACTCATAAATGAGTTTTCTCCCAGCAAACGTCAGAGTGGTAGAAGAAAATAATAGTAATTGTGTAAGAGTAAATGAAGTGTACAACTGAATAATAATATTATTAAGTACCTTAGTGTATACCTATAATCTAAACTTACAATAAATATTTGCATACATAATATTAAAAAAAATATACATAAATATATACATATTCCTATACATAATATATAATAATATATATATATATATATATATATATATATATATATATATATATAATATACATATGTTTACGTATAATTATATATAATTTATAATTTATGTCCTATTTCATCACTTTCATCCTTAAACTTAGAGCTAGATTTAGTATATCGTTCTAGATGGCTCTCTTGGTTCTAGGCGTGTGTATGCTGACAAATACAGTCTATTTTCTATTTCTTTGCTCTCATACTCGGTTAAAATCAACTTGACCAAAGTGCACAAGCGCCAAGAGAACATTCGTAGAATTTTTTTTTCTACGAATGTGTTTTCTGTGCAAAAACGGTAACCGTGTGTAATACTCTTATTGCATTTATCATGTTACCTTGTAGTTTATTTAATTGTATTTTATCATGCAATTTTGTGGCTAATGTTACGAGCTCGAAAATTTATTACTTTTTAAACTCTATACGCGGGCTTTAATAGTAAAATGTTTAAAAAAAATCTAGTAATTGTGAGGCCTGGTTTCATTTGAAAATTAGGTCACTGTGACTTGCAGTGAGTAAATGTGCAATTTAGATGGAGGACAGAAAGAAACCTTGAACTGTGAAGATAAATAACTAATAAACCTCAATAACATAGATGCGTAAGTATGGTGAAAGTTATGGTGCAGAAGGTGAAGTACGATTAAAAGTTATAATCAAAATCTGTCATTTGCTTTTGTACGGTTTTATAATTTTAAATTTTACTCCTATTTTTATACTGTTTAATTCAAAAATATTACGATAAAATGCTTGTTATAGTTGTCATACGCACTTCGCGTATGAGTAATGGCAAGAGATTAAGGTTTTAATTTCCACACCGACCAAAATGTTGTGTGTTCCACAAAAAATTGTGCCTAGTTTAAAGTATCCGCGAGCTTTTTAGTGCCAAAGTTGTCTTTGTTATAAAACAAAGACAACTCTCTCATATTGTACAAAACTTTTGCGAGTTGTACTCAGAATCACGTCTCAGCGGGGCGAACTAAATGAACGTTATTTTTGCCTCACAGTATTACTGTCATATTTCTGTGCAGTAGAGAGCCACTTAAAGAGATTGCTCCGAGGCCTCCACGCACCACATTCATTCTCACAAGATAGGATTCAGTTAATATGAGCATTCTCTACAAAAAATATACTGCCCCTAGATCGAAATAAATATTGTTAAGTATACCAAAAGGCCGTCTGTTGCAGAATGTCCTGATATATGCCCCGAGAAGAGATAATGTTGTTTGATAATAAAAGGGGATTTCCCAAGCCTCTCAGTGTAAGTACTATTAAAATAACGTTAGCTCTGGTAGTGCAATTTGAAGAATCGTATTTAGATCGTATCTTGAATTAGATTTTAAGTAGGTACTTGAATTATGACAATTTAATTCATTGAATCTGAAGAATAGACTTATTAAGATGTTATAATAGAAAAATAGTTATATAGGTATTTATACGAAATTGTTTCAAAGATCTTCTTTATATTTAAATAATTAGAAAATTGTTATTAAATAGCATTCTAGCCTTGCATTTATAAAATGATTAAAATGTTAAAACAGAAAAATAAATACATATTTTATGGTTATTTTAACCTACGAGCAGGATTTCGAGAAAAACATAATTGGTAGCCCACTGGGACGGTATCCCAAGAGGCGAACACTCGGTATGCGGTCCGGGATACAGTTTTTGTATCTTTGTTCGAACATTTGAGAATTTTACCAAATGAATCCTAAAATAATATTGACTTCCCTAACTGTTCCTGCACTCAATGCAGGTACTAGGTAGTATCAAAGTACACGTCACAAGAGAGAGTAGTGTAATAATATATTTACCTGATGAAATGTTAAATATTGGAACGTATTGGAACGTATAGCTTATTGATTTAAAAGCTTAAATTACAACAATATGGTTTGTAAAATTATCCATATTAAAGTAAGTCACTTAATATTGTATTGTTCTTAAACTGGACGAATAGCCTAAGTAGGTACCGTTTTTTACACGAAGTACCTATACGAATTAATTTGGAACACTAACTTCGAAGTTTTTCAATTGGTATCCTACAATTCATTTCAATTTATAACTGAATTGGGGCATTAAATAATTTATTAAAAAAACACAGACAAAATTTTTCCTTCCGTCCTTGTTTATTTTCCAGGACATTTTCGAATTTTACGTGACTGAAAGTAGGCTTGAAATATTTACACGTGTTACCTACCCACGTTCCACCGTCCACCGATGGTTTACTTTGACGAATTTAATTCAGTGGCTTGTCAACAGACTGTATGTGACGTCATGTTATTATTCTTGACATAACACACGCGACCGTAGTACTACGATGTGTCATAAAAAGTTCTAGGCCTCGGTTGTGATATTAGCTTTATATGTTTTGGAGTAGAATAGTGTAGAAGTAATTTATGTTTATGTCTGTACCTATATAAATAGAAAAAGCCGTTTTAAGCCGTCCTGACTTCGTACATAGACTTTACGATATGATACAATTCTTTGAAAATCTTTCGCCAAAATTTACTGTATGATAATAAACCCGTATCCGTGGCGTGGCTTAGAAGTGGATAAACAGACAAAAGAAAATAGCAACTTTTCATCATATCAACCAAAGACGTCCACTGCTGGACATAGGCCTCCCTCAATTTTCGCCATCATGGCCGGTCGTTCGCCGCCCTCATCCAACAGTTGTCCGCCACCCAAGGTCATCGGTCCACCCTGCTCACGCTGCGTTTTCCAGTTCTTGGTCGCTACTCTAGAACCTTTTTGTCCCAACGGCCGTCAGTTTTGCAACACAACACTGCTGCACAACAACTTGTTTTAAATACTATTTAAGGATTTAAAAAGAAATTAGTGATATTGTGTCTAATATAAATTGGACATTTATTTAGTTGCCTTCGTATATAACAACGTATGGTATGCTTTAAACTATGCTTGAAACCTATTTCACTCATAGGTACTCATTAGTTCGTCGCGTTGGAAATATGTACTAATTATATGTGATATACTAAACCTTCATTATATAATCATATGTACAGTATTTGTGTTGCTTGGTTTATGATTTAAATAAAGAGAATTTAATTTACAAATAGGTAGTCGTTCGTTTTATAACTATTACAAATTATCGATGTACATCAATATTATTATCAAATTCTGTCTATTTATGTGGATTTCATACAACGAAAATGTTGTTGGTAGAGAATTGTTTTATTATATTTCTAATTGTAGTCGTTGAGTTCATGGATCTGTACAGCCCCTAGTAGCACAGTTTGTTATGCTGCAAGTGCCTCCACTGTTGTCATCATTATTATAATGATATCTACCTCTGCCAATTGAATATTAGATTTGCTTTCTTAGCCTGTGTTGACCTACTGCACGGCAAAGACGTCATAGACTTATAGTACGTCGTCTAAAGTCGAATTTTAATAAGTAACTTTTTATGGCTATCGAATCCATCATACCCAGCACAACGCTAATGACAGAATTTTTTCTGACTAATCCACGAAGCAAGCAAATTTATTCTAATTTATATATGTGTGTACCTATAGGTCAATGGTTATTTAGCTGTAAACAGGTGATGCATAAATTGCCTTTTTGTATAAAAACTCAATTAGTGCCGTGATGGAAAGTGCAGCAAAAATCGTTTAACTGCCGCCCTTATACGTACTTAATGATATACTGTCGACTTCTATGAATTGTCGGTAGTCACACACGTCACACCTCAATTAAGTTTTTATACCGTCTTTACTTGGGTGCGCGATCTGTGGGTAAATAGAAGTTTGCTAGTATTATATGGGTATCAGTCTCTAACGTTTTAAATACGTGCTCTATGATAAGTTAATATAGATACTTTTGAAAAAAAATAATAGTTTTAGAAATGTTTCCCTCGGACTGAAAAACAGAACCCATATTTCGGGAATTTAGACAACACTCAGACTCGGGCAACAAACCTATTATTTGTGATGATCACACAATATTTGTCTAAGGTAAGAATCACACCACGACACTCGACATTAGTACCTAAACCAGTTTCTAATCAGTCAAAAACATAGGTAAAAGCTTCTAACAAACTTATAATGACTATGAGAAAATTATACAAAAATGATAATTATGTGTAATTAATTAAACGTATTAAATACCAACATGAGATTTAAGCCGGTACATGAAAGACCATTCCCGCTAAACACAATCCTGAATATTCATGAACTTTGTTATAATTTTAAATGTGACCTACGTTCTCTTCTTCTTTAATTCTGCGAACCGTAATAATTATATATAAAGTAGGTATAATTATATATTATATAAATCCTTCAGGTAAAAACTCGTGCCCTCCCTCGTTATGAAAAAAAAAACTTATAAGGTTTGCCCTTGTGAATGTTTCAAGAACTTGTCGCTGACATTCCGCCCTCCTCGCCCAAGATATTTCCATAAAGAAGCCTTGTATAAAACAAATTGTTTTAATATTTACAAATTCTGAAAAGTTGCGCACTTTGAAAAAGTTCTGGACTTTTATTTAAGTTTGCGAAAAGATATTTTTGTGAATGTTATTTTTTTTTATTTGCTTACAGTGGAAATTTACTTATCGTTAATTGGTACAAAGTAACTCAAATGATTTTTTTAAATAGATACCTCACCAAGTTAATTCTGTCTGATAGTATGCAGTCAGTTTGGTCATGACTGGTGGTTCCAATTGCTATCATAACACTGAAAACCACTGAAGTGTATGAAATAAATATTAATTTTATCAAGCTTTGTTCTTTATGCAAGCTGACAAGCAGTGGTCGAACAAGACCGTCATTTATGTGAAAACCGCTTGGAGAGCCATCCACACACTAAAATACATATAAAACATGTACCTATATTCTCATATTTTATATACGGCAGTATCTTTTGTGTATCAGGACAAAATATACCACTGGTAGGTATTCATACTAGACTGGTATTTATATTAAACTGTATCCCGTAGATAAGAAAACAAAATGACTAAGATACTCGGATGTATGTGTAACCAAAAGAACGAAGATATGTGGCGACAACAATTCTTTGACCTCATACATTCTAGCAAAATAGAGTCCTGAGAACCTTTTTCTCGACAAGGTCTTGGTGCCTATTTATTTCAATGTTGCGCAACTTGTCCGGGCCGTAAAGCGATCCGACAAGAGGACGTGAGGTCCAATCTCCACAAATTGTTAGTACAAACACCACATTATCTGAAGCTTAGACGTGTTTACAAGAAAAATCACAAGTTTCCTTACACACATGATTTATAAACAACTTAGGAGCATGATCACCCACTTAGATAACTTTTCTTATGATAAGTAAATAATAGAAGTTTATCTGAACGCTCAACGCCCACGAGGTGCTTCGAAATAAGAACGATTTTTTAACATTGGCGTTTATGATTAGTGCTTTTTGTCATTTTTGTTTTAGATTTATTTTTGTTATTCTTTATTTTCGATTCATAAGGTTTTATTTTATAGTTAAAACTTTATTTCATATCTCTTCTAATAACAATTTTTATGAAATCTAAAAGCCATGTTTATGTAGGTTTAAAATTTATTTAAATGAAAAAAATCAAATTGGAAATATTACAATTGTTTGAAATATTCTGATATATAGACAAAATTTAATAAAATGATGTAAAAGGACTACCTTATTAAACTTCTTCATCCTTAAGTCATTAGTAATATCTAAGGTAAACTTAGGAAGTACAACTATGTCACATTTATACTTGCCCGGTTCGAAACTCACAGCTGAGTAGGTATACGTGTCCACGACTCTATACCGGGGTTATTGCTGCTTTATAAACTGTTTTCTACATAACGCTTTTTAAAAAAAGGAGGATGTTTCTCAATTTGATCGTATTTATATTTTTGTTTTATGTGTGTTTGCGGATAACTTCGTCGTTTATGAACCGATTTTGAGGGAACTCCTCAACTATTTACAGCAATTACTTGGTGTTTGGACTAAATTCATTTCTAATGATGAGAACTTTTACACCCTTAAAGGTTATAAGTGCCATTACAGGTGACCATAGACAGTCGAGGGAATTCCTTAACAGCGGTCATGTCAGGCTTACTTCATACACGGTTTAATATGCCAAGATTTAGGTCTACCCATCACTAAAAATTTTTAACAAAAAGAGAACCGACTTCAAACAGGAAGGAAACAAAAAAGTAAAAAATAAACTAACTAAGCACAAAGTAATTCGTATTTTATTTTGTTAATCAGAAATGATTAAATAAGTATTTTATAATTTTGAAGTTGGCGCCAAGTAAATACTATATACTTGGCGCCGAAATGGTCGTAATACGAGTCGAAAAAATGGTCCAGTGGATAAGGCACTCGCTTCGTAAACACGAGGTAGTGGGTTCGAATCCGGGCAAGTACCAATGTGATATTTCAAATCATATGTACTTTCTAAGTTTATCTTGGACATTTCATTCACACAGTGAAGGAAAACATCGTGAGGAAACCTGGACTTAAAAGTCTGAAATTGCCAATCCGCCTTGAGCAAGCGTGGTGATTAATGCTCATGCCTTCTCTATATGAGAAGAGGCCTTTGCCCTGCAGTGGGACAGTAAACAGGCTGGTATTATTATTATTTATTTAAATACTATATGAACCTTACTACAATAGCAGATTAAGAGTGATAATACCTATAGGTACCAGTTATTGTTTTACTAGATACGCTTGCTTTTAAATAGCAACACATGTCTAAATTCATTCATATTTTTCTAACCACGGATCCTATTTCGTGATGAAACATATCAACGTAACTCCATTACTACGTCACCGGTTGTCTCATTACCGCGACAGGCACGTTTCTAACAAGACGCGTGACGGACGTGGTACCAACAATATTGAGCTTTTTATTCACCTTCGTCTACCAGTATCGATTTTTGAATGTATAAGCGTAGGGTATCATCAAAGTATTATTACTATGGAATAAATACTTGTTCAAGACTTGTAAGTAACAGCTGTATTTATACTTTGCACTTATATTAGAGTAACACGGTAAGCCAGCTAACTCTATAGAAGACTACAGTTATAGCAATGGGTTCTATTGTGTTTCTACCGAAAGTTTCCAGTGTTGCTTGAATAAAGTATTCGCAGCAGTAGAGCTTGTGTCTTGAGCTTCAAGTCCAATATTTTCCATTTTGTTACATTGTAGTATCTGTAGGCGGATGCTCCAGAAGCACATGTAAATAAGTTATACGTTATCAGGTGGTTTGCCTATGCATCTGCCACCGTTAGCAATATAAAAACTAAGAAATAACGATGATATACGCGTACCAAAAGTATTTTGAAGGATAGGATATAATATACTAAGAAGAAATGAAAACACCAGTAAAAACTGACTGTTAAAATTGAAGAAATTGTATGTTTTAAAAACGTTTAATCGAATGTTCTTCAAACGGTGATGCTATTTTATGAAGTCTGTATTACGCAACTGGGTGCATAAATTTTTACTTAGTATTTTACAAATTTTGTTGGTAACTGTAAAAGTCACATAGTTTACCGATAGCAACAAATATATCAACTGCAGTTAGTTTTACTAACTAACAAAATTCTGTCGTGACTTATGTGTCATGACTTACGTGAGCTAAATGTGCATACGTACAGGTCGTAAATACGTCTTCCTTGTGAGATTTCAAGTCTGTTGAACTAAGTGGTGAACCAGTTATATAAGTTTAAATTACTTTATTAGTTTATAACCGGGCAAGTAGGTATAAAAAGGGATCTAAATAGAGAAATAATCTATTAACAATCAACAGCCTTAAAGCATAAACGAGAGAAGATAAAAAAAATCATAAAAGTTAATGATATATTTTCTGTTGCGACAAACAACTGTAGCATAATCTAAATCGTCTGGACTTTTGACAACTATATTTACGACTATTGGAATACATCGACATATTGTGCGATTTCTAAGGTTGGTAGTTATCACAAAACTTTCAAAGCTATATTACTGAATCTTGAGAGAATTCAGATGTGTATTGAGTACGCTTGAACAACTTACAAATAAATTGTAGTTTTATTTTAGTAACAGCTGTTGTTGATAGACATTTAGCAAACAGTTTTTTAATTCGCATCTATATTTCATCTGACGACAATGTAAATTGCAATAGTTTTTAAGTTTTGCTAAATATATTTAATTATAAATCTATTTGAATAGTCAGCAGCTGCTTTTATCACAGATACAGCAGAAGCACATTATTGCAGCTGTAATAGAAATGGAATGAAAGATTTACAAAATGATTTATAGAGAAATGGTTTAAGAAATAAACCATTTTGCAAATATTTACAAAATTTGGGTGGCCAAAAAAATTCAAAATTACGTAATTCTATATCTAATTATATTTCACTTTTCTTGCAGTATTGATATTTGTAAATACAATAAGTATCAACTAGTAGTATCTTTTTTGACCTTATTATAATTCATTAAGGTTTAAGTCGTTTAGGATTCTTATATTGTGTGCATTAACCACAAAAACGTGAGCAATCAACGTTACGTCAGTAGCCTCAGTCAAATTTCTTTTATGAACATGTCAAAGTTCAAATACTCTTGTTGAATATTGATGTCGGCGGTGTAATTTATCATTGTTTGAATTACGTCATAATTCCTCTGTCTTTACCTTGTGTTTGTGGCGTGACCCAATTTAAAAGATACCGTCACGTTCTAGATATGTGACCGTTCTAAGTGGATTTTTGGGAAATTACGAACAAAATAAGTTGTTTTAAAGTTGTGGTAATTGTTTACGTTTAAATAACAAAAGCGTATTATTATTATAATGGATGTCATGTCGTCTAAACTTTTGGTTGGTATAAATTTAATGTAATGTTCGTTTACCGCATTAAATTATCCTCTTGCTGTGGTAGCTTGCTTGGAGCTTTTTATTAGAAAGTTTTTGGATTGAAATTGCTTAGATTCGATCTTTGCGGTAATCCTTATAGGAAATCTGTTTATTAGTGAACGTCTTTAGGTTGGTGATGAAGAAGTAAACTTAATCCTTGGTTAATAGTGTGTACCACTGCAGCTGAATAAAACTAGTCGAAGCGTCTTCAAAATGTATTATATCCTTCAATTACCTATGGAACAATGTAAAACTAATCGTCAAAGAATATATTGAATTCTAACAATCTATTTCTATTGTCCTCAGGACCAAGAAGAAAAAGAACTACCAGTCGTTCCCAAATGCTGTCCAAGTGGACAGAACCTCACAGTCATCGTAGAAGATGGAAATATTAAGACAATCTGTTCGCGGTCTTCGTTGACGTTCCAGCCTATTTTCCATCAGGCCAATGAGACCCACATCTTCAGCTACGACAGTAACGTGTATGAGACCATCGTTGGCAGCTTCTGCAGATACGAAAAGTGAGTAAAGATCTTACCTGGATACGATGGTTAATTTTTTTACCTTATTTCGCTCAAGCACGCGTAGGCTCATATGCGTAAGAGAGTTTTAATTTTACGACAGACAGCGCCTTGGCAGAGTCCCGGGCATTGCAGAGGTATCAGTGATAATATCATGATAAAATGGCTTTAGCATGCTAATGTTTTTTAGATTTAATCTACATGAATTGCACTACACACTACACTTGGTGACGAAAGCATTTTGCTTCAGTCGTTCAATAAACTAAATATTATAGTGGTTGCATCGACATACACATAGTTCATTAGTATAGGTAATGCAAAAAGGTTTAGGTACTGGTTAGACACCCACTTCGTAAACACGAAGTCAGGGGTTCTGGACTTTACTGACTGACGGTAAATGAAAACATCGTGAGGAAACCTGGACTTCTGAGAAAGTCTGAAATCGCCAATCCGTCTTAAGAAAGCGTGGCGAAAAATGCTAATACCTTCTTTGTATGAGAAGAAGCCTTTCTCTGCAGTGGGATAATAATGGGCCGATATGATGATGCCTGATTATCCGACTTGAGAGGATTCTCATTAAACGTACGCCTGTAGCCTGAGTGTAAGTTTATGGCCATGTTGGATTTTAAAACTATAGTTTTTTATACATGTGAAATACGTATTAAGATGATTCGCTTAAGTACCTACGTTTAAAAGCTACTGAATATTAAATGTAGATTTAGTTTTGTGGTAAACAAACTCATATTAAGTTTTTTTGTGATTTAGCGATATTAGTCATTTCGTTTTCGTTTTTCGTTTATTTAAAAAGAGAACTCCCGCACTAGTGAACAAGCCTTGTATCGCGGGGGACTTTACAAATATACATTTAATGGACACAATTTTCACGCAGACTAGGAACAAACATTTACGGATCACACAAAGTTTTGTCCCGTGTCGAGATCGAACCCACAACCTCGGGCACAGCAGTCGCTTGCGCGTCCACTGCACCACGGAGACAGTCAATTTGATTATAGTCGATCACTATCTCTTTGAGCAAATAAGATCCTACAGTAAATATTTAATTAACGAAAACGCATTGAGAGGCATCATTCTGGTTAACAACGGTTACCATCAAACGATTAAACAAAAAGAGACATTGTCTATAATATTTATAATTAAGATTTTCTTTTGTCTCATGATTAAACATCTTTCTCTTTATAACATTTCCTATTGTTCACAGATACAAATTGCAACCTGACATGTACAGCAAAGATGAGTTCTACCTCCTTGTGAATGGGTCTCTTTTCGTTCCATACTCGAAACCGCCACTGTTAGGCACCCGGGACTACTGTATGGAGACATTTTGGAACGAATCTGTGCCAGCAGGCATCACGTTACCAGTTGTCTGTTTCATGTCACCTCTCGAAGAAACTAAAACATCATCTACATTAATCGTTTACGCTACAGGTTTGTAGTTTTTAATATTTTCCTTTTCCCCAATAAGTTCACATATTTTTGTATGCGAGTAAAAAATTTTCGTCAAAAGTAGGTCATACCAGATTTTTACTTCTTGTTAAATGCATTTGGTGCTGATTTTAATACGTACCAAGTAGCTAAGAACACATTCAGTCAAAAAAATAAATAAATCACTGCAGGCTAAATGTTCAATAAAAATGCTTATTCAATTCAACCGGCATTCAATAAAATGATGAATCAACATAATCTGTATCATTTTTCTATATTCATCAAAACGAATATGTAATGTATATCGACAATAATTGTAATTTTCTGGTCGATAATATTTATGGAGACCAATTTATAAGCACGGTATAATAGTTAACATTAACATTTTGGTACATAAATACCCTTTCGTTTTATTAATTATTTTCGTGACAAGAAAATACACCTTTTTATATTGACTTGTGTGGGAATAAAAACAACTGTAGTTTGGATAAAGTGAATAGTACAAAGTTCGTCATTAATTAATTAATATCATTTTTTGTTGCCCAGTTGTTGCCTCGCAACAAAACTTATGTACTAGCTTTATTAACCCACTTATTTAGTTACGAACGTCTACAACTTAATGATCTTCAAAAACAAATGGCATCAAAAACTAATGCTAATAACTTCTTTTATGTTAGTTAGCCAAAGAAATTATTAGCATTAGTTTATTGATGTCATTTGATTTTATTATTTTCTTTCTGCTTCAATAAAAGGCAATATGATGTTCCCTTGCTTTTCACGTAATTTTTATAAGCCATTAGCAGCAAGACTTGATCTACTTTTAATAAGTCGGATATCTTGCCAAAACCCGAAATTTATTCAAATACTCTAACAATGATACTTCTTCAATAGACCCACATTCTGTAACCTTTATTTGTTTTTATGATGTAAGTACCTTATCAACTATATTTAGGTACTACAAGATTTACATGATTTTTAAACTAAAACCATATTTTCAGGTCTCCTAATATCTGTGCCATTTTTGCTAGCGACGGCATGTGTGTACTTATTTATTAATGAGCTTCGGGACACTCATGGTAAGGCGCTTGCCTGCCACACAGTCTGCCTCGCCGTAGCCTTCACGTGTTTAGCAGCCACCCAACTAGCCGGACACGCCTTTCCTACAGTAGCGTGCACTATTATGGGTAAGTAGGAAAATTAGGGTTTTTATGGTTACAAACCATGCTTAAGTGGCTTCTCTAGTTAATAATACGTTTTAGAAGCGCTCATAGCTCGTTGCGTTCACTGATCGGTAAATGATAATAACAACAAACGTGCGGCTAGCCTGGCCTAATAGGTGACCGCATAGTGGTATTTGATCTGAGCGTCTCCGTGCTTCTGAGGGCACGTTAAAAGCCAGTCACGATTGTTACCATGTTGTAATAGTTGTTAGGTCAAGTCGGATGTCTCTATAAGAAGTTATGGGCGATCTCACACTAGTTCTACTAACCACTCGATCAGAAGAAGAAGATATGTTTTAGATATTTAACTCGTCTGTTAAATGGTATTGTTGTAGTTTCAGTAAAACTAAAAAGCGGTATTAGGTATTTGATTATATTAATGTCAAACCGTTTGTTTCAGCGTATCTCATACAATTTTCATTCGTATCCTGTTTCTTCTGGTTGAATGTGATGTGCTTTGATACGTTCTTAAATGTTCGGTAAGTACCTATTACCTATTTACGTATATTTTGTGTTTCTTACAATACATCCTAACGGCTGTAAAAAGTATTGCGATTGACTCATTAAAAATTGAATATCCTGCAAAATTGTAAATGAAAATTGACATGATTAACATAACATGATATATAAATATTTTCCTTTAGGGTATAAAATATTACTAAGTACATATTTTTGTTCTTTGTTACCAGGAGGTACATAAATTCTTCAGTAACAAGACGCAGTATGCGGCGACGATTTGCCTGGTATTGTGTGTATGCTATTCTACTGCCCATACTTCTGCTAGTAATTACTATCACTATGGACTTGTCGCCGGCTGTACCTAGCACGTATCTGAAGCCTAACTTTGGAGTCAAAGGATGCTGGTTTAAAAGTAAGTATTTTCATGTTGCTCTTAATAAATAGTGAATAAATGACAGAAGTAAAAACTCCTTGTTATTACGAACTATAAAGCTACTTCCAAATTCAAAGTTGTCCAATTTTCCTAATGTTCCAAATTCGAATTGAGACTTTTTTACTTTTTATATTTACACCTGTTGGCACAAATTCAGTCAGCTCTCGTCAGTCTAATTTAAGATTTGAATCAAGATTCCTTCAGACACAGAAGAGGTTGGTATTTGAAGTGACTTAAACTGAAGTGACATTTTATTTTTCTTTAAAATATTTTATCTCTTTAAAAAATGAGAAAGTTCGTTAGCGTAATTGGATTACTGTCACTTGCAGTAACGTTTCATTAAGATAGTGCTCCACTTCGCTATGATTTTGTTTCTTTATTGTATTTAAAAATATAGTTAAAGAGTAACTACCTAAACATCATTTATAGATATTATTTTTGGATACATACTACCTACCTACTCATTTTTCGAGTAAGCTGATACTACTTATAGACTGGATTTGATAATAGTCAAACATAACCCTGCGCTAAGTATGTATAGCCGCATTCTAGAACCCATAACACGAGCTAAATATATGCTTACTTTGGGTCTAGGTGGCGTTGTGTGTAGTTGTTGAAATATTATTTTTATAAAAGATTTAGGATTGGCAACGCGCAAGTATTGCTCCTGGTGTTGCCATAATCTATGGTAGCTGCTTACCATCAAACAGACCGTATGCTTGTTTGTCAGCAGTGGTATAAAATTAAAATCAACAATCATCGTATCCGCCCGTATTACCCCACTTCAGGGAAAGGCCTCTTCTCATACAGAGAAAGTATGAGGATTGCGCTTGCTCAAGGCGAATTGGGAACTTACTAACACTATATTAACATTACAGCGGATCAAGCAGCCTTGCCATATTTCTACGGGCCGGTAGCGCTGATCCTTCTAAGCAATTTTATTATATTTATCTTCACGTCAAGAGCCTTTGCCATACACTATGATAAGCTAAAGGATGTCACACGTAAGTTTACATATCTATTTATATTTTACGAGCCGTAAAATTCTATACCAAAAACGCAAGGTGGATCGATGAGTTAAGGGTGGCGGCAACCGACCCAGGATCAAAATTAGATGGAAACACATGCGCTGGTAAAAAGTTCTGGGCTTTAATTAAGCGAATAAAGTATGAAGTGCTGAACCGCTTGGTTCGAAACCCTTTAGATTCCAATTTTGGCACTACACTGACAGTATTAGATTTGAGTCTATAATTATATAGTGTATTTGAATTAATAGTTTAAATATTTTAAACAAAATGAGGCCACTATTTCGTAATAACTCAAAGGGTCCAATAACCAGCATAGTCCTTTGCAAGGATAGCTTTAGTCATCGGATAAAAATAACACTATAAGGAAATACTACGTATTGCTATGTCTATTATATCTTAGTTAAGTTAACTCCCGCAAGTCATCATATGTAAAACTGACCGTGTTATTTATTAAAAAAATCGTTTGTTTTTAATCGCTCGTGTAACAATACGGTACTTTCCTAGTTACAGCGACACTGGTCGTAAAACTTATTGTCAATTGGTACTTAAATGTTTAAACAACGATAACCGGATCTAGCGTAAATAATATTTATGAATATGTCGCTATATTCGTATATATAGGTACGCCACCTTCTTTGAAAAGTTTGCCGTTTTAAATACAATCATATTTTGCAAGTAGGACGCAGAATAAGATTCCAATTTTATTATTATCTTGTTTATTAAAATAACAAGTACGAATTAATATTAAAGAAAACGGTTTTAATAAAAATACTTAAATTACAAAAAGGCGAAGGTTATATAGGTAACAGGCTTAATTAGTTAAGAGTAAGATTAGAAGTAGAATTTGCGGTGAAAAAACATTTGACGATTACTAAAGACTTACCTTGTTATGAACTCAATAAATAATAGAACCTGTCTTGAACAACAGATTCAGGTGAAATATGATATTACTAGCTTTCCGCGGCGCAGTTTCACCCGCGTCTTTGCTCACTGCTCTGCTCCCGTTGCCAGTAGCGTGATATTACATAGCCGATAACCTTCCTCAGCAACTAGGCTATCATTCGCAAAAAGAAATATTCAAATCCGACTATTAGATTAGCGAGTACACAAACAAACAAACAAACTCTTCCGCTTTATATAATAAAATGATGATGATGGTAATATTATAATACTTTTACTTTAAAAGGTCTCAAAGATCGAAATGTTCTGACCTACAAGGTCCAATCATAACATACTTAACTTAAAAATAATCTAAAGCTATTGCTACATTTAGCTATAATTGTGTTTGTCCCACAGCCTTAGATCTGACGCACTCAGACTTCAGTACATCAGACGACTGGGTGCGCCTGGGCACAGTTCTGGGACAACCATTACCGCCACACGATCAAACGTCATCCCCACCAAGAGAAGCACCTATCAATTTCAATCAGAGGTTGAAGAAATACAGGAAAATGTAAGTTAAAAAGAGTTTCTATAAGTATAGTGTCGTTATGTTTCCAGGAGAGTATTTCTTTCAAAGTACATTTATAGGTATGACTCTAATGTTTTCTGCCGTCATCATAAACCGCAACAGTTGACGAAATTAAGGTAGTACATACTAGACTGTATTTTTTAATTTGATATATTTAATTTGAATTTTGATTAACAGGGGAGTAATGTTTATAAAATAATGCTTTACTATCAGAATCTTTTAATATCAGTTGCGACAAATTTTGAGTCATCTATATCCACAATTTTACTATTGAATAATTTAATCCTAATTTACTTAGTACAACTATACCCAGAACCTTTAATAAAATTAGCGATTCTTTTCAGATTTCGTATGTGTTGTCTCTTATCATTCATCATGGGTCTGTCCTGGGTGCTGGAAGTTGTGTCCTGGGCGGCTGGTGCTGGAGGCTCTGCAGTGTCCGTATGGTCGGTATTCGACCTTATCAACGCACTGCAAGGAGTTGTCATTTTCGCTATATTTGTTTTGCAACAGCCCGTCCGATCTCTTGTTACGGTATGTTATTTAAAAATATGACATTTTATATTTATTTTAGAATTTTGAAAGGTGGAAAGACATAAATATATGCAAAGTACTCGGTTAAAATTTATTTGATTAAGGCAAAAAAAAATATAATTCAGAGCTGCGTTAAAAAATCTATCTGTGTTACTATATCTTAACGTTTTATACTTAATTGTTTAGATGCTTAGACCAGGCGGTAGTTAACTACTTCGTCATTTTTTAAGTATAGGAAGTAATCAGTTTACTTGTTCGAAGGCAGCTGCATCCGTTTGTGTAGCAATGTATTTAGTGATTGCCTCCATTTTGTTATCTACTACGAAATGAAATCAATTGCAATTTATCTATGTTTGAATGACTATAGTGAAGTAAATGAAAACATGCAGGTTTTATTTAACAAGACACATAAATTTGGTTAAGAGTTTGCTAAAGATGATATTGTTCTAACACAAATTTTCTCTAAACAGGCATCAAAACTCTTCAGAACGTGTAAAAGGAAAACAGATGGTTCAGAAGTATCTGTAGTGAGCGAAAGAAACAGCATCATAGGAGGTGGCAGAAGAGACTATGTGTAGTGCAGTGCAAAGACTATTGATAACTAATATATACTAACAAAGAAATCATTCGAAGTAATACGCTCGAGACTGATAAAACTAAAAGTATTAATCGTTTTGAAGATTGTGTGGCGAGTGGCTTGAGTGACATTTCAGCGCTTTGATAAAAGTTTAAACGCAAACTAATAAAAGACAACTAAAACAGTCGTTACTCAAAATTATAAAGTATTTCAATGATATATCTATAACTAGCTGTTGCCCGCAGCTCAGACCGCGTAAATATCGGTTATCGCATTTGCATCCCTTATTTTAACCCTTTCAAGCCATTTTTTCGCGTTAAAAGATATTCTATGTTGTTCTTCAAAGTCTATTCTATCTCTGTACCAAATTTCATCAAAGTCGGTTCAGTGGCGTAAAAGGCAACGAACAGACATACAGATTTACTTTTGCATTTATAATATTAGTACCTATTATACAAATATTTAAGTATTATAGATTGATACAAAGTCAAAGCTTAATGCTTTTTTCTATTAATCCTTGCCTCCAACCTCAAATCAAACCTTTATAATTACTACAATCATGTTGTCCATAACACAAAGAAATTAAATTGTATGTAAATTCAAATTATAACTGATTATAACATGTAAATTCAAGCTGCTCCTACTTATAAATCTTCGAAGTTGCATCGCTAAACTGAAGGTGTATAAACTTCATTCATAATTTCATTCCTGTGATAGCGCCTTAACTTGTTTGTAATATTATTATTGTGCAAAATCTATTTCTAGTTATTTTTCTTTCATGTAGCCTAAATATAGAAATAATTAGTTAAAGATTTTATTATAATTTAAGAGTTTAAGTTACCGTTTGTGTTGCTGGACGAACGATCAAATCAAGACGTAATCTTTATTTAAATTTTTGTCTTAAGCTATTGTTATATTTATAATTTGAGGGATTTTATCAAGAATGGTTACTTTTATATTAAACGATAATGTTATAGATAAATTCATTTGATTGATGAAGGATGTTCATATAAATAAATACGTGTAAACATTGTTGTTTAATATAAAAGCATTCAAAACACAAAGGCCTGTCTACCTTAGCCTGCTTGTTAAACATACGGTTGTTAATACTTAGCATAAGAAAATTAAATATTTTTATAAAGTACATGACCAAGTTAATGATTTTATGTAAGCAAGCTGACATACCTTCAGCTACGAAACCTACATTCTTGATAGAATAGTAGTGCCATACGATAGTAAATACTGAAATAAAATGTGGTGCATTTGATTTCCTTTATGAGAGCTAGTCATAATTGTATATAACGAATGTTACGAATAAGTTATTTAATTTATTATTAAGAATAAGGTGGATAATAGTTTTGTATTGCATTTCAGAATTAATGTTTCAGAAGAAGGTCAACTGTTTTATTTTTGATGGTTATTTCGACTTTGAGAAATACCTAGTGCACTCAATTATACATGTATGTCCATTAATTATTAAATTATAATATTAATATACAATGTACCAAAATGTATAGTTTTATATTTTCATGACGGCGATTAAAATAGCTAAAGGTTGCTTTTGATTTTAACAATGGAAAAGCCTTTGGCTCTTGATAGCCTATGATTTATGAATATTAAAATAAACTTGAATAATGATAATGATTAGGCGCAATCTAACAACAGATTATGATATAATGATCTATATGACTTCTAAAATTTGTTGATGTATTACAAATTTAATAAAACAAACTTAAACATTAATTCAATATAGTTAATCTATTTTTAGCGGAATATTTAATAGTAAAACAGTTAATTTAACTTCTGAAATTTGAGAGTCGATTGCGACCGAATGGAATAAAGTAAAGAACAAGTATTTTATAACAATGAAATTAGGAAGTTTTCACACTTAACTTGCCTAACTGTCACTAAACTTGAACTTAATTTTTAACATACAGAAGAATTTCTAATAAAAACTTTAACTAGTAAATTGTTTATTGCCTCAAAACCGTTGCTGTCCTGCTAAGAAAGAACAACGCAATACGATAGAAGTTACGAAAAATTAATCTAATGTGTAATATATAGTGATTTTTCCGTGTCTCATGTTTTTAATTTCACCCTTCTTCTTTAGTGCGGCAGAATTAACAATAATGGTAGGTACTAAATTAAAATAATATTCTGGATAAGACTGGTCGTATGAATAATGAAACGGGAATACGTAATAACATGATTTAAATACCATTACGTGATAAGGCAAGTAAATGTAAGACTTGACGAATGAAGGGCGTGATGTAAATAAATCGTATTCAGTAGGGACCAAATGTTGCGCATCATTGTTTTAGGTATAATTGTATAACATCTTGACGTCACGCTATTCTTTTCAAGCCTTGAAAGTTGTTAAACCTATTTCGTAAACATTATTTTCATAGTGGGTTTAGCTTACGTATTAAATACAACAAGACTTTGAGTTGGTTTGTTTATTTTTAATTTGTGGCCAATAACCAAAAAACTTTCAGATTCTTTATGAATAGAGAAAGAGAAAAGGGGCCATTCCATAAATACATAACTTCACGGTGGTTCTTCATTGGAATTTGCCATTAACTCGGAGTACTATCTACCTGCTTTACTTAGAGCTAGGGAAATTAACTCAAAAAATAATACACAAATTTGAAGTTGAATGAAGCGCAATGTTTAGTCTCCTACAGAATACGCAATTCCAATACCTCCTCGCTGTTTATAATTTTATTAGCTTTACTTTAAATCAAAATTTTTCGTGCGGATGAAATTGAATCAAAATTTAAGAACCCACGACAATAATTAGTGTTGTAATTTTAAGTATATTTAATTTCTTTTAAAAACCATCTGTTATGTTCTTTTATGAAATATGGAATCTTTATTAACAGTAAATGAATATAAATAAATAATGTATAGCAATGAGTTTGTATAAAGTGTATCTATCTTAAAAGCCAAAACATATTTCGTGTACGTTACAAGACGCATTAAGTCAGCAAACTTATGTATGTTACTAAAAATACGTTATTACATCGTAAACAAAATGTTACGTTATGGGTGTTTATGAGAATTTATTAGTAATGTGCTTACGGCCAGAGCGTAATGACGTAATATCGTAACGTATGCTAAATGTGTTTGAGTTAAAGTTAGCGTGTATGCGTGTGTAACTATGTATTATATTAATTGTTAAATGTTGATGCGGAATTTTTAAGTGAAATGACAATTTAAAAATGTATATTTGTCTATTTTGCAAAACATGACGTTAATAAACAAGCTTTATACAAACATTTGAAGTTTCTTTTATCTATCATCAATTCATAATCTTCGTTATCCCAGCTTTTGAACATACGCCTCTGCCAAAAAAAGGTGTTAGTCAGGACAGTATGCTTACTGTCCTGACTAACTTTTTATGTGTCAAAAAGACAATTAAAGTAATTCTAGATAACATTCGTACTAAATATCACTTGTTTAAAAACAGTGATATTTAGTGATATTTAGTACGAATGTTATCTAGAATTACTTTAATTGTCTTTTTGACACATTAAAAGGAATGTTTCCATATTCAAAACCGAATACCGCCTTAATTACTAAGTGCATAAATTGCAATTATTTTTATAAACAAATCAAAAGCAGTACCAACTTAAGTTATAAGGCTTATTATATTTCTTATTAATATGTTAGCGATCTTCAGACAACATGAAGTTTTAAGTGAAGACTGGAATATAAACTACTCTCGAGAAACCTATTAATAACCGTACGTACTTAGTTGCGGTTGTTTAATTAGTCTGAATTATGTGACCTGAGCGCCAGTTCTAATCCGCTTTACAACATCAATAAATCTGGGCCAAACTTTAAACGCAATACTCCAATAAATATCATAAACAATCTCCAAAACAAACTTAACCAATTACGTATAACTTTGATATTTGTATAGATTATTTCTGCATCGCAATTAGCTAGGATCTATTGTTTGATCTGTCGTCTCAATTGGCATTTGTAATAATAACGGACTACAATACGTTTCGGGGAGAATGGGGTGGGGAGGGTGAAGAAGGGTTAGGCTGTGGGTTGGGCTTCCTACAGACGTTAATCTTGCGGAATTCCGAGTAAATGCGAAGAGATCCATTGACGCTATCCGCTCCTATCGATTCCTTTTCATATGGCTCTGAATTATTTTTCACATTAGGAAATATTTACTCGGATTTTCTAGATGTTCATGTTGGAGTTGAACTAGAACGTGAGCCTTAAACTTATTGCATAGTTCTAGTTTTGTGCCTTGTTTGGTGAAAAATAGACAAATTTGTTTCTGGTTTTAGCGATTGATTCTGACTAAAGATTAGTATTATAAATGTGGCGATTGGAATCTGATCTCCACAACCAAATTACTTGTCAATACGGTTAGGCACTTGATGGATAGAAGAGTATTCACACTCATTTATATGTTTACGCACACAGACTAAAATTTCGATTTGGCTTAGAAAATGGAAAATCATCCATCCATAAACTGGAGTTGTTATTGACTTTATTAGAGATTCAAAAATTTACAAATTTTTGCAATAGAAAAACCGTCGTTAAGTCCAGTCGGATGCCTTCATAATAAATTGTAGGCGACCTGACAAATTAAGACCTGTGACAGATCCTGACACTAGGTCTACCCCAAATCACTCGATAAGAAGAATAGAAAATACCTATACTGAACCTGTTTATGATATGGTAATACTACAAACGTAAATTATTGGTAAGCGTTTACTACAATATTCTATGTCAATTTGACTGTAGACGACGTATTGCAAAAGAACCACGTGACAAGTCATTACGGTCTGACATAATTGAATGGAAGGGAACGCTAATAATCATAAGAAGGAATTATGTATGTATCCTGATATATTTACGTATAACATGTTCATATATTTTATACTTCGTCATATAGAATTTATTATTTTTCTTTCTTTCGTTGTTTACTACGGACTCCTCCTACCTAGTTTTATCTCTGCATCACCCAAAAGTTGACTGGTAGAGAATGCCTCTGGCATTAAGTCCGCCTTTGTACATTATATTTTGTGCAAGAAGTTTGAATAAATAAATTAAAAAGGAAGTTCCGAAAATGTTGCTTTGACATTTGATATGATTTAAGTAATACCTATAGTAATATCTGTTGTAGATTAGAATTTTAAAGTACATGTTCGTGACTAAAGAAAACGACACTATCATCTGCATTTGCTCTTTATCTATTACAAAGTTGATATAACTAGCATTTAATTGAAAGCCAAGATGGCAATCCACATACTTTGTAACAGCGAAACATTTCCTAGATTTATAGGTACCCAAGTAATTCAAACATTTCGCTTCTCCGATATTGCCACTAGAATTCCTACAGGTATATGGCAGATAGCGAACTAGAGAGCCGCAATATCCTACGTCGTAGAAATATGACATTGCCTTTTGATGTACTATTGAAATGTTGCAATTTAAAATTGTTTTAAAATAGGAAAAATACATCAAGAAATATATTATATTTTGTACTAGCGAATATAGCCTGTCTTCGCTCTAGAAATGTTGTCAAAAAATATCAAAGATTGACATAGTCAAGGAGTAAAATACAAAAAATGAGCTTGGGTTCTGTCAAAAGGTATCTAGACTGGAGTAGTAATAAGGCTTACCTAAAATCTGTGAGAATATAAGTATTACGAATCTTACACTTTGAAATCTTTCTTTTTCAAAAGGATTTAAAAAGAGCGGTAATTTCACGACAGACAGCGGCTTCGGTGAGCTTGCAGAATTCCTTAAGCCGTAAGTAAGTTACTACTTTATACCACCAATAAAAAAAGATGACACAATTTGTTAAATTACTATTACCAAATTTTTATGATAATTATGCAAACTTGTAAAGCAAACAACACAATACTCAATTAATTTTACACCTGACTTAATAAAAAACTACCCGTATTCAGTCATACACAATGAAACCCTGTGAAAGGTTTCATCCACTGGAGGGGATAACGCTACCTTCTGTTTATAGCTAAGAGTGATTGATAGCCCCTTATCTACAGGTGCACCCTACGTGAGCCCCTACCTACCCTATTTTAAAATATGGGTGTGCATATTTCGGAGATTAAGGAGAAAAATAGTAAGGGGTGTGCATTAGCTGATATTGGGGCACTTCACCACTCCACTTTTATGGATTATTGATGTACGAGTATATATCCGCTCTGTATACCAAGATATTGAAGGATATTGAGCGAAAATGTGTTGTAAAAATGTAGGTTTGATGTATTGGAAAACTAGAATGATATACATTTATATTGCTGGACAGTTTGGTTACATGCTTATGTATCAATTTTGTCTATATCTACAATATTATACTATTATACTCCTAGTACAGGCACCTAACATTATTATACCTGTTTTGTATTAATATTAGGCCACTAAAAAATTGTACTTTTATTTAAACTGATTAAATGATTTGATTGATTGATAGTATCTTAATGGTCAAGATACGAAATACAAAGCAAGTACACATGTAACGTTCAAAGTAAAATGTAGATTTAAAGTTTATGTCGGACTTTACTGACACGCTGTGAAGAAACATCGTGAGTAAACTTGGACTATAATAAAAATAAAATATAATGTTTTTGCCTGTAGCCTAGAACTTACATAATTGCCTTACGACACGTGGTGGTTCTTATTCTATGTAGACTAGACGAATTGAAATCTAGCTGTCAAATTGTAGCAGTAGTACCTATATCTCTGCCTATGCTTTTGTGAGGTTAGGCGTAATGGTATTTCTAAATTAACTGTAATCAATTAGGTATCTGAGGAACAATAACAGACTGTAAGACACATGAACTGGCATAATGTAATAAGGAAATTGATAAGTTTATCATTTGTCTGAGTGAGTGAAGCAGATATGATTAGCTATAGCTATAATCTACAGATTTGTTCCCGTTCACAACATTAGCGATGTAAGCAACCAGCTGTCGTCCAAGATTACTGCCCTTACTATGAGTGTGGACTGATTGATTTTCGTTAACATTGTTGTAGTTTTTGTTACTTAGGGGCACAGCAAGATTTCCATTAGCAATTTTGCTCTACAGAAGACCGTTGTCATAGCAACATTGCTGAAGTAGTCATATTGTTATTATAAGTAATGAATATGTTTGTTATTAAATTTTTATGTTCATTAGTGTAAAAAAAGCGGTATAATTTATGCCTTCGATTGTAAGTAAATTGTTTTACACGTTACTGCAAGCATATAAAACAGTTTTAGAATAATAAAACTAATAGAAGGAATCTGAACAATTAATCTATTTAGACTTAGGCACTCTTCCTAAAAACATACAAAACGCAAGCGATATCTACTCGTAGTTTATATAAAAGCGAAAGGTCACTGACTGAGCACAAAATATCGAAATCTACATGGCCTATGAAACTGAAATTGTCACGTTCGTAGTTTATAGCTGGGAGACGATACGTAAGGATTTGAAACGGATTTGGTGGCAGAGCGGAATTGAAGCCCGAAGACAGATTTAGGCAGATTACTAAACAGTTGTGATTATGTCATGCATGTACAGATACTGTAAATAAGGACTAAATTCAACTAAAACAAATTAAAATAAGCTGAATTAAAAGATTTTGTTTTATTTGAGTAGGTATCATTAAATATCTAAGCGATAGTAGTATATTAAATTGCCGAAAACTTATTAATTAACCTATAAAGATGTTAGTGATGGTACAGAATAGGTGTACCGAGTTTTATTTCGCAACTTCACAACAGAGTATATTTTGCGTGACATAACTGCTATATAGTACCTCATATTATGAAAATTATTTTAAAATAACGTATTAGTAACTGTATTATTAGTTATTGCAGTTAAAAATGCAATTTTTTAGTTTTATAGTAAAAACGATGATTGTTCTCTTGCTGAGTTTTACGAATTTATGTCCGTTTTATATATATATGTCAAAATGCTTGACTATTATTCTATTCTATTTGTACAAATAAAGATATAACAATTTTTCTGTTAATGAATGCAGGGGCAACCTATTTCTTACATTGAACCGGACTATTCAGAGCAGCAAAGTTCACGCGTACTACCGTATTAATAGACATAAGTAAAACTGTTAAACGGTTAATCCATCATCAGTAGTAGGGGTCGTAACGTGACTTATCTCTGTATTCGCTAACATCCCTCATCCGCATCGATTCGTATTCGCTTCGCTACATAAAACGTGATCGACGTTAGAGCAGAATTCGCTTTCGAAACCGCCGAGAGAGCTACTTACGAATGATATATGGGGATGTGGGTTGTAGTGTCAGTTTGTTTATGGGATTTTGGATTGGGGTTGTTATAGTTATTTTATGATTTTAGAATAGTGTTGAGGTTGGATGTTGGGAATCTTGAATGTATTTTATTTTACTATTAAATTTCTTTAATTACTTTGCCATTTAATCACAGTTAAATATTTATTTATAACTAACTGCGTCCCACGGCTTCGCCCGCGAGTAAAATATATTTTGTTGTATCCGTTGTAGACCGATTTTCGGGATATCAAGTAGCCTATGTCCGTCTCCGGCACCGAATCTATCTACCTACATACCAATTTTCATCGAAATCGGTTTAGCTGTTTAGGCACAAACAATCACACACACACACACACACACAAACACAAACACATTTTATTTTATTTTTGATTCATTAATTTACATTACATCAATTCTGTGAATTGTAAAAAAAATGTATGAATTGATCTCTACTATGCTTCAAATAAGATGTTTTGCAATTAATTAAAAACAGTAGCAATTTTATTTTTACGGAGCATTGCAGGCACCCACTAAGACACACTACACTTCCTGTAATAGTGATGCTCCTGAAAATTTTTATCCGAACGCTTTCAACTGTTGTAACAACAACAACGTGTCGTACAAGACGAGAATAATTCTATAAACAATTATTGTATATCACAATAGGAAGAATAAGACAACAAGCTAATTATAGGACTTAATATTAATGGCAAATCGTGGGTGTAAAATACCTTTGCTCTTTTGGCTAAAATGACGAAAAGCTTGACTTGTGTATATGTACAATTATTAATGTGTATACTTAAGCACGTTTAACGGCTATTTTATCTATATTGTTATTGTCCGGTAGTTATTATATTTTTGTTATATTTAAAAAGACAACTTCGACACTAGAGAACAAGCCAACAAGGAGGACTTCACAAACATAGATTTAACGGACACAATGAAAACCCAGACTCGGAGCAAATATTTATGGATCATACAACAAAAGTTTGTGCCCTTATTTCTCTATTTTGACCTATCTTTATTGCAGTAATACACAATGTACTTATTAGCGAGTTAATTAAGCAACATTTAATTTTTTCATATAGCATTCTACATTTAATTTGTAAATAGCCTTCATGTCTAATATAAATCCCAAGGCCTGCTAATTGAATCGTTAATTTTATTTGATGATTCTAGATTCGGCCGGCTACCATTTAATGTAAATTGTGAGAAACATTAATGTACCAACTGATAATTAATTGTTTAGAACTGATTCAGGATATGAGATATTATTATGAATTTGGTTAATTTCTTGTCTTGTTAAGTTATCTAAGAAACAGAGTTGTTGACGTTGATAACATTTGGTACGTGATATTTTTATATACATGAATAACATAACTAAAAATAAATATTAATTAAGTGTCAATATTATAAAATTATCTCTGAAATTATTTTTTATTTATTTTTTTTATTTATAACTTTATGCACAAAATTGTACAATGGTGGGCTTAATGCCAAAGGCATTTTCTACCAGCCAACCTTTGGGTGATGCAGAGATAAACGAAGTAGGTGCAAGTTAACTTCAAAGGAACAGATAAATATGACTATTACCTATACTTATACAAAAATACATATTATACTTAATACACATATACATACAATACATACACACATACAAATATAAATACACCTATAAATATTATATATATATATATATATATACAATATATACATGTTACTGATGTGATGACTCTGCCAATCTGTCGAAGAGAATATCCCGTACCTTTTGTTTGAACTTAAAGCGGTCCGTAACCATCCTGACTTCAAGAGGGAGCGCATTCCAGAGTAAGACAGATTGTATAAAGAAGGAAGAATGTACAAAATCAGAAGTATGAGAAGGACATGCTAGAAGAAGATTATTAGAAGAGCGAAGATTTCTGTCATGAAATGAACACAAAGGTTGGAATTGTGGAGATAAATAACTGGGAAGTGTGGGAGAGTGTAAGAAAGAAAATAAGGTAGTAAGAGCGCGCTGATTTCGGCGCTGCCGTATGGGTAACCATTTTAGGTCTGAGCGATAGGAAGAAATATGATCATATTTACGAAGATTAAAAATGAATCGAATGCAGTTATTGAGAAGTCGGTCATACTTATTGAGCAGATCTGCATTCAGGTCAAAATAACATACATCACCATAATCAATTAAAGGAAAAATTAAAGTCTGCACAATCATTGCCTTGGTCTTAGCCGGAAGAAAGTTCTTTAGGCGGTATAAGGCACGTAGGGTACCAGTTACTCTTTGACTCACACTGGTGACTTGAGCTTGCCAATTGAGGTTGGAGTCAATGAGCAACCCCAGATCCTTCACTACATGACTAAATGGAATAGTCGATCCATCAAAAACAACCGGTGGTACATATCGGATATCCAGTCTATTTATTAAGCGCTGACTACCTATGACAATGGTCTGGCACTTAGTGGGATTTACATAAAGGCCAAATCTATCAGACCAACACTTTATAGCGTCTAGATCACGATTGATATCGCTAATGGCCACCGACACATCATCCACACTAGTTGTAGAATACAGTTGCAAGTCATCAGCATAAAGATGATACGAACAATGAAGATTTGGAGTTAGAAAATTAATAAAGATAGAAAACAATAGGGGTGAAAGTATACCGCCTTGAGGGACGCCGGAGTTGAGGTCAAGCCACATGGATGATAAATCATCGGAACGGACTGCCTGTTGACGCCCCTGAAGATAAGTTGAGAACCATTCCAGTGCATCAGGAGAAACCATGAGATGGGTGAGGATAGACAGTAGGATATCGTGACTGACGGTATTGAAGGCATTTGAGAAATCGACCAAAGTGAGTACTGTGACCTTGGTATCCTCCATACCCGCCCTAATATCGCCAGTCACTTTAAGGAGAGCAGAAGTTGTGCTGTGTCCTGGTCTGAAGCCAGATTGCAGAGGGCTCAATAAGTTGTTGCAAAAAACATACCGAGCTAACTGCCTCTGCACACAGGCCTCGACAACTTTCGATAAGAATGGAAGAATGGATATGGGTCTAAAGTGGTTGGGAGCTGTAGGATTAGGGATTTTAGGTAAAGGAATAATAAACGCCTTGCGCCACAGTGCTGGGAACTGCCCAGATTCTAGTGAAAAGTTAATCAAATGTGAAACTGCAGGCAAGAGACAATCTAGAATCTGGACAATCATACGGCGACTAATGCCGTCGCATCCCATCGCGTTGGACTTGATGGACAGGATTATCTTCTTGATTTCACCCGGTGCAACTGGAGAAAATTTAAAAGGACAGTCTAAGTTGGGTTTAGGTAAGGATTATAGATACCAACCACACATAACCAATTAAATATAAATATTAAAATAACTACAATAACCACACAACGCCATACCCAAAGTAAGCATTTATTAATAGCTTGTGATATGGGTTCTAGAATGCGGATAAACATACTTATATACTTTATTTTGTATATACATACATATTATACATAGATACACCCAGACCAATGCAAATAGCCATGCTCATGCACACAAATATTTGCACTGAGCGGGAATCGAACCCGCGACCTCTGCAGTCCATACACAGTACTACCGAACTACAGAGTCTAAGCTTCTTCTAATTTGTCAAAATAAAACGTAGGTTCATGTTTATCACAGTTACTATGGTAATAAATAGAACAGTTGTAATCATGTTGATAAATTAACTACCACTAACACCTATAACTTAGAAATTTCTATTAAAACATACATTAGATATGGACCTAATAGAGTCAGCAGAATATAGTATATCAGCAGAAATTTCTTGCTTTATAGTAACGTTGCCGACAGTATCTCTCTACGATGACACGCCATCCATCTTGCTCATTTTTCCTCTACGGCCCGATACAGTTAGGTTTTGATTGGATGGAGCCTCCTATAAAAAGCAGATGAAACCGTAAAATTGTTTTTTGAGACGTATCTGTCGCCATTTTTCGCCTTTAAAATTTCACGTACTTTTTTCGTTTTACAGTCCCGTGTTGTCCTTATTCGATAAAATATTGCTCCAGATTTTCTGTTTGGGCTTGGAAAGTAAACATTGAGAGGTATTTATTAAGAAAAAACAGGTTGATTTGCGTATATTTAATATTGTTTACCTTACCAAGAGCTACGAAAATATTCTGCTCATTATTTGCACTGTTCTTTAATATGATTTATACTCGATTTTTTGACATATGCTTTTTACTCCATTCAAAATACGAGTTCGCGATATTAGCACTTAGTTAGTAGCAATAGGCATATAACACTCTCCGGGACAGTAAACGAATATGGCCGTGATGACAATAAAACATCTATTGTGTCTACAGTAGTGGCCATGAAAGTTACACGAGGGAGTTTAAAGAGGGTGCCACACCAATATGGTTTTTATGAACCTTTCTCTAGCACCTTGCTTTGTTTTGAGGCGATGTATTTGGTTTAAAATTATCGTGGATTGAAATTTTTAATTATTAAACTGTTGAAGTAACCCTCAGCGTGTGTGGCCGGCAATTACAGCTTTTCATTATGTTATACCTTAACTATTTAAGCCTGCTATAAGAACCGATTACGTAATTCTTGTAGAAATGACATTCGAGTTTTGATATATGTGAATTGAAAGCAAATCGGGTGCAAATCCTATGCCTTAGGGGCTTATACTCGTATTTGAATATCCCAACTTGCATACGCTTTGCTATACTCATTGGATCTATAATAATACGAAACGAACCGTTTACATGATTCTAAGTATCTTTAAGGGATGTAGGGCATACTTTGAGCGTAGTTTTCTTATATAAAATAAAATTAACAGTATTATTCGTAGTTGCATTTTTGTAGTTAAAGTTAAAATAATAACACTCACTACAGTATAAAAACCAAGCGTTATTTATAATTTTATTCATACTGAAATATTGTTTTATGGCAGATGCTTGTTGATTTCAACATGAATGAACCGATTAGACCGGAGAAATATCTGCCTTCTTATAAAATATTGGCATAAAGAAATAGTGTGAGAGCGTCGGAGGTCCAAATAATTCCAGTGGTAAGACGATAGTTCAAGTCGCCCCGGAAAGTACCCAATTACTATAATTTAAGTTAAAAATAAAAAAAATATTAATAAGCACGGATGGTAATCACAAATGATAAATCATGAAAAGCTAAGCAAAATTATTATACGTTTAATAAAATGAGCTGGAACTAATTTTCCTCGCACAATTTCCAGTTTTCATCGGACTGCATTATAATCGTATGGAGAGTAAAGTGTTTTTCGCAGTTTCCGGTACGGACGCCCGTGCCGGAAATTGACGTCAGCGCTCACCCCCGGCACAACATCCGGTACATAATCGCGCGACACTGGACGCGTACATTTTTATAATAACTTTGTGACGTCATTGAACATGTTTGTGTATTAAGATTAATGATGTCATAATTTTGAGTGACATGTTAATAAATACGCCTATTATATCTTATATCTGTTCTTTGTTGTGCTTTAAACAAAAAAAGTATGAAAATATCTTCATAAAAATTATAGATTGCAAAAGATCTTGACCACTTTCAGACTTTGACCTTTTTATAAAAATGTTATAAATATTGAAAGTAGATATGATTTTGTCCGGGCCTAACCCCTCAATCTCACGCATGATGCGGGCGATAATTAGACCATCAATGCATCAATCGAATCTCTATGTTGGTTTTGGTTATTTTTTATGAGTGATCCCAATTTTTCCAAACCCTTATTTAAGTGTGTAAAAGATGCAGGTGTCAGAAAGAAAAAATCGCCGACTTGCAATCAACGCCGGAGTTAAATCAAATCATTTTTTATTTGGATATTTATTGATTAACTTCACGCACACAAATACATAGACAAACTAAATGCTGTAAGCATTCTCTACCAGTCAACTTTAGGTATGTGCAGAGAGAAACAAAGTAGGTACAGTAAATGAAAAATGATATCAAAATACGTCAGGTTTTAAGGTGGAAAAATTGGGGGACGCCTATGTCCAGCAGTGGACGACTTTCGGCTGGTAGAATAATGATGATAATATCAGGTTTCAAGAAAATTAGATAGTTGAATAGGATTTTGACTTATTAAAGAGAAGAAAAAACGGATAAATATATTATATTACCTATTTGTGCTACGATATTGTGTCGGAGTATATAATAATATACATTTAACAAAACTAAGAAACCAAATACTACAATCAAAGTGTATTAGATTAACAAGTAATTACGACTGATAATCGATATCGATCGTCGATACTCGTATATTACTGACTGTTGCCAGCGGCTTCGTCCGCGTGGCTGGGTAGGTATAACTACCACAAAAATTGTAGCCTATATTATTCGCTGATATTGTAGCTTTCTATATGTCAAAACGGTAAACATAGACTTTGAGTTTATCTATAACAAACATTCAAATAAAACTTTTTTTTATCCAAATTAGTTTAAATAATTGTACCTATTCTGAAGAAAACTGACAAAACAGTAAATAGTGACGAAGCCAATGAATTTCGCGCGAAATTTGTTAGTACCTACGTCATGCCGTTTCCTTGAAAGCGTAGGCAGTGTTGTGTTACTCCTCCGTTTCATTATATTAGGTCTCATATAATGCTGGGCGAGCCTTTTGTCATATTCTGTGAACAATTAATTATAATTGGACCGGTGTGCTTTTCCAATAAAATTAGCCTGAATTACCTTTTGCAATACCCACAGAAGAAAAGGTAAGGTTCAGAATTTTTGGATATTAGTAACATAAATGTAATGTAGTATGTTTTTAATTTTAATGGATTTTTCTGTTATATGTGGTAAAGCAAATATAATAAAATATTATGTAAAAGTATAATAGTATGAAACTAATATTCTGACGTCGATCTTCTATGAGAGAGTAGGATTTCCCCGGTCGATCCGGCCCATTCATGCTGAAACGAGCGTGCATACTGCTTATAAATTTATAACAGAACTATAAGCCCCATATATTAGCCAAATTAAATACTAAACCACAATTAAGAAACGTTAGCTCACGTTCAAGCTTCATTTTTGAAAAATATAACGTTTCTGTTTTAATATAACAATATGTATACGAAATAATATGTTTGACATAGATGAATCACATGTGAGATAAAATACAATTTCGCAGGTAAAATAAATGTTTACGTTTTTTAAATTTAACATGTAGTGGGTGGTCTCAGCGGGTGATTGATATAGAATAACTGATTAAATTAGTTGTTTTCTCTAAGTTTCAGTCTGATATTAATTTCTCGGTCAAAATTACCTTTAAATGACGAAAACAGTCAAGAGCCCAATATTTATGATTTGTCGTCACTAACTAACATATAAACTAAAATCGTATAAAATTCACCTGTACCTAGACTTTTATCGTAGCAATAAATAGCATTCCCTGGCGTATTAAATTTAAATTCTTACGTAATTGTTATTAGCTGGCGATAAAAAGTGTGATCTGTGTTTCTAGCCAGTTTTCTCATAGCTGTCACAGTAAGCAGTGGTTTTTATGTATAACACAAGAAAAAAAAATAGAAATAGGTATATTCAAAATTCGAGTTCTCAATAGTTACATAAAGACAGTTAATCCTCAATTAAAAAACGTCAAATAGAACTAATTTAAAATGGAATTGTCTAAGTGCAAACCTGTAAACGCTGGGGGATGTCAGATTGACACGAGACCCGAATGTCAAGCGAGTTAATGCACGCGTCTCAACCTATCGCCTCAGGTCCCGGCTTATGTCTGCGCCGGTTTTAGGCTACCTCGCCAGATTTGCGTATGAAAATTATAAAGGATATAAGCTGGTTTAGGTGTAGTAATGCCTCTTAGATTTTGAGGGTTGTTTATTTTGACAACGGTATTATTTATGATCTGGTTAGGAGAAGAATATTGTGAATTTATGTGGTTTATTATGTTTTATAAGATTCAATATTTTACCATTACATATTTCAACTATGTGGATTTTTCTCTTTTTTATAACACCAATTACCAGTTATAAGCTTATAAGATGAAGTTTTAACTAAATGATAACTATTTTTGGTAGCAAAAAAATGTCCAAGAATAATAATTTCACTTAAAATAAATGAAATAAACATGGCTTCAATACCACTTATTGTGATTCTTACATACTATACATATTTTTTGACATTCTTGAGATCTATACTATAGTAGGTACTCACTTTATTTGTTAGAGTCCCAGTTTTCTAAAAGTATCAGTCACTGTGAAAATACCAGGACTTTAATACATTTTTAAACGTATTTAATCAAAATTTGTAGTTTTGCCATAATCGAGATGAATATCTAGCTTTCGAGGATCGACTAAAATCATTTCCGTGTTTCTGCAAAATAAACTAAAATATTCCTTTCGACAGTAAGCTTCATCGATGCGCTCTTACAACTTGCTTTTATCATCATTTCGTCTGCCAACCGTAGTAATCTCCTTTGGGAATAAGCCAACCAATCTAACAATAGACGACAAGGGTTGGTAATTATTTAATCTTTACTAAAACGGCTGTTTCACAATTTTGCAGTCCAGAGTCGTGCAACGCGTTTTAATCGTACTATTTGCTGCATTAGGGAAGTGGTTGAATCAATTAACTGGGGAATATAGGCGTTGGAGGGTTGAACCTCGCATGGGATAATGGGATTATAATCCTTTTCTAATTTTATTTAAAATTAACTTGTGTTCCAAATAGTTTGTCGTGTGTGGCAATATTTTTTTTTGCTTCACGTCGTTGCTCACATATCGAAATAGGTAGGTAGGGTGGATAAGGTCCTTAGGTAAATAGTACATGAAGGTATTGACATTCTTAGATACTTGTTCAGAGTTCTATTTATTTTATTCTTGAAAGCTTAAAACTCATTTTAAAAAAGTATTAAAAACCACACCATCAATTTAATTCCCAATTTGGGGTAAAAAGAGGTGTGTTGAATTTATTTTATTGTCGTAGCTGTAATGAGACTTTATACTCTATACAATTAAAACCGACCTTTGGCTAATAGGTAGTGCCCGACAAAAATCTTTTACTTGCTTTTGCCCAACGAATCTAAGACTTCAGTACCGACCTTTAATAGTCAAACACATTTCGATAGTATCAAAAATTATATCATGAATATTCTCATCATATATTATTAGTAAGCGTTCCACTACAACAAATAATTAGGTCAATAGAACTGACTGAAAAATATGATGTCGTAATGATATTATGTAGGAAATATATCCATCATTATCGTCTACCTCACGCAAAAGTGTTTTTAATGTTTCGTATAATTATAGTACCAAGTATTATTTGTAAAGTTATACTTATTTGAGGCCTTCGTGACACAATATGTATAGATATTTAAACTACGGCAGCGGAGGCGAGGTGTCATAAAAGCATGTGACCTTGTACACGATATGGTAAATTTTCAGTTAAAATGTTGCATGTTTGTTTTTGCAAAGTTTTAGAATGAAGGTTGTAAATAAACAGCTAAAAGCTTAATCTAATAAGGGAGACGGGCAACCGATGGATGGGGGCGGCTCACGATCTGTCAAGGTGGAGAAACTTGGACAGGTCTATGTCCAGCAGTAGACCAGGTCCGTGGTCCTTCATTTTCATGTAGGTAGGTATCGTTAAATATAAAAGATGGGTATTAGAAATTACGTTTTCGACAACAAATAGTTGTTAATTTAATAAAATGGTTCCAAGTAAGCGCTAAAGGGAATGGATATAAATATCTAAGCACCATTAGTAAAACCTTATATAATAATAATAATACCAGCCTATTTACTGTCCCACTGCAGGGCAAAGGCCTCTTCTCATATAGAGAAGGTATGAGCATTAATCACCACGCTTGCTCAAGGCGGATTGGCAATTTCAGACATTTAAGTCCAGGTTTCCTCACGATGTTTTCCTTCACCGTTAAAACCTTATATAAAGCTTGTACAAATATATACCTTTTAATTTGACCTTTATTAAAAAAACAAATAGTCAATTAGCAACACTTAGGGAGGTAATAAGCGGACATTAAAGTAATTGTGATCGAGCCACGACCTTTTTACTAATATTGAACCACATTAAACTGTAGAAAGTTCCTTTTAAAAGTTGTCGCTAAGCCGGCTGAGTGGCATAAGGATCAAGACAAGTGTAGTCGAGCGAAATAACACCTAAAACGTGTGTCGTATTACGTATCGGATGGTACAACTAATTGTAAGATAATCGTTTTCGATTTTAGCATGTATCGATTACGGCGAAGTAGGTTGAGTTTTTATAGGCGGGTTTAGGTTTAGGTCGGAGTCTGGACTACAGTTGGATAAAGTGAGAAGTATGAAAACATACGCATTAGCGACCTTGAGATATTTCATAAAGAATAAGAATAAAAGAATAAAGAATATTTATTTTGCTCAAAACATGGTAACAGGATGTTTACAAGTAGTATACAGTACAGCATGTCTTACCGCAATATTACGGTATGCAAAAATATACACATCAGCTATAGTTTAGGCTAATTTGAAACATACGAGAAAAGTTAACAGACACCTTAAGGCTAAATAATATAAAAAAAAAGACTCGCGTTGTACAAGAATTTCTCTGGCTGCTGCAAAATACTTATAACATATTATAATAATACTGATTACGAAGCTTTTAGCAGTAAGAGAGGTGCCAGCAGAAAAGTATCAATATAATTATCAATGTATTAATATATTGTATGAACGAAACTAGGTTCCTAAGCACACTACTAAGCACACTACTACAATCAGTTCTATGATAAGTATCAAGACAATTTTTATAAGTCATATCGTACTTTAAAAATTGTTTTAGATGTCACATCCATTGAAGACTTAAAAAGGTAGAGATCACCTGTCCCTAATAAATATGCGTAAGTTCGCAACAGTAAAAATCAGCAGTACCTCTTGTGAAGTCACGTGGTTTGAATTTGTTATTTTTACTATCTCCAGCCCTTGTTAATGCCATCTGATTTACATTGTCACAACTGAACAATGCTTACTTCGCACTACGTGAATAGCATGTATTTGTGTTTAGGGTACCATAGTTTTGTAAAGAACAAAAATGTGAAAGACCAAGCAAGGAAACTGTTTGTTTTAGTATGGATAGGGGTGACATGTTTGTAACGATTTTTCGTTACAAGTACTCTGGTCATGGGTATCAATGCATAATATGTATAAGTGTAGATAAATAAAGAAATCAACAAAAACATAGATAAAGGGCAACAATATGTGTTTAGATGACGCCTGATAGAAGAGAATGAAAGGTAAAAATATTTTGCGTCGACCGTAAATCATAATTGTGGAAGCAGGATAAGCAAACAATTAGATTTGTGAAAAACAAATTTTAATAGGTATTTATAGCTACTTTACATTTTTTGCGAATACCAGCAGACTTTATAAGTGTCTTAATAGTTAATAGTGTCTAAGTCTTAATGTTCTGACAACATTACAGTTCTTAGCATTTCAGGTGCATTGCATTTCAGTTGTTTATAGTCCAAATTTTCTCACGATGTTTTTCTTTACTGTATATTACTATAGTTTGAGATAAAGCTTTTGATACAGAATATATGGTTCAATGTGACTTTTCAAGGTCATAATCACGTGAACTTGCTAGGTTTAACCTTGGCTATTATTGACCATCATGCTTAATAAACTAATAACCTAATTACAAAAAAGGTTGTGGCGATTTTTATATTTAAATTTACATTATATTGGTAATCACTCGAGTTGCGGGTTCAGCAGTTAACGTAGTGTTACGTAAGTATGCCTATGCTAATGGTGGTCGGTGATCTTGTCCTTGGTAACTAGTATTAACGTGAATATATTCATATTTCTAAGAATCAATTCTTTATCTGAAGCATTCTAATTTTAATATATTTTAAAATTAAAATATATTTATTGATGCAAAAAGACATATAGACTATACACAAACAATATTATACAAAAACAAGGTTCTGAAACTCTTTGCAGATAAGACTTAGGTACCTACATACTAAGAATAAAATATTTATCGGTTCCTAGGCAAGCCTGTATCAAGGTAACCTTTATTCGAAATGGCATTAATGAATTTATTACTTTAGCCGCCGTTCTATACACTGTAAAATTATAAAATTACAACATTATTAATATAAGGCATCGTTATACCGAACAAACATTACAGTGCAACCCTTAAGTGTAATTACTTAGCCGCTAAGGTAATCGATAAACTTATTCTCTATTAGTGTAAGAAAAACTTGGGATAACTTAGAAGACTATAATAATCTATTTATACTACTATATAAAGCGGAAGAGTTTGTTTTACGCGCTAATCTCTAGAACTACCAGTCGAATTGGAATAATTCGTTTTGATTTTGATAGCCCAGTTTTTGGGGAAGGTAAGGCTATGTAACATTACGCTACTGGCGACGGGAGCAGAGCGGTAACCGAAGATGTAACTTAACAACTTAACACGGGTGAAACCGCGCCGCGGAAAAGCATCATACTATAATGTCATCATTATTTCAGCTGAAAGACGTCCACTGCTGGGCTTATGTAGGTATCCCATGCTTCCTTAAGTATCGCTACTCTGACCGGTCGTGAGCCGCTCTTATGTTTAATTCAGACAACATAAACTATCTGTAGCAAATAAAAAACTAACAGTACTTATCATCACACACCATCATTAACACTTCTGTAACATCATGTGGAGCGCTATAAGTAAGACCCAATGGCTTTGATCATTTGACCTCTATGCTAGTATTTTGCGAATTTTGTGTAATAAAACCAAGGTACCGACCGAGAAACGAAATTGTATAGCGATGAAAATTCGTATTATTTTAATCCAGTAAAAAGCCTAACTGTTGTAAATGTGTTTATTATTTGACTGTAGGTGGAAAGCCTTTAAAATGTGTAAACAAAAAAGCCATTAACAGTTTTATTTATGTCTACAACAATTTATGTGCATTTAAACCTAAAACAATCCAGACAGTTATATGCTCAGACATTAGGAGACTAAAATGTTCTATTTTTCTTTTAACTAAAGGTCTTTTTACAGTGTTAATGTGAGCTCTATTCGTGTAGTCTCTGGATTTGTTTAGAATAGATCTGATTGAATAGACGCTTTTGATAGAATTTTACTCACTAAGAACTTTTAGACAAAGTTTGATTGTGAATTTAATATTAGTTTATTTTAAAAATTGTTTGTTTACATGAATTCATCGTCATTTGCGTATATCTTGAAGTCAGATTCATTCAAATTAAATAAAGATTGATTGATTTGATTCTTGATTCGTTAAATAAAGTGTATAAGTTATAACTTATAATATTTTATTTTATGAGCGAAAGATATTTTTTTTTTACTATCTGCACCCGACATGCGTTGCAACGCCGTGTAAAGCAAAATAAAAATCATTTTTTCTAGCTTTGAAATCGTCTCGAACGTTTCCAGAATACCCTCGCAAAGTTTGTTTTGACACAACAGAAGTCAAACCGTTGCAAACGACACAAATATTTTTACTTCATGCACAAACCCACAAAACTGAGCTGAATACCTTTCGACAACAGATATACATGTTTTAATCCAAACTCGACTAGGGAGTTACGAGTATTCAACGTACACTAACATTCCATACCGTTGAACCATTCATGTTCTCTCAACGGCTTTCACATAAAGTTTGAACCCAACTTTGTCTGAGAAGCCTTACGCATACCCCACAATTAAATTTTCCTTTCGTGCTCATTTGCCAAAACTACACCATTGTCTCACACCCCTCATTTCCATTTTGCGAAATAACTATTGTAATATAGGTATTTGTAGCAAATGTTGTATATGTTGACGATAGTTTATTGTGCCCATATATCAGACTAACTAATCTTGTTAGGGTGAAACATTCAATCGAAGTCAATTAGAATAATGACAATCATGGCATTCATCATTATACCAACCGAATACCATACCACTGCATAGTAAGGCCTTTTCTCAAAGAGCATGCATTTTTTTAAATAAAATAATTTTATGCATTTAACAAATAAAATTGAATGTGCGCATTTAATTTTAATAAAATGATTTTATGCATTGATTTGTAATCAAAACCAAAATGATTTAACACCTTAAATTTTAATATAACAAAACAAAGGATTATTTAAATATTACTGCACTCTCACGTTGAACATTGTAAGTCTAGTGAAGTAGACGTTAAGACGTTGGTGAATTGTCTTCGGAATTGTTTCAGCTAATGTTCTGAATGTTTCTGCTTATTTGTGTTACTGACCTCGCCAACAATTTGTGTCGTGCAAATTTTACGAACAAATGAATTTGTACTGTAAATGTTTTGTTTGCTGAAGTTGGAATGTTTAAGTTTTCTCTTCATTTAGATAAATCCAACTAGAGAAACGCATACTCTAGAGAAGCCAAAATTGCTTTGTTGTTCGTATGATCTCTGTTTTATATGAAAGGTACGTACCCCAAGGACTTTCAGATTTGTTGATTAGGATGCTTTTACGACTAGGTTCATTGGAATTGAGCTGCAGAAGTGCCGAGCAAGCGATTTTTGTTTTGTCATGAGATTAAATAGTCATCAGGTAGATTCTAAAGACATATCGTACGGCGAGGTTTGATAAACTAGATGAAACTGACCAACGATCTAGGACAGATTTGCTAACCACCTTAGTCTCGTCTGCTAAAATTAAGTCCTCGAAGCAATTTAAACGATGAGCGGGATTAAGTTGCAAGCTGTGGAAATTTTGTACATAAGCGCGAGTAACGATTTGGAGAGCTACGTTGCTACTTATTTTCTAAAATATCTCTTAGTAGGCGGCCACGCCTCCTAGTCACATTTAACAAAACATCACAAACATCAGAAAATAACAAAATTATATAATACTAGCTGTTGCTCGCAGCTCCGATCGCGTGAATGTCGGTTATATCCCTGTTTATACATTGACGATTTCATATACAAACTTTCATCTCATATTTTAACCCCTTTAAGCCGTTTTTTGCGATAAAAATAGCCTATGTTGTTCTATTTCTATAACAAATTTCATTAAAATCGGCTCTGTAGTTTAGGCGTGAAAGCGTAACAGACAGACAGACAGACAGACAGACAGAGTTACTTTCGCATTTATAATATTAGTATGGATTATTTAGCGATAAACAATCAATGCTCATACTTTCTCTATATGAGAAGAGGCATTTTCCTGCAGTGTGGCAATAACGGGATGGTCTGATAAAACACTGATATTCAGTGATAAAGAAACAGTGAGTTTCATTTTAGAAATTAATTTGCTACCTAGACGGGTAGCAAGAAGCTCAGGACGTTGGAAGGATAACTTTAGACAAAAGACGATACAATTGCATTTCCTTTTGATAGTAAGAGCTGAAGGATAGGCTTACGTTACTACCTATATCGATTGAATATCACAGCAGCTTACTAATGGTTTGAATATGAACAGTATTCAGAACATTCCAAATGTCAAAGGCGAATTATTGGATATTTGAAATTAATTATCAGCATATTCAATACTGGACATGCTTAATGTAATACAATTGGTCAATTTTATAAAAGTAATCATTATGCTTATATGGTTCTGTCTTTCCTTTTTATAAACTAAGTCCTTCTAAGGAATAAGCCCAAGGTTAAAAACTCAGAAATAATGACCACACAGTAAGTATGAGATCTATAAACATTTGTTTCGAAACTATTGGGTACTCTCGAAACCCTGTCCCAAGTGAAAATCAAATCCACAATGTATCTTAACATTAAGAAATACGATCTCGCATTTCGTATTCTAACTGTTATCTGTAGAAAACACATAGGTAGTATCAAAGATTTCAACTTTGTTTACTCGTAGAACTATTTATGATTGCCTAATTATATTAAGTCTTAAGACTTACCCAATATTAAAAACACGTCAAGAACATGATTTTGCAAAATGCAATAAAGAACAAATAAATTAATTATTTTATAGATTAGTAAACTCGAAAATGTTAACAAATATTTATTAACACTTTCCGGGACTGTAAACGGATATGGCAGTATACAGTAGTGTCCATGAAAGGTTTAAGATAATTCCTCTGTAAAATACAATAATTTAAACTTTATTCACAAATTAAAACGAGCGTTAATTCCATAATTTTGTTAAATTACAATATAAATTTAATGTATCGTATAGTATCGTTTTAATTTCAGACATTAACTTCAATTTACATCCTTCATTTAAAACGACAAAATAATTTTATTCAAAAGTAGGTTATGTATGCCAGTTAACTTTGTTACCAAATCTTTAATGTCGCATAAATTTATAGACAGTATGTGACATAAAATTAATATTGAACTAATAATATTCTCTTGTTACGACTAACTGAACATCTTATCTGGAGTATTTTTCACACAAACTCAGAGCCAGCAACCTGGCTTTCCACTATATTTTAGCTTTTATGGTATGATTGTATCTTATTCTGTGAGCCAAATGAATAAAATTGGATGACGTTCCAATAATTTTTTTACGCGTTAGTCATTATGGTGTCCTGTTTGGTATTGTTATTTTCCAATTTTTAGCTAATCCGCCCGAGTCAACTTAGGCTTTTTGATTTTCTCGCATAACTTGATTTCGCTGTGTTGTTTTTCTAACCCTAGGTATGTTTATCTATAATATCATTTCACGCCTGACTGCGCTACAAAACAGTATTATCCCAATATAAACCATAATTATGTAAACTTAATAACAGTTAAAATGATGTATATGACGTACATAAGCTATCATAATAATGTACCTAACTAATACGATAATAAAGATCAATAACCATTAAAAGTTGTCAATTGTAATGGATTTGATAGTTGATAGTTGAGCGTCAAGTCGAAAGTTGTACAAGGACGTAGCCAACTTGTGACATGTACCCGCCAGTTATCCACCGTGAGTATAGTTTCACTTACGAACAATACGTAATGCAGGAAAGAACAGCAGGTCTACAACTATTAAATTTACTTTCTCTCTGGACTAGAATATGAAACGACTCCATCTTTTTTCATAAGCGGCGTAATAGGCGATTAAGGACAGTATTATCTGCTTACTGTGTCACTTTACTGCGATCAATAATGAGGGTGCTCAGGAAAATTTCTCCACCAGCTGGCACCACTTAGGTGAAAGATCTTCCCATTCTAAAAAAATCAAAATCAAAATCCATTCTCAGTTTGAAATCAATAGAATCGTTCACGGTTATCTATCAAAGATTGAAAGCGCTTTGACAGCTGCCTGAACCTGAAGCCTCAGTGCTGCCACCTCGTGAGCGCCATTTTAGAAAACCCTCAGTCATCCACCTATTAAACGTGGCAACTAACAAACGCCTCGCTTTGTTAGAGGCCTATGTCCAACAGTGAGCGCCTGTTGGCTAACTCGGGTGGAGTTACTCCTATTTTTTACAACCGTCCAAAATCAATAAGTGCTGTAGGTATAGTACAAGATATATATCCTGAAGACAATACATTACCTTCATAAGGAACACTATTCTTTTCCAATATAATAAATATAATATAAATATTTTAAATATAAAAATTCATAATGACACGATATCTGCCGAGTTGTGGTTGCTACTACAAAACTTTCCTACTATAACGGTCATTTGTTTTACGAGCTATGTGGCAGCCCTTCGGCACTTTTACAAACTTTTATTAAAGTCTTTGACGATAAACTATGTTGTGTGTTCATCAACCAGTTAGGCTAGCATGCTACACACAATACAGTTTCTTGCCACAAGGCCGCTCGTCAGTATCCATTGTCATTAGGAAACTGAATAATTATGAAGGTCGAGTATATTTTATATTTGCTTTTTCTGATTAATAAGCCCGTAGTACAAACATAGTAAATAATTCATTAATAACGATGAGGTGTCAAATAAATGAGGGACATATTGTATTTATGTGTGAATCGAAGTATCAAAATATTGGCTTTGATATGACAAGGTTATGGAATGTTTATTTGACAGCAAGGACTAACAATATTGTTTGTTGACTCTAGTAAACAAAACATTTGTGTGAAAGAAGTTGTGGTTCTGTATAAATAAGTTTATCCTTCGGAAATGCCGGTAACAATGGTTGTACCGACTGCAGCGATGTTAGTATTGGGGTACTTATGCGTGTAAATTGTTGAGTGGCTTTTTGATGACATTATTGCATTGCTCACCCCCAGTTTTTCAGATGATTAGTTAAAATTTCGTTGATTAGCCTTTCAGAAAATGGAGGTCAGTAACATAAAAGTGGTTAACTAAAGCCATTACTAAGAAATGTTCTTATTTTTATCCTTGCCGGCACTCAAATCAAATCAAATGTCGTTTATATATTTAACAAAATATTTAAATAATATTTTGTGTGGATTTAGCCTTTCTGTGCCCTTTTCATAGGAAGTGCATGATTGGGTAAGAGAGATAATCTCATTGTATTTTCTCAGATTCAAAAGCAGCATTCGGTGAGGTAAGTAGTGCACCAGTACAAAAGTAAAGAAAGAACAATAACGAAAAACAATTTACTTGTTCTAATGCTGCTGATTTACTGTTTATTGTAACGCTAAAGGTCTGCTTTATAAAGTAGTTTTCAAGTCACCTTTAAGAAATTAGTGGGATTAGCCTGGATACCTTTATTCACACATAACGTTCAGTAAAGTTTTAGTCAATAATATGTTTTTGTACTAACTTGATTTACTGTGTACCATCCCTTTGGTGTCAAAGATCTATTTCACAGGGTTGAGTCGTATCCAGCTAGTGCTCAACTTTAACAAGAGCGTTGAATTAGCCTGGGTCTTGGAATTAGTGAGTAAGTAGAGTAGCTCTGATGTTTTGATTAACTTTATGTAACCTACATTTAGCTAGTAAGTGTGGTTCTGTGAAAGATTCTGGCTGTAATATAAATTTAATTGACAATGTTAACAGAAGAATAATAACTCTAACTTTAGATTTATGTAATTGCGTATGTTTGTGTTAACTTAATAGTTGCCTGCCTTTTATAACGAACAATTACAAATAAAACTTTTTCAAGTCAATGTGCTTTTCAACATTACTTACTGACATAAGGAATCACACAAGAAAACCTGGATTAAAACTAAGTTCTAAAATTCATTCAAGAGAGATCAACAAATTTCTGACATTTAGAATCGCCTAAATTAATAATATTATAAATGACCTACCTCTAGAAATCAGGATGGTCACAAACCGGTTAACATTTAAGCTGAAAGTACGGGCTCTACTCTTCGAGAAACTGTTGGAATTATCACGTTAATTGTCTTGTTTTTGTACATATTTAGTGTATGTAGTAGTATTTATATATTATATTTTATGTATGTATAATAATTGTTAATATTTATGTATTGTATTATGTTTTATGTTGTATTATACAACCTGTACATTTCTTTTTTTTCTTATACCTATATTTTCACATCATGATTTATTTACTGCACCTACTTCGTTTATCTCTGCACCACCTAAGGTTGACTGGTAGAGAATGCTTATAGCATTAAGTCCGCCTATGTACCTGTGTGCATTAAGTTTAAATAAATAAATAAATAAATTAATTAATGGCTAAGCCAAACTTAGAATATCGGTATTTTCAGTGCATTTTGTGTCGCCCTTGATTGTGCTACAGTGGCTATGCTACGCCAAATTTACCATCAGGGTGCCAAGTGCTAGTTGTTTTTACGTTAATGCAATCGAAACGTTTACTGCGTTTGGCTCTCTGATTGGTTAAGAGCTTGGAGCGGGCCAATGGCACAATGGGCACAGAACGTTATAAACGTCTCGATCGCGGTAACGTAAAACAAACTCGCACTAGACACTCATGGTTGTATGGTTGTTTGCCACCTATGCTATATAAAAAATAATATAGCATTGCAGCCTGTAGGGTGGAAAGAGAAAATTTTGACTGGCCTATTTGCCTAGTAGTTAGTGATCCTGACTGCTAAGCCGGAGGTCGTGGGTTCGATTCCCACCCAGGACAAATCTTTGTGTGATGAGCATAATTGTTTGTTTTGTGTCTGGGTGTAATTTGTCTATAATATGTATAATAAATATAAGTTTAAATATAAGTAGTATATCAGTTGTTTAGTAGAGATAGTTTAGACCCAGGGACACAAACGGAAATCTTTTGTCGCGAAAATGGCTCAAAGAGGTTGAAATAGGGGATGAAAGTTTTTCCCACGAGGGGTACCCGCCTTGCCGTGGCGTGGGGGCTTAGTAACCGTGGAAAGTTTTTTCATGGCGAACCAAGAGAAACCCAGTCGGGAGCTATTTGCACGTCTTTGTGAACTGCAGAAGGCACACGGACTCTACACTATGTAGAGTCCGTGTGGGGCGAGGCTCTGTCGGAGCCTGACTTATGTCAGTCCTTCTGACCGTGCCAACTCGTAAGCTTGACTTTCGAAGAGAAAGAAGAGAGTCGGGAACAAGGGTTGCCACCTTTAGAGATGGATCTGCGAGGAAAAAAACCTCTATAAAAAATTACGAGGAGGGAACGGTCTGGCTTGCTGCTAGACCCTTCAACTTGTCCGAACCGACTCTGTCGGGAACAAGAGCCGCCACCTCCATGAGGAAAGCCGCGAGGAAGAAAACCTCTACAAAAATTACCCTGTATGGTGGTTGGTGCTGGCCTGTGGGCAACGATTGTAATGCGTATGCCTCGAAAAAAAGGGGATGAAAGTTTGTATGAAAAATCGTCAATTTATAAACAGAGATATAACTGACATATTTGCGTATAAGTTGCAAGAAATATGTATGAGAAGAGGTTCTACAGTGATATTATAACGGACTTATCATCATCAATGTTATTTCAACTCAAATCAAATCAACACTTAGTAAAACAAGTCTCTAGTATATATATCTAAACGTTATTTGTCATCTAATCCGCTGCATGGTAACAATGTAATTTTATTGTCACTAACAACTGCAACTATTTAGATTTGCATTCACTGAAATAATACGATTCTGACTCCATTGTTGTGTTTAGAAACTAAACAAGGTGCTATTTACTCTATAGATGTGTATTTATGTGTATCTTACGTAAAGTGCAACAAATATGTTTTTAATTTAGAGTTGATTCACCACTATTACCTTAAACAACATGCGTTCGTGTCTTAGCCGAGACAAACACAAGTCACTCTTCAAATTTTCTTCTTGAATTTAGGTTTGGCCTGACTTTACTCACACGGGTACTGTCTTAATTCGTGTTACCTGATGTCTCTTATCTACAAACTATCGTACCTATAATTAATATTTCTGGTTATTAGGTCTTGAAATTGTCGAGAATTAGTGTCTGTATGTAATTCAATTCTATATTATAATATTCTGTATTCTGCTACTAGCATTCCGCGGCGCGGTTCTACCCGCGTCTTTGCTTACTGCAAAAAAACTGGGCTATCATACGCAAAAAGAACTATTCAAATCTGACTGATAGTTCCAGAGATTAAATAAACAAACAAACTCTTCCGCTTTTTATAATGGTATAGATTACGACTAGGTAAATGTAATCCTTCACATGATTTTATAAATTTTGCATATAAACAAAAATTCCAATTTATACGTCACTTACATAGCTTTTATCCAATCAGCTATCCACATCGAGCTTTAGTTGTAATTAATGTTATGTACTTTCAATACCTATTAATAATTGGCATGGCATCCGACTTCATTAAATTATGACGTCTGTATGAAAATGGGATTGTGATATAATTAATAATCTTTCAAAAAGCTCGCGTTCAACCAAATTAGGTGCTGTCATTGTGTAAACACGCTGTCACAAGTACACCTCGTAATGTACTGGTAATTGTGTTATTTAATGCAAAGTATACACGCAATTTTAACCTTTAATTTACGTTGTAATAAGGTGGGAAATTGTGTGGATGGTTGCAGAAACGTGATGTTAATTTGTCGTACTCGTTCCACGAACTTGTACGTAAACTTTGTAGGTATAATATGTTTTATTCATTTCTGTCACAGAAGTATTAGTAATTGGAAAATATCGTGTTATCGTTATGTTATAAATTTGTTATTATACATGAATAAATAATCATGCTTGTTCCAGTTTCTCTGGCTATGTAACTGTAGCCTACCGTGAAACAAAATGAAATGTTATGATGACTTCCTGAGTTTAACGTAGTAGGTTATTTAATTTTCAAAAGTAATTTTCTTATTTTAAATTACTAGCTTTCCGACAGAGCGGTTTCACCCGCGTCCTTGGTTACTGCTTCCATCGACAGTGGCGTCTTGTTACGCAGCCTATAACCTTCCGCAGAAACTGGGCTAACATACGCTATATGAAATACTCAAATCCGACAGGTAGTTCCAGAGATTAGTGCGTTCAAACAAACAAACAAACTTTATATAATGAGTATAGATAGGACGAACTGAACCCTATGTAGGTACCTATTCTAGAGACAATTATTTATGGATTACAGAGAAACATGAAAAAGAATCAACTATACTTGGTCGCTTGGTAAATTTAACTATTTAAACCGTCAGAAGATGAAAAATAAATAAGTAGGGACCTACCTATAGTTATGTATTATGCATAATATGTTTGGAACTATCTCGCCTGGTTAATAACGACAAAGTGAGCTACGATACTGTACAAGTGTACATTCGTCTACAATATATTGCGATTATTCGCGTTTTCAAGACGCACATAAAATTGTTCTCGACAGAAACTTCAGATTCTGACAAAGAATTTTCTCTTTTATGGTAAGAAGCCTTGAAAGATCAACCCTTTCGTTTTTCATATAAGCCTAAGTACGTTATTGATGTTATTGTTTTTCCTGTTATTGATCAGTGAATCTATTTACGCGGAGTAAAAGATATTGCTGATGGTCTCTGTAGATAAAGTGCCAATAACTTCTAAGTGATGTATTATGAAAATTAATTTTTATTTCCAACTAGCGACTCGCCTTCGCGTCGCACTATATCCACAATAGTTCTGGCTTGGATATTGCATTCTCATTCTAATAGTAATAAGTAATACCTACTAAGTAACAAGTCTTTCATGATGACAAAACTTTTTGACATAGAATAGAATTGACATAACATGCAAAATTATGTTTCATTTAAATCATGTATAGTTTATTTTATAAAGTATGTAAGTAGGTAGTCTTTAAATGTATGTATATTGAAAATTGTTATCCCGATGGTGCCCGAAATACAAACACTAGCTTAGTTTGAAACCAAAGAGAAACTGCCTATATTGTATGTAATCTATATTTATTAGTTGATTGATTGATTAAAATAAAATAACCATAATGAACAAACTAAAAAAGGCAACGAAATATGAACTGAACCAGCAATCGAATGTCCGATACATAGTATTATAAACACATGACTCATCACAAAATCCAGTAGCCTGCACTAATAGCCGGCGCGAGCCAAAAACGTATCCGCGACAACGCCGAGTGAAATTGAAACCAATAAAATGCTTGTTGAAGTAAAACGTTTTTCGTGTTGCGTGACATCCCTGTCTCTCCCCTATGACGAGGGTTGTCATAAGTCTTCCTTACACGCGTTAGTCGCCCCGACTATTCGAGACACTTGACAAGCATGAAGCTGTGACGTAATATTGCTACTTTGATCCGTTGTGTTATTGTTATTAATTGGCTAGAAGGGTGATGTTGATAATAAAAATATTGACAATAGTTGTAGACGAGGCCTATCGGTAACTAGAAATGAATCTTACAAGACAACGAAGCACTATTTATTACCATCAGATATAAAACAAGCAGGCAAGACTAAAATTATGTTTAGAGATTTAATATAAGTACCTAATATCACAACAACTACACATAACGCCATCTAGACCCAAAGTAAGCATAATATATTAGCTTGTGTTATGGATCCTAGAATGACCATTTAAGTACATATTTAGATACCTTTTTATTTTACAAGTATTTTATTAGTTTTACTTTCATTACCCAGATATACAATTAAAGTCTGTTCGCTATGTGTAAACTGCCTTAATATATATAAAATACCTCAATACAGGGATTCTTGCTCAATAAGAGTATTACTTTAACAGTTAAGTTAATTGCCAATTAAAATATTTTTTGCTCTGTAATTTTACGCTGATATAGATTCTGCCAACGGAACTACTCAACAGAACAGGTGGGAACAGACGGAATATTTGTATTACATACTAGCAGCGACGTAGACTGCAGGTATCTCTTACAAGTAGCTAGCATATAATTACGTTAATTTACGTTGCATATTCCATCTAATATCCAAGAGCTTTGATCTTAACCCGTTTTTAATTGAAATATCTAAATATATATATTTTTTTAGGTTTTAGCTTTATAAGATTATGCATTGAAGGGTGGGAAAGTTGAATTACATATCTATTAAATAGTACATTATATAAAGTCGAAATGGTCCAGTGGATAAAGCACCCGATTCGTGAACACGAGGTAGTAGGTTCGAATCCGGGCAAGTACCAATGTGATTTTTCAAATCATATGTACTTTCTAAGTTTATCTTGGACATTTCTGACTGACGGTGAAGGAAAACATCGTGAGGAAACCTGGGCTTAAAAAGTCTGAAATTGCCAATCCGCCTTGAGCAAGCGTGGTGATTAATGCTCATGCCTTCTCTATATGAGAAGAGGCCTTTGCCCTGTAGTGGGACAGTAAACAGGCTGGTATTATTATTATTATTTATTATTATTGAGATAATCTTACGAGAACATTTTCAACTTACAGTACCTATCCTCGTTGGTTTATGCACGAATGGGCTGTATATATCTTAACATAGAATATTGACGTACAGTACCTAAGTAGTATTTTTTTATATCAGGAGAGCATGAGCACGCCAGATACTAAGATGAAAATAAGATTTTGGTAGATATCTTTCGCGGTCGGCAAAGGTCCAATGGTTAAGTTAGTATTATCTCTGCAATGCTTAGAAAAAAGTCGTGTCTATAGTTTACGCTAGTAGTTCTATCTGTTTGCCATAATTACACAAATTGAAAATTTTGTTTACGTATAAGTGGAAACTGTTCCTAAAGTAGACAAAAGGTAAATATAGTTGAAGATGCTCGTTTAAAACAAAACTCGCACAGTTGCTGTTCACGTGAAACTTTTGTGTCACTGAGAACTACAAACAAACAATTCACATTTCAAGGACTCAAAGATTTATTCAGTGGTTTTTGCTTTAAGATGCTCTTAGTAAACATGGTTTTACTTATTTACATTAATGCAGCAAAATTTGTATATTTCCGGTAATTCTTAAACTTGTAATTTATATCGTAGAAACACCTCTAGTTTTTACATTTTTATATAAGCCTTAGTGGGTTATAATTTCAAAAATTAGTAAATTGTTGTATTGAATTGTTAAACTAATAATAATAATAATAATAATAATAAAGCCATTTATTCCATATTGCCATTGAACTTACATTTTTGTTACATTAGTATTGTTAGTAATGATTTTTTTTTAAATTTATGTTAGTTTTTTGTTAGTTTTTTTTTATTTTGCAATATGGACCCCTTGTTGGGTAAAGGCCTCCTCCAACTTCTTCCATAATTCCCTGTCCTTGCCAGTGTTTATCCAGTTGTTGCCTGTTACTTGTATTATATCATCAGCCCATCGTCTTATTGGTCTGCCAACATTTCTCTTCCCTACTGGTCCTTTCCACTGCGTGGTTTCTATCGTCCATCGATTGTCCTGGCATCGCGTAATATGTCCTGCCCATTTCCATTTTTGTGAGAGCGCATAAGTGAGAGCATCCGCTAGGTTTGTTTTGAGTCTAATAGTTTTGTTTTTTATTTTATGTATTTTTCTTATCTTCAACATGCTCCTTTCCATAGCTGATTGGGTACTCTTAATTTTGTGTTTTACTTTACTAGTGAAAGTCCAAGTTTGGCAACCATATAGCAGGCATGGCAAGAGACATGTATCAAAAACAATCTTTTTTAAGTGTGAACTGTAGTTTCCTTTTAGAATTTCCTTAAGTGATCAGAATTTCTTCCAGGTAACATTAATTCTTCTTTTTACTTCTTCTTCATTGCTAGACCTCCTGAATGATATTTGCTTGCCTAGGTACATATAGTGGCTAACATATTCTATTTTCTTTTCTTTTATAAAGATAGGTTTCTGATAATTATTGGTCATGATCCTAGTTTTATTAGCGTTCATTTCTAAACCGACTTTGGTGCTTTCATTATCAAGTGATCTCATCATTTCCTCTAGGTCTTTAGATGTTTCAGCTATTAAAACGATATCATCAGCAAACCTTAAATGATTCAGGTTGCTACCACCTACTTGCACTCCTTTGTTTGACCAGTCTAATTTGCAGAATATTTCTTCAAGTACTGCGATAAAAAGCTTTGGCGAGAGCGGGTCACCCTGCCGGACTCCTCTTTGTATGGCTATTTCGTCGCCTCTGGTTTCTAATTTTACTTTGCTTGTGCTGTTACTGTAGATGTATTTTAAAATGTTAATATATTTTTGATCTATATTTGAGCGTTGCAGCGCATTCCATATAGCGCAGTGGCTGATGCTGTCGAAAGCTTTACTGTAATCTATAAATGCTAGATACAGAGGTCTATTAAATTCTCGATACTTTTCTATGGTTTGTTCTAGAGCCTGTATATGGTCTATAGTGCTGAAGCTAGCTCGAAAACCTGCTTGCTCTTTGGATTGTTGTTCGTCTATTTTACGTGTTATTCTTTTTAGGAGTATTGAAGAAAACAACTTGTATATACTTGGTAATAAACTAATAGGTCTGTAATTGCCTATTTCCAAGGGGTTTCCTTTTTTAAAAAGTAGAATTATGTCCGATGTACAATGTACTGTTTTGGTACAGTCTCTGTCTCTAACACCATATTAAAAAGTTGAGATAGGTGATTAATTAAGATAGGTGTGCCTAGTTTGAGGACTTCGTTGCATATTCCGTCCGGGCCAGGGCTCTTCTCACTTTTCAACCTTTTCATGTGTTCGCTAAGTTCCATCTTTTCTATTGGTTTGACGTTATTAGTTTCCTTAGAGTTATCAGTTTCAGCATCAGTATCTTTGTCGTTTCGTCTCCGGTATAAGTCTTTAAAAAAGTTTGATGCATGATGTATTACGTCTTTCCTAGATTTTGTCACCTCTGACTGTTGTTCAAGCTTTTGTATCCATGTTTTATGCATGCTTAGTTCTTTGTAGGCTTTTTTCGTGCTTCTGAAATTCTGAATACTTCTTGTGATAACTTTTTGTCTATGATTATTATAATCTTTCCTGATAGAGCGATTACTTTCTTTATATATCTTACTAAGTTCCTTTTTCATGTCTTTGGTTTTGTTCCTTGTTTGTATTAACTCAGTACGTCTTTTTATTAGTTGAAGAGTGTCTTTGCTAAAAATATTATGTTTTTCTCCTGTATCTGTCTTAATCGATTTCAAACTATTCGTTATGCTTCTTTCTAGGTAGTCATAATAATTTTGGATATCCATTGTTTTTTCTACTTTGTTTTCTAGGTGTATATGGAGATTCGTCATGTAGTTTTGAATTTCGCTTTGAGACTTCGGCATAGTCAGTGATGTTACAAAGTTTATCCTGCTCTTTTGTTTTTTGTTTAGAAGTAATGTAGCTCTTACTGGTCTGTGATCCGAAGGAAAATGCGTTCGGTTTATAACTTCTATGTTAGTAATTAGTTTGCGATTGTTTGTCAATATAAAATCAATTTCGTTCCTAATCTTTTGATCTGGTGACATCCAAGTCCACCTGCGATTTTCTTTCTTCTTAAAAAATGTGTTCATGATGGATAATTGATTTTGAAAAGCATAATCTATAAGCAGGTTACCTCTTTCGTTTGCTTTTCCAAATCCATATTGGCCCATGACTGGGTAGTCTTCTGGTCCTGGACTACCTATTTTGGCGTTGAAATCACCCATAACTATGACTTTTTCATCAGCTAATGTATGCGCTGTTTCAATATTTTTGTAAAATTGAGCTATTTCGTCATCTGATGATCTTTCTGTAGGCGCGTAAACTTGAATGATTGATATTGAAAAACATTCAAACTTCAATTGTAGAAGTGCTACTCTTTCTGAAATTCCTGTAAAGTTAGTTATGTTATTTTTGTATATTTTTTTTATTAGAAAGCCTACTCCATGTAGACCTTTCGTTTGGCCGATATAGCAAAAGATATAATCTTGGTATTCTTCAATATTGCATCCCAGTCTCCGGACTTCCGAGATGCCTAGAATATCAAATTTGATGTATTTTAGAGCATGAATTAGTTCTAGATATCTTTCTGGCGAAGAGAGCGACCTTACATTATAAGTGACCACTCTTAAGGTTGTTACATCATCTATGCTTTTACTTTCGAATTTACCTATATCTCCTTTTTTTGGTGGAGGGTTTCGGTCTAATTCCCCACGAGGACCAGTCGGGTTGGGGAATGTTGTGTTGGTATACTTTGTTTGTGTTAGCTTGGTAGTTGTTGAATTCCGGGGGCTGATGGCTGTGTCCTATGCTTTTTTTTGAGGCGTTAAGTTTTCAGTAGACAAGCAGCTAAGGGAGTTGCTCCTATTCCTCATTACATCAAATGCATTTAGTCTATTTGTTTTCATGGTTGGTTGTTGTTTGCGAGGTTGCTCTAAAGTGTTGGGCGACGTAGGAGTCTCTTTTGCGCTTCTCATTGCTTTGTCTTCCCTCTTTGATGACTAATTTATCATAAATTATATATGCATTATTACCTTTCGCCCTTTCCTCTTCAAGTTTTGGTTGTAGCTGTCTTCTTTTGTCTATGACCTCTTTCGGATAGTCTTCGCTTACATATGCATTTTTTAACTTCTTTTTGTTCTTTGTGATGTCATTCTTAATCCAGTTGTTAACAAATGAAATAAGTATCGGTCTACCTTTATCATGCTTTGTGTTGTACTTGCCAATTCTGTAGATAGAGTTTATGTCTCTGTTTTCAAAGGAAATGTTTAGATCTTCTTTGAGTTTCATTTTTATGTTTTCTATAAGATTTGTAGTTGATGTTTCGCCTTCTTTTATTCCGTGTAAAATAATATTGTTTGATCTTCTGTGTTTTTCTAAATAAAATATTTTTTCCTTTAGTATTTCGTTTTCACATCTTAATTCTTGTATTTCCCGTGTGAATGGCGCTAATTTCTCGTCTAATTGTGCAATAATAACCTTAGTTTGATTTGACATTTCTATTTTCATTTGGTCGAATAATTTTTGAAGAGCATCCATGTTAACTAGGTGAAACGGAACGGAACTTCAATTTCTGTACTGTTAAGTTCGTACAGATGACTTGATCTCTAGTTGTCACCTGTCACTATTGTCAAACTTCAAAACAATTGTTCCATTGACAAATAACCTCACTTTTCTATTAATAGTATTCACTCCAATATTGATGTTGATATCACAAATTTCACTCAGTTTATTATTATAAAGTGTTCTCACGCACGTTTTGTATGACTTTTAGGTCTTTGTATACAGTTCAGAACGGTTAGTACGTCGTTATAATGATATAAAACGGAGCTCGATACACTACGTCTTTACTTCACAACAGCCGGAACCGGAAACTAATATTAAACCATAATATTAAACCAATTAGCTTCCATCAATCATCAGCAACGTAAAGTAACTGACAGATTTATTATCTTTAAAATCATAAAAGATATTTCGAATCACTGTCAAAATGCGTCACGCAAATAAAAAACATGCAATAATATTCGAGAAATTTTCCTAATAAAATTGTAATTTAATTGGAGCTTTATAATAAAAATAAGCGTCGTAGATTGGAGCTAACAAGAACGATGAGAGGCTGAACAATCTCCTTAAGAGACTCTCGGAGACGTGATTGAGTCGAGAGCTGAGACATCGACAGATTTATATGAGAGACCAACTTTGTTGAACTGCTTCTCGTTCCGCTGCAATGGATTTTGTTAATCCGGTCGCTTTACTGTTTATGTATTAGGTAGTTAGGTAGTAAAATGTACAAGATAAGAAAAGGCTAAAAAAAAAAAGATAAAGATGCTTGTCGCAACTGAGAAATTTTTTGAAAGATGAAATGTTAATGTAAACTTTGAAATGTTTTTGTCCTAGATTTACAGTTTGTTTTTCGTTTGGTAAATGTTGTATTAGTAAACCAAAGTATCAATGATAAAATTTCAAAGATTTTTGCTTAGGTGTTTTTACTATAGGTCGTTTAGATTTTAATCAAAATAAGTCTTACATAAAAAAAATAAAGTTACTTTATAGCAAGTAGTTTCTTTCGACAACTGTCGACGTCGGACAAATTTCTTGTAGATTGGCATCGAACAAATAATAACGTTTATTCGTCGGGGGATTCATAGCAATTTGTCGTGTAACAGTACAAGTAAACATAAAGTTTACTGTAGGAATTCGCAGAAAGTTTAACAAACAGCACCGAGATCCTGAAATATTTACTCGCTGGTTTATTATTTAGTTCTGCGAGGGTTGTGAGCTAGAGAATCTTTAATGTTATTTCTTGTTATTTTAAGAACGTAAAATTATTTCTCCGGAGATAATAATTAGGTAAAAAGAACATTTGAAACGTAAAAATAAATGTGTAAGAGAATACAAAATAGTAGGATATTAGCTATTTTTCATTACTCCTCGTATATTGCGTTTAAAAAACTAAATAGGAGCAAACAATACTGCGTATATTTTCCTATATTCGAAAGACAATAAACAAGATGGGGTACTATACTAGAATTGCGTAACATTATCTTATCACCTACTTTAAACATTGTACTCTTTTGTGAGTAATCTCATTCCAGTTTTGATAATAATTCAGTGGGTTCATTCGAAACTGAAAAGTTTTCGTCCAACAAGTTTATATATGTCAGACAGATTAGCATTATAACTAGTTGCTCTGTTACCCGAAATTCCTACAACATGAATTTAAATCAGATGTTCATCAGAATTGATTAAATTTAAAGCTTTAACAACAGATCAACTAGGCTGATCCGAAACAATCACAAAAAGCTTTTAACACGGAGTCACTCCAATTGTAATTTGGCAATCAACTTAGGTGTACAACTATTCTAACAATCCAACCGTCGGAAAGTTAGGTGTAAACTGAAATTTCACACGTAGTGCGATAACATGAATGCTACGAGGTGTGTGTTTACATGTGGAGTTGTTTGACGTCGGAAGTTGAGGCACACATGACTTCGTACGCGGTGACGTGAATGTGTTGGATCATGAATCGGCGGATAAGAGCAGGAGAAAGCCCAGGTCTAATATATGCAAAAGTGACGTTATTGGTTTTCAAATACGAATAAGTGAGTTTTATCAGCTTGTTGTATTTTTATTACACTATCACCTGTACTGATATATTATATTTTTTGCCTTTAAAATCTATACTAGTGAGAGGAGTAAATTTTCATTTAGGCTTTTAGGTTTCAGATTGTCATACAGAGTCTACTATTTATCACGAGTGGCTATCCCCTTCAGAGTATCATCAGTTGTATGTCTATTCAACAAGTAAGGTGCGCGTGAAACATAAGCTTAACCAAATGTCAGGGCCAATTGTTGCAAAACTAAGATATTTTTATGCTAATATGTACTGTTTTTGTTTGTAAGTATGTGTAACAAAAATAAATAATCATACGAAAATTGAGTACTTGCTGAACTTCTTATTTTTTCTAGTTTGACTTAAATGAGTTAGTATCATTTTGTCGGTCATGTTGAAGTCTGTTGCTAATTTCCAAGTGGGTTAAAATAAATTGCCTTCCATTAATACTAAAACTTAAATTCACGACTTTTGTCTCGGTGTATTATTCTATAAAATTTGCTACATTTCCGTATCGCTCTTCTTATTGCATATCTTTTCAGTTAATCTCGGTAGAGAATGCCTGGATATAGACATCTACTCATACGTGCATTGAGTTTAATACATAATCTAATTATTGTAGTTCTGTAAACATTAAGCACTTATACAACTACATTGTCAAGAACACCCAATAGTTACCGTACCCAAGACACGTCAGGAACTAACTTACAAGTAATGTGACGTGGGTTATTCTCAAGTTTTCCTTCCCTAATTTTAAGTGTCTTGTTATAATAATTACGTTGGAAGTTCCTCTTACTCCCACGGGCGTAGGACCGTGAGTACCGTTACCGTATTTTGAAGATATAATTCAGTAATTATCTATTTGATATCTAAGCATTAGGTATCTGGGTGATGTGGGCTATAATAAATTGCGTAGAAAAATTACACTATAGAGAACAAAAGTTTGCACGAAGATTTTTATGTATAGAAGCTAATAATATTATAGCTAAGCTTTACCAGAGCTAAGCAATCAAGTAGGTAGTTTGTGCTGACTTGAAAAGTAAAATAACAAAATGTGATTTGCTGACAGATGATGATTTTATAAGCAATATTTTGAAAGATTAGCTTATAGATAAACAAAATCAAATGTAAACAATATAGCGCCTTAACTTATTTAAAAAAAAAAACAAATTATTTAACTAGGTATATAAAATTGTATCAACTCGATACAATTTCTATTGATATAAAACCTACAAAAAATCAAATACGAAATAGTCTAGCTAATTCCTAGTTAACTAACAAGGAGGTTCAATAGAAAGTTTATAAAGTAGTTCACACACATTTCATATGTAGTTCAACAAAGTCTTAAGTTCACTACTTCATCTATTCACAAAGCCGTACTGAATACAAAATAGTACTAGACTAAAATTTCATGTTTACACTGGTAAGCTATATATTCATCTTAAGTACAATTAATTTGCCTGTCTTGTTACTACTTCAGAATTAGTAATAGTTTAAGTACACTAAAAATAGATTCTTACGAATTTCCTTAAATCATACGTACCTATACGGGAGCCTGCGGCGCGTGTAGAACAGTAAAAGTCTCTCTTATACTGGTCGTAGGGATCAAGCTCAAGGGACCCTTAAGGGCTCATGCTGATCAGTCTAACTATCTACGGTCGCGCACGGTTTACCTTTAATCCTTGCCCTTGGCATTGCAGGAGCAATGCTAAGGACGTCCATGAGCGACAGTTGCCACTTACCATCATGTGGGTTAATTGCGCGTCTGCAACTGTCAGCAATAAAAATAAAATAAAGAAATAAAAAAATTGCGTCTAGGCACACAGGAGGCGCATCGCCTAGTGTGTTGCGACGTGGCCACATTTGTAGTATGCGATACTTCATATAAAATGTACAAAAGAGATTTTTATAGCACGATGTGATGCAGCGCGGCCTGTCATAATATGCATTAAAATCGCGAGAACACAAATACACAGCACACAATGTTTCAACACTATTATAGAAATGGCAGTCAGACACGAGATAAGTTGTAGCCGAATCGCCTTCCAATGATAATAAGAAACGAGTACGTATTAGAATAGGTTGGGTACGCATCTGCACAAGGTATTCTAAGATTGTAGGTAAGTGCTATTTGATGCTGTAGGTAAAATAGTTTTGTACGATATTATTGTATTCAGAATCACTTTCGTGGAAAGCAAAATATTATCAGCTATTATTGTAGCCTGGATTTTACTATATGATACAGCGGTTCTATCTGTCTTATTCAACATATTTTCTTGTACAAATATTGTCATTTAATATAATTATTTATAATAATATTTGCTATACTAATATAGACTACTGCGGATAATCAGTGGAACGCGTGAATTATTCTGACAATCAAAGACATACAACTAGGTATTTAATCTCTTTGCTGTCAGTAAATTAGTCAATTTTGCTTTAAATTAAAAAATGAAAATATAAACACCGTAATTTTATTACCATCCCAATGGTTCTTTACCACGAAATACGTTCCTGAAGTGTATTATTAATTTTCAAGTTTATTGCTAAAGTTAAATCGGTCTTGAAGAAATATTTCCAATGAAATGATAAGTTCTACGATAATTAGGATCAATTAGTAGCTTTAGTTGATGCCTCGAACGTCTTTGGTGAGCTCAAAGTTGAACATAAACTAATTTAAAAGTTGTTGATTATACAAAATTTGTCTAAACGCGAAGTTGAAGTAGTGATTTAGAAACTTAGACAATCTATTTCTCATGTGCTTTATGTAGCTATTCGTAACTGAAGTATTTTGCAAAATAGCATGCAAAATGGGATTTGAAAGTACTAACCCGGTCTATAATAATATGGAATCGTATCTCTTCCTATGGATGTTTTAAGAAGTAACTTCTTCTCTAAGGGAATACTAGATAAAAGGGGAACAAAAAATCCTGTGTAATAAAAGAACTTGCTGCATTCTTCAATCCACCTGTCAAGTGAATGACTATGGCTAACGGCTCTCTTTGGAGGAGTCATAGTACATATATTCTGCAGTAGACGTTTTCATGCTGATGTTATGATAATGTGACTTTTAAGCACTTTTAGCTTGTATCATTAACAATAACAAATGAGCCTTCTATAGAACTAACAAATGACTTCAAAGAAAACAAATGTAATAACTAACCAAAATAAAGACATGTTTGGTAGTACGTGAAACTAACGAAGGCTATGTAGTACAAGGAGGTCGTAACTAAACGTAACTTGATAGGCCGCTAACAAGGCATACGCTTGTTTATTTTGTGCGAGTAACAACGACATAATCTCGTTTCTGTATATTGTGTTGATAGAATTATGTTGTTGGATGTTTTGATATACTCTGTGTTGCCAAGAAACTAATACTTGCTTTATAAAAGATGTTACGGATGATTGTACAAGAATTACGGCTATTATTATTATTATTTTTTATTTTTTTTTTTATTTTATAGCCTACCAAAGTGACTCCACCCCGCCTGATGGTAAGCAGTCAGTGGAATCCAGAAGTGGCGGCCACTATACCAAAAGCCATCGTCTTAAACTGCTGGTATAGTGGCCTCCACTATGACGGCTGGGAATGGGGTTAGGGGAAGGGAATGAGGGAGGTGAGGAAAGAGGATAGGGGGGAAATTGGGCCTCCGGCGCTCTCACTCACCGAACGAAACGCAGTAGTACGGATACTACTACTCTTAAGTCGATCTTCTATGAGAGGGTAGTACTTCCCCGGACGATCCGGCCCATTCATGCTGAAATCAGCGTGGATCTACTACCGATAAAACTGGGTATGGAAGCAATGGCTACATGGTGGAAGCCATTGCTTCCATACCCATAGCTTCGATGTGGGCTACGTTAGCTATGTACTGTAAGATGTAGGCATTAGCTACTTATCCTTCAAATTGCTTTTAATAAAACAGTAGATATATTCTAAAAGATATATGTTCTACCCTCCCTTAAACAGTTAATAGTAAATGTCCTTAAAACTATTAATTTATTAACAACTACGTTTAATCGCAATGCAGCTGTCCCAATACTACATATTCAGAGTTTACTTATATCGATCTCATAAACGAACGCATTGACAGTAATCCCAAAATGTATTACGCAATTCACATAATTTTTTTTGTCACTTTGATTTCGTATATTACCCTAATAATAACAAACTGTGTACTTAAAACAATTCGTCGCCACCCAAACGTATAGATTGTAGGTAATAAATCAACAATTTAGCGAAGCAATTTCCATAATTCACACAATATCAAGTTACCCGCGCGAGAATAAAGAAAAATCCAATTTCCTTAGGTTGCATTACTCGGAGGGACGAAAGAAGGTTGAACCGTCGTTCACACTGAGACTATTCGATGATATCTCATGTTATACTATGAAATATAAATCTCAGCGAAGAGATGAAGGTAATATGGATCATACAGGACATGAAGCGGCGGCGGTTATGACTACATTTATATTTTCTGCCGGGTTACTTTCACAGGAGATTTTTTCTGCCTTATTAAGTAAAATTGTGAGTCTGACCAAGTCTAACCAGACTTTATTTATGTATTTTGGGATGAGTATTGTATTGAATTGTTGAACTGTTATTTAGTTATTGCTGAGCGAATCAATGGCTCAGTGGTTAAGGCTCCCACTTTGTAAACACGAGTTTGGGGGTTCGAATCCGGGCAAGTACCAATGTGATTTTTCAAATAATATGTACTTTCTAAGTTAATCTGGATATTATTAACTGATGGTGAAAGAAAACATCGTAAGAAAACCTGGACTTCTAAGGAAATCTGAAAACGCCAATCTGCCTTGAACAAGCTTGGCAATCAATGCTCATACCTTCTCTACATGAGAACAGGTCTTTCCCTGCAGTGGGATAATAATGGACCGATATCATGATGATCTTTTTATTAATGGCCTACAATGGCTGACGAAGTAGCGGTCAAACTGATGGTAAGTAGTGACTACACAAGACCTGTTATTGTAGATAATGAATATTATAAACAACTATTTATAACGTTACAGAACTTATGTTTAAAGCTTATTTCTTCTTTGGTTTTTAAACTCAGGTTACGTACGATAATTAATAATTAAATAGGTATCTAATAAAGAATCTGAAGGCTAAACTTATAAGAATGAAATATTAAAAAAATATGAACGTGCCTCAATTCTTTCACATATTTTACGCGTTAAAATGCAATGAACTTAAACTAGGTTGCATTTAATCTGAAATCTAATGAAGTTGAGAAAAAGTCGAAGGGCAGACGGCCTCATCAATAACTAATTCAAGTCAATTAATTTAAAAGCTTTTAAGAGTGTCGTTCACGGCTTAAGAAGGCTAATGTGGACTAAGTAGGATGTACGTATTGACTTATATAGTTTGGGTGTTGCTATTTATTTTAGGTAGGTGATATTGGCGGTAGTGGCTCATGCTTTTTCTATATGAGTAGAGGCCTTTTTCTGCAGTGGGATTATAACGAGCCAAAATGATAATAATAACGATAAAGATATTGTAAAAGAAGTTCTGATAATTTTCTTGTAAAGGATCTAACTAACATACATTTGAGAAGGACTTTGTATAAATGTAAAATAAGACTATCATCATTATTTCGATTTCAGTTAGTCACATCTCCTACATGCTCATTATTGAACATAGCTTCTTTAAGCTTCTACGCACTATTCGGTCCAAGCCATTCTTATATAGCGGGTCCATTGGTCTTTCGTCTACCGTGAACTACCAACGCGGCGTCATCCAATTTGTGATTGTCACATCAAAGAACTAGTAGTTATGCGAGCTATGTTCAGTCTTTTAGATGATTTTATACTCCATACTGGAGATAACACTACTGTGGTTATAAGTGACAGTGTAATGAGAATAAAATTTATATATTACCGTAAACTTCATCGTACTCGAAGCCTGTTGTTCGTCAATCGGCAAACATCCATAATTAAAATTTGCTTAGGATTTTTTTATTTATTGTGTGATATTTAGAAACCAGAATCTCTCGGGTTCACTCATTTTTCTCCAAAAATAAAAACAAAAATTAAAAAAAAAAGTAATAACATCCACATAAGTTTACGAGTTTTGCGAAATTAAGCAATTACGTGTTACAAAACAGGTGGGAAACATCAATTTATTAAACATCTGGACCAAAGTGTGGTCGCGTCCCTAGGAAGGTGTTTCGGATATGAGCGATTATTCAGACCCACGATAACAATGCTGTAATAAATTATGATTGATGAATGCCCCCGGGTACCTCTTTATAACAATATTTGTATTTAAGTATATTATCTATAGATAATTATCTTAAATTGAACTTCGTAAAATTACCTCAAGTAATTAAGATAACTAGGTATTTAAATAATAATTTGAGTTAGTCTTTTGTTTTGAGACTGTTGCCAATACATTGATAAGAGTACTGAAACTACTAACCATCAATAGTTATAAAACTCTATCTAAATGTGTTGTATTGTAGTTTGTAGTGTTCTTAGCACGAGAGCACAATAGAAATCTTTGCAATAATTACTTAGTGACTACAATAGGAACTAAATATTTATCACCTCTATTTAGCACAGACATAGCAAACGTCCAGAGGTAGTTGCTATTAATCAACGTCTTCTATTGAAAGTAAACAATAAAGTGAAACCCGGACCCTAGACCATTTCAGTTTCTACAAACTACATTATTCATCTGTCAGTGTGCACCCCTTTCGACAAAGACAAACATTTTATGGACGGTGGAGACTGGAAATATTAGTTGTCGAGCACATACGGATAGGTGTTGAAATATTTAAAAATAAGATAATAACTTTAAAATTTTGTGGAGTTTTAGACAGTTGGTATGTATGAAATAGAAGATAAGATATTTGAAGATTAGAAGTGTATCATTAACGCGTACCTAATTTATAGGCTGTGATATTCGTTGATACGTAGTAACCGAATTGATGTGACCAACGTGTCTAAAAAGTTAAGGTGAAAAAAAGTTTGCATTCACTTATAGATATAAGTTAAAGCGTTTTCAAAATGTATCAGATTGTTATCTGACATCCTTTTAATACCGGGCAATTACATTGAGAATTTTGGCTGAAATTGATTATAATACAGAAAATAATCGTATTTTGCAAGCTGATGATGAAAACCTACCTAAACCACAAATTATAAGTATACGTAAACTAACTTTTAAAGCAATATTATTCGAAATACATAATCACGAGATAATTAATTTAAGTCTTGTGAAGATTATCTTAAATCTCGGCGACTCTAATCCTCATTCCTCTACAATAGAATACGTAGGGCTTAGTAATACAAGAAAACTACTACTATTGAATACAGAAACTAATATAATATTGATGAAATTCAATTAGTTACTTGTTTATTGCCTTCACGGTATTATGGTATTATGAAGAACCTTGCAAAAACTATTATCGAAAACTTGATGGCAACGCTTATTAGCTGAGAATATTGTTTGAATATTAAACAGTTTAAAATAAGTTAAACTCAGATTTTAAATATTTATTAATGATCGTGTGTATTTTGTCCAATAGAAGGCCTTTTACGAAATATAACAATCTTACATCAATTATTTTAATTTTTATAGATGTTTCATAAATTGAGGCGTACCTACGTCTCCGTAATCCAAAGACTTAAACACTGAGAAAAGAAAAGAGAAAAAAAAATAAAAGAATATATTTTCCGTGGATTAGTAGGCTATAAAATAACACTTTTTGAAATTTCCTAACTCGGTGACCATTGTCCGCAATTATGTTATTACCCCAATCCATTTTCTTCTAACTTTCTTGAAGGAAGAAGAGAGGAGAAGACCGCATCATCCTTATGCACTTTACTGAACTTAGTTACCCTCAGGTCAAGCGCGGACAGTATTTTTTATTCTAATTTATTAAATAAATTGACTGGCCTGTTGGTCTAGTGGTTAGTGACCCTGACTGCTAAGCTGGAGGTTGTGGGTTCGATTCCCACTCAGGATAAACCTTTGTGTGATGAGCATGATTGTTTGTTCTGTGTCTGGGTGTAATTTATCTATAATATGTATGTATTTACAAAAAAAAAATGTATATAAGTAGTTTATCAGTTGTTTAGTACCCATAACACAAGCAAATATGATTGCTTAATTTGGGGCTAGATAACGCTGTGTGTATGTGGTAGAATATTATATTATATTAATTTCCATAAGACGTAGTAGCAGGAACGAATCTTGGGTGAACCCTTTAGAAACATAAAATTTAATAGACAAAGTATATTTTTGAAACAAGTATTGTGTATCATTAAATTACAAATATTTGTTTTAAATGGAAATCAAATCCACAGCTATCTAACGATAGTGGTGAAATGCGGTAATCATCCAGCTAGTTTAATTTGATTTTCAACTTTAAAAAGTAGGTAAAAACATTTTTATGTTATCTTTTAGTAAACGATGGGATACAAAGCAGACAGCGGCATTTTTCACACATATCACTTATACAAACATACTGACACGGAACAAATAACTGTAGGCTTTGCAAATCGAACGCGCTATTTTCAGAATATATTTCTTCCTATAAATCTTTGTAGAGAAACCGCAAACAATGAAGGCTAAAATTAGATACCTACATACCTATACGAAAAACGTGTACTATTGTACCGAATTCGAAATGAGGGTGTTATGAATAAGCAATCGTAAGCGACAATAGAAAGGTACTGCAAGGAAATTTATTAATAGGTCATAGATGTAAAAATGTCGTAGGTACGGTTTCGAGTGATCGGATAACTAGTGTTAAAAATAATTTAAAATTACGTATTAATACGTACTATGTGCATTGTGTCCGTAAATTGTGTGTTTGTAAAGTCCCCGCGACACAGGGCTTGTTTCTTAGTGCAGGAGTTGTCTTTTAAACTAAAAAAAGACTTGTAAAAGCACAAGTATATGAAACCGTATTTACAGTTTGGCCAACGAAATTTTAAAAAGAAAAATTTTGAAAGTATACTCTCAGATCTTCAAACTCAAGCAAGATGTGATTGGTTCAGCAGAATGTATCTGATGGTGGTTCAACAAACATGTGTTTTCTTCTAGACGGCTACTTGGCGATGGCGGGCTGCCCATGGCTTCTCGTCAAAATTAGGCAAAGAAAGTGCCGGGCGCTATTATGAAAAGCTGGAGCTAAATACGATTCAGGAAAAGTATGTCAGTGTAAAGATCTTAGTAAACTTGAGCGTTGTGTTGCCTAATTTTTGGCAAAAAAAACTTTTACAAGTATTACAACTGTTTAAGTCAATTTCATCATTTCATTTATATCAGACAGACATTTTTTCATACCATAATCATAACTTCGCGTAGAAGACCTTAACCATGAGGTCATCATGACTTTCATGTACCTGATGCTGTATTTACGTATTAGCATATCTATTCATATATGTCTTGATATCTATTCCTAAAAACATTGTGTTTACTTTGGCGTCGGCTTTAAACAAGTTCTCATGTTATGTCGAGTACGACATATAGCATAATGCATGCTACTGAAACTTTCAAGCATAAAGATGTGGCGCGGCATTAACTGCTCGCTCGCTTTAAAACTTCACCTAAATGTGATGCGAAAAACGATATTGTTACTGAATATTATATTGCTCTTTAAGCCGAAATATTCGTGTTTTCATGTTAAGGTTTTGTGTTAGAACTAGAGGAATGCATTTTATGAAGTAAAGTCAGATTTAGTGGTGACTTTTGGTTAGTTGTTTAAGAGTGGTAGGCCAAAATGTGATCAATGGATAGTTAGATGCCTCCTACTTAGAGAAAACCGCGGTCACAGCCACAATACCTAATTCGCGAAATACTTTTAGACTTTTTATTAGGTATCGACTTAATTTAGTGCTTGCAACAACAAGTTACGGAATTTATAGACAGATTGACAGTTTTCTTACCCATCTTCTATACTATTAAATAAAGCGGCAGAGTTTCTTTTGTTTGTTTGTTTGAACGCGCTAACTTCTAGAACTACCAGACGGATTTGAAAAATCTTTTTGCGTATAGTAAGTAGCCCAGTTCTTAAGGAAGGTTATACTACTATGTACTGTGTAACGTCACGCTACTAGCGACGGGAGCAGAGCAGTAAGCAAAGACGCGGGTGAAACCGCGCCTCAGACAGCTAGTATACATACACAAATGTATAATAGTTTTTTATGAAATTAACACCCACAAGACATTGAATTTGTGGCGATGAGAGCTGCAATACGAAGTTTTAATATTTAAATAAAAAATGAGATTCTTAAACTGAGTATGTGTTAGGCCAACTATACGCAGGGACATTCTTCGCTGTTGTGTTATACGTAAAATTATTTATTAAACCATTTATTATACCATGTATGAATATTCTACTTATATTGAATATTCCTTAGAAAAATTAAACAGCGACATATCACTCGCACTTAAACACAATTTTAACTAAAATATATAAATAAAAAAAGCATATTCTAAACCATGTATGAATATTCTACTTATATTGAATATTCCTTAGAAAAATTAAACAGCGACATATCACTCGCACTTAAACACAATTTTAACTAAAATATATAAATAAAAAAAGCATATTCTAAATCAATTTATTTGGTACTGCAATTTAAATTTGTGCCAATTTCAATGGATAGATAATGCAAATGCCTGAAGTCTTTTATGAAACTCGCAAACAAAATTGTAGCAAAAAAATTGCTACTAACGATTAGCCTAGTAGAAGCACGTTCGCAATTCCGCGGTGTTTTCCTCCTGTCTCTGGTGTAAGTTTGGTAATTAAAAGTTGTGGTTCGTTAGCACTCGGTTAACACTAGTACTGTATTGTACGTGTAGTGTAGCAAGCCAATTTGGTACGCGTTCGGTCCGTTGAATCGACTGACGTGTTTGCACGTACAAACTGACGACGTCACCTCTTATTTGACTCGAGTTTACTCGTAAACCGCGACAAAATTGCTTTATGTGTAACGTGGAAAAGTTGTTTGAACTGTTTTTAATACTTCTTACTTTATTAATGTATGTATTTCGCATTTTACTACTAATATATTAATAAATCAACAGCATCATAAATAATAAACATAAGATACCTACCTAGAGCCAAGCTTTTTTTCTAAAAGGGTTAACAGATTCAGTCGTTCACATTTTACCAGCTACATTAGATTCCATTTACCGTGTACGATTTCAGATTTACGGTAAATACTAAGTATTTCTCGATAGAAAAAAAAATACTTTACCCGACACGGGGATCGAACCCAGGATCTCGGTATGTAAGTTCGTACCTAAACAATACACATAATACATTATCTACTTTAAATAAAACAGTATTTATAATAAAAACTAAGTAAATCTTTTAAGTCGTAATGGCCCTGTGGTGAAGGCACCCACTTCGTAAAAACACGAGGTCGGGGGCTCAAATCCAGCCAAGTACCAATGTGATTTTTCAAATCATATGTTCTTTCTAAGTATATCTGGACATTACTGACTGACGGTGAAGGAAAACATCGTGAGGAAACCTGGACTTATGAGGAAGTCTGAAATCGCTAATCCACCTTGAGCAAGCGTGGTGATCAAAGCTAATACCTTCTCTGTATGAGAAGAGGCCTTTCTCTGCACTGGGATATCAATGGGCCGATATGATGAAATCTTTTCATTTTTATTTCGAACATTGATAAAATAATTTTTAACAAAAAGCCGACTTCAAACAGGAAGGAAACTAAAAAGTAAAAAATAAATTTACATAGCACAAAATAATTCGTATTTGGATTTAGTTAATCAGAAATAATTAAATAAGTATTTTATAATTTTGAAGTTGGTGCCAAGTTAAGCGCCGTGTGGGTACGGTGTGCACTCCTATGATACTTAAAACGTCATTCTCTCATCACTTTTTCTGTTTTCTCGGCACTTATCTGTATAATAAGACTAATAACCTTCTTCATATCTATCCTCTCTCTTCCTTCAAATGCAAACAAGTAGTTGTGCAACACTTGAAAACCCTAAGCTATGAGGCTACAGAAAAATTTCTTCACCCCCTACAGTAACTGTTTTTCACTTCCGTATTGTCCAACGTACAGAAGTCCATCCACATCAACTTTTTACCCACATTTACACTTACCTCACAAGTTCACACACACACACACACACTCCACACTCAAACATTCACTACTCTCGCAACTAATCACTACCTGCATATAAGTATACAAGTTATTTTACATTTACATTTTACTAGTTATTTAAGTTTTTATTTTATTTAGTTTTAGTTTATTTTAGATGCCTGATAATACTGTTGTAACTGAAACTAGAGATCAACCATCCTACCACTTCCGCATTAGCAATTGTGTCGTCACTTCGGGGGCCTGGTGACCTGGCGAACTGGCTGTAGGTTAATTGGCTGACATTTTGTAAACTTTGACGTTCATAAGTGTTAATTTAATTAACTTAAATGAATAAACATATATTTCATTTCATTTCATTTCATTTCGACCGCAGAGGATAGGGAGAACGGCGCTCACGCGACACTCCTCTTCCTCTGCGGCTCCACCGCTTCCGCAATCTGGCAGTTGCAGCCCCGCCGAGGCCCCGGAAGGTAGGGAGAACGGCGCACCGTTATACCGACACTCCTCTCTCGCCGCGGCCCCGCCACTCCTCAGCCGCAGTGTCGCCGAAGCAAGACCGCAGCCCGACCCAGTTGCGGTGCCGCCCATAGAGCACCGCAACCCACCTGAGCCGCTCCATCGTGGGCTTACCACCAAAGTCCAGAGGAGCGGCGCCTCTTTGGGGTTCCTCTTGGTTCACCGTGATTCTGGGTAACCAGGTTACTAACCCCCCCCGCCGCGACAAGGCGAGAACCCCAATTGGGGGGGGATCATCGTGTACCTAAGGAACCGATAAAATATAAAATCTATCTACTTCCTCCAAAAAGGTGAATTATCCAATCATATATGATCAGCAAACATGTATGATCTTAATCTCACAGACAGGCTGGTATAGTTTGAAGAGCATGTAGCGCTCTATGTATTTTTTTAAACAAGGCTACTTCTAAGCAAAGGCAGGCTCACACCATACAGGCTTCCATTGAAAACGTCAACTGCTGAACATCGGCTTTCCCCGTCGAATTTCAAAAACGGGCGATTGATCGATTCAAGTCACCTTCATTTAGTAAAACAATAACTGGGTACACACATAAAAAAATATATATATATACGGTCGAATTGAGAAGCCTCCTCCTTTTTTTGAAGTCGGTTAACAAGCTTAAAATTAAATATTTAGACGCTACCTACTCAAATCTCAACTTTCAACGTCAGTCAGTTTCTTTCAAATCATTAAATTCGTATTCGTACTATAAGTTCAGAAAACAAATACGGTCTGGATCTTGAGCTTACTCAAATAAGTAGATCTAGGCAGGTGGCACTCAGCTTCGCGTTAAAATATTCAATAGAACGAGATAGTTCGACGTCAGTCAAGGACCATCTCTACATGCAAAGCACGACCTCAAGGATAAGGTGGTTTCAAGAAAATATCTAGATTTTTAGTATATTTGGGACTTGGATAATATTGAATATGTCTTATAGTTGCTTTTATATTATTTTAGCAATGATATCGATAATCCACCAAAAGTAATTCGAACAAGATATAGGTAGATATCAAGCATTACTAGGTAGTAAAATTCTAATATTAAATTGATATCTTCGAATATATAAGTAATGTGTACAAAACAAGCAAATTCTAAAGTACCTACTTAATGTTCATAAGGCCATTTTATTGTACACCCAGTGTACAGCAGACCAGCAGTACTGTAATCACTACACTATCAGGCTGGGTATCGTCGTGTACTTACATCCAAAAACGCTTACTTTAGAAAATAATACAATAATGCCTATTCTTCACTTAATAATATTTCTCGTGAGCCACTTTCATCGTGTCAATCGCTTTAAAAGCGTAATAACGCTTTTAAAGCGTAATAACGCTTTTAAAGCGATTTTATTCCTTTGTACGCGTACGTTGTAATTTGTTTATGCACATTTTATAAGGTGCCTTTTCATCTGTAATTAAGAACACATGAACATAGAAACGTATAGTTTTACCCTTTTACGATCGTTTTAAAGCAGTAAAGTAACACGTGTAAGCGTTGATAGGGTAAAGTGACTGTAGATAAAACAGAAGGGTCGCGTGACATTTATGAGCAAATGTCTTGACATTGCCATCAATTCAGTTCTCAAAAACAGCGGAGGGTGATAAGCTTTTATGATGCGTTTCAAGGTCACGTGAGTAGTTAAATACGTATTACTGGTAAAATATAGACCATTAGAAAGTGTTATTTTTACCAGGTTAAATTTATGATTATTATGCTGTCTTTGTCTAAATCAGCGAAAAAATTGAGATGGGAGTAAAGCTGTCTTGTAAAACTGATTTGTTACAAATGCAAATTTGAGCTTTGATTTTCATTTGCAAATCGACTACATATTAAATGGTGTTCCACTCAGTCAAAGGTTTCATTATCACCAAATATGATAATACTTTATTTTATATGGGTAAATAAATTTAGCGACTTGTCCGATATATATCCTTTACAGAACAGTTTATCATTTTAGTTGTACTCGTAATTGCGGTACACGTTGAGGCTTCTTCTAAATTAGATAAGTAGAAAGGTATGTATCTATATGTTAGGTCATTTAATTGTCTACGGTGGCAAAATAACCAATAAACAACCTGATAGTAAATAGTAACTGTTGTTCATAGATTTCTACAACGCCAGGAGCTTAGCAAAACCACTTATTAATCTTGATTGAAAATAATATACTAATAATTGTTTTTTTTTTTAAACAACAACATCCAATCGTCCGATTTAAATTCGCGTGATGGGACCCTAGCTGACGGCTCGTCTGACAAATGTGTTTGAATATCTAAGTTCTCAACTTTGTGTCAAGTCACATGGACTAAAATAAGCACTTAACCTTAATGGGACGTGTCATTAATTTTCCGCGATGCTATAATGCTTTTGTCATTGAAAAAATTGCGCGTATATGCTGAGGGCCGACCGCAAGGTCACTGCTTTTTAATTTCTCTTCAGAGATGAATGAGTAAGCAACTAAACACTTATGTCACCAACATGGGAACGAAAAATAAAAAACCAAAATATTGTGGTTGTTTACTGATTAATTACCTTTTTAATAAAAATTCTATTTACTGGAGATGTCCGTTCATTTATTTGGTCATGGCGTATGTATATTTTACATTTGATACTACTTAACGATCGATAGTCAAATAACAACGTTTTTAAATTCTATGCACAACCTAAAAGTGCATATAATCGTTTTTAACTTGAAACTTCGGACTGAAATATAACTTCTCCGTCCAAACAAATCCATTCTTCAAATTAATTTAAGCAAATAAATAACGGCACTCACTCACATCTAAGTATAGGTATTGTTCAGTACAAGCATACGCGTCTAACCTTAGTCCTTCCAGTTTTATTTCCACCGTTCCCTTCATTCATGTGTGTTCGATTGGAAAATTATTCATCAAATCAATACGATAGGTAGACTCGGTACCGAGGACCAATTTCACGATAAAATCCAGTAATTGGTCCCTTTATAAAGAACAAACATTCTGGGATTTTTCTCAATGTATTTTATTATTTCCTTAGTTGACGTAACAAGCTGGTTACGTGACTTGCTATTTGAAGTAGGTGTGTTGTTTTCTTATTATTTTTGATAAGGCTCTTATATTAAGTAACAATACTTGTGTCAATTGAGGTTTTCAAACATATAATTCACGGACACGAAGTAAGCCCAAGCCTGAAATCTCGATACAGGCATTTATTAGTCACTCAAATATAAACCGAGACGGTTATGCCGGATTCGCTGACCTAAGAATAATGGTAGGCGGTCAGAATGCCAGCTAAAACAGCCCTGTGCACCCGTCAAGGTTGGGTGCACATGGGTGTTCCCCGGAACTTGATACTACATCAATAGGTCCCTATCTTCATCGCTGGACCATACAAGCAAACAATATATTAATAAGATTAATATGATAACCATTTGATTTTTTATTATTCATTCATTCATTTCTCCGTAATTAATTTTATGTTTCTGTTTAGAGTTGAATCTGATTTTGAAACAAACTAAATACTGGGTGGCGCAAAAGTACTGGCACTAAAGAAAATACTTTTTTTTTTTATATATGACATTTTCTGTCATTCTGTTGTTGAAAATTGTGTAGAGAACAAATGTAAAATACACTGAAAATAAACATGGACCGTTTTACTCCCCAAGAACGTGGAATAATTGTGTCAATGTTCTTACGGAATAATTCATCAGTGATAAGAACACAACGTGAATTTCGTCGACGATTTCCCCACCGTCCGGCACCGATTGGTCGCACAATTCGACGCTTTGCCACACGCCTTGAAGCAACTGGCTCAACATTGGATAGACCTAAGTCTGGGAGACCAAGAACAGGCCGTTCAGCTGAAAATATCGATGCTGTGCGCGAAGATGTGGAAGAGTGTCCAGAAACATCAACGAGGCGACGTGCCACGCAATTGGGCATTTCCAGACGGACCCTGCAGCGTATTTTGGTGAAAGACTTAAATATGTTCCCGTATAAAACTCAAATGACTCATCAGCTGCTGCCTGCTGACCACCGAGCTCGTCTAGATTACTGCCAGCGCGTCATAAACCTCAACCTTGAAGAGGATGATTTTCCTTCAAAATTGGTTATGAGTGACGAAGCGCATTTCCATCTCTCAGGGCATGTCAATAAGCAGAATACTCGGTTCTGGGGCACTGATAATCCGCGCATTATTTAAGAAACACCTCTACACCCACTAAAAGTTACTGTATGGTGTGGCATCTGTGTTGACAGAGTGATCGGACCCTATTTTTTCGAAGACGCTGGAGGCAATGCGATTACTGTCACTGGAGAACGCTACAGAACCATGTTACGTGAGTTTTTGATACCCAGTTTGGACGAATTGGGGCTGGAGCACATCTGGTTTCAACAAGACGGCGCTACGGCACACACAGCGCGCGACACTATGGACTTAGTGAGGGACGCTTTTCCAGGCCGAGTTATCTCTCGTTTTGGCGATTTGCCTTGGCCTGCAAGATCACCCGATCTGACCAGTCCAGACTTCTTTCTTTGGGGTTTTTTGAAATCTCGGGTGTATGTGAACAAGCCACAGACTCTCGCAGCTCTAAAAGAAAACATTCGTCAAGAAATAACGAACATATCGCAGGAAGTGTTACGGCAAGTTATGCAAAATGTCATAAATAGGGCTCAAATGTGTATCAACTCTGGAGGTCACCATTTAAAAGACATCATCTTTAAATCCTAATGGTACGAAATTTAATGGCACAAATATACATTTAAAAAAATCTAAATCTAGTTTTCTAATTTAGAAAAAATAAAATAGGGTCTTTACTTTTGCGCCACCCGTTATGAAATGATCTCAATAATGAGGATCAACATAGTTGTCAAAACTTAGGTGTTTTAGCAATATCTTCAAGGAACTCTTTTTTAGGAATTGCTTGATTGCAACAAGTGTTGCTAATCGCAGTAAGATGATAGTAAGTATAATCACTCTGTTGCCCGTTTTCTAGTTACACATTTACGGGCAAAGATGAGGTGGTTCAATATTCAGTTCTGTATTGTGTGGTCTTCATCATATCAGTCACAAGATGTTCACTACTGCCATCTTGTGGCCGATATGATGAACTTCTTCAAGTATCATTCTTTTGACCGGTGGGTATAGTGATTTCTAATATATAAAACTAACAAATTAATAAATATACTTTTCTCATTCAGAGCTACAAAATGTTACAGGTCTCATATATCTACTCTTTTAAAAATAAAAAACGTAATATTAGGTTGCGTAATTCATTTGCGTAAGCGTTTCAGGAATATTTAAATCCAAACTAATTAGAGAAGAGTTATAGCGCGGCACGTGAAAAATTATTTAATTTATTAATTTTCTAAAATTAGGTTAATGAAAGCATTACAGCCACAAAAACTTCTTTCCTGGTGAAGTGTACTACTTACTACTTACTCTACTTACTACTTACTACCTACTTATTGTAATGAATCCAATTATCGGTAGAAGTAATACTGATCTAAAATCTTTAAACATTGGTTTCTATTTATTATCACCAGTTGTTGTGCAAAAAATAGAAGCACAAACAGTGTAAAACTCTAAATTAGACCTAGGATATCAGAAAACGAATCGGTACTCTAGCCGATATTCCACGAGGTAACGTTTGATTATCGTAAATATTTGTCTGAATTTCTCATAATGGTATTTTAGATTGTATTAAATGAAATATAGCAACAGTAACTTAGCAAACAAACTTGCATCATGTGAAATGGAAAAAAATTCGTTTACAATCGTCGTGTTGGTCTAATTAAGAAGTTCGGGCGTCGCGTCGTTACTATCTAGTTAAGCCGAGTTCGTTAGGGAAACTCGGTTACCGGCAGTTACTCGCTGATTGTCGACGAAAGTGAGAACTGCTCGCGAGAATTTCGCTGTAACTTACTTACTCGCGTCCTAAGAACGAGTGAGAGTTCACTTACAAATTATCAATTGAAACTCTAGTATATCACGTTCTTATGACAATAGCTTTGGATGGATGTGATTGTGTGAGTTTATTTTGTATTACGTAGGTAGGTACTCGAGTTTTCACTATTGAATGGATTTGATGAAGAATATATATCTACTTGATCCTTTTGATAAACCTACTATTTTTCATCATTTTGTATGATGATTACCAAATTTTTTTACTGAACTTCTATAATAGGACACAAGCTCTGAACCGTGGCATATAAGTTATTCCGGTTTGAAGTTTTACATCGTGTTGAATCAGACCCAATTTTGCACGCAATCGCAAAACGTTTTGCAAATTATCACATATAATATTTAGATAATTTTATTGCAAAATACCTCCCTATTTTATACAAATGCTAAGTCTTTTGCCTATAAAATTTAAAAAAAAACTATTACAAATTGTAGCCGTATGCAGGATCCTTTTTCGATTGAATAAATTTTCAGCGAATAGCTCGAATATCCTATTATTACTTGTCAGTTGAACTAGACGAGATGTTTGGACACTGCTATCGTCTTTTATTATCATGTTGCCAGTATGGCTGGACTGAGTACGTTTTTGCTAAAGCTTTTTTATTTTGACATAAGAATAAGTTTTTTTTTATATTACTTTCTCGAAATATGGTTTTTACACCACCAACCGAACTCCTGTCTTAAGACATATGTGAAAATCTTTATCTGTGTATCGTCAGTGTTAGCTTAAACGTTCCTTGTAAGAGAAGGTGACGAAGGTAGTAGCGAAATTTGAATTAGCTACTAGTTATGGGGCAAGACAGAAACCGTTAAAACGGTCATGGAAAATCCATGTCAGTATGATATTGGCGAATAGACAGACAGCAACAGAGCTTCTGATCTTTATTAGACTGTGGTAATATCTGAAATGGATATGATAACATTAGGCTCTACGAGTTTATAGACATGACATGATTTACGGTCAAGAAAAATATCGTGAGGAAACTTAGACACATAAAAAAGTAAAATTAATAAGACGGTTTAACCAAGCGTGGTGATCAATACCCATACCTTCTCTGTACTTATAAGAAAACATTCCCTTATTGTAGAATAATAACGAACTGGTATTTTTTGCATATTTGAAAAACATTTAAACCCAAGACACATCCACCATAATCTTCAAAAATTTTCTTTAAGTTCTTAATATAATCTTTCCTTGTTTGCATAACACATACAATACAGTAATTATGTGGTTCATTTAAATGTAACTACAGTACTAAGTTTGGTACAAGTTCGGCATACAAATGGGTTCTCGTGTAAACCACAGGTGTTATCGTCACCCGTATCGTTAACCGTAGTTTCCATTGGTAGCGCGGCGTTCAATTCAAATAATCGTTATTTATTTTAGTGTGAACTGAGCTTTATATTACGGTATTGGATAGAAGGTTTAATCAGAATTCCCGTGTAAATGCTACTGGATTTTACCGGGTTTAAATGAAATAAGATATTTTTATGGCTGAAATGGCTACAAGTATTATGATATTAAACTATGTTGTAGATTATTTATTTTAATCCTTGTATGGAATACTTGGATTAAGTTTTAATCACTAGTAATCTCAATAATAAGAACAGCGCTGCTAGCATTTACTCTGAGAACTAAATGTGTGTTTAAAAAGATCATGAATGAACTAATTTAATTTAAATGTAATAAAAACATTTTAAGTTATAAAATTGTATATAAAATTCATTTTTGAAGTAGAATCAGTGTCTACATAAATTTAGTTTAGAATGAATCTTATGTTTTAAAGATTTTTATAAAATTCTCTGTGGACTAGATTCATTACGCAAACAAATTAAATTTTCTAAATAAACGTAATTTCATTATAATTTTATTATTATTATTATTATAAATGTTGTTGATCGGTAAGATATTACGTTTTACTATAAGATGATATTGTTTTTTTTAAATATAAACTAAATTATTTGATACGTCTTAAGCACTGTTTTATGTGAGTAAAATTACTTTTACGAACTTTAACTGGGATACATACCTATCTACATATTATATTCTATTAAAAAATAAAGTCCACTTCTTATAAAATTATGTTCTATAAGTAGAGAACAATCACAAGAGTTATGGTGAAAAATTTCAATAAATAGTGACAAAATACATACAACAGTGTTTAGATCTGAAATTCAATGATAAAGTTTTACTTTAAAAATGTAAAAATTCCCTTGTAAGAATTTGTGTCTCTTCTTGTCTGTGTCAATTAAATATATTTTCTTGCTTTCTCTCTTTCTTTCTTTAGAATTAGGCTAACATGAAGCAGAAGCAAGATACGTTGTTGTAGTACATATTGGTTGAGTGAGATTCGGACCCATAGTGTTGTGGGTCCGATTTTTACCCTAGAATAAATATCTATACTATTATATAAAACGGTAGACTTTGTGTGTTTGTTCGTTTGTTTGAACGCGCTAATCTCTAGAAGTACCTGTCAGATTTGAAATTCTTTTTGCGTATGATAGCCCAGTTCTCGAGGAAGGTTATAGGCTGTAACATCACGCTACTGGCGACGGGAGCAGAGCAGTAAGCGAAGACGCCGGTGAAACCGCGCCGCGGCAAGCATAAAATAATTAATTTTGCTGTAAACAATGATTGAGATCCGTCGTGAAGTTTTCTTCAATCATTATACCTATTTTGACATAGAATACTATATGTGTTTCATACAATTATGTTCGAAAATCTAACAAGGAACAAAATCCAGACTCTCATACGAGTTCCTTGGAGATGTGCAATCATGATAAAGCTAAATTTATTACCCGCGGTTATTCGTTTGAAGACTCATGATGACGTCATCAAGATAAGGGCATGATAAATTCTTCACATCTTCTTTTCGAGTCACTGCACTCATTCTTTTTCCGTTTTCACTAAAATTTTTATAAACGACTGTAAGTCGAATATAAAAAGAAATTGGATAATATTATTTTTAGTACTACTCATAGTATTAAAATTCTTTCGTATTAATAATTAGCTTTCGTAAGTATATATACCTTCCCTTCTGGCGTGTATGCAAAAGTTTAAGTAGACTTCCACCGTAATTAATACATAGTTCCGCTGACGCTAAGATCTTTTATACGAAGTTAACGCATATTAACGTTATGGAGCTTTGGGGTAATTATTATCCTTTTACAGCGAACATTTTTTCGAATATTCAACAAAAAAATTATCTTTACAAAAATAAAGCATATGATTGCTTTAATATTATTTATTTATTTTAGCTTGCTTACAATATTACATTTTTTTTTTGTTTTATTCTGTAGAATAGGAACCAGACTCAATTCAATTTTAGGTCTCTACCAAGAAGTCAAAAGGCTTTATTCGAAAATCTTGTTGTAAGTTTCATAGTGTGAACAATATTGAATATCAGCAGTGCCGTTTACTGAAAGTATCAGATCGTCCGGGAAATTCATTTCCGGTCACGTACCGACTTCCGGCAAATGATACAGGAGTCGATGAAGAAAATAATGTTCTACTATTTCATAAGTATTAGTTATAAAAATCGATAAATATATGATACAGATAGGATATGTAGACTGTCTCTCCAAATTTAAAGACTCGGTTTAGGCAAGTTAAAAACTCAAACTCTAACTCAAAGCATTTATTTCATTTTGATCATAAAGTATGATGCTTATGAAAAGTCAAAATTACATGAAGTCAGCCAATTAACCTACAGTCAAGTCCAATTGAAGTTTTTAGTATATCTATTACTAACTGCAGTATAAATATATTGATTTAGCTAAAACTACTCAATCCGCACGCCAACGAATAACATTTAATTTTTATGTAAATTAATAACTTTTGTGTTACTTTTTCAAGGGTACTATTTCAAGGTACAAAATTAATATGCTGGTGAAAGGTGAAACGATCTTTTTAATGTATAATAAAGAAAGCATTCTAATCAACTACAATTTAAAACTCCACTCTTTTAAAAATCACGCTTAGATCATCTGTCATCATTTAAATCGCACGCACAAAATAAATTAAAATAATAAATAAATTAAAATTAATCAATTCTATTATTATCATTTTAAAGCCTGCAATATATTGTTATTTAAACAATCCCTAAAACTGATGATCCCTTTCAAAGCACCACTATGGGACCTTAAAATACAACAGCCCTTTGACTTACAACTTTTTATCATGACTTTTATACGTCGGTATAATAAAAATATGAGGAAACTCTACTTTGAAGATATATTACTGTCAACGGATACATAAAACTATGAAGGTTACGGATTTGAGGGACGAATAGACCCTTCGAATAAATTGAGTTTGTTTTGTATGAATAACTTTATCTTGTTCTTAGCTCCATATATAAAATATGTATAAAAGTACATATTTCAATTCAAAGTTAACAACACATTATCTGAATTTTGTTTTAATTTTTGATCTTTTCATAAATTAAAATTCAGAAAAGGTCAAGACGTTAAATGTAATTTTTAGAGATATTAAATAATTGTTATCTCTAACAATTAAAATTATTTTAAATTAGATATAGTTGGTACATTGTGTATGTGCACATACGTGTGAGACTTCTTCTTGTGGATGAATCCTGAAGAGACCGTTTCAGAAAAAACGCAATTCACGATTCAAATAATCCGAATTCGGTACAATATTTCTAGATTTGTACCAAAAAAGATTTATGTTATAAGGTTTATAGATAAGAAAAACATAACCATAAATAAAAAAGACAAATCATCCAAGTCCATAGTCCATCTGTATAATGGCCGTTCAATCATTCGCCACGGGGGCGCTTTCCTACGAGAATGTTTATGTTTACCCTACTCCCGTAAATAAATGTGCTGGCGAGGTTAGAAGGGCTAAGTATCGTTTCCTTGTTCAAACAAATCGAGATACAGCATAAAGGTAGACATAGCAATAGAATAAGTAAAGATAGTGATTTGAAATCTATTACATAGTAATAAACTACTTTGTATAGCAAAAGGCTAGCGTATATATGCCAAGGCAAGTACCTAAGCAAGAGGAATACTAAACTTAAGTCTAAAATACTTAACCAGTACTGTTTACAGATATAAATTCCTCAGCAGATTTACTAAAACTATAAAATTATAGTTCTCATTGTTTTCTCTAATAAAGACTAATGCAGAGTAATCTAAATTAATTGTAATTTTAAGACTATTCGAAATTCAAAGTTCTTTGAGCCAAACTTTGATGAGGATTGATAGCACTTAAAGTAAGACGAGTAACTTGTTAACAAAGTTACTCTTTGTATAGAAACTGCCAGGCAATCTATTAACAGACCTACAGACCTACTTGAAGGTAACAAGTTTATTAAAGAAAATTAAGATTATAAAATACATTTAAATAAAAAAATAAAAAAATGTCCTATCATCCACAAATAACCCTGCGTCAATAGGGCGATCAATGCCTTCTCTCAGAGAAGAAGCCTTTCCTTGCAGTGGGATATCTAATTACGCGATAATAATGATTTATTTACAAAAAAGTATTTACAATATTATTACAGATTTGATAATATGATAATAAAAGACCCTGCATCTCTATTTACTAAATTGAAAAAAAAACTATTAAAATACTTTACTTTTAAACAACTAGTTATTGCTCTTTTAGTTCCAAAGAAGAAAATTAGACATTTGCGTAGATTTATTAGCTTGAAAGTTGACAGCGTAAAACTAAGTTTTAGGCTTAAATTACAAAGTAGTTTATTTCAAAGACATTGTTGCTGGAACAAATTACTTCAAGTCTGTAAAACTAACATTAACATTAAATTAGATCGATCGATTGGCAATAGATGTTTGTTTTACGTATACTTTCATAAGTTAAGCCATTTTGTTTAAGTCGCTTCGGAATAAACATATTGCACCCTCAAAAGAAAAAGCTGCAAGTCGCGAAATATATATAATAATACCAGCCTGTTTACTGTCCCACTGCAGGGCAAAGGCCGCTTCTCGTATAGAGAAGATATGTAATCACAACGCTTGCTCAAGGCGGATTGACAATTTCAGATTTTTAAGTCCAGGTTTCCTCACGATGCTTTCCTTCACCGTCAGTCAAAAATGTCCAAGATAAACTTAGAAGGTACACATGATTTGAAAAATTATATTAGTACTTGCCTGGATTCGAACCCACTACCTCGTGTTTACGAAGCGGGTGCCTTATCTACTGGACCATTTTGAGTCGCGAAATACCATTAAGCAATAGTTAATAACAATATTGCATAGACCATTTTAAATTAAACTAGTTGTACACAGACACTTAAGAATAAACCGTACAATTTTAAAATATAAACCATTCCGACGCTATTAGCATTCATGAGCAGAGTTTTCATAAATTACGTGATCCTTATACCCCTTATATTTTTGTTATTGAGATTGCCGTAGAATGTGTATTCATGTTTAAACTGAACTACTATCAAATTATAAACGTAATAATTACAAGTATTTTCAATTTCTTTACTTTTTGTCTAATATTTGTCATCTATAGATATAGATGTCAAATATTAGGCATAGTATAGTAATACTATTATTTATAGCGGAAGAGTTTGTTTATTTGAACGCGCTAATCTCTCGAACTACAAGTCGTTTGAATGCGTATGATAGCCCAGTGTTCGAGGAAGGTTTATAGACTATGTAACATCACAGCAGCAGAGCAGATCAGTAAGCAAAGACGCGGGTGAAACCGCGTCGCGAGAAAGCTAGTCGTTAATAAAGTAATGGAAATGCATTTGGGCGGGGCATCTTTCAAGCCAAGGTTGTGCAAGATAAAGTAAAATTTCGACTGTGTCGGCCAATGTACCTAACCCTAACTATCACGGGTAGTTAATATGAGTTAGACTGGTATAGGTGAGTAGAGTCTGGCATAAACAGATAAATTGTCGTTGTTCACCTTCACAGTGTGATACGATTTTAATCATTTCATAGTTATACCCGACATTCTTAAATATATGCAGTGGTACTAGGAAGTTAACAAAGGTGCTGCTAAAAGAGACATATTATTCTTAATCTCTCAATCATTACAATTATTGATGGTATGGACATTAGAGCTTATGCCTAACATTCATGGTTAACTCAGTTACTCATACTTAAATTTCAAACAGAATTATGGGCGATTATTAATTCATTACATTATTTAATTTCATGTTGTATGACCTCGAACACTATGAATATAATAGATGGAATTAATAGCTATAAATAACTACAATAGCGTTTACAAATCGTATCAATCTAACTAAATCGAGTTCAGAACATCATATAAATTTATTTGGTTTATTATAATTATAGTCATACACAGAACGTAATATTACGCCTTTATCCTCGAAAGGGTAGTCAGAGCCGTATAGTATCTAGGTGTTGCAAGCTGAATTGGGTCTAATGCTATTTACCGGGAACAATTCCAAATTTAGGGATCCAACAGCAAATGTTAAGCAAATATAATTATGGCATCTGTATTAATTGATTATAATTATGTCCAGACGACATAGGCCGCCAAACCATTGGTTTCCCCTTCCCTCCCTTCTTTATTAGGTCGTCTTTCCACTTTCTGTGGCGTTTGCTCACGCTGCGCCTGGTGAGTAATGTTATTAATTATCTGTTCCCAATATTAGACAATCAGTGAGGTTTTGATTCAGAATTCTCTCTCTATAACCAATCGATCAATTTCTTTTGTCATTAGAGGGAAAATGGAGTAAAATGCAATAGCGTAACTTGCGTACTATGCACTAGTTCGGTATGAACTGTGATTAGCCAACGGCTCTCCTGTAAGGTGACTATAACAAACCAACCCTCTTGCGTCCAACAGTAGACTTACAACAGAATGATGACTGAAATAACACACAACTTTGATGTATTATTATCAAAGATTATCGAAGTAATCCAATCACTTCAAATTATAAGCGTGATGATTTTTATACTAGTACCTTTGTATAACAAAAATAGTATCATCTCACTAATGTCAAAAATATTAAAAATTTTATGATGTCATGATAGTATTTTTTTATTGTTAGAAAATTTACGAGAATTCCTGCTGTGGTTGCAGACGTGTGACCTCGCATATAGTTTAATAAATCCATCCTGATGTGTGTATAGTTGTATTATTTGTGTTATATAAATATTGAACTAATTAATCAGTTTATTTTGAGTTAAATATATTAGTGCTTTGGTTTACCAAAGCAGGTTAATTAGTAGTAGTTTGGTTTATAAAATTCAAATTACTGGATGAAAATTTTTCACGTTACCGCATGTATTTAATAATTAGGTTTGTTATTGGTAATTGTTGAATTCCACCTTATTATTAAATTGTAGAATCGACAAATAGTGATAAAATCATGACAAGCCGTTACGCTGCTAAGGCTGCTAAGACACATATTGTGTACGATCTAAATCCTACCTCAGAAGCTTTGAGATTTTATGTTTTTTTAAATGGCACTCAACCAGACAATAGAGAATCTATTATTTGAGAAAAGACAAAGTAGCGCATACGTTTAAAATGCATTGATATTTGTAGCAGAGACAAGAGAAAGAGACATACGAGTAGGACTGGTATAAAAAGCTCTTTTAAGATAGGAAGATATAGAAAATCTTATCGCTAGCTTTATCCAGATAATAAAAAAGACTACAGCTTATTATTGGCACCATATGCAATACGTAAAATATGTACAGAGCTGGTATAAATAATAAAATCAAACAACAAAATCCAAACTGATGGTCACAAGTTTGGATTTTGTTGTTTAGGCAATGTCACCTAGATCTGCTTTGTTCCGCGACATCGAAAACTAAAAATCGTTACCTACTCTTTAAAAAAAATATTATGGACGAATTGAGGAACCTCGTCCTTTTTTGAAGTAGGCTAAAAAGTATTTATACTGTTTAAACTTGTATAATTATATAAATGTAAGACTATTTTACATGCTAACTTCAAAATGTTAAATATAAGAAAAATGTTTGTTAATTTATTAATTCATGCTACTCTTTATGAAGATTTTTTTACTTTTATGAAGAAACGGCAACTAAAAGAACAATTATTCGTAACCACAAATGCTAATAAAAATAAATTGATATATCACACAGAGTTTTACGACACCGTTAACGTAGTACTCGCGCAAACATAAAAGCAACAATTAGGAAAAAAACAATAAACCTTGAGTATTGTGATATTTTTACAAGCAAATTTACTGTTAGAGAAGGTCCCTCCCCAAAATGAAATGCTAGTCGTTTATTGCTTGTTTACGAGCTAACTCTTTACCAAAGCGGACAACTGCCTGTTTTTATTGTATGCTTCCGCATCGTAAACAGTTCCAAAAGTTCTTTTACTTACTGTATACGTAGTAAAACAGATCATCTATATTCGATATATATATATAACTAACATTACTTACGACGCCGACGTTATTACAGGAATATATATCATGATGTAGACGTACCTACTTCTAAGCTCCACATACACGAATAAGGATATTTTTGCCTCAATAAATATTACTCACACTTCAAACCTGTATATTTTTAGCGTACTTTACGAATTTCGTAATATTCCCTTCTGCATTACTTATGAAAAACAAATTTTGTGAAAGCTCAAGACTGTACAAAAGGAAAATAATTGAAGAATGAGGAAAAATTACTGAATACTCTTTTACGTAGTATCAAATTCGCAATGTCATAAAAACTGTAGGGGTAAGCAGGGTACTTATAAATATTCAAATTTATACAAGCACTGGCCCAGGTGGGCTGGTAGGTTTGCATAAGTAAACTGTCGGAGGGCGCGGACACGAAGCACAATAATCCGACTTCGGTTCGATAGAAAAAGCAAAATCAAAATTCATTCCGTTGACCCGAGCCCCGATCGTAATTCCATGACAGGCCCGGAAACTATTTCTATTCCGAGGGGATCCAACCCCAAGGCGGCACGCCTCCTTGTTTCCAAATATTTTTCTCTCCGTACCTTAATGTAACACAATCGTAATTTAAAACATGCTCCCTCGTTTTAAATTAATACTCGGTCGTGGCCGGTACCAGATTTGTGGATGTGTTAATTGTTTTTTTCATACTCGCACGTTGCGGTCGAAGTACACTGATATGCTCTCATTTGACCATGTAATGAAACATGTTTAATGGCCGGCATTAATGCACTACAGAATTTATAATTTCGATGACTTAAATCAGCCGTAATAAAAGTAAGAAGTAATAGAGTTGTAGTAATCTCAGTAGTAGGTAGGGTGCGTTATCGCTGGTGGAACGGTAATGACGCCGTGATAAGATCGGACGGTGAGGAAGCGGGGGCGAATCGACTGATCTCAGACTGCCGCCTGATTAAATCTCCGTAGAAACTGGCCGCAACATTAACTAATGGCACTCCGGAGATGGGACAAACTCCGATAGCTCCCGAATACCTCTCAATCCACTCGAGTCTTACTCGTTTCAGTTCATCTGAGGGCGTCGCCGGGTAATCAGCATTCAAGAGCTCATCGCCGGTGATAAGACAAGTTTGTGACGACTGTTTCGGCGTCCAATTGACTTGTGTTGATATTATACAGATAATAAACCTAGGACGTGATGTGTTATTATGTGATACTTAATATTTTATGACATAATTTAAGTTGAGAAATTCGATAATCTTAGCAGCCGCGTTTAATGGTTTGGTATTTTGTGCTTATGTCTTGCATATATTATTATTGGTTTAATCAAACCCATTCTCAGTACAAATAACATTACTTATTTCGTATTTTAAAATAAATAGACAAACCCAAACAAATAAGTAGTTCCCTTTTCTTTCCGTTATCCCGTCGAGATCTTATAAATAGATATTGTAAATTGCAAATAAATGAAGCACAAAAAATGTTACATTCCCCTTCAGAAGTCGACAACAGGGTAATTTGGTATAAATTCAGTACTCTTAATATTGAATACAGGGATCGAGTCTCGTATTCGCTAATTGTCTAACCTTCCTGTTTATATTTAAAACACTTCCTAACTTCTGAAGTTAAAGTCAACTATTAAAAAATAGAAATTTCATAGATTACAATAATTACTGACCATATAGCAGGATGTAAGTCTCATAAAAAGACAAAACAAGAGAAGGTTCTTAAAAGTTGCACACAAAACTTTAGCGTATTCCTTCCTAATCTAATTTACTTGGAATCTGTTCTTTTAAGATCCATGTTTAGTGCATTTTTACGACACAATCGCATGTAATCGAAGTAAAATCGATGAAGTTGTTTTCACATCGTAAAACTGTGTATTACAGATAGTTAAATGGAACTACTTTTTGTGTATCTACCGACTTTGGGAATAAATACTTGTTTTGATGATAAATGTATGTTTTATGTTCTTACGATAATTAAATGAGTGTATCTAAAATTTTATCAATGTTTATTTACGAACATGAATTTATTGACATTACTAAAATGTACTTTTTTATTTTATTGGTCCACCTACGGTTGTTGGTTAGAGATTTTTATTCTGAACACTGAATTATAATAAATCCGCTCATTTTTGAGAAAATTATTCATCAGATCGTTTTAAGAGACACAAACTGCAGAATTTGAAAGGTTTTCTTATTAAAATTGATCGAATTTGGATAGCATTTACAGCAGTTGAAAGTATTGTAACCCCAACTTGTATTTTGTTCATGTTTCTGTCTACTAGTTTCTTGTACTCCTAAAAACATTGTGCTTTCAGCTGCAATTAAGCGTGCTGTGCTTGTTTTTATAAGTCACGGTAGCGGCTGGCGTATGTGTCGAGGGTACAGCCATCAGTCTCTACTGAGGCCCTAGACAAGTGTCAAAGATTTCTATTCTATTCATAGAATAGATAAAAAAATGTATGAGATTGAAATAAGCGCTGGCGTTAGCTTATGTCAATCCAATACATTTTTGAATCTATTACAGTAAAGTAAAGTGTGTCTAATTTTCTAAAATCTAATGAATCCATTAATAGTTTCCTAACAAATCAATGGGTGAAATTTCGACGAAATTTTTCATTGGCTTGGTCTAGCTAGTTTGCAGTGGCATTGTTTGCGGACCGATGTCCGATATTTAGGACTCTCACCCTATGCAGTCGTCAACTTTATTGTGTTGGACAACGGGCTTTGAATCACTTAGAACACAATAGGTTAAGAACCTACCTTACCGAAATAAAGCATAAAAGCCAGCGCATACCTACTACGGTCGCAGTGCGCTGCATTGTTAAATTGCGTCTTAGCACATAGTAGTCGTAGTGTAGCAGTGCGTTGCGATGCGGCCAGTTGTGGCTAGCCTCAGTATCTACTACATATATTGTAAAATCTGCTAAAGTGACGTGGGAGGATTTTTGGTATGCGATGCGATGCGGTGCGGCTCGCCGTAATTGACGTTTCAAGCGGATATCATAATAAACGTGACTAATTATTTAAATATTACAGTATTTATTGAATAAATGGTGGATATTATTTATAATGTTATAGTGACAATAGAATAAAAGGCTGTAATGTTGATCTATATTAGAGGTTGATGTAGCCGAAATCCGCTGTTATAGCGGTAGGTTAACTTTTAATGTCGAGGTAGGATTGTATAAATAATATACATCATAGTGTCAGGCTATTACAAGCTGTAATATGTAGGACGGAGGTACTTTCATTTCTTTAGACGAAAGATAACCGTATCTTACAATAATATCTCTTTGATAACCTTATAATAAACTTTCTTTTAATTTTCAAACGAATTGTAATTTGTTAACATTTTTAAACGGCCGCAATGAAGCCAACTGTAATTTTATTTTGTATCTGTGTATCTGTTAAAGTAAGTGAAATATTTTTAATATTTTTACCGTACTTAAGTAATACTACATGTATACACTATCTAAACACAAAAGAGCAAGCAGTCTGTAGTGCACTCTTTGGTGATAGCGTAAAGTAAAATATTGGAATGAAAAATAAACAATGCCCCCGGTATTTATTGCGAGAACTAGATTTTCTTTAGCTGTCACTGGTGAAAAAGTTAAAGCTGTGTTGAAACCTAATAATAGCAAACACTATAAAGATCTTCATCAAAAAAAAAAAAAAAAAAAAAACATTAGGCAAAATTAGATGAACATATTTATTAATTTTGTTTTTTTTTCAGGCATTAGAATTAACTGTAGAGAAGATAGACATTGAATATCATAATCCCGAGTATTTTAATGCACTTAATTTAACTATGAGAAAATTAGGACGAAATAAACCTTACGTTATTAATTTGTATGCAGATTGCAAAGTTCCAATGGGTAACAACTTAACGGTAGGTCTTATCTTTTTGTTTTAATTGTTTTGTTTTTTGTTAGGTACTTTGCCTTCACCATGATATATAATTGTCAATAATAAAAGTAACGATAAATCTATATGTCAATTTCTCAATCAATTCTCAATAATTTCAATTCAATTTCTCAATCTTGGACAATTGAAATTTTATTTTATACATATAATATTTGACATTTGACATACGAGGAAGTAGGCTTCCTTACTGTGTTTTCCTTGACTTAAATCTATGTATATAACGAATACACCGATTACTTCTTATATTATTATATATTTTACAGATTAAATGGTCCGTGTATGAAATAATAGGTGGTCATCACCTTTTAACACCAATCATTTTTGAATATGGTTTATGTGATTTTTTATACAACGAACCGTATTCTGGTAAAATGCTTACATCACAGTTTAAAGAAAATTTGACATGTCCATTTCCCGTTGTAAGTAATATTACCTATATTGTGTAGAAATTATAGATCAATATGTATAGTATATCTCTATATAAAAAGTAAGTACATTATCTTACTACAATACAATACGAATGAATATGTTCCAAATTTTATCATTACTATGCTTTTATAATCATACTAGCTTACTGCGCTGCTCCCGTCGCCAGTAACGTGTCGTCACACAACCTATAACCTTCCTTAAGAACAGGGCTATCATAGGCAAAAATAATTATTCAATTCTGACTGTTAGTTTCAGAGATTTACGTTCAAACAAACAAACAAACTCTTCCGCTATAAACAACAGTATAGATTATAATTGAACCAAACGAACAACGAAAACATTGCTGGATTTTCTTTCATCTCATTTTTGTATACATTTGAGACATAATTCAACTTACAAAACTAACGTAACAAAATAATAACATTAATTTTTCAATAACAACATTTATTTTTCAGGGCCTTTACAAATTTGAAAACTTGGAATATAATTTAAAATTCCCTTACGTTCCATTCACATTTTCATCGCTGTATGTACGAATATTTACTTTAATTGAAGCATACATGCACAATGTGCACCTAGCACTGCGATGGAAATTCTACTTTGCCCTGAAACAAAAACTTCAAGATAAAAACCGAAAAAATTAAAATGCATAGGAAAGCAAGAATAAATCATCTCCAGGAAATGTTATGGCAAATTAAACATATCGGAGTACCTCAGGGTACTCCTTTTAGAAAGTAATCTTATTTATTGTAATCTTCAGCCAGAAGAAGTCCTTTGTCACTTAACTGAAACCATGTTGGCAGTAAGGTGTTATTCAGTACACTAGTAATGCTACCGACCCGCCCTCGTTTAGCATCGGTATCAAAAGTTGCGGTTTCTCGGCTTGCTATTATTGTTGCTGATCAGCTTTTGTAAGTGATAGGTTAATGTATTATTTATTAAAACCTTTCTTGAAAAATGCACTTTATAACAGTGGAATGTATATCTTAATCTATTGATCGGTTCTTCAAATTAGCGATTTTACAAAGACAGAAGCTTTCTAGCGACTTTGTTTTATACTATGTATAAATAGAAAGAAATAGAGTAGATATATTTAAAATCGGTAAACAAATGGCTCATTAAAATGAAAATGTTACATATAAAAGCAAATATAATAAATAAAACTTCATATCAATGAATTTACTACAATAATTAGTTTGTCAGTTAATTATATCATACGGTTTTAATTAACTTGATATTTAATTATCGGCTAGTAAATAAGACCGCATGCCGATATTTCGTAAAACAATAATTTATTTTTTGCATCTGTTTTATTACTACGAGGGATAGCATATTGTAGAATCCGTTTTTAATTTACTTTTGTTTTTAACCGACTTCAAAAAGGAGGAGGTTATCAATTCGGGTCGTATGTTTTTTTTTTTTTTTTGTATGTTTGTTACCTCTTATCTCGGTCATTTATGAACCGATTTGAAATTTTTTTTTTTTATTTGAGAGGGTATACTCTGAAATTGGTCCCATTTTTTTATTATAAGAAATGGTTCAGTGGTTGTATGTTTGTTACAACAGAACTCGGTCATTTATAAACCAATTTTGAAAATTCTTCTTTTATTTGAAAGGGTATACTCTGAAATGGGGTCCCATGTTTTTTTTATAAAGAATGGTTTAGTGGTTTAGCTTCAATTTTATATTTTGTAACAAAACGTATGCCAGAAGTGAAGATGTGTAAAGCAACACGTCGATGTCTTTTGCGACGAATTTTCTGACATTGACATGTCCATGCTACAAGTGCGAAGTGTTTTTTGTTAGAAACGAAGTGGCCCTGGATGAGTAACCATTTGTGTTGTTTAATTTTCAGCATCTTCATTCTTTAGAAGCAGTAGACTATGGTCATCACTATAATTAGGTAGTCGTTAAGCCAAGTTGGAGGTCTTATGGTCGTGAGAAATTACAACAGCAATGGGCGCCCTTAAACCTGCTTTTACAGCACCACTGTTTATTTTTTGTATATCTATTAAGCGATTGCTCGGTCAGTTAAATTATGATTTTTGATGATTCTTTATTGTTGGTAGATCATCAATTTTTTGTTTTGATTTGTGGTTTCTGGGATTCAGGGTTTAGAGATCGAGAAAGTGTTGACAAGGACTTTATATATCTATTTACAATCTTACCTCTCGTCTCTACTTTCTTTCAAACGGCGCGGCGCTGTCTCATTTGCGCAGCACGTTTAGTAGGTCTACCCATATTGAATATATTTATACACAATTAATTCCCACTAAAAGACCAAAAATAAAATAATTTTTAGAAAAAAAATAAAAACCGACTTCAAACAACACCTACATGTCCAATCGTTAACTAAAAAGTAGAAAATAATATTTTAATTACTTCATAGCAAAGAACATCAAAGGGGACTCAACGCAATCCTTGACACCTATAATACTTTACTATGTATAATTTTTAATTAGTTATTTTGGAGTCGGTGCCAGCCAAGAAGGATCTTTAATTCTGCCATTGCAACAAACTTTTTAAATGCACGGGGCGGTAATTTTACAAATAACATTTAGAAAGCTACATAATTATATTTTATTATATTTAACATTTTAATTCAGTCATTTTTAGAACTTCAATATTTTAAGCGCCTTTGTAAATCTGAAAGATGCAATACGATACTATTGCAATGATATTTTCCGTAGATGTTTGTAGTGAGACCGAATGAAACTTTTAATACCGAAGCGAAGCGAGGGCGGACGTCTAATATTTAATAATCGCATTGTTGATTCTATACCTTCGCTATTAAGAAAGGAGATCTAAATAATACTGCTTAGAAAATATAGTGTTTTTGCTGAGAATTAAACTGAGGACTTATAAAATCACATAGTTTATACATATATCATATTACACTCAAACGTATGACGTCAATTATAGAGAGGAAGTCCGGGGCACTGCCCAATTATAACATACCCTACAGATCCAGGATCTAAAACACGCCCCTTGGGGCAATTCCGATTAAATGTCTACGAAACTGATGGTATATCTTTGAACTTGTAATTAGGTACATTGAAATTTTAATATTTACACTAAAACAGTGAGGCCTCGCGTGTGCAGATGGAATACTTGGAGTGTTCACAATTAATTATAAATAATAAATGAACCAATATCTTGATATTGATAAATATAATGAAGATGTTTTTGTTAATATTTTTATATATACTCGTATGTGTTGGAAATAAAAGAAAATATAGCATGTTTGTTAAATATAATAAAGTATCGAAACTATATACTTATCGAAGTTTTTGTTTAACTAAATTTCAATTATAATTACCTATGTCTATGTTCAACGTGGTTCTAAAGGAATTACTCATTAGTTTGCAAGATAATCAATGATGATCATTACAAAAGAATTTTACTTAATACAAGGGTACCTATAGAATGTAACCAAATCCTATTAGAAATCATTGACCATTACATACAGTGATCCCAAAATAGGGTAGATCTTGGGTCGTTATAGTAAATGGAGTGAGATTCGTGTGAATTAATTAATCCGTATGGTGAGCCCCACTAATGGACTTTTGTTGTGATTCGGTCAGGCAAGTTCTTGTAATGGTTATTCGTAATTACTAATGATAAGTGAAGACGTACTGATTGAGATATAGATAGAGCACAACAGAAGATTTATTTGCATGAAACTGTATTTATGTGTATTTGACAGATGTTCTTCGACAATATCTATGCCCGCACCATTTCTTTTTAGTAAATATATAATGTAATATTCAATTTAAACTTTGTCTTGCTATAAGGCTGTATATCTAGCCAAAATAATGTAGAACAATTTGGCGAGTGCAGTAAAAAAAGAAGAAGGCTACGTATTCAGTGTATAGTAAAGTAACAAATCATTTAAGTAATCATCGCCTATAACTACAAAGTCGTAAGATTATACTGTCACATAAATAATAGAAAATTTAACCTGTATCTACCTACGTATTGGACATCATTAGTTTAAAGGACTTCGTGTACTATGGCGTGTTGATTGATCAGCGAGAAACTAACGAAATGAGAGATTAGCTTTATAATAGTTAAATGCTCAAGAAATTAGTTTATTAATATGTCTTTTTATTTTCCAAATTAATCTATCTAACATACAGAAATAAGAAATTCTGAAGAAACTAAAGACACGACTTTATGTCGTACTAGCGAAGTATATACAACGTTGCAGAAAGGTTCTTCACTAGTTAGTTACTGAGTTGTTTAATTACCTAAGTGAGTGGTGGCAGTTAAATCATTACAAGAAGGTAGCAGGAAAATCATGCAAAATATGAGGACCAGCACTATCCTATAATGAATTCTACAATGGCCAATTCGTCAGCCACACATACTGATTATGAAAAACTAGTCTTATTGTATCTCATTGTCTTTTAACTATAGTAAATCCTCGCTGGTTTCAGAGAAAATGGGCCGGATCGACCGGGGAACTACTACCCTCTTATAGAAGATCGACGTAAAAAGCAATGTCGGAGACTCTGAAACGTCCTTAAGCGACAGTTACCACTCACCATCACGTGAGCTGTTTGCTCTTCTGCCACTGTCAGTAATAAAAAAGGTCTATGTGTAACAGGGTTTTATATCTTCTCGAGGCAAAGAAGACAGGAGAGCTCTGTTGAATTGAAATGATAGTACGAGAAAGAGTATCTAGTGTGTCCGAAGGTTAACATATTATGAAGCATACATTACAATTTCCGAACAGATTTATTTGATATCATTTGCAATACCAACATGTAGCGTACCGCCTTCAATCGTCTTCATTAATAAATAAATAAATAAATAATGTTGATGGGATTACTCTTAAATTTAAAGGTAGTATATACTGGTTTAAAGAAAGGTTGTAAGAACAAATACTTAATATAGGTACACTTAACAAAAATACAATTATATAAAAAATATCTATACTAATCTATAAAACGAAAGAGTTTGTTAGAACACGCTAATATGCAGAACTACCAGTCGGATTTGAATCATACTCTTATGCGTATGATAGCCCAGTTTTTAAGAAAGGTTATAGCCTATGTAACATCACGCTTCTGGCGACAGAAGCAGAGTAAGCAAAGACGCGAGTGAAACCGCGCCGCGGAAATCTAGTAAATGTATATAACACAACAAAAAATGTATAGAACACTCATATAAAAAACAAACAAATCTTCTTAAACAATAGGTACCATGTATACAAACAAACCACTTTTCACCAAGGCAAAAGGTTAAAAATACCACAATCATCAAAACCATAAACGTAGTCGTTCTCTACGCTACTTAGGGTGCGGTCACATTGTTCCAACGATTAAAATTGTTTGCGTTGCTAATGAAACAGTATAGCGTGACGCGACGAAACCTGGAGGAACAAACGTAATAATTAAAACTGATAAAAACACTCCTGCATTGTTCATACTAGAATAGACTATTTTTATTGTATTCGAAGACCCCAACTTAAATGGATCAAACTGGAGATTTGTAAAAGATATTATACAACAGATGACGTCATAAGGTGTTCAAAGAAATCATGATGTTGATTCAGAGAGAGAGAGAGAAAGAGAGTCAGAGCGCACAAAAAGAGCTGCTGACTTTATAATTCTAGGTATCAATAAAAAATATTTTGTATGTATCTTTAAGACGGTGTGTTAATTCAGGTGAGTGATTGTTCACAGCGCCCTTACAAAGGCGCCGAAATATTTTGACGGATGATGACGAAGAAATAATAAAATTAAATACCCTCTCTAGAATAATACAATAAATCTGTGTAAAATCTTACTGGGCGCGGCACAACATTAGTTAAAAGATTTTTGATAAAGTAATTACATTCCGCGATACATTCAGTATTCTTTTTTATATTATTGAGAATTCCGAGAGACATATAATGTAGGAGGTTACCATCACACGATGCGCAAATATTTATTTCAAGGCTATAAGTATATATAAATCTCTGCAATACATCTGAGTTGATAAAAAAAAAACAATTGAAACACTGTTGTTGCTTAACATAGGGCAACGTTTTCTATTTTGATTAATTCTAAGTCTTCCTGATTTGTGACTGCATATTCTGGTTTAAACATCACGACTCTAGAACTTAATTATCTTAGCGGTTATCAGTTACTGTTCTGAAAGCTTTGTATTCTGATCATTGACACTATACTCGTATTAAATCAAAATTTACAAATATGTAGATCAGTTATTTTGTTTTATTATATACTAGTAAATAGATCAAAATATTTATTTATTCATCCATATTTACCTATATCACGGATCAATCATTTTAAACCAGTATTAGTAAATATAATATGATATCAATGAAGGTAGACAATGATTGACATTTCATACTGAGTGGAGCAACCGTTACCCCAATTCATGCCAAACTTGACAGGTGAGGTTAACTGTGTAATCATTTGGCATCAAAGTACGCATTCAAAAATAATATGAATGAATATTAATACGATTGAATTAAGCAGCAGCTTTACTATGTGTATTTATAAATGTATATTTCTCGTCAGTTAAATTACTTGTATGTAAAAATTACAGCGCACGTGTTTATTCTAAGACTAAAATTTTGTCATACTGACATTTTCATACTTTTGTAGAGGTACCATTTCTATCTACTTATTTAGTATTCCTTGTATCTAAATAGATTAACCGTGAATTAATATTATATTATATACCTTAACAACTTTACAGAGAAGATGCCTATAATATATTGAATGCCTTCCCCTTTTATAAAATATATTTTTTCTTGCTTTCACAAATGTATTGCTAACATTTCCTACCGGATATTTTGTTTACTTTCCTTCGAACCAACCCATTCTAGTAAATATTCTTTACTTGTGCTATATGATTATACCATTACTACAATGATTAATTACTTTAGTACCTATTTAAAATATCAGAAACGCGAATGTGCGATTACTTGAAATTACCTCATGTTATGGCTCCTACACAGTATTACAATTCATTATCATCATAATATTAGCCGGAAAACGTCCTTCACTGCTAGACATAGGCCTCCCTATATTTTCGCCTTCTTGGTCAGTTGTGAGCCGCCCTCATTTACATATATTTACTATAGATATTGTTATATAAATATCTATTATCTAGATTGTTTTCAGACTTAACAACCAAAATATTTTATTAATCACAAAAGCTCAGCTTTTCATAATTTCTACAACAAACAAAGTAATGATTTACAAAAAGAAATTTACAATTCAGTAGCGAAGTAGTACGAACGATTGTTGTGCTAGCTTCCGACAGATAGTAGGTATTAAAATTGATGGATACTTATTCTAACTTTAGAAAATACTGTGAAGATTTTATATTTCCTTTCGTTTTCATGATTTGTTTTCGGTTCTTGGTTTATAAACAAAATTTAATTATACCAAACAAACAACTCGAAAATCAAATGTATTTAATTTATCATGCAAAATTATTTTCGCCTTTCTATTTCAAATGACTAAAACAAAATACTTGCAGTAATAAACCTTTTAAAATTATAGTACACGTTATTCTCGTAGTATAAAATGAAACACTATAAAACAAAATTACATATTTCAATATAAAAGTTCAATATTAAAGCTTTAATAACTAATAAAGGCTCTAATGTTTTTGTTTTGCTGCGATATATTGCTATATTAACATAGCAAAATAATTTTAACCCTTCGCCTAGACATCTAATAATACCTCGCAAATGTTATATTGCACTTTAATTATAATACATTAAACTACAAAACTAATCTAGAAATTTGTTTTAAATAAAGATAATTTTGAGCTGAGTCTGAAATAGTTTACAATAAAACTTTTTATATATTTTTTTCTATTTGATTCGCTAAGAGAAAGCAAAACAAGGCGACGTGGCGACGTGACCTTTCTTAATCAGACTATTATCATTCGGACAGCCGTCTGCCTTCTCGAAATAAGTGCTTATGTCGATAAAGGCATTCAGATATGGAAGCACCCAACATAATGAATATAGCGTTAATCAAGATGCCCATAAATAGTCTCTTTGTTTGACAGTTTTCATACAGAAATGTCGGCAAAATATGAGTCACAAAGCTCCCCTTATACTTATTTTGTGGCATCCATGAATATTTATTCTAAATATACTTAGTACTACAGTAATGTTTATATCATAAATGTTAAAATATGAATACGATTTTCATTAATTGCAATTTTCTTTATGTATAATGTGTAATGATATGACAAAGTCGAAATCATTTTCAAGGTTGGAGAGGTAAAAGATTCAGATATTTTTGTTTAGATAGAAGAATTTTATCTTATTAAATTTATGTTACTGACATTCAATTTGATATTGCATAAATTGTGTATTTTTTTAATTGCATCAAAAATTTTCATTCATTTTTTGGGTAAGTATACATACGATAAGAAATGTCTACTAATTCGATATATATAAAGCCTCTTTTAGAAATACAGAACCTAATTTATTTTTCATAAATACTCTTATACCGTTGCAAAGTTTCATTAAAATCTGATCATTGGTTTTAGCACGCATCGAGGGCAAACATACAAACATTGATTTTTATATATATATGAAGATTGCTATTACGTACACCTTACTTACTGCGAATATGCTTGTACTAACGATCTGGGTATACAAGCTTCAGTTGACTGATTGTGATCCGCACGAAATTGGATGCTGCAATGACCACCACAAAGCCCAATAGTAGCCTAATACAATTACCCAAAGGTAGTGTTGAAATAGGTCACTGTTATATTATTAAATCTTCTTAACCATAACAGTATGATGGCTTAATGCATGCTGATAGCAGAAATATTGCAAACTCCGTGTCATACCCTTTTCCGATTAAGTTGACCTATGCACTCACAAATAAATCTACTTACTAAGTACCTACTAGCTTACTTGTCACCTCGCTTGTCACTTCTGAACTATTGACAAAGGCCTATCAATTTCTCGATCAAACATAATATTAACAAAATCCTAGAATTTTAGCCCTGATTTAACTGAAGTTAGATATTGTACGAGTACATTGTACTTATTTCTGACATAGCGAGCTTACTGTCACACTACTGCGAACTTACTTTATGTGTTTGAACTATAGGTAAATACTAAATTTCCCAACTAAAAATAAGATTAACAAAATACTTAGAACTTCAGAGCAGGCTAGCGAGGATGAGAATATTGTATGTACAACAGTTTATTAAAATAGATACGTAAACATACAATTATTCACATTTTTTTGAATTAAGGATAAGCAGAGCTGTCTCAGATAGTATAATATCTTGGGTGTAGTAGTCGCTCTTCATTTTTGATTCAACTAAGTATACAAAATGGTATACGGTTTTTTTGCCAAAACAAAAATACGACATGACATTTATATAAAATTATCATTAAATATTTGTGCTTTAGATGAATTACTGCCAAATCAATCAGAATAAAGTCACAATTTCTTACGAGCTAGTACCTACTAGTGATCAATTCAATGAGACGTCATATAGGTACATCAGTCAAGATGTACTCGTATAAGTCGTCCTATTCGTTTGAAGTAAAATTCTTTGAAGTTTGCTTCCAAAAATCTTTTTTACTTAGGTTCAGTTAATAGTATATTAGCTGAACCTAGTTCTGACGCTGCAGGAAGAGTTTATAAAATGTTCGTATGAAGCGTGAAGTACTTACATTTCGTATGCTGTTTCATAAACTCTTCTATTTTTATTTTAACTTGTATTATATAGTTATATTTTGAAGATAAACTTATATTTTTGATACTGTAGGACCGACATGTTTTATAATAAAAGTCTTATAAAGAGAAAAAAAACTTTTTATAATGTAGATGCCACTGACCTATTCAAAGCTTATTCAATTAATCTGCGACATTGTAGTTAATATAAAAATGCCATATAAACGAATTCATATCGCCCAAATTTTCAATCATAAACTATTTCATTAAATAATGTTTTCTATTAATCAATGAACATATTTCAATATGACTCGTATTGAATTTGTCACAATAATATTTGATTGAATTCTTTAAATATTTACCCGCTTTTATTTATTCATCATTAACATAACTAGAATTTATGAACTATGCAAATATAATATTTGAAAAGGGACTAGTTGTAATTTCAATTACAAATTGAATGTATTAAGAAACATTTTAACATTGACTCTACTTTAATATAACTATATCTGAGGCAGTCTTTATGAGTCGTTCCTCTTTCACCCCACGAAATATTCGGCCCGTGGGGTGAATCTCTAAACAATCTTTTTTGAATTGGCTGTTGTGCCCCAAGTCTTTATGAATGTTATATTTGCATCTGACTCCATATCTCACAATCAATTTAATATTTTTTTAATGTATTTTTTATTGACATTACTGATAACATTAAATAATTATAAATAATATTAAAATAAAAGAAAAAATAAATTAGGCTGTAAGAGGCTTTGACTGGCCTGTTGGTCTAGTGGTTAGTGACCCTGACTGCTAAGCCGGAGGTCGTGGGTTCGATTCCCACCCAGGACAAACCTTTGTGTGATGAGCATAATTGTTTGTTCTGTGTCTGGGTGTAATTTATCTATAATATGTATGTATTTACTAAAAAAATGTATATAAGTAAAGTAGTATATCAGTTGTTTAGTACCCATAACACAAGCAAATATATTTGCTTAATTTGGGGCTAGATGGCGCTGTGTGAATATGGTAGAATATTATTATTATATATTATTAACGGTCTTGACTAGAAGATAAAACAAAGGATCTAAATGTCAGCAAATAGTGTCGTAGACATAAATCTAATTAATGTAAGATTATGTCAACTATATAAATATGTAAGTATGTAGCAAAACAGAATCCGAAATGTTGCAATATAAGCAGTCAGTTACAAAGTAGTGTGCCTGCCTATCAAATCCTTGACATCTCAAGACTGGGCGCATGTCCGTATAATCTGTATTCCTATTATGGAAACCGCTTTCTCTGGAGTATTTTAGTTACATTGTAGTGCTCAACATAACTATTTGTTACGGTAAACATTGTTTTCTGTTTATGTGTTGATCGTGTCTGTACTGTTTTTGGTTTAAACTAGTAGTTGGAACTCATTAATATTGCTCCTGGACTAGTCTGCTACTGTAGTCTTAACTGATTATATGTATAAAAATAGGTGTCCTCTCTATTCCTACAAGTTTTGTAGGACGACAAGGTGACTGAGCCGTTGGAGAAAATCAGACGTAGGGCTAATCCGAACCTATATTACTCTTTTGCCTAAAATACAGAATCCTTCTCTTCCCATCCACTTCCGACCCATATCTATTTTCCCATTCCTGTCCAAAGTGCTCGAGGCCTGTGTACACAAGCAACTGACTCACCATGTCCATTGTCACCACTTTCTAAATCCGTTGCAGTCTGGCTTCAAGCCGGGTCATAGCACTGTTTCCGCACTCCTCTAAGTGACTGGCGATGTTAGAGAGGGAATGGAAGATACCAAAGTCACAGTGTTGGCTTTGGTTGATTTTTCAAACGCCTTTGACACTGTCAGTCACGACATCCTTTTAGCCATCCTAGCTCATCTCATAGTCTCATCCGAAGCACTGGAATGGTTTTCAAGTTATCTTCGAGGTCGCCAGCAGTCTGTTCGACTTGATGAATTAACATCAAAGTGGTATCACGTTGACTCTGGCGTTCCTCAAGGCGGCATTCTTTCTTCTTTATTGGTTTCAATTTTCATTGATCTCATTATTAAAAATCTTCAGTGTGCGTATCATCTTTATGCTGACGACTTGCAGATATATTCCCAGACCAGTGTAGAGTGTGTATCATCAGCATTTGACATGATAAACCAAGACCTTGAATACATAAAAAGCTGGTCTGCAAGGTTTGGTCTCGCGGTTAACCCGAATAAGTGCCAAGCTATCATATTGGGTAGCCAACGGCTCATGAGTAGGTTGAACACAGTGAATCTTCCACCTATTGTTTTTGATGGTTCAGTCACTACCCTGTGCTCGACCGTAAAGAATCTTGGCTTGTACATTGATTCTACCCAATAAACAAGGCAAACTCTAGTATCGCATGTAAGCCAAAAAGTTACTGGTACCCTGCGCGCTCTATACAGACTTAAAAATTTCCTTCCTTATGGAACCAAGTTAATGCTTGTGCTGTCTTTGATCTTTCCACAAGTCGACTATGGTGATGTGTGTTATTTTGACCTGAATTCAGAACAAATTAGACCGTCTTCTTAATAACTGCATTCGATTCGTTTTTAATCTTCGTAGGTATGATCATGTATCTACTTATCGTTCTCAACTAAAATGGCTACCTATTGTCCAACGCCGTAGATTGCGTGCTCTCACTACCCTCTATTCCATCCTGACTTCGCCTACTCCTCCTTCCTACTTAACGCCTTACTTTCAGCATCTTAACTCTGTTCATGAACGAAACCTTCGTTCTGCCAATAATCTTTTCCTTTTATGTCCTTCACACACGTCTAACTTTATTCACTCCTCTTTCCCTATTCAATCCATTCTTCTTTGGAACACCCTCCCTCTTGAAATCAAGACGTCCACAAACCGTCATGCATTTAAAATAAAAGTTCGGAACTTGCTTCTGAGCAACTAAACGGTTATACGGTATACGGCAGTAGACCCACGCTGATTTCAGCATGAATGGGCCGGATCGTCCGGGGAAGTACTACCCTCTCATAGAAGATCGACTTAAGAGTAGTAGTATCCGTACTACTGCGTTTCATTCGGTGAGTGAGAGCGCCGGAGGCCCAATTTCACCCCTTTCCTCTATCCTCACCTCCCTCATTCCCTTCCAGGCGGGGTGGATTCACTTTGGTAGGCTGTAATATAATTATGTTAAAACCTAAGACGTGTGTCTAAAATGTATGTATTTGTGAGGCTTGCCCAAGTTTATTGACCCGTACATTAAATTTATATACACAAATTCCATAAATTTTTAATCAGATATCCGCAAATAGAATTTGTTTCACAAAAACCCGAATCCTAACTCTCAGACAGATTAAATTCGGACGATTAATAATTAACACGTTCGACCAACGAAAGTGCCGAATAAAATATTAATTATTGGTATTTACTTCGACATTAGGGGCACGGCTTAAATAGCTTACTCACTAAACAAACAATTAAAGAGCAGCTGGTGTAAATAAAGTTATTTGTAGATTTAATTTAACCTCTAAAAGATTGTTACAAAAACACAATGTAATAAGTTATAAGTTGATTTGTTTTGTGTTATGTATTAAAATCATGTAAATCTTTACTTCACTGCTGGTGTGGTAGTGTAATATTGTTAAAAACTAGTCGATGTTGATAAGTGACTATAAAAACCAGAGCTTTCCGCAAGTGTCGTAGCCCGTAGGAGGTCATTAAGAAAATCTAGCCAGGTAACGGGCTGGACTTGAAGCTCCGCTTGTCTCGTCTTCGCCTAATATAATAGTTACCAAACTAACGCGACGTAGATTAACACAATTCATTCTCATAGTTTAAATACAGTCCCATGTTCCAGCTTCTATTGAATGGCAACAAGATTGATATACCTCTAAAATAAATCATAAAACTCATGGTTACCGTACTGTTTGTCCAGTGAAAACATTGTCCTAATGATAATGGGCAAAGCCGCTAAAGAATTAAAAGTGTATGAGAACCCTTTAAAACAAATATGGGTGAGATAGGATTAATATGAAAATAAACAATGTGAAAAATCTAAAACAATGTGCTGGCCTACATAAAGTTTAATGAAGCTGGCAAAATATGGCACAGTGATCGGTCCACGATTTTTAATACAAAATTTCATTTATGAAATTGATTTTCACATCCACTTTTTCAAAACTATTTTAGGCCGATAACACTTTAATAATGTATTTTTGTTGATGCTGGTCCATGTCAGACGAAGCTGAGCTTGCAATTATATTCTTGTTTTTTTTTTATTATTTAATAAGAGTGATTTTGGATGGGATCCTTTTTCCTGATCTAAAATTAGCAATTGAGTCCACGGTCGGTTGTCACTGCCCTGTTTTAGCAATTAGTGTGGTAGCTTCTATTGTTGCAGTCTCGTGAGACAAAATTGCACGTCCCTTGTTAATTACTTATAATAAGCGATTAATCGATATCGTAGTCAAGTTTTTAACTTTGAAAATTGTTCACGAAGTATTTAAGTTGGTATATAAGAACATTGAAATACGTGTAGGTACGTAATCCTAAGTATAAACTATTTGCAACTATTGTTTACGTAAGAATTTCTCTAATTGTCAGAGAGTTAGCATCGTTTTGAGCAAAATATCCCAGCGTTCAGTACTCGTGTTATAATGTTGAAATTCCGTAGTTAATATAAGTGACCGTTGTAACTTTGATTTAGCTACGTTCCTTATTTATCTGTATTTTTACAGCTGCGGTTTGCCTTTATTACCTTATTTTTATTAACCACAGATTTAGTATATTTGTATTTTCACAGCATCATAATCAATGAGAGTTCCTATCACTATTATATATAGACTATTTTAGATAAATATTGAACTCAAAAGTTACTACTTCCTTATGTCTATTCCTTCACTAATTTCTTCAAACCACTATTACTATTGCTAAGAGAATTTGTTCCGAAAGATTTATATTAGCATATTTTCGTATTATAACACGATAATTATGTAGAGAACTTCGTAGATCTTTAATCAGCGCAACTGATTAGAAGCTTATATAATGCCAGCCTGTTTACTGTCCCACAGCAGGGCAGAGGCCTCTTCTCATATAGAGAAGGCATGAGCCACGCTTGCTCAAGGCGGATTGGCAATTTTAGACTTGAGTCCAGGTTTCCTCAAGATGTTTTCCTTCACTGTCAGAAAGTAAGTAATATTATTTGAAAAATCACGTTGGTACTTGCCCGAATTCGAACCTACTACCTCGTGTTTACGAAGCAGATACTTTATCCACTGGGTAATTTCGGCATATTATAATTTTTTTTAAAGTCAAAGTCAAAGTCAAAGTATTTATTTCATTTTGATCATAAAGAATGATACTTATGAAAAGTCAAATTACATGAAGTCTGCTAATTAACCTACAGCCAGTTCGCTGACGAGGTAGAGCTGTGATAAGAACTGACAAGAAACTCGCGCCACTCTTTTCAATCGCCAGATAATTACATTTTTTTTGTATGAGTTAACAATTTTAACACATCAACGCAACCAAAGAACCATACAAAGTAATTATTACATAACAACTAATTATTTAATAACAATAAAAAAAAAAAAACGAAAATAGAGGATTTCAATTATTTAGTTTCATCTATTATGGTAATTTGACTACGTATTTTAATTAAAATTAAAATATCTACCCTTATTTAGGTATAGCTAGATCTCTTATTATTTTTATACTGTATCTATTATTATACTGTAAAAGAGTGTAAGTAATAACAATAAATCCTCAGAAGTAGAAATAGCTTGAAAGTAATAGAACTTAGTCTGAGAAAAACATATTTCGATAAGTTAGTTTCGATCAAATGGCTGAAGTTGTGTCATGACTTTTGCTACATCCTGTGTGAACTCGCGTCTGACGATATTTTTAATAATCTTTGATATATATTTTATCACATTGAAAACTTCTAACTGGTATTTACATACAATTTGCGGCTTACAAATAATAAGTTGTTTATTTCTCTTTATGTCTCAAAATAGTAAAAAGCAGTCACAGATTTTCGGTGTGTTTGTCTGGTAACTTCTAACCTTTAAACAGATTTTGATATGACTTTCACTATTGCGATATCGTTTAGAGAATTTATTTAAGTATTTCACCCGGTTTCACCCGCGTCTTTGGTAACTGCTCTGCTTTCGTCGCCAATAGCGTAATTTTACATAGCCTATAATAATAACCTTCGTCAAGAACTGGGCTATTATACGCAAAAATAATTATTCAAATCCGTCTGGTAGTTCCAGAGATTAGCGCGTTCAAACAAACAAACAAACTCTTTCACTTTATATAGTATAGATAGTAGCAATAATAATAAAAAGATTGTAATCATATCGTAAAAAGCATAATAGTACTTACTCACGTGCAAAGATTAGTGCGAGTTGCTAGTAAGCTTAATATAAAACATAATGAAGACGTTTCTTTTGCAATTATTGCTAGCATAACGCAAATCTTATATTCATTTAATTTTATATAACTTTTTTGTATTGAGTATTAACGGTTAATGAACAAATAAGAGTTTGTGAATACTTTGATTTCACTCGCTTCTTTTATGAGACACCATTATTTATGTTTTCTCTCTATATACATGGGTTAAACGCCTATACGGTTAATCGTCTATAAAAAGAAAAAGAAAATTTGCTAGGTACATAAATAGCAAAATTCTCTAAACATACAATAAATTTATATAACGTATATTCAATTTCATTACATTTTTCCAAGCAAACTTCATTCAATTTAAGAACTGACAGGATTATTAAATTTTAAAGGCTGTATCTAGGTTTACATATCAAACGTATATTTGTGATATACGTTCAGACAATGAATCTGCAAGCGGGCTTGGGACGACCCAACGTCATTGTTCACGTTGTTATAACATTGGATATCCAAAATGTTACATTAACGGATAAATATGCAAAACAAATTTGTTATTATTTTACGTTTTATAACAATACTTATGTAGATAATAAAACGTTTAAGAAAGTTATTTAGTAATTAACTATTTTTTGGTTCAACCAATGTCACTATTTTTTATCAATAGCAGGAGTAATAGTTAGCCACGATGTCAAATTGAATGAAAATTTTGTGTTCTAAACACAGAAAAAAAAGATTAATTTTGTTAAATTTAATTATCTACCTATAATATGTGAATGTCGATAATACTGAATAATATTTTGTCTTCGAAATGGATATAAGAAAGCTAAAGCTATTTGTCTATTTTGAAGTTGAAAGTTATTAATAGTGACTACTTTTATTTGACTGTAAAATAACAACGCTTCTAGTATTTACTCTAAAAACTAAATAAAACATTTTTTTCGTAAAGATTTTTGTCTATCTAATGTCACAAAAAAGCTTTTAAGTGCTATCATGGCTTGGAACATTAACAACGAAATGTTTTGTTTGAGTTGACGTCAAACCTAAACGTCAAACACTCTTCACTTAATGAACTGAAGGAGAAAAAGCTGATTTTCTAAGAAAAATATCAATGTCCTCTGACAGGCTCTTAGTGTGGAAAATTTATAATGGTAGTTTCCATTACTAGGAGTGCTCTGTGAGAGCTGATGCATGACGCACTTGGTTCGAAATATTAATGCCTTGTGGGTACGAGGAATCTACGGAACTTTTACGCAATATATTGCTCAATATTATCAATTTTTGATATTTGATTGTCAGAATTATTGCTTAGTTCTTACATTTTTGAAGAGATACTCAAAATATAGTGGTTGTTTTAAAATCTTAAGATGCTTCTGTTAAATTTTCAAAGAGTTGTATTATTATAAAACCTTTGATTGTTCTCAACTTAGAAACGTGCTCATATGACACAAAGTAACGTCACTTTAATGCGTAAAAGTATCTCTCACAAAATGAAGCATTTAAGTGTGGTAAGGAAACCACTACTAACTGCTCCTTTCCATAGCTTTTTACGATAACGACACGAAAAAAAAGTTGTGATGGTTCACATTCTAGTGATATTAAATTGTTGAAACATTGACTTATTTAAAGTAAATGAATATTGTAAAGTAATGGATTTCTGTATCAAAAATTTTACACAAGATGGTAAAAATATGAATAATGACATAAAAATGTTATAGAGGTATAATAAAAAGATTCTACCTTTAATCATTGATATTATCCTGAAAATTTTACGGACCCTATTTCTTTTATAGAAAAAATCTTATATCATGTACGCTTAAGAAATCAAGTTTAGCATACGAATAGGTTTCAGATAAGTTAAAGAGCGCTACTTTATAAAGAAGATTTAGACTCGCAATCCATCTTATTTGGAATGAAAATGATTGGTGATTTTAGAGCAGGCTGTTTCGCACCCATAAATGATGAATATATTGCTAATCGCAGGAATTATCAGCCGGATTTAAATTTCTTATTGCGTTTGAGAGCCCAGTTTTCTAAGGAAGGTAGGCTACATAACATCACACTATTTGCAAAGGGGGTGGAGCAGTAACCAAAGATGTAACTTAAAGTGGATGAAACCGCGCCGTGGAAGGCTAGTTACAAGATAAAACAGTAGACCCGATTTGAATAACTTCTATACTTTAGTATAAAGTAAACTAAATCGACAATGATGAAGTTTGATTGAGTTTTGTGCCTATTGTAGTAAAATACGAACAACGTTAAATTCATAAAATAGTTTGAAAATTTGTAAACGGCTCAAGAGCTTAGCAGTAGACTTTTTTTTAATGGCTACAGTGGTAGACGAGCCAACAGCCCACCTGATGGTAAGTGGTAACTGACGCTCATAGACTTCTGCAATTCCAGGGGCTCTGCGAAGCCGCTGCCTACCGTGATATTTATAGTACGGTAGGTACCATGTTATACTTGATGTTTTGTTGGATGTTATGTTCCATTAAGTATTATATAATCAGTCTATATATATTCGTAACAAATCCTCGAAGCTAATGAAACAAACTGAATACAAACAGAAACAATAATTAAAGTTCGACCAGTCAAACATTACAAACGGAGTTCTCGTAACAGCTCATACGTAACCGATACCAATGCTTCGGGATTAAATACAAATCAGCAATACGGTTTTGCCGATGTACTTCGGCCGCGTAAATAGTTCTACTGTTGCACTTAATGTGGATTTTGAATTGGTTGGTAGAACAAATATTGGAATGGCCTCATTTGTGTTTATGTTGATTTGTGATCTGGTTGCAACTTAGTAGACAGGATTGCGAACGACAAAGATGAAAGCGAATTTCTGATTGGTTTATATGACAGCATGTAATGTCAGTTGCATGACTGGACACTGGTTTTTTTTTATTAGCCCACCAAAGTGACTCTACCCCGCCTGATGGTAAGCGGTCAGTGGAATCAAGAAGTGGTGGACACCCACCATATCATCGTCCTAAATTGCTGGTATGGTGGCCCCTGCACTATGGCGGCTGGGAATGGGGTTAGGGGAAGGGAATGAGGGAGGTGAGGCAAGAGGAAAAGGGGAAATTAGGCCTCCGGCTCCCTAAATCACCGAACGAAAATACTACTACTCCTACGTCGATCTTCTATGAGAGGGTAGTACTTCCCCGGACGACCCAGCCCATTCATGCTAAAACCAGCGTGGATCTACTACCGTAAAAAACCAACGATCAACAGTTTAACCCGTATACTTACGTGTTATGAAAAATTTTCAATTCTGTTTCATAATAATAGTTTTATTGATATACTTACCATTTATCTTTGTACCTATATTCACATTCTGTATATACATTCACATATATTTACCTTGGGTCTAAACGGCGTTGTGTGTAGTTGTGGTGATATTATTATTATTATCATCCAAACCGGGTACTACAAACTATTTACCATACTGACTATTAGGAAGAGTCGTGGGTTTATAAAAATATTTTAAGAAGTAGAGCTTCCTGTAAAGTACTATATACATTGATTGCTATTTATGTGTTTTGTTCGATAACCCTTTCATTATTTAGTATGCCTTAGGCATAACTTTATATTGATTAAATATACAACTGCAGAATCGAGTAAACAAATAAATTAGATTAACCCTTTAATCAACAACAGTTTTGAATGTTGATCTGCGTACATTATTGAGAGAGTATGCGGCAATTATGCATGCTTTTGTGTGTGCGTGCGTGTAAAGCTAAAAGTTTAATCATTTGGAAAATCGTTTTTGATCAGGGTTATATTTTGTAATGGTGTATAAAAGCTTCCTAATTGAAGCTAAAGAAAAAAAAATAATCATCAGAGGAATTTATTGGCAAAAGCGTGTCATTTGGTAGTGTCACGGGAAAGGAACAACTTTTCTATAATATTAAAATATTAAGGTTAAATAAAAAACTGAATTTATTTATACCTGTAAACCTTAACCAAAAACCTGGTTTATACCTATAAATTTATAAAAACTATTTAGTAAATAATACAAGAGACTTGGACTTTGGCATTTGCAAATAAACAAATTACTTACATCAGTTTAATAAATCTAAATATACTACGGATTTCATAGATGATAACATTAAAATTAATAGTAATTTCTAACTACAACTTCACTTACTGGCCGTTATAATAATTCTATGTTCAAATTCGTAAATGGAATGGAGCAGCCATATTGCAATATCAAGTGGAAGTTCATAGTTCATAGCGGTTTTGTATCCATTATTCGAGGAACAAAGTTGTAAGTGGTCGGTACCCTTTGGGGTAGAGACCCTGATTCAATTCACCTGCTAGTCCCTTTGACAGCCGACTGGCGTCGGATGGACCATATCGACAGTTCACGGTTACTTTGAAGCTTCAATTATGTAAAATAAAGTTAAGGTTTCGTACACTCTGAATAAGGAATATTGAGTTTAGTTTAGTTCTTGTAAGAATTATTTAGCTGGAGGGTAAAACTTTCATTTGAATGTAAGCCTAGACCTATTAGCAGACACTTTATCACTATATGAATAGAATAAGTTGTGTACCTAGTAAATAATTGCTTGAACTTTAGGTCCTTCGTTACAAATTTATATGTGCAAAACTTTTAATATAATCTTATAAGATGTTACATCTATTTATTAAAAGTTTTAATAATGTATATTAAGCTATAAACTCACGAAATGAAAACTCACGTAAAAACCGAATATAGATTTATCAATAATAACCAACTTATATAACTAACTTTATAACGACGTTGATGTTCAATAAGTTCGGTAAATCAGGAAACTGCGACAATCTGCAGTCGGATGGTTTAAATTATTACCACGAAATTAAACAGTTTTATAAACTAGAATAATGTATAACGTACACGATTCCACAATTATTGCATAGATAAAGTCCTACTATTTTTATTATTTTAATAAAGAACATTATATTAGATCTCAAATACATCTGTTTGTTTGTATATTCTGAGTTAGGGAACCCAAGCCCAGGCATTTGCACTCACTTTCACTGTGTCTATAATAGAAACAGTCCTTAATACCAACCTACATTTACATAGAAAACAATTCAGAGGGTCTAGATAAGTGGCATAGATTTATATTCTTTTTATAGAATAAATTAAAAATGTATAGGATTGACTTATGCTAACGCCAACACTTTGTTGGCTTATGTCAGTCCTATTTTTTTTAATCCATTCTATAAATAGAATAGAAATCTATGTCACTTCTATAGGGCCTCAGCTATGTCTATAGACGTATCGCAGTGAAAACAAAATGAAAACCCTTGTGCCACAGGAGAATGGGATTAAGCAGTAAGCAACCCATTGTAGCAAAACGATAAATTTTCAATTCTGAGCGGCTAAGCTGCAGGATTGCAATGTTTTACACCGGCTTGCTCGCACTTTCGCGGGTTAACTCTTGCTCTCCTATTGTTTTGTGACTGTACCTACTTTTTTCAATCCACGTCCGCTGAAAAGGCTTTCGCTTACAATTTAATGCTGTTAAGTCAGACGCACAGTTTACGAACTCTGCAGCAATAAAATTATACGTAGTTTTATATTCGGTTGGGTAGTACGAGTATTTACAGCAAGTTAGAGGCACTGCTAAACCTTTTTAGTAATGTTTTAAATTTTCTAACATTGTTCTTGATCGAATAGTTTTTCTACATGTGTATTCAGTACGGTTGTAGAAACAATATAGTCAAAAACTTATTTAGTTCTTCACTTCTCCCTCACGGGCAATTTTTGTTTCCTAATAGGTAACTATGAACATTTACCATTCACAAGCATTATTTACCAGTTTCATTATTATTATTTTTATTATATTATATTATACTATGTCTATTACAGAAAACTCGTCAAACTACATATCTCAAAAACTAAAACAATTAAAAATATACGTTAGTTCATAAATTGTTGCTATCAAAGATAAAATTGCTTGCTTTCATCCCTACGTTTGTATTTAAACGTGAAACTGACTTTAAAAAGGCTAAAAGAACTATAGAGAATAAATTCCTTCTGTGTTCATAATCTACGTTTTTCATTCATTCCATATCGAAGTGGTTATTGATTATTTTATCAACATGACTATACAAGTTCAAATAGATCGACAACCCCATTTAATTTCAAACAGCACAAAATAATTTGGGCTAATGAATTAAAAACACTGCATCAGAATTAAATGATATATGCGAAAGTCAGTGCAGACCGGTTGATAGAATAACGACTATTATAAAATGAGCCGTACAATTTGAAAGGTTATTCGTGCTTCCGCGTCGTTCGCAAATGTCAAAAGGTCCTTTTTACAGTGGCTAGTTATAGCCCGCGAGTAGTGAATAAACCATGAGTTGTTTTCAATTTAGCGTAAAAGCGTTTCGTCATAAAAGCTGGTCCGATCTCATAATTAACATTTTATGTTTGTGACAAATATGTATATATATACAAGTGCATTGATGTTTGATGGTTTGTGGCGGCGGCATTCAATCTAAATAATTATAAATACATACTACTTTCAGTCTTAAGTTCTAAAGGTGTTCAGTGTTGATTGCGCAACTCCCAATGGCAAAAGTTTGCACATATCATAGACACTACGTTCGGTATTTCGATACCCAACGGGAAGAAATTTGATAGTTGGTCCAAACGCCATACGACGTCACTTTAAGGACGCTAAATGATGTAGGTACATGATTATAAATATTTGGCCATTGATAATATTTGATAAATATTCTTTCATTTGTGTAATTAAAACACTAATAAGTAAGTAGACTGGTGGACTCAACTGGCAATTACTGTTCCCTAGCTGTGCTTTTAAACGTCAAGTATCTATGCGTTACCACAATCTGAGGGCTACTTACTAATATCCAACAATTTCCGAAAACATTTCTAAATTTCCAGTCGAAGGTAACGCGCAGAAACTTTAAATTTCTCTACTAAAAATCCCAATATGGGATTAATGTGCTCTGTCGTCCTCGTAGGTATAACCGCTGCCTTTTCAGCCATGCTGCTCCACTGCCGTAGGGAGTGAAGAGCTTGCTTTCAAACGAAACGAAACTGAACAAACCAAACCGAATGGACGACGTTTACGAAACCTAACCAAATGACTGGGATGTTTTTGATGCAAACAAAAAATTTTCAAAAAAATTGTCTTTACCTAAGCTGGTACTCTTCTGAACATATTTTTTTTTACGATGCCTACTGAAGAGGCTAAGTTAGTTGTGCTGATTAACTCTTTTACAACTTTTGTTTATGCACTGTATTCCCAAGGCTATGCTGGTCACATGGTATAGGATACACAGGCTATGGTGAGTCATTCCTCTTCTACACCACGAAATATTTGGTCCGTAGGGTGAATCGCTAAACGATCTTACCACTAACTATCACATTTGTTTACTCTTAACAATAACGTTGATATAATCGTGATTTAAATATATTTTTTCAGCTGAACAATGTAAGTATTTCGTTTTGTGGTTCAATTTTTGGAGAACCTATGGTTTAGACAGCATTTAGCAGTTTAGCATAAAGAACGAAATTACTGAAATGCAACATTTTCAAAGAACGAAATACTCAGCACCATATTCATCTATGGCGCTGGAACGTATAGCAGCGATTAAACGTGGCTGTAACGTGACCAGGACAAATATAAAGTTATCAGTTACGAGAGCGTAGAGCGCCACTAAATCTTCATTCGAAGGCAGTTGAAAGGGTTGATCTTTTTCACTTTAGATTGAACTTGATAAAGTCGCAGAGGCTTTTCTCCAGACATTTGTGACAAAATGTTCATTATCAACAACAGTTCGTACTTTAGGTTAGTATCTCAAAAAGAAAAATCAGACCCTTAGAGAACCACTTCGTTTTACGTCTGTTTGTCTTACAGTCTTGTAACTATACCGAACGCCGTTCGGTTTTTATGATGCCTTGATGCTGTAACAATATCGTGTTGGGAAAAAAGTAGATATAACTCTGACTACCTCTAACAGGCAAACAAAGGATTAAAGAGAAATTAATTACGCATGTCCAGAATTAATGAAACATTTTTCCAATATAATAAAATCAATATGTGGCACGACTTTTCAGACACATTAAAATAGTTTTATTAATAAGAAATCAAAAATAATTTTCTCTTCTCCCGAAAGTTGTCAAAGTATCATAAGTTTAATACGTAATAACGTTACCTCGAGGCAGTTAGAATTGGAAGGTCGCCATTGTGAGGAAACTAATAGAAAATTCAAAAGTTTAAACGTTAAAATCAAAGTTAGTTGACATCAGTAGTCGCACATCCGCTGTCTTCGGTAACTGCGGGGTCGAAAACTTTGAATCTTGCTGTAAACGTTGCTTTCCAAGTTACGGTAAATTTAGTCAAATCGATACTTACTTGGTTGTTTGGATTGAATATTGTTAAATTTAAAAGGTGTTATTTCAACAAACGAATAACATGTGTAATACTATAGTAATCGATTGGATAAAGAGTGAAGATAATGGAATACCTGTCTCTTATAAACATCTTTGGATGTTGTAAATCCGACGATTAGACAGTATGAAAAGAGGCCTTCACCGCAGGGTTAAGGCCTGTTTTCATACTTTTCATACAGCCCTAGGGCTGGAACGATTTTATGTTTTTATTTGATACTCATTAAAATGTTATTTACTGTAAGTCTTTACTTACCGAAAGGTCAAAATAGTATCGAAATATAAATACCTATCCGTCAAAATACAATACGCATAAAATTATAAAATATATATATTATATATATAAAACTGTTATTTGTTTATAAATAACAGTTTTATCTTCTTAAGCCTCAAAACAAACTGTGTGGAAGTCGGTAGCGTGTTGTGTAAGTAGTTTACTTTGTACCAAAATAGGTACACGAAGCACATTCACACTAAGAGTTTTAAACATACAGTATACGTAATAACAAATAAGATTGATGTTATGAGTTGTACAGAGTATATTATTATGAAGTCACTAGCTGGGCCCCACGGCTTCGCCTGCGTCTAAATGTGTTTAGTCTCCCTCGGGAACCAGACCGATTTTCGGGATAAAAAGTAGCCTATGTTCTTCTCCGGCACCGAATCTAACTACGTATCTACATATATTTTTCATCGAAATCAATTCAGCCGTTTAGGCGCTGAGTGGTAACAAACACACACATATACACACAAACTTTCGCATTTATAATAGGTATTAATGGAATTATCAGCTTCTATTCGTCTACTGGCCTATTGGCTCGTCCATAGATAAGTTTGTTATTACCAAATGGACTGATTGCTATAAACTGATACGACATACTCTGGTTACGTTACGCACGTTACCCCATATTCCCGTATTCGTCTTTTACGATACTTACAGATAGAATAGTTTTATGTTCTAGACTAGGCGACCGTACGGCCAAAACTGATTTCTTAATAACTTGCCATTTATTATTTTATCGTATACACCAATATCGTAAAACATAACTACGCTTCCAGAGTATTTTTTTGCCACAAACTTGGCAAAATAATGTTGGGACCGAACCCAATCTGGGAGAAGTTAGAGCTTAGCAAGTTTGTGTCGATCTCCGGCTTCCGGAGTTAAACGGCGGCTACCCAAGGTGAGAGTTGCGCCGATTTATAGTCAGATTATGTCGACGAGTTAAAAGTACTGAATCAACCGACTGCTAGCTCAAACTAGGAAATTAAAAGTGACAATACATAAATATTTTTTAAATATGAAGTACATAAGATAATGAAATACACATAAGAGGAATAGTAGACAAGAGGTAGTACGTACGATAACGAGTCTTTTTTTGACGACTTTTTAAATAATTATACCCAGACGTAAAAGTAAAAACTGAGATTCGTAGACAACGTTTTTCATGATTTTTGTATGCGATCGTAAAGTAAACATAGGTAATATAACTACCATTGTAGTAAGCTTATTTTAAGTTAAGCTTAGGTTAAGTGCCACATTATAACAGTACTCTCAAGAGTCTCGAACAAAGAGATTCAGTACTTTATTTATATAATAATAATATAATAATATTATTTTATCATTGTATTTTAAGAAGTATTTAAATACGAATAGTTATACATCAATAATTGCGTGACGTCGTTACGGGACGTCATGACTTATTTTAAAAACTTCTATCACTTTTATCCATCTTTATAAGTCACAATACACAATAACCAGTATCGACGTAACTCACATAAACAGAGACGTATTTCATGTCCCGGACGTCCGACTCGCCACCGCGAATGGTACGTTGAATGTAAGTTTTAGTTGCCAGCTCTAAAAAATACGAGGAATATATACACAAAGTTAGCGAAACTTTTTGTTACTTATTTTTGTTGGTATTTTTTTATTTTTGAAAGTTTTAGTAGTAAGTAATGTTTAATTAAAGAAATAGACCTAGGTTTTTACTCTACCTTTGCCGTTTAGGTACTTATTATAGATAAAAAAAATATTTTGTTTGGTATATCTATTCCTAAGATATCCTATTTACGGTTATCCACGCGAAACCTTATGTGAAAAGATAACATCGTACATAAATAGTCTGAAACGAAGATCAAGCTAGCTCAACGCATCAAATAAAACGCTGCAATTTAAAATGCACTCTTGACAAATTTGTTTTTAATCTAACTGTCATCTCAACTGTCACTCTATTACTGAACTTAAGTATCGATATGAAAATTTGACATTTCGATAGCCAAGACTCGATAATCATTCTTCAATTCTTATTATACATTCATGGAACCTCGTGTTCGGAATATCGGTTCTTATAAATAAAGCAAAAAGTATTTCCTAGGAGCCATGTTGCAATCAGGGCGCTTTATGACACGCTAGAATTAATCTTTTATTATTCTTCGAGCCTTCCAATGTCGGAGTGACAGTGTGTAAGAACCGTAACAGATTTCGTTGACGGTAACTTGGCAAAATCAAACTTTGACTTCGTCTGCGTAGGGTTAGATAGTGATAGAATAAAGCCGTTTTATATATATTACATTCAATATAGGTGTCATAGTATGAACTTTGGACTGATGATTTTTTTAGGCAGAATATTCCATACCAATTGAATACCGGCTTTTTAGCACAAGCGATCCTAGAAAGTCGAAGTGCTTTGGTCCAGTTACAGCCCTCCTAAGATAAGCTCTACTTTACTATCTCGCCTAGCGAGGCAGTCTTCGTTCATTCTATTAGAAAGAATCTTATTATTTAGCTTTTGAAGACAGGTGGCACATCTGCTTTGAAATTGAGGTCTGAAGGTAGAATTTCAATCAGTAAGATTGGTTTTCCGTTTATCTTGGAAAGCGCTGACATAATGTATATAAAAAACATTAGGGAACCTAAGCTACGTAAAATACAACACGTAGAAAAACAACTTAATAAAACATAGACGATAACAAAAAAGCACAATCGATCCGAAGGGCTGAAGTACTGGCATTAAAAACTGCCCTAACGATAAGATAAGGTACAACCCATACAAAAATACGTATACCCAATATCTAAACAAACATGTGCCTACGTGCTTAAATAAAATCTGATTCACTGCGAGATTTAAAGCAACAAGACAAAGGCATAAACCAATTTCACTCTCTCCACGTTTCACGATACCCGCATTGTTTGGTAGTCCCGATAAGTTAAATGAAAAGCAACTTTTGATTGTTCAGGGCACCGTGAACAATGTATGTACGAATAGAAAAAATCTACGTTTTTCAACTATGTTGTATAAAACCTGAGCGGGCAATTTTCGAAGCTCTCAAAAGAGTAAACAAGTTACAATATAGTTGACTAAAAATTCTATCCAGGTTTTTTTACGATATTGAAGTTTTCTGCGATTTTATTTCACTAGAATTTTATACGTGTACGTACGTATTTTTAGTGGAAAGTTCATTAGAGCGAAATATTTTTATGTATGTTTTGTGTTTTACAAAATGGCATTTAAGACAAATTCAAAAAATGACAAAATATTAAAATATTTTTACTTAAAAGTGGTGGCAATCACAACATTAATGAAACTGCCTTAAACATAGTGAAAACTTTGCGTGGATTAAGACTACAAAAATGACATTATCCTTTTTGAACTTAAGGATGTCGAATAAAGCGACTTACACACTGTCGCTCGGCAGACAAGATCAGAACAAATTACGAAAAAAAATCGAAACAAATACCTACACCAACTCGTCTGATCAACATGGAAGATGGTAGAATTTAATGATATGAATAAAAATTAGGCTACAATAAAAGATCTTCAACTTCATATTTGAAGACGATGAAACAATATTCAGTTCATTATCACAACGATCTAAAAGGTATAACAATAACCAAAAATGTCTACAACCACAAAACTTTACGCTCCGATCCGGTTTTTATTGGCAATATCATGAAATAAACTCTTAAAGTGAGAATTATACGAAGTTTAGTGTCATATTAAAAGCAGTTCAAGGAAAACTTCGCTAGACGCGAGCTGAATGCTTAAGTAGGACGAGAACAGTACAGTGCTCATTAATGTGTCAAGTTAGCTCATTTGAAACAGCGCAATAGTTGACTACGTAACTACTGATAATATATACATATAATAAAATTGAAGCGTCTGTATATGAATATATATACGGTACATACACCAAAATTACATTTTACAATTTTTGTCTGTCTGTTTGTTCCAGCTAATCTCTGAAACTGGCTGGACCGATTTTGACGGGACTTTTATTGGCAGGTAGCTGATGTAATGAGGAGTAACTTAACTTACTACGTTTATTTTAAAAAAAAACTTTTATTTTAGAAAAAAAAAGTATTGTTGATCGACTGTTACGCGGAACGAAGTTCGCCGGGTCAGCTAGTAATTATATAAAGCTGAGTTTAGTTCTATCAATGTGCTTTACAATTATTTTTATATACAAACTTCTTATTTTGATATTAAATGTATAATAATAGAGTATTCTTCAGAGACTAGACGATAAGCCGCTAAATTTAAAATAATTCAACCCCAACGCTTGAATAGTCTCTATGGATTCTTGAACTATTTTTAAATCTGCTGCACTTGGTAACGTGTACTTTATAAACATAGGTAAATACTGAGACACGAAGTAAACATAAAACATAGGTACTAACTTTCAACAAAAGCTATGCCCGTAGGTAAATTTTGACTATGTCACCATATGTCTTTGTTGATTTCTATAAAAACATTTATTTCATTAATAGTTTTCTAAACTAGAGAAAAGTAAACTACAAAAGAAAACCTTATAGTAACAAGAAGGGGGAACATTTCTTTCATTAAAGCAAGTATATAAATAAAACAAAGATAGGTCCGTATAAAAAATAAAACAAGGGGAAACCAACATTGACATTTCGTGATTAAATTGAACGTATGATTCTACAAGACGGTATAGGGGCGTGCGTGCGTGAAAAAGTACGGCTGGACCGTCAGATGCATGAGATAGTCCCCGGGCATTTATCTCGTTAACTAAAGAAAACACGTGGTAAATATATATAATAATTAAATGAAGATGTTGGCTACGTTTATGAAGCGTCGGAAAGTTACGGCCCCATCGCACAGTAGAGAAGTATGTATGTACCTACAACTCGACGTGATATTGAATGGAAATGGATGAAATAAGCTGTATTTTAACAGGTTACCTGTCCCATGTATCAGAAGCTCCTATAACAAATAAAAAAAATCTAATAAGGCAGAACATCGGAAAAGTGGCAATTATGACAAAAAGCCTCCAATGTTCTTTCTTTCAAAAAAAGTATTTTCTATATCTTTTTTTTTGAAAATCGCTCTTCATTTTAGTTATAAATAAAGCAACTTTAAAAAAGTTTGTCATGATTTTAACAAAGTTATAAATACAATAAATATTATAAAAATATAGATAAATCCTAAGCAATACCTTTTTTAGTTACGAAAATGAAAAACAATTTAACTTTTAACCTAAGTTATACATCGTTAAATGTGATATTGTCAGATAATCCGGTCAGCCGGCTTAACATCACGCGAATAAATGTTACAAGTAAACAATTGCTTGCATAAAGTTTAAATTGGCCTCCAGTTGCTTTTGTTATACATACATACATAGCGTCATGCCTCCATCCACGAACGGGTAGGCAGAGGTGTTTAACCATCCATATTTCGCTATTTTTTTTATGTCCCATGTAACAGAGGGCGAGCCTGTTGCCATTTATCGGGCACAATTTCAGACTTCGGGCTTATACTGAGAAATTTTGGACAGAAAAACCCAATATCACTTTACCCGACCCGAGGATCGAACCCGAGACCTCTGCGCAGTAATCCGTACACACTGCCACCGAACCTCAGAGGCAGTGATTTAGTTATTGTTTAAAATAATAATTAATTCAGGTTTAATTTATAAAAAATAAGCTAAGAGTAGCGTCATCATCAACTTTTAATTCTGGGTCTTTGAAGCGGGGCGCAAAAATTTCTAATATAACTGCTATAGTGGAGACCACAATGCCAGTAGTTTGAGACGATAGATTTGGAAAAAGTGGCCGCTATTTCTGGACGGAAAAAGTGGCCGCTATTTCTGGACTCCACTGACTGCTGCTTTACGAAATATTTCCACTCTGTTTGACGATATGTTACTTTTGCTCCCTTGACCTAATCCCCATAAAAATAAATAGTATGTACATGCATAATAATATAATTATGTTACCTAACTTACAAATACACACACATACACACACACACACACAAACACACATACACACACACACACAAACACACACACCCACGCACACACACACACACACACACAAACACACACACACACACACAAACACACACACACACACTCACTCACTCACACACACACACGCGCACACGCACACACACACACACGCACACACGCACACACACACACACGCGCACACACACACACACACTCACACACACACACACACACACACACACACACACACACACACACACACGTGCACACACACACACAAAATTCTCTTAACTAATAAATATTACTTTCTTTAATCATTTATGCAGGTGCATTTAATCTGTATAACGAGTACACTCTCACTATGGTTTTTCATGTCATTGTATCATAATATTATATGACAACGCAAATGTCCTTACCTTTTTGAGAGAAATAAACAATATTATATATATTATTATTATTATCATCATTATAATAATAATAATAATAATAATATTCTACCACATTCACACAGCGCCATCTAGTCCCAAATTAAGCAATTATATTTGCTTGTGTTATGGGTACTAAACAACTGATATACTACTTATATACATTTTTTTTTTGTAAATACATACAAATTATAGATAAATTACACCCAGACACAGAACAAACAATCATGCTCATCACACAAAGGTTTGTCCTGGGTGGGAATCGAACCCACGACCTCCGGCTTAGCAGTCAGGGTCACTAACCACTAGACCAACAGGCCAGTCAAATTATTATTACATTATTATTATTACAGCCAAAACATAGCTCGAAAATAGAGATCTGTATTTAGCAGTAGACGTTCTGCGGCTTAGATGACGATTATAACTCAGTTCGCCTTCACACAAATAAACCGATAGATTAAATAAATACGCAGATATTGGAATCAAAATAACGTCAATCGTGAATTAGTAGAAACGATATTCGGGCTGGCTATAGCTTCAATGTCAGTTCCACTGTCAATTAACGCACATAAGTGGTAAGGTTAGTTGGTCTTCGTTTACTTTTATTTAGCACTAGCCTTCCGCGGCGCGGTTTCACCCGCGCGTAATTTGGTTTGTTGGATCCCTCGTGAACCAGACCGACTTTCGGGATAAAAAGTAGCCTATGTCCGTCTCCGGTACCGAATCTATCTACATACCAATTTTCATCGAAATGGGTTTAGCCGTTTAGGCGCTGAGTGGTAACAAACACACGCACACACACACAAACTTTCGCATTTATAATATTAGTAGGATTGGATTTGGAATAGAAATCACAGTCATCTGTTATTAATATTTTTAAAACAAGTTAAAAATTACATAGAAATGAGGACCAGCAAAACGATTTTATTAATTTATTGTGTGTCGTGGGAAATTGGCGCCTGATAGGATAGGGATGATCTCAATAGCAATAGTATATATCTTTACTAATTCAATTAATCAACAGAATCGAAGTAATCCAAAACTAGTGTGATATAAATGTTGTTAGGGGTTTTTTCAGACATAGTAATATTTTTAATTAATAATAATAATCGTTTCCAACTTCTCTTAAAATACATAAACAATTTATATGTCGAAGCGAATCATCGAACCGCACTCAGACTCGATATAACATTGATCTAAATCAGTACGCGATCACTGATATACAACAATCATATCTGCTTTTATAAATGTGCAGGGATCATGTTTCGTCATTTAAGTTCATCAATCACTAGTAACGAGATGTCAGTCGATACTGACCAGTCATCAGCTGTTTCAATGAAATATTCTCTTTACAGTTTCCCTTTGGTAGACTGTATGGAGGGTGCTTAACATTTTGATATTTTGAGTGAATCTATTTTTGATGAGAATCAAATATTGTTATCAGAGTTAATATAACATTATGTTTTATCAATAAATTAGTTCCTATAACCAATTATAAAAATCTTTGAGGACAGTGAAAAACCTTCGTAAGCAATTGAAATTGAGTTCTGGAGTTCAGATACCAACTACGTAAAATATTAACATGCACTCGCAAACGGTTATACTCGCAGCCAGAACCAATTAATAGTTGAATAACATTTTTAGAATTTACTAGTCTATAAGGATAAAAGAGGGTGAAAGATTATTGTGCATTCAACCTTATCTACCATAAATATTACTGAAATCGAAAATGGATAACGTAAGTATAAATTAAAGTGTCATTGTCATATATTTTTAAGCCTTACTAGTAATACTTACAGATGTGATTGACCAGTAACGTAAGTAATGTTATTGAATATCAAGCAAATAAACAGAATTATGTAATGAAATTAAAGACATAAAAGCCTAGTCATTTACATACGTAAAACGTTTATTCGTACACCAAACATTTAATTCTACCATAAAATTCCAAACACGTATAAAATATTTTAAAAAATAAAATCAAATATTCGTAACCATTTTTTCGGACTAAACATTCCATTTAATAGGAGGATGAAAATTCTTTTACAAAAACCGTTGATTAATATGTGGACACGTACCGTTTTGATAAGGCCTAGCAATTGGGCAGAGTGCACTGCGGATTAAAATGAATTTTGTCGAGAGCAGGGAAACATAAAAATAGAAGAGGTAGAGTGATTGAAATCGCCATCACGTAGTGTTGACACATCGTCCGTATCCGACATGTCGGAATAATTCGCGAATTTACAACCAAATACATACAACGAGCTTTTTACTTGATTTTTATACAGTAACAGTATGTAAGTGAATGCGATTGTGTAAATTATTTGTTTGAGCTGATGTCAAGTAGTTTATATTGCAGGTATCTGCTATTTTCAAACTATACCACTCGTAGCTTAGTTTGTCCTGTGACATGCCCTTGCATTTAAGCATTCAGGGAGGTTGTTTTTTGCTATTTAAGTTTAAAATTATGAAAACAAGGTGACAGTGAAGAATTTTTACGTCTGGAGATATAAAAATTTTTTACGTCTGGCAATTTGAATTATTTCAGATTGATAGTCAATTATTTTCTATTGTGTTAGATACACTAGAGTATATAGAGTAGATTACTAAAGGAATCCTTACAGTAATTCAGCTAATCTATTACAAAATTGTACTTCCATAACTAATATCAACGTATGCTAGTAATCGATGCGAAACGTGACAACGACTTAGGAAAAAATGTTTTCGCGTTTTTTTCGCCGGCCTTGTTGAAGGAAGTTCGCAAAAAGCACGTCACAGCCATGTGTCGCCCGTGAATTTTGCAAGACACGTCCTACGCATGTGTCTGCTTATTACTCACGATATTTTTTGAAGCCATTTACCGTTTCTGGATTATATTCTACTTTTAAAATAATGATTTATCTACATTATAGTATTTCAGTATTATATTTTTACTGGTTCGGTGACTGTGTAAGAACCGCGTCTCTGCTTACTGCTCTGCTCCCGTCGCCAGTAGCGTGATGATACATAGCCTATAAAGTATAACGCAAAGCCTAAAGAGCCTAAAAGACTAAAAGAATTGTTCAAATCCGAATGTTAGTTTTAGAGATTAGCGCATTCAAACAAATAAACAAACTCTTCTGCTTATAGAATAATATAGATATAGATTATGCCATTATAATAAGTAGCCCATTACGCCTACGAACTTATGTGATTTCAGATCTCGTGAACTTAAAGAGAAGACTACTTTATTGTCGACACAACAGTAAACAAATTTCTCTGTAACTTACCTATGCGAACTTAATTCCATCGGTCTACTGATTACTGATTAAACAACGTTGAACATCATTATCACCAATATCAGGAATAACCTTAATGTTTTTTTCTAGGGATTACACCATCAGCCTATCGCAGTCCACTCCTGGCCATAGGGATTATTGAATTCCATATATACCAATAAAACCAAGTATTCTGTATAAAATACACTATTTAATGTATATACAAATTACAAAACAAATAGAAATTATTCTGTTTAGTTCCGTCATATTATACGCCATAAGCAATCTAAAACAAATTGTATGCAGTTGCCGTAATCATATAATGCTATCATTAGCCGGTAGCCGGTACTAGGTTCACACGAACGTAATGCATTAACATTACGTCCATCAGTCAGTACGCTAGGCAGTAAATTGGTATCTATTGTTGTCATTGTACGTCAGAGGTTGTAAAATTAGGATACCATTGAATTTCCTCCCTTCGGGTTTGGTTCGGAACAATCCAGTTTGCTAATACGGCCACATTGGCGAACCAATGCGGGACATACGGTTGTCTGAATAATACCGGTTATATCCGGATATATGCGGATAGTAAAGATAGTTTCGGATATAATGCTTTTGTAAATGTTATGTCCTTTACGCATGGACGGACATCTGTTTCTGTTATTATTTTCAAAATATTTGGGGTGGATAGTAGAGGATCCCTTTTGTTATGATATTTTATCTAAGAATTTGGGTGGACTGATCTTGGGTATATTGTGCTATTGAATACACATCTTACCCTAGTTATTATAAGTTTTGTGAGTAGTTTTTCTATGTCTGAATTGACATTAATATCGGCATATTACCCTTATCGAACTAATGTACTCTCACGAGTTGCTCTTGGTTAAGGTTGACGATTCTTGATCGGTTGTGACTTTTTCAATGTCATTATTTTATACAAGCGTATATAGGACAATATTATTAGTGTTGGTACCTACATAAATAAAAAATTAACTACAAAATTATATGAAAATAAAAAAAACATTATGATGAATCCTAAACTATACATACTTAAGTATAATAAAATTTGCAGAATCAAAGTGCTTTAGTCTATGAACAGTCCAATCAAAAAATATCTAGATTCTATTCTAAACATTTAGACTTTATTTCTTTTTTATTTTCAAGCAAAATTTTCGCATAAAATTATCATGATTTCTTGACATGAATAGGAAACCTAATCTTCACATACATTTATAGGAGATAGCTCTAAATATGCAAAGCAGAACTATTTATATGCAAGACATCCACAACTAATCAAGCTCCTATTTCTAAGGGAGACATTACTTTCTATGTTCATCTTATATTAGAACCTATTCAATATAGTGATTTATCACTCCGTACTTCGATGGGGAGTGAGATTGGGTATCTTATCCGATGCTTTCGTTTTGGAAGGCCGTTTTTTGTAGCAATATACGAAGGTTCGGCCTTCTCTATTGTACCGGATAGTAAAATGTTGCATATAGTATTACATTTTATTGGCTCTTCTTGCTAGTTTGTTTTATACATGAAGTTTTATATACATTTTAGTTCACATCTATAAAAAAAATAGTATCACAAACCTTGCCGCAAAATCTTAGTAAAAATGTAAAACCTTATTTTTGCAGTTTGCATGCATAAGTTAATTTCAAATGCCAGACGGATATAAATAATATCTTTCACAAAGCAACAATAATACGATATATCATTTTAAGAGTAAAACAGAGACAATACTTAGCGTTAAAAAAGGAATTTTTGAAATGACTGAATTTTTGTAAGAGCTAAGCGGACGCCAGCAGAGCCAGCCAAAATGCAAATTTCCAAGACTGCAATATTATAACACAACAAGCTCATGAATACGTCCTGTAGTTAAGATTTTCAGTGTCATTCTTATCAATTTTCCATCAAAGTACTGAATTTGTTAGTTGTTCTTTGAAGGCAACATAAATAAAGAGAATTCCTGAGTGCCTCTTAACCAACGAAACGTAGTTTATGAGCAAATTTTTTAAATAGAATGTCTCCATTACACGTTCGGTCTTGTTCGGGAGCAAATAGGTTTGGTGAAATGAACGGTTAAGCTTTTGAGTCTTAGAAATACGGAACGAAATGTTTGTGGAACAGATAAGTTAGGTGTATAATTTAAGAACGTTTCGTAGTAATGGTTTGTAGGGAATTGCTATTTTCAAGACTCGGACTTCATTCTCGTATTGTTCATAATGTCTAATAATTTAGACTTCAGACTTACGCCTATAAAAGCTAGTGTTAAGAACTGGCGAATTATATGAATTATCTTTGCGTCAAAACATTGGTGTTACTGTCTACCTGTGATGTTTGAACAGATGTTTTGTAAGCTACTACATTTGACGCAAAACAATGGAAAACTAGATAACGGACAACAACGTCAACAGCGTACTAAATATTATTCTTGTGCCTACCTGGTGGTGACCTACCTGCAAGTCGTAGGTATAGATATAATAATATATTGTACTATGGTTTGCAGGACTGAAAATGTCAGAAGTAATAAGGAAGCTTATAACGACTCCAAGGTCCATAAATGACGGTTATCACGTACCATCACGTCGGCTGCTGGTTTATGAGCCACCAATCATAATAAAATAACAAAAAAGCAAGTGGAACCTCTGAATAAAAGGTAAACCGACGAATAGCATGAACCACCTTTAATTCCTAGTAAATAAAATAACAAAAGCCTGGCAATATCAGATATTACGACATATAAAATGAACGAACTTAAGTATGTAAATAACCACTTTTCTATTACAAAGCCCAAGTAAAACGGAAGCCATTTACCTTCCCGTGATTTATATAATCACAAAGACCACCGACCATATAATTATGGGTCAATAACCGGAAAGTATTGTGAGACATTCAGTTATAATTTACAGAAATTGAATTCTGGCTAATGCCGGCAATTTGCATAGTAATCAACGGTTATGGTGCGATTAAAGTTTTCGCTCTAACTCCAGCCAAACTAAATTCACTTTTTGTTTTTCGATTACACTCCACTACTCGGGAACGAAGAGCCGGCTCGTATAAACTCTTTATAAGTAAGTGAGAGTACCGCTTAAAATCGGTAGAATGAAAAGAGGTAGATGTATAGGCGTAAGGCATTTCTTATACTTGCAGTGTTGTAGATTATACTTTAAGACAATTATGGCAGCGGACTGTAGAATATTGTTATCGTTTCCTTCATTAACTTTTTAATAAGCATTTAAAATTCAGTTTTCGTCCTCAATTATTTATTGATAACATTTTGATTAAAGGCAATAAGTTGTTGAGGCTGATCTGTAATTAGCGATATTTCTTTTTGTTCGGGATGTTTCTCAAGACCGTTAATTAAGAAGTTAAGGAATTTTCGCGCGAATAAGCCTGGTTTTTTGTCGTATAAAAAATTGGCTATTAGTTCCTCTCATACAGTTATAAGAAAGCTTAAAATGGTTTCAATGATTTATTATTATTTTGTACGTAGATACTACAAGGAACTTCTAAAATCTTTTTTAAGTTTTTTAACACCAGCAGATCAATTTTATTTTCACGGTTTCTTACTGTCATCTACGGCTACACCTAACTACGCACAAAAGCTTAAAAATAGTATTACCTTTTTAGACTAGTACACAACTTTGTCTGTAGGTTACTTAATAAAAAAAAAGATTATATTATTTTTAATTCATGAAATCGGCTTGTTGATCTTCAAACATAGTCACTTTAGCTCATAACATGGGGAACTCTTCTCAAAATTCTCTTTAAAAATAAATGTGATATTTTAAAGAAACTGATTTCATAACATAAAAAAAATATTTACGGTCGAATTGAGAAACCTCCTCCTTTTTTTGAAGTCGGTTAAAAATATTTCTAACGGAGTTCATTTAGTCGGAGGAATCCGATTTCAAATAATACGGTTCGCAGCAAGCTCTTTATGAAAAGCCTTTTAATTACCGTTTCTTGAATGCAGTGTTGAGGCTATTAAACAACAAAGAGAATCGATTATTTGCACAAACGTAGCCATTGTTTTAGGTAATAACTAATACTAAAGATAGGACATCTTGATCTTGATTTATCAGTCTATGATCTAAATAATGTTTGACTATTTGATAAGATCTTTCTCGAATTTTTAGGAAAAAAAAATAACATTACCTAAACGTTACGCTCGAGTTTAATACTCGTTTTCAGGAAAATTTAAGTGTTTTAGGTGTGCGTAATCTCAGCAAAGATTTTGTGGCACTGTCAGTTCCCGGTTTTTGATATACATCACCATTTATATTTTACATCAATAAGTAGCAGCTTGGTTCTGCTTACTGTCTAGCCCTTGTCCATATTTTCGGTTGACAGTTTACCTAAACATGGAACGACTGTCGTCTCACCTTCAGTTTCAATTACTAGACAACATCGAAATTCCATTATCTATAACATTCTTAAAATAGCAATACTGCTACATATATATATATTTTACGGTAGTAGATCCACGCTGATTTCAGCATGAATGGGCCGGACCGTCCGGGGAAGTACTACCCTCTCATAGAAGATCGACTTAAGAGTAGTAGTATCCGTACTACTGCGTTTCGTTCGGTGAGTGAGAGCGCCGGAGGCCCAATTTCCCCCCTTTCCTCTTTCCTCACGTCCCTCATTTCCTTCCCCTAACCCCATTCCCAGCCGCCATAGTGGAGGCCACCATACCAGCAGTTTAAAACGATAGCTTTTGGTATAGTGGCCGCCACTTCTGGATTCCACTGACTGCTTACCATCAGGCGGGGTGGAGTCACTTTGGTAGGCTATACTATAAAAAAAAAAAAAAAAAAAATTGCTGGCGATTTAGCCTTCCGATCTGTAGAGCTGTTTTGTATTTTGACTTGACCTTAACTCGAAAGTTTTCCTTCGCTTTGGCGTAAAAAAGTTTGGTCAAGATTGTCTTTCAATTCTATAGTTCTTTTTTCAATTTTATTTTATTTGTCTATTGTGTAAAATAGCCGTCTTGACTAATGAGTTTATCCTGAGATTCTTTGTTTGATCACAAAATTGGCAAATAAGCATACGGCTCGCCTATCAGCACGCAGCAAAATAGCTCATTACGAAGGTTAGAGTGTTATAGTTCAACGGCATAATTTTTAAAATGCTTGCAAAAATTTGCCAAATAATAAAGCAAATTTTTTATTGAAGATGATTCTCAAGAGACTATCTACTTAACTTATTAAAAAAAACGATCATCGCTATATTTAAGAAATTAAAACAGTGATGCCCATCAATCGAAAAATAATTAGACCAACATAATCTAGAATAACAGTCACCTCATTTCTTTCCGTTGGTATCGTAACCGTTTAAGATAATATAAGGAAATGGGTAACGGCTTGCTGTGTACTGACTATCATGGTTTTGCAGTCACCAACCCGTCTGCTAAGCGATAGACGCTCCGGTCAATTCTTTCATCGGTAGAGTATGTGATGTTAAATCCAACATAATTCTACTGTCTTATTTGAGTCAAGATAAACTTATAACGTTCTAAAATATACTAATTTAAAATACAGTTTTCCTGTTGTCATTGTTTACTCGCTAAAAAAACAAAAATATTGCATTACCTTCTAAATCCTCAAAGGCGGTAAAGGCTATTTACACGTAAACATTTACAGAGTCATCGCATTATAGATAAGAAAGGTCAAGGTCAAACAGAACAGTCGACCAGTAATGTATTATAAGAAAACCCTCATAAATAATTTAGTTACGGCACTGAAATATCTAGAGAATAGTAATAAAAGGCTGGCCGTTTCATTCGAATGTATCGTACCGATGTATACGTGGGTCTGAGATAAGACGATGATACGCAATTGTATCGAATTCTTCTAGGAATAATTAGTAAATGTTTTTTAAATTAAATTTACACTGCTCGATATTTTTTATATCAGCCTACCACAGTGACTCAACTCTGCCTGATGGTAAGCATTCAGTGAAAATCAGAAGTGGTAGTTACCAATCCAAAAGCTATTGTCTGAAACTGATAGTGTGATTTTATTTGCATACCCACGAATAACTATTTGCATACATAACATAATGCACTTTTTCCTTGAAAGGGTAGTCAAAAGTGTTCGCTCACATGTATCCCATGTAACAGGTGGCTTTAACTCGTCTTGAGAGAAACACGCGATATCATGTTACTCAACCCGGACATCGAACCTATGAACAGCTTGTTAACAGTGGCACACAGTACCATTAAACCACTATATTAGTCATTATTGGTAATATTTCTAGCACAATAACCTCTAACGTTCAAATTTAAACCACATTTAGTTATACTGTTGAATATAACACTACCTGTATGTCATCTCTATTACATCCATAAAGATAAACTCGCCATTTGCATTAACTTCACGGAAACATAATAAAATAATTTACATAACAATGTATATACATTGTAATTTTGGCTTAAATAATTTCACCGGTTTGAAACAAGCCTCACACGTCTACAATTAACAACATTAAAGTATGTATCTCGCAATTAGAGCATTATATGAGGCTGAAGACTCAAGTAATTTTATGGAAATTACAGCATTCGCTACGAGTTATTCATACATGTGTACACTTAAGAATCGAGAACGTTTCGAGTTACTTTCAAATTAACCGTGTCGGTACTTCTTTATTCGAAGAGTATTTCTTCAAACAAAGCTTCTTATAATAGTTCTATTGGTAATCGATTATTTAAATGTTTTTGTTTTGCTTCATCTACGTGAATTACTTATAAAGACAGGTATTTTTCATTGCGAGCTAACGGCCTGATTGTGAGTTGTAACTGCGGCTCATGTATCTCAAAAGCGTTAGAAGCACAGTTAGCTATCCTAATTTATTACTATTTAATTCTGGCTCCTCTGTCAGCCACTTTTATCATATAAAAACTTTTAACACTTTTTCTGCCAAATATAAAATGATTTTTGCAGCAATGACAGTGACCATTGACTCACTAACAGATACAGCACTACATAACGAACTAATGAGATAATGTACCTGTTTGAGATTTCGACGCTTATCGCCTATGTCTTATAGTTAGCGATATCTAATAATATCTAATATCTAGTAATGACTGACTGTCTGACTGCTTACCATCAGGCTGGGTGAAGTCAGTTTGGTAGGCTAATATAAAAAAAAAAAGTTAAATTACACACTTTCTGGTTCTAGTAGCTTGGCGACACGTTGTGCATATCCCACAAGATCTTATTCCTGCCTCTGAAATGCTGCTCCGGATGCTAGAGCTCATTGGACAAGCGCTACTTTAACCGAAGAAAAACTGCCTCTTTGACGCCTCATGATTTTTAAGGATTTTGGACTTCAAAAGAGAAAAATGGGGATCATAAAAGATTACTTTGTTTTTTATTGGACCTAGACTTTATAAAATATAGTCTGAATTTGTTGCATTTCAGGTGACACAGATGCAACAATTTAATAATGCATTTCGTAAATGCAGGGTGGCAGGCAACTAATAGACAAAGGTGGCTCATGATCGACCAAGGTGGTGAAATTTCAAAGAAGTGTTTTGGCTAAAAGGTGTTATTTATCGTCATTTTCGTGGTAGATTAGGCAACACAGCGCAGCTTAATACGACGCCGATATAAAATATGTTATTTATATGTATTATATGTTATTTGATAAGGTATTTATTTGTTTATGCGTCTACGTTATGTATTTAATGTAATGTAATTCATGAAATAAATTATATACTATATTATTAATTTCTTTATTTAAATATACCTATACAGACAACATTACATTTTTAAATATATATATAAAATAAAGGAAATATACATTTAAAAATATAAAAATATGAAGACCCACAGATATCGGGTACAGGGACCAAGCTACCGGTGGTTAGGGCTCCAGTGATAGAAACCGCCTCACAATGTGGGCCGTGTCAAGGAGCACAGCCTTCTGCATCAGGCCCATGATCCAGCCACCTAACGCGAGCTTCGCGAGATGTTGATGGAGGCTCTTAGTAATATTATTATTATTATTAAAGGAGGCCTATGTCCAGCAATGAACGTTTTTAGCTGGTATAATGATTGACTGAATGAATCCAAGACAATGTCATTTTAAATTGCATGGTTTTTGCTTATCAGATGCCAGTTTATAAAGAACAAGATCATGTAATATTCGTATAAAAGTGCCAGATACGCTTTCAATTACATAATAACATAGCGAGGCGTTAATAATAATGAAATAAGAGTATGACATGGTCGGTATATTCTGGCAAACCGGTTGCGTATGATTTGTGAATGTGTACTTATGGGTTATAGTGTTGTGACACGCCTAATACAATCGAATATCAATTAAGTGATACCCGAGTATAATTTACTGTGGGTAGTTTTGGTATAATAAATAAACAATTATAATACAAGAACTACTCAACGCTATGTAGACCCAAAGAAAGCGTATGTTTAGCTTATGATATTTATAATTATAAAAAAACACGCAGACTCAAATGTTAAATTCTAAATTTGAAGACATTAAAGATAACGTTAAACATTTTTAAAGCTGCACTATAATTTATATTAATGGTCTGAAATAAAAGATTATTATTATTATTACTATGGTACAAACAAGTCCTCTAATGCGGAACACTTTAGAAAACATTTTTGTGTATGATCTCCGGTTTAGAGGATGGAATAAACTCATTAATCTTCGTAATGGGCATCTGCGTTATTTTTGTACTAAATATCAAGCGGCAAGTGTGAAAAAGAATCTCACTCTCCATAGTGAAGGCCACTGCCCAAGTTAGCCACTCCTGACTTTGACTGCTTATTATTAGCCATACTGAAGTAATTTTAGCAGACTAATTGAAACAAATACATTATTGCTATTAAAATAAAGTGCCAATTCCTTTTCAAGTATTGGCACAAGTGGATTGAATTGAGTAAGTTTCATCACTTAAGTTTCAATAAAACTGAAATGAATCCAATTTCTGCTGAAGTGAATAGCTCTTGAAATAAATGTTTAATTAAACTTTTTTTACTTTTACATTTAAGAATTTTAAGACACTTTATTTACTTTTATTCATTTTTATTTTATTATTGTAGTTATAACCTTGGTATTGTGTAAAGTCACAGAAATACCTAGCTTGGGAGTTTGGGTTGAACTCTACTGGTGTAAGTTTTAAGTACAATAAAATTGTTAAAGGTTATTTGAATCATAGACATAATAATAATTATTATTACCTTCGTAACGCAATGATAGACTTCGAATTCGATTCTCACACGAGACAAAGTTATAAATATTTTTAAAGTCTGGGTGTGCTTTGATGTTTGTAAAAGTATCCAAAGACAAAGGAGATTAAAAGATTAGCATGGGAGATTTTTCAAAACATGTTTAAAAATATTCATTAACCGCTCTTTCTAATTAAAATGATTTTAAAAATCTTCATACCTAAACCAACATAATTAATTTTCTAAATAAATTTACTATTATGGTATTTAAATTTTTTACACATACTTTCCACTTAAAAGGTTTACGTACTATAAATTATCCGTCAGAAGCTAGTACTTGAATACTGTCGAGTATCCCTTCACTATCGTATAATAATACACCGTCGGAGCCACTCGTTTGTCATGCTAACTAGTCCACCGCTTAATTACACCCCATCTGTAGCTTGATTGGCGTTTCATACTGATAATTGTTATCCAATTTAAACCTAATAACTGTTTCCAGTAATTTGTATAATATGATGTTCTTTTATGGTGCTATTTAAGTGTTTTAAGCTATAGTTTCTGATATTTATTGGACGGTTTTTTGAATGAATTTGCTTCATGTGTGTAATTTATGTGGGAGTTCGTGTAATAATATATCGGGCTTTAAACATCGCACCTCCGTTTTACGCAGATGTGTATAATTACAGTATTTAATGTTATAATAGCGTCAATTATTTTAATCGTACTAATAATAACACCAACTTTCATCAGTGTTTTCTTAACCCTGCCAATGTTTCTTAGTTTTAAAGCCAGGATTAACAGTGAGTTTGGACCTCGTAAAGAATTTCATCAGATAAAAAATGAAGAAGTTAGAAAGACAGAAGTTTTATCAGTGAGAGTAGACTTTAATTGAAGTCTTATTATGAATCTATATTTAAAAAAAATATATAGAAGAGGTATATGTCCAGCAGAAGCTGCTTTGGAGATGATAAAACTAGTACTTTATAATGATTACAAATAAGTTAAAAACAACTTGTTTTTTTTACAATTTGTTATTTTCTTCGAAACTATACATATTTAAATTGGATGCAAACCATTTTCTAATAAAAGATGGCATTTGGCAGCCGAAACACTTAAATAAACAAAACAAAATTAATATACTGTCGAATTACGTTAAGTATATCAACCTCATTGTATAGTATAATGATTATTGCGTTAGTCGAAAGCTTTCATTACAATGCCCTGTAGCCTAATTCCAGTAGTGGATGAGTCGGGTCAAGTGTAGTACACTCCATTCTCCAATTACGAAACGAGCCAGTATTTGTTTAATCCTATTTTGTTACCAGAATCTATAAAGAATTGTTTGGTTAACTGATGTGTGAATTGAAACTCGAAATAGACTGACAGAGAGCGATTATTATCAAAAAAATGGACAGATGAAATTCCGAATGGTTATGTTTCGTGTTACGCGGTGGATCATTAGAACAAATATAATCATTGATATGACGTGTGACGTGTAATTGATGATTTCAGCTTTTAAGATAGTTAGTAGCTACCCATCCATAAAATATCTACGTAAAATAGTGCAGGTACTTCCGATTAGCCTTTAGTTCCTTTTGGTTTCCTTTTTTTCCCCTCATGTCTTTCTTTCAACACATCTCACAATCTTGTGTATCATAGTTTCTGCAATATAAAACAACATAATCTATAGATAACGATTACTATTTACCGCTGATCGTATGCTTGTTTGCACAAAAATTGTATGAACAACAGCGCATAAATTGAGTAGTAGTGACAAAAACAACTTAATTTACTTTTCTCAATATTGATTGTTTTTATAAAGTTTATTGATACCCAATTAGAATTTCGATCTTTCGCAATCGAATTTGTGCATATGTACAGTTGTTGAAGTGACCTAATTGGTTCTCCGTGGTATTCCTGTATTATTGTAATGATAAGGCTAGCGTGATGTCCAATTGACGTTTACGTGGTGTTTTGTACGTAATATGTATGTAAGATTGACATACAAAAAAAAATCATCAGGTAAAAACGGTCGATGTATTAATGATGGTATCGACAGCTACATTTGGTTGTGTAAATATTAGTCATGGCCAATTAAAAGAACTTTAATATAGTTAAAAAAAAACAGGTAAGTGCAAAGTTGTATGTAGTTCGCCCATGATGGAAATTGAGCTTTGAAGATTATTGTTCATTTTTATGAGTACCTATTAATAATAATATTTTCTTTGTTATGTATCTTTTTGTGTGCAATAAATAAATAAATAATTAAATAAATATTTAATAGGAACAAGAAGACGCAGCGTGGGTAGACCCCTCACATGTTGTACCGAGGACCTTATACGAGCAACCTATGGATGAGGGCGGCGAACGACCGGCCAAGTTTGCAAAAAATGGAGGGAGGCCTATGGCCAGCAGTGGACGTATAAGAAAACGAACACTAACTACCTAATTTTGCACAGGAAAACATTGATGTCAGAGCCATTGTAATTGAAACCACGGACTGTTTAACCATCAGGCAAAGTACCGTCACTTTGGTAAGGTAATATAAAAAATATAAGATTTTTATCTTCAAATGTAAGTATTGTACAATCACTTTTTCATTCAAGGGATGTGCCGAAATACCAATTAACCAGCAATATTGACTATATTCATTTGTTTATTAACGGTTCGTGATCAATCTGGAGCCATAAGGATATAGCTATTCTTATTAGTTGGGTCAAGTAGGTCAAATGGTACTTACGTACTGTAAATATCAATATTAGCTTTAATCTACGTATTAGGCCAATCTCTGAAAGATTAAGGAAAATACGGTTTTCGGGTTCCATGAAATTGTATTAGATAATGGATTAACCTAAATTAATTTGTAAGACAGACTTATCAGAGAAAATGCTTTTCATTTTTATTAGGATTTCTGAAAAAAATATTCTTTGCAATGCACTCTCAGATCAATTTTAGAATACTTTTACACTTTTTAGGGCCCCGTACCTCAAGAGGCAAAACGGAACCCTTTGTTGGATTAGGATCACTTTGTTGTCTGACTCAAGACTTTTATCTCAGTAATGCGTGGAGGTATCAATCTAAAATTTATATCGAATGCTTGTGTCTGTATTCTTTTGAAGTTTTGAAAAAAACTAAAGTTCTATATTAACGCAATCAAAAGATATATGGGGGTTGGATTACTCTTGCCTTTTGTACAATGCGGACGTGTTTTTTGTTTACAATGAAATTTTAAATAGTGATCATTATATATAAAATTATTAATAACAATTTTTGCAGTGTGAGCAATTAATTAAACTGTGTCGCGAGTGTTCTATGTCTATCTTCAAACTGCAAGTATGAGATAAATATTCTTATTCATAAATAGTGTTTCTGTGTTATAATGGCTAACACAGGATCTAGTCCTTCTAACCGTGGAATGTTGCCCACATCAGAGATCCAGAGATGGGTAGCGACCATTGATGAATTTTTAGTTGACATATGTTCTATTGTAAGCGATGGAAAAATGAACTCTGAACAGAAGCTTCGGGTCTCAAGCCTATGTCGCAAGGTGACGAATGGCACATCTCATATGGCTGTTTTGTATCAAGCTCTGAAACAAAAAGCTATTGAAGCCCATAGCACAATTGATGACCTTCGAAGACAGCAGGATTTATGAGACTCTTTTAAAGACTTCAAAGACGTAGTAGAGGAAAAGCTGATACCTAATGAAAATACTTCTTTTGCCGATATGGTGAAAAAAGACGCTCAAAATTTTATTCGTCCTAGTAGCCTGAGTTCTGTTGCAATACAAGTGACGACACCAAGTCTTTGGTACAAAAAATCATCTCGCCCGAAGAACTAAAATTACGTGTACGTGGATTAAGAAAAGTAGGAAAAGGAGGGGTCCTAATTAGCACCGAATCCAAAGGCGATATAGAGAAAATAAAGAATTCGGAGAAACTTAAATCTTCAGGTCTCACTCTGGAGTAGCCACCCAAACGCCGTCCCAGGATTGTCATCATTGGCGTCCCCATAGCCCTTAATGAGAAAGATGTTATGGAATGTATTTACGAGCAAAATCTTATCTATCTTATAAATTTCCAAATACTACCCGAGATTCCTTTATGGCGGCGGTAAAACTTAGCCATAAATCGAGTAAGAGAACACATTCCTTTTGCAATTATATAATTGAAGTCCCCGCTAATGTTAGAAAATGCTTGATCACTCAAGGTCGCATTTTTATCAATTGGACGTCATGCCCAGTTCGGGACTTCACGCTGGTAACGAGATGTTATAATTGCCAACAATTTGGTCATGCTGCAAAATTCTGTAGAGAAACAAGCCCTATGTGTAATCATTGTGGCGAAACTGGTCATGTGTTTAAGGACTGTAATAAGAAGGATGCCCACCCCATCTGTGCGACGTGTAAACGGTTCAAAAAGAAACGTGATCACAGAACGGGGGACGAATCTTGTCCCGCACGTAAATTCGCCGAAGATAGATATATAAACTCGGTATACTATAAAGGTGACTAAGTGTACTACCTGTTTTATTATTACCTTTTAAGCACTTACACACTAGTTTTATTCTATTAATTTATATTTTTTGTATTACCTAGCTAATAAATTTATTGACTCTTATTAAATATTAATGACATAAACCTATGTTTACCTAAATACATACTCCCGTATCGTACTCCACAAACTCAAAAGTAAAATTTTTGTTAGCATCACGTACCTAATACTTATGACTCTTTTTACTGATGGATGACACTTGTTACTAAGTTATTATTAAAATTGACCATGACACTGTTCTAGTTATTCTCTAATTAAGAATAAAATGCTTTCACAGCAAAAAATACTAAAATAAACATGAGTAGCCTCAGACATGACATATACATTATTGGCTTTAACCTAGATTATAAAATACTGATGATGACTACACTTCCATATCTCACTTATGTAAATAATAATTCGCAAGCAATAAATTTAAATAACTCTTACTTTTAAAATTTATAATAAGATCCGAATTATTTTTATTTTGTAAGATAATTTAGTATACTGACACAAGTTTAATATTATAAGACTTGCCAAAATAATCAGACAGACTTATTTACAATAGATAATTAAGTTAATATATATCTGTAATTTCATTGTGATGTATATAATATATATTTCATTGCTAAACAATTTAAGTGTACATGTATCTGTTACTATAAAATTAGCACATAAACTGCCTGTGATACAGGAATACTCCTAGTACAGGCACCTAACATTATTATACCTGTTTTGTATTAATATAAGGCCACTAAAAATTGTACTTTTATTTAAACTGATTAAATGATTTGATTTGATTGATTTGATTTGAATTATATTGACTACAACTTTGTAAGGAACTCTCTGTGCGCGAGTCCGAATCGTGAGTGAACCGACTCATGTATCTTTTGCTAGTCAAGATGACAAGCAAAAGATACATGAGTTCTGATGGTGACCGGGTAATTTGAAGATAATACTTGTGATTTACAAAAGTCACATTGGTACTTTTCCGACTTCCAAACCACAACCTCGTGGCGAATAAATAAGAGCCGAGTGATTTAAGCCCTCACGAATAAATAGGGGCTTGATGACGACATTAGCACCCGCGTTTTGTCCTTCCTTAGACCTTCCTAGACATAAGGTGGTATAGGATAATTCTAGAATAGTAGTTAACTTGTTATAACAAACACCAAACTTATACAAACTTCGTATATAAACCCACCAAACTAACATTGAAATTGGCCCATTGTTATGAGATCGATCAAGGCCTCGTTTACTAACAAAGGGGATAGACCGAGTTACTACTGAGGGCCATTTTAGTACCTTAACGAGACCTATTGAAAACTAACAATGGCGAAGCGTCTCGATGAAACCTCAGCTTTCGTGTAATAAATGCGTTTTCAATAATAACCCCCAACTATTTCTTAAGCTGACGTATTTAGATAACATTCAAACTTAGTTGTATTTGGTTCTATATTTAGCTCCGTAACCTTTGTATCATATCTTACCTAAGTAGGTATACGAAGAACGTAGAAAACAGTTAATTGTAAGTAAATTTTATACTCTAATATTATATATAGTTTTCGAGGCATATTCGGTCATAGAGGAAGTAGTATTTTTTTTTTCAATAGTTTGACACCGAATTTACCAACTTTTACTCTAAAACTTCAATTATTATTAACAGAGTTATTAGTCGAACAAAGGCTACGATCTATTGACTTCCAATACCAAACATCGTTACCGACACTGTCCAAAATGCTCAGTCGCTTCACAAGCCTGCAGCAGTCTAGGCTCACATTCAACTACATAACAGCTATTTTAAATTGAAAGTTCAGAATGAAAAGAGCATCATATTATTATGGTTTGTCAGGAATTCGACGTGGTGTAGTGTAGACATCTACTTTGTACCGTATTCGCTATATTAAAGTCTGCAGACCGTCTAGACCGTATTTGAAGCGGGAACTTTAGTGAGACTTCCTCATAACTCACATACCTTTTACCGTATTGATCTTTTTATTTGCTGTATGTTGCTTTGATGTGTTTAGCGGTATGAAAAGTAAGAGTGGTATGATTTGATATATTTGTTTTTGTATTAGGTATGATTTTTTGTTTTTGTCCCGACTGACGCAGTCAAGGAGAATAATGCTTTTTGAGCGTATGTATACGTTCTAAATGGTTCAATGGATTTTAACGTATGAGGTGTCATTAGATTCGTATTGATTGTGGGAGTGACATACTAATAGGATATGTAAAATTTCAATGTAGCGTCAACACGAGAAAAGAAATAGGTTTTTTCTTTTCACTTCAAGGCAGGCGAGCATTTTGTTTTTTAAAAATTTAGGCATCTTCAACTCAACTGTTTAGACATAATTTGGAACCAAAAATTAAGGTATATATTGCTTGTTGTATACCTTAATTTTCAGGCACGCCAGTTAGACTTGAACTTTGAACCGCCTTTACCGTACAGAAGATCGATGTTTATGATTGAGTAGCAGTTATTAATACCTTTACAAATATTAACTTTATTTTACTTACCGGTAAAAGTACTTACTTAACTTAGTAGTAGTTACGTGGCAAGTCTTTTGCACTGCATTTTTGTTTTCGTTTTTATTACATTAAGTTTGTAAATTACGTTTTCCCAACTGACGCAGTCAAGAAGGGTAATGTTTTTCGAGCGCATGTATGTATGTATGTATGTATGTATGTATGTATGTATGTAAGTATATATGTATGTATGTGAGCATGTATGTCTATTTCTTTGGCACGCTCTACAGCCTAAATGGCTTGATGGATTTTAACTTATAAGGTGACATTAGATTCGTATTGATTGTGGGAGTGACATATATTTTTATATACCGTAGGTCACTCCCACAATCATTACGAATTGTGCTGACGCTGCATTGAATTTTTATTCAATGTAGCGTCAGCACGAGAAAACAAAATGGGTTTCTTTCTTTTCACTTTGTTTTAGACAGGCGGGCTTTTTGTTTTTTAATAATATGTATTGCGTGTTTAACGTTAAACCTATGTATCTGCCGTGGATAACTATTATTGGCCATTCATGGAATTATATTAAGAAACATATTAGATACTCTTAAGAACAGAATCTGGCAGATAGAGGGACTATTCTTCTGGTGCTTCAGAGATTCATGAGTATCGGTTGCAACTGAGCATTAGAAATACCACCATACCCAATTTATTAAAGATTAGAACGATAAGAAGATGACACGAATTTAGGTTGTTTTAATAGCATGATAATAGAGTGCCAATGTTGATTTATTTTGTGATCTTATTAAAAAATCAAATCATTATATCACTTCTCATCATCGTCTCATGCGTTGCGCAATTCAGACGCCCGCTTGGTAATTATAATCATAATTAAAAATTACGTTTTAATCTAGGTAAACACGTATTCTATAATATAAGCGAAAATGGCGAAAACGCCAGCTCCACCAAAGCCTTAATTAATATAAGCTCTAAACCCTTGTTGCTAATATTCCCCGAGCACCAATAGATAGCTTCACTTTATCACGTATCGAAACTTCGAGACCATCTTAAATATATTGTTTACTAGAGCTCGCCCTGGTTTAGCCCAGATTTCGATGTCCGATAGTGGCGACATAATAATCCTTAATGTAATAATGAGTAATGAGAATTTTTAACAGAGAGTACCTCGTATCCTAGGAGTTACAGTACAGAAATTGCTTAGTTTAAATTATAAACTTAAATAATTTGTACTGTTATAATTACAACAAGTAAAAACGTGTAAAAACATTGTTTATATAACATTATTTAGTTCTATTTTTTTGGCTTCTACACCAAAAGGGTAAAAGAACAATAGAAAATATAACAATGTCAAAATTTTTTTAAAAGGTATATAACGATTACTGTAACTTCTGTCGTTCCTTATTTAACAAACTATCTACTCGTATGCTTGGAACACAAGATTGCATTTTCATCAAAAAAAAATTGACGTAAATTTTATTTAATTTAATTTTAAACTATTTTATTTATTTTGGACCAATTTTCCAAATGTAAGTCGATACTCTCGTCAGGTGTTTCGCATCCTACTTTATTACGTGCATACCCCTTCGTTCTACGTTTTTATTAGACATTTATTACGGACCTACGGTGAAGAAAACATTGTGTACAATGAGAGAATAATGAGGTGTTACTTTGCTTTACCCTAGATTTTAGTAGTCACATGACAGGGTGACTATCTATTTCTTATTGTAATCATCGATAAAACAATACAATACTACAATTAAATCACATTTACCACAACATCAAGACGATTAAATAAATATGTTACAACATTATATAAAAACTTCGCGGTTGCCTTGGTTATTTTATTTAAAATATGCATGAAACTCGGGTCAAAATGTCTCCTCGCGAAAGTAAAATTATATTGTTCTACATAGTCGAGCAACACTTGGTTAGAATAATAGTTTTTTTATTGTGATATGAACATTTAACCATTTTATTACCAACCTAGCTTTCAGGACTACAAGGATTTTGTATTTAATACAAATAATATTGTGAGGGCTAAGCACGTGTGAGTATTACATAATTAAGTAACATTTACGCAGGTGTATAGAAGGGTAGAGTCAAGCCTCTTTGTTGTTGTCCAGTTATGGATGGGTGATCTTAGTTTTACATATTTTATCGGAAAAATTGTAGTAGGTTATTTACTACCCGCCGTCATTATTAACTAGGTACAAATTATACTGTATATCAAGTACATATCGACTATATCCAGCTACATAACTAATTAATGAAAAGGAAAAATAAATAGGTATTCTACTACGCTACAAGAACATAAAATGGCCGTAGAAATAGATGACTTTGTACTTGCAAACAAGTAGGCTATCAGTTACGTTGTAGGCGTGAACATATCTTAACCCTTAGCATAGTTAAGTTTCAAAGAACACGCCATCATCTCCCGTGGGTGTTTTCTTAAGCAAAGATTTATTATAGAGTATATAAGTAAAAGGAGTATCTGTTTTAGACGCTAAGATAAAAGTATGTACTTATCGAGTTTAATTTCAAGAATCTTGAGTTTATAGAGGAGCAGTTGATTCCTTTCTCGTGCAAGTAAAACAAGATTTGAGATTGCGAACCGGCATACATACATGTCTTTAAAGAACTTGTGCCTATAATATCTTCATATCTTTTCAAGACAGAATATTTCCAAAATACCTATAATAACAAACAAGAAACACAAGTAATCTATTTCGATAAAAGTTACAATACAATATATTGTCTCGAAACTAATATATGTGCCAGACAACACATGTATTACAACTCTTGGTCATTTAGAACTTTGTCCAAACCCACAATACAATAATAATTACAAATTAAAACAAATATCAAACGTTACCAAACACTATCATGTTTGAAAGGTAAGAGAAGCAAAAAGCCGTAAACTCGGTTGTCCGGGCCGTATTTCGCAGAAAGGTGGCCGTCCCTCCAACTGATCGATGTACTAGAAACTGTTGGTATTAGAGAGGTAAACCGTGTATATCTAACCTAAAAGCGGTAAAAATAGAAGTCCAACCTTGTTGCTTTTATTTTCGCTGTGGTAGAAATATTGTTAGTTGCGGCTGTGTTTATTTTTGAAATGAAACAAGAATGAAAATGTATTTTTATGTTTTCAGTATAATGTTGAAAAGAGACATTGTTACCGGTGTTCAGTTTGTTGATATGTTGATTTCGTTGCTTACGTTGTAATTGAGTTTTAGAGCCATTTAATTTTTGCAGAGGTTTGAACCAAGGTTTTTCCTCAAGAATAAAAAGTGCGTTGGATTTTGTTTTAAATTCGGTATTTGTAATCTCATGTCCAAAATAATAAAGCTTTGTCATTTCTATTGTATGGCTGAAGTGGTAGACTAGCAGAATGAAGTTACCATAATATATCATATAGATCTCATTTTGAGCATAAACTATAACTACTTACGGTAGTCATATTATTGGCTCTAAGGAAAGAAGGAAATGAAGAAGTAGTAAAAAAAATAAGCTGTTCAATCCAATAATAAGACTACCGCTGAACAAAGTTTTTTTTTGTGAAATTTTCTTGTCTTTTTCCCTCAGTGCCCCGTATCACACAATCCAACCAAGATTTTCATCATATTATAAAAGTACCCGAGTGGATTATTTTAGTTAAATAAAAACATATTTAAATCTATAAAACATAATATCAATAACAGCTAAATGTTTTTACTTTCGCAAAGGCACTTAACATTGACATGTCAGTCTGTTCATTCATTCATCCATTCGCAAGTCCATTCATCTGTAAATTTCACAGATTATACGCTATTCAAAGGGAATGACACCTTGCAAAATATTTTCTACTTTCACTCACATTTAGGCCTTTCTTCGTTTGGAATATTGTACAGCGTTATCATACCACTTGTCACAAGCTTTATACAACAAAGCTTGAAATATTTAAATGTTTATGTATATTAATATGCCTAAATACATGAGATTATTCTAACGATCACTATTATTGGTTTCGTAATGCCAGATTGCACTGAACATCATTACAAGCTGTCTATTTTATAAACTGGCGATTCAAACTAACGCAATGCACGAAACCGTAAATCTACTCTCAATTTTGTGACGCCTACTAGCACTTCTTCAAACCTAAAATTCATCTTCGTATAATTCGAATATGGAAAGTAATTGATCAAAATGCTCATCGAGTTATACACAACACAGTGATATCTAGTAAATAATATATGTAGGTGCTAGGTGGCAGTGGTTTTAACGATTACTCCGAACACTTTATTTCTTTACCACAACGTACAAAACATTTAAACACTATTTAAATACATAATTATAAACACAATAATCAAAGTGAAAATACTAGTAATTTTAGTACTTCATACTAATTGTTAAAACACTTAGTTTGAAAAGTCTCGCAAGTGCATACGAATTACTATAGACAGACACTATTCTTTTTTAAATAAGTGTCAATGAGCCAGCCAGTTCTATGGTAAAGGATATTACGTCACTGTCATAATTGCCAGTCTAAAATTTAAGATGTATAAATTATTTAATTTGGTTTGTGTTTCTTATTCCTTTGTTTTATTTTGATATGTTTGAATGATAACAAAATCAATAATTTTATGCAAGAAATAATGCCTGTTTTCTTTATTACATGTATTTTGTCGTTTCAAAATGAAACATAGCCGCAACAAACAATATTCAATTACGGTGAACTATTTCCAGTTGCTGTTAGTTTTGTAATTACAAAATACAAACACTAAATCCAAACACGGCTTAATTTAAAACATTTGTCGTTTTATTTTTGAGTTTGTGTACTGGAATGTATTATTTATACGATAGAGCAAATGAATATATTATTTAAAATTAAAATCTGCCCAATTTTCTTTATTATCGTTTTTTTATATCACTTAACACAAAGAATAAGAATAAGTTGGTAACCGTTCTTTAAATAATCCAAATAAGTAAAATTTTAACACTGCAGCTCAAATTGACGTCGTAATTGAAGTAATGTTTCCAATAGAAAATGCTATTATTCTAAATCGTATTACACACTTTGTGATTGTAACATATTGCTTCATGTTTAGTAATTATAACTGTAAAGCAATGTCGCAATCGCAAAATTTTCTTTCCTTACAGAGTTCTATCTCAGCTTCATATTTGCTTGATACCAATTTATCAAGGCGAAAAGATTCCAAGTAGCTGTTTACACTTGATAGAAGATCTAATAACAGACGTAGCTAGCAAAAACTTAAACAAAAGACAGGTAGCAGGCGACCAGACAGTGGCATTTAAATAATGCATACGGCTAGAGTGTCGCAGCCCTCTATTGATCCCAATTGGGTTGAATCACTGAACCATAAGATATAAACAGCTAGAATAGGCATACTTTTTTGAGTCAGCAATAAACCTACAGTTAAGTTTTTTTACTGCCTACAGTGGCTGACGAGCCAACAGTTAACACTTACTGTCAGTTGGTCACTTGGCAGTAAGAGGTGACTATCGCTCATGGCATTCTGCAATGCTAGTTACTCTGCGATCGCTGCCTACCGCGATGTTAATGCTCTCTTTAAACCTCGTTTGACATCTTTGAAGAGAGACATGTAATAGCGCTCAGAAAATACCGAAGCTGGTAGTTCGTTCTGTTTCTGATTACAGCGTCGGAATAGTAGAGCACACAAATGAAACGTAAGTGCCAGTTTGTTCTTTCTAACCACTCTTTGTCACAATTTAAAATAATTTGACGTACCTACTATCAAACTTTTGATCGATACTAAATCATGCGACTGTTAATATGTTAATGATGTAATTAAGACAAGACAAAAGAACGCTTGATCAACTTGATCTTTTTGTTAATAAAGTAATCTATTTTCACCTCTGAATGAGTTTGAACCTTCAAAGAAAATTACGTACAGATGTCATCATGAGCAGTGTTGTCATATACGACAGCAGATTGTAGACTGTTGTAAATGTGCTATCAAAAGACATAGTACACACCACGTGACAATTTATTGTGGCATTGTGGCCTCTGGTTTAACATATGGAACCATCCCTAACCACCCTGTCTTCCCAAGACTGTTGAAGAGCTACCTGGTAACCAAGCTTTATCAACGAAAAGCAGTGTTATTTGCAAATTAAAAAAAACCTTATAATACCAGCCAGTTTACTGTCCCACAGCAGGACAAAGGCCTCTTCTCATATAGAGAAGGCATGAGCATTAATCACCTCGCTCAAGGCGGATAGGCAACTTCAGACTTTTAAGTCCAGGTTTCCTCACGATGTTTTCAGTCGTTCGTCAGTCAGAAATGTCCAAGATAAACTTAGAAAGTACATATGGTTAAAATGGTGCAGTAATTCGAAATGGTCCAGTGGATAAAGCACCTGCTTCGTACATACGGGGTAGTGGGTTCAATTCGGGCAAGTACTAATGTGAAAAAATAACCTACTGGGGTCACCAATGAGCCTGGCAAGCGTGATGATTATGGATATCACCTGTCTTTGGAAAAGTCTAAGTGGAGGGCTTCAGGTTGATGATGACTATTATCGTTTAACAAACCTTTTGTGGTCACCAATAACAATATTACTTCACTGATTGGTGCCGTATGACCAGAAGCGTATATTAAAATTTCAGTTCGCAGTGGCTGCTCTAGTAACAATAAATCATCAGTATTGTGTACATATATGCGCACAGCGGATAATGCAATATTCATTTGCTGCCAACTTGGTCCGATGACGCCAGTTTTGTCAATATTTATGTAGGTATCAGTATGCGTCATTGAGGGTTATTAAACATTCTGTGAAACATTTTTGTAGTGTTAATTGATATTTATTCCAGAGATCGTGCTTCACTCATTTTGTAAGCAGGCGATGTATGTCTCTGTGGTGTTTTTTTTCTATAATAATAATAACAATAACTTTATTTTATAATAATGTAAATATTGCTATTAATATTTTTTTAAAAGTTTAATATACCTAGTTAAGACTTGTTTTGTTATTTTCGTATCGTCACCATCGTCACAGGATTATTTACACATTTTGGCCGTTATAGTTTCATCAAAGTTGCGGGCATTTAGAGTTCTGAAAGTGTTCAAGAAGAAATAATATGAGGGTTCTCTTACAAAACTGAAGTAGTTTTGCTTTACCAATAAAAAAGAGTGTAATACTTCTCAACACCAAAATACAAACGACACTCCCACACCTTGTTGACAACATCAAAAAACGTCATTGTCATGATAAACGATCTCCGAGTTGAACGAAGACATTTTGTTTAGACCTGTCGCCTCCATCCATCTTAAGGACAGTAATTAATTAACCGCCGAACTTGCTTCCTCATCCCACCCCAAATATATTGTTAGAAACGGGATGCGATGTAATTACAACACAACTACCCGCTCTTGTCATTTGGGAGATTGTGTCGCGATTCCATCAACGGGCTTGACAGAGGAAAGAAATTAGTAGAAATGTTATAACTACGAGTATGTACACCATTCCATTAGTGAATCAAATAGATAATACACTGTTTGAAAACTGCTAACTTGTTAATTAAGAAACACCTAGAATCATAGTAAATGTTTTTACTAATGTTGTAGTTTAAGACTGATTTTCTTTCTTATTTCAATCCACATTACGACTGCTGGACAAGTGCCTTCCCCGAACTTTACTTTAGGACAATTTTGCAATATCGCCACTCTAGCACTCTAATTGTGAAGTGTAAATATCACTGGGTGTAATATTGTAGGTACTTCGTTATTGGTTATGAACTGTCACTCCCAGACGCCCTTTTCAAATTAAACAATCAACCTACTACCTAAATCTTAAATTTCTCTATATTAAATCATGCAACGTGGTGCAACGTGGCTAATCAAGCATTTCTGGATCAACTGAATTTTTGATACGAATTTTGAAGATCGCATAACTTAAATGCGCATTATATAAAATGTTTGTATCTTACTGTAAAAATACAACTTAGTTCTTGCTAAAAATACAAGAATAAGTTTATTTAGAGTGAAAATTTTGCAAGTTTGTGTGAACAATAAGCACAAAAGAAATGAATACATATTTTAGCCGGGTGGCGGAAACTTGGCCGGATTCAAGTCCGCATGCAGAGTTTGCTTCAACTGTTATCTACGGGCAGTCTTTCCTCACTGTAACTTGTAAGCATTTGTTAAGATAAAATGTTTATCTGCAATTATTATACGTTTATTATTCTTGTTATAATTACTGCGTGAAAAGCGAGAATTCTGTTCGTGTAAAAACGTCTTCAGAGAAATAACAGAGGACATTTTTATCTTAGATTTAATCTCATTCCCTCACTACCTTGTAGATCACTTTGGTAGGTTAGCAGTTAGCTAGTAATTAGTATGTCGATCATATTTTAGATACCTATTTACCATGACTGTCCTTATTTGAAGTAAAACTAATCGGATGAATTTTCTCTACAAAGCAAAAAACTGCGTCAGATAATAAGATCCATAAGATAGTAATAATAACACGTCACAGAGCACGTATATTAAAATCTCAATCAAATTTTTCAACAAATCTTCCAACTTCAAAGTTCACAAAAGTTTAAGATCAAAACCTGATTTGTTCGTAAATTGATGACATCCATAATTACTTTACAAGTTTATTACAAGAAATCTGAAATACATTATGGATGATATTAGGCGAAGTGAGCAATCCCTCTGAATCACGACTCGTTATTTACTCATTAAAACTTTGAATTGAAGGCGTTCCCAATCGGGAGTAGGGTACCCATGCGGAAAAAATATAGAATAAATTCAGGTATTTCGTTATTGCTTTGAATTTTCATATGTATATTCAAAGATGAAAATGTACTGTATGGTATCGCTCAAGACCTAAAGGTCGCCTATTAGTTCCGTTCTAATATGCTACTTAATCGTACTTGTTTCATTAGTAGATTTCTAGCCCGAAAAATGCTGCCCGATTAAAATAACACCTTTACAAAATCTACATAAGAGGTAGCCTGGGTATCTTTGAGGCATTTTCTTAAATAAACGCTCTTTAAAAGATGTAGAGATCGTGGCATGCAATGTAAATTGATCAGTTTTCTATGTTTTATTATCTGGTAGAAGAGATAGACAAAAAGTTATTTGCGTTTGTTTCCTATATCCATCAATAACTTATTCACCTGCCATTCTTGACAATAAAAAAGGAGAATGTAAATCCTGCACTACTGTTTCGATTTGAAGGGTACGACAATGTAATAAAATTGTTATGCATATAGGAACAAATATTTCAGAGTCGGAAACGTTTGAGTGATCTCTCTAATGTGCAAGGGGGATATATTGGATATAGGGTACAGTAGTTGGTAGTTGATGACAGTTTAATTTAATTATGTAACTTATGTTATGAAAGGTAAAATTACCATAAGCAATTTACAACATTAGATGACCAGATAATTTCAGGTTGTTGTATTTGAACATAGCAATTAGCCACAGAAATGTCGGTACCGCAATTATTCTACTCTGTAATTTATTAAATTAGTAATTTTACGTTACTTTACTGTTAAAATATACAATTTCAAAGGTCTAGCAAAATACACCGGCATTATGTTAACCCTTCTAAATTTGATGTAACAGTAGCCTTTTTAACATAAATATTATTGTGAATAAACGAATTTTAGAAAGATTAGGTACACCTGTTTTTTTTTTGATGTTTATTTGTATATTTATTTTATACCTTAGATTATATATATATATATATATATATATATATATATCATTTCATATGAGACGAGTCCCAAAAGATCTAAACGCATGGTTATATCAATCTGAAGATAAGTATAATAAACTTTTCAATGATACGGGAAATATTTACCTTTAAAATTTGAGTTCACGGCTTTTATTTTATTTCTTTGAGCTATAATTAAATTGTAGATATAAGCATGAGGTTGTTATAAAAGCGAATTACAATAATTAAAATATAACAAATAGCTCGAAATCAGGTAGACATTTCATTGTGATATTTACAAATATACCTATTAAGTTTACTAAGTTTACTTTTGGTTCCTTGTTTCTTCATATTTAGATACTTTCGAGTTTACTTACGTGTGGTGAAGTTAAACATTGTATCGAAATCTGCAAGTCCAAACTTACGAATTATCGTTAAGAAATAAGTATAAAGTATAATTTCTTCTATGTATTATGTGAAAAGTACCTAATTAGGATCTGTCGTCGATTTACACCAAGATCTGTTTGGAGCAAGGTATATTGATAGTGGTATACTTTACGAAGCCATAAAGAGCTCTGTGGTGTTTCATACCGTGGTGCGAAACGAAGAAGCACAAAAGACATTCGTCGGTTCACACTACTGGTCCGAAACAAGAAATTCTAAAAGAGTCCTTGTTCGATTTACTCCGTGGTCCGAACAGCTCGTGGTGTGAATCGACGAAGGACCCCCTAATTATAAGGACCTTGTGTTATAGTGGAAAATACAAGCTTTTGTTGAAATGCCTAAAGGAAAGAAAAACATCTAACCTCAACACTTAAAATATATGGGCAGAAATAGTACTGTGGAATTTTGGTGCAAATATTAAAAATGTAAAAGTTGCTATCGCAACTGAACATTTCTTAGAAAGTTACTCATATAATTTTTGTGGTAAAAAAATCCAAGCCAGAACCAAAGCATACAACAAAAGCTGCAATCGTCTTAGTTATTCAGTAAGCGTCTGCTTCACAATCTCTCTCGAATAAAAATATCGATTTCATTTTCTTTTGTGTGTTTGCGCTTAAAGTGGGCAAATAATAAAATAAGGCGCGGTTACCAAATCCAATAATATCCGACCACAAAGGGTCTCCCGATTGTGACGGATACGCGCGGAATTTAATATTTTTCCACTAAACTTAGATCTCAATTCAAAATTTTACATCGTTTGAACTATTGTGAACTTAATGAATGCTAGATATGAAAGACTATGCAATTGTATGATATAAGAACAATTTGAGTGCTGATTTTGGTAGGAAAGTATGCGTTTAATGAAATGAAATATGTTTATTCATATAGGTTAATTAAATTAACACTTATGAACGTCAAAGTTTACAAAATGTCAGCAAATTAACCTACAGCCAGTTCTCTGACGAAGTAGAGCCATGAGAAGAATTGGCAAGAAACTCAGGCCACTCTTTTTGAACGCTAGGTTATTACAATTTTTGTAAGTTACAGTTTCAAATAGCATGCAAAGTGCAATACAGTTAACTCTATAGATAATTAATTACTTACAGCTTTCTATGTTGTAAAGAAAAATTAAAATGTGTGCTTTACAGGCTGCCTCAATTTGCATATTGCTACAAAAGGTAAAGACAACATGTGAACTGTGATAAATGTTTCTATGTAGGTGTTGTATAAACTGTAAATTTTTGGTATAAGTATAAAGTAAGATGAATTTAATTTTCACAGGAGTTCACAATGTACCTCTATTTCACAAATCACAATGTATAATTTTAACAACACTAAGTATACAATTTTAACAAAACAATACAAAATGTGTACTTAACTGTTCAAATATGGCTCGAGCATCATGTTGTTTAAAATTAATACAAAAAAAAATAATTACATATTATGTCAAAATGTATCAATAAATTAATGTTAAAAAAATATTTAAAAATTATTTGATAAAGCATGTTAATGGTCAAATGCCTTCTATATGTGTATATTATATTATTTATTATATTATATTATTACTTATATATTATATTATTTCCATAGACTCAAACGGCAAATGGACTACCCATGGATGGATACATCAAAGAACAGCAAAGTCCCAGCCAATTTCTTAAAAAAGCCAATCTCTATTTGGCTGCGGCATTCAGTACTTACCAACAGAACATGTTTGCATACAAATGATACGAAGTTTTCGTTTCCGAGTAGTTTATATCAGAGTTATAAACATAAAAGAGACTCTTAAGTAAATCTTGCTCTACTCTACGTATTTTCTAGAAATCTCAAAAGCCCATTTAATATCAATAAAAAAAAAATGATTTATGAATATAACACAAACGATTTCATAAAAAAACCACTAGGCACTTTGCTTGTCTTTTATGCAAATCTGAAATTCAGCTACATTACAAACTTATACATTTCTTGTTATTTTTTATCCACTCAATTAAAAACCAAGAACCAGGGACTAAATAAATAAAGGGAATGCAATTATTAAATTTTTGGACAGGGAAAAATCACAGTCACTTGCGACTGTGTAAGATATTTACGGTCCCCTTGTACGTGGGGCTAAGGGACCCCTAGGGCTTGCTATATTAAAAGAGGGTTGTACAGTAATATCCGAAAAGTTACACTATGTTTGTAGGTAGCACCGTGTAAGTCGAATTTTGCGTAAGTCAAGGCAACACGTCACTTGAAAAATATTTAAAAGCTATTAATATTTTCATAATAGTTTTTCTTGGCTTTAACTCCAATGTTTTTGAATTACACTAAACTAAAGCATAGTGTTTGTGACCAAACTATGTTTTCTTTTGGTCTGGTCTCAAGTCATTCTGTAAATAGGAAAGAATTCTTGATTGATTAATACAAGTAGCAAAGAACCTTCCAGAAATTTTATTAAAATATTTTACTTTACGATTACTTTCTCTACAATACCATTCTGCTTTCAATTGACCTAAGTCGATACAATGTAAGTCGGGTGCTACTGCTCTTATTAAATTTTAAAGTGCAACGACGCAGGACATACCTATTTAAATACTTCAAACGCCTTCAGGCCTCGTCCCTTACCCTGTCCTTATTGGTCACCGGCTGTTGTTTATTGGCTTTGATTTTGTAGTTCTCGTGGTCAATATTAAACTTATGTTTAATGAAGGTAGCCATGAAGCTGTAAATATAAGTATACCTACTAGTAATAGATGCTTGCAAAAATGTATTTTTTGAAACAAAATAAACAAACAAAGTGCTCTGATAAATCTTGACAATTTCTTTCAAAATAAAGAAGTAAATGACAGCCAAGAGCAAAGTATTACTATTTAGGGACGAAAGACAAAATGTATTAGCATTTTCCAAGAACAAAGATTTAAGGACAACGCCTGTAATGACATTGAAATTAAAAGGCAGAGAAAAACTTTTATTTCACTCGTAACATTAGAAAGTTCCGGCGAATTTGTTCACGCACCCTCTTCTAAATGAATTATTCAAAACGGTAAAATACAGGGTAAGAAGTTTAAAGAGCCAGTTGTCTATCTAGCTGTCAATAATGTGCTTTAATTTATTTCACACTGGCATGCGTTGGGTACGGATTCAAATTAGTTGTTTGAAGATTTTTTTATATTACTTTCGTGTTGATAAATTTTACGATCAAATGGCGCGAATGAAGACAAAACTCAGCGCATTCTCAAAATCAAATTGACAAAAGTTACTTTAATGGCATTTCTTTTTTGTAAAGTACTTACACTTTTTTTTAATTACTTAACGTTCAATAAAAGTTGTAACAATAGGTATTGCATTTCATATCATTTATTATAATTACTTTGTTGACCTAAAACATGTATTTGGTTTATTTACATCAATACACTCCAGTCCAGAATATGCAAAAACATCCAACTTATTGAAGCAACGTATGCTTAAATGTCAAAGATAAAACTAGGAATTTTCTTGTTAGATATCTCCTAAGATAACAAATCGTGTCATCATATCTAGTTTCAGCACGCACAAAATAAAACAATCGTAAATCCAAATCAGAAAACATAACGTAAAATCTTTACTAGCCACACTCATAAAATATTTTTCCGTCGTTCTCTAAAAGTATCTTTTATCTAAGAATTTCATTACAGAGATTCCATAATTTGTCATCATTCCGTATTTGCCGCAGTAGACTGTCAGAGTCAGCTAAAATATATTTTGTGGCGTTTTAATAAAATTTACTCCTGGCTAAGGACCCTTGTGCGGCTTGACACAGCGCGTGCAGTTTATTGTCCGTCCCCAAAGGAACAAATCCACCTTTAGAATTTCTTTTATGCATTCAGAAAAGTAATTTGCTTTAGATTTGGGATTTTCTGCGAGATTTTCTTTTTGTCCATATTACGTGAGGGTGAACACGATACTTTAATGCTTATTGTCAACGTTAATGTGCATTGAAACTAAATCTATACAATTATTATAAGTCTTCGTTGTCAGATCTATGCATACAGCATTTACGAGGGCTCTGTCTTTATATCTATGCTCGACTAGAAAGTTATTTAAAGACTGTTTTTTAAGATTTAAACAAGTGAAATATTGTGTATTAAGAAATGCAAATAAGAATCAAAACCACAATATAATGAAAGTAGCAAAATTAAAAGGGGTAATCCTATTACTGAAATTATGAACGAATAAATTATAGCAACGTTAACCCTCCTTTAACCCTTTGAAGTGTAATGAACGTATTTTTGCAAAGCTGCCAAGTGTTTTATGACTGTTTTCGCCGCAAAGTTCTTTAGTTATAAACCAAGGATATTAATATAAGATCGAGAAAAATTAATAAGGATCGTCGGCATCAAGAGCGAACACGCCGTAAAACGCCCGTAAAATTTATATGGACCTATAAAGATGAGTGAAATTAATATTCGAGCGTATCTTTTTGAATGTGTTTTATGTACTTGTTATTACATAACACGGAATAATTTGAAAGGCAGATTTATTATTAATGTTATTATATTTATTTTATTTATTTATTTATTTATTTAAGCTTCTTACACACAGAATGTATAACGGCGGACTTAATGCCAACGGCATTCTCTACCAGTCAACCGGGTAATGCAGAGTTGAACCACAGTAGGTGCATGATAGCAGATAGTAAATGTAGTAAAATTGTTAATACTAATGTTGAATATTTTACTAAATAAGACCATAACAATACACATACGTACGTATAAATATAATGATAAACATACATAAAAATCATACATATAGTACTAGTACTACATTATTACACATAAATATATATGTATATATATATATATATATATATAAAACAATAAATGTAAACTATTGGGTTGATTTTGCCAATTTATCAATGAGAAGTGTCCGAACCTTTATCTTAAACGTGCTTCGGTTAGTTGCCATCCTGATTTCCAGAGGGAGGGCATTCCAGAGTAATATTGATTGGACAGGAAAAGAGGAGTGGATGAAACCGGTTTTATGAGAAGGACAGGCAAGGAGGAGATTGTTGGAGGAGCGAAGAGGCCTTTCGTGTAAAGAGCAGAGGTATTTAAATTGGGAGGACAAATATGTGGGAGCATTAGGATTAGCAAGGATGGAATAAAGTGTAGAGAGTGCGCGCAGATTACGACGCTGACGAATGGGAAGCCAGTTCAATTGGGATCTATAGGTAGACACATGGTCATACTTGCGAAGACAAAAAACGAATCGAATGCAGTTATTGAGAAGACGGTCCAATTTGTTGAGAAGATCTGCATTCAGGTCAAAATAACACACGTCACCATAGTCAATCAAAGGAAAGACTAAAGTCTGCACAAGCATTGCCTTAGTCTCACATTGTAGAAAATTCTTTAGCCTATACAGAGTACGCAGGGTACCGGTGACTTTCTGGCTGACTTGCGTAACTTGGGCTCTCCAATTCAATGTAGTGTCGATGTGTAGCCCTAGATCTTTAATACTTGGACACAAATCTATGATAGCCCCGTTAAATATGATTGACGGAAGAGTAGTCCAGTTTAGTCTGCTTATAAGGCGTTGGCTGCCAACGATGGTGGCTTGGCACTTTGAAGGGTTTATAATCAAACCAAATCTGTCAGACCAGTTTTTAATGTGCTCCAGATCCCGGTTCACCATGTCAACCGCAGTTGAGATGCAGTCAACACTTGCTTGAGAATAAATCTGCAAGTCATCAGCATACAGATGATACGCACACTGAAGATTAGGTGTTAAAAGATTAATAAAAATTGAAAATAACAAAGGAGATAAAATACCGCCTTGAGGGACGCCAGAGTCAATGTCACCCCAACTTGAAGATGAATCTTCGAAGCGGACAGACTGCTGACGACCTCGAATGTAACTTGAGAACCATTCCAGAGCTTCGGAGGAGACCTTATAGTGGGAAAGGATAGACAGAAGGATATCGTGACTGACGGTATTGAAGGCATTCGAGAAATCGACCAAAGCCAGGACTGTGACTTTGGTACTCTCCATGCCCTCCCTAATATCGCCAGTCACTTTAAGGAGCGCGGATACAGTGCTATGTCCGGGTCTAAACCCAGACTGCATGGGACTAAGTAGCTGATTGCGGTACACAAAATGGGAGAGTTGCTTGTGCACGCAGGCCTCAAGCACTTTGGATAAGAAGGGAAGAATGGATATAGGACGGAAATGATTGGGTAGTGTGGGATTTTGAGTTTTGGGTAATGGGATAACGTATGCGTTACGCCACGAGGATGGAAAGATTCCAGAGAAAAGGGAAAAATTAATAATATGGGTAATAGGAAAAAGGAGGTGCTCAAGGATTGCCATGACCATGCGACGACTGACATCATCACAGCCCACGGCATTCGATTTAATGGAAAGGATGACTTTTTTGATCTCATCCGAAGCTACTGGAGAAAAATAAAAGGATTCAATATTAGGATGAGGTAAACCAGCTAAGTAATCAACAGTTTGGCACTTGGTTTGGTGATCTAGCGGAGTAGTAGTGATGAAATAACGATTAATATCCTCCAAACCAAGTGTCATCTGCAAATCAACACGACGCTGTTTGCCGATACCTAGAGTCCCAAGAAACTTCCAAATATCGACAGGGGACGAGGAATCTATGTTACTAAGAATATGTCGGCGTTTGGCGTTACGTATCATCTGATTGCAGCGATTTCTTGCAGACTTGAAAAGTGACCAGTTTTCGTCACTACGGTCCCTTTTGTATCTCCGAAAAGCCCGATTTCTACGCCTCATGGCCATTTGAACTCCTGCTGTAATCCAAGGTGCAGGTAGGCGCTTTTGTCTCACTTTCTTTATCGGAGCATGCTTATCGAAAAGCTCTATAATTTTGTTTTTCAGATGATCAACTTTTGCATCCACTGAGGCAGCCGAGTATAAATCGTCCCAGTTGATCTTCGAGGCGTCGTTACTTAGCGCCTCACTATCTATACGACTAAAACAGCGCCCGTGCAGAACTTTAGGTTGGAGTTTCGGAGGTTTTAGGGTGTAGGAAAGGAAAATAAGGTCGTGGTGAGAAAATCCAGAAGCAAGGAGTTGGCCATGGGACGAGACTAGATTGGGAGAGGAAGTGAGAATGAGGTCAAGCCATGTGTCCTGCCCCTGAACATTGTGATGAGTAGCTTGTAGCGGTAGCACACGGAGGCAGACAGACTCAACAATCTCAAGAAGTTTACAGGATCGATGGGAACGAGGACAAAGGAGATCGGTATTGAAATCGCCCATGATGACGTGATTTGAATATTCTGACCCTAAAGATTCTAGAATCGGTTCGAGACTAGAGAAATAATCAACAGACGGAGGACAATAAACGACGCCAAGCACCATTTTTGCCCCCTTAACATTAACCTCAAGGAAGAGATACTCAGCTGACGAAGAAAGGTTAGGAGTGGAAGAAAAAATAATTTTGTAAGTAAAACAACTACGTAGATGGATTGCGACTCCACCCCCCCTTCGTCCAATTCGATCATTACGAATAAGCACGAAACCAGGGAGAGAATAAGAAGTGGAAAGAAGACTAGGATTGAGCCAACTCTCCGAAATCAAGATGGCATGAACGTGAGTGTCGGAAAACGTATCCAGTAACTCACTGTGGTGGCAAGGAATGCTTTGCGCATTAATGTGACACACATTAAAGAGCAACCGAGAACGTTGGTCGAAAATCTGTCGCAGGGAATCACCTAAAGTGGCATCACCTATAGAACAGAAGCTTTCGTCACTGGAACAATTTATAGACTCATTGGCAGAATAATAAGAGTCATCAATATCCATAAATAAAATATAAAATAAATATAAATTTAAAATATAATGTAAGAAAAATATATATTATATAGATATATATCATACATACACACTGTGCTATGCCAATATTCATCACTGCACCACCCACCAGCAGATGGACATAAAAAATAAAGATAAACAAATTAATAGGAAACAGTACACAAAACCAATAATTAAAGTAAAACGAAACGTAAATTGATCGACAAACAGTTTCGGAACGCTCACTTAACTGTCACTTCAACAAACCTTTCAACTTCATTGTTGTCAACTTGTCACACGACACAAATTGTAAGTTTGTCATTGGGTCATACAATACACAATAATAGACGTGGAATGAGCTAATTATAGACAATAACAAAACAAAGCGAGACACGGCGTTCACATAAAAGTAACAGTCAATCAGATCTTACGCAGCTTGTTATTCGCACCCGAAGCACTCGCATTGCCGCCGTTACCAGCACTAGACGTTGACGAGGAGCTTTCTGATGCCTTAGGGAACTTCTTCATCAGCACATCGAGAACATCCATGGTGAATAATTTTTGGCGGTTTCCATCAGGAGTCTTCAGTATGACAATACCGTCTTGCGACCAGCACGCACGCATGCCGAAGTGCTGCCTGGCCTTACTGAATAGAACCTGTCGGGGTTTAGTAAGGAACTCCTTAACAGCTACAGGTGACCCCTTGAGCCTCGTTTTTGCCCTCCATACAGTGGATCTCGACTCTGCGCTGTTGAACCACACGAGAATTGGTCGGCGCTGGTCCTTATTCGAAGAGCCAAGTCTATGACAGGCCCTGATGGTGTGAGTGTCCTTTATTGACATCTTCGACATAATATTGTGGACCACAGAAACACAGTCTTCACTGTCAGACTCGTCGACTCCAACGAAGATAAGCGCTTTCCTTCGGTGCCTGGTTTCCATGACGTCTGACATATTGGAACATTGGGCGATCTGCTGGCGAAGCAACTTCAAAATGCCAAATATCAGCTCACGAAATGTCCGAAATTCTTCAGCGACTTTTGCCACCGTATCTTTTGATGGACCAATGAAATTTTGATGGACCTCTTTTCATAAAAACAATGTTTTTATGAAAAGAGTAGCACAAAAGTACTAGTTGAATATTTATGAAAAATATTTTAAAAAGTTCGCAATTCGCTTTCTACGCGATTCGTGGAGCAAAAACAAAACGAAACGATTGTTTGATCACCATTAAAAGTTTTCGAAACATTTCATTGTTTGCTAAGGGACGGGGAACGTAAACAAAACGTGGAGTGGTAAAAGCGCCGAATATTGCCATTCAACTGTTTACAGTACAATAATAAGACTGACCAAGTTTTGTAAGATCGGCACATCTTAGCTGATGAAGGAGTATTTAGTTAATGAGAAAACTCTTGTAAATTGAAGTAGTCGGTATGCAATATACCTAATGCTGAATTTTGTTCATTTCTTTACATTTTAAGTGTATTTTCTATTTTAATCATTCAAGCGATGTAGCTTTAACAACTTTTTATATTCAAAGAATTCGCACTAGGGACAAGTCAATGTGGGTTCCAATGTTTTAATAAAATTAACGAAATAAACAGGCATACAATAGACATACGCCTTCTTCACAGTAAAAATAAACAATGGAGTATGACAGAAATTCCAGAAAAATTCTATACAACGAAATCGAACACGATACCTCAAGACCTTCGGTCATACGTACAACACAGAAAATAAATTAATTCAAAAGCTACAATGTCAATTAAAAATTCTGTCAGTGATAACTCTTACAGACGAACGGCACTTTGTAGATGACAGAGGGACAGAGGTAAGGTCGACGTCGGGTAACGCCATAGATGTCCAGAGGTTGCTCTAGATGCCTCGATTTTAAATTAAGACTATACGAGCCAGTAGCACTGTCCTTTGAAGTTAATAATATATTAGCACTTACAAAACAAGCCGGTCATAATTGTTTATTATAGTCATTTTTACAAAGAAATTATATAAATATCAAAAGGTACGTAACTAAGTGTCTATTTGTCGGAGTGTAGATGCACGAAGATATTTTAGTAAATTGCCGAGCGTTTATTATCTGGGTATCGAATCCGACAAATCGGATTGTCACTTTCGAGTGAGAGACTAATTTCGGTAAACGTAAAGCGCTCTTTACAAAAAAGTGTCAATTGATAATAAAAAGATATTACATACCTATTGCCGGCTATCTTTAGCTTCATTTATTATAAATTTAGTAAAAATTAAGAAGTCAATCTCAATATCAGTACAAAGATTATTTTATACCTTCATGTTCTTACACTTTCTATTCACTTAAATAAAAACTACAACTTTAAATGTCAAGTGTCAACAATAGCCGCTCGTGTGTAAGAGCCCTATGTCTGCGCACTTCAACTAATAAATAAATTATACACTAAAATCTTACTTTGTGTCATTTATTAGGGTCTGACCACACTGTTACTTTAAATGGATAAAAGCGGCCCACGACCGGTCAAATTGGAGACGCTTTGGGAAGACCTGTCTAGCAGTTGACGTATTTCTGAAAAAAAAAAATTATGAAGAAACAAAATTATGATGGTATACTCGTACCTACATACACATCTTTAAGACATAATAGTTTCAATTGAAAGATAGTAATTTTAAGGCTAGCGCATACTACGGTTGCAGCGCGCCGCATTGCAAAATTGCGTCAAAGCACATAGTAGTCGAAGTGTAGCAGTGCGTTGCGATACGGCCCGGTGCGGCCCGCATGTAGTGTGCGATACTTCATATAATCCGAACTAAAAAGATTTAAGAGGTTTTTTTGTTATGCGATACAATGTGGTGTGACCCGCCTTAATTTGCGCTAACCTTTAAGCAACATAACAATGTCTAAAAATGTTATAAGTCAGTAAATAGCTTTATGCGAATATGAATTAAAAAAGGAAAAATAAGGCCGGCTGAATAATTCAGCGAATTTGGGAAAGTAAAAGCACTCTTCTTTCGAGTAGAAGGCGCATGTCTGTCCGTCTGTCACTTACTTATGACATTACAGTTGCTTGCCTAAAAATTACGCTGAAACAGGTGGAAAAGTTATACGGAGTGTTTTTATTTATTAAGTGCTAAGTATTGTGACGCGTTAAAGAAATTTGGTGATAGACAGATTTTATTGACGTCACGAACTCTTGATTTGTTTTTCATAAAGTTAAATTTATTGTTTTGATTAAGTACCTATATTTATTATTAATTTTGAAGAAATCAGATATTTGATCAACAGGGACTATTTTATAACATCTTTAGTATCAACTCGCATAGGTAGCTATTTAGTTAATGCTAAATGATAACACAATAAATTATTAATTCCATCTCATATAAAAACAATGGTTATATGGTTATACAATCTTTCATCTCACGGAAAAGCAAAGTCAAAGGAAGAGTGCTCAGTAGTATATTATTGGGCATTCTGTCCCACCTGTCGCGCAGTCGAACAAGTTCGCCTACGCTCTGTTGTGACAGAATGCCCAATAATATACGATCGACTCGACTGTCTTGTATACATTTAAACCTTTTGAACAAAAAAGTGTTTAGTTGTGTAGTAGTAGTGTTGTGTATTTTGGTATCGTTTACGGATTAATTGATTCCTAAGACGGATTTTTACGCTTACCTCATTTCATTTAATAAAACAAGACAAAGGTCTTTTAATTATTTTATAAAAAAAAAAATAAATGACTGTATTTTAAGCGTTGTAGAAATTATACTATGTGGTTATGCTATGTGACTGCCTCTGTGGTTCGGTGGTACTGTGTAGGGACGTCGATGTGTCACGCAGAGGTCGTGGGTTTGATTCTCGCTCAGTATTACATACAATATTATACATAGCAACACCTACACACTGAGCGAGAATCGAATCCGCGATCTCAGCGTGGCAGTCCGTATGCAGTACCACCGAACCACATAGGCAGTCAACTCATCATATCAACAATACTTGAGTAAAAATAATGTTAGTTCTTCTGAAACATCTTGTGAAACCGTCTCTGAAAATAATTTATTTAGGGTCAAACCAGACTTGATCAGTGATCAACAGTAGCTTATCGGAAGCTCCAACACCTCAATCAGCACACATACAAAATCTAGTCGCGACGGTCATGTCGTCATTTGAACGCTTGAAGTAGCAACTGAACGCAGTTAGCTAGCATCGAAGCGATCGAACGCTACAAGTCACTAAACACTATAAACCTAACAACAATGCCAGTCACAAAATCATCAATCGCCTATGATAAATGTATCATGTGTGCTCGAAGCTAAATTTTAAAATTAATTGAACGCTCGCACTTCTTATCTGAATATCTAAGCGAAAACTCAACTTTGTTTTATAACAAATTTTGATTAGGTACCTTGGTTCTAATAAATTCGTTGATGATCCTGACTTGCGCTTCCTGTTGTTGTTGGCGACAGGCTGCTTGCGTGTGTGTGTAGTTTTCTTTTCAATTACAGCAGTTGGGTGATAGACCTCGCACTCAAATTCGGACCTGAAATATAAACGTAATAACATTTAATTAAAAATCACGGTCACGGTCTCATCACGGTCTAGGCGATTTCTACCAGACAACCTTAGAAAGGACAACATAACAATTTAGACAAGTAAAGAGATGGATAGTACACAGTGAAACTTATTACACTTACATTATTTATTATACTTACATTTTTTCAATCAACAGTCGATTTCTTGAGAAGGTAGCTTGATGAGTTGGTGACGGCAGGCGGAGCGGAAGAAGTCAGCGAGCGGCAGCAGGTCAGCAATCAACACCGAAAGTAACAACAACCGATAGTTGTATACTAATGAAAGAGTACTTTGAGTACGGTATCCCTACTTGAATACTTAAATTCGACTGTATCTAGGTCTTCGAAAACATGATGTTTAAAAACGAAATCGTGTGATAATCCTACTGTATTACAAAGTTGTTGCAAACCTTAAGTTATAGTGAATAAATCAACTACTTTTCTTGTACGTAGTGTATCAACGTAAAAATGAAGAGTAAGGAATTAGATCACAAACAGTTTCGACGCAAACAGTATCGATTGTTGATGCAGCGAAAAAACTTAGGGCTGACAAAATAAACTATATTATCAAAAGCAAACGATGATATTTAGATCAATAAGGTAAATGTGAATGCGTGCCATCCTTACCTAATATCGCTGATTTATGGGAATAGATTTTGTTGACCAGAAAAATATGAAGGTTGAATAAAGTCAAATAAAACTGTTGAATAAGTATTGCTTGTAATATTAAATTATGAAATGGTTACTTTATTGGAAAAAGGTCGTATGATTATAGTTAATAACAGGCTCATATGACTAATTATGTACCTACCTATTAAAATATTGAAAAAATTGTTTCGCTTAAAAACCAAATATTCTAAAACATAGGCTTTCATTATCATAAAGCAGCGGTGCAGTGGTTGACTGATTTATTAACGCGAAATAAATGACGTTATTAATTTAGGAAAATAAAGGTAAATGTTAACATTTTATCACGTGTGTTAAGCGTGTTACGTTTAAAGTATCTACTTAATTAAATTATATGTATGTTTTCTTTCAGGAAGCGTTATTTACATCGAATTGTGTTGGAAAGCGTGTTTTGGAGTTTGGTCTGACTGCCGCAAGTTAAATGCAAAGCGAAATATTTATTCATAATTTGTGGAAAATAACAGGTATACCTACTTACATTTTTAATGAGTGCTAAACAGTGGTAATATAATAATATTATGACGTTTTATAGTACTTATCCAATTTTTATAATTTTCAGAATTAATTTTTAAAAACTTTGGAATCTCGCGAAACCGTTTCCAAACAAATCAAGATATTAGGTACACCGCATTACGTTGAGAAGTTTGGCTGGGAAATAAACATAAATAATTAGGAAAATAAAAGGTAAATTTGATACTTAACGTTTACTTTCTCACAAAGGAATGAGCGGGTATAGACTTAATTAAATATTTTGTATGTTATTTTCAGGAAGCATCTGATTGACTGTCGGTTATTTTTTTCTACTGAGATCACACTAGAATACTTGAAAAGCTGACCATACAGAACATGAAGCTGTGCTGGAAATTGGATACAAATACCAGATGCATGTAGTACATTAATTATTGTTATATAAGGTGATGAATGATTGCATAATTGAGTATAAACCGCTTAGTAATACTGTGAGAAAAATATCATGAATCCGAATACTATCATAGTAGATGTTCAGGGGTTTAAAGATCTATGTAATAATTTTATAATAAAGGAATTAGCTTTTGCTAGTAGCGATTATACGCAGTCATTTTTAATAAAACCACCATATATGTTTAAATACTTAACAAGTAACGAAAAAAGGCAAGTTAAATGGTTGGAAAGGAACAGAGGCATTTATTGGAATGAGGGTTATATCGACTACAGAGAATTCCAACGTATAATCGTTCCGTATCTAGAAAATAAGGAAATCGTTGTAAACGGTTTAGAGAAAGTGAAATGGATTAAGGATCTTTGTGAGAATTGTAATGTGTCTGACCTTAGTGAAAAAAACTGTCCTAGTTTCTCTGTGTTGTATGATAAGTACTGTGATGAAAAAAATAATTTAAATTGTACTAAACATTTAAAGATGTGTGCCCTAAAAAATGTGTTGTGTATTAAAAAACATTTGAATTTGTAAAGAAATGTGTATTTCAGTTTAAAGTAAATAAAAATAATGAAATCTTAAAAATGTGTTTATTTCACTAGTTTACCTGCTACAATAAAAATAATTAAATTAAATTAAAAGAATAAAACAAAAAATAACTTTAACTGTCTAACCAAAGTTACAACATTAATTATAAATAACAATAAACACAAAACCCTGAAAAATATTAAAAATCGCTGTCAATCAAAGATTTTGATATTTTTTTAACTAACGATTCCGTATCGTCCATAACACTATCAATAGCGTCTTTAACGATGTATTGTGCATTTATTATCACGTTCTCACTATCACTATCACTATCACTGGTATTGTTATTGCAGAGATCGATAACTGATATTTTTATCAGTTTTATCCCACGTCGATGCAGTTTACTCATCACGAAAGATTTTGTAGGTTGTTTCTTAAGAGAAGGCTTTTCTCGACGTTGTCGTTTGGTTTTTTTTTCCTTCGTAAGTTGACTGCAGTGCGGGGGTTCGTTGTAAATCATCTCAGATAGTCCTTCGTAAGGATCCTGAGCGTACTGGCTGAATACAATTTCTGAATCGCAAATCTGAAAAAAAATATAAGAAAATTATTAGCTATTAAAAAAAGAAAAATCAAATAAACAAATAAATATTAAAATAATTATTTTGCTCACCGATGACATGATTATGATGCACACTGTTAGATCAAATATCTCTTATTTTATTGTACAAGTACTCGAGACAGATAATATTTCTTAAACAGCTTAAAGGTAACTAATTTAGGCAAATAATTATATAGTAATACCCTGACAGGAAACGAGCATTGCGACATTATAAGTTAGGGTCTGTTCACATAGACCTAATTGTTATACGGCGATGGTTTTCATTATAATGACAAAGCATATTATGCTCGTTATACATTTGATTGAAAATAACTCTTATCTATATAATAATAAAAGCGAAATACCACTGATAACAAAGCCTTTCAATTGTTGATATAAAGCGTGTATGAACTCGATCAATCAACAAATAGCAAGCTTGCATTTATAGTGTCATTGACAAGCAGTATATCATATTTCGTTATTGTAAACTAGTATCGCTCTCTGACGTTACCTGCGAATTATTGACATGAACCTAATTCGTTTATAATTTTATTGGTTAGCAATAATTAAACAGTGTATTAACAAATAAAACAATGTAAATTAATAATTTACTTCATTTAATAAACAATAATTACACTTAAGTACTTATTTATAATCTACAGATACAGAATAGTTACTATACATAATTATATTATACTAGGTTATCATTAACAATTATAATTGTTGAGTGCCAATGTTTTTATTGCTATTTGTTCTAGTTAGTATGGACTAAAATTCTCGTACGTATAATTAAAACGAAGAATTACAAACACATTTTTTTAATTAACCTATGCTGTTCTAACATACACATAAACATACATTTTTATTTTAAAAATGAGCAATGACCCCAAGCTTGGGTTGCGATTTTACAATTAGATATCGCGCGTTTATCATCATTGTTAGATAAAGCAATTTTGTTTACACTTTGTGTAAATATTTCGTGTTTAATGGATTTAAACACAATATTTTGCCTACGAATAACTTCACTATTAAATAAAACGTTTTCGTAATCTGTGATACTTAGATCACGAATAACACAAGATTTAACTCCTTTTGCTTTTTTAATTATTTTGTCCTCTGTTTTTATTGAATAAAGTTTAGATCTTAAACCGACGAAATCTGTTATAACTTTTCCTCCCATTTCATCTTTGAAAAGACCCGGAATTTTTTTATTCATTTGAGGTAACATAAATTGATTTTCTACATTATAGTTACTGGTGTCGAAGTATTGCAGTAACTGATGTTTTATATCGTGATAAAAATCGTTAGTGATTATTTCGTAAACAAAAGAATCCGTGTCTGTATAACATAATTTCACTCTTCCCTTATACATAGGTTTAATTATATTATAGTGAAAGTGGTACATGTGTGATTTAGATAGTTCTAAAACGGTGAAACCAATATATATAGGCTTGTCTAAAATTATCTGATCTGGTTTCATTTGTATCGTTACTAAGTTCTCGGAAAGAATTGATGCGCTATGAAAATAGGGGTTGTTCACGAGTCTCTCAGCGTAGGAAGACTTTTTGGTTTTGTTATTCGTATCATTCCACTGATTAACCAAATGAACAGACACTCTGTTTTCTGTGTTTTCCAAGGTTTTTCCAAAAACGCTATTATTTAACAACTTGAAGAAATCTTGTTCAAATGTACTGGTTGCCTTTTGTCGTAGTTGTGTATTTAATTCAATGTATTGCTTTAAATAGGGACTTTGTCTAAATGTGATGACTCTATGAATTTTGCGTAGTATCAAACCGTGCTCCAAACATTTTTTTAAATGCACATAATGAATCACATAGTTATATTTATTATATAGATTTGAAACCAGTTTTTTAGTTTTACCTCCAGGTGGTATGCATTTTTCAGGACAAAAAGGTAAGTCATTATGTTCGCTGTGTAAGGATTCAGGGTAAAGCAGATCGACTTCTAGTATGAAACCCCATTTCGCATTGTCATCAATACATTCAACATGTAATTGGTTTATTTCATTTTGATTTAAAAATCTAAAATCTGAATAGGGTAAATATTGACACATACTGTAACCGTAAAGGTTATTGCAGTCCAAATAAACTATAAAACATTGTGGTTTTGAAGCATCGCATTTTGATAAATACTTATTATTAGCTTTTGCATAGCGATGGGAGCACATACACAAACCACCTCTAATACCGTTTTGAATCATTCGTACGATAGCTAAGTCAGAAACGAGTTCAAGTTGAACACCTGTTTTCAATAGCATTGCGTCAAATGATAAACTAGGTGCGGTTATGTAAAACGCAGGGTCCAGTTTATAATGTTGTTTACAAGTTTTTCGAAAATTCTGGAATATATCAGTTAGTAACAGAACATCTGTTTTCAAATATAAATCAGTATATTCACCTAAATCTTTTATATTGAATTCATTCCAAACCAAACAAGCATGTTTATAATCTTCATCTGAAATAGCTTGGTTAGTTAGAACGCTGAAAAAATGTTGCCTCGATGGTAACTTGGTTTCTTCATAACATTTCCAGTTAGTCATATAATCATAAGGATACACCCCCTTCCTTGTAAGCAAATTAAATTGATCATTGTTAGGAAAATGAGAGCGTAGAGTGATGAAATCGTCATTATGCATAGTTTTCGCAAGTTTGTCTAAGCTAGCTCCTAAAAAACTAAAGGAATCTAGAAATCGTAATTGAACGTATTCATTTTCGGCGATCTGTATGAATTTGGAAAACGAAATATATTTTTCTTTAGTCTTTGGAATAATTGTTAACTTTCCAGGCATCTCTCCTAATTTCTGTATAAATAAATGACAATCGTATCCTGATAAGTTATGGAAAAATATCGGTATGAATTTAGGTATTTTATACTGTAGATTACAATGTCTATGAGCGGCGCCACGGTATCGTCCTGTTATATGACAATGATCTCTAACTTTATTAGTCCAAAGTAGGTTTTCACATATGTAACATTTATAAGCTTGTTGAAAATCTTGCGCGTCGTCTTCTGTAAATGTCATGACATGGGTTTCGGTTAATACTTTGTAAATCTTTTTAACATCAGCATAAAGAAATTCTATAAATTTTGAAACACAGTCAAAACCGCGATAACTTTTAAATACCTCCTTATTAAAAGTGTAATTTAACGAAGAAACAATGTTATAGGCGAATGCTACAGGCACGTGTCGTTGTAAAAACGATGTATTAGCAGTGTCGGGTTCACTAACGGATGTTGGTTCCAGCAATGTTTCGAAATCAGCGTATATGACGAATGGAATATTTTGTTTCCTATCATAATTTTTAAACTGTAATACAGATCCTTTTTCAGGTAAAATAGTTACGATTCCTCCACATAGATGATCATCGATTTGTTTAGGAGTAGGAAAGAACAATAAGCAACTTTCACAAAAATATAATTTACTATGATGTTTCGTGATTTGGGTTTTAACAAGACGAGGCAAATCTTTGATGAGACAATAATGGGATGAACTATCATTTTCTAAGAACAATAGATGAATACTCTTAGATTTATCCTTACACGATTCAGGTTTGTACAGAGGACCTGTTATCAGCTTATTGTTTTTTAAACCGTATACGTATATATTTATAGATGGGTTATTTCTTTCAAAAATAACTATATCTGAAAAACTCATGGGAAAAGAAATATCCTTAACATTTAAAACATCTCGAAAGTGAGGATAAGATGTTACTCGCTCTGGATGTCGATTTGTTGGGTACAAGGCAGCCACAACGCACCACAAAAAACAATAATTATCATTATTGTGAATATTTAAACACGCCTTTTTGTTCTTTATAAACTTGGGTAAATCTATAAAATAAGATCCACCGAGTGGTTGATACTTATTAACATTGACTTCTAAATGTAAATTACTTAAAAATGACCATCCACTGTCTCTCTCCTCAAATTCTTCAATTTTTTTCAACAACGACGCGACTACCGTTTCATAAATAGTATTGAAATCATAATTAAAATGTATGACAAAATTTTTGGTGGCAAAAGATTTGATTTCTTGTAAATCGTTTTTGTACAATAGAAATAAACAAAAATGTTGAAAATTAATTTTTACTGCGTTATGTTTTTTAAGTGAATCATCGATTAAAGATTTAACTTGTTCGCGAATATTACTAAAAAAGAATTCAGGAAAATTATTTGCTTCATCTTTGGATGCAATAACTCTGTAACTAATAATACGTCCTTTAAACGACGATCGTAAGATTTCAACGTTTTCAAGAATAGGTATAGTACTAATATTTTTGTGTTTATTAGTTCGTAAGTGACTGGTCCAGCAACGATTATCTACATAAACATTGCAAACCAAGCAATGAGGCATTTTGATACAATTATAAATGTATAAACATAAAAGTACTATAAGTAGTTAACTGATAAATAATTCGCTATGAGAATAATTGAAAGGTTAAAAATCTAAAGAACGATGTGTCAAAATTTTAAATGTTGAACGACAACACGATATGTGTGCCAAATCTAACAATATACAAATTACAACAAATGGTACAAAAGTGGTACTTGAATCCTTTAGATTTTCAACCTTTCAGCTGGTACAGAGCAATAAAATAGGTACCTTATATAACAATAATTAATGTACTACATGCATCTGGTATTTGTATCCAATTTCCAGCACAGCTTCATGTTCTGTATGGTCAGCTTTTCAAGTATTCTAGTGTGATCTCAGTAGAAAAAAATAACCGACAGTCAATCAGATGCTTCCTGAAAATAACATACAAAATATTTAATTAAGTCTATACCCGCTCATTCCTTTGTGAGAAAGTAAACGTTAAGTATCAAATTTACCTTTTATTTTCCTAATTATTTATGTTTATTTCCCAGCCAAACTTCTCAACGTAATGCGGTGTACCTAATATCTTGATTTGTTTGGAAACGGTTTCGCGAGATTCCAAAGTTTTTAAAAATTAATTCTGAAAATTATAAAAATTGGATAAGTACTATAAAACGTCATAATATTATTATATTACCACTGTTTAGCACTCATTAAAAATGTAAGTAGGTATACCTGTTATTTTCCACAAATTATGAATAAATATTTCGCTTTGCATTTAACTTGCGGCAGTCAGACCAAACTCCAAAACACGCTTTCCAACACAATTCGATGTAAATAACGCTTCCTGAAAGAAAACATACATATAATTTAATTAAGTAGATACTTTAAACGTAACACGCTTAACACACGTGATAAAATGTTAACATTTACCTTTATTTTCCTAAATTAATAACGTCATTTATTTCGCGTTAATAAATCAGTCAACCACTGCACCGCTGCTTTATGATAATGAAAGCCTATGTTTTAGAATATTTGGTTTTTAAGCGAAACAATTTTTTCAATATTTTAATAGGTAGGTACATAATTAGTCATATGAGCCTGTTATTAACTATAATCATACGACCTTTTTCCAATAAAGTAACCATTTCATAATTTAATATTACAAGCAATACTTATTCAACAGTTTTATTTGACTTTATTCAACCTTCATATTTTTCTGGTCAACAAAATCTATTCCCATAAATCAGCGATATTAGGTAAGGATGGCACGCATTCACATTTACCTTATTGATCTAAATATCATCGTTTGCTTTTGATAATATAGTTTATTTTGTCAGCCCTAAGTTTTTTCGCTGCATCAACAATCGATACTGTTTGCGTCGAAACTGTTTGTGATCTAATTCCTTACTCTTCATTTTTACGTTGATACACTACGTACAAGAAAAGTAGTTGATTTATTCACTATAACTTAAGGGTTTGCAACAACTTTGTAATACAGTAGGATTATCACACGATTTCGTTTTTAAACATCATGTTTTCGAAGACCTAGATACAGTCGAATTTAAGTATTCAAGTAGGGATACCGTACTCAAAGTACTCTTTCATTAGTATACAACTATCGGTTGTTGTTACTTTCGGTGTTGATTGCTGACCTGCTGCCGCTCGCTGACTTCTTCCGCTCCGCCTGCCGTCACCAACTCATCAAGCTACCTTCTCAAGAAATCGACTGTTGATTGAAAAAATGTAAGTATAATAAATAATGTAAGTGTAATAAGTTTCACTGTGTACTATCCATCTCTTTACTTGTCTAAATTGTTATGTTGTCCTTTCTAAGGTTGTCTGGTAGAAATCGCCTAGACCGTGATGAGACCGTGACCGTGATTTTTAATTAAATGTTATTACGTTTATATTTCAGGTCCGAATTTGAGTGCGAGGTCTATCACCCAACTGCTGTAATTGAAAAGAAAACTACACACACACGCAAGCAGCCTGTCGCCAACAACAACAGGAAGCGCAAGTCAGGATCATCAACGAATTTATTAGAACCAAGGTACCTAATCAAAATTTGTTATAAAACAAAGTTGAGTTTTCGCCTAGATATTCAGATAAGAAGTGCGAGCGTTCAATTAATTTTAAAATTTAGCTTCGAGCACACATGATACATTTATCATAGGCGATTGATGATTTTGTGACTGGCATTGTTGTTAGGTTTATAGTGTTTAGTGACTTGTAGCGTTCGATCGCTTCGATGCTAGCTAACTGCGTTCAGTTGCTACTTCAAGCGTTCAAATGACGACATGACCGTCGCGACTAGATTTTGTATGTGTGCTGATTGAGGTGTTGGAGCTTCCGATAAGCTACTGTTGATCACTGATCAAGTCTGGTTTGACCCTAAATAAATTATTTTCAGAGACGGTTTCACAAGATGTTTCAGAAGAACTAACATTATTTTTACTCAAGTATTGTTGATATGATGAGTTGACTGCCTATGTGGTTCGGTGGTACTGCATACGGACTGCCACGCTGAGATCGCGGATTCGATTCTCGCTCAGTGTGTAGGTGTTGCTATGTATAATATTGTATGTAATACTGAGCGAGAATCAAACCCACGACCTCTGCGTGACACATCGACGTCCCTACACAGTACCACCGAACCACAGAGGCAGTCACATAGCATAACCACATAGTATAATTTCTACAACGCTTAAAATACAGTCATTTATTTTTTTTTTTATAAAATAATTAAAAGACCTTTGTCTTGTTTTATTAAATGAAATGAGGTAAGCGTAAAAATCCGTCTTAGGAATCAATTAATCCGTAAACGATACCAAAATACACAACACTACTACTACACAACTAAACACTTTTTTGTTCAAAAGGTTTAAATGTATACAAGACAGTCGAGTCGATCGTATATTATTGGGCATTCTGTCACAACAGAGCGTAGGCGAACTTGTTCGACTGCGCGACAGGTGGGACAGAATGCCCAATAATATACTACTGTGCTCGTTCAACATATTCACAGTAATCTCTCTAGCATTGTCTATATTTGACTTTTGACAGTAGAATTGCTTATGATGGTACTATTAGTTTAGTAAGCATCATGGTTATAATATACAAGAAGAGGATACATAAGTAAAAAAACATTAAGTGAAATAAAATATAAAACAAATTCAATCAAAATAAATTAAATTACCTTAAATAAAAAATAAAAAATAAAAATTATAAGTAAGTTTAAATACATTGAATTGAAAATGAAATTAAAAATATGTTAAATTTAAATTTGAACTAAACGGAATATAAAAAAATGTCAAATTATATTATCTGCTGGCTGATCAATAACTTTTGCCTTCGAAAATGTGACTGTGAGTTAGCGTAGATGTCAATGTTATTAAAGCGTGTAAAGAAAACACTGCGCACATCGTGCGTCGTCGTACTTATGAATTTTATTATAGACTTGTTGTATTTTCTAAACTACTATACTTAGACTTTACTATTCCACTAACTACTAGTTACAAAATAACAGCACACTTTAATTGAAACCTAAGTGCGTTCAAATTAAATACAAAGAAAATCGTTCTTAATGAATGTTTAAGTCCTCGAGCCGCTACGCCCCTTCCATGTTCGGCCACATAATGGAGTATCTGAAACTTATTCGGTACCTAAAATTTCTATTCACTTTACCCTAGACAGTCTAAGAAATTTCACTCGATATTTCGGTAATAATTGCACAAACATAATTATGCGAAACGTTATAACATTATTTTTACTGTTTATTCAAGTCATCTTTCACATTATCTGTCACGGGATTTTTCAAAAATAGAATTATTGATCACTAGGCTCACTAAGATTCTGAACAAAATATATTCACAGATCACACAAAGCTTTGTCCCGTGTGGGAATCGAACATATAAGCTGTTGCACAGCAGCTTCACGCCGAAATAATCGACAGTTTATAGGAAGGGTAGTCAAAAATCTACTCAAGTTAATTAATAGTTATCGCATTTACTATTAAAATTAGTATTTACTCTTAATGGCTGTTAAATAATCTATACTGTTATATAATGCGGGAGAGTTTATTTGTTTTTTTGAACCCGCTAACCTCTGGAACTACCAGTCGGATTTGAAAAATATTTTTGCATATGATAGCCCAGTTCCCGATGTAACATCATGTTACTGGCGACGGGAGCAGAGCAGTACGCAAAGACGAGGGTGAAAGCGCGCTGCGAAAAGCTAGTAAACTATAAAATTCTAAAACAAAAAATAAATATTCTACAGAAACAAAAGAAAAGGTAGATATTTATTTTATTGAATAACAAACCATTGCAGCTGAGATGAAGTGACGTATGTTCAAAAATATTTACCTAGAAAAACAAACGTCACATTAACATTCATAAAACGACCAAAAACATTCCACCATATTGTAATAACTCTACAGTTGCGTGTTAACTTTTGACTTACTAAGTTCTAATATAATACTCATTGATATATCACCGATAAAACACTTTAATTGTGCGATACTTCCTATAAAGCGAGCTACGAGTAATAGCTACCATTAAAAGCAATTACTGTCCCTTTGATATCTGTTTAAGTTGTCAATAACTGAAATGTATCACATGAATGATTGCCAGGCATTGACCACTTGCATATTAAGAATAAAATGCATGTTATAAATTTAGTTGTTGGAATTATAGTAAATGTACCAGGAATGGACACGGACCCAGTCATGTACATATTTTTTAGAATAAGAGGAGCAATGAGTTTTTATATTTTAGTTAAACAACAGTCATCAAGCTATTAACGTTAGATTTTTTTTTAAATTTGTATTCGAATTTAATTTGGCGGGAGGCATTTTATTCGCGACTGTTGTTACGAAAATTATTAGTGAGGTAGGTAGAAATTTGTCTTTAAATTTATTATGACTTTATTCAAACCAAAATGTTTTTTGTGCTTGGGTTAAGCATGAAATTAAATAAAAGCACACTGTGTTAACAATAAAGTATGTTTTAATCTTATCTGTCCATCAATGGTAAAAAAAATATTTCTTAATAACATTAAAACCAATTGCAGTGTTCTACATTAAATACAACAGAAATGTATAAAAACACAGGACCTTCAATTTTCAGTATTGTATTGAATCACTATTATTGATGAAATTTAAGAAATATTACAATTTTGCGCCTTAAAGTGTCCAGTAATGGTGCCTTTCACCTAACCATGTGGTGGCTTAAATAAGTGAGCGCGGCTCACGACCGGTCAAAAGGACGAAATTTAGGGCAAGCCTATGTCCAGCAGTGGACGTCTTTCAGCTGATATTATGATAAAAAAAGACGGCAGAAAAATTATTAAACACAGTACAGATTGCAGTCACTGCGATTATGTTGAAAACCATTTAATACTAGTACCTACTTGGTGGAGACCTATTTCCAGCAGAGTACGCCTGGAAATCAAAATCTACAGTCCTATCAGTAAGATTTAATACATTATTATCCGTAGTTGTTTATAGCAACTCAGATTTTCATTTACACATCAATGAAAAAATACAGTAAAACTTCAGCTGAAGAAAAATCTCAATTATCCGACGGCGAACAAAAAACGCAGTACTCTTAGAAAGAAAAATAAACAAGTATTTTCAATTGGCATACTTCCTCAGACAAAGTTTCAGGGTAGAAAACAAAAGTACTAGCGTGTACAGTACACAAAATTGCACCAAAGTGCATTTATTGAAGCGGAAAATTGAGCTAGTGCCAATTTTATTTTTCAATTCCCAGTCAATAGTACAACTGGTGTATTAGGCCGCGTTTCATTAAAAGACTGAGCCCATATGGTACTGCAACTATTGGGAAAGATTGGCGAAATATTCTTTCGCTGCTTTGTATTAAACTGCGGCATTCCCACAACAATGTTGATAACATGCCAACAGTGCACAATAGTATGTTGTATGAATCCAAATCGAACTCTATTTATTATATTTCTAATTTCTGTTAACTACCTCATTAAAATACTTCAAGATTGAGTCGATGCAATGCGCGGTACCTAATGAAATCACTACTAATGTTAATCCTTCGGTCGTCAAACAAATTAAATTGCACAATAGATGGGCAGAGATCGTCACATTTTCATTTTCACCTAAACTATACTGCTGTCCCTAAATATCCTTCGTTTCATTTAGTTAAACTATCATGGTCACAATTTTCTTAAATTGACCTCTAAAATACGCTTTCATATATATAAAGAATCTAAATGTGTAGTTATAAAATTAAATAAATTGAAAAAGGGAAGCTTAATATTTTGATTAATTAAGATGTGCGTAATAGATTTGGCAGAAGAAACATTATGGTACGTATGCTTTTAATGTTTTAATATAAATACAATTTGCCGGCATTTCAAAATACTCTAGATAAATTTTAATTCGAAACCTTGTTGAATAAAAGCTTTGCTGAACATCGCCGCGGGCAACCAACTGGCGAATTGAGAGATAAAACATTTCCTAAAGCAGATTATTAAGTAAATAAAAAAGATACCATTAGTAAGAGTTTCCCAGCTCTGAATAAAAGTTAGTTTTTTAACAAAGAGATGGTAAACCACTCTCCAAATGCGATAATGTTTAAGACCCACCACGCTACACCAAATTAGACATAAAATTAAAAGTTTGTTTTATCAAGTATCTACAAATGTACACGTGTCAGATACTACTTATCATAACATCACGCCTTTTTAACCTGAAGGGGTTTAGCAAAAGTGTAGGTGTAACTCTTACGTTTTGACAGCAATATATTTTTAGTCCTTACTTTTAAGACAATTTCAAGCTTTGGGCTGATACTGAGCCAGGCACTAATCCCCCCGAAGCAGTCAATAAAAAGTAACAAGTAAACAAAAAATACTTATATCTTCTGAGTGAATCTCGGTTACAACGGAGAGTCCCAGTGATGAAAATCCTCGAGAACATTCACAGCAAAAACTTTGCTGTTAAGTTACGAGAACAGTATTTATGTTGCGAATTTTACTAAATTTTAAAATTGATTGAAATACTTAGATTGAAAACAATTGTTCATTTGACGAGGGCTAATATTATATATTATAAACTACTAAAACAATGTGGGACAAAAGTTCGACGATACCAAATATTTGTTTAGCAATTTTCATTTTGTACTTATTAGCTTAAGACAAAGATTTTGAGCTTCGAGCTATTTGGCTTGTTGTCGCCTGGGTTTTGAGACCAACATTATTGTAATATTTTGAGCTTAAAATATTAATTAAAATGGCTAGTATCTTGATCGAAAATATTTCATCGTGATAATTTGCGCTTCAGAAATTTTATTAAAATGTTTATAATTTCACGTAAACTTACTAAAAGATGATTTATTTCTTCATCCTTCATTCTTCTTAGTCGTATAGTATACTTATAGCTGAGGGACGGCTGCCTATTCTTCGTACCTGACACCACTACTCTCTAAGCGACCTTGAGTACGAAATATGCACGCCTACCCTTCTACTTGCCTATGTACGTACCTGAGTAGGTACTCAACATAAGGGGTCATCTGCTTTGAAAATTTTATTTTTCAACATCTTAATTTGATCTAAATACAAACAAATTTCAAAAATTTCACATAATAAAATAAGTTAACATAGTTATGCTGTAGTTTATTATAAGTACATGCTACTGATCAAAATAAAGATGAAATCGAAGAAAATATGAAGCTTTTGATATTAATTGAATACAAGTTTACAATTATTTACACATATTATAAGCACACACTTCATTGCCATAACTATCGGAACTTGTACTCAATGCCTTCAATACCAGACGTTTAAATTAATTTTCATTAATTTTGCGAGTACGTTCCCTTTGTGCAGATTGAAATAGTTTGGCGAAGTACTAACATGTTTGGTTAATTAATAATATAATATAATTAATAATAGTGTTATTAAATTTAATATAATATAATGCCGGTACATTAATTGTTTTAATTTACGTTATTTTACTATTTGTTGTATACTTATTTTATGCAATGTATTTGTGCTATTTATTTTTAATTAAACGAATATTTCATTGTAATATATAAATGTATTAAATGACACAGGAGATGCTTAAAATAATACATAGTAGATTTTACGGGTTTAAACATTAATGTCTGTATCAACTGAATAAGAACCTACTTTACATTCAAAAGTATAAAAGTAAAGTAGTAATAATAATTTCTTTTGCATTCTGTTCAGCTCAGCACTGAAGACCCAATTGCTTTCTCGGTCACGTTCATTTTTTGACAACTCCTTGATTGTGTTTATTAACAACTTACCACCTTTACACCGCAACCTTGTTGGCGCCCTAAGCTATATAAAAACGAAATTTAATTCATATTTATTCAATAAAATGCGAGATTATACTACTATCTTGCCCCATTCACCCTCTGTTCACAGCTAAGAATAACCAAGTGTCGTGGAGTCAACATTTATACAATCAATCATTTTCCAAGCGACAAGCAAGTAGCTGTTTCGCGGATAAATCGGAGTTGATTTACTGCATATTCAACGCAGCGACACACACAAAGCTCTTGAGAAAATGATTGGTAGCACTCTCACACAAACACTTCTCAGTGAAGAAAGTTCATTGTAGTTTCAGTGACAAAGGGGCATAGAATTCAATACGCCTTTTCCGCAATTTCTACCTTCTGTTAATTGAAACACAGTTTAAATTACCAAATCTCATTACTCATTATGTCACTTTTCCTTTATAGGTGCGAAAAGTGTGTGAGTGAAAGAAAGTTAAAGATAATTTCGTCAGTGTGCGGTGAGAATTTTAACAAGGAGTGAACTAACCCTGCGACGTTTTTGCCTCCTTCCTGTCCAAAGCAGATGAGGTTCAAGCAAATAGCCAGACAAATGATAGACGAGACAAATTGTAAGCGTCACAATGTTGTGGCAACGCTAATTTATTTTTGTCGGAGCCACTTTGTTATGAACCGGGGTCTAATGATGGAATAATGCCTGTTAAGAATTTTAAATATTAATCTGAAGTGAATAATGGAATCCGTGAGTTGAATTTTTATTTTATTTGTTGATCTTTTGATTTATGGTTTCAGCTTTAGTAGAATATGTTTATGTTTATTACAAAGACTTAATTAAATATTTGGTAATATTATACGGCTGAAGGTAGCAAAACGTAAGTACTGAAATATGTTACGTAATTAAAATATATTAATAAAGGAATCTATGCTTTAAACTGATAACAATATTATATGTGATTATCATTAATTAATACTCGCGTACCTTAATGGTGATAAATTATAACGCTGTAGATTTAACTAATTTTATCCTTTACGTGAGAAAATTGTGGATACATTTGTTAGCTGTTAACAAGAGATATTCTTGCTTTACTAGATACATAAACTAATTCTAGTACTTATCATAATAGATTGCTTATTTTTATTCCTTCTTAATAATTTTATAATACGTAAAACCACGTAGCGGTCTAGCGAGCCACATCATAAAAATCATAAAAAGCATAGCCCGTAGTAATTTTTGGGGTCTCGTCATCGAAATCGATGAGGAGACTATATATAATACAATACGTTGATTTAAAGTTTTTCTGACGGCTAATCAGTTCGAGTTATTCTCCTATTTTAGTAAAAAGAGTTCAGCCGCCCACTTTGGTTCTTCTGCATATTTTTTTTTATAATATCACGTTCATGTAACACCTACATGTACCTTGTTACAACTCAACATAATCCTATAGATTTGCTGGCATGCAATGTCTAAAGTATTAACGCTGTCTACACATACTTTTGTGTATAAATAAAATATAAAATACAAAACATTCTAGATAAAAATACGAGCACATGGTATTAAATCTGTTCAGTATTACACTTTAAAAGAGGATTGTCTGTCTACGCAGGTGTATGCGACACCTGAGTGTGAGCGATTCTTTCACTTTACGTACCACATTATGACATGGCTCGGGCTCTATAATAAATTTTATCGTACGAGAGCACCCCGTCTCTCATAAAATGAATAATGCAGACCGTTTGGCTTTTCATCGTATTCAAATGGGATGAAGTTGTTATTTTTCGTTGGAATCTTGCCCTGAAACCGGACACTTTATGTATTGCGTATTATTCACTGTTTAGTTAACTTATCTTTTGTCCGGCTACTTAGTATGTTTGAAAATATCATGAATCAATTATTATGTATTATCACGTAACTTCGGATTACGATACACGATTTAGAAGTAATGAGCGCCATTCCAAACATCATTGATATACATATCATTTTAAAATATCTAGTAATCACTATTCTTTAATGAAACAAACCTAAATATAACACTCTAAAATCTAAAAACTTACTATCAAATATAACTATTATTGCTCACTTTAAAATCATCGCTTTGATACGAATATGTTGTTTAAAATATAAAATAAAATTCACACAATATAATAAAATCTCATTCACTCCTTTAGCCGACGCTGACGGGTCTGGAGCGTCCTCAAACCTGATGGGAAGCCACAAAGATTTAAAGGTCCGTTTGAAATATACGACAAAGTAACCACAGAATATGGACTCAGAGTATCACGATAAACTCAGACCGTCTCAGCTCGGTGAACTGGAAGGCCAGATAGTATACTTAAAATTATTTCAGAAACGTATATTTGAATTTCTTTCTGTTAGTTTCGTAAACGTTTTACAATGTATTCGAGTTTTAATGAGGTCAGTTTTCTGCAGTAACAATGAAGAGTGGATAGCTGTTCTAGAATTTAAGACCTCTGACAGCACTTCTATGTTTTCAGAGGTCATGAATATTTAAATAGTGTTATTTTTTTCACAGCAGCAAATCTGCTGCTGAGACGAGCACCTCCAGCCTAGGTGGTAATTGTCGTTCATCACTCCGAGTCTCTGGCATTGCTCCTGCTAATGTTAGGGACTCTGCGAAGCTGCTGCCTACCGTGAAGTGAGTAGTAGTGATTAGTAGGGTAGGTGAAGGGACAGAGGGAGGTGTGAAAAAGGAAAAGGAGGAAATTGGTCCCCCGGCACTCTCACTCACCAAACGAAACGGAATAGTATGGATACTACGACTCTTAATACGTCGATCTTCTATGAGACCAGCAGGGATCTACTACCGGAAATATTGTCTTTTTGCTGGTTTCAGTCTGAATGGGTTGGATAGGGCGTAACACCAATTTACTAAATATCGATGTAAAATATGCTCTCTATCAATATACTCTATATCGTAGTATTTAAACTTTCTGAAATCAAATATACACTATGCAAAATCGAGACAGTCAGAAAAAAGTATATAAACTTTAACCAATGCGTAAACAAAGAATCCTGACATTTATAATGTTGTGAATGCTCTTTGTTCCATTGCAGAATTTTCTTTGTTGGCAAGAGTCCCGTGCATGCTAGAATGTAACTGGCCAGTTTTTTTTAAAATAATAATTAAACACAACAACTACACAACAGACATTGACAAATAAAGTAACGCGCTATACTGTCTAATTATTCTAGTATTAATATATAATACTGTGTGTAAATTACATTGCACTGAATTAAAGAAAAGATGAAATTATCTATGACACAAAAAAATCGAAATGAAAACCGGTTCATCCGTTTTTGAGCTACGATACCACAGACAGATACACAGACAGACACGTTAAACTTATAACACCCCTCTCTTTTTGCGTCGGAGGTTAAAAAGAAGACACAGCGTGAGAGGTCACACAAGAAAGACCCGACTACTTGATAAAGATGGCGGGCAATTGATGGATAAGGGTGGCTCGCGACCGATCAAGGAACAAACTGGACCGATGGGTGTAAGGGCAGAAAAGTTTTAAACTGGTGATCACGAATTGAAAGACACAGCGTAGACTAATCCCTCACATATTGAATGAACCACCTGATTAAGAGTGTAGGCAACCGATGGAAGAGGGTAGCTCACGATTGGTCAAAATGACGACCCTTGGTTACTTGATTCCTGGTTTGTATGGTAGAGAATGATTAAAATATTAAATACAGGAGTACTTGCATGACTTTTAATAAACACAATCTTTTGAGGAAGCCGTGGCGCTAAGAACTTAATTAATACAGGACAATAATATGGCCAGATAATATTACTGTGCTATGGCACACACAAATAAATGAACAGGTATAATGTCAAGACTGGCAGTCTTTTAACTGTGTTCGGTCACTGGTTCATTTGGACATACCTTGTGCGTATTTCATAGCGGCCGCCTTTCAAATTAATCCGTGTGTAAACTCTGACGAGGAATAAAAAAGAAACGATAAAATGTTTTAGATCATTTTCATTTCTACTTCCGAGACATGGTTCTTTGTTTGTAATGTTATTGTAAAGACTAAATATTCACGGACTGTTTTAAAAAATTCTTTCCTGCAAAAAGGATTCGAACATGGATTCCGAATAAATATTTTTCTTTACTTTACTAGCTTTCAGTGTATACCTAGAAGTAAACGAAATATTCTAAATTGATTTATAATTTTGTTTCAGTTTTTATATTTTATTCCTTTCAAAATAAATATTTATTTTTTTACACGGAACGCCTTATAATGAACTTTTCTTACAAACGATAAATATGAAAGGTCTATTGTTGAAGCTGTCCGCGGATGGGTGACCGTGTTCTAAAACATTATGGAGAGCTCTTTGTGCTTCGGCAAGCACATTAGAACGGCGGTCTAAGTTGCTATACGAGCTTGTATGACAATATTATTGCGTTTATTAAGAAATCTGAAAGTCTGAGAGAAGTGCTGCCAATATATGAAACATGATTTTCAGTGGTAAACTGTCAGCGCAGAAGGTCATCTAAGTTGTGAAAAGGCACTCAGTATTATATTTTAGATAAATATTAATATATAAACAGTGCCAAATACCAATAATGCTCTTCGATAATTCGTAGAGACATAACGATATTACTTGCTTCTCATAAAAAGCTAGGCTGGATCAAATAAACGACCCATCGCCACAAACAAAATACCGAGCCATTTTTACGATACCAAAATACCGACGATATTCAGACACATTTTCGAAAATAAACTGACCAAAGTTTGCCAAGTTCAGTGCTACCAAGAAATAAAAGTTCAAAACTATCCAACAAAATACATAATCTCTTAGTTATTCATGGGGCTTATTCAGACGATAACATCTAAATACATGTTCCGGCAGGACTATTCCTACTTCAATTTAAATGTTTGGCGACAGGCCAGGTTAGTCTAGCTCAATAACCACCTAAATAGTCAGGCGTGACAATACAACCATTGCGGTTAGTGGTTGCTTAACCACTAACTCTTGTTCGTGATAATATTTGCATAATCATATCCCAAACACCTAATAACTTACACTATGATTCAACGTGTTCTTGTTTCATCGATGACGTGTAAAATGTTTAGTGTGCGTTACGATTGCTCTGCCATGTTATCCAATCAGAAAAAAACTTTGTTCAATATTTTGTCAGAATTTGACGAAATCGAAGGGTACAAACAAAAACATTGTCGAAGTAGAAATAAAGAAGTTATAAGGGTTTTAACTTGGCCGCGCCAACGTAACGTGTACGATTGCGCGGCCATGGAGATCTCAGCAACTGCTTGGGTTAGAGATCTAATTGTTTTTGTCTATTGAAGACAGAATTTGTCGAAAATTAACGTTAAAAGAATTAATGTTCTAGACAAATATGTTACGAAATATTTAAGATTGAAAGTTATGACCGCGCAATCGTAACGTTGTTGATTCTCTATTGTTGATTATTTCTTTAAAACTTAAGACCTTATACATTAAAACTATTACAAGAAGAAAGGTCTTAATTTGTCGAAACTAATAAAAGCAATAAATGCTATGTCAGTTTAGTCAAACTGACGAAATCAGCATAAAACAGAAAGTACGTGCAGTAACCCAAGCAGTTGCTGAGATCTCCATGGCCGCGCAATCGTACACGTTACATTGGCGCAGCCAACTTAAAATCCTTATAACTTCTTTATTTCTACTTTGAGAATTTTTTTATTTGTATCCTTCGATTTCGACAAATTCTGACAAATATTGGACAAAGTTTTATTCTGATTGGATAACTTGGCGGAGCAATCGTAACGCAAACGAATGTTTAGCAAGAGAAAGTTTAGTTCAAAAAGTGAACACCAGGAGTGCTGTTAATTTTTGTTAGAAAAATATTTTATCATGATAATTAATCATAATAAAATATTTTTCTAACAAAAATTCTTCAGGTCTTCAATCCACGATCTATCCAAATTTGCTGATGATAGTGATGCTGATGAGCAGTCAGAGAAATCTATGAGAGGTGGTCAATGTGATCACTTCTTGGCATCTATCCAATTGCTATTATCGTAAATAGGCATCAGTATTATGTCTATATTTATAAAACGGGTCTACTCGTGTTAGAAAAACTAAATAAATAAAGTAATAAAAATAAGTATAAATGGTCAATCATTCTCACGTACTGATAGCAAGCTTCAACTTTATCCATCTAAATCTCTCCTACGTTTGCGGTGTCAGAGAATAGTGTGACCGCCTATTGACAATAGAGATGGCCAGGCCCAGATCGGTTTCGGCTGCAAATTGGTTTTGTGTCATGTCTATCCAATATTTGAATTGGTTTTAACCTCACCATGAAATAACTTTCCATATTGTGTGCTTTTCTGTTATTGGCGTGGTGGAGTTTTCTATACACATAGTTATGTTGCACCGATTGCACTTTTATTCACTAGTTGCACAATTATCTTCCTTTTTAGCTAACACTCATACCGTAGCGATTTGAACATTCTAATTTTATACCAACTACTAGCTTTCCGCGGCGCTGTTTCACCCGCGTCTTTTCTTACTGCTCTGCTCCCGTCGCCAGTAGCGTGATGGTACATAGCCTATAATCTTTCTTGACAACCGGCTATGATACGCAAAAAGAATTTTTCAAATCCGTCTGGTGGTTAAAGAGATTAGCGCGTTCAAACAAAGAAACAAACTCTTCAGCTTTATATAGCAGTATAGATAGATGATGTTGAATATTTACAGATAATTAATTATAATCGGACTACACTATTTATAAACGTTTTACCTCATATCAAATTAATATAATATTTTGAAGATAAAAGTAATGGAATGTTAAAAAATTTCCCTCAGTTGTATTTTCGAAGTATAGTAACAGGTATTAAGTTTTCCTCTTCGAAAAGCTCTCTGTTCATGGCAACTGGCATTCCTTCTATTAGACGGGACCTAACATACTTAGATGTTACACAACTCGGTTAAAAATGCACAAAATTATTTATTAAACGTTCCCCAATACGTTTTCAGGAAATCAGTATCAACGAAATTGCAATCATTATTAATTATAATTACAACATCATTACCATTTTTACAATGCTATAATAATTAGGTATACTATATAACTAAAATTTGGAAAATTAAAATAATTTATATCGAATTGGAGCACTATTGTATAAAGCACAATAGGTTGTCATTACTGTATGGCAATAATTTATACTGCACCGTTGTTTATGAATATACAATCAACCATATCGAGCTTTTGCTGAATCACCACAAGACACTTGATATTTTTGATTTGTTAAATCATCATTATTAATTTTAAATAAAAAAATTGTGAAAAACTATAAATTCTTTTGTTTAATATTGAAATCTGAGATTTATTCTTATCTTTTTTTTAATAAGATAGCTTGATTAAAATAATCACATAATAGATAAAAGATTGGCTGATTTCGATGATTTAACGCAATGAACAATTGAATTGATAACAATAAGTACATTAAAAGCCCAGGTCTTAAGAAGTTTCAGTTAAAGAACTGATCATTAAAAATGTAATTTCTCTAGATCTCTCAAATCTCAGTCAAAACATCAGTCAATTATCAATAAATAATATTATGTTATTACATAGCATATCATCTGTAATGTAAACATGAACAAATGTTACTAAAGGTACTTAATCAACAGTTTAAAAAAAAACTAAATTCAATCTCAGATTTAAATCATACAATACATTTTCACTTTGAAAAGAATCGTCTGTCAAGGACGCTATAAAGTGGATATCGCCCATTACTGTGACACTAAACCATAAAAATACTGAACAATGTAAGAGTTTACTACTTTTTTACGGTTTAGTAATAGGTTTTCAACTGTTGTATGTGCCGTGTGAGTAATGGTTATATCGTAATCATTTTCTTCTAAAGTTATATTGGTTTCATGCAGGATGTGCTAATAAAATCGCTAGTAGTGTTATTATTGACATGAATAAAAGGACACCGCCAAAACCCAAACACGTCGCTGAATATAAATACAGATTATTTTTAAATTCTCACATAATCTGGATAATTAAAATATAGTACAGTTCACTTTGTTAACCTCAATGTATAATATGTAATCCACAAGTTACGAAACGAAAATAAATTTAATTGTTCTGGATTGGACCTGATCCTTGTCCCTTATCCTTCCTTACCCCTTCTCCGTGGTCGATTTGGCGGTGTTTTCTAAGAATTGTTACATTCGTAATGCTTGTAAAACACAGCCATCTCTATAGGTACCACTATAGGCCACTTACCATCACGTGAACCGTATGCTTGTTTGCCACCAAAGTCGTATAAAAAAAAATGACTTGTCTTTGTCACAATGAAGACACTGTATAATGAACGCATAGTACAGTTTTCAGTAGGTTAATTTGGCTCCGTGCTTATCCAACCTCAACAATACAGTTTCTGACTATACTGGACATTATCATAATAATTCTCAACAAGCGAAACCAAAACTAGAATCCTCAGCCAATTTATGCAGGTGCAATCTGTAAAGTAGTCAGTAAGGAATTAGGTTAATTGCATTCGGGGATCGCATTATGTCACGTTACATATCGAAAGATAGCTAGGTACTATAATGCATATTTAAATAGATTTTAGTGCATTATTCACTGTCGCAAATCTGCATCACAGCCGTGCAGGTATTTTATTTCACGGAAATTAACTTTAATGAACTTGGCTGTGTTTCAATTTGCATTTGCGCATCACTTATGCTCGGATTTTCAATTTTGAGCTTAATAAAATGGACTCGGCGCTAAGTTACTTTTTCCGTTTTTGACGGCACTCAAATAGTTTCATTGATTTTAATAATCCGAAACCAATTTTTTGGTTCTGTATATAATATTAATAACAAATTACCAGAACCAAAAAATTGTCCCAGTGTTTAAAGAATTACATCCAACCATGCACTTGCATAATTGTATTTTTTTAATTGTAATTTAACATTGGTGAACACTATCCCAAGTTCCCAACTACAATCATAGCTAATTTTAGCATGGGAGCCGTAAAGCTATAAGCGGATTGATAGTAAAAAACCCGGACAGAAATCTTAAAAGTTGAAGTAAACCTGAGTTTCTTCGACTATTGGCCTCGCAAGTCCGGTGATTAGCGTTGTAATATTGTAAAAAAATAAGCTAAAATTATTAAGCTAAAATTTGATAAATAGGTTGTTCATGGGTTTGAGACGTCAATAAAGGGCGTTCAATATGGGAAAACCGAATTAAAAGGAATACTCGGGCCGATCTACTGCCAGGAAAAATCTATCGGGTATAAAAAAACAAGTAGGTCAAACGTGAACTAGATAAAGCAGTTAAGCTATTTAATGTTCAATTTTGCATTTACGCCACGTAACTTCTAATTCAGAGGTTGCTGCACAAACATTGAAATTCTGGAATAGTCATAATGTTACATATCAAATGAGCTCAGTTAATTTATGCAGAACGTGTAATCTAGACTTATGCAGCTATGGTATTTTGGCTTTACTGTAAATTTAAACCTATATTAAACTTAACACTAGAAATATTGCAAGTATATTTTCAATACAGAATATATTCGCGACCAATATTAAAAATTTTTGCTTTAATAAAAGATTTCTGTAAATTCTGAATACTCTGTGCCACTCGTGAGATTGAAACTTAAGTAAAAAGAATAACTCAAAAGAATAAATTTTGAGGTAAAAAGGTCGAAGTTCAGACGGATTCGGTCACCTAGGGCCACATTCCTTAAACGGCCTTTTCCCTTTGATGGCCTATTCTCCTAACGGCCATTTCGCTAAAAGGGCCACGATCACATTTCCCATAACGGCTCAATCCCCAAATGACCACGTTCCTAGTGGCGACTTCTTTGTACGGCCACTTCCTCAAATGGCCACATTTCTCTTTACGGGTAAATCCCTGAAGGGCCAACTTCCTTGTCTTGATGTCAATTAATATCCAATCATAGGCCGTTCGTAGAATCCAAAATGATAAGTTCAACGTTTAGGCAGTGTTTTTGTTTCTTTTTTGTTATGTTGTTATTTTTGTAATACATATTAATTATAACGTCATACTTTTATTAATTATTTTCCTATGTTAAAAACCTAAACACCGCCTCGATTTTACACCATGATATAATTATGTTCACTCAAACACTTACTAAGATTAAGATGAATAGATCAATAATAAATAAAATAGTAAAACAAATAACATTAATTACATGTAACATACAGTTAAAATACTTGAAACCTAATTCGTAATTAAACCCACTTCACTTTTTTCTATTTTGAGTAATTTCGGGATCGATGGTCACAAGGGTAGAGACATCCTATAGAAATGCCTGTATACCCCAGTAGAGGTGGCTTGGTAGGGTGTTAACCCGACTTACCCGTACAGTAGGTATAGCCTTGAATTAAGGTACAGTCGAAGTTACATATCTTTATACTTTTGGGCCTTGTCTCAAAGAAGTTAAGGTCCCAAAGTGTAAATATATTTTGACATCGACTGCCCTATAGTGGTCATTCAAGGAAATAGCCAAACTAGGAATATACAGTGTGGTCATTAGAGGAGGTGGCCCAATTAGGAATTCACATAGAGGTCATTCGAGGAATGGCCTTACGAGGAAAAGCACCTAATAGGAAATGGCCGAACAAGGAATTTAGTCGGTGGTCGTTGGAGTAAGTGGCCCTAGGTGACCGAATCCGTTCAGACATCAACCTAAATCATTTTTAAATAATTTATAAAGCATAGACGTTGTTTTCGTGTGTCTGTTATTTCGCAAACTTTTCCTAAACACCACACAACGAATTTTGATGCGGTTTTTACGAAAACAATTGTAGTGTCAAACTCTTTACGTTACCGTTTCAGTTAACTTTTTAGCATCTTTTCATTTATTATTCTGATTGCATTAAATATACGAATAAGGTTGTAACAGTTTTGATGGTTACAGTATCTGGGCAAGACGGCAAGCAATGTAATTTTTTCAGTCATATGTGTTTTTAGTTTATCATTGACGTTGCTGACAGCGGCAAAGAAAAACATTGTGAGGACATAATTTTTTTTTGTTTTAAAAAGTACTTAGTTTCAGTAATTATGACTAACTCTACGAATATGTGATTGGATAAAGCTAGGTTTCAAGATCTGACATCGTTAGCATGACGCTTGAACCCAGTAAACTACTTTAGCGGGTCGTTTTTACAATTGTGTGAATGGAAATGAAACTAGGGCACGCAATATTTCTATGGAACGGTGCGTGAAGAGCCCTCAGTCCCTCTCGCCTTGTAGTAACGATCCTCTATTAGGAGCGGGAGGGGATGTCAAGTACTCCTTCAAAGCGAGAATGTTTTGCTATTTTGAGTAACGATGAGAGCTTGGGTGTTTTTACCGTGCACTCATTATGTTTTATGACAATGATCGTTGTTAGGAAATGGATGGTGGTATACATGTCGCAGGCAAATTGTATGAATCCGCCGTTTACATACTGCCTCGGCATACTACATAATGCCGGATATATACAACACCTACCAGCAATGTGTGGTATACACATTGCTGGTAGGTAATTGAGGATGTTAGAACTAGGTTGATATCAAATATAATTCGTTTATAAGCTCGTGCGCAGAGGGTCACAGTTCTTACCTAACCTAACCAAATCTGCCTTCGGCATATTACATAACGCCAATGACAGCGAGCGTTTACAAAATGCCGAGGCAGAATGTAAACGGCGGATTCATACAATTTGCCTGCGACATACACACGTCCTTGCGCACATAAGTGCGAAACTGCTTATAAAATCAGCATTCTCTGGTTTTTTTTGGAGTTCTTTTATTACTTCAGTCCTATGACGTCTGCTGCTGAACCTCGCAGAAAAGTCTTACGACTGAGATAATTGATCTACCCATCGATTGTCCAAGAGGCTAATTGCAAGCAGCCTGCATCCAGCGTCTTACAGCAGTACCTACATCTTTATTAGGTAGCATCTTGTTGAACCTGTCTCCTACCTTACGTTTTGTAGTCTGTAAACTGCGTTCAAAAACTTTTAGACCTCGTCGATTATCTGTCTGTCGTGCTTCGTGCTATCCTACCTGCCTTTAACAAAGTAAACACGTAGGCCTTTAAAAATGCCATTATGTAAATACACCAATAATAAAGTGTTTACATTCTTATTCTTCGTATAAAAGTACTTATTTTTATCTTCCCAAAACAATTTGCCACCTAAAAATATTGTTTATTTAAGGCGTGATCTTTGAATATATATTTTCGTTATTTATTGCCATTACACTGTGATAGAACGTCTGTTTGGTACGATAGCGTAAAATTGTTTGCCCCTTGTCAAATGCGAGCAACGAGCGTAAATGTTTGACAACGCATTATGAGGGCTGTTCCTATATGAAAAACAAATGTGTACATAAGTAGTTTAATTTTAGAGTCATGTAGTGGCAATTCTTAGGACTGAGGAAATCCAGTGGTGTAAGGAATGCGTGCGCACGATTACTACACGGTGTTAAGCTTTGTGTGATTTCTTAATACTTCCTTCGAGTCTGTACTTTGTGTTCGTCAATGTATGTTTCTAAACTGTTAAATACAGGTGGAAACAAATCCTGTATCATAATATGGATTTTTAGACACTTCTTTTTGAAAAAAAAAATCATATTGTCATGAGATAAAAGTATGTTTGAAGTAATTTTCATAAAGAATTTCAATAAGACAAATAATACGAGTATTTTGACTTCCAGCTCTTTTTTCGTAAACATAATCACTCTTTGTGAAAATAATTTAATTGACTTTATTATTCCAAACCCATTATACGTATTTGGGTAACAAAGTGCCGGTACACAAGTAAACAACTTTTAACGTGTTCAATGAAATGCTTAATTGGTTGCGAAAACATCCCAAATATGCATCGACGTCGATTAAAACTTAATTACTACATACTGTAACTGATGGGGTAACACTCTGGCTATCAGAATGATAGACTTATTTTATACTAGTTAAATTTAATAAAGAAGTATAATAACATAATAAATCAATAACTTATTTTAGAGCTACTTAAAATATCAACAGCCGTAGGTTCGAAACCTGGCAAGTACCTACCTACTAATGTGACCTTTTTCAGTCATATGTATCTACTTTTTAATTTTAATTCAAACATTACTGACGTCAAACATTAAGCTTACGACAAAGAAAAACATCGTGGGAAAATGGAATAAAATGAAATGAAATATTTAAAATTTTAAAATCTAATATTTAAAAAGTAAATATAAATCTGAACTTTAAAAACATATAAGCATTCTACACGACAATTAAGTAAACATAGGATTTTTTGGTGTTGAATATGAAATCATCTTATCTTTGCCCATGGGTTAATGAGCAACAGAACAAACTTCAACTGCGGCGTCCTTCTAACAGTTTTAATTTTATGTACAACTTTACAACAGCAATACATGTTTAAAACACACTTCACACAACACCAATTTATCATGCAAACGCTTGTACTGTGTGTGGTTTAGATACGATCGCTGTATCAGTAGTAAGGACTACTTCAACCACTGATAAATAGATGACACAAAAACTGGACCTCTCCATCATTGTATAACAAAAACACCTGTAACTTTAATAAACACGTCAAATGCGATATGTCCGGGGTGGTATTGGAAAATATTTTGTATGTAAAAATAAACAGCGACTCTAGTATATATTTTGAGAACCAAATTTTGACACTATTTTACGTTGACAATTTATGAATAAGCAAGGTAAAAACTCTGAACCATTAGGTCTTAACGATTACTGTAGCGATTATATTGTAAACAAAACATGCTATTTGTAAAAAATAACACAAACTTTATCGTTAGGTAATTAATGTCTTCTAATAACATTTTGTTTCAACATAAATAATATAACAAAATAACAAACAGACGAGGAATAAAAAATATTACTATCATATTTCAAACCTCGTCTGATAATTACGGAAATATACGGTCGTATCCTTTAAAATGTCCATCATTAATCTAAAATATAAAACGTCATAGTGAAGTATTGTTTTTGAACTAATTACACTTTAGTACCAAATTACAAAGATTTGCATATTTTGAAGAAAAAGAATAATTAGTTATGCTTTTTCATCGATTCTACTTAATCGTGTAGATTAGTTAGATGCTGTTTCAAGGTCAGTAAGGTCTTAAGAGTTAACAAATAAAATGCTAAGAAGCAGGCTTAACCTGAGAGCTCCTATAAAGGTCTTCATCTCTTGCTGTGATTGTCGTAAAAGATAATTAATGAAATACTAGGAAGCAGGCAGTAGTGCCTACATTCTGGAAACGATTTGCGTTTTACCATTTTAAAAGTTTAAAGTGAGCGTTAATATCACGGTAGGCACAGCCCCTGGGATTGCAGAACTCCATGAGCAATAGTTACTACGGTAGTAGATCCACTCTAGTTTTAGCATGAATGGGCAGGATCGTCCGAGGAAGTACTACCCTCTCATAGAAGATTGACGTAAGAGTAGTAGTATCCATACTACTGCGTTTCGTTCGGTAAGTGAGAGCGCCGGAGGCCTAATTTTCCCCCTTTCCTCTTTTCTCACCTTCCTCATTCCCTGCCACTAACCCCATTTCCAGCCGCCATAGCGAAGGCTACCATATCAGCAGTTTTATGTGATGGCTTTTGGTATAGTGGCCACCACTTCTGGATTCCACTGACTGCTTACCATCAGGTGGGGTGGAGTCACTTTAGTAGGCTAATATAAAAAAAAAAGTTGCCACTTATCATCAAGTAGGCTGTTGCCTCGTCTGCCACTGTAGGCAATAACAAAAAAAATGGAAATTCCAACGGTCAATGGCCAAAGTTTCATTCTGAATACCAGAATTGCATAGTTTGGACGATCAACAGGTACCTAGCGCAAAATCTATATTCCTAGAATCCTTTATCGTCTTTTTACATCTAGCAAATAATTAGTTTATCCTCTTCCAATTTTATTCTAAAAATTGCTTTAGTAAGCAAGTTTTCAACAAAAACAACCCAAATTTTAATTAAATATAAACAAGCGAAATTATATCATACATCACGCCATTTTAACAGTAAAAAACGAGTTAGGTCAATGTATGTTCATTATAGCCGGGAGTTAAAAATAAAATCAAATGAGTTTCATTACTACACAACACGAAGAAGATGAGAGAAGGGTTTTGTAGCAATTAGTTTCACGTCACACCATTTTGTGTTTAATTATTGCACGCATTTATTTACACATTACGTTAACGGCAAAAACGGGTCCGCTTTTGAAATAAATTGTCTGTACTGAAAGCTGGACTTTGTACATACTCTGAGACGCTACCACTCGATGTTTTCAGATTATTTACAATCCGTTGCTTGCTTTCTAGGACAACGTTGACTGTTAGTTCAAAACTTCTAAACTAAGCGTGAAATGAACTTTAAATTATTAGAAACACGTTCTATTGTACGTTATTTATGTATAAGACAGGAGACCTTCACAATTTGTAACATGTATCGCCACTTTTGCTCGTGTATTTTCTGGGAACAAGAAACACAGACTATTGTCCAAATTCTTATCTATAAGGTTGTCTGGTTTGGAAAATTCGAGAGCAAATCATTGAAATTTCTTTTTTAAAAGCATTTTTACTTTTGCATTTGGGAATACACTTTTTAACTTTAGTTTATTTGACAAAAGATACAGATATTTTTTTAAATTCTTTGGGATCTTCCTTTAAAAAAAAAGGAAACTTTTCTGTTCATTGTTCTTTTTACTTTCATTAGAATCAATTATTCGTATTTTTAAATAAGACGTTTGCTTGGGAAAGAGGTCATTTGGCGCGAATAACTTATTCATGTGTAAATCCATGTTTAGTTTACCAAATCTATTCTCGCTAGTAGCAGCGTTTTACTAGTTGTCAATTAAAAAAGGATACAGTTTAAAAATAAATTTTACCAAAAATCGTTAGGATAAATTATTTTTGTATCCTGAAAATTATATACTCATTATACTTTGTCAAGTCGAAATGGTCCAGTGGATAAGGCACCCGCTTAGTAAACATGAGGTAGTGGGTCCGAAACCGGGCAATTGGCAACATTGCCACTTTCTAAGTTTATCTTGGACATTTCTGACTGACGGTGAAGAAAAACATCGTGAGGAAACCTGGACTTAAGTCTGAAATGGCCAATCCGCCTTGAGCAAGCGTGGTGATTAATGCTCATGCCTTCTACAAATGAGAAGAGGCCTTTCCCCTGCAGTGGGACAGTAAACAGCCTAGTATTATTATTAGTATATACTTTGTCGTGACATACTGTCCGATTAAATCGTTACGGGTTATTAGAGATGGAGTTTAGAACATTATTCTTTTAAACAGTGCTTCTGGAAGTATGCTGTAACAGCGATTAGTAACGGCTCTTTACGATTGTTTGAAGAGTCATTTGAATTATTTGACTTATGCCAAAATATTTAAACTTTGCTCAATTTTAACTGCTTCTTAAATTTTGTGCTATCTCAGTAACCTCAATAAGAGTTTTAGCGATAGAGAAAGTTTTAAGTCTTAGTTCAAATGAATCAGCACTTTAGTGTTTGTGCATTAATACTTTTAAGGTAATGTAAAATATTGTTATTTTACGAAAATATTTGTTACCTAGATGCTTACTTTAGTCGAGCTGACCTGTAATTTCTGTATACAAGTTAAAGTTAAAGTTGCAAGTACTGCGGAAATTTTTCAGTCGTCACTGACTTTGATCTTTTTGGCTGCATATACCTACAAGTACGTTTTGTAACCGACTTCAAAAAAGAAAAAGGTTTCTAAATTCGTCGGTAAGTATATATTTTTTTTTACATCTGTCACATCATTATGTTGTTTAACTGTGTTAACTAAGACCGTATGGTTTTTTATTACCTCACTTTTATAAAAAAACTCTGCAGACACCTTTGTAAAGCGCATGATAGTAGACATTCCACAGTAATTGTTGAAATATATATCTATAATTGTACAAAACATAACACATGCGCCATTGCTAACAACCCAGTGTTATAATTAATTGTTCCAACATTCTACCCCATATGACCTACTCATTTATCCGTTTAGAATTTGAGGATTTTGTACACGAAAAATTGTACGGTTATATTGTCCGGCAATTCTTTTGGGAGTTGAAGTGTTCGCTTTGTAATTGTTTAATTTCAGTGTAACAAATTCGTTTTTGCGAAAGCCATACAGTAAAAAGCGGTTCGTCATTTTTTTGTACAAAAAATTGGATTTTTTGTCAGTGTTAAATTGAATTTTTTTTTGTTTAGTATATTTTGAACTGCCATTTCTATTTTTATTGGTATACATTGTATAAAGTAGGTAACTGTTGTAGTAATTATATTTTTAAGAGAATTAACGATGATTTTTGTAGAAAAATCTTACATTAAGTAATTAGCGAAGAACTTTACAAATACAAAATTATTATGAACACGATATTCCGATTAGCAAATACTAAATTAATTTAAATAGAAGTAGAGCGCACTATATACCGTAGTGCGGCGTAAGAGACATAATGACGACATACACGTTGTCCGTAAAGAGTTGCCATGCACATAAGGTCTACAGAAATGAATCAATCAAATTAAGAAGTCCATACATTTTAGAGTATATGTCACACTAAATAACACAACCTGGCTTTTTTCATTTCTGCCGGCAAGTCGGTTAGTTTACATTATTTTGAAATACGAACTTATTAAACCCTAATTCGTCGACTTTTCAAGCGCACTATTGACAGACCCAAAGTAGGTGTATCCAATTTGAAATAAAAAAATAATGATACAATTTTATTACTGTTTGAGGTTTAATGAAAATTATTGTGTCATGTGAAAATCAATCCTCACAATATAGGCGAGGTCATTCTAATCATTAGACTACAGTTCAGTTGCAATTAGTAGCATAATACAGGCTAAAAATACGCCAATCACAACATTATTTACTATAGTTTACACAAAGCTTTGCTCAGTACAAACTCACATGATCACTTGAAGAACATACATAAATGAAATCAAATATTTTGGACGTACAAAGTTTACCAATAGGTTTAATCCAATAAGCCCCTCAGATCAATATAGTTCACCCTAAACTATGTGAGGTGAGACATTAAATCGTCCCTTAGCGTCCCTCAGATCCCAATGAAATTATTGACTGTAATCGATATAAACTTTATGATGCCATGGTACAGAATGTAACTCTGTGGAATTTAATCAACCTAAGATAGTAGATTCGATATTAATCACTTCGATATTCAACTTTATGTACTGTCTTTGACACTTGGGGTTCGATGTTCACACATGTTTGTTATGGTTGCTCGTAAAGAGGGTGAATATATTAAATTTGTTGATGAAGTATTAAGCTGTTCTTGTAGCAATATTCTAATCTTTATTTGTAATTTTATGGAGAATGGAAAGAGGTAAAGTTGTTGAGTGAGAGTGGATCAGACATTATTTTGTCCCGTGTGGGAATCTACAACCCCTTGCACAACACTTACAATCAGTCCTACCTAATCACAGCGGCTGTTGATTTAGATTTACCAAAGTATAATGTAAAAGACACTGGGTAATTTATACATCATTCATTAGTATACCATCAGTACCCATTATGTACCTGCTTACTTAATATTACCAACGTACTGCGATCAACAATCCGCTTTTTAAATAAGATGTCAATTTGTAAACTCTTTTCTTTGGTAGAAACCTATATTTTGTCATTTAAAAATAATCAAAGTAATTACCTATACAAAAATAACAATCAAACATCATCTTTTGCCATATTAGGTATATTAAAATTCACTAAGCGTCTCCTGTTGGACCCATGTTTCTATGAAATCCTACTAAAGCCAGCATATCTTTTTCTTACATCTGTTGGACAGGACTAATAGCTTTTTATCCCTTACATACACCTACATAATAAATTATTTAATTTGTTACGAAAGTACCTATATTATTTGTGCGTTATTTATTCATTTCCGTATTAAGTATATAATCATATTTAAGTATAATGAGCAGGCTCACTCTGTCTAAAATGCGGGTAATCTACATGTCAGCATAATAATATTAATGCCTAGTTTTTATAGACCCATATAGAATCAATTTGAAATCACAATAAAATTATATTACCATTATTTGAGTTTTTAATGGTTGTAAAACAGGTCAAGAGTCGGGAGAAAAAAATGTTTTAAAACCACAGTGCACTGCTATCTGTTCAATAGATCACAGGCATAGTTTAGATTACAGGACGTCGTTGGTTACAAGTAACACAAACTCAAACAACTAGACTAGAAACATTTTTTTTTAAAGTTAATGTCTGATAGTGGACAGTTGACCCAAAGGTATGATGAAATTCAAATTAACCAATTAAAAGATAATACGCTAATTCTGCCGCCATTATTAGATATACAAATTAATATTAAGTGTATACCTACACGTAGCTAACAAATGACCGTATATACAATAAACGTTTTCGTTCTATTATGATTATCTTAATTTGCGCAATGATTCAAAAACAACATCATTAGGGCGGTTCATTTGCGGCCATGATTGCTGTTTCCATTTTGTATGGACTCAATGTTTTTGTAATGTGATATTTGCATTTAAACATAAAATATTTCAACCTGTGAAAGCGGAACCTCGGTATTCAAAGAAAAACACAAAGGAATTATCAGTCTTAGTTTACATTTATTACAAAAACAACAAACAAATTGACAAACACCAGATACGAGCTATTCGACTGACGCGAAGCAAACCAAAAACATGAACTACGAGCGTGGTAAACATATTTTATACTCACACGTATCATACAACTTTGGTGCCACGGAAAAGAAGTAAAACATTTTTCCACATTTATTTTTTAACGTTCACAAAGTGTAAGAATATGAAAAAGGATCCAACAATAGAAGCGGAAATATTCCGTAAATCGAAATAAAATCCTTATTAATTCTGCAGGATTGAACGAAATGTTTATGGTAAGACATTTCGTGTCACCCTTTTCGTGTGACAGCCGGAAACTGGACATTTCCCGTCACGTCGCCGTAGCTACAAATAACCAACTGTTAAGTGCATTGACCCATCTCTTGTTTTCTGATGAAATCCGCAAATTTACTAGTTATTGTTATATTTTAGTTTTATTTGCTTCTATATAAGATTATTGAGATGAGACAATTTAATGCTAATAATTACTATGGTGATGCTTTTTAGAATGGAAAAACGTATATTGTACAAAATTTTGAAACAAATACATATATTGACGCATAACACACCAAGTGATTTGGCTACGTCAAGGATGAACGTACTTTAGATAAATTATACATGCATCGTGTCGTGTGCCGTTTTAGAGTACCTATATAAGCCAGCTATTATTCAAGCCTAGAATGTGGTTTCACTGTTTATCAATATGCTAGCATATTGATTTCCAAAGGGAGCATATGAAGCAAGTAGTCGTCTTATACTGCGCACTCCAAGTTTGTAACTTTTAACTAAAATATAAAACATTGCCATCAACGAATTGGAAAAGAAAGCTTATTTAATTACTATTTCAAAATTATTGAAATACGAACTTGAAATCTGCCTTAAACTCAAGACCATCTCCCAGTTGCACTTGAACATCTTACCTTAACAATTACTATTACTAAATATAAACCCGGAACTTCGGACACAGTAAGTTGCCGTAACATTCGAATACATTACGTTACGTTATGACCAGCTCCTTGTTTCTATGCGGGCTTAAACGTTGCTGTTGAAGTTGTTTGACTGTACTTGAGATATTTTGACGTGTATAACTTTGAAGATATGCAATTGACAAGCTACTAATTGCTTAAATTATCGATCACACAGCTAAATTCATTAAATATTCTAAGGTTAGGTCCTTTAATTTAGATATTTTTGTATACAAATATGCATGGCTGGCAAATAAGTGTGAGCTCTTTCGGTATTCAACCGGTTCTTACAAAGCCAGTAGCATTGTTTGCATATTGTAATGAAAAATGTCCTTTTTAAGATTTGTTGCATTCGGTTTAAAGATATTTATTTTTCTCAAAAAAGAACAATTACAGAGTTCACTTATATTGAGAAAAGTACAAATAAAAGTAAGTACATGCATGCATTAGATCTATGAGTTTATAACAACAGTTTTTATGTGTAATATTTTTTGTGTGTCTTACAGGTGTATTTAAAAGTATTGTTCGTGTGTGTATGTGCGTGTGTGTATGTGCATGGGTGTGTGCATGAGCATGCGTGTGTGCACGTGCATGCGTGTGCGTAAATGCGTGCGTGAGTGTGTGTATGTGCGTGTGTGTGTATGTGTATGTGTGCGTGCGTGTGTGCATGCGTGTGTGGTCGCGTGTGTGCTTGTGTGTGTGTGTGTGTGTGTGTGTGTGTGTTTTTTTTTTTTATTTGTACGCGTGGATGCGTGTGAATCATTTTTTAATGTCTGCTTTAAATATTAATATTTCTTTTTTTTTTCTTTAAAGAACAAGAAAAAAGAAATAAGAAATGATTAAAATTTTTGTCTAACGTATAGTTCTAAGCGTTTTTTGAATATACATAGACTTCTACTATTACTTATGTCTTCTGGTAGGTTATTATACAATTTTGCCCCTTCATACAATATGCTCCTTTTGCCATAGTTGGTTCTAGGATGTATTAATTCTAATTTGTTGCGACGTCTGGTATTGTATGTTTTTTTCTTTTCATTAAATTGTAGTTGTGCGTAAGTCTTTTTTGTTATGACCTTTTTTACTAAGATACATGTTTTATATATGTACATCTGATTTATTTTTAGAAATTTAGTGTCTTTATATATTTTTGTAGTAGGAGTTAAATAGTCATAGCTGTAGAGAGATTTTATTATTTTGTTTTGTATTATTTGAATTTCTTGAATATTTGTTTTAGCTGCAGAGCCCCATATCTCAATCAGATATTCAATGTGAGGTTTTACCAATGTATTATAAATTACAGTACGTATTTTTTTAGGAATACATGCAGCTGTACGGCGTACGGTACCAATAAGAGAGAATATTTTGTTTTTAATATGTTCAATGTGGTTTTTCCAAGTTTTTTTTAATTTTGAATCTAAAACTAGACCGAGATATCTTTCGTGGTTAGATTTACTAATCGTTTCATTGTTTATCGTGAGTTTAATCTGATTTGGAATTTTCTTATTTTTTGCAGCAAATATCATATAGGAAGTTTTTTTTGTGTTTATTGATAATATATTAGATAGGAACCATTCATTTAATATGTTGAGGTCAGTTTGAGCTTCTATTACGAGAGCATTCAGATCGCTACAGTAATAAAAGAGGCAAGTGTCGTCTGCGAAAAGCGTAATATCACAGTAAACCTTGACAGTGTTTATATTATTAATATAAATTAGAAATAATAGCGGCCCGAGGAAACGTCGAACCTTGGGAATTCCGTATTCTAATGTGGCAGATGAACTTTGATAATTACCAATTTTGACTATTTGTTTTCGGTTACTTATGTATGATTCAAGCATTTTGTACGCCAGTCCTGTTATTCCTGCATCTTTAAGCTTTCGTAATAGTAATTTATGAGAAATAACGTCAAAGGCTTTTTTTAAGTCTATAAATATACCGAGAACTACTTGTCTTTTATCAATGGTTTCTTTTATTTTTGTTGTTAAGTCGATAGTTGCTGACAAGGTATTGGATTTTGGTCTAAAGCCATACTGTTGTTTGAAAAAGAAGTCTATTTTTGTAAGATAATTATTTAATCTACAGTAAATGAGTTTTTCAAAAATTTTTGATAAGAGTGGTAGTACAGAAATCGGACGATAGTTACCTGGATCATCCTTGTTACCAGACTTGAATATTGGGGTTACTTTTGCCACTTTTAAACTGTCTCGAAAACTCCCTTGATTAAAGCACTTGTAAACACAACTTACTAAGCTATCTGATATTAAGTTTTTGATACACTTTATTTCTTTTACTGTAATTCCATCTATCCCGCTGCTTGTGTTAGTGTTTAGCTTGTCAATAATGTCATTGATTTCTTTGTGTGTAGTTGGTTCAAATGAATGTAGTTCAGAACTACCTGATTGTGTTATGCCTGTGTTATGTTTGTTATGTGTCTGTAATATTTTACTAGCCAAAACAGTACCAATTGTTGAAAAAAAATTATTAAAATGTTGACAAATTTGTTGACTGTCTGTGATTATGCTAGTTTCTGTTTTTAACTTCGAAGGAATGGAGATTGTTTTTTGTTTATTATTAGCTAATACGTTGATTAATTCCCACATCTTCTTTGGTTGTTGTTCACATTTTTTGAAATTTTTATAATAGTAACGTTTTTTTGCAATTTTGATTGTCTTGGTAGCCATATTTCTTCCAATTTTAAAGTTTTTTCCTTTGTAGTATTGTTAGGGTCTTTTCTGTAATCTTTCCATAGTATATTTCGGTTGTGCAGTTTATTGAGCACTTCCTTTTCTATCCAATCATCTCTAGGCTTGTTCATTATTTTAACTTTTGATATTTTGCTTGACATAATGTGTCTTCTAATAAAAGTTTCTAGTTGTTCATAGTCATTTAGTTCGTCAGTGAGGCCGGAGTTTTTGACTAGTTGGTACAGTTTGTTATAGTCAGTCGCCTGGTATTCTTGTTTTAACTTTAGTGAAACTTTTGGCTTTTGAAGTTCCAAATATATTTGTTTGTGGTCTGATAGTGGAGTATCAATTATTGCCATGTGGAAATTTTCTTCTTGAAGGTTGGTTGATACGTGATCAATAATTGTTTTTGTGTTTTTTGTCTCACGAGTGCAGTAGTCGCTTTGTATATAATTTAGTATCTCGTAGCCAGCTTCATCCAATGCGTTTTTGTAGTTCATTGTTTGTCTATCGTCATTTAGCAGATTTATGTTGTAGTCACCGAAGACCACCGCCCTACGTTTATTTTCTAATTGTGGTGAAAACATGTCAAGAAACTCATTGAATTTTGTTCCAGGTGGTTTATATATTGCACCGATGTTGAGAGCATACTTTTCTAAATATATCCACAAATACTCGTTTTGGCCTTTACTGGACACTTCTACGGTTTCATACTTTAGACTTCTATGTATAAACGCTGAGACGCCACCTCCGATTCGACCTTTCCTATATGTATATACGTGGTTATAATTTGGTATTTGTAGTGTTTTGGCTTCGGAGTCAGATTTAATCCATGTTTCAGTTATAAGTATAACATGTATAGTGGATCCTATCGATTTTAACATGCATATCAATTCATCCAGTTTGTTATTTTTTACTAAGCTTCTTATATTTGTGTAGAAAAATTTTAATGCCAATTTTTTTAAGCATATATCTTCGCAACAGCTGATCTTTTGGTAGGTGATATTTGATTTGACATTATTAGTTTCTAGTTGTGTGTGGCCGGGATGAACTGACAATCTTATTAGTTTTTTGTATTGTGTTTTATAATTTTTGGTATACCTCCTATATATTTAATAATTAGATCGGTCTCACCATTTTGATGTCGACGGTGTAATTCTTCGCGAAGCTGTTTCATATATTGTTGTTGGAGAATAGTTTGATCGGAATAAATGTAAACATCACTCAAAAGAGCCTTGTTTTTGTTTCGTAAGATATATTTCACGTGTTCTGACGATTCGAAGGTAACTTTAAGTATTCTATTCTTGCTCGGGTTATATTTGCCTAGTCTTTTTATGCCAGACGGAGATGGACAATCTGGGTAAATTATATGAATAGTTTGCATAATCTTATCTTTGTCGTGTTCATATCTCATTGTTTTATTCGGGTTATTTATTTCAGGTATACCCACAAATACTAAGTTCTTTTCTCGGCGGACGCGTTCATGTACTTCGAGGACGGTGTCTTCATAACAATGCGTTAGCGAGTTTTGTATAGTTGATTTATTATTACTTTTAAGAAGCGACACGTCGCCTTCCAGCAATAAAAGTTTTTGTTCATACGTTTTATTTATTGTTTTTAATGCGATTACTTCTTGTTTTAATAAGTTTTGTTCTTTTGTTAGTAAATCAGATTTTTCTTTGGAACTTTTTATTTCGTTCTTCATTTCTATTATGTCTCGTTGTAATTGTTGAAAGTTTACCTCTTGAGATTTAGCGAAGTCTCTCAGAAAAGACATCATTTCCGTTCGAAAATCTGCTAATTGGCTTGTACACTCACAGCTCTCCGGCTGCTTTCTCTTCCTCATAGTAATACTCGGCAGGTCCTCTAATGTTCGTAAATCGGGAGTCGAGCTACAACCGCCTCCGCTTATGCACTTTCCGCTATTCGGTGATCGATGTACACTCATGTTTATATTTTGCTTCAAAACAACTTGCAGTAATACGTAACAGCGAGCGAGTTAAAAAAATAGCAACGCTCTCGTTCTCGCACGCGTGTGAGCGAGTTAAAAAAATATCACTGGTCTCGTTTCCGCGCGCGTGTAAACGGTGCAGCCCTTGCGACGTATTCTTTCACACCGCGATAGTTTATTTCTTAAATGATTTAACATTAATTAATGCTGTTGTTTGATTTTCGTCATTATTTGCAAGTGGCAAAGTTGAGATTTATGTGTATTTACTAATAGGAATAATTAATTTGTATTACTTTAACACGACACACGTCTGCTCGCGACACTCACAGATCTCAACTTCATGCATTGAAATTTATATTGTGAGTTTTATTTAGAACAATTGGTCATAAAAACGGAAAACAATGCATATAATATATGTACATAGGTAGTTAGTTGAACAAAATAGCAGGTATTTCATGAATTAGACTCATGAAAAATGGTTTAGCCTTCTTTACCCTCTTAAACTTAAAGAACTGTCATTAACTATATAGTCCTCATAAAAATTGTTGAATAATAATGCAGTACTGGTAGAATAATTGTAACAGTAACAATCATCTATGACCTTTTGAAAATTTAATACGGCAAAACACAATTCTGACAAATACCACAGTACGTCTTGCTCCAACGTCAACGCATCGCAACACTGCAATGACAAACATGCGGTGTGAAATATGCAAACCTAAATAACAGGGTTATCTACAGTCCGTTTACTCTTGCTTTCATCAAACTACAGTTGCAATATCACTTAAACGTTTTTATTATTATAATATGATTTTTATGCTTTCCTACAAGTATAACTTTGCCATCGTAACTTACGTCTATCTGTTATTAACTAAGAAGGCATAAAGGTAAGGCTGTTTATATCTATATGGTGAGAAAAATATTTATTTATTAAAACTTTGTTTGTATAGAGACGGACTTAATGCCAAGGGCATTTTCTACCAGTCAACCCATAGATGATGCAAAGTTGAAAAATAACTTGTAAAACATCAAACGTTCAAAAAGCCTGCATGCAGAGCTTATGGAGAGAGGGATACGAGAAAATGCTACATCTTCAATGTGAATGCAAAGAATTTGTTACAATAAGGTCATTCTTATTGTCTGGGACTCGTAAAAAAGAACCAGAAGACTTCAAATGCCCATAAATGCTGTCATTTATAGATATAATATTGAGAAGAATTATGTGTTGAGAATCAAACAGAAAATGTCCTAAACAAGTAAAACTGAGAGGTTATAGCTCTTATAAGCCTAAAGGGTTGAAGTGCAGTGAAGTCTTTAGGAAGAGTTCCAATATTATTATAAAATTAACATGTTATTTTTTTTCCGTGAGAAAAAATTATTACCAGAAACATTTTTCTTCAGACCTAAATCTAAATTTAAAAAACCGTTTTCCTCAAAGAACAAAACTTTCTTAAGCTTTAAACAACCTTGAAAGTAATAATACCAGAAGCACTCAAGATTAGCTTTAATATGAATGTACACATAAAATTAATTCACACCTAACCCCATCAAGGGTTGCAGATAACAACTTGAAGGTTATATTAAATTCCATCCAAAAGAAACTTTGAGATAAGAACGTTACGTAATTTCATTTGCGCCGTTTAAAACTTAAACTTTTGAGTTTGATTAAATTTTTAACAATATCTTTAATTTATAGATGTTGTAGAAAGTTTTATTTGATGTTTTAATAGCGTGCTCAACATCATTTTATGTGATGTAAATTCTGGTGGAAATTGTTGTGTCCCAGATTAATTTTACAGTGTTTAAAGTTTTATTTATGCTTAATTAAAATACTATGAATTCTAATTACGATGTTCTTGCTAGAACATGAGAGCTAGAGATCTAAATTTGAAGGTAAATTATTAAAATTGATATCTTCCTTTTTTCGAATCGTTAATAATTAGGGTGCCGTACCCAAAGGGTAAAGCGGGACTCAATTACTAAGACTCTGTTCATCCGTCTGTCTGTCACCAGGCTGTATCCCATGAACCGTGATAGTTAGACATTTGACAATTTTCAAATATGATGTATTTCTGTTGCCGCTATAACAACAAATACTAATAACAGAATAAAATAAATGTTTAAGGGGGCTCCCATACAACCGACATGATTTATTTGCTGTTTTTGTAGATACGGCACCCTTCGTGCGCGAGTCCGACTCGCTCTTGGCCGGTTTTATTACATACATTATGCTTGTAACTGAAAAGTGTAACTAAAATCATTTTGGTAGCATGTGTTTTATTTTACTACTAGCTGTTGCCCGCAGCTCTGCCCGAGTGAATGTCGGTTATATTGCATCATATCAATGTGGCACTAAAATTCTAGATTTATACTACGATATCTAGGTAATCGTAAAGTTTAGAGTTATAGTATAGATATTTCATGTTAGGTAACATCGATACCTATCTAACGGTACCTAGATGTTAAAAATGACGTAGTTATAGCCAAAAATGTAATGTTTTGATAATGAAAATAAAGTTTGTACGAGGTGTTTTGCACACGGCACTAACCGAGGCAAATAGTATATAAACGCGCGCGCGCAGGCACAGAACGTTCACTGTTAATCAGTAACCCATAGAAGACTCTTCAAGCCTCAACACCTAATGGCCTAAGCAGAGCACCTCAAGCATTGAACCAAGACCGTTTGTTTTACTTCAGTATGCCCCTATAGGAAGCCCTACGCGACGTCTTCGAAGATCAGCGCTGTATCCGGAACCTATAGGTGTAGGGCGACAGCGGGTCGTTCACAGATCTACACAACACATTCGTGTTGGGTTCGATTACCGCCCGTCCGGCACATTTGCTGGTCACACATTGACGATTTTTCATACAAACTTTCATCTCCTATTTCAACTTATTCAAGCCATTTTTTGCTATAAAAGATAGGCTATGTTATCCCTAAAGGTCTATTCTATCTTTATAACAAATTTCATCAAAATCGGTTAAGTGGTTTAGGCGTGAAAGCGTAACAGATAGACAGACAGACAGACAGACATACAGAGTTACTTTCACATTTATTATGTTAGTATAGAAGTGTGGATAATTAAAATTGGCTGCCATTTTTAGAAGCTACGACTGCTTATCACTATTTAACATAGAACTACCAAAATTTAGAGGTTATCTGCCATTTGCTAAGTAACAATATAGTTACACCATAAATGCTAGCTAAATCTGCTCTCAAAATCACAGCTATTATAAAACTATAAAATTGAAAAACTCTCACACTCAAACAGTTATCGACCACTACTCATATTAAACAACAATTTACACCCAACCAAAATTCGTTCATAGTAATGGGTAAACAGATGGTTCTCCCTCAAGGGTCTGTCCATTTGGAGGTCCGTTGAAAAGCCGGAAAAGCACTAATCCATCACGGAGAGTTACGACGTCCTAGTGGTTATATACGAGCGTGGACCCTACGAGATGTTGCGCTCTTATTTGTACCTTATGATTAGCGCTAATAGTTGCGAATACTGTAATAATCGCTTTTGTCGCACAAAAGCAATGCGTACGAGCAATTTGTAATGTACCTCCCTGGGTAACTTGTAAGCCTTAGCCTTCCGTAGCTTTAAGCTGTTGACACTAAGTATCTATACATCTTCCAAATTTGTGTTTTCGTAATAACTAATATTAGCTGGTATACATTTATGAAAGATGTTTGTAACTTCAATATTCGATACCCGAACAATTTATACTTTCTCCATTAAGAACTGAGTTATGTAGTCACAGCAGTTATGCAGTGTCAGTGCGCATTTTTAACCTCCTACCACAAGATGTTCGAGACTTGCCTAAACAATTATTGAGATGGCTGGTCAATAATTGTTTCTATTCAGTTAAGGAATTCCTCAATTATAAACTATAAATTAATTAAATTATTTTAATACCTATGCATAAGCAAATTATGATTGTAATGATGTAAAATGTTTTATTTATTTATTTATTACTCTTAAACTTACATCTATCTTTACAGGCAAGCCTAATGCGACAGAGAAGTTGAGCTTTTTATCTAGTTTATAACTATATTTATTTCTACATCCTAATACATGATTAAAACTAACCTAAGTACTGCAGATGCAATAAGCAGTCTTAGTAAATTCGTTCAGTGCACATGAAAACAGATCCATCCGGTCAGACAGCGTGTTGAGCACACGCAACGCCCGCACAAGCGGTGCGCGCTGCAGCAGGTTGGTGCGTGCGCAAGGCACAACCAGCAGCGGCGGGCGTCGGCGACGCCCTCTGTATTTATCCGGAACGCACAGCTGAACCGTCTATAAGATACTCGGATTGTGTATCTTACCACGTATTACACTAAATATGTAGGTGGCGAGAGCTACTTCCCTTCTTACTTCGAGTCTGTAATAACCCACCATTCCCATAACAAATAAAGTAGGATACAGTAGTGGGTACCCTGGGAACACGCCATACTGCTTCAGATATAAAAACCTAAGAAATTTGTTTTGTGTGCGTTCTATCATTAATTTATACTTTTCTATGTGTGGAGACCAAATGACCGCATTGCACTCCAAGTGACTCTTTACGAGTGCTTCGTACAGTGCTTTCAAGGCCCTTATATTGGTAAAATTGTTAGCCTGCCTCAAAACAATCCCCAAATTTCGGTACGCTTTCTTACATACGTCTATGATGTGCTGCCGAAATAGCAAATTGCACTCGAAGCGCACGCCCAGGTCTCTTACCTCCGTGATGCGCTTTAACGGCAACCCATCCATGACGTATTCGTACTGGCTCGGGGCCCGTGCTCGGCTAAACGATAGTACGGAGCACTTAGCCACATTGAAGTACAGCTTATTGTCTTGGCTCCACACTAAGATCCTATCGATGTCCTGTTGTAGAATGCTGTGATCTGCGCTGTGTTTTATTTCCAAAACTAGTTTTAGGTCATCCGCAAATAATAAAGGTATGGACTTACATACTACTTTCGGGAGGTCGTTAACCGTCAGAATGAACAGCAGGGGCCCTAAATTGCTGCCCTGACTTACCCCAGACCTTGTAGGGTAGGGATCAGAAAGGTATCCACCACAGTCGACATACTGATATCTGTCACGCAGATATGAGGCAAACAATGAGAGCGTGTGTGGGGTGCACCCCACACCAGCCAGCTTGGACAGAAGTACGTCATTGTCGACTGTGTCGAATGCCTTTCGGAAATCAAAGTACGCGACATCAACCTGTAGCTCTGCATCTACTGCTGGCACCAGATGCGACATAAGATTCAGCAGGTTACCCGTTGTCCCTCGCCCCGGACGGAATCCGTGCTGAGCGTCTGACAACTGAGCACTAATCTGCGGGTAGAGACAACCATGAATGGCCGTCTCAAACACCTTGGCCGGAGTACACAGAACCGCTACGGGTCTATGTTGTTATGTGCCTTAGAATAGTTTAATATTGATAAATAATTTAATGTTATCATTGTGTATAATATTATATAACGAATTTTTTTTTAATGATTAATTTATATATTATGTAAAATGTGAATATTTGTATGCCATTAAATACAGATGGTAAACGTGCTGGATATCTTACAATATAAGTATCTGAATTTACCAACTGTTTATACCACATTTAAACAAATAAATGATTTGATTAAAAACATCGTCAAGGAATGTAGACTGCGACTTGAGACTTCCTCTTAAGTGTTAAAATAGTTTTTTGATCATAAAGGGGTGTCTGTAACTTTTTTGCTTTAATTGCATGTAACAACAAAATGTTATAATACACTAAGTGCATTAAAAAATATATACCTATTTAACATTAAAATTAAGTACCTAAAGATCATTTCAAAACCAAGTCCAACTCGCACTTGGCCGGTTTTATTATAGCTATGTTGTTCTTGAATATTTAATTACGTTTAAAATTTAGAAATCCAAACATTTACAAATACAAGCATAATAAAACAAAAGAATCGGCAAGTATGTATTCTTTATTCATCCAAATCTCCAAAACGTTTAATATTAGGTACGCGAATTACATTCCATCACAAAAATGTTCTTTAAAAGTATGAATAAGTATTTTCCTCATATACATAATTTGAATAGCCACAAACTCGGCAAGCGGAGAATAACAAAACAAAAAAACTTTGGGTACAAAGAGGAATATACCCTGAAGTCATGTTGTTTACTCAAAACGGAAAGAAACAAGTCGGTATCGGAATGAACGGGACGAAACTTTTGTGGTTTGCACAGACAAACAAACAGTCAATCTAATTACGCTTAATTCGGTTGTAATGGCGCAGGGAGTTGCAAATGACTCATTTACTCACGCGTTATTTAATCTTAGATTACGTACCCTGTATATAAATTAAGATAGACCTGTTTTCCGTGCGAAAAAAATAGTTTTAGGTCGAATATTTTGCAGATAAAAATAATAATCAAAGAAAAACATTTATTTCCTACTACCTACACTGAAATTAAGGAGGATCATGAACTATAAAAGTAAATGTACGGTTTTCAGCGTCAACAAGGCATGAGTGAGACCTTTGGTGTTCATGAGCTACGATAACTTTCACTTACAGTGTCACCTATCCTATTATTAATTAATATTATAAATGCGAAGGTTTGTGTGTGTGTGTTTGTGTGTGTTTGTGTGTGTGTGTGTGTGTGTGTGTGTGTGTGTGTGTGTGTGTGTGTGTGTGTATGTTTGTTACTACTCAGCGCCTAAGCGGCTGATTTCGATGACAATTGGCATGTATATAGATTCTGTGCCGGAGACGGGCATAGGCTACTTTTTATACCGAAAATCGGTCTGGTTCCCAAAGGATACAACAAAACATATTTTACGCGCGGGAGAAGACGTGGGGCGCAGCTAGTTTGGAATAAGGAACCGCCTCATAATTTGCCGTGGTTGCCGTAAGAGGCAAAGTAGTTTCTCACTCACCAATTTATCTGCTACGAGTAAGTGTAGCATCTGTAGCAAACTTTTTTTGGAAGAGCAGTGGATGTCTTAGGGCTGCTATGTACAATAGAATAACAATAGTTCATTTGAGAAAGTTCATAACAATTAGTTGATTTATCACTATCCAATTCACGAAGATAAAGTTTGTAACTTTATCTTTGTTTTTTCTTTATAAAATTAAAAGCTTTGTAAGAATTGTGACGTAAATTTATATTCTTGTAGCGTTTTCTTTTTTTGTTTACTCGTAATTTACTTGTTAACTTTTTATTGTCTTTGTATTTGCTAGAACTTGAGAGACTTTAAAATCTTTCCAGTGCGTATCTTTTGAGACATTTTTATGCTTGCATAAATTTCCACAAAGGCTGAGAGGAGTCGGCGAAGAGTCGGCTTTATATTATTTATTAAAACTCATTGTAATGTCTACTGAAAAACGTTATTTGTTATTAACAGCTCTGATTTTAAAACTGACAAACCACATCATTATAACAAAATGACCAACATTTTTGCGTTTCATTATCTATCAGATTTATATAATAATAATATAATATCTCTCAAAAACTACACACAACGCCATCTAGACCCATAGTAAGCATATATTATAGCTTTTGTTATGAGTTCTAGAATGCCGATATACATACTTAAATTTTTTTATTGTAAATACATACATAATATACATAGAAACACCCAGACATATGCAAATAGATATGTTCTTGCCCACAAATATTTGCACTAAGCGGGCATCGAACCCGCGACATCTGTGTAGCAGTCCGTACACAGTATTGCAAAATAAAAATATTAAAAAAATCCGATGTAATAAACTAAATAACCCTTTACATTGTTATTTTATGTCGCATGTCCCAAATTTAAGTGGCAAGACACAAAGAGGCGACACAACTTACGGAAAGTAATAGCCTCTTATAGCCAGCAATCTTTTTAGCAAGTGGTACATGACGTTGTTACATGACACTAATATTGCAATTAAAGCTTATAAAACGTGGTACTCACATAATTTTACAAGCACAGGTATCGCAATACTCGTTAACAAAGTACGAAGTGTCAAAACTATGGTTCCAAATTGTTTTGCTACATTGTCCCGACAGAATGTTGTTTCATAACGTTCCATAAACTTGAACGTTGGGTTTTATTCTGTATGAAGAAAAGCGGGTTGCAAAGCGATTTTGATATAAGTTAATATGTAATCCAAGGAGTGCTTAGTGAAAATTTTACGATATTTTGTGATTTCTCTCTTTGTCAATCGATCATCAATAATAATTACCTATATTCTTGTTCTATTGATGAGGGTGATACACAAGAGAAGTGTAATGTTACGCTAGTGAATATAGGTTTTATAATTAAGTCTTAAAAAGCAATAATCATTCAAAATATTATGGTACTTCATTTTGTTTACAGCAAAATAAAATTGGACATTTAGTTTTACAGAAAGAAAATTTAAATCTTATATTTTACATATGAAAGTCAACATTAATATGGCAAGAGATCAAAATCCACATCCGTACTAATATTATAAATGCGAAAGTAACTCTGTCTGTTAAGCGTTCATGCCTAAACCACTGAACCGATTTTCATGAAATTTGGTATAGAGATATATTAGACCTCGCGGAACCACATTTCTCATCTTTTATCGCAAAAATTGCTAAGGGTTGAAATAGGAGATGAAAAGTTTGTATAAAAAATCATCAATGTATAAACAGAGATATTACCGACATTCACTCGGGCAGAGCTGCGGGTAACAGCTAGTATTTAATATGAAACATTATCCGCTATTCTTACCACCATAACCTCTTTACAATTGGGCCGTCACGTGTTCTCGGAAGTGTCGCCAACAGAGCATGCAATTAGGCGACGTTTTGCTCAAATAATTATGTTCAGAGTACTTCAGTCCTCAGTTCACACCTCTTAATTCACAAAACAGGTATCGTGTAAATTTTACTCTCGGTAAGTAACTGTCGGATAGGTTAAGTCGTCTGGGAATGTTGAGAATGAACATAACATGTTTGTAACTTAATTCGTTGCTGTATTGTTATTTTGGCCTATGAAGAATTGTTATAGCAAACTTGAATAAGAAACGAAATATAATCTTTTTTAACCGACTTCAAAATACTAATTAACTAAATACTTTATGAACCTTACTACAATAGCAAATTAAGATTAATAATACCTATAGGTACCTAGTTATTGTTTTAAATACTATAAGAACCTTACTACAATAGCAAATTAAGATTGATAATACCTATAAGTACCTAGTTATTGTTTTCCCTTGCACCAACTTCAAAATTATAAAGACTTATTTAATTATTTCTGATTAACTAAATCAAAATACGAATTACTTTGTGATATGTATATTTTTACTTTTTAATTTCCTTCCGGTTTGAAATCAGTTTTCTTTTTGTTAAAAATATTTTTTATTGCCGATAGTGGCAGACGAGCAAACAGCCCATGTGGTAACTGTCACTTATGGACGACTCAGTCCCTAGCATTGCTCCTGCAATGCCAGGGACTCTGCGAAACTGCTGCCTACCGTGCAGGTGAGTGGGATAGGTAATGGATTGAGGTAGGTCAGGAAACAGGAAAGGGGGGGGAAATTGGGCCTTTGGCACTCATCTCACTCACCGAACGAAACACAATAGTATGGATACTATTACTCTTACGTCGATCTTCTATGATATTTATGACCGGATCGACTGGGGAACTAACGCAGTAGATCCGTACTTTCCCGGCCGATCCGACCCATTACCACTATACTACCGTTTATACTATCTACGATATTATTATTTATTTAGCACTTGAAACTGTATTTCTTATTTTAGTCGTGCACAAATTTGTGTAGTGGACGGGCGGAAAATTAAGTGACTATGCTATTTAAGTTCCACTTTAAGTTTCAAATTTCTATAGCTTAAGACGATAGCGGTAATTGCAAAATTCAACGACCGACTAAATCTATATTTATTTACAAAGTTTATCAGAAATACAGATTAATTCCTAAATATATTTTATAATATACTAGACGTCCGCCCTTGCTTCGCTTCAAATTTTCATTCGGTCTCACAACAAACGTTTACGGAAAATATCGTTGCAATACCTCTCGTAATGCATCATTCAGATTTTCAAAGGCGCTTAAAATTTTGAAATTCTGTAAATGACTGAAACAATTTGTTACACATAATAAAATATAGCCTATGTTACCCGCTGAATTTGTTGATTTCTAAAGGTGAAAGAATTTGTTAAATCGATGAAGTAGATTTTATTTAAATCTTTGCAAACAAAAAATCTAATCTTTTCACAACAGACAAAAGTTTCTAGATTAAACAAATATTTACGAGTTATTGAGCAATATATCGCTGATATGTGAAATAAAATTACTGTAATGGATCAGTTTGATTAATATCTAAAAATAGCTGCAAAGAAAGATAAATTAAGTTGTCTGGGGATTTAGGGTAAACGAACATGCTTGGCAGTGTTTAGTTTTTATTGTCTAAACTATTCTTGATATATCGATTCTACAAAATTAGCGGGTGGTATGGCTATCAGTAAAAGGGTATTTTAATTCAGTGATTTTATGTAGTATCTGAATTGAACTCTATAGGATTTAGGTACATTGTAGAATTATTAAAGCATTAGAAGAACTTCAAAATTTGATTTGCACTATTACTTTTATTCAACAATACATACAAACATTTAAAAATAATTATCACATTTGTTGAAAACCTTTTTTCGAACAACGAAAATCCCGTCGTGCCATAAGCACCATTTACATACGAGTATTTCAAAATAAGTACTATATACAAATCAATAAAAAAATTCACAAGTGCTTTTACATAACCTATATAAATTTCGTTATAACCAAGTCACATTTCTGTATTCAAATTGACGAAAATTGCGTTCACATTATTTTCATCTGTTTAACTCGGTCATTGCTTCAGTCTTCACGAAAACAAACAAGGTTTTCCTTTTTACAATATTGAAGCAATAAACCCGTTTTCTGTATCGATTCAATTCACTCAAATATTGGATTACTCTTTAGCTGAAAATTGTTTTCATTTATATTTAAATAACTACATTTTCTCAGGATTATGGAGATATAGGTACTTACTTGATTAAAAGAAGGCTTACACTTATTTAAGGTCACATAAGATGATAATGATGAAAATAACATAACAATTAAAACCTAATGAAGTTCAACTATATTTGGGGCCTGAGGTTGAGTATTCGTGTTGCTACTGGTTTGCTAAAGGAAATAATGAAAATACTGTTCTCTTCCAGCTTTGACACCATTTTTGTCGACTAATTGTGAGCTCATGTGGTGATTTTTTTTTATTTTATCGCCAACAATAACTGATAATTTAACAAATGAAGACATTAAAACATTCCTTGAACTATACGTCCTACTGCATTGAATAATAAAACACAAAGTTATCATCAAAAACCTTACCCTGATCTACTACAGCAAACCGCGCGTGTACTCTAGAATTAACACACAATGAAAAACACTTTATTTTTATTTAAAGCAGTAAAAAAAACAAGATTCTCAACAACATTTATTATAAAACTGCGTGATTACTACATGTAACACGTAGTCCTTTAGTGAGAACTGAGGTGACATAAAAGTGTAGCAAACGTTCCCTTTGTGAATGATCGATGTCACAGATTACTTTGTGATGTTGGAGCGGCAGTTCTTTCACTTAAACTGGTTAGCCTGCGGCCAAAGTGTCGTATTACACGAACATCGTACACGCAAAGTAGACTGTGGAAATGTTTTCATACAGTTTAAAGAAGGCCGTCGCAATTGTGTTAGTTGACACGGAAAACTTTTTTGTGGTGGCGTTTGGTGTTATTCATCAGCTAGAGCTTCGGGTAATTATGACATTAATTTAACAAGAGTTAGAAGAAAATCCTCGATATGAATTGTTGGATACAGCTTCTGCATATCATTACGAAGTAATTAATTACGAATTACCTTATAAGAATGCGTAATACATAATACATTTAATATAACATCACTACATCACAGATGATGTAGGCAGAGGTCCACTGAGTTCCCTATTTTATCAAAAACTCTACTTACTCTGTAGCAATACGTTGATACATAAGTAGATGTATAATGTAAAGTAAGTAATAATAAAATGTTAATTCAGGAATATTTTGAGAATAAGAGTACTCATGAACAATGAAAATAAACGGAACGTGGTAAATTGTGTTTTCATAGATGTAACGGGCATATTATAGCATATCATCCACCCATATCAAATAATTTTATATAATATCTTTAAATTACCTCTGGCAAACGCTAAATTATGATTTGAAGACATGGATATAGCAAGCAAAATATACAATTCAAATTGTCTGTATATAAAATGTAATAAAAATAACGGAACTATAAAGCAAAAGCAACAAACAAACGAACATAAACAGTTATTATTAATAATAAGTTTCATTTGAAAACAAGCTTTACCTAATTAAGCGTGGAAACATGACAAGAAACATGAAACAAAAGGAAATATATTATATCAATGCGAACAAAGCTCAAATTCCATCGCGATCATTGGCAAAATGAAGCGTTGTTGTCTACACCGATTGTAGACAAAATATTACCGGTATATTTTGAGGAACGAAGTCAAAACGATTTTCAATGTATTTATTTAGTTACTGTTAAAATTTACCCAACATTAACATAAAATAATATTAAAACTTAGTATAAAACGCTAAAGACGAAATAGACATTTAAATTTTAAAGGCACAATCAATTCAAATACAGGAAAATTATTTTTTTTTGGATGCGGTTCAAACTTGTATTTAGAATCCCGCTGAATGTCGACATCCTACTAATTTATTTTATAAACCTATCTATCTAATAAATTACTATACGACCAATCAGTAGTTAATAAAATAAATATCACTGAAACAATTTAATAAACAGTTCCAAATTTCAGTACAACAAATTAAATATTAATCAATTTAATTAATTTTAAATTTTAACAACACTGATTCAACAAATTAAAATAAATAAATTTAATTAAAAAGTTCGGTGTAACTTAAGCAGGTTCACAACGTCAAGACTCTTTGTTATTTAGAATTAAATAATTGGTGAAATTAACTTATATCCGTTATAAACATTGTACTATTAGTTACATAGGAAAAGCAATTCAGAATAACTTTCATGTTCACATGTTCCTCGCGTAAGCACGTAGCACGCAATGCGCAATTCGACTGCACCGTTGGTCTAGTGGTTAGTGTAACTGACTGCGACGCCAGGTGTCGTGGGTTCGGTTCCCGCGGAAGGCAAATATTTGTGTGATGAACATTTGTATTTGTCTTTAGTCTGGGTTTTTCCTAATTATCCTAAGTATGTATTTAAAAAAAAAAGCATGTATATGTATTATATTTCAGTTGTCTAGTACCCATAACACAAGCTCTGCTTAGCTTGGGACTAGATAACGGTGTGTGATAGTGTCCACATATTATTTAAAAAAAAAATTACAAGAATTGACGTCAAAGTGCATCTAAGCTAGTTTTTAAACCGCTGAAACTTCCTTCTCCCCTCCCCTTTACGTTTTGCTTACCTCCCTGATTCCCTTTCCCGATCTCACTTCCTTCACCGTAGGCAACGGCTTCGCAGAGTCCCTGGCATTGCAGAATTCCATGAGCGCTAGTTACCACTTATCATAAAGGTCGGCTGTTTGGTAAAACTGTCACTGTCGGAAAAAAAAAAGCGAAAGTTGTAGTCTCGAACCACAATTCATTGGCACATATGAAGTGGTTGTTCTGATTGCCACATCTAGCAATACATAAATATCGTTGATATCAAAGAATTTTATTTTTTATAACGTAATCATCTCGTCGTACTTCATAGCTCTTCGCCTGCAGTCGGCCAGCAGTAGGCGTGGCGTTGATAACGGGCAACTGTTTACTTTGCACAACCGCGCCCACTAATGCATCACATTCTTATCTATACACTGCAGTGCGCCGTGCATCTACTGTGGGAAATTAGAGGCTATCCTCAAACAAAGGCTGCTGGATACCGTGCCTTATTGTTATTTTATCTTTTATGGCTTTATTTATTTAGCCTAGTTTTAAGGCAGTTTCGTGTGGTTTATGTTGGTTGTGTATTTTTTAATAGAATTAGAACTATTTTGAAATGGGAACATTAATATTTTATTACCTTTTGGCGACGTGTTAGTATAAAGGTTATGGATATATAACAAGTTAAGTAGGTAATTTTAAAATTGTATAAATTGTAGGAGGTAAAATATAAAATTATATTGGTACAAATCTAGATATTGAGACACTTTTGTTAGTTGAGTCGCTTTATTTTATTGGTATATGATAGATATTAAACGCACGAATTTCATTAATCAATCATGATCTTTTGCCAAATATCAGATATATTAAACTCAGACCTCATATTACAATACAATTTTATATTATCGTCTTCAATAAGGAAAAGGAAATAAATCTGAAAACTCTCGTGAAGCTCAAATAAAACAAAAAAATCTTCGAAGCTGAAATGAATTTGATTAAAAATGTGGAATCATTGGAAACAAAGATAGACAAGTTGAAAGACGTTCGAACAATGGTGGAATTAGCAACAATGGTGTGCATAAACGTGAATTTTCCAATGGAATAATAATTGAGGAGTTCGCTTTTTATCACATTGACGGCAATTCTGATGGTAATAGAAATTGGAGCTAAAATGTTTTAAGTCAGTTTTTTGTCTGTTACTTTTTTTATTGATATTGTGTTTTCCGACGGTGTCATGTCGTTAAATATAAACATAATGAGAATAAGCATGTTAAGAATGTCATTCGTTTGAAATGTCCACTATCATCTCTGTAAGGTAGCAGCATTATATACATACTAAAGATTATCTTACTACGCTTACTTACGTCATCAACTAATCTATACAATTATATAAAGCGGAAGAGTTTGTTTGTTTGAACGCGCTAATCTCTGGAACTGCCAGTCTGATTTGAAAAATTTTTTTTGCGTATAATAACCCTGTTTCTGAGGAAGGTTGTTACATCACGCTATTGGCGACGGGAGCAGAGTAGTAAGCAAAGACGCGGATGAAACAGCGCCGCGGAAAGCTAGTCAAATGAATAAACCAAAAAATAAATAAAAAGTACAACAGAATCGCCCTTTTGTAGATTATAAGCTTTTGAATAGTTAATTACGAGAACTAAATTTTTTAAGATATCGGCCTTATTAAGATCCTCAAATTCATATTCATTTGAAGAAAAGACTAACTATCTGATTCGTAATTGATTTGTAATTGTAGATTAAGATTTAATAATAATACAATAACCAACACCAAGTGCTAGAGGAGTTCGTCTATTAAAGAAATTTTTTTTATGAAAAATCTTAACTCAATTCACAATGGTTTTACTACAATCAAAAGAATAATTCAATGTCCCTTCAGATCTCAAAAGTTGTGAATCTTCATACACGTTTCAAATTAGTTCTAAAGTGCCATGAAAAACCTTTTTAAAGTTTAGTTTAGATAAAACGTCTAGACGATGTACTAATATCACTTAAAGCCTGACTCAGAATTATGTGACACAAAATGGCTCCCTGTGGCACGCTTTACAAAATAAACAACCGACGCGTGTATCGTATCTGAACACATTTTTTGTTCAGTGAGTGCTTTAACAAGTAATTTATTATAGTGTATAATTCAATTATATTAACTAAAAGAATATATATTAAAATGAATGGAAACTTTATTTGTTGATTCGTCTGAACATTTAAATTCACTAATTAGGTATTTATAACATTTAGTTTAATTATATTAGCACACCTATTACTAAAAAAAAGGTTTCTAGTTCAAGCTAAATTAGAACTACAAATGTACTTTCAAATAAAATTATTGTACCTTAATTATTATTATTATTATTATTTTTATTACCTACAGTGGCAGACGAGCCAACAGCCCATCTGATGGTGAGTGGTAACTGTCGCTCATAGACTCCTGCAATGCCAGGGGCTCTACGAAGCCGCTGCCTACCGTGATATTAATGCTCTCTTTAAACCTCGTTTGAAGAAAGACATGTCATAGCGCTCGGGAAACACCGCAGCTGGTAGTTCGTTCCAGAGCTTGCACGTAGGTACGTGGGAGAAATGAACGCTGAAAACGAACCGTGCTAGACGAGATCGTGTCCAGGTAGTATGAATGAACTTTGCTGCGATGTCAAGTGGTGCGATGATAAAAAGGAGATGATGGCCCTAAGTCAAACAGTTCCTCGAAGCACTCCCCGTTAAACATACGATAGAGCACGCATAGAGAGCCAAAGTCCCTCCGCTGCTCCAGTGACTACAACTTTGTCTGTGCGATTGGGATCGTCGACGATTCGAACAGCTCGCCGTTGGAGGGAGTTAAGTAGTTAGTTAGTTATTTAGCTGGTATTTAATTACGCTACTATCAGAACTATGATGACACTGCTCAGAAGAACAAGAGTTTGTTGGTGAGTAGATTTTAGCTAGGCTGCGCGGTAACAAACCAGTCTAAAATCAGACAAGATGACGTCAATGTAACTGAAACTACGAATTCCTTCACAAATAAATTCTAAGATCAACAAATTAAAGAATCAGACCCGCTTGGCTACTCTAATCACTATATCTCACTACACACGACCGAGTAGGATGGGAAGCAATCGCGAGCGCGACAGCACTCGAAGCGACATCTCACGCGACTTCGTTCCTATCCATTTCATTTCACTTGTCTAGAGCAGGATGTTTGTTTGGTACTATGTGACATACGGCTGAGAAGTTTGTACAACCGCGTTTAGATAACTGTTTGTTTTGGTAACATTTATTCTTATACTCGTACATTGACAGCTGTTATATATAGCGTTAATAGCTGTTATTAAATTTAATAAAGGGCAAAAACTAAACTTTTCTTATTGCGTCATCTTAAGTTACGCCATTACCAGTGAGAATGTGTAATAGTATTTCGTACTTATTAGATTTTAGGAACTTTTTATGTTATCTTAATAAATTAATTATCTTAAGCCGTAGAATTTCTAAATACAATCACAAGTAGATAGGAAAGCCGGTTAGGTAATCGACAGGGGATTTAAGTAATTCCTAATCTTGTCTGTTAATCGAGTTACAGTATTTAATTAAAACTCACATCAATATCACTTTCTATAAATAATAACTGAATTACTGTGGGTACGATGTGCAATGTGACCAGGAGGTGCATTTACCAGTTTAATTAAAACACGTAGTCAAATTACCATATTAGATACATAGAACTAAATAATTGAAATCCTCTCTTTTCGTTCTTTAATAGATATTAATTGGTTAATTTGTAATAATTACTTTGTATGGTTCTTTGGTTGCGTTGAGTGTTTAAATTGTAACTCATTCAAATAACGGTAATTATCTGGCGATTGAAAAGAGTGGCGTGAGTTTCTTGCCAGTTCTTCTCACAGCGCTACCTCGTCAGCGAACTGGCTGTAGGTCAATTGGCTGACAAAATGTAATGTTGACTTTTCATAAGCATCATACTTTATGATCAAAATGAAATAAATGCTTTGACTTTGACTTTGACGAGATTTTGTACTAATTGTGCCATTACTCACATTTATGAATTTTTATTAAAAAAAACAAAAACAAAAGAAAAGCATCACGATTACGACTATCAAGTATGTAACCTACTTATCATCCGATATGCCATCTAATAAAGTTTGTCAATAGACACAGCAGTGTGTGTTTCTAATTACGCGTCGCTACTCGACCGGCCTCTGATAAACGACTCTCCAGCTGCATGCTTCATGACATGTTCAGGGTTTAAAGCCTCGGCTCGCTAACAATACCGCTTATTTACATTCATGTTCGTTGGGTTTTCTAACAAGAGGATCAATAATCTCTGATAACGCAAAACCATAGAATTACGCCGAAGAGGTATATGAGAAGGGTAGACGGTAATACACTAGATAAATGTCAATAATATTGACGTAATATTAATTAATTTAATTTTACACCCATAGGTTGTGTGTTTGCTCAAGCTTGCGTAATAGGTCAGATTGTTTTCTAGTTCTGTATAAGTTAATTTAATCTGGTGTACAGTAAGAATATTCTATGTTGTATATTTTGATGACTCTAAATAACACTAGCTTAATTCTAATCAACGATAAATGAATTTATAACGGTGTTACTTTCGCTTTAGACTTTTGCGGTTATACGCGAAGATACTAGAACTGAACGACAAGTTTATGACCACAACCTAGTTTTTCAAATCTTTTCATATAGTCTTTAGTTTACTAATTTAAATAATAAAACACTAATTCTAAAGAGTACGGCTTAGATGTTATTAAAGTTGCTAATTTGAGAATTTTGTCGGAACAAACGGGCTTTCATAATTCTTTTTTAAATTAAACTTTTTCTTGTTTAGCAAAGTTTATTTTTAAGAGGTTAAATTATTAAATTTGTTGATTTTATAACCACATAAACCACAAACTGACGTAATCGAGCAGTAGTAGGTATGTGACGAGGGTCGTGGTTTGGCTTTACCCGTATTTATACATCAACGTTAAAGTTACAATTACATAATTTATTACATTGTTAGTAGTATTGTATCTAATTAACACAAATTTTATTATTGATGATAAAATATTGTGAACAAAGACTTAAAACATAATAATATTTTTATGGGCGGATTTCAAGTTTGTATAGCACTAGGTATCTCTCTATCTGGCTATATGTCCCACATGATGGTGGGATCAGCTTTCTTTATCCCTCTTTTCCATACACAAAACGTGACGCTATGTTATTTTTTTTTATACGACTAAGGTTACAAACAAGCATACGGCCCGCCTGAGGGTAAGCAGTTACCAAAGCCTATGGACGCTTGCAACACCAGAGGCCCTAGACAAGTGGCAAAGATATCTATTCTATTCATAGAATAGGTTAAAAAAACATATTGGATTGACATAAGCTAACGCCAACGCTTATGTCAATCTCATACATTTTTTTATCTATTCTATGAATAGAATAGAAATGTTTGACACTTGTCTAGGGCCTCAGGAGTATTTTCAGCGCGGTGCCGACCCTGTTTAAAAACCTTTTAAATCTATTCTTGAAGAACTCGATGTTGTAGTCACGTTATGTATGACTATTTTTCCAAACAATTTTAGTTATGACTAGCGAACTATATACTGATTCCAATATAATTATTTTAATACAGTATAATATATAAATATATTCTGTGCCTTGCTAGCGTATAATATACTTTACCATTCCAACCACATTATTATTGTCGCGTACATTATTATTTTCATTTTCTATTGCTCAAAAATTTATAGTACTATATTATTAAAAACATTGTTCTAAATAAAATATTACAAAAATGCCGCGTTTAAAACAAGGGTTGTAATTAAAAGTCAAAAATATATAAGAGAATTTAATTAATTACATTAGAATGATAAGTAGGTACTGATTAATAAATGAAGAAGGACAGACATTACTCAGAGAAAGGATATAATTAGAGTTCGTGCAATTGAATGAAATGAATTGAATTTTAAAATTTCAATTTACAAACTTGTGCTTAATTTGGAATTTTGTCAAAGGTATACAAAAATTATATCGCAATCATACAATTTACTAGCAATGTCAAGGTTTAAAAACATCGTTGAAAAACCAATTTATCCTGATCCCTGTTGGATAAACACGTATTCTGTTTACTTACTATAATGAACGTAATGAGAGAAGTGGGGAGGTCAGTCAGGAACGGTTTTTACGCACCAACATCCAACGCCATTAGAGGAGGCAGCCAGTGGAACAATTTAATTGATTTATTTATCCCTATATCCAATTACTGGCACAAAAAATTGCTTAGTGAAATTCAGAGAGAATTCGCATCTGACAGATAGATACTTTTAACTCAATGAACATGAACTCCTTGGGTTTTCGAGGGATAATAATTTTAAACGGATTAAATGTTATTATATTTGCATCAACATTTTGGAAGCCATTTTATTTTGAAAGAAAAATTAACAAAAAAGGGATAGTAAGCATGCTGCTTTTTTGTTTTATGTGGGTGAAGTGAAATACTTTCATGATCCGTATAAGTGAAAATTTATATTATGCTAAATACTACCAACAGTTTATATAACTAAATTATTTTCCTGAACTAGATTTGTATTTAAAGCTAAACAAACTTTAAGCTTCCTTCAAACTTCGAACATTATTCATATGATTTGTATACAAATAATAGCTATTAGACGTTGTAACTAATTTAGTTCGAGGAACCACAAACAAGTACTGCTAAAGGTGAACCTCGATATCGCACTATTTTGTTAACATTGGTATTAGGTACAAGTTTATTAATTATTTAATTACATTGAAATATTTGCGGCAGATAGAGGTTTTTGAAACATGCATTTTAACTATTATTTGTTTATTGCTTTCATAAGGTTGTAACGAATTTAAAAAACTATTATGTATCTACTGAAACTAATTCTTACTATCACGGTTTACAAATCTGAGTCATAGAAATCTATATATCTGCGTAGTAGTAGTAGGAGTGCGTGCAACTGCTGTGCGAGAAGTGGATAGGACACAAAACTTTGTGTAATCCTTAAAAAATGTACCAAGTCTGGGTGTAACTTTGTGTACGATAATTAAATATTGTAAAGTCCTCCAAGACACAGGGCTCTCTAGTGTAGCCTTAATAAAATAAATATTATCACAAAAATATTCTTTGAAATTTTATTTATAAGTATTAATATCTAAGCAGTAAAGCACTTCTAAAGACTATAACCACTATAACCTGTATACGCTAAAAATTGGGATGAAGTATAGGAGGTAATAATGGACACGCATTACCGAAAACCTGCGAACATTACGCGACAAATCGAAAATGTATTATTTACAAACACTCCAAAAACCTATAGACATTAAAAATGGCCCAAATAAATATCTTTCATATCCATTCATCTTCAATATTAGGTACCTTAAGTGGTCGTAAATTCAGAAACAGAATCTCAAACAATTCGTTCTAACATTTCAATTTACTCACGATCGCAATCACTTAAAAGTAAAATCGTGGAAATTTTAATATCCGTTTAACCAAACTGTGATCTGAGGGGTCATTCCGCATCAGCTATAATGGTCTATCATTAAACCAAAGAACCTCTTTAGTTAATGCGACTTTATCAAAATGTTTGTCTTTAACTTGATGAGTATAACGACTGAAATAAGATGGTGGGCATTAATAAAGTTGGTCACAATTTAAATGTATCATTTACTTTAAATATAAATACTCTATTATCAGTACCTTGTACGCTACTTTATAAACAATACCTGCGTATAATTTTAAACCTCATGTTATATTTTGTGATTGGCCTGGAACTTGCATACCAAGTGTGTTGTTGCTTTCGTTATGAGATGTTTAGTCATTTTAGACTGTCGAGTTGTTTTCATAGAAAGTAATTGTAGAGTGCGTACTTTATAATTAAGTGGCAAAATAATTGCAATTCTTTGCAGATCTTGTTATTGTCCAATGGCCAGAATTGAGAGATGCTTGTTTCCGAGCTAAATATTTTGGTAGATAAACTTGAATTACCTACCTATGTCATTTTTAGTCAATTGTTGAACTCAGAAATAGAAGAAAATAACTTTTAATTTAATCTTTTAAATATGAATATGATAATAATAATAATAATTAATAATAATAATAATAATAATTTAATTTTCAAAAAAGAAAAGTAACAAAACAAGTGTAATACTAGGTACTAAAATTTAAATGATACAGAGTAGGTACTCAAAATATACATAGTTTGCAAGAGTTTTTTTTTCATGAATCATCATTATCATCGTCCTAACAGCCAAAAGCCATCTACTGCTAGACTTAGATGACCCCACAATTTTCGCTATCTTCGGTCCTCAACCATCGGTTGCCCGTAATAAATTTCTACTACTATTCTTCACTGCCTTGATGGCGCCATGAAAATACCTACGTGCGACAGCTTTACATGAATTCGTTGATTCGATTTCCACACGGCATAAAACTTTGAGAGATACATAAATATTTATCTAGGTATATTTTGTATCCGTTAATAGTACCTATGTTTCTTAAGTAGGTACTCCCTCCGCGACACAAGTCTTATGCCGAGTTACTGTACATTAAAAGATGTTTGAGTTTAACCAGTGTCCGAGATACTTTAAATAAAATCATAATTTTCTTCAAACAGTTGAAATTAAAGTCAAGAAATTGTTATGGAACAAAAGTTCTTAAAAGGCGATAACAGGGTGGAAAACGCGCCGTTGGTCTTACCAATTAAATAAACAGAGGTCCAAGTCAAAGAGGGGAGAAAACCATTGATGCAAGAGAGCTAATCGATCGATATGATGAAGAATATTTTATGAAGAAGACCTGTGTATACTATGTACCTAAAACACTACTGCTTTCAGTATTATTTTACAATGCGTACACATGTTTAATGTGTATTCTCATAAAATGTTCTATGATAAATATTGTTATTGTTAAAAGCAGACGTTACTATAGGTATGAGTAGATATTTTGATTTGTTATTTTAAACTTTGAGAATGAAAGTAGTAAGTAAGAGTATGGCGCCTCTAATATATAACAAAATACCTCAGCATATTAAGTCAGCAGCATGTATAAACATATTTAAAAATAAACTACGATCGTATTTGGTTGGAAAAGCGTACTACTCTACTGATGAGTTTAAGAGGGATAAAAGATATTTGTGATTTGATGATGTTTTTAAAGATTTTTATTTCTTTTTGTCTTTCAATTGTTACTTAGTAATTACATTTGCATGTCATGTGGCAGGATATGGAAGAACTTTTTTATGTACTGTGACCTTTGTATACCCATATTCGCAAAATAAATTATTTGATTTGATTTGAAAACAAAATTGCCTACCTTATATTTCCAAAAAGACTAAATTTCGTTACGCTTCTTTTTAATTTAAATAAAAAAGAATTAGATCTATACTTTTATATAAAGCAGAAGAGTTTGTTTGCTTGAACGCGTTAATCTCAGGAACTACCAGTCGGATTTCAATAATTCTTTTTGCGTATGATAGCCCAGTTCTCCAGGAAGGTTATAGGCTATGTAACATCACGCTACTGGTAAGTAAGCAACGACGTGGATGAAACCGCGCTGCGGGAAGCTAGTAATTAAATAAAGCCTAAGATAAAGCCCAGTAAATAAGAAATGTTTGCATTCTTCCTTTTAAAAACAAAACATTTAAAAAAAGTGGTTACTTAACATAAATATTCATTATCCTTTTATTGTCGCAGCTTCGCGAGTACTTTTCAAAACAAAAATTAGCTAAACAATCGTTTAACTGCAAAGACTTTACGGGTTACAAAAACGACGAAAGTATAATTAATGTCCTGTAGAAGTTAAAATTCTAAAGAAGCTGTTTGTTTAATACCGAGAATGTCACGTAGCCTCATTAAGGGTTAAGCATCGTTGAGCTACTGCTAGTCAACCCTCTTGTACTAGTATTTCCACTCTGTTTATTTTTATTTTTTTTTATAACGATAAACTTGGCGATTTATATGCCAACGTGTTTCTTTTTAATTTTTGCGAATTTATTTTATGATAACAACAAGGTGTGTCGCAAAAAGGTAGAATAGCTAACTAATTAATGTTAAAAATATTTTTATTTAATAATATTTTAGCCATATTTTAGTTTACTTGTTTTTAGTATATCGGACTATAACTGTATATAAATTTAGCTGTTTATCATTCGAATAATTATGATGTTCAAAAGCAGTACTTTATCGTGATTTTGGAAAACGTAAGCTCTGTGTAATTAGCTTGTGAAGGAGTCTTACGGTAGCGCTTCTTATAATAGTATTTTAGTTGGTTTCAGCGTCAATGAATGAAATAACAATCCTCTTATTGAATATCGACGAAAAATAATAGTTTACATAGGTAGTAAAACACTTCACTCCGTTACTAACAACGCTGCCAAAATAATTTTAATTTTGAGTGTAATCTGCTGTTTCTTGATCCTACAAATCCAAAAGTAAGAACGTAAAGAATCATACCTAGTGTCACAAAAAGTTTTTAAATTATATGAATTATGAGTTTAACATACTAACTCCCAGTTTCTGAAAGGCTGATCAACGAAAAATTAACTAATCACCAGTTAAATCTCATGTGAAGTACTTAAAAGTATGCCAAAATTATGGATAATTAGTTTAATTTGGTCTAATTAATTACTAATTAGATCAAATTGAACGAAATTTCATGATTTTAGCAACCCAATTGGTACTTCACATGAGATTTAACATTTATTTATTGTAGGATAAAGTATTGGCTTAAATTGTAAAAAATGAATACGTACTAAAATATTAAGTGCATATGTTACCCAAAATTAGATGTAGTACGGTTTGGTTAAACAACTCATTGACGTCTTTTTAAAATAAAAATGTAGGGACGTTTACAAGCGTAACTACATTTTTAAATTATTGTTATCCAAATAGTTTCATTTCGAACTTTGTACAATAAGAGCCAAAATCTTATTAGCAATCTCATTACTGCCAAGATTTAAGGCAAAAATTAGGTCATCGACACACACCTTTCATGTTACTCAAAGCAATTTCCCCCTAATAAGGCCGAGTTCCGACGTTCGTCGGTAAAACAAAGGTGGTTTGAAACACGAGCATCGTGGAATAGGCTCGTTAACTTTTCAATTTTCCGACGTAAGCTTTGGTAATAGTTGGATGTGACGCCGGTGTAGCCCTGCCCTATTATTTTCTGTTGTTACGACCGCTGGACACGGACAATTGTTTTTTTATTTTTTTATTAAGGGTAAGATTAGAATGATAAAATGGTAGTTTAAAAATTTCAAGGGTTAAAACATGGTTATCCTAATCCCATTATTATAAGATTTTAATAGCGCAACTTTGTTTTAATTACAAGCGCGACTGTTAATAATGGGATTTTTGTTTAAATACTAGGTGATTTGCATGCGGTTAAAACAAAAGTTATCTCGAGGTAACACGCGTCTCGCGAATCCTATTCTTATTATATATGGCATTTGCACCCGTTTTTCTAATGCAAACGCATTAATCTAGTTAATATTAGACTCAAGGCCAGTTAAGAAAAAGAATAATCTGAGATGTTCAAGTTCGACAATCAGCAAAATGGTCTTCAGTGACTGAACTGACGACACCATCATAAACATGAGGATACGGATGAATCAAAATCAAAATATAGAAAATATTGATATCATGCTTCTTTCTTCGAACATTCATGTAGTCAAACACTTCTAGCTCATAATAGTAATATTTATTAGTCGGTGTAATATGTAAATTTCAGTGTAATACGTATTAGGTTACACGCTAAGTGTACCAGGAATGTTGACTATAATTAGACGATACTATACAAATTACAGACGTAAAGTGTGGCAACGAGAATTTTATACATTCATATTATTAGATATTAAGTAAAATTAATTTATTTTAAATTGTAAAAATCAGGTACCAACTTGGTTACGAAATCATGAGTAAACCTGGACTTAAAAGATATAGATCTGGATCAGCCACTACGTCTGGAGACAGCGTTGTTATTAAAGAAGATGTCCACTTTGTTTGAGAAAAGTTATCTATACTTCCGTGGGATAACAAAGGAACACACTCATTTTACTAGTTAACTAATAGAAGGCGAGCTTATTGAAATTTCTTGCTTAAGACAGTTTATCGAGACCTTATTGTAAACACTGGTTTTAATAAATAGCACTAAATGTTAATTAAATCAAATTCAATAAAAATCAAAACATTGAAAAAAAAATAGATTATAATACCTGCATTTCGTCCATACTAATGTAAGTATGTACGCCAACATTACATTGCATACCAGTATTAACATACTGGGCCGTAGATGCAACTTACAAAATATGTTGACTCGGTACAATGAAGTCCAAACACGTACCATAAGAATGACATTTACTATAATAGTTAAAGTTATCAAAAAACATTTTATCTGTAAAAAAGGGTTATTTTCAATAAGCATTTTTAAATATTAATGATTCAGTGGAGTAAGTTGGGAATAAATTTATGAGTTTCTTCTCTTTTTAGAACAAAAGAATGGAGTACTTTAGGAATAACCCGTAAAGAATACATCTGAAGTTAGTTCTGTTGTGATATAATGTGCTAATATACAGTACTGCTACTAATAATCTAGCTATAGATAAATGGAAAACACTTTCTGGTTAAAGACTGGCTGATAAATATCAACCAAAAGAATTTCACTGTTGGACATTAACCTCTCTCAAAGGTGCGATTCTGATCATAGTCGTTGGTATTGGTATTTAGTGACCGTAGGTAGGTGATATTTAAGCCCATCGGCAGCCCATTTTCTTGTATTCTGTTGGTTGCCCCATACTACAGTAGGGCAGCAGTGTTACCTAGTACCTACTTGCTATAAACCTTCTTGCGATCAACAATTCGCCTGCATAGTGACTATAAACCTTACCTTCGAGAGATGCTTCAAGTTGATGATGTACTGTAAAGTCTACCAAACATGCCATGTTTTTTTTATATTAGCTTACCAAAGTGGCCCCACTCTGCCTGATGGTAAGCAGTCAGTGGAGTCTAAAAGTGGTGAATACCATTCCAAAAGCCAGACTACTGGTATGGTAGCTTCCATTATGGCGGTTTAGTAAGATGCTTTTTCACGCCCCGTAAATAAGACCCAGGTTCATAATCATAATAATAATTCTAACAAAATCAAAAAAATACACTACTAGTCAATGTTTTAAGAATATAAATATATATTTTAAAATTTTACAGTAGCGCATAGTAAAATTAAAAAAACACATAGTAACCATACTATAGATATAGTATGAAAATGCAGCGGCAGGGAGCGTAGGGCGAGCGGGCTTTGCTAGCCATTACACGCGTTATTTCATTAAGCAACGGATAATGAAATTTCCGACGTAAAATTGTGCCTGCGGCTTCAAATAAGTACATGAGAGTGAGTAGTGAAAACGTTTTGGATTTAAGGTGATAATGAAACCTCGGTGATATGAGACTGCATTCAATTATTTACACTATATTTACAACTTTCAGGTTTCAAAATATTAGACAAAATTAAAAGGCATTAAAGAGAAGGTCATGTAGAATCCAGTTTAAAATACGGTACTACACCGACTTCCTTCTGTGGTTATCATAAAAGACGATTAGGGAATGTCATATATAGGGCAGCAAAAAAATTACTGCCATCACCTATCCGCTTGTCAAACGAGGTCGCTTGAAAAATTCTCTCCTCCACAGCAGTCTATACGGTTTGGCAATAGACACGTTTAGACTGTTTATGTGATGCGATGATGTATCTATGAACTGGAAGGCGCAGCGTGAGACCTCACACGCGGTCGACCAACGACCTTATAGGCAGGCAACCGATATCCATCGGTTCCATCCCTCATCCGAGGGTGGCTCGGATCACGACCGGCCAAATTCGTGACGTGTTTTGGCTAATATGATGATGATATGATGTGAAAAGGAAAGGGATATTAGGTCAAATTTAATATTACGTTACTTAATGTCAAAACAATGCGTCATTGATGCGCTTGTTATGCCAACATTAGTACTTACCTATTCAATTCCAAATATTTACTAGTATTATCTGCATTCGTGAATTCTAAAACCAATATACTGACAGATGTATCATTGTTATCTGCATTTGTTATTCAAATTGGAACCTAGATTTATTATTTAATAATATATGATTGTATATTGTTATTCACATATTGTGAAAATTTTGCACTTTGCTCTGCGTCGGTAGTGTAGTAGAAAGAGGTAGTAGTAGGTGATTCTGCCAAAACAAACTTTATTGAAGTACAGTGAAATATGTAAATATATTTTTTGTATTTATTAATATTATCGTATATATAATACACCAACAACTGCTGTTATCTACATCATAAAAATCCATCCAAAGGTTGTCTGGAAGAGATCGCTTTAAGCGATAAGACCGCCCTACTTACCTACCTATTTTTATGCTGTCTTCTTTCTTCTTTTACTTGTATTATTATTTGGTGTGTACAATAAAGATTATTATTATTATTATTATTATTTCCTTTATTCATATTTTTTCATATTTATTACATTTTCAAATATATACTTATAAAAACCAAAAATACACATTTAAAAATATAAAAAATAGATTACCACCGGCAACGAGACGAAGTCCAAGCTACCGGCGGTTAGGGCTCCAGAGAGAGGAATCTCCTAACAATACGTGCCGTGTCGAGCAGCACAGCCTTCTGGACTTGGCCCATGACCCATCCACCTAATGCGAGCCTCTTTAGGTGTTGGTCGAGGCTCTTTGCTATTAAACCATTTACGGTAATGACTATCGGCACAATGACAGCAGAATCCACATCCCACATGTCAACAATCTCATGGGCTAAATCAAGATATTTTATTTGCTTATCTTTCTCAGCCTTCATGAGATTCTCGTCATGAGGGACGGTAATATAAACTATCATTGCAAGGCGTTCGGATCGATCCACCACCGCGATATCAGGCTTGTTAGCTATAATAGTCCTGTCTGTGATGATGGAGCGATCCCAATACAATGTCGCGTGACCATTTTCGAGAACCGGCTCTGGGTTGTATCTGTAGTACGGTACCTCGACATCTAGAAGATTATATCGCAGAGCAATTTGCTGGTGGATGATCCTGGCTACTTGTTTATGTCTGTGCAAGTACTCTCCGTTAGCAAGACGCGAACAGCCGGAAACAATATGCCTGAGGGATTCACCAGGGCGATGACATGCCCGACATATGTCAGTAGTGCCATCCCTCAAGATATATTTCCGGTAGTTGTTCGTCATGATAACTTCATCAGCAATTGCACAAACAAACCCTTCGGTTTCTCCAAAAAGATCACCGAAGCGTAGCCAGGCAATGGAAGCAGCACGGTCTATATCAGGCCCATGTAAGGCCCGATAGAACCGTCCGTGAAGCTCCTTGCTCTGCCATACCATTCTACGGTCGTCTATACTGAGTACTACAGGCCTACGCCAGTTCTCCTTAGCCAGGGCAAGCGGGGTAAGTCCACTATCCACTGCAACCATATCACGATGCACACCCTCGCCCATCTTAAGAAAATAGTCTCTGAGGTTGCATATCTCGCGATTGTGGAGGGTTTTGGCATTTAGAAATCCGCGGCCCCCACATTTTCGCGGGATATACAACCTCATGACGGATGAACGTGGATGGTGCATACGGAATGCTGTTAACAATGTGCGGACTCGCCTATCCAGGGCATCCAATTCAGTCTGTGTCCATTTGAGTATGCCGAAGGAGTACATAAGAAGAGGCATGACCCAACCATTACAGGCGCGCACCTTGTTGCCGCCTGATAAGTGACTTTTTAATACTCTTTTAAGGCGGCTGAAAAAGCGCTCCTGTAATGATTGTTTCATATCTGTCTCTTTAATGCCCAGCGACTGCGACATACCCAAGTATTTATAGGCGTCAGCGATTAGAAGTGACCTAAGATGAGTAGAATCAGATAGCTGAATTCCATCAGATTCGACTACCCTGCCTCGCTTTACATACATGACTGCACACTTGTCCACTCCGAAAGCCATGTTGATAGAATTACTAAAGTTTTCAGTTACCTTCAGTAACTCTTTCAGCTGGGGTTCAGTTGGCGCAATTAATTTAAGATCATCCATGTAAAGCAGGTGGGATATTATCTGACCACCTCTACGCAGCCTATAACCTAACCCTGAACTCTCCAGTATTGAGCTAAGAGGGTTCAGTGCTAGGCAAAACCATAAGGGACTCTGACTGTCACCCTGGAAGATACCCCGCCTAATCCATAGCGGTTCGTTAACACCTGGGGTTTGTCGACACTCTGGATAGGTAAGGACCGTTCTCCATTGCCGCATGCATGTCTCCAAGAAGGTGCGTATTGTAGGGTTTATTTTATATAATTCCAGCACCCTCAGGAGCCATGAATGCGGCACGGAATCGAATGCCTTCTTATAATCTATCCAGCATGTCGCCAAATCCTTCCGGTTGCGGCGAACCTGCTGGCTAATAGTCGCGTCGATAAGGAGGAGCTCCTTAGTACCACGGGCCCCTTTCCTACATCCATTCTGAGAAATTGACATAACCGAATTAAACTCAATATGTTTAGTAATTTTGGTTCGCAGAATGGACGTAAGAAGTTTATAGACCGATGGTAAACATGTAAGCGGTCTATTTAAATTATTTTATTATTAATATTATTATTTTTTGAGTAGAAATGTGATTGAATGACTATCGAACTTTAAAGGTATTTCTTGGAATCGAAACACATGTCAGTCACCTTATGAAACGTTTTGTAGAAACTGCTACACAAATGCTCTTAAAAGCTTTTTGCTGCATACAGGCTGCCTTTAAAGACATGACGTAACGTCTTGTCGTCTTGTCGTCTGTAAGAATTTGAAATAATTACTGCACCATTTTCATATAAAAATTAAAAATAAAATTAAATTATATAATAATTGCTACACTATACTACATTTTGTCCAAAATTTAGTAAAAAATGTATTTTTGGATGTCAGTTACCTATATTGAATTTGAAACATCACCTTTGCTTATATATAGTTTTGGGCCTATTGACATTCTTGCCAGCTTTCCGAGTTGAAGTATGTAATCTTTAGAAACTTATAACTTGATATTTTTGCTGAAATTTTCCGTGAAGAGTAGATGAAAGGAAAATGTAGACATAGAGTTTGTTTGTGACAATGTATGCAGTAAATATTGTTGTACAATTTGAAGCTAGGAGCCTGATGATATTTTCAAAAAGCACCTACCTATATACTAACGCCGAGTAAAAGAAAATTTAAACTTAAATATCAACACTTGCACATAAACTAAAACTGTACTAAGTAGAAGCAAAAATCTCTTTAATTTTGGTAAGTATTCAACACCAATTATCCTTATTATTATAACCCTTACTCCAACTAGTGACCACATCATTTAAAAGTACCACAACATAAAAGCATGACATTAAATACATCACTCAATCTCCCATGAGTATCATAATTATTATAATGTTCCTATAGGGTTACCAAAAATGTGGACATGCAATAGCGAGAGAATTTTTTCTTGACTTCAGATTTATTTTAGAACGCTTTCTTTAAAATTAGAGCAGCCCAACTGGTAAATCTACCTTTTTAGATATACTACAGTCAGCTACAATAACCTACCCAGTTTCTGAAAGGCTGATCAACGAAAAATTAAATTATCACCTGTTAAGTCAAAACCAAATTAAACTAATTACCCATGCTTTTAGCAACCCAATTGGTGCTTCAGATGAGACTTAACAGTGATAAGTAAATTTTTCGTTGATCAGCCTTTCAGAAACTTGGGGTTATTGTAGCTAAAAGCATAAATAATTATACTATCCATGCTTTTAGCAAACCAATTGGCACTTCACATGAGACTTAACAGGTGATAAGTAATTTTTTCGTTTCAGAAACTGAGGGTTAGTCTACCTTACAAGTCTGCTACAATTAGGTACATCATACCTACCTGGAAAGTGTTTTCTTTCTCTCGATAAACAGTTCTTATTACTCTCGAATAAAATACTGTATTGGATTCAAAAGATATTTGCGCCTTAGTTTGCAAGCATTTGCCAGTCTGCAAGAGTTGTTCCTTTTAAACATGGTAGCATTGACGAGCATAGATAGTAGGAGCACAGGTAGGTTTTTATAAGTTGTTATAAGGGTATTGCCGATAGTAGCAGACTAACCAAAAGCCCAGATGATAAATGTCACACATAGACTTCTTCAATGCTCTGCGAAGCCGCTGCCTTCCGGGATGAGAGTAAGGTAAGTGAAGGAAATGAGGAAAGTGACGAAAAATGAAAAGAGGAAAATTGACTTTTTCCCTTTTGGTATGTTTTTTCTTTTAGAGTTTTACTTTATAAGCCAATATTGAATGTTTTATCTGAACATTGCCTTTTAAAATAAATCTCTGTTGTTCGAACGACCTGTCATTGGCACTTGCATGTACCTATTGTTTGCGAGGCGACATAACCATGTCGTCAATATCACCATTTTAATACAAAATGCCATGTTTTAAAATGTGTTATTGTTTATTTTTTCGTATACACAATATTAAAAAAGAAGCATGATAGATTTCGATATTGATTTTTTTTTTCTTTCGTGTTTGTCCTTAAAATATGAACTTGTTTAATAATTTACTAAACAAAAAGTCTTACTTAGTTGAAATCCTCTAAAAACAACAAATAACGTCTTTTATGACAAAAACCTTTCAGTTGAGTTATGAAAAATATACAGAAAATTATTTAACAACCCTATGAATAAAGATAAAAATAACACACCCTGCATGTAGAACGACTCATTGACATAAACCATTATGTAATGCAGTGCACAATACAAAGCTTGGACGTAATTATAAATCATTCGGACCGCGGGTTCAGTTAAACAGCTTACTAAATTTAAATTTTATTATAATCTGTGCTTTGGAACGGTCTCGGTTTAAAACAGGGGCTTTTTGGTGACTCCCGTCGCTCGTTCCATAAGCTGGCTGCTTGTGTAGAAAATAACATTTCCTTGGCTGAATTGAATTTGCATACTACCCTGCTCGTAGATTATATTTATTTTATTTTTAAAGTATGTATCTACATATATACTTTTTAATCCTGGTAGGAAATTAATATATACTGAAATAATAATATAAGTGTAGATATTTATTAGATTGCCGTACACGAAAGACAAATAAAAATTTATGAATTTATTTTATTTATTTATTTTATTGCCCACAGTGGTAGATGAGTCAACAGCCCACCTGATGGTAAGTGGTAACTATCGCTCATAGACTTCTGCAATGCCAGGGGCTCTACGAAGCCGCTGCCTACCGTGATATTAATATTTTCTTTAAACCTCATTTGAAGAAGGATAGTATTTTTGAAACAGGAGATAAAAGAATTACTTATGATGTTTCGATGTCATTAAACCAGTATACAAATATAAAGATTAAAAATTATGCTATCAGTAGGTCCGCGAACCTCCAACATTAGCTACACGAAAATAAGACGCATTTGCTCCAGTTTTCTCCGATACTCGATCAAATTATCACCTCATGCGTTAGAAATCCAGTACTGATTACAGGTGTCCTTGGTTTCCATAGAGGCTGATCAAATATATAATAATAGCTAATAATAATACGCAGCTTTTCGATTACGCAAAATTCTTCATAAAATTGTATCGTCTAATATCAAATTAACTTTTATCATTGTATCTACAATGCTAATTAATCTACATCTTTTTTCATAATAATAAAAGAAAAGAAAATAAATACTTACAGTTGAGAGTTATTAATATTGCTTTAATTATTCCTTTATGAAAGAGAAAATGTGCTTTTGTATCTTTTTCTAAAAAAGGCTGTCAAATAGAGCGTTGAGTTAAATAAATTACAATATACTTGTAATAAAAGAAAGAATAGGGAAGTGAAAATAAAGAAATTTAATTTCGTTTACGACTCTTACGCTAATCGCGAATAGTCGTTTATATTGAGGGTCTTTCTGTCCTCGCTGTGATCTTAAGGCGGGGTTCGGATCCAAAGACAGTGAGAAATAAAACGATCATTGAATTAAATAGATAATTATTATTATTAACATTTTTGATTGCGTAGTTAAGTAGCTATTGGTGCAAAGCTTGATAAATATTCTAATAGTCGTAGTTTTAAATATCGTAAGTCCAACTCTTCGTACTTAACTTCGGTTCTTCAGGAAATAACTTGTAATTAGCATGGCTGGCAGTAACTAGACTGTCATTGCATAACGATTAAGAAAGAAAACACAAGTATTACATATATCTTTGATATTTCTCACTATGGGCGTATCACTCAACGAAAATTGATACATGCAATGCTTCTTCTAAATTTTAGTCTTATGCTAATTAATTCAAGGAGAACAGATAGAACACAAACTTTTTGATAGCTTTATTTCTCACTTAAATAACACTGCAAAATTCGCAAGTTCAATTACGCGCTGAAAATATCCGACATCACCTAAATTCTAATATATAAACGCTATGCCTTGTTAAATTTTGACCTACCAACCAAAGTTATATATAGTCATTAGGTATATATGAGGTACAAAAGATGTCGTTTACAAAACTACCTCCATACTTAGGTACTCTAATAATATTGTACTATCACAAAAGGTTGTGTCATGGCAACAGGCAACAGGGGAATAAAATTAATGAAGTTGTTCATTTAGCTTAAGTGGGATTGTCGCTAATGTCTGCTGGGGTAAAAAATATGTACCAACGATCAGATACCATCCCTAATTAATTGATAAGGAACTTATCTTTATTGTATTTAGAACTTATTTATCTTTGTCTGCCGAGTCTATTATAATTACCGTATCTAATAATGCTACTTTGCTTTACTGGATAAAATTCTTTCTTGTCAATTGCAGAAATAAACGTAAATTATATAATTTGATAAAACAACGCTTTTAACCCCTTTAAAAGTATTATAATCATGAATAATATTAAAATTAAATAATCATGAAAACTTTGATATCGTCTTCAAGAGGAGAATAGGATTATTAAAACACTATGTTTACAGAATACGTAACTTATACGAGAAGAAGTATTGTCAAAACTTTACTTGTCTATCATTATTTCAGTTTGAAAACTATACTATATATGAACTTAGCCCTTCGATGGTTAGAAGACTTATCTTTAACATATGCAGTACATGTAAGAAAAGAAAGATATGTAATAGACGGGACCTATTTTCACGCATACCTATGCGTGAAAATAGGTCCCGTCTATTATTAACACCACCTAGTATTGTGTTCGTACTGGTGAGTAGTCGTCTCAAATGCTCCTAAGGTATCTTCCTTCCTAAACATTTCCACTTTGCCTGGTCTTGAGCCATTGTTATCATTAGTTTGGTTGATATGTTTATCAGGTCACCAGTGTATCGTGTGATTGCAACTATAGTGTCTTTTACACGTGATAGCGGTTAAGCGAAAGCAGCTAAAGTATTTATCAATTTTACGAGTGATAGTTACTGCTTACCATTACGGTAAGTTGTCTGCTTTTGCTCGAAAGTCACTATTAGCAATATAAAAAACTTAAAAACATGGTGAATTTTAGACAGATGATATATCATCACCTTTTGATATAAGAGCCGTTTATACTGATACTTTGCCAGCTTACCTTTAACACTTTGAAATAGAAAAGTTTGTGCTAAGAAATAAAGTTTAGTATGTAGTTGGTAGCAAATTGTGCGTATTAATAATTCATTATTGTACTTTCAAGAGAAGAAAGTGGGAGGATTAGAACAATTGTTTCAGAGTTAGTTATGTATGTAAGTAATGGCTCTGTTATGGTTCATTGCCTGCACTATTTATTAAGTGGACCGGATATCTACATATCTGCCGGCTTTGTAGACAGTAGTATCGATAGGAAAATAATAGCAACAATTTAGATTGTTTATTTTCTTCTTCTTTGCCATAGGATTAGAAAAATGTAGTCTCTGTCACCCAAGATTCGTATGACATCAAGTTGATGTCCTGCATTTAATTAATGAGTCGCGTACAAACTGGCATTTTTATGTATTTTTTTATTTTAAAACAACATGCATTTAGTCGCGGAATGACTGAAAACGATTTATTATTAAATTGAGGCTTTTTTTATAATATTTAAGTGCTGGCAGAATTATCTATACATTAAAACAATGCAATGCATCTTAGACCGACGGGAGTACGAGTATTATTTATAAACTACCTACTGCTAAGCATTATTTTATTTTCTAGTTTCTCTTATCTTGTAATTTATCTAGCTAAGAGCGCTTCAAACTAAAATACGGTAGTTAATACATAATTTGCGCACAAATAATACCTTCAGCTAATTCAACAGGATCACGACTACTTATATTAAGGAAGTATTTTTACAAATTGACCTAAATATATTTACTTATCTCAACTAAACAGACGGAGTATATTATGAGTAAAATTTATAAACTTTACCTAAGAATTTACTTAATACTTCGGAGACGTTCCAAAACAGTCTAATTGTTTTCGTATCTATTCAAAACATTTTACAATACGGGTGTTTCGGATTTCAACCTGACTAAATCGAATCTAATTTCTGGCCAAATTATTTTCTCGTTAAATCCAAGCCCCGGGCAGAGATCAAAGCGCCGTATTAATTTAATTAACTTTGTCTATTTACATTACGTAGATGTTATAACACTGTTGTGCATGACAATGTAAATAATACCGAGTTACATGTACCATTTTGTTGAAATAAAAATGTCCGAGTAAATAATCGATGTGAATCGAATATCGAATTGGTGTGCAAATAATTGTTTTACCATATTGCCGATCGCGATGAACATTTAGTTTTAAATTGAAATGTTAGAACCTGTTACGTGTGGTGTTTGTTTTAGGTATCAAATATTATCAATATAGTGCATGACTTTTCAAATGTTTGTCTATTATAAATGTTTGAATAAATAAAAAATTCTATGATCTGCTTGATTTCCAAATGATTCTGTGTAGTGACTTGAAATAGACAAGAATGTGAACGTTAATATTAATTGATGTATTAGGTATCACAATTCTATGCAACCTGCCTTTGTAAAAACCCAAGAAGCTGGATCAGCTGCCACCATTTCTTGTTATTGTTGAGTTTCAGTAAAACTAATAAAATGTATGTAATTTTTATCTAGATTTTTATTTTAAATCACCATCAGCTTAAAGACATTCACTGTTGGAGGATCTCTCAAAGAGAGATACACCTTAAGCACCGCGTTTAGCAGGTGCGTTGACGACCACACTAAGGTGCTATATAGTGCTCAGGTAACGAAAGCTGTTGCCCGTTACCTAATATTCTCTAGTCCCCTCCACACTTGTGGATAAATACAGGATGGCTCCGTATTCTAGAACACACGGCCTGAAACTTAGACAGATTCTTCAAAAATAATATCATTTATAAATCATAAAAATGCCAGCAAAAAAATATATCATCCAGGGAAATAATAAAGCTTCGACATGTGCCATATTAATAGTAATAAGTTATTTCCATCGTCCACTATGAAGGTGATTTCCCATTAAAGGTCGGAGGAATAATGGCAATACGTTCTGGAGGGATAATAGGGACCGACGTAAATGGGACTTAGTGACCTTTAGGGTGAGCTCACAAATCAATATTAATTTGGTGCGATTTTTGGTTTAAACGCAATAAATTTTATAAAACCTAAAATCGTTGAAATGAACATAATTAGATATGGATATTTATTTATCTTAGAATATACGTGGTATAATACAAAACGTTAGTTTCATTAAGATACTAATTAGTTGTATCCATTGTTAGCTAAACGTTTTAAACGTTTCATTGTTTAGTTAGAGAGAGTTAGAGAGTTGAACGACAGGTGCATGCTATGAAAATTTTGAAGAATACTCCAGGGTACGAATCTAGGTCCTTTACTAAAACGAATGCAGTTAATTAGCTTGAGTATTGATATAAAACTAATAAAGTGTAATGCATTGATAATTTGCTTTCTAAAACTAAGAAAGCAAGTTTACACTCACGTCAGTACAGTCAGCTTTGGTCAACATTTTTAGTCGCATTTTACAATTCATTAGACTCTATTCCATATGTATGTACCCTTACTTAGAAGTTAGCAAGACCTTTCAACCATAACAGTAATAAGGATTTGGCTTAGGATATGCAATTAAGTGCAAAACTTTTAATAACCAACAATTTTATATGCGATAAAGGAATGTTCAATGAATGTTTACGACTATATGAGCAGTTTTATTGGCTTCGAGTGTTCGTTGCGTCTGTATGAACTCGTAAAATACGGTTCATATAATATCGGGCATCATAATGTGAACCATATTTTATGTTATTGGTCAATGAATGACCATTCATTTATTCATATTATAAAGAGCAAAAAATTAGTTTTTGTATGTTTGTTTGTTTGCAACGATTTAACTAAAAATATATATACGTTGCCGATTTGAATAATTTATTCACCTTTAGAAATTAATAAATTGAGCGGTTATATATATTATATAAGATATATTTTATTATGATTAACAATTTTTTCGGTTATTTTCAGAATTTTACTATTGCTATGATATTTTCCGTAGGAGTTTGTTGTGAGATCGAATGACTTTTGATGCCGAAGCGAAGCGAGGGCGGATCTCTAGTCATATTATATATAGTCAGTTTTATATATTTGAATTTATATTAAATGCTTTAGTTTGATATTCTGTACCTATTTTATAGGTTTTGCACGAGTGTAAAATCTTGTATGCTCTTTACGGCACAATTACAAACAGTTGAAATTTTAGCTTTTGTCCATTATTATATTAGTTTAAGAGGAAAGCAACTCATTTCGACGATATATAATCATGCCGTAAAACTAAGAGTACCCGCGTGCGAAGCAGGGCAGAGTTGTTACTTGAATATTACTAACTCTCAAGTATTAATCACGTCCGTGATTAAAAATTAACTAGTTCCAAGTTTAAAGTCTACTGGTTTCAGTAATAGTTTAATTATTTATCGTAGTAATATGATACGGTTGTGAACAACATTTCTCTTCAAAACTTATTCATTAGGCACTCAAACTCCTATAGGTAAAGAAAATACATTTATTTTTACCTATGACTGAATATGAATACTGGTAAAAACGCCGGTCAAATGTTAGAACAAACGAGTTTATGTAAAACTATTCTAACTTCCTGATAACGGTGGCGGGTAATCAATGAATGGGGCCTTCTCACGCTCGGATGTTGATTCGATGTAGAGAGCTGTGAAGTGTGCGCCTTTTTGCTAAAACGATGATACTGACTTTAAGTTTTCAAAAAATGTATTGGATTGACATAAGTTAACGCCAGGCGTTATATCAATCCCATACATTTTTTAATCTATTCTATGAATAGAATAGAAATTTATGGCACTTGTCTAGGCCCTCTGCTTACTTATTTTAAGTTTAAAAAATAAATAAGTACAAAGGCGCGAATAATTGTAGTGAATTTTAAAATTACAAATAATTTATCTCCTTTTCTATCACCTAGCGATCGTTCGGTGGAGCGCATTATTTATGCTTATCTGTATGATTGTTTTTAACCAGAAAATTGTTCACGTCAAGTTTCTTAAGACTGTGCATAGAATTAATATTAAGTGTCGACTAATACCTCGGAGGCGTGTGGAGTCACGCAACGACGTTGACGTTAAGTACAAAGCACACAGATTATGAATATATTTGTTTAAAATTGATTTTGTAAAAGACTATTCGGATAAAGATTTTAATTTGTATCTGCCCTTTTGCCCTGTTACAAATTAAAAATCGTAGTTGTGTATTTACTTATTATGGTTATGAGCCAATAAATTTGTATTGGTTTAGAAGTTTTAGAACCCACTGGTCTAAATCATCTAAATAATTTTCCTCAAATGTTCGTGACGCCCACTAACTAGTCCATATATATTACTACAATCACATTAAATTATTGTATAGAGTCGTTGTCAAATGCATTATTTAGCGCCTAAGCTCTGAGTGAACAAATATATAAACATACTACTTGAATACTACTACTTATCTGAAAAGCACTTTATCGTTAAACTAATCTTATAGTAAAGATAATATATATTCAAAACTGTCTTTATAAAATATATTAAAATTAGGTAATGGGATGAGTAAGAAATACTAGTTTGGGATGAGTAAAGAAATAGGATGAAACGTCATAGGATGAATACAGAACAACCCAAACTTTGCATCTGGAAACTTTAAACAATACTTAATTTTGCTCTCTAGCATAGGTTTTGATCCTCAGAACTAGCAAGACAAACAAGGCCAATATTAAAGCAAAATTTAAAAAATACCTTTAACTTTCTTACTTAATAGCCCACCACCACGATTGAACTTCGTAAGATTCAAAACGTCTAATGTTAATTAGTACCGCTATTCGACCGTCTTTATGTCGGAATATACGGGCAAAATTGCATGTGAATTACATTGCCCTATTACTTAACCTGATTTGATATTCCATAGCAAATACCGTAATCGTCTTCCATTGTTCTACACTTTAAAGGGATCTGCATGTGTATTTACATTTTCCAAATACACAGAAGTAACATTTACATCAAATATTGGTCCAACTACACAAATATTAGCATGTTGCGACGTTGGCGAGTTCTCTACTCACGCTTCGGATGTACAAAGAGAGTTACTTATTTGAATTCGAGTTCATTGCAAACTAGTTTTTGTTACGAGGATTGCCGTAGGATCTACCAACTTTATTCTTCTGTTTCCTTATTATCATTCTATGCATTTTGAATGATAGTTTTAAAGTTTAATTTTAGTTTCCTTATCAATATGGATATTAACATAATTTTGTATCATTTTATAGCACGTTATGTACTGCAAAGTGTGGTGTTATTTATTGATATCAGCAAGATGACCATGATACTTGCAATTTTGTATAGTCTCAATGACGAGCAACTGTTTTATTGCCAGTGCAAAAATAAAGGACAAACTTGTTAAGAAAACCCTATGAAGGCATGCCACGTGCTTTTTGAACAGTCAACGGAGTAGCCGAATTTGTTGTTGATATTTTCAATTAATATATAAATGACACGTCTTGGACTTTTTCCCCGAATAAGTGTATATCCCATGTAACAGAAGGCAAGCCTGTTGCTGTTTGCCGGATACAATTTCAAACTCAGGGCCAATACTGACAATTTCTCGCCAGAAACGCCCAACATGAACCTAAGATCTTCGTTACTCTAAGATTTCTAAACAAAAAACCAACATACGTACGACATTATCACGTATCACGAATAGATGAATTCTATGAGTACCAACCACTAATACAGTCATGCCCATCGCTCAGATTGAAATCAAACAGAGCATCAAATGTGGGTGCTGAACGTGAAACGTGTCAAATCTTTGTAAGTGGTACTAATAGATCGACTATGGCATTCAAAATGTTCAAACTGTGTTCAAATTGCAAGCATTGATTTATGATCAGTCGAATGCATGCGAATGAATGCAGACAAGTTAAGAAATGATGTAGATTGTGTAGGACTAATAAATGCTGACTGTGACAAAGGAATGAACACTAAACCAATATAATAAAACAATTAGCTGATAAAAAACCATTTTACTGACCAGTATGAGTTGTTTACAATCTATTTCGATGTATAAAAAGTATACCGACGGCCTCTGTCTCTGATCTGTCCTCAGTGACCATTATTATTAATAGCTATCTCGTCTATTATAGATCATTTTATTTGTTATATCTTGTACCTATTTAAATTATTATTGTCCGTATTCTCAGCTCCTATCTATTAAAACAATTTTTAAACTTATTTTTCTCCTTTTTTGCCATTCTTTGTTTGTAAACGTTTTTCTTGCCGCTTCACACATTTTATCCCCGAGCACTGCAAATGAAACACATAACAGTTATGCAAATTTATGTCATTTCACGTTCAATTTCAATTTGAAAATAATGATACGGCTCTAAACTGCTTGTATAATTTAAACGTCTTTGCAAAGCATTGTAATTTTGTTTAATATTATGCAAGTATATTTATGTGCTTATATAAAAAATGAGTCACTTCACGTCACTCAAATTATGTATCGCCCTCTCTTATTTCTAATTTAGAAATGACATTTACCTACTTACTGTAATTAACTCAAAATTCACCCAATTATATTTTATAAAATAATTTAATATTTAATTTTAAACTGTAATTTGTTCACGTACTTACTTACTAACTTACCAAAAAGTGCGCATACAATTTCAGAATAATTAAAATCAACGTAACAATGCTAAACAGCTTTCAGCTTTCATCCAAAAACAATTAGCTGCTAACGTAAAATATATTTTGAACTAACTTTGGCTGAGGCTGTCGTTTTTCGATGGACCTGTGACGTAATTAAGTGCCCGGCTTGATAATTAAACTGTATGTAGTATGTCGCTTTACAAAGCGAGCGCAGGCCAAGTTTGTGCATTACCGGACGACTACCGAAATTGTTAACACATGTGTTAGTAGTTTCAAATATAACATTTAGTTTAGACGAAACTGGTTTTCGAGGTATTGTGCATACATAATGATTTCCTCTTACAGTAAGATTATAGAACTTTTTAAATTAAAATAAAATTATTAAAAAATACTATCATGAACTATTGTTAAACCGGACACAAAGAAATAAGTGTGACTAATGTAAATTGCATTTATCGTAGGTTTGACATGTCCTTCTTCAAACGAGGTTTAAAGAGAGCATTAATATCACGGTAGGCAGCGGCTTCGCAGAGCCCCTGGCATTGCAGAAGTCTATGAGCGACAGTTAAAAAAAAAAAAAAGGTTTCTACGAGAAAACTTGATACCACTACATAAAAGTTTTTGATCTGGGGGATTCAAAACAATACTAGATAGACCATTGAAGTAACGGTGAAAAAAGAAAACAATACATTAACACAACTATCATAATTGCATAAAGACGATATGCCGCCACATAGTTTCATATAAAGCACTTACACAAACAAAAATATTTACGCGACAAAAAGAAAGCGATAACATAAATCACTGAGAACGGACAAACTCGAAACTGATAGTTGGAAAACGCTCACACACGAATGGGACGTATCGGCTTATCGTACCAACTGAAACTGCACTACCAGCTATTTGTCAAACTTTCGCCGCCAACGAAAACATAAGCCTCAAAATACCAACTTAACAAGACCTATCATTTCCTAAAGACTATCCACGGCAACATTTGCATTATGTAGGAAATAGAGCGGCAGAGAAGCTCTACTAAATTGGGCACTTCGTGCGACAGATTGAGAATATCATCTCATGTATAATTCACACACGAGTTTGAATCGAGAGCGTACCAAGTTGGGACATAATGCATTGCTGTTGCATTCTATGAAAGATTGAAGTGAATAAATGAATATTTTTACGGTGAACCGATTCGATTTGTGTTAACGCCTGTTTATCATACTGAAGCGCAAATTGTTTTCGAATCAATTACTTTCGTGATAAAAATGTGATTTATATTTATTGAGTTCCTGTACCCATTCTGAAAGAAAAGTTTGCTTTGTAACTCTACTTTTCTATTACGTTCATGTGTCTACCAAAAAGGAAATAAAACATAGTAGGCAAACACAACATAATATAGATTTTCTTAAAATAAGTAGAATATTCGAGAAGGTAATTAGTGATTAATTAATAATATATGAAAAAAGTTTAATCTGATCTTGAACTTGCGTTCCTGGTACTATTTATATAATATATACCATCTCAGCGCACAAACCATATTATTACAAATTTTACCTTGGTCGTGAAAATAGTCTGCTTTGTATTATTCCCAGTTATTTGTTTGTTTAAATATGTCGAAATTTACATTTTAATAAGTTTAACTATTGCAAAGCTGATGACTAAAATATATTTGTCATATAAATTTGCTATATTGGCTTTTTGTTCAGTAAACATCAGAAAAGCTAAGCTGAGAGGTGATTGTTATTAGACATTTCATAGTAAAACCATATGATTTGCATAATATAAATGTCTATGCATGTTATGTGTAGTAAAGAAAGTGATAAACTAAACATAATATCTAGTGGTATTAGAAAAGAATATTAAATTCGTCTTTTTCAGTAAATCAACATCAATAATAATAAAAGCATACACCAAGATTTCAAATACGTAAAATACTAAATAATTTTTTCATTGAAAGTCAACCATGCCGTCCTTTTAAAATCATATCTACCGAGAGCAGGGGAAAAACAGACATGTTTGTTTCTGAAAATTTCATGCATAAAGTTGGAATCCATTCATAGCAAACTGAGTGTGAGGGCTACGTCAATGACGTCATATCTCTTTTTTTATTATCCAGAGGGCGAACTTTGAGTTTTCTAATTATTTGAGGCCCACTTGGATGAAGTGGACAGTACATTTTAATTCGTGGTCTCCGCAACTGGTCTGCAAGGGTCAGTCAATGAATATGAAAATGCTAAACTACGAGAGGGTTATGTAGGCATAAATAATAAGTAACGACGCAACTGTATATTGATCTGCGTGCGTTTACGGGTCACTGGATTTTTCCACGTAGCTAGGTGAACTGGATTAATTTCTGTACTAGCGTTATCTTTTCGTATAATGTGATTTGATTATGTGTAATGTATGGTATTTAGTAAGTCTAAGGCTTTCCGCAACGCGGTTTCACCCACGTGTTTGCTTACTGCTCTGATCCCGGTGCTAGTAGCGTGATGTTACATAGCCTATAACCTTCTTCGAGAATTGGGCTATCATATGCAAAAAGAATTTTTCAAATCCGGCAGGTAGTTTCAGAGATGAGCGCGTTCAAACTAACAAACAAACTCTTCCACTTTATGTAATAGTATGGATATATACAGTTAATTTTAGTTTTCTATATAAACAGTTTGTTGTTGCTATTTATAGTTGTTATTACTTCTCAAACTACGGCGTGGGTTTGTCTCATAGATGACAGCGTGAAAATTATACGAAAAAACAGCACTCCTTGTATTTTATCTGTAAACTGATTTTCTCTTTGAATTTAATATTTTCTATATCAAAAGACAGCTAAACACTGTCAAGCACTAGTAGGAACGATAGTATAGTGTGAGAACAGGCAGAGTAAGCTAAATAATAGTCTTAATGAAATTGATTATTTTGGTGACAACAGAATAATCAACGTTTTTTCGCTTCGGCTTCAAGGACCCACTAAGCAGACCCACCGGTGGGTCTCAGAATACTGATATGTCTCCAAAAGCCCACTAGTGGGTCCACTGAGATTTTATTATCTTCGAAGACCCACTGATGACTACTTCTTTGTCAAGGTTCATAAAGCAGACCCACCGGTGGGTCTCAGAAAGCGCGTTTTTTTACCTAATATCTCATCTACGACAAATCTGTAATTCTTTCGATTCGCACGACTAGTCTGGCCTACGTCCAAAACTCGCTAATGGAATTCCGTACGTCTGTGGCCAACCACTTCACAGAAGCAACTACGGTTGGATGTAAAAATTATGCACCGTTTCACTGGAATATCCTTTTACTAAGAAGCTCTCGATGGAAGAATACCAATAAGTTTGATGCATCGAGTGTATTGTGTATTCTTGTATTATGATATTACGACAATCCTAGTGTTTTTCGCTTGATTTATCAATATTTGGGTAATGTTACTAGAAAATAAATATTCTATAGTTCAATAGTTTGAAGTTATTATACAAACAAAATTTACTTCAGTTTTGACTTAGTAATGTCAGGGTGATAATTTGTTTGGTTCTAAAAGAGAACTTTTATTTACGATCATAAGTGTTAAGTAACGTAACTGACTACGTGAATGCTGCAAATTATGTAAAATATACTGTGTAAGTACAAAACAACTGCATACAAATTATATTACGTTAAAACAAATGTTTTTATCAGTCAAAATTTAAAATTATTACCAATAAAATTATTTTTAGAGAAAAATGAAAACCGACTTCAAACAATACCTACATGTTCAATTCTTAACTAAAAAGTAGAAAATAATATTTTAATTACTTCATAGCAAAGAACATTAAAGGGGAATCAACGCAATTCTTGATACCTATAATACTTTACTATTTATAGTTTTAATCAGTTATTTTGGAGTCGGTGCCAGCCAAGAAGGATCTTTAATTCTGTCTTTACAACAAACTTTTGAAATGCACGGGGCGGAAATGGCACGCGTGGGGGATATGCCTGAGTGCACTACTCGAACGCGGTCATACGCGTGAAGGCAGACGTCATTGATAGTTGTGTTCAGATAAACATAAAAAATTTGACGCGCACTTATCAGATTCCGTTCGATTTCTTGTATTAAATCTATATTTTTCATTCATATATTAATTGATTAATCAAGTAGGTTATTTTTGCTAGTAGGTAGGTTATTTTTATGAAGGTCATTATGATCCTTCTTGGCTGGCACCGACTCCAAAATAACTGATTAAAACTATAAATAGTAAAGTATTATAGGTATCAAGAATTGCGTTGATTCCCCTTTAATGTTCTTTGCTATGAAGTAATTAAAATATTATTTTCTACTTTTTAGTTAAGAATAGAACATGTAGGTATTGTTTGAAGTCGGTTTTCATTTTTTTTTAAAAATAATTTTATTTTTAAACTTTTAGTGGAAATTAATTGTGTATAAATATATTCAATATGGGTAGACCTACTAAACGTGCTGCGCAAATGAGACAGCGCCGCACCGTTTGGAAGAAAGTAGAGACAAGAGGTAAGATTGTAAATAGAGATATAAAGTTCTTGTCAACACTTTTGCTGATCGCTAAACCCTGAATCCAAGAAACAACAAATCAAAAGAAAAATGTGATGATCTACCAACAATAAAGAATCATCAAAAATCATAATTTAACTGACCGAGCAATCGCCTAATAGATATACAAAAAATAAACAGTGGTGCTGTAAAGGCAGGTTTAAGGCCGCCCGTTGCTGTTGTAATTTCTCACCGACCATAAAACCTCCAACTTGGGTTAACGACTACAAAACTATAGTGATAACCATAGTCCACTGCTTCTAAAGAATGAAGACGCTGAAAATGAAATGACACAAATGGTCACCCATCCAGGGCCACTTCGTTTCTAACAAAAAAATAATTTTGTAGCATGGACATGTCAATGTCAGAAAATTCGTCGTAAAAGACATCGACGTGTTGCTTTACACGTCTTCACTCCTTTCATACGTTTTGTTACAAAATATGAAATTGAAGCCAAACCACTAAACCATTATTTATAAAAAAAACATGGGACCCAATTTCAGAGTATACCCTTTCAAATAAAAGAAGAATTTTTCAAATTGGTTTATAAATGACCAAGTTCTGTTGTAACAAACATACAACTACTGAACCATTTCTTATAATAAAAAAATGGGACCAATTTCAGAGTATACCCTTTCAAATAAAAAAAGAATTTTTCAAATCGGTTCATAAATGACCGAGATATGAGGTAACAAACATACAAAAAAAAAACATACGACCCGAATTGATAACTTCCTCCTTTTTGAAGTCGGTTAAAAATACAGAAATACCAATGGTTTTAACAAATTGCAATTAATTTTTAATATTTTTTTCTTTATCTTACAACAAATCACTTACAACGCTTTAACCACTTTAAAATTAAAAACCAAATCAGTAAACAAACAGAATTAACTACCTCCATCAAATCCCCTAAAGCTAGTATAGGTATGAAAAGATCTCGGATTAAAAAAATAAACATCGCATAAAGACTGTATTAAGATGCACTACCCTGCGTCCTGATGCTCGTTAAATTTTCAATCTGCCGGGAGAGGTTGGCTAATGACAGCAAGAGTCATTACACGTCGCTTTGTATCGTCCGTCTAGTCAATGGAGATCGTAAAAAAACGTAGCAAAATATAAAGGATCGATATTAAAAACGTGGCTTGAAAATAACCTGTTTATTAACGTTTAAATTTAACGCATTCGTAAATGGAAATGAAAAGAGATGGGCGACAGTGTGTTCTCGCGTTCATATTAAGCAGCCTTAGGAGTTTTGGAATACAGCTTTATAATATATTTTAAGAACAAAGTTAAATAATACTTAATAGGTAGTGTTTTATATTTGTTGTTGATTAGTAGTGTCAGATGCTATGATGAAACAGAAATATTATCTTATAGGCTTTGTGATCCTCAACGAGGTATACGAAGCAAATGAGTGTCTTCTCAATACCAGAAACTCATTAAGATTGGTATTATAAAAATCTAGATTACGGTAAAAATCGTCTTGAAACCAAAATAACTCACTTTTAAAATAAAAACTTCGTAAGGAATTTCTTAAACTCTTACAGCAAGCCAGAAAAAAACCAAATACCTTCGTGATTTTTGTCGGTTTTCATGGTAAAAAGTTAGCCTGCATTTAAAATAGTTCCGTGACTTTACTGATAGATGACTACCTACGAAGAACGATAAAGAAATGTTTACCAAGACAATTTCTTAAAAATTATATGCCTCAACACCGAAAATGTTAGGTTATTTATGGGTAAATAATAAATTCTAAAACACGCATTGCTGACGTGGGGAAAAGATCTGGCAGACTGAAATGGGACTGATCCGGACGTGTTTATCGTATGCACCCTAAAAGGTGAGCTCGTGATGCGACGGATTGGTTGCCGCAAGATGGTCAAAGGGGATGTGGACAACCATGGGCATGTTACGTGCTCTACCTACACCAATTCCGCTGAATAGCGTGATGGCATATTTATTAATTATCATAATCGTCGGATATGTTGCAATGCCTAAATTGCTGAGTCCACGCCTCGTGCCGCAGCTGCCTCGTGCATCGTTATTACCCAATCTTCCTAAAACGACTCCTCGTGACGTCAACGCCCAAAATTGCTAATTTGGACTATTTAGTTAATTCAATTTAATTAGAAATAAAGATTGGTAAGACACTTCGGTCCTCACATCGGTCGAATATAGATTTAAATTAATTATAAGTTTAATTGTAATACAGTAATAAATCTTTTATTAAATTAAATTCGTTTTTTTTAAGTCCTCTGGCTGTCACCTTCGTAATTTGCGTTTAAGAGTGACTGGCAGAAAAATACCGAAAATAGGGAAAATTGGCAATTTTTAGACGAGGTCTTTGTCCAGCAGTGGGACACTCCTACAAACTAATTAAAAAAAAATGACATACAGAAGTGGTGAAAGTCTTGTGTTGTAACTATAATCAAAAACACTCACAACATAAACACAAATGACACTTTTCGCATAATAATTTTGATTATTTATTGCCTTTTTGATTTTATTAATAATAAACATTGTATGCCTAGTGAATAGCGTTCTCACAGTAGCTTTAACCTACATTCAAATCAAGACATACCATCCAGTATACAAGTTCCTATGTTTATAACAAAGTTACATCTTCGGCGATTGGATCAATCTACATTATACAACATGATTACGTAAGGAAAGATCAATCACTAACCACAAGATAACAGGAGTATCTGGGAGTACATCAAAGCAAACACAAATGATTTCAATACTCCTTAATCCGGCAATTCCATCAAAAGATACATGGCATCTTCTCCCACTGGCTTAAAACATTTACAAAACACGTAAAACCAAGTTTAATCACGATATTTTATGCTCGGTGCACATTGTCGGCAAAGCAGGAATATTGAGTCAAAGCGAACATTTTATTTACATCCAAACACACAAGTATATAAATATAAAATGGTAAAAGAGTTCCTTTGAGAGCATACATAAAGCTCTGGTAATCTTGAGTGACTTTAGCAAATACTTTAAATTAAAATGCGCTAGGGATGTCTTGAGTGCTTATTGACTTAGAATCTTGATGTCTATTTTCCGAGAATATAATCATATTACTAGACATCCGCCCTCGCTTTACTTCGGTATCAAAAGTTTCATTCGGTCTCACTACAAACTCCCACATAAAATTTTAATATCATTACAATACCTTCGTCTGTGAATTATTATTGTTATACAGCAAATTTACTTTTGCTGTCTTCTGTGTTGCAAATTTACAAATATTGAAATTCTTAAAATTGCTAAAAATATGTTAAACAATAAAATATAGGCTATTATACCCGCTCCATTTATTGATTTCTAAAAGTATTAGAATGCAAACAACAAACAAACATACAAAAAAAAACTATTAAAATCTTTTCTCTCAGTATAATAATATATTAGTTTAAGATTTAAGTGCCACATTTCATTTATAGTCTGGAACCAAAACATATTCAATTAAAAACTAGAACTCTTTACCAGCACATACGTTCCCATTTTGATTCCGGGTCTTTTAAACGAAGCGTGCTAAAGCATCTAACAAAACTATCATGGTGGGAGGCTTGCAGTTTGATATCATGGCTTTTAGGATGGTATCTACCACTATTGAATCTACTGACTAGAGAGGCAGAGTGGAGTCATATTTCATAGACTAATATAGAAAAATAGTTATAATCACAAATTTTAGACACAGGTACAATCAAATGCAGCGCTGGATAAAGCTGCTGAGCTTTTGATGGAGCATGCAAGAATATATTATATATCCATCATATTGCTCTTTTACAGCAAATATCTGTTTTTTGTTAGTTATGTGTTGAAATAAATGTTTGTTTTTATTTTTCAAGATTTACATATAGGATCAAGATAATAAGTTTGTTTTAATTTTAAATAAAACGTAACTTACAAACAATTAAGAATATTTACAAAAGCAACAAAAGTCATATTTTTGTATTTACGTTATGTTACGGTTACTGCTTACAATCAAGTGGGCAGTATATTTTTTTGCCACTAAAGGTATATAAAAAAACGGTAGAATAGAAAATCCTGTTTTGTATAAATGTAGGTACACTACAAGTACATTAAATAAATTATGAAAGTAAATTAAAAACACGCGCAGATATGCTTAATTCTAAGACCAGTTTATAGTTTTAAATATCTCAGCTTAACAAAGATATCAGATTAATAATAAGTGATAAAATTCATTAAACGCGAAACAATCATAAAAACGACATAAAATTTAACGCTGTTATAGCCCATTACTGTTAATTAACCTAATTTAAAAACCTTGTTATATAACGAAACTACTTCGTGCTATAAAAGTGTTTTTGCTATTAGATACAACGCAGTGAAAACAAAACGAAAACTAGGTTGCGATACTTTATGAAGTACGTTCGAGCGCTTTTGAAAAATGTTGACGACCAAAGTTTGAACGTCTGATGCCGGCGCCGCGTGAAACTTCCAACAGCAATTCTTATCTCGAAACGATTCAATAAAAATCAGTTGGAGCGCTGTTGAGGTAAAACCAATTTGTCCTGTGGTATCACGGAAACTATCTCTAACTATGGACATTCTCCAAACGGGTGCGTCGACCCGTGAAAGATGGGTGGAAACCAATGAACCAACACTCATATCTAGGTTATGAATATGCATTAAATAGTATTTTTCTTGTTTTGTCAACAATGTTCTACTTTTGTAATCAATATTATTTGTCAGAATACTTACATATTGTTACGCCGTTTTTGTGGCTGGAGTTGACAGAGGTGTGGTATACCGACATTTCCCGTAACAGTAGGCTCGTGTGAGTATGAACCCGACTGTATTGTCCAAGCGTTATAGAATAATGCTGCCGATCGTGAAAGTTACAAAGGAAAAGGGAAGGGAAACAGAAAACTCTGGCGTTCTCGAGTCAGCAAAACGCGATAGTACGGATACAATCTACTACTTTACACCAATTGTAGTAATTTTGATGCCCAACCGAGACAGACATTTACGTGAACTACAAATAAGTATTTGTTGCGATAGACTTTGTGCTAGTTGTATGTAGTAAAACGTTCCGCAACATAAAGTTCGATCCCTCGTGCAAAAGTTGTCGGTAAAAATCCTTGTATGATGGATTCAACATATTTGTTTTATATAAATATTATGAACGACAGATTTAGAAACATTTGAAAATTGACCGTAGTCACGTGCTGACTGGTGCAGATAAGTGTCATTTTCGTTGTTAAGCGCTGGCTTTAGCAACTACCCTCACTTGGTTTTTATTTTATTGACACAACACTAGGCGTTTGTAAAAGGATTATGTCTTTAAAAGAACCAAGGTGATGATATACTTTGAAGTGCCGACTGTATAATTTTAAAGGAGAATGTCTGTATTGTTCCAACTTTGCCCGCATACTTTTTAAATTGCATAAACTCGATATTGTTTACAGAAAGCTATTTTACAATAATAGGAAATTCAAGTATCAAACATCTTTATTCAAAACAAAACACTGGTTAACTTAATTTTCTTTTTCTTGCATCAAGTTAAAGGACTAGTTACTGTTATGAGCTTCGGATGACGTTTCTTGCTTTGGCTACAAGCAAATTGAATAACGCTAACGGCGCGGCGCTTCGGGAAATAACTGACTTGCTTTGTGTAGCACATAGTTTAAATTAGATTATTATTTGTGCTTCCGTAAGGTAAATCATTATTTTATTATTTAAATCACCACGGCTTCGCTCGCACGTAAAATATAATTTGTAGCTCTCGCAAACCAGACCAATTTTTGTAATAAAAAGCAGCCTATGTCCGTCTCAGGCACCAAATCTATCTACATACTAATTTTCATCAAAATCAGTTTATCCGTTTAGGCGCTGAGTGATAACAAACACACACACATACACTTACACAAAGTTTCGCATTTATAATATTAGTAGCATAGTATCATGTACTTGATATTATCTTTCAAAACGTACCGTGAAGGAAAATTTAACAAAGAAACCTAGGTTTTGACAAAAATATATAATAATAAATAAATAATACCAGCCTATTTACTGTCCCACTGCCTCTTCTCATATAGACAAAAATATACTTATAACACTAAAGATGGATGGACAAACTAAACCTTACATTGCAACTGGGCGCAAATGGAGAGCTTCAAAAAATATTAGGAGCTTTTTATCCTGCAAAGGGACAGGCTTCAAACAAAAAACAACTTATCTAGAGAAGGGACGATTTTGGCTATTACAAAATACATCTGTTAACAAAATAACACATATAGTCCCATTCAAGAGCTATTTAACAAAACTATAGCGCCCCTTACTCAGTAACCCAAGGACCTCCTTTGTTGTAAAGTAGTATTTCAAGAAAAAGGTCCCCGCGCCCTTTTCAAGGAATGCACATAATTTTGATCCGCCCAATATCGCCCGACGTGGACGACGCGACGTGGCGCTATCCGATGGTAGAACTATAATACTGGGATACAATGAGAGAAAACTACGCCAAACTGATTGAATTCCTTGTTTAATATTAAATCCATACATTGTATATAAGAAAGTAATTGCAAAGCATCTGTCTGTATGAACGCGCTAATCTTGAGAACCACCCAAAGGGTTTGGATGCGAATTTCAATGTTATATTTTGGGTATTTCGAAGAAGTTTTAGTTATATAATTATCTATAAATATAATACAATTGGAGCGTCTATTTGTAGTATTGAAATAACCGTTTTTTACTACATGTGTATGAATATAATACGGTACATACACCAAAATATTTTTTTTTACAATTTTTGTCTGAAATGGCTGGACCGGTTTTGACGGGACTTTTATTGGCAGGTAGCTGATGTAATAAGGAGTAATTTAGGCCACGTTTATTTTATAAAAATTCTTTCATTTTAGAAAAATAAAGTAATGTTGATCGACTGTTAGGCGGAACGAAGTTCGCCGGGTCAGCTAGTATTAACATAAAAACAAAGACACTATAATAAATGAATAATGTAGAAACGCAAGAGCTGGCCCTAACGTGATTTTGTTGGCATGGTTACGTATCAGATATCAATATTTCAACTAACTTATTGACAATAACATCTTGCTAATTAATCGCCAAATCTCTACACATTTCAATATTAACTACACATATCTAAATATTATTGTATGGCAAAAAACAGGAATATTTTTGCTTTTATTAGGCCTTAGCTTATTTGTACTGTGTAGATTGCCGTCGGAACTACTAGGTACATTTTCTACATAACAAAACGTCTTGCGACAGTGCTGCGCACATTTCGTTTACAAGTCGATCTTATCTTGTCATTTAAATAATTTGTTTATAAATATTTAGACATTCTTCATAATCAACATTTGTGATGAACTGACGTTGGGTTAGAGAAAATTCTTACCCAATTTATTACATTTGGTCATACTTTGTTTTAATTAGAATTACCATCCTTCTTCTTTGCGTGTTGATGACAATTAGATCTTGTCAGACCAGAACTCAGCTATAATATTGCATTTTTGCATTCCTAAAAGATGTATAATTACCATTAGCAAATGATTTAGAGATCGCAGTGGTATCAGTCGTATCATAGTACGCTATTGTCCGTCCTACTAGTACGTTGAAGGTTTTTTCAACCGCCTCCTTATTATGTGATGGTTTAATCGCTTTTTAGACGGTGATTGATTGCGCTAGTGAAGTATATAGGTACACAGCCTCTGAGCTGTATATAAATTTTCCCATTTTCACACTTATCCATACTAATATTATAAATGCGAAAGTAACTCTGTCTCTCTGTCTGTTACTCTTTCACGCCTAAACCACTGAGCCGATTTTGATGAAATTTGGTATAGAGATAGATTAGACCTTGGGAAACAACATAGGCACATATATTTTTTACGACAAAATGGCTTAAAAGGGTTGAAATGAAAATGTCAACGTATAAACAGAGATTTGTAAATGTGCGATATAACCAACATTCACGCGGGCATACTTTTACAGTACAGTAACAGTTAGTACTTAATAATTCAAAGCCATTTACCTGCATAGTATGTTTCTGGTATAAAATATTTAATAAATCTTACCAAATCTCAGTGCATCACAAACTTTACAGGAGAACAAGACTGTTATTTTCAGTGCGACGCCCTTATAGGTGATTGACCTTTCAATGACCAACATTCACTTAGATATATGCACCTTATTCTCCTTTATCACACCGTGAAGTGGAAACTGGGAAATGAAACTCAAGTGGCCGTAACTCTGAAAATATTCGACGTTTACGTTACCAAATATGAGTCAACTTTTCGTTCTTTGTTGTAACAAGATATTATGTGGTTTTCTTTTGTTCTTCAGTAATAAGGAACAACAATTTCTTTTATTTGACGCGATAAAAACTATAAAAGTTTTGTGAACAAATATCAAATGATGCAGTTAGTTTTTCTGGTTTACAAGGGTTCGTTAAGGGTTGTTATTATTAGTTTTAATAATAACTGTGACATCTTTTTTACTTTTTGTGAAGTTTTTCTTTTACCTTGTTTATAGTATTCAGTACAACTCTCAACGATCAATAAAACACTGCATATAAATAAATACGCTTTCATTTCGCAATAAATTAAACTTAATGCACTTTTACATCACAATTTTATATATTCTTAATACGATTAACGTTCCTACTGGTACATTATTACAAGTTGCAGATGTGACAATTTTACGAGTCAGACGTGATCGGAGAACCCATGAGGGCAGAACCCTAACAGTCAAACAACACGTCACAGCCACAGCTGGTAACAATAGCAAATAAAAGCAATATAAAACGTAAATTTTCTGCAAGTAGCGTCATAAAAATAGTAATTTATTAAAAGTCAAAGCTTGGCTTATAGTAACTGTATAAAGAATACAGAAGGCCAAATTCTGTAGTGTTGTTAAGAGTCGTTCAATACTTTACTAACCTAAATTTATATAAAAATAAAAATGTTTTAGTAAAAACAATCGTGCTGCGGTAAAAATTGTCCTGCGCTCTAACTTGTTTAAAAGACTTGATACAATCGAGTGTGAAGGAAACCATTGTCAGCAAATTAAGTGCCTTAGAATTCTAAGTAGTACTTTTTTAATAACACTTACCGACTTATTGAATACAGATAATTAGTCAGCCAGTTAAAAACTCTCAACGTTATTCATAATATAAGGGAGTGCATAAAACATAAACACATTACAAAATAAAGTAGTAGTTTCAAGCAACATCAAGCTATTTTTCTTTATACCTGGAACAACTAACAACCTAATATTGTTTGCAACATTATAGTAAAGAACAGAAAGGTACGGCATCCATACGCTTTGTACGATAAATGGTGCAATTAGTGGAGCTAATGGACCGTCGGTGTAATAGTTTCAACTCACCAAACAAACTAAAAGTCGTACAAGCAAAGATAGTTTAGTTCTACGTAACCTAGTATTAAGTAATACCGTTTAGTTTTGTTTGTAGTGTATTTTATCAAAATATTTTCTGCTTTTTAAGAAATAGTCATACATTTAGACCAAGAAAAAAATTATAATATCTCATCAACTACACACAACGTTATCTAGACCCCAAAGCAAGCATATTTAATACAGCTTGTGATATGTAATCGAACCCGCGACCTCTGCGTAGTAGTCCATACAATACACAGTATCACCGAACCACAGAGGCAGTCAAATATAGGTTACACAAAGTTTTGTTTCATGTGAAATTGGTACTTACTCTGTTTTAAATACAACCTCGTGCTTACGAAACGATTACTTTCACTTAGCAACTTACATAAATGTCTTCAAACATCATAGGCATATTTTTCACAATTCTTAATTTAATAATAATTCTTAATTTAATTTCTTCAATACTATAGGGTAATTACTACAATACCATTGCAATTATTGCTTCAGTAAGCTGTGTTACAATTTATTAAGTGTTTAGGTAGATATCTGTTAATAATTTAATTTAATGTACCAAATCAGTTCCGCAGGAAAGCATAACTAGATCACAATAGAAATATGATTAGACGTAACATTGATAAGGATAAAAGCCTCATTTATGAGACTTCGCTGATCTTCGTGATTGGATACGAATACCCTGGTCCCCTGACAATAGTCCCTAATACAGAGTATCTCTCGGATAATAGAGGCTTAAAGTATTTCATTCAAATATTCATGACGGTATGTATTTTTAGAATATGAATGATATCTTGAAATAATAAATGTGCTCGTCAAGAGATTCTTTGATAAAAACATGGTTAGTTGTTTCAAGGATAATGCATTCTTTGATGTATTAGTTCTTAGATAGTTAGCGATTATAAGAATCTTACGTTTTTTAAATGTGGTGATTAATCTTTTTATAACTAAATGCATCATCGCATATGCAAACCACAGTATTTTCTGTCGTTTAATTGCGTCTCTACAATGGATAGCGCACCGTTATGGCAACGTCGATTTCAATCATGCACTTTCAACATAAAATAATTGTCAACTGTAAAATAATAATCAACATAAAATATCATTTAAATACGAGTCAAAGGAGGACCTACAAAAATTACCATTGTTGAACATAGTAACATAGTTCAAAACTAATTTATCAAAACAATCGAGTACTGTGACTGTCTAAGCCAAATTAGAACTCATTGTAGTTCCAGTAAGTCCTTGTTGAATAAAATAACGAATAAGTCTTGTAAAAATTGTCTTAGCTCAATCGTATTCGAAACTTTACCACTCATACCCTCTTTATACTCAACAACTCTGAAGGTAGCATCACGCTTGAAATTTGTTGGGTTTTTATTGTACAAACCTACTTTGTCGGTCTATTACGTCTGTTATATCCTTTTGGAAAATGGATCAACTCACGTAGTGAAGGGCCTCAAAAACTATAAATTAGAAACAGATTTGTTGATTCTTCTCATATAAATAGTTTTAAACAATACTTTTTTTTCAACAAGTACCTAGGTACTTGTTGAAAAAAAAGTATTCAATAAAAATTATCTAATTTTTTTTTTTTTTTATAGTATAGCCTACCAAAGTGACTCCACCCCGCCTGATGGTAAGCAGTCAGTGGAATCCAGAAGTGGCGGCCACTATACCAAAAGCTATCATTTTAAACTGCTGGTATGGTGGCCTCCACTATGGCGGCTGGGAATGGGGTTAGGGGAAGGAAATGAGGGACGTGAGGAAAGAGGAAAGGGGGGAAATTGGGCCTCCGGCGCTCTCACTCACCGAACGAAACGCAGTAGTACGGATACTACTACTCTTAAGTCGATCTTCTATAAGAGGGTAGTACTTCCCCGGACGGTCCGGCCCATTCATGCTGAAATCAGCGTGGATCTACTACCGTACAAATCTAATGGAAAAATTTCTACGTAACAAATCCTGATACGATATGATATATTGAATGTAAAAAGAAATCATTATTATTATTTAAGAGTAATATAATTTAGATCCTTCTAAAAATAAAACGCGCCATTTCACACTGGAACCCAAAGAGTTTCGAATCCAAAGTTTTAACTACTTCATACTGACGTGGCTCAATTAAAACCCGAAATTCTTAACCAGCGCACTTGCAATTTTGATTTCGGGTTGTTTAGGTATGGCGTAAAAAGTATCTCACAAATCCATCATAATGAGATCCACCGTGCTCGCAGGTTATCACGATGGCTTTAGGAATGGTGTCTACCACTCCTGAGGGCTAGACACTAGACAAGTGGCATAAATATATGGGATTGACATAATCTAACGGCAATGTTGGCGTAAGTTTGTCAATCCCATTCATTTTTTAATGGAATAGTATTTATGCCACTATTATTCACATTATTACATTATTCTATTAGCATTTATGCCACTTGTCTAGATCCTCTGGACTCAACTCACAGCTTACAATCAGGCAGAATGCAGACACTTTAGTACATACTACCATAAAATAAGCTTCTGACTAAGAACGAAGTAAATAATCATCTCAGTCGTAATTATGCAGTATATTATACCGACAAATTAACTTAACATCTTCGTGAATAACTTGCTGTCTTGTGGACTATTATGTTTAAGTCCAAACATGCTCAGTTGAATGAAGTTTTGGGCTTCCTTAACTAAGCGGTAAAATGTAATTTAGCACATATTAATAACAAGGGGCTACGCAAGTTAGTATTATTATTCATTAGGCAATTTGCTTTTAGGGTAGGTAACTAGGGTTTGACCTCTTCTTCTCTTTGGTAGGTTCACTTTAATAGTCAAGGTCAAGTATTTTATAATTTTTCTATGGTGTTGAAATTGATAAATTTAACGCATAAGCTGCGGTTACGTCGTCGTAGCTAAAAAAGAACTTTGCTACGAACAGCTACGACGTAGCATACGCAGTAATAAATTTACAACTACACGCTGCGTTACGAATACAACTTCGTACCTGCAAAAGAAACGTAAAATAAATGATTAACAACCTTACTCTTACTATTACTGTCAGCCTGTACCATCCCACTGCTAGGCAAAGGCTTCCTTCATGACTGCCATTCTATTCGATTCATAGCAAGATCTTATTTTTACAAATATCCTTTTTCCATGCACAAATTTAACTTAGAGAGCAGTTATATTTGTTACGCTTTCGCCCAAGTATATATATACAGATGTAGATACTTTTAATGATGACATGCTATTTTATATACAACTTAAATTAATAGCCTTCCCAAAGTTATACGATCAGTATGAGTAATACGATCGTCTCTGACCATGAAATATAAAAATACCATAGTATATAAAACTGTGCTATAAATTTAAAGCTGATTCCAAAGTCCAATGAAGACAATATCATAATTCTAACCGTTGGCACTTTACGATAGTTGCCGTACAGATATCGGGAAATGCACACTTGAGCTTTATCATTTTTGGACGTTAAAACTTTTTCATTGGCCGCCGAGATGAGATATTGTTCCGCAACCAGTTTTAGTTCAAGGAAATTCCTAAAATATTTCATGTTAGCCACTTAAAAGTTTTATAGGCTTAGATAGATTTAGTGGTGCCGAAATGGCCTACTTTACAGCTTTTATCACCAAAGTCTTGTTAAGACATTGCTTTATTCCGTTATCTACTAAAATACAATTTTGCCAGATATTGAAGAGAACTAGGGCTACTTCGAAAATTATGTGTGTTTTGTAATATAGGTATCTCATTATTTTCTTTTTTTAGTCTTCTCGCTATCCTATCTGTGTGTGCCAATATGTTCTCCATCTGATTGTAGTTTTTTGGTTCTAGGACGCGTATTTACTTAAAATACAATCTCAATTTTGTTAGTACAACGCTTCTCTAAAGAGCACTGAAAGGATACACACCGCCCAAGTAGCGTTGCTATAACTTTGTACAATTGTAGGTTAAAGTTTCTTCTGCAAAATTTCTTGTAAATACTAGAAATGCCGCTATATGTTTTCTTATCCCATTTCAGGCATTGAAGAATGAGCATGAAGTACGCTAATGCGATATTCCATTTAGAAAATATATATTGTTAAACTGTCCACCTATTTATAAAAGATACACATTTTACGTTAAAATTAGATATGATTTAGTAGAAATATGGCAAATTACAATTTAAAAAATACTTGTACGTCAATTACTTAACCCTACCGGGAGTCAACATTAGAAGTATGTCAGTCAATAAGGTTCTAATTTTCCGGAGTATAATCTCTCCATGTTTCTTGTGGATACGTAGGGAGTGAGATAATATAAATGATCTAATTAGTAGCTTGCAGAGGCCCTACGGGCAACGTGGTCTTTAATTAGTGACCCAACTTACCGTATAAATAACTTAACATACCTACGATACTGAGTATGTAAAGGCGTATCTACTCAAAAATATTCTAATTCTGTAATAGCAGTGTTCGTTGCTTTAGAAGTATGAAACTTTGCTGAGTGTTTTCTACAAGCAAATAAGCGAACAATAACTTTTAGTAAATTTGTTTACTATGATAAATAGAGCGTACTAAATATTTATCCATTCATACAAAAATCAGGGCCATTGACCCTGACAGTTTCTTGTTTTTCTTTTTTCCTATTTGCATAATCGATATAGAAATTCACGGATATATTATATATATTCCACAAAAATTCTGGAGAACTGTTTGAATTAATTGCGCTTTATCTAGAACGGGACAAACTCAAACTCAAACGTCGGTTTTCTTATTAGTTAATTCTAAAGCATACGATATTTTAATCGATTGTTTATTCCAAGCCGGTTATCTTCCACTTGAATTCTTAAATGGAACATAAACCATAAGTACCTACCAAATAATAAATAACAGGCTTAATACATTCGTAAACAAAAACTGAAACAACGAATTTTGTCGTCAGCCTTCGAACCTAAATATCTTCACAATTAATTCTTCTTATCTCAAGATCAAATTCACATTCAGGAGTGTTTAATTAAAGTTTAATACCTAAACAATATTATATAAGTGATGGTTCTCGTACCGTAGCTCTGTTTAGTAACGAATTTACACAGCGCTACCTACCATACCGATAGTTTTTTTTTTTTTATATTATAGCCTACTAAAGTAACTTCACCCCGCCTGATGGTAAGCAGTCAGTGGAATCCAGAAGTGGCGGCTACTATACCAAAAGCCATCGTCTTAAACTGTTGGTATGGTGGCCTCTACTATGGCGGCTGGGAATGGGGTTATGGGAAGGAAATGAGGGAGGTGAGGAAAGAGGAATAGGGGAAAATTGGGCCTCCGGCGCTCTCACTCACCGAACGAAACGCAGTAGTACGGATACTACTACTCTTAAGTCGGTCTTCTATGAGAGGGTAGTACTTCCCTGGACGATCCGGCCTATTCATGCTGAAATCAGCGTGGATTTTACTTCTCTTAACGCCACTAACTGCCTTGCTAACAGTGACAGTGACAGTGCACGATTATTATCATACCTGAATGCCAGGCTACTAAAAAAATCTAATAATCCGTGTAGAGCGTTTCGAAGATAAGTTTCGAAGATAAGTTAGAAGATGATTTTGTCCAAGGTGTTGGTATGCACCAACATCATCAGCATGAAAAGCTATAAGTCATTGGTCATTTCTTTACTGACGAAAGAAGTTTGACGAAGTCACTACGCTTGTCGACGGTAAGAGACGGACCACTAAATTAGTAAATATTTAATAAACATTTGCAATTATTTTCTCGTTATTGTTTAGGTACGATCACTACGAACCTACACTCGGTGCAGTGTTAATGTCGAAACGATAGCAGTTAACACTGCAGCAAACATGTAACAGCGTACAGCAGATGAATATATAAACTTTTTACTTCAAAATTCTACTTAACTAAGCTCGAATGTTCAGATGGGTTTAGTGGTTTATTATTAATTAGATTTAAATTTATCTTATAATAGTATAAATGATAAAGTAAGGTAGGTGATGGAAATGAGGATGATGTAAAAGGAAAGTAGGGAAATTGGATCTGAAAAACATACCTACACAATGTAGAAATTTAGTCTGAAGTGTGTGTACCTATATACATAGGTACATAATGTATGTATTACGTACCTACGTGTACAAACCATTCAATAACTTAGAATGATAGAATCACAAAACCATTACGCAATCGGGTGGAAAAATGAAATAACTCCTTACCAACCCGATATTTCCCTTCGATAATATCCATACTTACTCCGAGTATGGCATTGTTAAATTAAATGGAACGAAGAAATCATTACGTATTATTTTATTAGGAAACCAACCAATGCCTACTATTTGTATTCAATATCCTATATATAAGAATACATTAAAGTGTTATATCATAGAATGTATTGTAAGTAATATTTTATATGAATTGTTAAGTAATCCCCATTTGAAGATGAGATCCGAACTGATATTATTGTGTGGTTCACAAAGAAAAGACAGCTTCAGTATTAAGCCTACCTATCTAGTAATAACTTGGGTGTGGATATTGGTTGCGAAGTTACCTTGTATATAAATAAAAAGTGAGTAGGTAGGTACGTTGCAAGATTTATAATATGAATAAGTTAGCAGATTAAATGGAACGTTAAATTATTTTTGAAATAAGAATTTAGGTAAAAGGATACAAACACTTACCAATTCAGGCTATTATTGGAACAACGGGTTGTTTTAGTATCTACCTACTTAGAAATTGAAATGTTTTGTTAAAATAGATAATATTAGGTAGGTACGTATACACTAACACAAGGTAATTTACACACAATACTTATTTCCTAATATGCTGATTTTGGTTTTGTGTCCCATAATTTGTATCTTTATTGTAAAATTTTGGCCAACAAAAAGTTTGTATAAAATGTTATGATGTAATGGATTTTGTTTACTTCACTCAAAGATGACAGCAATATTTCACATAAGTAATGATAAAATTTTATTATCATACAGAGATAAATAAATACCTATTCCAAGAAATATTATTGTATACAGTTCTTCGCATTTTAACGCTTGTTTAGTATTTCAGCAATTTTCGTATAGGTACTCCGTAATAAATCTGAAATAATTCTAAACAGTAAAGTGAGACATTCCAAAGGAATTTATTTCAGGTGGCCATTTTAATAATTCTCAGCATTTCCGTCCAACCTAAAACAACACGGTACAAAGCATATTAATTTTCACTATAATCCTGTTGGACACATACATACCTACATAACGTGTTGAATGACGCAAATATTTGTGTTTCATTTTGAAAGTAAGGATGTGCTCGCACTGAGAGAACAGTTTGTACAAATTGTATAGATTATAAGGCGTTGCAGGGCAATAACCTCTAATTCTTTCCCCGCTCGAGCTCTATCTCAATTCAGAGCTAGTTTGAACCAATTCTTTTGATAGGAGTCCAACTTGGTCCATAGTTTCATTTTGGCCGACCGCGCTGCCATAGTTCATTTAGTCCTTCGGAAATAGTACTTCTAGGCACTAAATCAGTGAAGCTATGGGTATTATCTACTATTCAATCAACGATTATACATATTAACCATACCATTGATAAAAGCTATACCTACCTTCTCTTTATCAAAATTATGATCAAAATGTATACCTACTTATGTTATATATGTTTTCTCTTTCCGTTTTCTCTAGAAATCTTTTCGTGACCTATCTTCTTATCGTGATCCTTTGTAAATCGAATTTATCAGCAGCAGCAGTCACAAATTCGCTTGCCGAGCATGGTCACTATGGCAAACTTCACTTTATCCAGCCGAGGACGTATGTTATCATTCCAATGATTCGCCGTTAAGTATCTACAACTACATACTTACTATCTACCGAATCATCACATAGCTCTGTTATTCCCGTACACTATCAACGTAGCGTAGTGCGTGTTTACCCTTAACGATGTTTTTAATCCTTAGCACAGCACTGTATGGCCATTATCGTCGGGCGCGGAACGATGCACAACGTAGGATTTAACTCTCAATTTGACGGCATAGGTCATTTTTGTTGATGATATTTGTGTCGCTCTCGTTATTAAAATCATTTAGTCAGACGAACGGTTTTATAAACGATTTAATGGTATGCAGGGATTAAAGAGTTTTTAACTGCAAATAAATGTTTTGAAATCAAGTAAGATCACTTCACAAACGAGCGCGGCCACAATGATATGATCACACTATCTATGTAAAGAACACGCCTTTTCTTCCAGTATTTGACTGTAATTTTTTTTTTTTTTCTTAATATTATATATGGTTACAGCAAAGGCACCAAAGAGGCATAGCGCTTTTAACTGATATATGCAGTGATTAGCTAAAGGAACACCATGCTAATACAACCCTTACAAATAAGTAAACAGACTAAGAAAATTGGTATATTATATCTACCTAGCAATATCATTAAAGTATTTCGATTTGTAGGCAGAATACCTGTGTAATTGAGGCTATGCTAATATTATTGACAAATTTTTGGCGCACGATCCGACAACGGCATCTCTGTTAATTATTAGCATAATATATTGTTTGTGAGTGCACAGAATAGATAGGTATGTAATCAATTATTAAACGGAACAGCTAGTAATTACTGAACATGAGCGAGTAGGTGCGTTAACTATCTATTCATAACAATTTTTTACCGAAAATTCATTCAAAAATATTCAAATGCAATTTTTCAAAAGAACTTCAAATAATTGCTCCCGTCCGGTAGACAATATAAGTGCATGAAATAAAAATGTCTGACCAGTAGAGTTTTCCTAAAGCTTCAGAAACGAGCGTCCAGTTTGTCGTTCGTATCCAATAAGAACATGTCACGATCACATGCATCGTCCACGTATGCTATATTCCTCTATTACCGGTTCGAACCGTCTCTGCGATATTTCCGACGGCAAATGAAGCCATTCTGCTGAATAAATAATGTACTATCCAGTGAACAAATCGACGTCGCATTTTTGTTTTTGTATTAAACGGTCGAATAGGTTTTCGATTAACTCCAAATATTATATTTTAGTTCTTTTGTTAATAATGAAACAAATTTAATTGGATTGTGCTATTTGTTGTCCGTCGACATTGTTAATGTGATGTAGGTAACTAGTTGGTTTGTTTGTGATGGTATTTCTAAACTTAATATTATAAAGAGTAACGATTTGATTTTTTGATAAGATTTTTAATTAATGAATTAAAAATTAAAAAAAAATTAATGATTTTTTTTAATCTATCAATAATTTCTGCAATAGAACACGTTTTGGCCAAAGTTAAGAAAGAATTAATTTTTCTTCTTCTTTCTATTCAATTTTATTTTGTTTTCTGTGTGCGTCTGTAGTTCTCTTTTATGCTAATCTGGGATATTGCGTATCTGTCCTTTAAATCCGAATGATGCAATACGACACTATTGCTATGGTTTTCCGTAGGAGTTTGTTGTGAAATCGAATGAAACTTTTGATAGCGAAGCGAAGCGAGGGTGGATCTCTACTTATTCCATCTATAAAAACACTCAACTGCCTCTAGTCTGTAATAGATACGGTGTCTACGTTACCTACCTACTGTGTATGGAGAGGTCTCTGGTTCTCTGGTTCGAACCAGGTCGAGTAAAGAGATATAAGATAGTGATTAGTGATAATAGTCTGAAGACTGCTCGGTAAACAGTAACAAACCAATTTATCTGGCTAAGTGTTACACATCTGCGCCTGTCCTGTCCGTCCAGAGAAAAAGGCCTGTAGCTATGGGAACACCTGAGCTATTTGTTGATATTAATTCTTTATATACGTGAATTTGAATTTGAAATAATAATAATAATAATAATATTCTACCACATTTACACAGCGCCATTTAGCCCCAAATTAAGCAATTATATTTACTTGTGTTATGGGTACTAAACAACTGATATACTTACTACTTAAATATTTTTTTTTTTTTTTTTTGTAAATACATACATAATATAGATAAATTACACCCAGACACAGAACAAACATTCATGCTCATCACACAAAGGTTTGTCCTGGGTGGGAATCGAACCCACGACCTCCGGCTTAGCAGTCAGGGTCACTAACCACTAGACCAACAGGCCAGTCAAAATAATTCTATAGCGGTCAAGATAGCAAATAATATGATAATCCTTAGATACCTACATCAGGGCACTTAAAAGGATAACACTAGATGTCGTTTGTCTGAAGTGACGATGATGATCACGATTTTCGGCACGGAAGCTGTAACCAATACACATGCCGTGTGTCCGTTAGTAGTGCGCTAGAGGCGCTAGGCGACAGGTACTTAATACCTTTAACTAAGCATTTATGTAGTACATAAATGGCTGAAGTGACATGGATAGTGTTACCACCGCATAAAACTTTCCAACTAAAATTTTTATGAGATTGTAAAAAAAATTGTAATTGTAATTGTATTAAAAACTTTCAGACGTGTAAATTAACTAGGTAGGTAAGTAGGTAACCTAGCTTGATTTGCAACGTTCATTAGATAACCTACCTTACCTATTTCAGAACAATTACTTTGTAGGCCAAGACATATTAGGATGCATAATTCTATTCAAAACTTCTAATTTATAGTAACCTACGAATTTTTAATTATGTACCAACAATAAGTAGGTTAAGGTATTTACGTACTTGCCAACACAACATACCTACTGAGAACGCCAATTCACTTACCCAAACTCTCAGGAGCATTTTGTAGCAGCAGTTAAGACAGTTGAAATGGAGAGGCCATGTTTAATACTTGGACAGAATTGGGTAATTATGACGAGCAACAAAAACCTATTCAGAGCATTGTGTACTAAGTCTAAGTACCTATGTATAATGTAGTAAAAGTTTGGTAGGTACCTGACTAAGGGCTAAAACTGCGTTACGCGTACGTCCACGTGATTCTATACGAAAATGCTCCGTCGCGGGCGCTCGTTAGTTTTTACGTGGAACCGCGCGGACGTCTGCGTTACACAGTTTCAAGCCTAAAAAAGAAAGGTCAACATAGGTACCTAGTTTTTTGAAAACTACTATAGATCTTGCAGCTCTAGAAGCCTAGCAGTATGGCTGTATTGATACCGTTGAACGGTACCTATTCTGTGATGTGTATGGTGTGCGTAGTGCACTGTTATAATGTGACCACGAAACAAAAATTTTGGTCAGTGTGATTGACATCGCATATCAACGCCATCTAGCGAAAATATCATAAAATTATGTTTCTTCTCTTTTGGCACATTTTGTTTTATTTAGTAATTCTAAATTGGTATTTTTACGCATGAATAGGGCAGTTTTTATTGTCAGAAACATCACGGGGTAATGCTTCTCTGCTAATCAAGAACCGCGTGCACAGTAACACAAGTGTTTGGAAAGTGGACCTTAAAGTGATCACAATAGAGATGATTCGATTTTCCTGCAGCTTCTTAAATGCAGTCACCGGCTACAGCATTCGCTTTGATAGATGGGCAGAATAATAATTATTGTAACCTCAAAACTTCACTACTCTCGTCGCCAAATTGAAAATATCAAAGCTTTATTGTTATAGCGGCTATAATCGTTCAACGCTAATGAACGTGGTAAGTATACTTGTTTGCAATTAGAAATATGAAGTTAATAATCTAATCTCTAAGGTGGCAATCAAAACATTCCAGTCTGTCTGGTAGTAAGCTTCGCTGCTTATGTTTAAATTAAAAACATTAATTATCGTCATCATATACCCGAATGACGGCCATAGTGCCAAAAATTCAAAAATTGGTGGAGGAAAAATATCATACTCCTTACTAATAGTACCTAGTGTTTGAAAAAGACTTATAGTACATAATCAAAAAATAAAAAAAACGTAGGTACTCTTGAAAAATATTTTTATTTTTCATGTAGTAAAAATACAAAACATTACAATTATACACTACTTTAAACTTAATAATTATAATTTGGTTCAGGCGGGTGCGGGGGGAATGGTGGATGTCCGAACGGTGGTGGTCCACGTGGGGGGAACTGTGGTCTGAAGGATGGAGGCGGAGGTCTCCAGGGAGGGGGAGGTCTTGCGCCGGGAGGTGGGGGAGGCCCAAAACCTGGTGGTCCGAATGGTGGTGGTGGAAAGTGGTGGAATGGTGGAGGTGGAGGAGGCGGTCCAGGTGGTGGTGGTGGTCCAGGAGGTGGCATAGATGATGGGGGTGGTGGGGGAGCTGTCATTGGTAATGGGGGCGGTGGTCGTGCTCCCATGGGTGGTCCTTGAGGCGGCATGGGCGATGGTGTTGGCGGAGGTGGAGGTGCCATTAGCACTGGTCCCATCATAGTTGGTGGTGCGTCCGCAAATAGCTGATGAGGACGGTCTGCGTGTGATAACGGGTTTTGAGCCGCCAGTAATCTATAAAAAAGATAATATATGTATTAGAAACATGATGCAAAAATACACATACACCAGAGACAAAATTATATTTTGTTATCAATGACTTCCATACACTTACATAGGTATCGACTGTAGTTTATAAGCAGTTTATATGTTTGGTGTAAATATTAATGTCATCTTGGGACAGTCCCATAGCTTTATTGAATGCTTTATTGTATTTGACACAAAGAGTCATTCATGTTTTATTTGCAAAGAGTCCGCTTACAAGCTGCACACATTTGTACAGAATGCTATAAACATTACATCTATAATTCAGAATGCCACTCTACACACTACCAATATCACCAGTGCTGACAGACCACTTCATTCCCTATCAAAATCAGTAATGCTCAATAGTAACTATCTGAGTAACATAACTTAAATTCTTTTATTTACCTTTCAGCAGCTGATCCGTGCCTCTCTCCTTTGACATCCTTCTTGAAGGCATAAGATACAGATATAGGTCTATTACAAAGGTATTGATTGTTCATAGCCTCTATAGCCGCGTCGGATGCCTCGAATGATGCGAAGTTAATAAACGCGAACGCCTTTGAGTTGCCTGTTTCTGGGTCTCTCATAACCTAAAAACAAATTTTTAATAATTCATGATTTTTTATTGATATGCACTTAAAATTATGTAATAAAGTTTTTATCAACATTATATCAGCCATTAAATGTCCACTGCTAAATATGCTTCACAAATATCAAATAGCTTATATAAAATATTCTGTAAATCAGTGGCGAAGCGTCCATATAACACGATTCCTGCCGGCTTCCCTTTTAAAATATGCCCTGACCTCCTTATACCTATCACTGCTTGAGTGTCTACTCAAAGTCTAACTGGCCTTCCGAACCTCAAAGTATTTTAGTCCCACCGGCTTCCCTCCTCGGAAAAGTGACTCTTCGCTACTGCTGTTAATAATATAAAATACCTACACTACTACTACTACTTGACCAGCGACGCGACGCCGACCGTCGCTGAATCAGATTGTTTTAAACTTACCCTCTTTTATTAGGATTTTTTTTATTTAATTAAGTTTCTGTTTCCCATAAATAAGTTATATTTCATTGTGAATTCCGTTATAATTCTTTTGAGAAAATAAAACCATATATATACATATACAATATTCTTAATATTATAATAAATAGCACATGAAAGATGGCGAAATCTGTGATGCAAAAGAAGACCGCTATGTGGTAAACAGTTTGCTTGTGGGCAGTGGCTTAGTGACTACCATTTAACAAGTCCTTCATGAATTTAGACTATTTAAAGTAGTAATATTTGTTAGTGGTAAGTGAAGTTGCACAATTTGCTAGTTGTAATAAATGAAATTGTATAATTAAACTATAAAACAACAATTTAATCAAGCTAATATTACCTTGGGTGTTTGTAATATAACACCAAAAGCTGAAAATGTGTCATATAGTAGTTTCTCATCCACTTCTGGGTCTAAGTTTCCTATGAACACATTGGCTCCAACATCAAGATTCTTTTGATGAGCTGATGCTTTGTTCACTCTCACCGGTTTGCCATATAGCTTTATCATGTTCATCACCTAAAATATTTAAAAGATATTATGTATAAAATGTTATAGGAAAGGAAAGGTAAATATAACCAATGTTTGTCATAATCAACAGGTTGTGCAATATTATTTTCTTAAAAAAAATTGCTAAAATCACAAACATAATGTTTGTCATATTATTGTGGTTTTATAATATTTTCGTGGTCAAATATCTAATCTCTTTAACTCCATGTAATCAATAAATATTGTTTGCTATTTAATTTTACTTATTGTTGATGTAGGGTGTTCTTGTATTTACAAAGAACATGAACACTTACTTTTATAGCATAGTCTGCATCCTCTTCTCCCATGAATTCAACAAATCCATATCCTTGATGAGTTTGTGTGACTCTGTCTTTTGGCATGTGGACATTCACTGAAAGAGTGATAAATAATAATACACATTTTCTTTACAAATTCACAACATAAATTTTGCAAGGTAATTAATTTCATTGTAATTAGACTGTATAAATGTTATGTATACTATATCCAATAATATATCAAGATTACAACTAGTATGGGCACTAGTTCTAGGGGGTTTTAATAATACCAATAATAGTTTCAGTGGCAGTTTTGTTTTAACTTAAACACAGAACAGTCATGCATAAATTGCTATGTTGATTGAAAACACTGTATAATATTAATTTTGGACAAAATATTTATATAAAAATAAAACACTGTGAGCCTGTAGTATTTTATCTTATTTTATTGCTCCAACCTTTGAAAATTTATATGCTTTACTTTGGTATATATTTATATATCTGCACGTTCGACTACTTACCTACAGGTCCTGCTTGAACGAACAGTTCCCATAGCAAGCTTTCTGTAACTCTGTCGTCCAAACCGCCAACGTATATTGTAGCATCTAAAACATAAACACATGAAATACTTAAACAAATTTTACTCTAGTCGCAAGATACATAGTAGTACAAACTTGTGTAGCCTAGTTAAATAACTGAGTAATTATGTTTAAGATACAAGAATATTTGTTTCAAATTTGCTGTTAAGAATACTTAACCTCAAAAGTATAATACTTTAACAAAAAGAATTCAGTATTATTATTATAAAATAAAGTTAAGAGAAGTTTAATTAGCCTCAATTAATCGCTTTTTATGTTTTTCTTACAAACTATCGTAAATACCTTGGTTTCTTTCGGCAATCGGCCCCGCTGCCATTTTGATTGACAAGCGTCTGACATGTCAATATTGCCAGTGCACTGTACACTATTGCCAGCATGAACATAATATACTAATATCAGGACCGAGTACTCGCAGCTAAAAACAAGCCAAGAGAGAGGTGTAGTTCAGAGACCGTGTGCCCCTTTCAAATAGGATGACAATAAGATTTTATTATGTGAGACAAATGTTATATACATTATGCTATAGCTTGCATTGGTCTGGGTGTTTCTTTTTATAATATGTATGTATTTTTTATATCCGCACCCATAATTATCACAAGCTTGTTATTTTCATGCTTGTTACTCTTTCATGCAAAACGGAACTAGTACCAACTGAATAGGTTGAAAATGAAACTTTACTGCAATAATTATTAGCATACCCATCAGATTAAGAGAAATTTAAAATAAAATACGCAACAATCCACAAAATACTTAAATTTATGATCAAAATAGTGTTTTTACTAAGTTTTTCGAGTATACATTTTTTTATCAATTATATTTTTTAGGTTGGTAAAATGAAAGAAAGAGACACACGGCCTCGGTTGTCAATAATTCAATATCCGTCTCGCCCCGGATTTGCCTCTTTAAGGTGCAACAAAAAATGTACTTTAACTACTAGTTTAATATTAAAAATCATAGTACCACCCAAAATACAAAATCTTTTTTATAACAATGACGCTGATTTGTTTAAATATTGCAATGTTTTACCTGTACATTCTCAGATACAAAATGTTTTGCTATAGGAACAATATTTTAATAATAACGTGAAAACATTAATTGAACACCCTTTCTATGCTCGAGCTATTTCAAAACAGAAACTATATACCCTACGCGCAAACAATGTCTACGGTGAGCGGACAACTGGTTACCTTGTGCCGCGAACTACGAAATAGTTTAACTATGATAAACATTAGGAATAAGTTAAAATTTTTTTTCGCTAGTAATGTGTTGAATCTATGAGTGTAATGTTATTGATCTAGTATGTTCTTTTGGCTTGTATACACATTAGGATTGAATTTTTGCCGTTTATTGTTACGTTTTTTGTTTGTATGTGATTGTTGACGAAGAATCACAATAGCATTTAGAGAAACTTTACTAGGTTTATTAATGTTATTACTTATTAGCATAAGTATAATTTGTAAAACTGATTACATGGTAAAAAAAAAATTGTACAGTTAATTAGCTAAATTCAAGTTTTAAAAGTCATCAGCCCCGTTTAATGTTTAATTACGTCCGAGTCCTTGTTCTGAGTAAATTTTTTTTTTATTCGAGGCGCATTCCTATTTTTGTTTGGGTTCATGGATTAAATATTTTTTTGAGTTAAATTAAATAATTTTATTTTCGACTTCCTGTTGATTTCCAAAACGATGAAATTAGCCGGCCGTAATGGTCTACTTACAATGTTTTAGACGACTTATTTTTCTAATTATTTTGGAAGGTACACATCTATTTTGTAATGATTTTTTGTCTAAGTATATCATATTATATTATATATCCTTAATCAGGTGTATATACAAATTAAAAATACATTTAATTTTTATTCCTCATGGGCACAAACAAAATCATTTTTTTTTAGATACTTGACTAATCTAGGTACATAATTTATTGTGAAAATTATTGCAGAATTATTTTCGTTTGTTGTGATGGTTTGTGCCTGCTCGTGTCAGTTAGTGTCAGCTGTCAATAAAACAAACTCCAACGTCTCGAACGCGAATTCTACAAATTTTATTCATTCCATTCAAGCGCGCATCTTTGATGTTATCTTCGGTCTTGTGAATTTTCCGCTCGGAATAGTTTGATTGAAACATGCAAAGTGCATCTGATGTGATATCTTCTTTGTTTTGGTTTAAAGACGACAGTGATATGGATGAAGAAAAAGAGCAACAAATAATAGAACAATTTGTGCACAATGTAGAAGATTTTAGTTCACAGTATGGAAGTGAAATCAGTGTTTCGTATACGGCGTTTAATCTTCGTGGACCACCGTCTAATTTCCCTGATTACGGCGACTATCCTCAAGCATTCGTAATGGTACTGTTGGTTATATTATTCTAGTGCTTTTCATACTTATCTAATTTATTTATTATATTTTTATTGCCAATTTGTAGCGGTATCTTAAACAAGTATCACGACCTGTATTGGGTAAAGACTACGTACACACTTTTATTACGTAGCATTAAATTGCACAATGCATTGTTCTTATTTTGTGTACAGGTGTTAGTACTTACCTGCCTATTTAATAATTATAACATGAACTTTTATAACTAAAATTCGATAGGTACCTACTTATCAATATCTTTATGGGTCAAATTTAATGGTATTAAAAGTGCAGACAAGACTGTAGTATCACTTATGGAGAGTTGAGATCTCATATTTCTTTTACACAAACATCTCACCATATGAAGCACTCCTACCTAATAATTTAGTATAAAAAAAAATTAAACATTAATTAATAAAATTCTATAGAAATAGTGTGAATTACATTTTGATTTGACTACAGATTACATAAACTTAAATATTTAGGTCAGGTAATTTTGGTTTTTTTATTTTAAGGGTTTGAGTTTTATTTGAAACACTTTTAAGCTCAGATGTACCGTTTCAGAAATATGTTATAAAATATTTTATATTAAACTCTAATGATGGAAATTTATATGTAGGTAGATTCAGTGCTGGAGATGGACATAGGCTATCCTGAAGTTTTTTCTGGTTCCCGAAGGAGACAAAACGCAACACAGTGGGGGCAAAGCTGTGGTGTGCAGCAGTATTATAATAAAGAAGTACTGCCTGCATACAGCCAATATTTATAATAAATAAACAGGTTATAAGTTTATGTGCATTGTTTGCTTATTGCACCTAATTTTATTAAAAAGCAATAACTTACAGTTCTATGTACTTAATATATATCTATAAATTGCATAAAATTAAAATATCAATTTTTTTTCAAACTTGATAGTGTCAATGATAATCATACCTTTAAACTTTATTAAAATATATTTAAACCTAGCTTTTAAATAAAAAAGACGAAGGTAAAAATATAATATAATAATAATAATAATATATTAAAATATAATATTCTACCACATTCACACAAATAAATAAAAAATATTCTCTAATAAGAAATAGTATATTATGTACTAATATTACTATTACTACTTAGTCAACAATTCACTGGCCGTTGTGTAATGTTTATATTTGAATACACTAGAACTTAGAATATCTTTCCAGTTTAAAAAAAATAACACTATCTGAAGTTTGCAATACCTAATATTGTAATACTTAGATAAATCAGGTCATAGGTTATCTTAACTTAGTATAATAATGATATTTTAGTAAGGAACAGGTGAAGTATTTTTATGTTGGTTAAAAGTTATTTAATAAATTAATTACTATTTGCACAAGCCTGCAGATTAGTATTCTCTGAATTATGTATTCTATAATAATGATTATAATGATATCTGTTCTCTGTTTTTAATACTAAATCGATTACCAATTAAATTGTGTAAGTATTGTTAATGCAAAATATTTAATTAGAAAATGAATAATTGTAGTCAAATTATAAATACATTTGGCAACAATGGATTAGCATGAAAAGAATATTGATTCATAATATTTTTGGTCAGTGGACTGCCCAGATGGAGATGGCAGAATGATTTGATGGTTCCAGGAAAGCCTGGCAGGATAACACCAAAAATAGGAGAGACTGGAAATTTTTGGGAAATGCTTTTGCCCAGCAGTGTGACAAGCAGATAAAAAATTTTTTTTTATATAATCATTCCTAGCTGAATTTTTTTAAACAATATGGAGAATTTCAGTGAGCGTTAATGTTGAATTATTTTTAGAGAACCTATGGCACTTGGTGGGAAGAAGCACCCTCAGCTCAAGAGGATTATATGCCGCAAAATGCTAATGCAATAACAAGCCAAGATTTTGTAGGTATGTGCTCTAATTCTGTCTACTAAAATTGTTATAATTTCATTTTTTTTTATGTTATGTACATTGGCATTTATAGACATTGAAACTAAACACTGTTAGCCAAACGAGTACCTAAATTGATTGAAAGAGTCGTAAAATCAGATTTGCGATTAGACAATATCCAACTTTATAACACGACACATGATATACATTGCTGAAAAGGCATATTATGCAAGCAATTTTCAACTAAAGGTGTCAATTATATGCGATATTTTATCATTCTGTTATCGCAATAAGACAACCTTTAGAAGCCCGATTGCAAACAACATAATTTTCGACAGAAGTGTCCTTCGAAAAAGTGGTCTATCCACTGGAGGTATCAATCTTCGAGACTTATAATCCTGGCGCGTTAGTGAGGATTTGGGCAAGAGGACCTACTGCCTGGATATTATTATGGGAAGGCGAGCCTGAATATGTTGGCGATACACCGAGAATCTTCAGTCCACCAATTAGACAGCTTAATGTACCCACGCGGTAAGTTATTGTTATATTATTTGTAACGGGTTTACTTATAATTTTTATGAAGAATATAACCTTATGGTCCCAATAGTTATATAATACATGTTTCGCACCGGGTGTAGAGTATTCTCAAGAGGTCTTCTTACTTATTTATACCTTACTGATGTATAAATAAAATAATTTTTTACCAAAAAAAACCGACTGCAAACAGGAAGGAAACCAAAAAGTAAAAAATAAATTTACTTAGCACAAAGTAATTCTTATTTTGATTTAGTTATTCAGACCTTGCAAAAAAAAACCATGAAAATAGATTCATAATTGGCTTAAAATCGCCTGATAAACATTACAAATACATACGCTCCGAATTGAGAACCTCCTTCTTTTTGAAGTAGGTTAATAAAAAGAAATGCTTATGTGAGTATGTTGAGCAAATATTTCCGAAAACAAAAACTGATGACAGCACTAATGATTTTAAAACGTCGTGATCTTTAAACTCATACTTTTAAATTAAATAAACTCAGACAGCCCTAAGAGCGTTCACACCTATGAGAAGCAACGTCGCTATTTAGTGTCATATTTTTGTGATTTACCAGTGACATCGATAAAATAATTCTTCCTAGTTCATTTAAATTCGCTTAACATGAAATCGAAACTCAGCTTTTTTATCAATCATAGTTTTACATGAAATAATACCTAGTATTATTCGATGTTTTTTTTTTGTGTATATATTAGCCTACCAGTGGCGAAGCGTCCATATAACACGATTCCTGCCGGCTTCCCTTTTAAAATATGTCCTGACCTCCACTGCCTGCGTGTCTACTCAAAGACTAACTAGCCTTCCGAAAGTCAAAATATTTTAGTCCCACCGGCTTCCCTCCTCGGAAAAGTGACTCTTCGCTACTGTAGCCTACCAAAGTGACTCCACCCCGCCTGATGGTAAGCAGTCAGTGGAATCCAGAAGTGGTGGCCACCATACCAAAAGCTATCGTCTTACATTGCTGGTATGGTGGCCTCCACTATGGCGGCTGGGAATGGGGTTAGAGGAAGGGAATGAGGGAGGTGAGGAAAGAGGAAAGGGGGAAATTGGGCCTCCGGCACTCTCACTCACCGAACGAAACGCAGTAGTAAGGATACTACTACTCTTAAGTCGATCTTCTATGAGAGGGTAGTACTTTCCCGGACGATCCGGCCCATTCATGCTGAAACCAGCGTGGATCTACTACCGTCAGTATGAATGTTACACAAAGGACGCACGAAAATACAATACGACATAATGGTATATAAGTGCAATTTTTTGTTTTGGTTTTTAGTTGGTACCTATTTATCAGAAAACGTCTGCACTATTATTAGATTTTTATCTTGTTTGGAAAACCCCTTTTAGCCAGTCCACTATAAAGAATATAATAGGTAGGTACATATATCTACCCATATTATTATTCTAGTAAAATTTTTGTGCCTATAATGTTAGATGTAGAAAGCCTGAAGATGAAAGCTATAAGGTTCGTTAATAGGTTCAACGTATAGTTCGATCGATTGAACGAAATGACGGCTGCAGTTGACTAATAAATCTGTGAGTCATTATCAATGATTGACCGGTAATTCATTTCGTCCTTTCACGTCACCCACGAAAAGACATAGGAAGCTTCCGTATTCTAAATCGGAGAGATTATACCTGTACTGTTTTCATATCGGACTTCCCATATTTAGTTCTAAAAAAAATGAAAATTTTAGCTCAAACCATAACGAGTACAAGACTTAATTAAAATCTTGTTAATTCCTTTGTCACGAAGATATCATTAAAGACCGGTTCAATACTTCCTATTAACGTTTAATTGATAATGTTAGCAAGAAATTATTTTAAGATTTGCGATGATTATGTTGTTTATGAAAAATAACTATAGCCAGCTTAGTTCATCTACTTGACAGGCCTCAGTTTTGCGGTGTAATAAATCGATCTTGCGCGGGCTGGTTCAATATTTATTGCTCTCAAGTCGCAGTTCCTACTACAACAATGACAAATTTTACGGATTCTTTTATTTAATGTGATGTCACAAGCCGATCGTTGGAATCGCCAAGGATTTTTTCGACCTTGTTTCTTGTCTTTGTCGATATCCATAACCGGCAAAACATGAGCATTAAGTGCCTATTTTGATTTAGCCCGTCTAAAATTTGCAACAAGTATGCCTTCTGTTGGTTGTCTGTAGATGTGATTAAGATGTTATCTCTTGTTTACCAGGATCTTGCGGCTAGAATTCAACCATAAACTGCTGCCGTACTACACAGAATTGGATGCGGTATTACTGCGTGGTAAACAACCTCCCAACTTAGTTAAGAACATGCGAAACAACTTCTCTTATTCATCATTGTTTTTGTGTGGCGGTGTAATGGTGTGATGGTGAATGCTGATGAGGTGCTGGTACGTAGGTGCCGGGGTAGAAGAAATAAAAGCCGGAGAAGTAATTTTCACGTGTTCTATTGTTCCGTGTCACAAATAGAAGGGGCGTGTGTTGCCACACATAACATTATAGTTACCATTTAATGTTGGTGTTGTAATATGATTAATTAAAATATCCAACATGCTGCGGCCTCACAGAATTGGCACACAAATTTCAATGTAAAGTTTACAATTGTTTCTTACTTATAGAGAAACTAAATATTAAATGCTTTTACAAACAAAATATGACATAATACTTAAACATTAAGTCACAAAAATATTTAACAACCATCATCATAATCTATTGGTAATAGACAGATTTTATTGATGGCCCGGGAATGTGTTTTCCCATTTGGAGTCCTAACCTCCACTGCCCTAATTTTGCCATCATGTCCTGGAAACAAATTAACAATTCGTGCCATGGGCCAGGACATAGGAGGAGTATTATCCTCTTTTAAAATAACTAAATTGCCCAGTTTCACATTACATATATTATCACGCCATTTAGGTCTATTTTGTAACAAATTTAAATAATATTGATACCACACTTTCCAAAAGGACTGTTTTAAAGAAGTACACAAATGCCAGAACTTAAGCCTATTTTGTGGAATGTTACAAACATTATTTTCAGGATACATTGACATTGCACTACCTATAATAAAATGACCAGGTGTTAAATAACAATAATCATCAGTGTTTGAAGATAAAGGTAAGAGCGGTCGAGAATTAAGCACTGCTTCGATTTCTATTAATACAGTATTAAGTTGTTCATAGGTTAAAACAGTTTTTTGCAGTGTTCGTTTTAAGTGAAACTTGGTGCTCTTTACTGCCGCCTCCCAGAGCCCTCCAAATGTAGGCGAGTAGCATGGTATAAATTGAAATTGTATTCCACGTTCGGCGGTAAATCTTTGAACCTGCATTTGGTGGCCCTGAGAAGCCTGCAGTTTGTAGAGCTCGACTAATTGGCTCCTTGCACATTTAAAGGTACTAGCATTGTCACAGTGAATTTCGGTGGGCAACCCTCGTCTAGAGATGAACCTCCTCAAGCACGCAAGAAAGGTTTCTGTGGTCAAGTCTGAAGCAAGTTCTAAATGAACGGCTTTTGTCGCGAAACATACGTATACACAGATATACCCTTTACCTATTAAGGATCGTCTGACGCGAGAGAGTTTTACATCAATTGGCCCAGCAAAATCCACGCCAACCTTTTCAAATGGACGGCTAGTAGCTGTTACTCGTGCAGCTGGCAAGGAGCCCATTAGCTGTTTGGCCACTGAGGCTTTTTGTCTGAAACATATAATACATTTATGAGTTATTTTCTTAACTTCTAATAGTCCATTGACTATCCAAAACCTTTGGTTTAGATGCGAAAGTAAAAGCTTAGGCCCCGCATGTAGAAGCCTCTCATGTTCACACCTTATAAGCAAGCCAGTAATTAAAGAACCTTTGGGCAGTATGACAGGATGTTTTTGTGAGTAAGCGATATCAGCATAATGTAGTCTACCTCCAACGCGCAAAAGACCTTGGCTGTCAAGAAAAGGATGCAATTCAGATAGGTTTCCTTTCAAGTTGCTATTATTGCTTAATGCTTTAATTTCAGTTTTAAAATATATGTCTTGTTCATGCTTAATTATTAACATCAATGCACGATCTAACTCGGAAGCTTGCAAAAAGTTTGTGTGTATTTTAACTTTATTTTTATTGATATTGTTTAAAAATCGCAATATGTATGCTAATAACCTTACTATTTTATTTATATTAGAGTAATTATATAAGCGCTTGAATATATAATCAAGCAGGTTTGGATTTTGGTACACCAAGTTGCTGGAAAGAGCTAAGCAAGGCTCCACAGTGGGAAAATTAGTGGGCGAGCTATAAGCAAGAAAGTCGTACTCACTGTTTTGCAGGAACTTTGGGCCATTCCACCAAATGTCGCAGCTACTCAGCTCATTCGGATTGACTCCTCGACTTATAAGATCAGCAGGATTGTCATTTGTATTGACATAATGCCAACTACATCCAGCTGTGTTTTGACGAATTACATTTACTCTGTTCGATATGTAAGCTTGAAGTTTTGTTAGCTCAGTATTTAGCCATGCAAGGACAATTTGTGAGTCACTGAATAAACAAACTTGCCTTATATTAATTCTAACTCTGAGTGTATTATGAGTTCTCAAAATTAATTTTGATAGCAATAGTGCTGCATTCAATTCAAGTCTTGGCACGGTCATGCCTTTCTTTTGAATAGGGTTGATTCGTGATTTGGAACAGAGTAGATGCAATTTTGTTGTACCTGATTGGTTTGTGAGTCGCAAGTACACGCAGCATCCGTAGGCTGTCTTACTCGAAGCATCTGCAAAGCCCATTATATCTGCTGAGTCTGCTTCTGAAATATTGATGTTCCTATCTAATAGGATTGGCTGCATAGCAGCTAAATTGTTGGTAAATTGAAACCATTCTTGCTGAATATTTGCAGGCGGGCTGTCATTCCAACCTGTTTTCAGTAGCCATAATTTTTGCATTATGGTCTTTGCTGTGACTACTATTGGGCTCACAAATCCCATTGGGTCATAGAATCTACCTATATAACTAAGTATGCTCCTTTTTGTAACCTTATTTATATTAAATGGTTCTGGTGTAGAGATAATAAAATGATCATCTTTTACATTAATTTGAAGTCCTAATGCCTTCATGTTATAATTATCCCTTTGTAACTCTAAACTGTCAAAGTGCCTTTCGTTCAATGGTATATTGTTCAACACATTTTCATCATTTGATGACCATTTATGAGTATGGAAACTGCCCAACTTTAGCAAATCACGAAGTTGGTCTCTGGCAGCAATGGTAGTTTCTAAATTATTATTACAATAGATAATATCATCAACATATAGACTATTTTTGATAATAGATGATGCTAGTGGGTATAATTTTTCATATCTATTTGCTAGCTCATCTATACAGCGAGTTGCTAAATAACTTGAACTTTTTAAGCCATATGTGACCGTATCTAACCTAATACACTTGACTGGCTCATCAGGATTGTCTCTCCACAAAATATTCTGAAGAGTAGTGTATTGAGGATCTACTTTAATGTTTCGGAACATACGCTTGATATCTGCTGTAAATGTATATCTACCTAAACGGAATAATAAAATTATATCAAACAAATCCTTTTGAACAACAGGTCCATTAAGTTGTAAATCATTTAGAGAAACCTTCTTGTTTGTTTTCATTGAACCATCAAAGACTGTTCTAAGCTTTGTGGTTTTACTATTATTATTAATAACTGCATGGTGTGGTAGAAAATACACTGCATGCTTATTCAAATCATACAATTCTATATCAACATATTGACCATGACCAAGAGCTAGATATTCATGAATGAAACTTTTATATTGCAATAATAAATCTGGATCGGCATGCAATCTTTTTTCCAAATTAAAAAACCTTTTTAAAGCTATATGAAATGACTCACCAAGAGTATTATTTATATCTGACAATGGTAATTTTAAAGGCAGAGGAACTTCAAACTGATTGTTAACTAACTTAACCGAACTGTGAAAAATATGTTCACAAAGCTCTTGCTCAGATGTATGCTCAGCAAATATTTCTGGAACCTTTTCATTGGTCCAAAACTGGGCAAGTGTCTCATTGAGACCTAATTCACATTTTAATGCTACTCTATTACATGTCTGTTGAGATACCTTGGGTGGTAGATTTCCTCCTACAATGTGCCCGAAGTATGTATTAAAGATGTGTAGTTGTGTGTTACCAGGCTGCTGTAATGAATGAACAGCACTCCGGGGCAGAGCCGATGACTGCTCGGTTTGCCATGGCAGGTTGATGCTTGTGCTCAGCTCGTTTGGTAACAAGGTCTGGAAAAACACGTTAGCTCCTAATAACATATGTATTTCACTAGGCACATTAAATTGGTCATCTGCCAATAAAATGTTGGGTGGTATTATGACACTAGAGACATCAAATTTATTCTGAGGTAATTTGCATGTTACATTCTTTACCACATGACAAGTTACCATTGTTTTGAATGGTGATTTTAATGAATGAATTTCAATTGGAATGCTATATTTTACATTACTCTTTTCATTAGTGATACCAATAATACAAGTGTCACTTTGCAAAGGTGTTAAACCTAATAGCTGAACAACGTTTGCCGTTATAAAAGAAACCTGTGAACCGCTGTCCAATAAAGCCTTGATAATGTATTCAGTGCCATTCCTTGCTATAACCTTTATTTTAACTGTAGGCAAAAGCACATTATTATTGACATTACCTGATAAGGTGACAGCTGGTGTGATTTCACCAGAATTGCAGTGAAGCAGAGTGTTATGAGGCTTCTTACACTCCGAGCACCGAAAGTGAAACCTACATTTGCCACCATGAATACCTAAACAAATCACACACAATTTTTGTTCTTTGGCAAATGTCAGTCTATTGTTTGCTGGCAAAAGCTGAAATTTTTTACAATTATATAATTTATGGTCGTTTAACTTACAGAAGATGCATGTTGCTCCTGCAGTGGCAATTGCTGTTACCCTTGTTGTCTGTTGCTGCGAGTGAGGACTTTGGCCGGCATTTTCTAGTGCCAGAGCTCGCTTCTCAATATATTGCAGAAAATGTTCGAGGTCAGGTTGTACACTGGGATCTCGATCTAGCTGATAAGCTCGTGCAGTAATTCCATCTAATTTACGGGAGAGAACACATAAAAGAATTGCATCCCAGTATATGACATTGGTGTCAAGGTTTTTAATTGCAGCTAATTGTTGCCTAATGAATGACACAAAGTCTCTTAAACTACTGGCTGTTGACTTAACAATGCTACTTAAATCTAAAATGTTACATATATGATCATTTATAATTTTATATTTATTATTGTAGCGGTCACTCAATAGTTTTCGAGCTTCGCTATAACTTTCTGGGCATAAACTTAAATTCTTTATGAGATCATACGGTTCACCCTTTAGAAACGATCTCAAGTAATAAAACTTTTGAATGTGATCAAGGCTACTGTCATTGTGAATTAATGAATCGAACAAATTAATAAATGGTACGTATTCTGTAAACCTACCATCAAATGTTTTTATGCAAATTGGTGGTAGCTTTGTCTTATGTGTGGTTGCATCAGAATACGTGTGGAGGCCTGAGGGGCCTGCATTTTCATGTGACTTTATTTGTTTGTTTAATGATGTTAAGATACTAAAATAATTATTTTCCATTTGCTCAACATTTTCTTTGTCGGCATTATCGAGGTAAAGAATATCTTTACATAATGATTCATATTCACTAAAAGCAGATATGAGTCGATCACGTTTGGTAATCAGCTCATCACAACTGATTTTACACAATTCAGTAAGTTCTACGAAATTAAGTATTCTTGTGATCATACCTTTCACATAGCCTCGTGAGGCGATTTTTCGTTTCAGTTCGTCTTCCATTTTTAATTACTAGCACAACTTGTTGAGGTAACACAAATTAATATTAAAATACTTAAACACAACTAAATTAAGTTGATAATGTTATGCGCGTGGACCGTTATTGAGGACGAGTCGATCGAACGAATTCGAGGATGACACAAGATGGCGGCTTGCTCCGGGGATCCGGAAGTTTGCTTTACTATTTGCGTCACTTGCTGTCTCTTTTGCGCTCGTACGATTTTCGCTCGCTCTCTTTCTGTTGCACGGCTTGCGTGGGTCGTGCGTCTCAGGCGCGTGATTGAGTACCTAGATACCTTGAATTATTATGATGCGTGCCGTCTCGCTCTTTCTTGCGGAATACCTTATATTGCTGACAGCTGTACTCTTCACACCTGCAGGAGTTATTCCGGCGATGACGACTGGGACGATCGATGAAATAATTAAATTACAGATTGCGGCTGGGCTTCTTTTCTTGTAGATATCTGCTGGAGTCGTTGAATCGATAATTATGGCGATTATGTTGCGTTGCGACGACCAAGCTAAGAAAGAGCACGCTTGCGTTGCCGACAAAATGGCTGCGACACGGACGGAAAAATCTTGACAAACCTCTAGCCTTTGCCTCCTCAGCACCGATGTTTTCTCTGCGAAGGACCAATGTGTGGCGGTGTAATGGTGTGATGGTGAATGCTGATGAGGTGCTGGTACGTAGGTGCCGGGGTAGAAGAAATAAAAGCCGGAGAAGTAATTTTCACGTGTTCTATTGTTCCGTGTCACAAATAGAAGGGGCGTGTGTTGCCACACATAACATTATAGTTACCATTTAATGTTGGTGTTGTAATATGATTAATTAAAATATCCAACAGTTTTATAAGAAAACCCAGCCAGTTGTGGAAAAAGGTATGTTTTTTGTACTTATTTTTGTATAAGAACCCACAAGTTTGCTGTCTTTCTTTATCTAACTACTAACTTTCTTTATCCGTGTTATGTATTTGATGTTTCCTCACGGAGGTAGGTACTAACAAACTTAAACAAAACATCTGGAAAAATAAAATAATAAAGCTCATTTTTTATGCTGTTTATTTATTGTTTTAATCAAATAGGCTACCTACCTATTTGATGATCATATACTGCTATTCGCAATAACATGCAGTGTTTGTAAAAAACGCACTAATTTTCGCAGCAGAAAGTAGTCTGCGAAAATTGGTGCTAATTTTCACAAACAATTGGTGCCTATACACTTACATAGTGACAATTTGATACGTACAACTCCTGTGCCAGAGGTTTTTGGTTTGATTTTAAGTGATATAGTTTGCGTGTTAGATATTTGTAAATATTTGTTTCAAGTCAGAGTGTACTTTGTTTATTTTTACTGTGCACGTTTGTAAGGTACCTCGTGCCTATTTTGTGCAAATTCAATTTAGATGTAGGTATGTTTTCTAAAAACAGATCAGTTTTCTTTCGCTTTTAATTTACCTTGATCGTGAAGTAAGATTAATTTCATCGATTTGCTGGTAACAGATCATCAATAGGAATTAGCCAAGCAGGCTGCAGGCTTCTACGAGCAAGGAACTTTTTAAATGGCGCTCTAGCCATTTGCTGAGAATCTAATCTGTTAAGACGAATCGAATTTGCATATCGGCTTAGAGGTTCATTGCCGGTCATAGGCCTTTTTCAAAATGAGGTTTTTGTCATAGCCATCACTCTTGGCAAGCGAATTGCTATCTATGTACCTTATTCACGTGATTTTGAGACGCACGTTTTCATAAATATTTTTATGCTTAGCTATTACTAAAGATAAGAACTATCTGTTATCCTTTGTTTGTTGAGCAATAAGATTGTCAAGTATGCATACTTAGTCATAGATTGATGCTATTGTCCATGGTCATGTTCAACAGAAGTGTACATGTAGTGTACAAGTACATGTCATCAGAAGAGAAATCAACCGTATAATTGAGGCTATTAGGTTCAAAGTTTAATGTTTTGTATATAAATTTTGTAAACTGCGTAATGAAATTGGAGTAGATGGCTATAATTGGATCTGTTTGGTGTTTTGCTGATGAAACCCTGACGTAGAAAGTATTAAAGGATAATTTACCTAATACAAGGTTGATAGGTACTTGAAGTCTTTTCATAGGTACCTCCAGAATGGTAATATGAAGTTTTATTTTTAATAAGCACTTGAAAGAAAAGGCTATGTTGCGACAGAGTTTCAAACATACAATTAACTGACACAAAGTAATTTGTATAACGCAAATTTTTACCCGGGTTTGTATCAAACCCAATATAGGTACTATAAATAGTGATGTCGAGGCGACTTTTTTAATAGCTAGACCATACGTGCAGTCGAATAAATCTCAACTTACAATTTGTGTTATTCACGTAACAAGAGTAATGTAATTGATATTAAGAATATTTTAGACTTGTGAAGCAATACTTTAAATGTTTTACAAGAAATATAATGTCGTTAACTTAGTAAGCCTAAGTTGTTGTCATGAAGGTCTAATTCAAAGAATTCTGTCTATTAGGTATTCTATCAAGCAGTATAAGTATATTATTAAAAAACAAAAAGCTTGCCTGCCTAAAATAAAGTTAAAAGAAAGAAACCCATTTTTTTCTCGTGCGGACGCTTTTTTGAAATTTGAAATTTTATATACCTACCCTATGTCACTCCTACAATCAATACGAATCTAATGATACCTCATACATCAAACCATTTATGCTGTAGAGCGTGCCAAAGAAATAGACATACATACTCACATACATAAGCTTGAAAAACATTACCCACCTTGACTGCGGCAGTCGGGCAAAAGTTTATCTCATACTGAGAAGGCATGAGCATTAATCACCACACTTGCTTTAGACGCATTGGCAATTTTAGTTTTTTTTTAAATCCAGGTTACCTCACGATGTTTTCACTTCATAGTAAGACGGTAACCGCCCAAGATACAAACAGCCCTCGTGATAGTAAGTGGTAACTGTAGCTCATGGACGACTCAGAATCCCTAGCATTGCTCCTGCAATGCCAGGGACACTGCGAAGCCGCTGCCTATAGGGAGTGGAGTGGGTGAAAAAATTGAGGGAGGTGGGAAAAAGAAAGGAAGAAAATTGGGCCTCTGGCACTCTCACTCACCGAACGCAACACAATAGTACGGGTACTATTACATACTCTTACGACGATCTTCTATGAGAGGGTAGTACTTCTCTATTTATGCTGAAACAAGCGTGGCTCTACTACCGTCAATTATAATACTAGCCTTATGTTATCCTCGCCAAAGTGCCGTATTAAAATGTCAAGTCACGTTACAGGTCAACTGATGAACAGGATTATTGCGTCAAACCTTCATGAATCCATGGTACCTCAAATTGCTGAACCGGTGGCTCAGAAGCAGATTGACACGGGACCACCACTTGGCGATTTTCATCTACTGCCTGTAAGTATATGAACAACTTTCACTTTACTGTTTGTTTTTTGTTTCTTTTGTATGCGTCTCATGGCCTATGTGTATAAAATAACACAAAAAATATACGTACACTTACATGTGATGAAATTATCTATTTAAGAATCTATTTTTTATACGATTTTGGTGGAAACCAGCTTAAACTCCATTTATAAGCAAGTGGTTACTATAACTATTTAAGTTTTCTAATCTGTGTGCTGTCTAAGTTGTGTTTTCTTATCTTTGGTTCTGCAATCAGAAACAATGCTCAGTAAACATAACCAAGCCGTTCCCGACAGTGTAGAGGGAATGGCTTGCACACGTTAAACTAGCGCAATATCTAGTAGGTATAGAAACGATTAGGTACCTACTTTACATCCTACTAATATTGTAAATGCGGAAGTTTGTCTGTGTGTGTGTGTCTCTGTGCGTGCATGCGTGCGTGCGTGCATGCGTGCGGGCGTGCGTGCATGCGTGCGTGCATGCGTATGTGCATGCGTGAGTGCGTGTGTGCGTGTGTGCGTGTGTGTGTATGTGTGTGTGTGTGTGTGTGTGTGTGTGTGTGTGTGTGTGTGTGTGTGTGTGTGTGTGTGTGTGTGTGTGTGTGTGTTTTTCACCACTAAGCCGAGGCGGACATAGGATACTTTTCATCCCGAAAATCGGTCTGGTTCCCGTATTACATTATTTAAATACATACCAATATTCGCGCGGGCGAAGCCGCAAGATGCAGCTAGCATTCTATTTTCTGTGAAAGAGTAGTTCTTTCTAGGCCGATCCAAAACATTCATTCTAAAACTGGCAAGGATTTATCACCATATTAAACATTCATCATTCTCATATCAGCCGAAACACGTAGGAATTAAACATTATTATAAACTTTGGGTCCCTAAACACATTGCATGCATGGAGGTTAAGATTTGGTTGTTGTTGTCGTTAAAGTTTAATAGCTATGCAGAATAATCTCATCGATTTCTTCTATTTATTGACAGATTCAGATATTATAAGTTATTTATGACACAATGTTTTCGTCACTCACAGGTGGTTGAACAGTAGTTTAGCATTTTATAAATATATGAGTTTCTTTAAACCATGAGTTACACTGTATAATAGTAATATATGTGTAATAGTAATATATGTAGGACGTCATAGTTCCTTGAAAATTTTCCGCGAAAATAAATAACAGATATTATTTTCTACTAACAATACTATTTATGTTTAGGAAAAGTACTTAAATATTGCGATTTATTCGTTAATCGCTTACTAAAAGATCATCGCTCAAAAGTAATGGTATAGGTATTGTCTATAGAGTTAAACGAGCAAGCATCTCATCTAGTTTTATGATGATGACTGCCGCTCATGAAGCTCTCAATATTTCTGGTACTACGTACGTACGTACGTAATATCGTATCATAGTATAGTAGGTACATAATATCTCAATGCTTTAAGGATACTTTTTATCCTGAAAATCGGTCTGGTTCCCGTGGGAAACAAAAATTTCCTCGCCAGCGAAGCCGCAGGGTGCAGTTAGTTACATCTATTGCTGCCAATACCAAAGAAATTTTGTACTACCAAACGTTTACTGTAGCAATAATTTTCATTGAATAATTAACTAAAGTGTTTTGAAATAAAAATCCCTGTAACATCTCACATGCTCGTAAAACTGCAATAAAATCAACAGTAAAATTACGTCATGGAAATAAACCTATATTTTTGGTACCACCGTGGTTAATCGGAAAGCCGATTAACCTAACAGCAAGTAACTGTACTTGACCTAGACAGTGACTCATAGAAGTCATAGAAAAATGCCAGAGTCAATTATGACTTACGAGCTTTCCGCGGCGTGGTTTCATCCGCGTCTTTGCTTACTGCTCTGCTCTCGTCGCCATAAGCGTGATGATACATAGCCTATAACCTTTCTCGAGACCTGGGCTATCATACGCAAAAAGAATTTTCAAATCTGACTGGTAGTTCCAGAGATTAGCGCGTTCAAACAAACAAACTCTTTCGCTTTATATAGAAGAATAGATAAGCTTCATAAATATGTTAGGGCAACGAGAAGACAATGCAACTAAGTTGCACAAATACTTGCATCAACTTTTTTTATGTTATTGTTAAAAATCTCCAAACATTTTAAAGCAAAGTCGTTGTTTTTTTCTATTTCTCTGATAACTTCTTCTAAAATACGCAATGAATTATTTCTTTTTTAATATCGACTTAAAATATCTTAAATTAACTTCTCGTATTCTCTAATATCAGACACGATAAAATAACATTGTGTCTCGTGCAGATCTGCTCCTAAGCACACGACGGGTTAATGCGTTTTACTCGGTAAGTGAAAATTCCGAGTCCCCATATAACTACACCGTCTCTTTTCATTCTCTTTCCACATTCCATGTACTTCGCGGTTGGCAACGCCTTGTTTTCTTGGCTGTTGTTTTTGCAATCTTTAGAAAACATTATCTATTTCTGTATGTAGTACCCTAACTAACTATTTACGATCAGGAGGCCTACCAACATCTCAGCAGTATTATTTTTAATGTTACTTTGTGTTTTGTCTTTTTTTTGTACCATTAAAAACAGGGATAGAGACAAAGTAAGGTTATAATAATATTGCTATATTCAAATTCAAATTCAAATTCAAATTCATTTATTCACCAGAGATGCGGTACATAGAGATAGTAAAATATTAAAGTCCAACACATTCTACCATAACAATGGTGTGTGAATATACTTGTAATAGGTACTGTACAATAGATAACAAAATTATTATTAGTAGACAAAGTATTACAGATATTATTAAGTAGGTATTTAATCGAATTTATTAATAGAAGGCATAATTATAATAAATTTCATAATTGTAACAATGTCAAAATAGTGAAATGTCAAAATAGTAAAATATCCAAGTGGTAAAATGTCCTTTATCAATTTTAGTTAGTAAGGAGAATTGTCAAAGCTATAAGAGGTTATGTTAGGGCCACTGGTGGACAGTATGCTTGTTTGTCACCGACATTGTATAAAAAAGAATGTTTTGAGGACTTAATAGACATAGTATTAGATATTGGTAGAAAATATTTAACTATGTATGTTCTTTTTCAGGACGAAACTATACTATGTGTGATGAAGTACTTAGATATTCAATCTCTCTGTCGGTGTGCTCAAGTTAACAGGCATTTCAACAGACTCGCCTCAGATGCTATTTTATATCGAAGCATAGATCTCAGGCCTTACTGGCATTGTGTGCAGTCACAGGTAAATATATACTCTTATTTATTTATTTTATTTATTTATTTATTTATAAACTTTATGCACAAATCGTACATGGGTGGGCTTAATGCCAAAGGCATTTTCTACCAGCCAACCTTTGGGTGATGCAGAGATAAACGAAGTAGGTGCAAGTTAACAACAAAAGATTATTGCTTGAAATAGGTAATATACGTAAATAAATATATACTCAATACACATAATTATACTAACAATATATATAGATTGTATATATTATATACATATATATATATACATAAATACATTTAGATTATATATATTATATACATATATATATATACATAAATACATTTACAATACATACACAAATACTGATATATAAATATATATATACTTATACTATTAATGTGATGATTCTGCCAAATTAATTAAACATAAGATTGTAATCTTATGTTATATCCTAACAGCTGCTTTCTATATTCAATGTTTAATCTAAGATTTTTAAAAGCTCGATTTCATGCAATGAATTGAATTAGCGTTTCAGCGTTGGAACGATTTGATTGTACAACCTACGTACGGCAGTAGACAAAAAATAATAATGATTTTAAATGATTTTAAATCTCTTACATATTATATTTTGTTTAATGATAAGTAAGTATTTTTACTTTTTTTCTATTGATTTAAAATTCACTGAATATTTTGGTCAGTTTTCGCTTACGGGAATTTCCATTCCAATCAACAGTGAACGTAAAAGGAACAGAGCATTTAATTTAATCTTCAACCTTCGTAATATGATGGAATGATATAGTAGTTATTATTAATGGTAATCAATTAATCGTTTAAATATAATCGTTTTGTTTTTCCTTATTACAGGTTTTAATAACATTGTCTATGCGTTGTAAGTTCCTTCAAAAACTCGACTTGTCTTGGTGCGGCAGTCATCGCATGATTCAGTCCAATTATGTTGTGAAGTGAGTTCCTATGATTACAATTGATTGAATAAGTATTTATACTGTGTATGTAAATGCTTTTTTATTACAGTTTTGTAACAATGTTGCAATAAGGAGTACCTACTGATAATTTTATCTTGTGAATTTGTTTATATGTTTGTCTATGGATCCTCAACAGAATAGGTGGGAATAGACGATCCGACCGCTTGTCAGAAAGATAGGGCCATTTTATTTGCGCGTTTTTGATACTTGAAACATAAAATTTGGAAGTTGGTGTATTAAAATAATTATGTCAATATTGTAAATAAATTAATGTGTAAGTTTAACGGTAGATAGGTGGTAACTTGGGAAATATGATGAAGGAAAACATCGTGAGGAAGTCTTTACTACAGATTTCCTATAACATTTTTATTCAACATTTTTATTTTGATTTATTAAGTACGATCCTTACAGAATATAAAAATACACACAACATGTTAGCTAATATGATTTTTAAAAACAACTGCCTGCAGTTTAAGGACTAATAAAAACACGTAAACATTGACGTCACATTCGCACCTACATTTTGTATCAAGTTTACACTTAGGGGAGGAACAATCCCGCCTTTAGGCTATCTGTCCCGCTGTACCCAGCGCGGTCGTAAAAGTTAAGGGTGCGTGGCGTTTTTTTAACAACTACAACGCAATAGCTTATGGTATGTGTCCTAGAATGCGGATAAACAAACAATAAGTACATACTATACATAGAAACGCTCAGACAAATGCAAATAGTCATGGTCATACATACAAATCTTTGCACTGAGCGAGAACTAGATACCTCTTTTCTCGTTGTTTTAAATAATTCCGCAACTTGTTACATATTCCGCTTTAACATAAGAAATATTATACTACGGTAAGGGTACGTGATAGTTTTTTTTCGTTGAGTCCCATTTGACATATAAATAGATGGTCACGTTTATACAGCAGTAATTTTTATTATTTATAGTTTCCTCAAAGACAGTGGGGCGGAATTAACACATCTGCGCATGAACTGTTGTAAATTCGTTGACAATTCAGTGCTAAGAGCTATTGTTGACACCTCTACTTGCTTACAAGGTAATTTGTTTTATATTGTACTTGTTTATTAGTTTATTGTGTAATACACATTTTTATGCCAAAGATCTGCTATATTTGCTACTGTGAAACAATAATTCAGTGTGGAATGCATTGAATCATTTATCTTTACGAGTTTTTAAAGCTTATGTCTATACTATTATTATAAAGCGATAGAGTTTGTTTGTTTGTTTGAACCTTCTAATCTCTAGAACTACCAGTCGGATTCCAATAATTCTTTTTGCGTATGATAGCTCAGTTCTTCAGGAAGGTTATAGGCTATGTAATATCACGCAACTGGCGACGAGAGCAGAGTAGTAAGCGGGTTAAACCTCACCGCTGAAACCTAGTAGTCGATATAATAGTTATTAACACTATTAAGCTACTGTTATGTATCACTACAAAATAACACTTGATTCAATTTGTTATGTTCAACAACATCTAATAAATGGGTTCTAATAAGTCAGTAATATATGAACTCGTTTAAATCTTCGATAGCTATGATTATAAAATACTTTTACAGTACGATTTTTACGTAATAGGCCCTTGTAGATTTTTGGATTACTAAGCTCGATTTTTGGTGAAGAATCTGCCCATTCATAACGCTATAACTTTAATTACTGTGTCCTAATTTCCTCCTTTTAAACTATTGCATAGCTTTTATCGCGGGCTTTGAGCGCGGCGACCGAATCAAGAAATTCAAGAAAATATAACCTAACACCCTCCACTCCGCCTACCATGAAATTCATTTCTCAGAATAAACACTAGTGGCGCTAATTTTTACCACACATAAACCAAATATTTTGTCACATTTGCGATAAATTTTATCTGGTAGAACTAAAGAAAAGAAACTAAGATTTTAATAACGTGTAATGCATCAATATAATGTAATGTTCCAGTTTTATTCTTTTTCGGAGTAAAATACTTAGTAGGATGATAAAAATAAAAATATTTTAAACTATATTAACTTCTCAATTATTTAATAAAAGAAAAAATGTTTTCTTATCGGTCACCACGCTCAAAAAGTGTAACTTGAATTAATATCAAAGAAATAAATACTGCATAAATAAAAAATAAAAAAAATAATTATAATTGCATAAGTTGATAAAAAATGCTATGCAATAGCTTTACCGCGGCAGTCCTCGAGTGCAACAGGTTTTTTGTTATTTATTTTATTTTCAAATACTTCATCTCATCTCTATGCTCTTTTCCGTCACTAGTATTTACTCCTTTGTTGTGTTTTTTAACATTATTTTTTAAATCCTTAGGAAAACAGTTCTGTTCATAGGCTCTCGATATTTTTTTATCTAAAATTCTTTTACTTTTAGAATTATGCCTGCGATCTGTAACTGGATGTTCAGATTGGATATGCCTCTCTTCTCTCAAACGTTTGAAAAGGCTCGACTTATATAGAACTGATATTACCACTTCAGCAGCTGTGACGATCATCAGATCAAATCCTCAACTACGACATCTTAATGTTGGTATGCATTTACCATTTTAATCAAATATGCCCAAAATAAGTTTAAAAAGCCCATTATTTTAACAAATGTGATTTAAATATTTTGACTATAAATAAAAAGTTTAACACACCTATGTTTTGTAACCTCTTTAGACATCTGCATGATAAGCAAAAATTAAATCAAATCTAGAGATCGAACTTACAGTCGGAAGATAACTTCTCTTCGCTAGATAAAGTTATTTATTTAATAGATGGATGAATTACAAAATAATAATAGAAAATTCACTTTATTTTCTTCCACAAAGGACATAATAAGTACAACAGTGAAAATAAACAGTTACAATCCTTTGTAGGAGACTGGTGTCTGCATTAGGATATCATGTCACGCGCGGTCTTAATATATTTTGGATTAACTTTTATTTTATTTAATAAAAATTGAATATTTGAATAAACATATATTTCATTTGCATTGGATTGCAACTAGATGGACATAGATAGGATAAGATTTTCGACTCATTTCAAACTAAAAAACTTTATAGAATTTGGTAGTAAACATCGTAAATAGGTGCGATGGACTTTACAGTACTAGAGTACTAGAATGTTCTAACAAAACAATTATCAATCACAGGATCGTGCAAGATGATATCATCGATGGACGAAGTGGCGATTGCATTAGGCGCGAACTGTCCGAATCTCGTCTCAGTAGACTTTTGGAAATCTTACTCTTTGACTCCAAACGGTATAAGAGCACTCGGCAATTGTAAAAAGCTTCAAGAATTGGATGTTGGATGGTGGTAAGTCTATTCAATATTTTAAAATTATTTAAGTACCTTAAAGGTTTGAACAGGAAACGGGCGAGGCGTGACGACACGGCGCCGACGACGTATGACGTCTTCTTTATTATGCAGCTTAGCTTAAACCTATGTTTTGAGACAGCAGACCTCATTTCTTTACAAAACATATTTAATTGATGGCTTGTGATTATATTCCTGATTTTCTAGAGTAAACAATTGAGGTGCTAACTACCCTACTCACCCAGTTATTTGGAATTACCAGCTCGATTATTTATTTACCATTTATAACGTTTAATGCTTGCAGTTGCTATCATTTTAATTTAAAGTATTTATATGACTTCTACAAATCTAATCTCATTTTGATTTAATAAATAATTAAATATTTAATTTTTTTTAATAAATAATTAATACACTCATTTTAATATTGTATAGTTTACAAGCGGGCGGATCAGGCGAGTGGTTAGCGTGGCTAGCGGGCGGTGAACTGCGCAAGTTGTTCCTAGGCGCGCTAAGAGGCGTGTGTGACCGCGACTTGCGCGCGCTACTGCCGCGAGCTACCAAACTTGCACAGTTGGACTTACTGGGCGTTAGAGCTGTTACGCCTGATATATGTGATGCGTAAGTGGGTTATATCTAATATTATAAAGAGAATGGATTTGATTTTTTGTATGATTGTTTGTTTGCTTGCAACGATTTAACTAAAATCTATATTACCGATTTTAAAAATTCTTTCACCTTTAGAAATTCTTTCACCTTTAGAAATTCTTTCACCTTTAGAAATCAATAAATTTAGCAGGTAACAGGTATTTTTACACATATAATTTTCAGTCATTTTCATAATTTCAATATTTTAAACGTATTCGTAAATCTGAATGATGCACCACGACACTATTGCTATGATATTGTCAATTGGAGTTTGTTGTGTGATCGAATGAAACTTTTGATACCAAAGCGAAGCGAGGGCGGGCCTCTAGTTTCTTATATATTCGCAAGAGCTTTTAACTTGATAATAATATTATTGTTATATCTTATCGTTTGAAATTCAATGTTGTAAATCTAGATTTGCTATTTACAATTGTTGGCGTCTATTAAAAATATATACGTCAAAAAAATATTGTACCTAAGATAACAGATTTAATATTTTTTACGTGGTGAAAATAAGTAAATTATTTTTGTGTCTGTCTTTTTATGTCAAGTGGGTTATGCTATGTACGTACGTGTGCGTACGTACGAGTGTACGATCGCGTTTGCGTGCGTGCGTACGATTGAGATTAAAAACAATTAATAATTTTTCAACATTCAATGTGGGACCAGCAAGAATTGTAAATTTATATGTTAATTGGTAGTTGGTTCGTCGCAAATTTCGAATATTGAAAAAAAACCTATAGCTATTATACCAGTGTTGTGATTTATTGTTTCCTAGAATGTGCTGTTGTTATATTTGTAGTAATCTTTTTGTTGCAAATAAAGTGCCAGCAACTGATGTAAAACTTTTTTATTTACAGGATCTTAGCAGAATGTCGAGAGCTTAGGCTTCTAGATGTCAGTTTTTGCGATCAAATTCAGGAATCTCAGGTATTACTTAATTAATTATTCACATACACACGTCTGTTTGGGCTCTATATAAATACCTGTACTGTGAAGACAATCGCTCATACTACCAGTATATTATTTAGTAAGAATATGAAACATGAAATAGTGTTGTAATTTTTTTTTATTGCCGACAATGTCTAACAAGCAAACAGCCTACCTGGTCGTAAGTGGTAACTGTCGCTCATGAACGACTCAGAGACTCTTGAGTCTGCGAGGTCTGAGACTCTGCGAAGCCGCTGCCTACCGTGGGGTAGGTAAAAGGATTGAAGGAGGTGAGGGAAAAGGAGAGAGGAGAAATTGGGCCTTGGGCGCTCTCAAAATGCGTTATAATTACTGCCTTTTATAAAGTAAATGTGTATACTCACTCAAACCCTCTTTAAATAAGTCGCTAGTTTGTATCATTGTAAATGTATAATTTCATGAACTATTTACCGTTTACAGGTATTAGAATGGCGTGAACAGTACCCTCACGTAAGTATTAAAAGGTCATTCCAATCAGCTAATTTAAACGCGGCTCCAAATCCACTGTTCTTGGCGCCTAGCTTAGAATAAGCGTATTTAAATGTATCTCAAAGAAATTAACTATTAGCTATTTTGTGTCCATATTTTTACTAGGTAATCTCTTTTCGTTTAAGCAAATATTTGTAAAACTTTTAAATGACATTAAATTCCAGTGACCTATATATATATTATAAGTTTATTTAGATTATATCATTATATAGTATTCATGATATTTTTAACCAACTTCAAAAAAGGAGGAGGTTTCTCAATTCGACCTTAATTATATTTTTTTTATATGTGTTTGCGGATAACTTCGTCGTTTATAAACCGATTTTATGATTCTTTTTCGTTGGAAAGGAGATATTCCAAGTGTGGTATCATAATAAGGGAACCAGGATCTGATATTGCTATCCTGGAGATATCAGTTTTTCACTTTTTAGTTTCCTGTTTGAAGTCGGTTTTTTTTATTAAAAATTATATGATATAGATGTCGCAGAGTTACTGCAAGGTCCGTGATACTATAGTATCACGAATCTTGCAGTAACTCTGCGTATATTTTACGAACTTAATGGTTTAAACTGAGCTTTAATAAAGATGTTTACCGCTAACCAATCATTGACTATTTTACGCTCACGGCACTTTTCGTTTAGTAAAATTCGCAATCATTATTACTAATAACATTTTGAGAAATAATTATAACTAATATTTTCCTAATATTGAATTAAAGAATGATAAAATTCAGTTTAATTATAGCATCACGGATTTAGCAATATCTGCTACATATTATTTCATATCCTTTACCAGATGTAGATGCTATTTAATTTTATATGAGTGTCAATAATTATTCCATTATCTGTATGCAAAATCAGTGCCTTCATGACGCTTACCAACATTAGTACTAGAAAATTAAAAGATTATTGAGTTGTATTTTTCCGCGAAAATCACCTAATATTGATTGTGAAAATTTATTGACATTGTTGAAAAGCCAACAAAAAAAATTATTGTGTATTACGAGACATTTCACTATTTTTATATATATATTTTTTTACGTCTAAAATATAAAAATGTCGTAAACTTAATGTAATTGACAAGTTTTATGTACCTATGCTAAAGCTGATATGCGATAATTAACGATATATTGATAGAGCTTATATATTGATAAACTTAAATACTAGCCAACATTTGAAACGAAAACCAGACTATTGGGATTGTGCACGGTGTTGCGTTCCATCGCTCTTTCTTGCTCTAGTAAATGACAATATGTCTCACTGACAGAAAAGCTTAAAAGCAAAAGTGCGGCTCCGTGTTGCCAGATGTTCATATTGGTCGAAGGAAAACAAAATTATAGTTTTATCTAATAAATGAAATTTAAAAATCTAATATGAAATAATATAGATGACTAAAAATAATTTGAAGGTTTTACTTAAATATTTTGGAAGTTCAGCATTTGTAAAAGTGCAATTTGCATGTTTTGTTTTTAAATTTAAGAATACTTTATGACATGCACTCTGATGTGCAAGTTCTTTATTTGAGTCTCATGTTGCCATTATAGAAATTATTGTCATATCTTCATAGATTTTACTAAGTATTTAGGACCTAAATAAAAATGTCGTATACATAATACTGGACATATTGTGATCCTTTACTTGGCTTTAATCATGCACATACAATTAAGATTGACCAAGACTGACTAAAGTACGTAAATTTCCATAGTTTTAAAAGACATTTACAACTTTTCAAATTTTGCGCTGCATCTTAAACAAAGTTTTAGTTAATCGTTGCATTATAATTCTCATTATATATATATATATATATGTAACAAGGCTCATTTTCATTTGTTTTGCAATTGGAATAAAGTTTACAGTATCGCTTCGCTCCGACCAAGGTGGCGAAAATTAGAGGAGATCTATGTCCAGCAGTGCACGTCTTTCAGCTGATATGATAATGATGATAACTCCGCTATTAGAGAGAAGGATAAGTTTTCCGTTAACTCTTGAGAGATAGAGATATGAGATTGGAGTGAGGGAGCACCATAGTACTCCCTCAGTCAAGTTAACAATACTGGCTGAATTTTTAGTAGTTTTACAAAATTCGTACTTTTCTTTTATCAGGGTATTACTAAGTATATATCAATATCCTAGATCTACAAACCCAAAAATAGAAAACTAGACAAAACTCGAATAAACGTCGTGTACTATCGAGGTATTGCAGTAGGTACAGTACTTGTCAGGGCAATGACCGCGCCGGGCAAGTGGCCGAGCGGCCGGCTTATGTGTGCCTATCAGTCGCTTTTGATATGTCGCACGTCACATCATTGTAGTATTGATGTGTGCGTACGCAGGTTCATACTACGAATTCTCACTCCTTGTAGTTTTATTACGAGTATTGGTATATATTTTTTTACTGTTTGTGCTGGACATATGTGTAGTTTAACTGATTGCTATTACCCAGAAAATGTTTGTAAAACCACTAATATGTCTCGGTGTATAACTACTATAGTATTACTATGTAGTTTATATAGTTTGACTGCCTATGTGGTTCGGTGGTACTGTGTATGGACTACCACGCAGAGGTCGCGGGTTCGATTCCCGCTCAGTGCAAATATTTGTGTGCATAAACATGTCTATTTGCATTGGTCTCTGGGTGTTTCTATGTATAGTATGTAGGTATGTATTTACAAAAATAAAAAGCATTTAAGTATGTATATCCGCATTCTAGAACCCATAATACAAGCTATAATATATGCTTACTTTGGGCCTAGATGACGTTGTGTGTAGTTGTTGAAATATTAAATGAATATTATAGTTTCCAGTTTTACTTTTTTTATTTAATAACTGTTTAAAGTTTTTATTTCAATAATTTTTTTATGTACTCTTAGTATGGTAATACAAATGCGAATGAGTCTTTATATGTATAGATTATATTTATTAATGTATCGAGACAATTATAATAATAAGCCCTAATATTATTTGCTATTATTATTTGCTCAAACTAATAACTTGATTAGTCATTTTGTTAGAAATACAACAATTATTATTTCAGTTGCATATTATTTCAATAGTTTATATAGTATTAAGTATTAAATAACTATTGATTGCTACTTAAAGTAAACAATATAAGGCGTACTACACAATTGTTCGGATAGGACATTCTATTTGACACGGCGCAGCCCGGCGGCGGCACACCTTCGGTAAACTATCAATGAATTGACATACTAAAATTGCCTTAGCACATTTTAGCTTTTGTCCGGGTATCTAGTTTCTACTAAAGTTATATTGATCATTCTACGAACATTCAAACAGCTTAAATAAGTAGGTGAATATTATCGACAGCCTTTAACTATACCGCATAACTATACATATACAAAGCCGCCTGGCCCAAACTAGTTTGTAGCACGCCTAATGAGATATTAAGTGAAGATTGATATTTTATATAAATGTATTTTGTAACTATTATAATCAGTAAAATATTGTACTATTGCTATTCACACATATTTTATTGGTGACTTTGTTATAGCTTTAACACTTTACTGTCACATACCAACCTACATTGATCTATGTCGGCAACTAAAAACAATGTGAGTATGCTTCGACATTCCTGATTCTGAGGAATTTGAGTTTATCTTTCTGGGGTAGATCAAGTTACGCCTTATCTTTCGAAAAACTATTTAGAGTTTTTAAATATCTAACGCGTAAGTGCTCAGCAGCATGATTATGCATAGAATTTATGATTTTACTCGAACAGTATTTAAAAAAAATCGCTTCTTTAGTAACTCGGGTGTTTAGTAGATCTTCTTTTTCTATATCTACATGTCATGTCATGCAACGAAATAGCAAAGTTTTAAAGTTTTAAAATTATTACTTATAAAATATATCTATTTATATGTATTAAGTAGTATTATTCAAAACATGTTTATTGTATTTACATTAAAAATTTTAATAACAGGTCAATGGATATTTATTTCTGTGGTCAAAACACTTATTTTTTCTAAACCTTGTGATAATGTTATACATGAAAGATACAATATATTTTGCATACTTATGAATATTACTGCTAACTAATACTAAGACTTAAGTATAAATAAATTTAGTAATTATTATTTTTCAAAGACATGGAACTTGTACATTTTGGCGGCAATTTCTTTTACGCGTTTTGTATATAATTTGATAATCTGTTATAGAATTTTGTAAAGTGAGTGTTTGTGATGTAAGTTATTCAAAAGCGTAATAATTTGTTTTAAATATTTGTAGATTACCTAGTTCTTATTGTTTCATGTAACTGATTCATTTGATTAGTAAGCCTTATTTAGATTACCCATCTTTGCTTACTAAATTACACAAGGGAATAACTTTAGCTAATCATTCTTGGTTCCATTTGAATATTATATTAGGTATAACTTGGCAAATTCGTATGTGACACCCACATGGTCCACGCGCAGCGGAGGTCCTGTGACGGGAGCGTCAGTTGGACGCCGTCGCTGTTGACGTTGATGTTTATTGGTAACATAGATTTAGTTATACTCACATTGGTAGTAACGTACCCGCGCGGACCAAGGAACTGTCACGAATGTATTTACCAGGCTATGGTTATGTTGCAGTATACAAGTCGCGTAAAAGGAAATGTTGTCTACAGAGCTATTTCGTTGCATGCGTCATGCAACGAAATAGCAAAGTTTTAAAGTTTTAAAATTATTACTTATAAAATATATCTATTTATATGTATTAAGTAGTATTATTCAAAACATGTTTATTGTATTTACATTAAAAATTTTAATAACAGGTCAATGGATATTTATTTCTGTGGTCAAAACACTTATTTTTTCTAAACCTTGTGATAATGTTATACATGAAAGATACAATATATTTTGCATACTTATGAATATTACTGCTAACTAATACTAAGACTTAAGTATAAATAAATTTAGTACTTATTATTTTTCAAAGACATGGAACTTGTACATTTTGGCGGCAATTTCTTTTACGCGTTTTGTATATAATTTGATAATCTGTTATAGAATTTTGTAAAGTGAGTGTTTGTGATGTAAGTTATTCAAAAGCGTAATAATTTGTTTTAAATATTTGTAGATTACCTAGTTCTTATTGTTTCATGTAACTGATTCATTTGATTAGTAAGCCTTATTTAGATTACCCATCTTTGCTTACTAAATTACACAAGGGAATAACTTTAGCTAATCATTCTTGGTTCCATTTGAATATTATATTAGGTATAACTTGGCAAATTCGTATGTGACACCCACATGGTCCACGCGCAGCGGAGGTCCTGTGACGGGAGCGTCAGTTGGACGCCGTCGCTGTTGACGTTGATGTTTATTGGTAACATAGATTTAGTTATACTCACATTGGTAGTAACGTACCCGCGCGGACCAAGGAACTGTCACGAATGTATTTACCAGGCTATGGTTATGTTGCAGTATACAAGTCGCGTAAAAGGAAATGTTGTCTACCGCAGCAACGAAATAGCAAAGTTTTAAAGTTTTAAAATTATTACTTATAAAATATATCTATTTATATGCATTAAGTAGTATTATTCAAAACATGTTTATTGTATTTACATTAAAAATTTTAATAACAGGTCAATGGATATTTATTTCTGTGGTCAAAACACTTATTTTTTCTAAACCTTGTGATAATGTTATACATGAAAGATACAATATATTTTGCATACTTATGAATATTACTGCTAACTAATACTAAGACTTAAGTATAAATAAATTTAGTACTTATTATTTTTCAAAGACATGGAACTTGTACATTTTGGCGGCAATTTCTTTTACGCGTTTTGTATATAATTTGATAATCTGTTATAGAATTTTGTAAAGTGAGTGTTTGTGATGTAAGTTATTCAAAAGCGTAATAATTTATTTTAAATATTTGTAGATTACCTAGTTCTTATTGTTTCATGTAACTGATTCATTTGATTAGTAAGCCTTATTTAGATTACCCATCTTTGCTTACTAAATTACACAAGGGAATAACTTTAGCTAATCATTCTTGGTTCCATTTGAATATTATATTAGGTATAACTTGGCAAATTCGTATGTGACACCCAAATGGTCCACGCGCAGCGGAGGTCCTGTGACGGGAGCGTCAGTTGGACGCCGTCGCTGTTGACGTTGATGTTTATTGGTAACATAGATTTAGTTATACTCACATTGGTAGTAACGTAACCCGCGCGGACCAAGGAAGTGTCACGAATGTATTTACCAGGCTATGGTTATGTTGCAGTATACAAGTCGCGTAAAAGGAAATGTTGTCTACAGAGCTATATATAAGGGAATTCGTGCAATGTCACCAGTCCAAATTTTCAGTCATAGCTGCTAAGATAATTATAGATTGAATGGCATTTATATTTGTTTTTAATAAATTTACGAAATGTAAATAGGTCTTTGAATATTCCTCTTTTGTCACATGTCCTGTCCTTTTCCCTCATTTTTTGAAACACCAGAAAGATAGTTGGCGGTTGATAAAATAGGGCTTACTTTCCGACAATAGAAACCACTATAATTTTTAACAGGTAAGCAGCACAGGGGGCCTACCACCACCTCTTATAGCAGTATTATTTTAATATCACTTTGTCTTTTTCTTTTATAGCATTAAAAACAAGGATAGAGACAAAGTAAGGTTACAATAAAATAGCTATAAGAGGTTGTAGGGCCCCAGGTTTGTCGATATAATTGCGATCTTCTGATGGGAGGGAGTATTTCCCCTTTTGAGATACACCATTCTCTTGTCTATATTATTATTAATACTATAATTTATGTTAGTCTACTAAAGTGACTTTACTCCGCCTGATGGTTAGCAGGCAGTGAAATCCAGTTTTTTTGGTTATTATAAAAACAATATGTACTTACCTATTGGCATCCGGATGAGTGCAATACATCTTTTAGGTCGCAGTGCTACAGGTCTATTCAAGCCTGCGATAGCCCTTGTACTGGCCGAATTTTTAGCGGTTTTACAAACTTCGTACTTTTCTTATATCAGGGTATTACTAAGTATATAATATCCTAGATCTACAAACCCAAAAATAGAGAACTAGACAAAACTCGAATAAACGTCGTGTACCATCGAGTTATTGCAGTAGGTACAGTACTTGTCAGGGCAATGACCGCGCCGGGCAAGTGGCCGAGCGGCCGGCTTGTGTGTGCCTAGCTTTTTTATGTCGTACGTCACATCATTGATGTATTGATGTGTGCGTACGCAGGCAGGTTACATACTACAAATTCTTTGTAGTTTTATTGCGATTATTGGCACAAATTCATTTTTTAAATTTAATTTTTCTGTTTATCTAGACATATTTATGTGTAGTTTAACTGATTACTATAATAATAATAATAATAATAATAATATTCTACCACATTCACACAACGCCATCTAGCCCCAAATTAAGCAATTATATTTGCTTGTGTTATGGGTACTAAACAACTGATATACTACTTATATACATTTTTTTTCGTAAATACATACATATTATAGATAAATTACACCCAGACACAGAACAAACAATTATGCTCATCACTCTCATCAGCATCACACAAAGATTTGTCCTGAGTGGGAATCGAACCCACAAAGATATATTACACAGAAAAGTTTGTAACACCACTAAAAATTTTCGGTGTATATAAATAATGAATGTAACCCATTACTAATTAACTAGTTGTAGTAAGTAAAGGCTAGTTAATGGAGTATTAACAAATTTCCCCCCTAAACGGGGTTCTCGCCTTGTCGCGGCGGGGAGGCTTAGTAACCGTGGTTACCCAGAACTACGGTGAACCAAGAGGAACCCCAAGGAGGCGCCGCTCCTCTAGGCTTTGGTGGTAAGCCCACGAAGGAGCGGCTCAGGAGGGTTGGGGTGCTGTATGGGCGGCACCGCAACTGAGTCGGGCTGCGGTGTTGCTTCGGCGACACTGCGGCTGAGGAGTGGCGAGGCCGCGGCGGGAGAGGAGTGCCGGTATAACGGTGCGCTGCTCTCCCTACCTTCCGCGGCCTCGGCGGGGCCGCAACCGCCAGATTGCGGACGCAGGGGAAGAGGAGTACCGGTGAAATCCCGTATATTTCGTTTTATTAAATCATGCAACGCGAAAGTTTAAAAGTAAATAGGAGTACCGGTATTGCGACGCGCCTTTCTCCCTATCCTCTGCGGCCGAGTTAGGAGGTGGCCTGCGGGCGGCGATTGGGTAGTTGCCGCCCGAACAGCACGGGCCCGAGACGGCAGTTCGCGTGTTCCGCACACGCCTCTCGAAGGAGGGGGGGGGGGGGCTTACGACGATATACTTTCGTTCCTTGTATAAAACTTAACGTCTAGCGTTCTCCAGCAAAGAGGTAAGTAAGTACTTATGAGGGTGTACTCATCATGAGTGGCAACGTCGCAATTTAGTGTCATATTTCGTGCTTTTAAATTTTTATATTTTAGATTATTTGTACGGTAGTAGATCCACGCTGATTTCAGCATGAATGGGCCGGATCGTTAGGGGAAGTACTACCCTCTCATAGAAGATCGATTTAAGTGTAGTAGTATCCGTACTACTGCGTTTCGTTCGGTGAGTGAGAGCGCCGGAGGCCCGATTTCCCCCCTTTCCTCTTTCCTCACCTCCCTCATTTCCTTCCCCTAACCCCATTCCCAGCCGCCGTAGTGGAGGCCACCATATCAGCAGTTTAAGACGATGGCTTTTGGTATACTGGCCGCCACTTCTGGATTCCACTGACTGCTTACCATCAGGCGGGGTGGAGTCACTTTGGTAGGCTATAATATAAAAAAAAAAAAATATAATCAGGGCTATATTTTAAAAATATGTTCTGTGTATATGTCAGAATGGGGTAAAAGCTGTTTAAAAAGTAAATACTTAACCCTAATGCTTATAGTTATTTTACTATGAAAATAACGCAACTTTAGTTTCAAATGTATTATTTGCATATAAATAGAACTGTAAACGCAATAATTTCTTACTATTTACATACATTATGTATTTAATATAGATTAATGTGGCCCTTTACAGCATGTAATTTAAATGAATATTTCCGAAGATATTACAGATTTAAAATGCAGGGACATAGCGGTTGCGGCGGTACCGGCCGGGGGCCAGCATTCTGTAGTAGGTAAATATATCTACTACTGTAAAATGTTTATATACAACGTTCACACCGCACGGTTCTTCGCACGGGTGCAATGCTGATACTAAATGTAGTATCAGCATTGCAGCCGTACGAAGCCCTATCGGGTCGCTATTAACAATTAAACGTTAAGAGATTCTATTTTTAAATATATGGAAACTATTCATAATCTGTAGTTACTGTTAGATAAGTAATAGTAGCAAAATACGTGTTATCTATTATTTTGTGGATAAAAGAAAACAACAAAACAATCCTTATTCTATCAATACTTACACGTTGTAGGTATTGATTGTTTGTCCTGTGAACTAGGTAGGTATGTAACAAAACCACGGAATAATAGGTGTAATTATAAATACCAGCAGGTATCTAGGTTTATTCTAAAACGTACGAAACGTCCGTACGTTTTAGAATAAAATAAAAAAATAGGCAATTTACAATTTAATAATCATTGCATTTCCTTATCTAACCCCAACCATTCATTATGAGCATTCTAATGAACCCAAACGATTTAGATCCCATACTGTGTTAAAGGTTAGGTATCTACTTACCATATTCTTGCCAAGCGATATCATTAAAGTAACATTACGTCTAATTTGTGAAAATGCTCACATGTTTTTACTAACTAGAAAATAACTGATGATCTTTAACTGCTAAACAGGTTTTAGTTAAGAAACTCGATCAACTCACCAAAAAAAAAAAAACTAAGAATCCAAATCGGTTCACCGTTAAAGGCCTACAGGACAATGCCTATAAACGCACAGACAAACGTCAAAACTACTACACTCCTCTTTCCTAGGTACCTACATAAACCAAAATAATTGTTAATTGACGCCCTATTACGCACATCGCTATCTTTCAAAATTATGACCTAAGAGATAACAGTAATTAATGAATTTAAAGTTCACGACTGGTCCTTATTCCTCATCGTGACTAAGGAAACGGCTAGTAAACAATGAACAACAGCGTCTTTTGCTAGCTATTATTGTGTAGAAACAAACTATGGCTTAAGTATATAAATAAACAGTCAGTGATTGTTCGTCTCATTATTGTGACGCCGACACCGTTTCTAGCGTGTTTTCAATTAATATTTTAAACACGTTCAGAAAAACAATGATTAGACAGTAAGTCAATGCATGTTTTTAGTTTAAATGTTAATTTAATAATTATTAGATCTTATTTTATATGTTGTGCGTTACACGTGATTGGTATTATTTGATTTCGGAGTCTTCACGAGTCGCTATTGAGACTGTACTTTAGATAGGACTGTTTGTTTAAGTAGGTAAAATTAGTAGTAGGTAATTGAAAACTGTTCGTGGTTTATCGATAATTAATTTTATGAAGTGTGATCTGTTCCAATAATTAAGTACTGCACGCAAAAAACGATAAAGGTAAGAAAATTTTTTTTTTTGATTTGTTATTATACTTATTATGTAATAAATACCTACCTAATCGTAGCCTGTTATTATATTGTACTTTTACAGAGAATGCATGCCGCATGAACACAATTCGTCAAACTTGCTCAAGGCGAATTGACAATCAGATTTTGTTTTAAAGTCCGGGTTTTCTGATCTTATTTTTCTTCACTGCGGGTCAGTAATGTCGAAGGCAAATTTAGAAAATACAAATGAATTATAAAATTTATTGGTACTTACCTGATTCGAATCTCAACCTCGTGTGTGCCTTAACCACTGTGTCAACACGAATTTTTTGCTTATACCGTTATACCTTATAGCTTAGAGGTTTTTATCCTGCTACATTCTCAAATACCTGAAGAAAATATCTACATTCCAAAAATTTTATTTTCAGATCATGTTAACTTTGACATGGTCACTGTTAATTTTTTTATTGTGTGGTACAATTTGTTATGGTAGAGGATTCAATAAAAAGACTCATCAGTTGTATGGCCGTAATGTGATCGTCCAGCTTTTTGAATGGTAATGGCTAGATATCGCCGATGAGTGCGAACGGTTTCTCGGACCTCATGGCTACGCGGCGGTTAAGGTGATTCATTTACCTATTTATTTATCTTGATGTACGGGCGATACCAAGTTAACTGTTTTGTTATAAATATATAAGTACTTACTAGTTTTAATTTCATAGTTTCAATATTTGACATTGAATGGAGATTGGATACGGTTTTTAAACTATGTAACCTAAGTAGGTAATTTTTGGTGCATTCCATAACAGCCTTAAAACAGTTAATTTAGAAGTGATGATAGTATTGAATGTTTTAGAATTTTTCTTAGCTTGTACTTCAAGACGTCTTGACTAGCTGCTATAGTCCCAACTTGGTAACTGTACTACAGAGGACTTGCGGCATGTTCATTGAATATTTTTTTGAACCACGGCACTATACCTAACTGCTTGATTATTTCAGATTTCACCAGCCGCTGAAAATCTAGTCATAGGTATATCTAGAGAACGGTGCTAGGTCTTGGCAAGAAAGGTACCAAATAATGTCTTATATTATACAAACTCGTTCTGGAAGTGAAGAACATTTCTTACATATGACGACTAGATGCAACAAAGTTGGTGTTAGGTAAGTTTTTGTTTGAGAGATTTCATACTTATGAGTTTGATGTCATAATACACAATGTTGTTTTTCCATTTTTAGCCAGTTCGATTCTTGGGTGTCACATCCAAGAATTTTGAATTTTTGGTAATCTTCGAACATTCTTCTACTTATTATAAAAAAAAGATGTTTTCTTTTAGTAAAATATTTAATTTACCTACTTACTTGCGCTTAGCATAGCCGTGGGACGCCTTGTGTAGTGGCGTGTGCCTGCAGGTTAGTGGTCTCAGAGCTTCTAAGTTATGCAACATTACCTAAGCAGCGTTATCATCATTCTCATATCAGCAAAAGACGTCCACTGTCGGACATAAGCTTCCCCTATTTTGAATATCGACGTAGATGGAGAGTAGGAACGCTCTAGCCCGAGCTCTAGTAGGTGTCTAGTTTTAGTTTTTTTCTCTTCCTTCGTTCCTGGTCTTGCAAAATCGACTACGGTTTGTTGTGTAGGTGAAAATTTACATACTTACTATTTATTTTTAGAGTTTATGTGGATGTAGTGTTAAACCATATTTATGCCGCGCGATCAGTCACTGAACAGAGGTACTGCTGGCAGTAATGCAGATTTTATAAACTTTAATTACCCGTCTGTGCCTTATAGCCGAGAAGACTTCAACCATCCCCTTTGTGATGTAGACTACGATAATTTATATGAGGTTTGTAGATTGCGTGCTTTATGATTTACGCCCTTATGGACATTGTTTTATGAAATTATTTTCATTTTAGGTTGAAGAAGATAAATTCGTACTATAGATACTTTATCTACGTCCGTCGTCGTATTTTATTTACGTCCTTAGGTTACTAGGTTATGCCAAAAATTTGTTAGATGTCTTAGTTGATATGAAGAAATTGTAAACAAATTTAATCTATACATATAATAGAATTGGAGTGTCTGTTTACAATATTGAAATAACCGTTTTTTACTACATGTATATGAATATATATACGGTACATACACTAAAATATTTTTTTTAAATTTTTGTCTGTCTGTTTGTTCCGGCTAATCTGTGGAATGGCTGGACCGATTTTGACGGGACTTTTATTGGCAGGTAGCTTATGTAATAAGGAGTAACTTAGGCTACGTTTATTTTAGAAAAATTCTTTTATTACAGAAAAATAAAGTAATGTTGATGGACTGTTAGGCGGAACGAAGTTCGCCGGGTCTAGTAGCTAGTCACAAATAGATTTGTGTAAACTCTTTGATGTTTCATCCTTTAAATTTGTCATAATATGTTTATGTTGATGTTAGTCGTTTCACTACTATTATCATGATACAGGTTCGTGATTGCATGCACGACAGTCTGAAAGACTTGAATCAACGCTTGCCGTATTTTCGTTCAAAACTCGTTGGATATCTGGATAAACTTGTTGGCCTTGGTGTTGCTGGTTTCAGGTTTGAATATGTTACATTGTGAGAAGAGTAGGTATAAGTGTAGAGTGTAAGATAATTCATTAAAAGTCACAAAATTTTAAATTAGTAAATCACGTACCTCTATTTATATTATCAAATACTTCATAGCACTACTAACACCTGAAAATAAGTTTCATTTTCAAAGTAAAACTAATTTGAATGCATTATTATATTGCAATCATTAAACACTTATTGCACTATACACAATTTTTCTGAAAGCTATAAGTAAATATTTTACTTATAGTTGATTAGATTTCTACGACGTTTTGGTGCATTCCTCTGTTATAATCAAATACAACTAGCTGACCCAACAAACGTTGTTTTGTCTTAATAAAAAAAAACTACTACTACCTATTTGTACTGATTTTGTGAATATGTTTAAAATGCTGTTAAATAAAATTGCCAAAATAATCATTGCAACTATGCATTACCGGTTGTACTATATCGTGTAATAGATAATAATCTATCAACCCGATACTGCAAGGCAAGGCCTCTTTTTATACATCATAGAAATTATAAGCGTTGTTCACTTCAAACCTTTTTTTTTACTGTAGGTATATTAATTAAATAAAATTAAATTAGCTTGAACTTTAAGAGCCAGTTCACAAAATTTTCTTGTTCGATTAGTTCAAATTTAGATAACAGATGGCAGCATCGTGCAGATGTGCGTAAATAAACAATGCAAGCAGTGTTGAGATGGATGAAACAACCTTGAGCCGTATAATGTGTCTACCTCAGAACAGTGAAGTAAGTAGAAGTGCCTTGTGGGCGGGGCACGCGCGCCACTGATATGAGCAAATGCTCGTTGATAGAAACTTACTTTAACGTCAAATAGTCGCTCTTGTAGTGTGCCTTCGTGCAAAGTTCCGAAAAAAAAATAACAAATTATGCCGTCTAGCGCTGTCCTAACTTGTAGCAAAAGAAGTGAGGGGTGTAATGTGAGCCGAGGAGGATTCTTTTCATAGATAAGTCCGAAAACCTTTAAATAATAGTATTATGTAATTTACAAACGAAAACGATACAATCGCAACATAATGTAACATCATACATTGCTGACAATGCCGTAAATAGAACCTCATTTTATATGAGTGACTGCGTAATGTATTGCGTTCACAGCGATACGCAGTCAGGTATAATTTTACGACAATTTGTCAGTCATGCCATCTTTGACATTGAAATTATTGCCAGTAATATAATATTTTGCTCATCTTGGTAGTACGAAGCCATAATTTTTGTGTGCAAAAAGTGTGCAAACATCATTGTTTGGTGTTAATAATAGATAATGTTACTAGGTGTGGAATATCGCTTGAAATATTATTACTGTATAGTATAAATGTATAGAAATACACTAGTTTTGGTTTCATTTAAAATACCAAGTGGTTAAGATTTTACAGGCATTTGAGTTTGTCGTGAATATCGAGTGCCGCGAGTAGGCGCACGACAGCAGCGTGACGTCACAGGGCAACTCGCTATCGCGCTCTGTGGCCGGTAGTACGCAACTTACGCATACAGAGGCTTGATTTTGCTGTTTTGTTCACGCATTATTCTGCTATTCCTTTCATAACTTTCATTAATGGTGTCAGTGTGTATTAAATAATGAAATACCTGCCACGGAAAAAGGATTTAAAAAAAGTCAATCGGATACTTTACTAAAAATAGATGGACATTATGGCTGCTGAGTATTTTTCCAAGAATATTCAAATGCGAGGAATAAAAGTACAAAAATTTATCTACATAGATACCTGTTTACCGCATAACGTACCTACCTAACTGCTTTTAAAATCAATTATTAAGTTACCTACTGGTACCTACAATATTTAGGTACTTACATACAATACCTAACTATATATCGTTGCCTTATTTAAGTTGTAAATATTTTCTATTATGATGGTAGATATACTATGATCCACATTTTTTCTATTTGTATCATCCTATTAATATTATAAATGCGAAAGTTTGTGTGTGTGTGCGTGTGAACCGATTTTGATAAAAATTTATAAGTAGATAAATTCGATGTCGCAGACGGACATAGAATACTTTCATCCCAAAAATTGGTCTGGTTCCCGAGGGAGACAAGACACATTTTTGGATATATTCAAGCGAGGAGGGAGGAGTTAAGGGGCTCAAGCCCACTCTAAATGCATCAGCATGTTAAAAAAATGTATGTGCTTATCTGCGACGGGGCTCTCGTAAACTACTTTTAATACGCCAATGATCAAGCCCGCATCTCTTCGCTCCTTCCTCGAAACTCAAATTCTTTATCCGCTAGTCCTCTACTACTGTAGGTATGTCTAAACATTGACAAAAACGATAGGTATCATCTTTGAAATAAAGTAGATAGATATACTAACTAGGTACCTATACATTATATTATATTTACTCGTTTTATGGAAGATCAGAGTATAGATTTATCATAATATTCTGTCTGTATCGAAGAATGACTAAATACTTAAATAAATGGATTGCGAATACATTGAGTAAAACTGTACAAATAGAAGATAGATATAAAGAGTTACAAAGAACTTGTGTTTATATAGGCAAATGAAAATTAAAAACCAATTTTTCTGGTGCATTGATGATGACATGATCATCATCACATGTTTGTGACATGATTTTCTTGTGTTTGGATTAGAAATAGTTTATCACTAACTCCTAAATCAGTACTAAACTACAAACGTTAACGAGAGCATGCGGGCGGTGTTGACCTATGACGTCACAGCAGCGAGGGCTGGCCGGAAAACATGTATGCTCGGCGGAATCTCGCCGAGCATACATGTTTTTAAAATTCAATATCTCGAAAACTATTGAATGTATCGAAATAATTTTTTTACAAATATTTTTTATTATCAATAGAGAATATGGAGGAGAGCTAAAATTAAAAATAGGTAACATTCTTCGTTATGACATATTATTTATATATTTCGTTACCTATGATTTGTTGTTTATAATATACAGCTTTCTTTAGGCTACTTTTATTCAACATATCATATTCTTACCTCATGTAAAGTTGGTCATGCGTGATATTGGCATGATATCTAGCTACTAGCTAGATTACCAGTTATATCATATTTAGGTAAGTACATAATTATGCAATTTATATCTGTACTAACGACCCGCTCTGGCTTCGCACGGGTGCAAGGCTGATACTATATTCACTTAGTATTACTGTGAACGTTTTATTAAACATTACGAAAGTAGTATATTTACTACAGAATGCTGGTACCGCCGCAAACCCTGTGTTCCTGCATTTATAATCTATATATCTTCGAAAATATTCATTTAAATTACATCTAAATTACATGCTGTAAAGAGCCATTTTGATCTACATTAAATTCACAGTGTATTTAAGGTACTTAATTCAATAAAAAAATAATGCTGTATTGCTTAAAATCGTTTCGTAAATAAGGCATTATTTCTCGTAAAAAGTAAAGGATAAAAATGGTTATTGTGAGTTATTCCTAATAAATGGATATATATACCATCGCGGACTTTATGTAGAATTTTTTAAGGTGTACAATACCGTAGTACATTATTTTGATCTATCTTATAGGGATCAGCCAGCGTTTGCAATGTAAACAAAAAAAATGTGTTTATTTACCACATCACATTAAAAACCTCTAAAATTATCAGTGATTCTCTACTATACTTACTATACTTAATTATTATGCATGTTATATACATATAAATCTTCCTTTTGAATCACTCTATCTGTTTAAAAAAACCCGCATCAAAATCCGTTGCGTAGTTTTAAAGATCAAAGCATACATATGGACAGACAGACAGACAGACAGACAGAGGGAAGCGACTTTGTTTTATACTATGTAGTGATATATTCCATTATTTTTAAATTATCCATTAGTAATTGCCACATTTAAATCATACTGAGCGTAACACAGTTTCCGACCCCATAGAGGTCGTGGTCTCGATTCCGTCTAGGTGCAAATATTTATGTGCAAGAACATGACGATTTGCATTGATCTGGCTGTTTTTATGTATAACAAGTAGGTATGTATTTACAAAAAACTAAAATTATATATTTTGCACAAAACTTTAAGTTATTAAATTAAAGTTTCATAAACAATGTCTTTTATTTTACTGATCTTAGCAGTTTACGAACCGATGATGTTTGCACAATGAGTAATAACTGGCAATAATTACTAAGATGTCAAAGATTGCGCGTTTAAAAAACAACCCTAAGACTATGACGATAAGCTTATTTTTAAATGTTGGAATTATCGAGCAAACTTGACCAATGTCCGATAAGTATCATCCAAACCTGACCAATTACCGTTAAGTCATGTATGTATTGTAAATACGACGTATCATTTATGTGTGTGCAACTGGCGACAGTGGTTACGGTACAAATGTTGTTCGATAGCACTTCTAACCTCCTTATAGTGTTCTGTGGTGTCTACCTTGATATGGCAGTTTAGGAAAATTTACTCATCTCAGTGAATAAGAGCAGTTTATTCTAAACTAATAAAATGAAAAAAATAACAATTAACCCGCCATTTCCAACGTAAGAATTTGCAAGTAATTAACTATTAGTGCTACTTGTACTTAAACGGATAAGTTTTAATTATATATATATTTATAACAATAAAACAGAAGGATTTAATAATAAACCACAAACCGTTTGAAAGACATTGTTTGATCACATTTAGAACGCTCAAAGTAAACATGATTTTTTAGATTCATCATAGAATTAAAAAAAAACAAATATCATACTTTTATGACTCAAATTTGTCTTTATCAAACTTGACATTAGGAACTCTTGTAAAATTATGAAAAATATATATCCTTCTTACAAAATGCAATAAAATTTGCTCCTCAAAGTTTTTTATTCTTGAGCGGTCGAACAGCTCCTGCAACAAGGCACTCAAGGCTCTCAATATTTATTATATTTGTAACAAGAATATTTAGTTTTCCTGTGTTTCACCATCCACACTCATAATTTTTTTTTATCACATTCATACAGCGCCATCTAGTCCCAAATTAAGCAATTATATTTGCTTGTGTTATGGGTACTAAACCACTGATGTACTACTTATATACATTCATTTTTGTAAATACATACATATTATAGATAAATTACACCCAGACACAGAACAAACAATCATGCTCATCACACAAAGGTTTGTCCTAGGTGGGAATCGAACCCACAACCTCCAGCTTGGCAGTCAGAGTCACTAACCACTAGGCCAGTCAAATATATAGCATCGACCGTTATATAAAATCAGCAGTTCCTATCTTCTGGAAGAGCTTCTAGATGCCGATGACCATGTGTAGTTTTTTTTACTGAATCCAATTAATTTCAACGAACTCATTAGCTAAAATTAATATACCTAATAAATAAGTTAAATAATCCTTATATATTAGTAAAATTAGCAAATTACAATACCTAGTAAAACTTTTATTGTTAAACATAGACATTATTTTTTATATTCTCTGACGCCGTTCAGTGGTGCTGGTCTCATAGACCGGATTGGTGCTAAGTTGCTGAAATGTACGCTTGTGATGCTGCCACTGGCTGTACTTAACGGTGGGCTACGTGCAATGATGCAACTTCTTAAAATTACAACGCGGGTTTATGACGAGTAAAAAAGTTATTCGATTTTTTCAAATCACACTGTCTCACAGACATAGTGACAGACACCTTAAAATGACTTAAAAAAGTAAAAGATAAAAGTAAAAAAGTGAAGTAATTTTATCTTAAACCTATAAGACTATATTTTAGAGGTCACCGGTAAAAATAATAATAAATAAATAAAATAACTATTATGTCGGAAAAGCACCCATAACCATGTGTTTGTAACAATTATCTATGTTAGTAACTGTACCATGTAAGATACATTATTTTGTACGTTTGAAAATTAGTGCCTTTGAGAGATATCCCAAGAAGTTTTGGTCGCAGTATATTATTGCGTTTATTTCGTATATTTTCGTAATTAGAATGCGGAAAAATGACATAGACCCTGCTTCGATGCGGCTTCTCGCCGTACGGCTTCTGCATCGCAATTTATAGTCATTTCAAGCCATTTAGAGTGAGGGTAACAATCATTTTATATCTAATCAAATGAAGTGAATTTCAATAAAATTGAAAGAATAAGGTTCTTTATAGAACAAAGAGTATAGTGATATATATTTTTTATAGTAATTATGCTTTGTTTAAACGAGAAACTGCAGTAAAGTTGCAACATAAAACGTAAAAATTGGTATAACTCTTTTCTTTAATCATCAATTAAAATTATTAATAATCGAAAATCTATTCTATTATTAATCAAGGAAAGTATATAACTAATGTTTATTGTATCTAATTTAGTCAAATATATTCATATTAATGTGAAATTTAGGACTCCGAAATTGACTCTGCAAGGATTTTTCTGTAAACTAGATGTGGGAGATTGATCACCACAAAGAAAATAAAGGAGATTTTGTAAATGTGTTCTATTAAAGAACAATACGAACAATTGGACTTTCTTTTCCATGTATTTAACAGTTACAAAGCATTATCTAATATGGTAAATTAGGCGCTCAAAAACTTAAAATTTCGCATAAAAACGTGAAATGGCTCTTAAGTTGTTAAATAAAGGAATTTGAAATAAGTACCTATAGATAAATAGAGCTTCGAAAAATACAAGCATTTTTTTCAATTTTAATTATAACTGAAACTTACGAATGATCCTATAGTAATTACGGAAGGTAAGCTTCTAATTACATTTTTCGTGTACAATACAGAATACTAATTATGCTGTAATTGAATAACAACAAAGGCAGAACAAAGTTAGGTGAAGTTTTCGGTATGAGCATAAAATGTTGCTCGAGAGCTTTGTTATATTTGTAGAATAGAAATAAAATTTATGATAGGTTTGACTATAGGAATTGGGGAACAAGGCCATGATTTGTGTTTCAACTTATAAACTACCTACCTACATGAAATAGTCACATTGGTAGGTATATGTAAGTACGTACATATATCTACTATCCCTACTATTAATATAAAAATATGTTGGCGTAAAATTTAGAGTTTTCTATTATGAATTCTGTTTCTATAGTGATTTCTTTACCATGTTTTTCGTTAGGCACATTATTTACGCATGTTGTCAACACCATACACCGCTCTCTGTTTTGTACTTTATTTTATTCTATGTTTACGTAGTTATTGTGTACTAATAGGTTCTATCTTTACTTATAGTTGGGATGTTCTTATTATGGCACTTCATGTTTGTTATGTCCAGCTTTTCTTACGATATTTTCTTTCATCTTATGTCAACTGTTCAAGATAAACTTGGTAAGTAGTAGGTATTGTTGTAGTTAGCTATAGCGATGATTCCATCGGTATATTCATACCCAATCGTATCTTGCGATACTGGGTAAAGCTTTTAATTGTGCAAAAATATTTCATGTTTCTTTGCCAGTTTTCACCTAATTTTTATTAGCAGCTCAAAATAGCGTATAGATATTTTTCATTTCATTTTATCTTTTCTACTTTAAAGAGTTGACACAGTCAATTATATGTGGCCAGATGAATTGAAGGCAATTTATGGGTCCGTTAATAAGGTTAGGGAATGTTTTGGCTTCCAAAACTGCTCGAGGCCTTACTTTTACCAGGAAGTCAACCAAAGTCGTGTAATAAACACTTCAGAATAATTATGCATATTGGCGACATCGCAGATAGCAACGTAAGTATCCTGCGTTTTAGGGATTTATACCTAATTTTAATTCTGGGTTTTTAAGTGGGGCATAAAAAGGCATTTTTGTATATAAGACTACCAAAGTGACTCAACCCCGCCTGATGGTAAGCAGTCAGTGGAATCCAAAAGTGGTGGCCAACATACCAAACTGGTATGGTGGCTTCCATTATGGCGGCTGGGAAAAGGATTAGGGGAAGGGAATGAGGGAGGTGAGGAAAGTGGAAAGGGAGGAAATTAGGCCTCCGGTGCTCTCACTCACTGAACGAAACGCAGTAGTACGGATACTACTACTCTTTCGTCATCTTCTATGAGAGAATAGTACTTCTCCGGTCGATCCGGCCCATTCATGCTGAAACCAGCGTGGATCTACGACCGTAAAAATGCAATGAAGTCGCGGTAGTGGAAGCCACCAGGCTAGCAGTTCGATGATGGCTTTTGAAATGATGGGCATTACTTCTGGATCCCACTGAATGCTCACCATTAGACAGGATGGACTCACTTTCGTAGGCTAAAAGTTTCAGTTTTTACAAAATAACTATATGTATTGAATATGTATATTCGTTAGTATTGTCAGATCTTCAATATCATACGAGTACTTATGTCTCATAATCATTTCGTAGTAAATTGTAGTATCTATGTTATTTCCCTATAACATTTTAAATTACGAGTAGTTTTAAAATTCTATTTGTTTTAAAATGTAATTCAGAATAAACTTTTCAATTTGAAATCAAGTTTTATAGCTATTATAATATGACTAAATATAATGACGCGATAAATATGACGCCCTGCGTGTCCAATATAATAGCGCGTTCAGAGTGTTGATGGGACTGCCGCGGTACTGTAGCGCGAGTGGTATGTTCGCGGAAGCTCGCGTGGACGGTTTTCACGCGATCATACGTAAGCGCTGTGCATCAATGCTGGCGCGGGTACGCGGCAGTCCCAGCTCCATCCTGACTGCGTGCGCCACACGATGGGACTCTGTACTGTTGGAACACTGGATAGGTTTACACGCGAGACCTAACAGAATTGTTAATTATTTATTGTACTTTTACTAACACTATAGGCTAAGAACATTGTTACTAACAAATATATGGGATGCCTGAAATAAATATTATTATTATTATTATTATTAATATTTCCTTTATTTAAATGAATTCTCAAAATTACATTTTTAAATATAAGTATATAAAAAAAACACATACATTTAAAAATATAAAAATTGGAGACCCACCGGCACCGGGTACAGGGACCAAGCTACCGGCGGTTAGGGCTCCAGAGATAGGAACCTCCTCACAATGCGGGCCGTGTCAAGCAACACCGCCTTCTGTATCTGGCCCTTGACCCAACCAGCTAACGCGAGCCTCTTAAGATGTTGATCGAGGCTCTTAGCAATAAGTCCATTCACTGTAACCACTATCGGAACAATAATCGCCGAATCATTATTATTATTATTATAATAGCTAAATTACTTATAACTTGATTTCAATTTGGATCATTAATTATGTTGATTGTACAATCCATATTTTCTAGGATTTTTGAAACGTTAGTTATTAAATTATATCGGGTTTTTAATGGATATCTATAATATTATTCACTGTTTTTTATACTTAGAAAACTGTAGATAGGTAATAGAGTGCAAATTATTCTCAATTCAAAAATTTAGTTAGCTATATGGAACCTTACTGCTCGCTTCACTGTTCACTTCAAGTATTGTAAACTTTTAACCAAGTAGGTACATAATACAGTACTTTCTATGGAAGAGACGTATGTGCCGCAGTGTGTTGATGATGGTGATAATATCAGATTTTATTCCAAATTACTTGACTTGACCGTCGCAATCGTCCAGTTTTTTATCGTCACATATTTATGCAAATCTAAGTAAACCATGAGGTTTTCTTCTCATCAATTGCCTTTTTAGGGGACAAAAATACTATACGAGGTATTCAATGGACAACAGCCTTTACATACCTTAAAATCTTAAGGAGAAGCTTCCCTAAACATGGTGCCATCGGCAAAGTCGGTGGTATTTGTGGATAGCCATTACAGTCAAAGATATGGTGGGTCGTTAAGTTATAAAGATGGACCGAAATATCGGGTAAGTAAATATAGTACTAAATCAAAATATCAGAGCTGAAAATACAAAATTGACATTTTATCTTTATATTATAAGTAAAAAGGTCAATTTGTGAAAATTGTTGATGTAAGTTTTATTGATTTGTGATTGTGAGAAGAAAATAAACCATTATTTTTATTATTATTATAATAGGTATTTATGTTATCAATAGTGCTATTAAAAGATAGGTAAGTAAGGCTTATGTTGCGCAATTATACCTGAAACTACCAGTTCAAGTGTTTCACATTATGATCTTAGGTCTTTTAGGGCGTGTAAAAGCATCTGAGTTGACATAGTGGGCGGCATCTAAAACTGTACTTAACGGTATTTTAATTAAAAGCTTTTTAGTAACATAGGACTCGATTGATTTAAATCAGTGATAGCAAACTTGTATTAACATAACTTGTTATTTTACAGGCAGCTTTAGCATTACTGCTAGCACACCCTCACGGACAAGTCAGAATGATGAGCAGTTATTATTTTGATAACGATCAGGGTCCTCCTAGCGATAGCCAATATAATATAACTTCACCTGTTATTAAATAGTTAGTAAATTCAAAAGTGAAATTAGACGTATTCCATGTAATTAAGGACATTTAATATTTTTGTATTATCACAACTAAGTAATTTTATATTTGGAGCATCTGTGCACACATACGTAGAGTCACAAACTAGCTTTCTATTTCATATATTTACTGTGTTTCTTTATGTTTGTATCTTGTTTTGTGAGCCAATAAATCAATAAATAAATAAATAAATATTGATAATGTAAGAAATAAACAATATGGTAAATTTTGTGTGAGACAAATCAAATATCCTTTTTCACGGTGTAGAAGCAGTCTTCTTCTTAGCGTTTCGACTTTATTAAAAGTTTATTACTAAGGTGCTGGGCCAAACGCGTAGAAACCGCGACTAAGTAATAATATACTCTTACGTGCAGGTGTAAAGGTGTAAGTGTACGTACAGCACGTTTAAGAGTGTGATATTGCTTGAATTCATCACACAAATTAGCTTAAATTAGTAAAATACATTAGTAGGCTTTATATTGTACCAATCACTTGTTGTGACACTGGTAGATAATAAAAACGATAACCCTATTCGATATACCTATATCGCACCACCAGTAGAAAAGTAGAGAAAATTAAAAATGCAGTTAAACTTAACCTCAAATATCATAAAAAATATACGTATCACATAGGTCCTAAGCGATTATCCTGTTTAGTCAAATAGTAAACACACGTCGCGTCATATCTATTGTGGTATTATTACATGTAATTTCATTCCGTATTTTAGTTTGGCTAATGCGATGATAAATGGGTGTGCGAACACCGTTGGCACACTACTATCAGAATGTTACACTTCAAGCATTTGGTTAAAGAAACTAAACTCAGGAGGTGGTTTGTTAACGAAAATAATCAATTGGCGTTCAGTAGAGGACGTAAAGGATTTATTGCGTTTAATACTAGCAGAAAACTAATGTTAGTTACATTACCGGTAAGTTAAATTTTACTAACTGCTACTGCTACTGCTCTAATAGATGTTACACATTTTATTCTACTAATCGATAGTATTACCCAAGTAACTTTTAGGTTTTAAAAAGGTTTTGAAATCGTTTTAGAACCTTTGTATGGAATAAGGACGGTAAGTCTTAGTAGGCTCAATAACGTTATGGGTACCTTGTAATAACCTCCTGAGTGCAAAAAGGACCCACGTTTTAGAACCTTTTCGAAAGCTACAGCAAAACCTATAGCTTAAATTCAGAACCTTTCGAATTACTTAGGTAAACAGAACTCTAATTTAACCTTGATAACCTTAACTTTACGTTATTATAACTTTGCAAGGAAACTTCTAAGTTCTAAAATAGTCTTGGAATTTACTAATGACAACTCAAAACCTTTTTGATGGACATGATAAAACTTTGTCAGAACTCTCGGGTTTTATAATGTTTCTGTGTCAGATTTATTTACACAGAAACACTAATCGTAGACATTATTAAATATTTAATTATGATGGCGACATTCCCTGTCAATAAACAAAGTTTCAAAATGGCTGGATAACTATAACAAAAATAATATGCAGCTTGCTCGAACTCAGAAAATCAAAAAAAAAAATGCGATTGGCACTTTGGAGTGAAACTTTAGAATAATAATGCTATACACGAGGCGGCCATTACGTAACTTATAAATTTGAAGATATCTTAATAAATTAAAAACTATAAAATTAGGTGGTTGGTGAGAAATCGCATTAGAAATAAAACTTTAATTCATATAAAAATCATGTAGTTTAAATCGCCTAAAACACGTTATTTAATTGTACCTCATTTAATTAAAATATTCGTAAATTACGGTTGAAGTAGTACCTACATGCATTCGACACAGCTAGGTGGCACTTTACGTTTTAAATTCCTCTGTTTTTTTAACATCCTGGGTCGGTTCATCACGCAGGACAGTTGTGATACTATGAAGTCCCAGAAGACACTGACACTTGAGGATGCCTCTAAAGCTTTAAAATATTCTTGTAGGACTTTAATAATGCCTTATGCTTATAAAAGCAACTTATTGGTTTGGGTTTTCACCAACCCATTTCACCATTTTTTTTTCCTCATTCACGCAGCGCCATCTAGCCCCAAATTAAGCAATTATATTTGCTTGTGTTATGGGTACTAAACAATTGATATACTACTTAAATAATTTTTTTTTTGTAAATACATTTTATAGATAAATTACACCCAGACACAGAACAAACAATCATGCTCATCACACAAAGATTTGTCCTGGGTGGGAATCGAACCCACGACCTCCGGCTTAGCAGTCAGGGTCACTAACCACTAGACCAACAGGCCAGTCGCTTAGATTTAATCGCTAATTAGTTTGCCTAGATAACTCTAATGTAGCATAAAGGTATTAGGTAGGTTTTAGAAATTACTTAAAAGTCATTTAAATGTTCCATAACATTATGGTTATATCAACGTTTAAAATTAAACCTTTAGATCTCACTTTAGCATAAAACTAACCTTTCCAAAACTCAATCAGGAGCCTATGACAGCAATTAGATCCTAGGACTATTTGTTCTTGGAACACAAGTCATAATAACGTTAATTTAAACTCCGTCAGCGGCCTAAAGGTTGTAATAATAAACAATTAGTTTAGGACTTATTAATCATTCTCAAGTACTTATATGACAAGATAGCCAAGCGTTAACGTTTTTACGATACTTCTAAAACCTAAAGGTATTTTTAACAACCTAGGCCCGAAAAAAATGTTACTTGGGTACCTATCGTCTTATTTAATAGGTAATTATATGAACCTTTTAGGAGAGACCCTTAAAGACGAATTTTCGAAACTATCTAGAATTCGTTGTAATAAAGTTCAAATTTGCCAAATCGCATTTCTTAATTTTTATCAATATTCTTTTGAGGAATTCGTATGTGCCGCTGAATTATCATTGGCTCTCATAAGGAACTTAAAAGCTTAAATTGATTGAAATAATCATACCTATGATATACTGAGCTGAGTACATGGTTCACCGTGTTGGATCATCATGTAAGGATGGTCTTCCTTTCTATCCTTGCATTGAATCGCTAATATTAGCCTTGAACAGAGGTTGGTAAAATTCTGAGATTATTTTTAACAATAAATCACAACACTTATAATCGAATATTGATACCAAAAACCAAGAGGTAGTCGCACAGTCTACTACTACCTTTAAACAAGTACGATGACATTTTATAAGTCTATTGAAACCTGAGCGGTATTTGATACCGCCTGCGGTAGAGAAAACCGAGTGGGTATGCGGTAATACTATTATTCTACCAACTTTCCGTTCTAGCCGCGGCACTTAATACTAAATACTTAAGCGAAATCCGCGTGGTATGTACTACCTTTACCCATAGGGGCAGCGAATACCTATTGCTTTTGTTTGAACAAGCCGTATGTTGATTTTAAATATTTCAGACTGGATTACCATTTGGCAAATATTGTGACAAGATCGGGACACACGTCTGTTGATGAATGCACTGGTAAAAGCGTCACAGTGTCCTTAAGAGGTCTGGCAGATATAGCAATAACTGGTGTAGATGACGATTTGTACCTTGCTATACCTATTGGGCCAGAGGTATGAAGTGTTTTAAGCAGTTTGTATTTTCACTAACAAGTATAAGTTTTTTTTAAATCTTATACGCCTTCAATAAAGTTATATTATCTATTAAACCTAGCCTATAGAAGATAAAATTAGTTTTAACCATTTAAATTGAATCTAAATTTTTATTAGGCCTTACGGTATAATATTGAATAATTAACTTTGGTGCATAGAATATAGCTATTACTTTCGATAGCATTACCTAAAATATTTATCATATTATTCTTCTTAGAGCGATTTATTTTTGTCAATTGCATTTGATCTCTCTTTGTGTATTAACTAACCTTTGCCAGCGGCTTCGCCCGTGTGGGTAGGTATACTAGAAAAAATATGGCCTATGTTACCTACTACTATTCTAGCTTCATAAAGATGAAAGAATCTTTTAAATCGGTTACATAGATTTTGTGGATATCTAAAATGAACATACGAAAAGTCAAATCTTTGTTCTTTATAATATTAATTAGAAAGGATTTATTCATGTTCATATTTAATTTAAGATTGATTGTTTATTTTGTATGTTTCGGTATATTTTTCATCTTAGATATTCTCATATATGTATGTGTTTAATTGTGCTTCTATTTAATACAAATGTTGTTGTTTTCAGTCGCGTCTTCAAACATTGTGATATAAACCAAGCAATGAAATCTAAGTAATTAAAATTTTTACTGTTTTTGTTCACCTGATATGGTAGGTATACGAAACGAAATACACTTATTAAACGTTGTGTTTTTTTTTTCATTTACCTTACCTTACCTTTATAACTTTATCTCCGTTAATTGACTGTACCAAGCCAGCTTACGCTACCTATTTTTCGGATGTTTTCGATTGGTGCAATTTTTTTACGGTATTGGCTAATGTCTTCCAATAATCTCTAAAGTAAGAAGAGTAGCAATTTTATTGCAGTCATAAATCGTATGAAAAGCCAATGAATTGGTTTCTAATAAGGCTTCTGTGCGTAGTACATAAGCAGGACTGTTAATCAGTGGCAAACCAATATTTTAAATTTAGGTATTGATGAAAATAAATCTAATCAAATATTGAGTTTATCTTAAATGTTTTAGATAAGGTATCTAAGATTAAAATAGTTACTAAGATAATAAATAAAACAGATAGATGTAGGTAGGTACGTTAATTCAGCTTCAAACAAACAGTCTCACGTAATGGAATCGATACCTGAACTCTACAGATACCTACTTACCTAATGCTAAACAGATTTCACTTGATGTGACCTTGATATACTTCATAGCATACCGTAATTAACAGCATAACGTAATTTGGATTGTAAACAGGTGTTTATTTATTTATAAACTTTTTGCACAACACAAATTAATAATAATAATATGTGCACAAAGGCGGACTTAACGCCAATCGCATTCTCTACCAGTCAACCTTTGGGTAATGCAGAGACAAAATTTGGTAGGTGCACTCAGTACTAATTCTTAGTGTTGAACAGGCGTTCACATCGCCTCACCAGTCAGCTTTTGACCACGGCCGATTTAATCTGGTCGTCGTAAACGTCAAGCAAAATAAGATAGGTAGGTACTTATATAAGTAAATACCTAATGATCGCATGAATGCCCGTTTATGATTTGAAATTATATCAAGTAAAAGAGTATCTTCTATTATCATAATTATAATCCTAAGCACTTGATACTTTATTCTTCCAATGATTTCTTCTCTAGGGTTTCGTACTTTCTTCTCTTGTCGACTGTGAGTCAGGCACTGACTCACAAGGATCCTCACTATGCTCTCGGACGCACCACCATGGTGCACCTGTTCGAATGGAAGTGGGATGATATAGCTACCGAATGTGAGAAGTTCCTCGGACCTAGAGGATTTGGTGGTGTTCAAGTAAGTATAAGTAATGTGTATTTAAAGAAAGCTAAGTATAAGAGAATGGTTTTATGTAATTTGTTTGTTTCTACCTTTGTGATTCAGTGGTACTGTATACAGACTACAACACAGAGGTCTCAGTTTTGATACCGGGGTCGGATAAAGTGTTTTCGGTTAGAAATTCTCATTCCAGAGTCTGGATCTGTAGCAACAGGTTCGCTCTCTGTAATTTGGAATTAAAGATAGCTAGCGAAACGTAGGCATCAGACATCTCTGCCGACCCCTTTTGGGGAAAAAGGCACGATACTACTCGTATTTTATGTAACGTTATAATAATATGTAACTTGTTTTGTAAAGACACATTATGCGAAATTTCTAGATTTCTCCTCCCAACGAGAATTTGATGATCTGGTCAAAGAATCGTCCGTGGTGGGAACGTTACCAGCCTATGTCCTTTCGCTTGATCACTCGCTCTGGTAATGAAGAACAGTTCGCCAACATGGTCCGAAGATGCAATAATGTTGGTGTCAGGTTGGTTAACATTTTTTTTGCTTTTAATTTTGGTACTTGCCTATTATAATTTTTCGAATATTTTTGCACAAAGCAAACTGCTAATTTAAAAATCATATAAAATCATATCAGTTTTTAGTCTAGTTTTTCTTACGACGTTCTTTACCTAGAGATATACTTTTTATTAAGAAATAACTTATGAAAAATCATTTTATCCACTAACAGGGATACAAGCAAATATTAATCAGGTAAGGTTGTTTTACTGCAGATTTCGCTAGGTCGGAAAATTTTTCAGAGGCCTAAACTACTTACCTTGTAATCGATACTCCAGATAGACCAAGTCCTCTTGTGTCTCAAATAATCTTTTGTTTTTCAGAATATACGTAGACGCCATAATTAACCACATGACTGGCGATTCTAATGAAAACGTTGGCACTGGTGGCAGTACCGCCGATTTCAATAACTGGTACTATCCTGCTGTACCATATGTTGAGCACGACTTCCATTCGCCGCATTGTATTATTTCTAACAATGATTACAGCTGCTGTCCAGCAAATGTTAGTACTTATGTAAATTTGAAACTAGATTAGTTTGAGCCTATATTATTCTATCACTTTAAGAGAAGGCATGAGTTTTCAACTCACGCTTTCTTCACGACACCTAGACACAGTCTAGGTTTCCTCCCGTTGCGTGCGTTAGCTCAGGTAAACATTTAAATCAAGTTAATAGGAATAAGAAAATGTCATAGTAAACACTAAAACCAAAACACTAAAGGTGTTTAAGTTTAGTGTTTAAGAGCTAATATAAATTTTAAGAATATTTCTGACCTAACGTCCCTTAAACCCAGACGTGCACTAATATAACAAATGTTATGCTTTACTTTACAGGTACGTAACTGCGAACTTTCTGGCTTAAAAGACTTAAACCAGAGCAGTGAATACGTCCGTAGCAAGATTGTTGGCTACATGAATTCTCTCATCAACTTAGGTGTAGCAGGATTTAGGTAAGTATCAAGCAAATTAAACATTAGTTGAATATTAAACTGTACAGCTGATATTTGTGTTTTTTATTCCTAGAATTGACGGTGCCAAACACATGTGGCCTTCTGATCTCAAACTTATTTTTGACCACCTGATCGATCTGAACACCGCTCATGGTTTTCCTTCTGGCGCTCGTCCTTACATCTACCAAGAAGTCATTGATCTCGGAGGCGAGGCCATTTCTCGGGATGAATACACCTCTCTTGCCTCTGTTACTGAGTTCAAATTCGGCATGGAACTTTCTAAAGCGTTCCAGGGTAATAATCTACTAAAATGGTTTGTCAACTGGGGACCAAATTGGAGTCTTCTTGCGTCTGAAGATGCATTGACTTTCATAGATAATCATGATAATCAAAGAGGGCATGGTGGTGGGGGTGATATCCTTACGTATAAGCAGTCAAAGAAGTATAAGGGAGCTGTTGCATTCATGTTGGCCCATCCTTACGGACATCCTCGAATTATGAGTAGTTTCGATTTCCAAGACAGAGATGCAGGGCCACCGAAGGATAGTAATGGCAATATTATTTCACCTTCTATCAACTCTGTAAGTATAGCTAATCGTTATTAAATTGAGGAGAACTTTTGTTTAGTTATAAAATTAGGTATATGTTTTTAGTTAAATTCAAACTTGTTTAACATTATCTATGCTATTATATAAAGCAGAAAAGTTTTTTTGTTTGTTTGAACGCGCTAATCTCTGGAACTACCAGTCGGATTTGAATAATTTCTCGACAAAGGTGATAGGCTATCTAACATCACGCTACTGGTGACGGAACCAGAGCAGTAAGCAAAGACGCGGGTGAAACCGCGCCAAAGAAAACTAGTTTATAATATTTAGGTACTACTTGTTTCTTCTCTATTGATTCATAAACTTTTACCATTTATCATATTGTAAGTATTTTTCTTTTATTATTATAAATGATAGAGATATGAGGAATAAATTACAATTCACCATCCTATTATAGTTGAGATTCTTACATGAATGTAACTATAATTTTTAGCTAACTAAATATTTTATAGGATAATACCTGTGGCAATGGCTGGATATGCGAGCACCGTTGGCGTCAGATTTACAGCATGGTTGCATTTAGAAACGTTGCCGGTAACACAGGAGTCAACAATTGGTGGGACAATGGTAGCAACCAGATTGCGTTCTGCAGAGGTAATCAAGCGTTCGTCGCTTTTAACAACGATATTTGGGATTTGCAACAGACTTTGAATGTAAGTTTAAAGTAAAAAAACGTCGTAAAAAGCGAGTGATGTAGCACTAGTCTGCAAAACGTATTTGATAGATACATCTCTAAAATATATTTTAGGCTTGTCTTCCTCCTGGTACCTACTGCGATGTGATCTCCGGTGAGAAGATCGGTAAAAATTGCACAGGCAAGAGAGTCACCGTCGGCGGCGACGGTAGCGCTCACATTAGTCTAGGAGCTAACGAGTACGACATAGTGCTGGCCATCCATGTTGGAAACGAAGTAAGTGAAAAACATAGGTACATACGTAACTTTACGCCTGTCTCCTATTACTGTGGTAAGCAGAGACAAAACGCCATTTTCTGCGATCCGTACATACCTCCTTTGTCTCTTCAACCTTCTTTACATACAAATACGTCGATTATACCCTTTATCGGATGCTTGTCGATTATACCCTTTGTCAACACATTACTTATTGGTTCCGTGCATGCCCATCTAGGTCGAGCCCTACATAGTGCCTTAAATATCATAAATAACTCAGTTCTTCATTTTGCAGTCGATGGTACAAATGCGACTGCTAAAATTAACTTCTTGTTTTGTAAATTTCATTAATGTTATTTTTCTTTTGTTACAGTCAAGGCTATGAAGATCGTCTTTTTACTGCGGCTAAGTGAAATTCATCCGTACCTACATACTACTGTTATTGTTTGATACTAGTGAATTAATACAAAATATTATTTTATGATTATTGATTTGATATTTGATTACGCCTATGATATTTGTACCTAATATGTCATTGTGTGTGTTTCTAATCGCAATCTTGATAAATAATTAACTCACTAGTGGTCAATTGACGCCTTTGACATCATTCTGTTGTTTTTTATTGCACACTCGAGCGTCATGTGGCCCACAAAGGAAATAAAAGGTTTTAGATATTTTCAACTACGACATTTTACTTACGACAGTAAGATTTTTTAAATAAATGTAAGGAATTTATGCGAATACCTAAACATTACATGTGAACAATACGTATTACAACTTTGACTACACAAATGCACTATAATATTTTAATAGGTCACTTGTTTCGTCGCCACAATATTTTTACACTGCGAAAAGAAAATGCTGCACATTAAAATGTCTTAGTAGCTTCGTCAGGAAACTCTACCACGGAATTACTGGGAACAAAGTCATTTGTTATTGTCGATTGTCGGGTCATAAGTGATAAATGACGTTTTTCGAATATGTATTTATCAAATCATAAAATATAACAAAATCAGAACATTATCAATATTATTGGATCATTTATCTTGGATTATAATAATTACGATAATAATGCCACAAATCTTAGACTTTATCACCTATAAATTGTTAATGTGGGAGGGCTGATATATAATATAATTTATTACTTACCTATTAATTCAGTTGCAGTGATATAAGCTGGTACCCAAAGGTGAGCGGTTTTTGTGCAATTATCTTTCAACGCAATTTTTGTGGATCTGAAGATTACTTTTGCAGGATTTCTTTTTGGAACCCTAAGGCTTTTGTTTTATATTATTTATGGTAAGATAGTAAGTCGTATAATAGCATAACAATATGTAGTAACAATAATGGTTATAATTTAATCAAATAACGGTGATTCATGCAATTTTTTTATAGAACAGTAGGCGATAAAATTGCATAATAATTAATTGTAATAATTTTGGATAGACCTTAACTTCTTTTAACAATTTCAATTTATTCGTCGATATGTCAAAGATAAGAAAGTCATTCCGATAGCATCTATCCTCTTACTTTGGCGCCAAGTCTAATTTGCTTGGATAGTATGAAATCAAAAATTACTGAAAACTTATTGACAAGCTCACATAATAAGTGTTTATTCAAAATATGTTCTATCAACTTCCAATTAATTTAATAGTTTACGCTTGTTAAAGACCTTCATAAATTTTAACTCATCACTAGGATAAAAATGAAAATATGAGTAAAAAATGTGAGTACGTTATTTTCTTTACTTTTCAAGATGACCACTTTAGTTCCTACTTCACCACAAAGGTTGAGTGAGTAAAACATGATATCAATCTAAAGCGTAGCTAAAATATTAATATAAATACTTTCCAAGAAAAGTGACTTATAAGATAAGCCGTTTTTCTCGGGAAGTACTTGTAAGGAATATTTCATTTTAATTTGTTGCCATTTCATACGAATCTCAATTTGTCTTGCCGAAAAGTTACAAGATGTATTACCAAGACAAAATTGTTCTTTATCATAATTAAATTGCAGAATCCTCATTCAAGGATCACAAGTTAAAATGAATGTAGATTTTTGATATTTAATTCTTTATGCTCTTCTTTAACTTTCTTTGTAAGTACTTCTAAGATCAAAGAACTTGTCTCTGTTTTCTTTAAATATTTTCTTTTTTATGCTTTAGTTTTAGGATGATGCGGTTCATCCTTCTCCTTTCGGCTGTGGGCTTGGCCTTGGCTTACAAGAACCCTCACTATGCCTCCGGACGCACGACCATGGTGCACCTGTTCGAATGGAAGTGGGATGATATAGCTGCCGAATGTGAGAGGTTCCTCGGACCTAGAGGATTTGGTGGTATTCAAGTAAGTTAACACATCCAAAGTACTTTGAATTACTTCAATTGAATTGCCAAAATCACATTTTATTTTACCTCTTTTTAGATTTCTCCTCCCAATGAAAACTTGGTGATCTGGGCCATGAATCGTCCGTGGTGGGAACGCTATCAGCCCATTTCCTATCGCTTGATCACTCGCTCTGGTAATGAACAACAGTTCGCTAACATGGTCCGAAGATGTAATAACGTTGGTGTCAGGTAGAAGACATGACAATAATTACCTATATCTGTATCACCTATAATTTTTATATTAATTTGGAAATTGGATAATTTTTCAGAATTTATGTCGACGCTATAATTAACCACATGACGGGTACTTGGAACGAGAACGTTGGCACTGGAGGAAGCACAGTCAACTTTGGTGACTGGCACTATCCCGCAGTACCTTACGGCGCCGGTGATTTTAACTGGCCTCATTGTGTTATTTCTGGCTTTGATTATGGCTGCTGTGCTGATAGAGTAAGTTTTAGTCTTTATTTTTACAGTGTTAAGAATAAATGACCTAAATTCGCTAATACATAAAATTCTCATCAGAATCCAGAAAAAGTAAAGATTTTTTCTGTTTCTGTAATCTTAAAATTTGGAAGATATCTTCCAGTATTGTTATATTTTTTGATATCCTCATAATTGCCTCCTTTTTAGGTACGTAACTGCGAACTCGGTGGTCTGAAAGATTTAAATCAGGGCAGTGAACACGTGCGTCGTATGCTTGTGGATTTCATGAACAATCTTATCAACTTGGGTGTAGCTGGGTTCAGGTATAAATTCAAAATAATCATTATTCTTTATATATTATTTTTAACCAATCGCAATGTATCAGTTAAATGAACACTGTGTCTTTATTGTTCAGAATTGACGCTGCTAAGCACATGTGGCCTGGTGACCTCAGAATCATCTATGACCGTCTAAGTAATTTGAACACGGCTCATGGCTTCCCTGCAGGTGCTCGTCCTTACATCTACCAAGAAGTCATTGACCTTGGAAGCGAGGCTGTTTCCCGCAATGAATACACCCCTATTGGCGCAGTAACTGAGTTCAGATTCGGAATGGAACTCTCTGCAGCCTTCCAAGGTCGAAACCAACTGAGGTGGTTAGTTAACTGGGGACCAAGCTGGGGTCTTCTTGCATCTGATGATTCCCTAACTTTCATTGATAACCATGATAATCAAAGAGGTCATGGGGCTGGTGGTGATATTCTTACTTACAAACGTCCTAAGAACTACAAGGGAGCTATTGCATTTATGTTGGCGCATCCTTACGGTAAACCACAGTTGATGAGCAGTTTCGATTTCCACAATACTGAAGCTGGGCCTCCTATGGATAATAGCGGCAACATCATTTCGCCAGCTATTAACTCCGTAAGTAAAAGAAATTATTTGTACCAAACCTCGGTATAACCCTTTTGGGATAACGGCATTACCCTAAGTATGTAGTTTAAACGCTGTATGAAAAATATTTCACTTTAAGTCTGGGTCCAGGAGTTTAGGGCCTTCGTTCTTCATATCGGATAAGAGTGGCTTATGTAATTTGTATTGGCAACATTAAAATGATTTTTCAAAATGTAATTTATAAGTGTTAATAAAAAAATATTTTTCTGAATTCTCAATCGGTGTCATATTTTTATGACTATCTTAGCATGACTTGCCTTTTTTGTTGAAATTATCTGCATTTTAAGTGTTAAAGTTGATATTGCCCACAATTAGATCGATATCTGGTAAAATAGCAAATGAAATGTAATTATTGTTTACCTATTTTATGCAATAATTGCTTACAGGAACAATGAAAAGATGTCGAAACTTTGCAAAAATTAAGCAAACAAAGTTCGAAACTGTTTGATTTTTGATCTTTATTTTTATTTATAATGTTAACCTTGATTACAAAAGTCTAAAGAAACGTGGTACTGTATTACTCTTTTAAACACATTTCGTAGTTTAAAGCTATTTATTTAGTAGGTATGTACATTAACAACTGCTCGCGTTCCGTCGCCGACGTAGCCCGTTCGCTGACTATTCCGTCCTTTAGCACATTACAACCACTCACGTCGCCGTTAAGATATCAGGAAGGCTTAGGCGCAAAGGGACAAATTCTCAAAACGGCCAATTCTTAAGAGGCCTAATTCTCAGAATGGCCAGCTCTCAAAAGACCTAATTTGAGTGAGATGTTGTAGGTGGAAAAAGTGGATAAAAATATCTTTACAACTGCAGTTAAATAAAGAGATGATACCAGTAACAGTTAACAGTAACATTTGCCACATTCTTAACTATATTTCATTTGTAGCAAGCTAAAAAATAATGTTTCTTCAGGATGGCACCTGCGGCAATGGTTGGGTGTGCGAGCACCGTTGGCGACAGATTTACGGCATGGTTGCGTTTAGAAACGTCGCTGGTAACACAGGCGTCAGCAATTGGTGGGACAATGGTAGCAACCAGATCGCATTCTGTAGAGGTGGACAAGGATTCGTAGCTTTCAACAATGACTACTGGGATCTGAACCAGACTTTGCAAGTAAGTTTTCTTAAAGAATTTGGGTTACACTAACTGCTTTTGCATGGGTTCAATAAAAATCTTTGATGCTTTCCTTAAAAAGTATCTTGCGTAATAATATTATTAGATATAGTTGTTTATAAATTATTAGATGTAGTGTTGTGTATAATAGATTACTATTTTTAAACTCATCATATTACATTATTATACAACGGAAAAATAGCAAATATAGTGTCTTGTCAGAAAAAAAATAGTACATATAACCATAGAAAAAAACTTTTAATATTTGTTTTAATGGCACTGTAGCAGAAAGACAGTTCTTGATATATTTTGTAAAATAAATGAATTATATTCAAAAGATCGACTTGGGAAGAAGAACCCAAGAAAATATTCTAAAGTCACAATTCCAAATTCATGATTATATGTTTACAGACTTGTCTTCCAGCTGGTACGTACTGTGATGTGATCTCTGGTGAAAAGAGCGGTAACAACTGCACTGGTAAGAGAGTCACCGTCGGCGGCGATGGTCGCGCTCACATCAGTCTAGGAGCTAACGAGCTCGACATGGTGCTGGCCATCCATGTTGGAAACGAAGTACGTGAAGATAAAGCTCTGGTCAAATAACGGGAGCAAGCAAACGCGACGTGACGTGACGTAGTTGTAATAGGTATATTAGCTAATATAAAAGAAGTCACATGGCGCCTTCGGCCTATTGACGTCGGAATACAGTACAACCGTTCACGTTGCGTCGCCTTTTCGTCCCGCCGCGCCTGCTTTTTGACCAGAGCTTTAAAATTCTTGTGACTATGATTTCGAATATTGTACTAATATTATTATTTTCTATTTGTTACAGTCAAGACTGTGAAGAACTACTCAAACTACTAAAAGCGTGTCAATTTAATTTTAACTTTCATTTTGGTTTGATTTCAAAATTTAAAGTTAGATGTTTTTGACTGTTTAATATCATACTGCACTTTGCGTTGTACATTTCTTACAATATTAGTATTATTATACATTAATATATGTAATTTAAGGTCCAGACATATTCTTATTTCGTTAACTTCTTGACTTAAAGACCTACCTAATCTAAAAAAATTATCAAACTTTTTCGCCTCGCGAAGTGTTATTATTGAAAATGTTGCATTACAATATTTTTTATTTGAAAATATTGCCTATAATTGATCATGACTTTAAAAGTGCATTCACTGCCGCCTCTATATTACATCAAAGAGATAAAGAAGCAGTACTTTAATTGATAATGATGATCTACGAATGAAATCTGTTTCCATTTCATGTGGTTGATACGCAAACTTAATATCAAATAAACTGATTAAATATGTGTTTTGTTATTTTATTTGTATTATTTTATGAAATAGATATACGTTTCCAATATTGAAAACTTACCTATCCATCTTCCCCTTTCCGATTTAGCATTTCTTTCTTACAGTCGGCAACGGCTTAGTTGGGTTTTTGTAGCATTTTTAGTTTCACTTTTTGGATCTCCCTTAAGAAGAAGAAATTTTTAAAGCTTGATCATTTTATGCACTCTATTGAATGTGGTTCCCCCAGAGAAACATCGCAGGAAGACCACGAGTCCGGTTTGAAAAAAAAAACCTAACAATAAGAAAAATAAAGATCTTGTCCTATGTGATGTAATATCCTGTATCAAAATGACTCAATTCTACCTGATGGTAAGTCAGTAGGATTCAGGAGCTATGGACACCATCTGAAAAGATGTCGGTCCATTTGCTAGCATAATGGCCTTCTCTATATGGACTTCATGAAAAAACATTTTCTTACACGTCGCCTAGAAGAACCGGCTTCATAATCGAGCTTGTAAAAAGTTCAAGTTTTAATTATGCGACATAAGTATTAAGTGCTCCAACCTATAGGTTTGAAATTAGATTCTTTGATTTAGATTCCACTGTGAAAGGATAGCACTGGATTTTTATCCAGCTCAGCACTAGAACTTATTCCTTTAAAATGATTATTTTGTGATTCTGCTACGTTTTACAATAAAATACAAAACGTATTTACTCAAGAATAGGCATTATGCTGCTAACTATTAGGTACAAGCAACATAAATAAGTTGCAAAGATGGCCATTTTATTTACATAGACTACTAAATTATTAGCTTATCAGAATCTAATCCTTGTTCACTTTGAAAACATCTTAAGTGAGGTATTTTGTGGTGAGTACCCACGGAGACGCTCTGGTTTCCGTGGAATGAGGATGAGAATTGAACGAGGACTTCAATGAAATTGGTATTATGAAAATCTTTTGAGTGTGAGCGCCAAAAGCCACCAATCATACGGGCGCGTGTAATATACATAAATACCTATGTTACAAGTAAGCAAGTCGTGTCATAACCTCAGAAATCTTAAAATGCTACAGGTAAGTCATAAATTGTCTTCGCCATTTTAGTAGCATTTAAAAGATGAGATAAAAGATATCAATGCAATTAATTCTGATCAAGATATTTATTTATCGGTGTTATTTAAATTTATCATGGATTATGGTAGTTATGATGATAAAAGGGCTGTCACCACTGAGGTTTTTATCAGCTAATATATAAGTGTTGACTATGTGGTAATACGTAGTTTTAGTTATCGTGTTAGCAGGTGAGCTGTTTTTTTATTATAGAAAGCTTCTCGTGTTTTGTTGCATAGAACTTTTGCAATATGTATTTAGAAGTAGAATGAATTATACAATGTATACCAACCATTATTAGATAAGTAATAAGATAAAGGCCTAGTAAACTATGAGCCTTACAAGGTGAATTGGTGTTCTGATAGAAGTAGTGGGCATCCAATGAATGGGAACGGCTAAGGTGGAGAAAATTAGGAGAGGCCTATGTCCAGCAGGAAGTCTTCGCTGCCTGATGATGTGTTATGAAATTAGATGCTATCGACAATTCGTTTGAACTTTTATGTTTATCTAAATCTAAACTAATTTAATAATAAGAAAAGATTTTATTTTTTGTATGTTTGTTTGTTCCGATCTAACTCAAGACCTACCTAACCGATTTAGAAAATTCTTTCGCGTTTATAAAGCTACATATAGTACTGGTAACATAGGCTATATTTTATTATTTTTAACTTCAGTCATTTTCAAACCTTCAATATTTTAAGCTCCTTTGTAAATCTGAACATCACCATTGCTGATATTTTCCATAGGCGTTTATTGTGAGACCGAATGAAACTTTTGATACCGAAGCGAAGCGAGGGCGGATATCTAGTCCATAAATATGTCTATGTCAAGCAAAAGTACCTACAATGGATAATTAGAAACAGTTCTTACATTGCATAGTACCTACTTTTTAGTAGGCTAGGTGTGTGATTCTAGGATTGTGTGCAATTTACCGTACTTAAGTATAATTCTTTATCTCAGTTATACGTATTTTCTTCATTATCTGAAGATTACACCGCTATTATTTTAATTAATATCACATATTTCCTACCGTAATTTATTGCAATTTTGATAGTGAAATATGAAGCATTGATACTAAAACTTTTTTTTAATTGCACGTAGGTAGGTAGCTGCATACCTACATATTTTATTTTTATTTACGCTATCTTAAATAACGCTTAACATGTTTACGTTAGTGTTTTACGAGTACTACCTACATATAAACTGCTAAGTCCACATCACATCCTAGTTAGAGTTTAGTGTGTAGAACTTAAGTAAACAAATATACTGTAAAATGCCAAAGATATTTTTGGACAATCAGCATTTAGGTGCTCAGCTGCTCTACTAAGTAAGAATGTCGTAAGTGCGTAAATCAAGCTCTAGTAGGTACAATCACTTTTAATGTGTTTAGCTTTAGGTCCACTTCTCCGAAAAATGTGTCATACAGTTACCTACTCTCTTCTGAAAGAATTGGGCAGTCAGATACTAAATATATCAATATTAAGATGTTCACTGCAGGAGATAGGCATTTCCCAAAGGAAGATTGTTTGCCATACTGCGCTTTATGGATTGTTGGTGCCTGCACTAAGTTGATATTTAGTAAGCAGATAACTCTATTGCCCGTTACGCGTTACCTACAATTTCCTTAGTTGCCTGTTGCGACACCTATAGGAAGAGTTGATTGTTTTCATATTCTAAACCAGAATTATATGTTTATCTATTAGCCTGAGTGGCCTGAGTTTCTTGCCAGTTCTTCTCATGGCTCTACTTCGTCAGCGAACTGGCTGTAGGGTAATTGGATGACATTTTGTAAACTTTGACGTTCTTAAGTGTTAATTTAATTGACCTATATGAATAAACATATTTCATTTCATTTATACATGCCTAATGAGTTATACTGTGTAGGTAGGTACAATACTATGTTGGAACAAAACAAAGTCTGGATTCCGCGCTTGAATTCAATTAGGCCAGAGCTCAATTATACGTCCCTAATCAAGCTCGGGTCTAATTGAATATCTACTCACTTGTTTAGGTACATACTCAATTTTGTAAGGGTATCATGCATCTATATAAATCAAATTTCAATTTAAGTACCTATGAGAAGCTGCAATCGTAAATATTATAGTGCGAAGTTTTTAGCTAGGTACCTAATGAATAATTATTTCTCTCTCTATCCCAAAAACATATGTTTTTTAAAGGTAGCCTACTTAAAGAGTCTTAGTTCCTACCTATCTATGTTTAAGGTGATATATTAAAATGCTGAAAAATTACTTCATGCTAGACCTAAGTCACAATACAAACTTTCTAAATTACCGAGAATTTAAAGTAGATATATTGATATTTGATGAATAAAAAGAATATAATATATATCTACTACTTATAACTTTAATTTAATAAATTATGTTTTACATTTTTCTCCAGGATGCTTCGGTTCATCTTTTTAATTTCGGCCGTGGGCTTGGCACTGGCTTACAAAAATCCTTACTATGCCTCCGGCCGTACCACCATGGTGCACCTGTTCGAATGGAAGTGGGATGACATAGCCGCTGAATGCGAGAGGTTCCTCGGACCTAGAGGATATGGCGGTATTCAAGTAAGTTTAGACATCGCAGATCCAAATCCAGTTCTTCTCAGGCCCTACCCTACGTCAGCGAACTGTCTGTAGGTTAATTGGCTGACATTTTGTAATTTGTAATTTCATAAGTGTCAATTTAATATTAACCTAAATAAATAAATATATTGTGTATTTCCATTTTCAAAATTGCAATCGTCTAAAAGACATGCAATAATATGAACTTTAAAACTTTTGTTAACATTAGACTAAGAACACTAGGACGTCAAAAAATTACCTATGACTGTGAATAGCACATTTTTTTTTGCAATTGCCGCCAGGTCCGTAACAAAGAAGCTATTCCCTTGGCGAAGCATTTGTAGTTAAAATAAATTGAATGTTCTTTTTATATAATTTATATTCAGTTAATGATTTTGGCTTAACCTAAAAATAACACATTAATATTTTCAGATTTCACCTCCAAACGAAAATTTGGCAATCTGGTCCAGAAATCGTCCATGGTGGGAGCGATATCAGCCAATGTCGTATCGTTTGATCACTCGCTCTGGTAATGAAGAACAGTTCGCTAACATGGTCCGAAGATGCAATAACGCTGGTGTCAGGTTAGAAGTCCAAGAATAACATTTTCAGATTACCTGTCCGTTAACATACTCAAAAAAAACCGTCTTTTGTTTTTAAGAAAAATGATTTTTGCCTAAATTTTATTAGGTAAATCATTAGGTACTACATTAGGCCTATTGATATAAGCCAGCAGTATGATATGATTGCTACTGCTAGTGAAACACTTATCCTCATTACCTTCACACTCTTTGGTCTGTAGCCAAAGATTTGTTTTGTCGAATTCATGCCATCTTTTTTCTTGGTCTGATGCGATGACGATTAGCTATTTGAGACACCACATGTCCTAATAAGTGTACTCGAGATATTACTAAATTAATATGTAGACTATGTGGCGTATCTATTTATTTTTTATTTTTTCTAACCTTTTTTTGCAGAATCTATGTCGACGCCATTATTAACCACATGACGTACGGTACTTGGAGTGAGAACGTTGGCACTGGAGGCAGCACGGCCGTTTTCGACGAATGGTACTATCCTGGAGTGCCTTATGGGCGGAACGATTTCAACTGGCCTCAATGTAATATTTACGGCTCTGACTATGGCTGCTGTCCTGATAGAGTAAGTCTTCTGTTTGTACACGAATCATAATCTTAGTATTAATGAACCTAATAATATTAATCAATCTACTCGTATATTTCTTAATGTAGCGTTATCAGTATCCCAGAAACTTTATATCTAATTTACAGTTTATATCTGTATCCTAAGTATTTAACTTCTTGAAAAGCGGTTACTATTGAACTTCCTTTGCAGGTACGTAACTGTGAACTTGGTGGTCTAAAAGATTTAAACCAAGGCAGTGAATATGTGCGTGGTATGATCGTTGATTTTATGAACAAACTAATTGACTTGGGTGTAGCTGGATTCAGGTACAAAATTAAAGTCCTATGAGCATATGAATAGTTTTTCAGGCAAGTTTTAATATCATGCAATTTTTTCTCAGAGTTGACGCTGCTAAGCACATGTGGCCTGCCGATCTCAGAATCATCTATGACCGCCTTAACAATTTGAATATTGCTCACGGTTTCCCCTCTGGTGCTCGGCCCTACATCTACCAAGAAGTCATTGATTTTGGAGGCGAGGTTATTTCTCGTAATGAGTACACTCCGCTTGCCGCTGTATCTGAGTTCAGATTCGGAATGGAACTTTCTACAGCTTTCCATGGTAGAAACCAATTGAGATGGTTGGTCAATTGGGGACCAAGCTGGGGTCTTCTTGCCTCTAACGATGCTCTTACTTTCATTGATAACCACGATAATCAGAGAGGTCATGGTTCTGGTGGCGAGATCCTTACATACAAACAGTCTAAGAGATATAAGGGAGCTATTGCGTTCATGTTGGCACATCCCTACGGCACGCCGCAGTTGATGAGTAGCTTTGATTTCCATGACACTGAAGCCGGTCCTCCTATGGATAGTAGCGGCAACATCATCTCTCCTTCTATCAACTCGGTAAGAATAATCAAAATTATTTCATAGCTGCGTTGGTCGGGTCGGCACATATTAACCAATTTCAATTGTTTCTCATATTATTATGTATTTAGGAACTTGATTTATTTATATTTAGTTAATTATTTAAATTATGAATATGCTAGTGCAGGAGCTAAAAATATTTGACATAAGTACCTTACTTAATTATTCAGGATAATACCTGCGGCAATGGCTGGATATGCGAACACCGTTGGCGTCAGATCTACGGAATGGTTGCGTTTAGAAATGTCGCCGGTAACACTGGAGTCAATGATTGGTGGGATAATGGTAGCAACCAGATTGCTTTCTGTAGAGGTGGTCAAGCATTTGTTGCTTTCAACAACGACATTTGGGATCTGAACCAGAATTTACAAGTAAGTTTGATATACAGAATAGACGGAATAATATCATTAAGTATACAAGTATGGACGTAATTCCTGTTTCGTATATTATACTAAACATGACTGAGTAGTGACCCGCAGCTAAAATACGATCCGAGCGATATATAGTGGTACAGAGGCCATGTGTCACTTTCTAATATGATTTTTACGAAGTGTGACAAATTTAAATATTTATATTATAAACATATATAATGTTTGCATTGGTCTGGGTGTTTCTATGTATAATATGTATGTATTTTATATCCGCACCCATATCACAAGCTTTAATAATGCTATTATTATATTTATTTGAGTCTGTCTATTTTTTGAGGCTGACAAGATGAAAAAAGAGACACATGGCTTCTCTGTTGTTGGTTTCGGACCGGATTTTCCTCTGTAAAAATGTACTTTAACAACTAGTATTACAGTTAAGTTTCGTAAAAAAAACTCTAAGAATTATCAGTCCTGTTTAGTATCTATATTACGTCTATTAATACAAGTTTGAGAAAAATTAAGCCTAACACAGAGGTGACTTTACCATAATCTTGGTTATCATAGTTGTTTTCTTTGCGGAGTAGTTCTATTTTAGGTACAACATAATTATTATTAGGTAGGTACTTTGCAAAACATTCAATAATTATTACATATATATAACTGGTACCTAGTTCATTATCAAGGTGGGACATAAGTTTGCTTCAAAGTTTAAATTTACCCCAAAAACATAAACCACTATACTTGTACGTATAGCTAACTTTAATTTTTATTTCAGACTTGTCTTCCAGCCGGTACGTACTGTGACGTGATCTCCGGTGAAAAGAGCGGTAACAACTGCACCGGCAAAAGCATCACCGTCGGCGGCGACGGTCGAGCTCAAATCAGTTTAGGAGCTAACGAGTATGACATGGTACTGGCCATCCATGTTGGAAACGAAGTAAGAATCATAATTCTTTTTTTGTCATAATTGAGTTCTTAATATTATGTGAAAGTGTTCTAATATGGTTTGTTATTCGTTTCAGTCGAGGCTGTGATGATCTTTTCTCCGGACTTAGAAATTCATTAATGACTTAGTTAGTGTGAACTAAATCAGAAAGACTTATACTGAAGACCTACTTATCACTGTTAAATAAAATTATACTGTTTTCCTTTTAAATAAAATTATATTAAATAATAAGTACTGGAAGAATATTTGCGGTAGACTCAGTACTTTTGACAGTAATAAAATTGACATGATATTACGACCAAGTGTAGTAATTATTTCACCCTTACCTTTTCATTAGCATTTCAGCCTACGGACATGTTTTTCTAATAACAAAAAAAATCTTGTCATTACAATTTGCTTTATATCTACAATCCTTGATGAAAATAATATCACCGATAGCTACTATAACATAGCTAACAAAATAAAACAATTAAAATTAGATATTACTTGAATGAATTATTGTCGTAATAAATAAACTTGCTGAAATAACAAGCAAAAGAAGTATGATGATAATAATGATGCACAATTACCTACAGAACACACAGACTTGCAGATCAGTTACTGAATTTTCTATGACGATGAATCTTTCGATCAACTTTCTAAAGTTTCTACCTTTGATATTAAAACAAGGTTGTTTGTTGATGTGCATTTAGAAGAGGTATATTACGAAGTGATATCTAACTGCATGATATCAGATAAAAGTAGAAAAGTACCTACTAATATTAATATTTATTTACCATTTATTATATACTCTGCACTGATTATAGCCATAATATACTATTATTTATATTATAGCCTACCAAAGAGACTCCACCCCGCCTGATGGCAAGCAGTCAGTGAAATCCAGAATACTGGTATGGTGGTCTCCACTATGGCGGCTGGGAATGGGGTTAGGGGAAGGGAATAAGGGAGGTGAGGAAAGAGGAAAGGGGGAAAATTGAATATAATTCTTTCAGAAATTAAATATAACCAAAATTATCAGGCTTATTTTAAATTTATCTTGGATTATAATGTTTGCAGTGATAATAGGATCATCACACAGAGTTTTTATCACTCAGTATATAAACGATGAATGAGGTGGGGCATATATTGATACGTGGTATTTAATAACAGCAGGTGGTCACGAAGGTGAGCCTTTTTTCTATTTAATTAATTTTAATTATGAAAGATGACGCCCACTTTAGGGAAAAAGCTTTTTATCGGAGTGGATTTTATTTTGTGTACGTATAAGGTTAAGGTTCTTTTAGCCACTTAGAGTGATTTTTAAGGGTGCTATAAACCAAACAGTTCATTATCATAATTATTAGCTGAATGACGTCCACTGCTTGGTCTAAAAACTACTAAAAATAGTGACGTATTTTTAGGTCAGCGGTATCGTTGTTTCTTTATTATTTAATTTATTTTTCTTTACAACTATTATAATTTCTGATTTCTCTTTTATTTCATAACAATTTTCCAACAATAGATTTCATTTGCTACCTACATTAAATTATCTTGAAAATAAAATTTTAACGCATGCTGTGGTAAACCTATAATTTGTAAGCACAGTTAGATAAAAAAAGTCGTCTTTTATTGTTTTATAATCCTGTTGCTGTTAGTATAAATTGCTGCCTTGCTGAGAGTCACGGTTCAGAACTGAATGTCAAATAAAAACCGATATTGCGGCTAGTTATTAATAAACTACTGACTCCTTCCGCAAAGCAGATGGAAGTTATATTTAAAAAGTTATATTTGTTAGCGTCATGATGATGATATGAAGTAACAATGGCTTATGAATGTCAATAAATAATTTAATTAATTGAATATACCTACGTAGATAAAATAAAATTGTGATAAGTGCAATCTTTAAATTGCATTATGATTATATAACGTACTTAATCTGCATCCATTTCTTCAATTTTGTTACCGCTAAGTAACGTTACTTAATTTCGCAGAATTTCGAGACTAGATAAAAACAGGACTTCTTAGTGGGTACTTTTAAGTACATGCTTCTAGAGGAAAATGGGTTGTTGTGGTACTTAAGCAACCACCTGTTTCCATTTATTATGATGTCTGTACTTGTCTTGTTGGCAACGTGTTGCAAACATTGTAAGCGTAAAATATAATATGACAAGGATGAATGAACTTGAAGTAATAGAAAATATTCAGCCGTTATTTTTCGATAAATGCTCTTGGTTGCATTATGAACTTTTTACGTACCTAGAGGTATTATGGCAGATGAACCAGGAGATGATTATCATTCATCAACTCAAATTTTGTTTCTGAGTTAAGATCTATTCGTCATACAAACAAAGGATGGAATTTTCACAAGCAAATAATAGGAACTGAATCCTTTACAAATTAGGAAAAATGATGAACTCTTTGCAAGCGTAAACGTCAGATATTACGTGTAAGAATGAATGTAACAATATATTTTTCTAGGATGCTGCGGCTCATCCTTTTCATCGCGGCCATAGGCCTGTCCTTGGCTTATAAGAATCCTTACTATGCCCAAGGACGTACCACCATGGTGCACCTGTTCGAATGGAGGTGGGATGATATAGCTGCCGAATGCGAGAGGTTCCTCGGACCTAGAGGATTTGGTGGTGTTCAAGTAAGTTAACAAATACAAGGATTCATATTTCTCGGTAGTAGATCCTAGCTGATTTTGGCAAGAATTAGCTGTTACGAGGAAGTACTATCCTCCATAATAACAATGGAAAGTATTAGTCTGCTAATGCGTTTCGCTCGAACGAATGAGAGCACCGATCATCATCATCATCATCATATCAGCCAAAAGACGTCTACTGCTGGCCTTCCCCAATTTTCGCCACCGTAGCCGGTCGTTCGCCGCCCTCATCCATCGGTTGCCCGCTACCCTTATAAGGTCGTCGGTTCACCTTGTGAGGGGTCTGCCTATGCTGCGTCTTTGGTCTTCTTCACGGTTCGTTGTCGCCACTTTAGAACCTTTCTGCCCCAGCGGCCGTCAGTTCTGCGAGCTATGTGTCTTGCCCATTGCCACTTCAGAGAAGCAACCGAGAGCACCGATAGCTCTTTAGAATTACCACTTCAGTTCTTTTTCTATTCTCTACTCATTCCCTTCCCTGTTCGTTCGTCTCTTTATTAGCATTGTTTCTGCAATGCACAAATCCTTTTAAATGGTTACGGTTACCGCTAAATTATCATCAAGCGGTCTATATGCTTGTTTGCCACAGAAGTTGTTCCTATAAAAAAAACAAAATATATAGTCACAAAATTCTCATCATTTCTTTTCAGATTTCCCCTCCTAATGAAAACCTGGTGATCTGGGCCATGAATCGTCCATGGTGGGAACGTTACCAGCCCATTTCCTATCGCCTGATTACTCGTTCTGGTAACGAACAACAGTTTGCTAGCATGGTCCGGAGATGCAATAACGTTGGTGTTAGGTAAGAAAACTATTCAATGTTTTTACTGTGCGAGTTGTATTTAGGTAGTTGTAGGACCCAGCTACTATACAAAAAAAAAGAAAACTATGTTCAATATAATACAGCTGGTAGCAACTAACTTGATAAGACATTAAAATCTTACATCCATCTTTGCAGAATTTATGTAGACGCTGTCATCAATCACATGACTGGTACTTGGAACGAGAACTGGGGTACAGGCGGTAGCACAGCCAATTTCTGGGACTGGAATTATCCTGCAGTGCCTTATGGCGCCGGCGACTTCAACTGGCCACATTGTGTCATCTCTGGCTTTGATTATGGATGCTGTCCTGACAGAGTAAGTTCAGATCCTATTTGAACTGAATGAAGTACTGTCATAATATTAACACATAATTCTATTTTTTTATAATATATTGAAATTTTGCATGCGATTGAGGCATACATTTGTTTTTGTTGTAGGTACGCAATTGCGAGCTCAGTGGTCTTAAAGATCTAAACCAAGGCAGCGAACACGTGCGCTGGATGATCGTTAATTACATGAACCACCTTATCAGTCTTGGTGTAGCTGGATTTAGGTATAATATCAAAACTATTTATTTTGATTCAATGAACAAACTTATAACAAAAAGCCATCTAAATAATATAGTTTTATTCTTTCATAGAATTGACGCTGCGAAACACATGTGGCCTGGTGACCTCAGGGTCATTTATGATAGATTACATAACTTGAACACCGGCCACGGCTTCCCCGGTGGCGCTCGGCCTTATATCTACCAAGAAGTTATTGACTTAGGGACCGAAGCCATTTCCCTTCATGAATACACACCACTTGCCGCTGTAACGGAGTTTAGATTCGGCAGTGAACTTTCAAGAGCTTTCTTGCGTGGACATCAACTGAGCTGGTTAGGTAACTGGGGAGAAGGTTGGGGTCTACTTTCTTCAAACGATGCCCTTGTTTTTGTTGAAAACCATGATAATCAAAGAGGCCATGGTGCTGGTGGTGAGATCCTTACTTACAAACGAGCAAAGAACTACAAGGGAGCTGTTGCATTCATGTTGGCACATCCTTACGGCAGACCACAACTGATGAGTGGCTATGATTTCCACGATACTGAAGCTGGACCTCCTATGGATGGCGGAGGCAATATTATCCCCGCTTCCATTAACTCTGTGAGTACTTATTCTATTATCCTATTAATATTATAAATGCAAAAGTTTGCGTGCGTGTGTGTGTGTGTGTGTGTGCGTGTGTGTGTGTGTGTGTGTGTGTGTGTGTGTGTGTGTGTGCGTGTCAGGACGGCTGAACCGATTTCGATGAAAATTGTTAATATGTAGATAGATTCGGTGCCCGAGACGGATAAAGGCTATTTTATATATATTATATTTTATATTTCATAGGCAGTCTGGTTCCCGAGAGATATAACAAAACATATTTTACGCGCGGGCGCAGCTAGTATAATAATAATATTTTAAAACTGACAAATCGTATATAAGTCACTCAGAATTCAAAGTAATTTGTTTTTTTACGTACGTTGCATGTGGTTACTTTGTGCGAGAAGAGGCGTATTTTTTTTATTTATAATGTTATCGATGCCATTCAGGCATCGATAACATTTAAATATCGATGATCGAAATTTAGAGAATACTTAGTTGCACATGCAGGCATTCTGGATGCAATAAATTCAATAATTTCCAGAAATGTATTTCTAAACTTATTTTAATAGATTGGTAACTACTCATTCTTAACTGTACAGTACCTACATAGTTAAAGTTTTCTAATTTCTGTAATATTTCAGGATGGATCTTGCGGCAATGGCTGGATATGCGAGCACCGCTGGCGCCAGATTGCTGGCATGGTGGCATTCAGAAACGTCGCCGGTAACACTGGACTCAACAATTGGTGGGACAATGGTAGTAATCAGGTCTCATTCTGCAGGGGTGGACAAGCCTTCATCGCTTTCAACAACGACTACTGGGATCTGAACCAAAGCTTGCATGTAAGTTGTATCTTTAACATATAAATTTATAGCATTTTATTATCACCAGCCGTTAGCGCTTAATATTCCCACAACAGGAAAAGGCCTCTTCTCTTAAAGAAGCCATGAGCATTGATCGCTACGCTTGTTCAACGAAGATTGGCGATTTCAGATTTCTTTTTGTCTTCTTTCTCAGAAGTCAGCTAATTTGGATATATTGTGTGATTTAAGTTGATGTAACTAGATTTCTCGTTAAATAAAAAGAAGGGGCCATTGAAATATACAAATCAAAATTATCTTTTCAGACTTGTCTACCAGCTGGTGCCTACTGCGATATTATCTCTGGCGTAAAGTCTGGCAATAATTGTACAGGCAAAAGAATCACCGTCGGCGGCGATGGTCGTGCCCATATTAGTATCGGAGCTAATGAGTACGATATGGTGCTAGCCATTCATGTTGGAAGCGAAGTAAGGAATTGTTTTTTTATTAGCTTCTAGTAAGCTGACCCCTTATAAGGTAGACCGAGGAGCTGATAAGGGTGGCGGGCAACCGATTAATGAGAGCCGGTCACGACTGGTCAAGGTGGTGAAACATGGGGGAGGTCCATTCCAACAGAATTTTGGTATGATGATGAGTGCCTTCACTCCACTCTGCCGAATGGTAAGCAGCCAGTGGGATCCAACAATGGTGGACACCGTTCCGAGAGCCTTCGTTTCCTACTTTGCATGGTGGCTATTAAATATTGGTATTTGTATATGTGCTAATATTTGCTGTTTTTTTTGTTACAGTCAAGACTGTGAAGATCTTTTTTAAGCTATCAAAAACCGTGAACTCTTCAATAATTATCAAGAAACCCCGACTATTGCAAGCTATTTTAAGCAAATTTAAAATTGTAAATAAAATAATATTATTTTATATACTGTTTTTTTTCAGCCTTCTTGTAAATTACCTAGATTTAGATTTATGCAGCTATCCACATTTTATGATTTATCACAAAGATACTAAATTAAGTGCCTAGACTAGGCCTACCTACATTATTCAAGAAATGCTTGTGTAATTCAGACGGCTCGTAAAGCTTTGCTGTCTTAAATAGGTTTGTAAATTAGTTAATGGTTTCAGCCTCTTATTTACATAGGCATACATCAGGTCTAGTGAAAACTGCATGATCAGACGATCACAGGTTTACCTATAAACACCTACTAGAAGTTATTCTAAAGATTGTACCATAACTTATCTCTCATATAAAGTACACAAATATCAGTCAATCATAATTATTTATCTACATATTTTCTATGATAGTATTTTACTTTTATCTTACGTAATATGAAATTACGTAAATAAACTCAATAAATATCAATATTTATTCATAATAACGTTTTATGAGCATAAATCTCTTTTATTCATAAAACAATATTTCAACTGAATCTACTTTGGCTAGTCGTAAACGATTCGTCTAATAAATCTTCCACTAATCATACTACCTACGACTTCTGCATTAGCCATATAAACAAGTGTGAAACTGAATATTACCACAAACATGCCGACAGCGTAAAGATGAAAGATTACTTGGTAAATGTAAATATTTTATGTTCTAAATATAACTAAAAATAATTTGGTGAATAGTAATTGTATTGTTCGAATGAATATAGTTAATATGTTTTTACTCGACTGCTAAAAGAAATACGGTATTAGTAGGTAAGTCATGTTTTACATTAATTGTATATTTGATTAAGTTACTTCATGTTATATGAAGTGCTCCTTATAGGTTTAATCATAATCCATGCTTAAAATAAAATACATACAATAATTTCAATTAAACTATCGTAAGAATTTTAACATTTATTTACATGGTCAAAAATAATAGGTAGGTAATAAACTTATTTTATTGGAAAAGATTTAATAGTGGAATAGTTAAACAATCTTATACGGACGAGAGCACAATGAGAGGTAATTTCGCCTTAGATTAGTTTATTTTGTTTTACATTCTCATTCATTTGAAAAAATAAAATCCATAAATGTTTACCCTAAATTCTATAAGCCTGTTACGCCCACAGTGTCAAAGTAACCTTCAAGCATTTACAGGCCATCCCTTATGCTTGGTTGTTCGTCAGTGAGTAATATTATCCATTAAAACTTCCCGAATTGGATGTTTTGTTGCAAACTTTTTTGATTGATATTTTTAGACGTCCTCTTGGCTGTTCACAAGGGAAATTGCACCGTTTCATACGTAACTTTTACATTTACCTATTGCATATGCTTACGGTAACCAATATGCTTTATTGATTTTACAATATAAGTACGGTAATTTATACTTTTACATTACTAGCTGTGGCCTGCAGCTCCGCCCGCGTGAATGTCGGTTATCGCATTTTTCATGCAAACTTTGATTTTCATTATTTCAACCGCTTTAAGCCATTTTTTCGCAATAAATAATAACCCATATTGTTCATCAAGGTCTATTCTATCTCTGTACTAAATTTTATCAAAATCCGCTTAGTGGCATAAGCGTGAAAGCGTGACAGACAGGCAGAGCTACTTTCGCATTTATAATTTATTATGGAAGTATGGATTTTGAAGAGGGAAAAGAATAAGAAAATAGCGTAGCGTCATTGACTATCAGGCAGCACAGACTTATAATAGGGTTAACCATAGAGCAATATTATGTCTGCAACGGTAAATTTAATAATGCTTAAGTAAAATAATTCATTATATTTTATGAAAGTCTTAAGTAAGTTTAACTGCATTAGACGCAATTAATATGATACCTACTGAGAATTAAATTGAGCGTAATTACTTTTAGCTTTGGAAATTGACTTAGAATAGAGATATTATATATATATATATAAAATCTTCGCTCCGCTAATAATCTTCTCTTAACTTGTTTCTCTTATACAACAGATTTTGTTCACTCTTCTTTCCCTATCCAATCTGTCCTTCTTTGGAATGCGCTTCCTCTCGAAATCAGAAAGTCCACTAACCGTTATGTGTTTAAAGTTAAAGTCCGGGAGTTATTATTATGCAAAAATAAGGCAGTTTCATCACACATATAAGTAATTATGTATTATTTTCCATTTACATGTGGATTATTTTATTATATGTATGTATATTTATTTATGTATATTATTCATATATATATATACATAATTAATTATAAAATATATCCTATCCTTTAACTTAAGTACTTTGCACCTACTTGATTGTCTCTGCATCACCCAATGGTAGACTGGTAGATAATGCCTCAGGCATTAAGTCCGCCTTTACATGTATGTGTATAAAGTTTTAAATAAAATAAAATAAAATATAATAAGTTTTTTTAGACTGAAATATAATGATATTAAGAATATGTTCCATGCTTAGCCTCTGAATGCTGTACTATTATTATCATCTGGTCATCTGGTGACCCCCATATACGATAGATTGTGGTATTCAAAGTGATTATCAGGAATTGCTGTATTAGTTATCTATATAATATAGTATAAAACATAATTAAATCATTATTTGTTTATTATTAAGCAAGAAGTTTGTCCTGATCACCAAGTGCTACCTGGTAGGTATCCTTTTATCCCACTTTATATTCCCACCGCCTTGAAGACTTACGATAGTTCTATATTCTAAACTGGTATATGATTTATAAGATATTGAACTGTGTATATCGCACCACCTAACAGCCAGTTTAGTTGTCGCACTACCGTGCAAAGGTTTCGTCCAGATTTATGTGAAAATAAAAATGAAAGAACATACCACATATCCATTATTTTGTAACAAAAAAATATGGTAACGCAGTTTCAACAAAATTTTAAAAGTGTTTTGCCACTGTGTGCCTTATTATCATCTCATACCTACTCAAGCTAATTAATCTTTCAATATTTAATGTCAATATTGTGCGGCTTTTATATCTAAAGTACCTAAGTAAAATATCTTGTGTACTTAAATAGTTATTTACTTTTACCACCGCAGTGTTTTATAAATATTTTTTTTAGTGTATTTTTAGGCTGAAGCTCGTGTAAGCTTATATATTACCTCTTTTACTAATCGGGTAGCGTATGGGCATATAAACAAAAGTGCTCAAGCTAATAGAATCTAAAATTTTGTACAGGCATGACAAAAATATAGGCACATAATAATTATAATACTTGAAAACGTTAGAGAACAATTATTTCAGGATAGACAACAATATAAAGCTATTAGTGAACAAATATAATAACACTATAGGTATTAAGAAACACAACTAACAAACAATAAGAAACTTTTCACTAGTGTTTCTGAACAAAAACTTATGACGTAGTGGTCCAAACTTGTTAAGTTGCACACAAGTTCAGCTAATAAAATAAGTTTGACAAACGTCCGGCACAATTCGCCGCTTGAGGGCTTTTTGGAAACCATACGACTTGTAAAATATAGGATAGTTAGCAAAGGAAATAGTTACAACGCTCAAATTATTAAACTGAAACTTATATGTTGAATGTAATCCATTTTTATGTGAACACTCCATTCTGAGTACCTAGACAAGTGGCATAGATTTTTATTCTAATCATGGAATAGATTAAAAAATGTATGGGATTGATATAAGCTTACGACAATGTTGGCGTTCGTTTATGTCAATCCTATCCATTTTTTAATCTATTCTAAGAATAGAAATCATTCACACTTGTCTCTCTGCTGAGACCAATACAAACACAATTTTCAGTAAAGAGTAGAAACTCACAGGAAAGACTATAGTTTCTTTGTTCTGATAAAAATAACAAAGCTATTTCACAAACTTTATTTCATTTTAAATTAGCTTCGTCCCACGGCTTCGCCCTCGCGTAAAGATTTTTTTGTATCCCTCGGGAACCAGACCAATTTTCAGAATAAAAAGCTTATGTCCTGTCCGGCACCGAATCTATCTACATATACATACCAATTTGCATCGAAATCGGTTTAGCCGTTTAGGCGCTGAGGGGTAACAAACACACACACAAACTTTCGCATTTATAATATTAGCGGGAAATAGGATTTGCGAAAATGCGAAAAATTAGTTAAACTTTCGCAGAAAATTCTATTAGATATTACAAAGAATGTAAATAAGAGATATTTATGTTCGACCAGCCAGTTGTAAATTAATGAATTTATAAGTAGTAGGTACCTATAAATCTACACATTGTCTGCACGTAATGTAGGTATTGTGTCACTACGTAAATGTACTTTTTGAACATTTATTGCTGTTATTTATTTTACCTAGCTGTACGCAACCACACTGCTGCAATTTAGCACGTATTAGGTATATAAATTCTCGCATGGTTTTAAATCCAATGTTGTGTTTACCGGGGATAATTTCTGAATCGGCGCAATACTTTTTTATTTATACAGATTAAATCTTGAATCTTCAGTGATTAAAGCTTAACATAGATCTCTTTAATAAATGAACAAAGAACAAAAATTGGGCGCATTTTCCACTTGTGTAATTGTAACCATCAATCTGCGAGGCGCAATGAATAAGGGTCTTTGGATGGAATATGGTGAGCTATATGGGCTAAAGAAATTTACAGCAAAGAGATTGGCAGATAAACAGGCTGTGGCATTAATAAAATAATACCTATTAAATTATTTTAAAGATATGTTCAAACTTTTGAATATAAAAGCGATCAAACTTGTTTACATTTTTTATAAGGTATACCTATTTCATCAATTACAATCTACACTCATCGTCATTTTTTTCGCCAAAACACGTCTACTTCCCCAAAACCCATATTTGGGGGATTGTCATAATCAGCCACAGCCGTAACATTCGAACGCTTTCTTCCTTACTGTGCCAGACAATTAGCTGGTACCTTCTCGTGCAATAAAGTGTGCAGCATTACACTGTTCTTTATCAAGTAGCAAAAACAAAATACTTCCAATTACCTAAGCACTACTCAATTTGTATTTTTTTATCTAAAACTTTAAACTTTACTAAACTTACCTATGTTATACGTCTTCAAATTTAAAGAAAGAAAAATGTTGATTAGGTAAAAAATATGAAAATTTTAACATCAAAATAAAACACAGTAAGGTAGTATCTTTTTATTGTGATCAAGAAAATATTTAACAAACTAAATCATAATTATAATAAAATCTATTTAAAAAGTGAGCTTTGTCCACAATTGTAATATACATTTCAACAATAACTAGCTCCAAGTCTCATTATATTTTAAACATCCATTTATTATATAATATCTTGGATAATATCAGTGTAATTACTATAATAACTTGATTGTATGTTTGTTAAGTCTACTGCGACACGGTTCGGTCCTTAGCTTGATCCCTAGTTCTAGAGAAAGAATAAACCTACATTTGAATCAAGCTAGGAAGCTAAGAAGAATCGAACTAATTGCCTAGCAGCTAGACACGCTTTCTCAAAATGTGTTTTATGCAGTTACGCCTTTATTGTAAGAATTTTGTTTTTACTTAGGTAAGTACTTAATCTTGTTTTAAATGTTTTTGATTAGCTTTATATTTGGATAAGTTGGTTAATGATATCTTTAGGTGTGTTTTAAAGAAAAGTAACACTGGTTTCTAAAAATGGCATAAGGATTTAATCTACATAAGCGATGGTACGTATCAACTAATTTCTTTTTTGTACGTACTTTGTGTAATAATATTGTTCTTAGTATACCTAATCATATGTAGCATGTTAGCTTCACTTTGAAAGTTTCAGGGTTAAAATAGCTCAGCTAAATGCACTAGCTATAATAGTTAACTATTAGCCATGATAATTGAGGAGGGTAAAATTATGCGACTTGTAATGCCACCAATAATTTGCAGATAAATTATGAATATCATAAAATTTTCACCCTATAAATACAACAGAGAAAATTACGTTTCTACTATACTAATTATATAAAGTGAAAGAGTTTGTTTGTTTGAATGCGCTTATTTCTGAAACTACTAGTCAGATTTTAAAAATTCTTTTTGCCTATGAAAGCCCAGTTCTTGAGGAAGAAGGCTATGTAGCACCACGCTACTGATGACGAGAGCAGAGCAGTAAGCAAAACGCGGGTGATACCCAGCCGCGGCAAGCTGGTTCATTATAATATTATATATTATTCAAATCTCACACACCTCGTTCCATTGTGGTGGAAAGTCAAAAAAGACTTTCCTGTCCTGTCTGAAATCGAGAGCACTCTTAACAGTCTCTGATTGGGGACGACTAAATCTAGTCCAATTTAATCCCACCAAGACACAAGTCTGCGCGTTCACCGCTAAGAAAGTTCCATTTGTAGATACTGCGGAATTCCAAGACACAGCCCTTACAACATATAAAAGCCGTGGGATCCTTGGAATCGACATCTCCAGCAGCGTTCAGTTCCGCAGTCATTTGGACGCTAAAGCCAAGTTGTCATCCAAAAAGCTCGGTGTGCTCAACAGGGCGAAGCGGTACTTCAGTGCGGGGCAAAGACTATTGCTTTACAAAGCTCAAGTTCGTCCCCACATGGAGTACTGCTGCCATGTTTGGGCGGGTGCACCCGGATACCAGCTTGGGCTCCTTGACGCGGTCCAAGGGCGAGTTGTAAGAGTTGTTGACAATCCCAGGCTAACAGGCGGTATTGAATCACTAGGCTTAAGGAGAGACGTTGCCTCCTTATGTTTTGTATGTATGTATGTGTTCTGAGGAATTGTTTAGGATGGTGCCAACGGCCACTTTTTATCATCGCACCTCCCGCCATCGGCTGGGAGTTCATCCTCACACATTAGAACCTCTTAGGTCCCGTACAGTGAGGTTTCAGAGAAACTTTCTCCCTCGTACGATAAGGTTGTGGAATGAGCTCCTCGTCGAGGTTTCCCCGAGAGACTACAACATGGAGTTCTTCAAGAAAGGATTTAAAAGGGTTTTAACAGGGTCGGCAATGCGCTAGTGATGCTCCTGGTGTTGCAAGCGTCCATAGGCTACGGTAATTGCTTACCATCAGGCGGGCCGTATGCTTGTTTGTCCCCTCAGTCAAAAAAAACTATACGAAATAGGAAAAAAAATTACTCTGTAGAATAAACCAAGTTGGTTTAAGACTTGAATAGTGTGCTTTCTTGACAGATGGCACTCTCGTCAAACTGTGAGGTATAATTAATGAACATTTTGATTGACAATAATATATGATTAGACTGAATTATTAGATTCAGTTGAAGTAGGTACAATATTATCTTTGATATAGTACAGGTTGTTTTATATAAGTGATTTAGCGATTACAGGTGTTGATGAGCAAAAGGTTCAACTTGACAAAATATTGGTACAAAATGTAAGCTTATGAGATTATTTCTAAAATATCTTAACTATCATATACGAGAAGCACATAACTAATAATTATAAGACGAGAAGGCAGTAAGTAAACCTTCCAGTAACGGTCGTGTGAAATCGCGTTTTGTGGTAATACTATCGTGACTGCAATTCCCACATTACCTAATATTAGTGTACGTAGGTTTACGGCTGAAATAGTAAGAATGTTAAAAAATAACAAATACTAGATAGTATTAAACATTTATTATTAAGATTTTATTATAAGTACCTTATAATTTTGTTTTTATTTCGATAAATAAATTTTGGCCAATGTTGCGAGAATTGGGGGAGGCCTATGTCCAGTAGTGACGTTTTTCGGCTGATGTGATGATGATGATGAATAAATTCTGTAAACAAAATATATTTTAACGAATCAGGAAATATTTATTACTTTGCCCTGAACAATATAGCCTTCTACTCCGTGGTCGACACCGGCATGGTTGTGTTTTTTAAGCATTATTACTTCAACAATGCTTGGAAAACACAGCCATGTCTATAGGTTACGGTTACCACTTACCAGCAGGTGAGCCATGAGCTTGTTTGCCACCATAAAAAACCGTAATTTGCAAAGTAGAACGATCTAAAATATACAAATTTGTGATTTGAAATTTAATCTGTATTTTGTATACATTCAGTAGTGTTTTACCCTTTTAGATCACTGTAGCAAACAATCATTTGGGTCTGAATATATTAACGGTGTAATTTTACTCAAAGCCAAACTTTTCACCTTTTTTAGATTGCCTATGTATGTAGAGGTGAATTATTCAGGTAACCTCTTACAGGAAGGTCATATAAAAATGTTAAGTGGCAGATCATTTGAATAATCGTATGTATAGAACGACTCAGCTAAACCCTATATTGGCAACCTTATGTGATAGTAATCTATTGGGTTATGGGTTTTCAAAGAAAAATTTTGAAATGGTAATTTTATGATTACCTACGAATGTAGCATTTTTATCGGTTTATTGGCACTATTTTGCTATTTTATTTTATTTGGTTTAATAACTACGGTTCGTATGGTACTTAACCGTGGATTCTATCCATGGCTTTCAAGGGTACGGCTTACCGATATTCATTTAATAAAAGTTATTTACTTCCGCCTACTCCTCTGGGCGGAATGATGTTGTTTCACCTCATCTAAATAAAATATATTATATTTTATTTAGATGAGGTGAAACAACATAATACCAAAAACTACATATTATGTAGCTTTTGGTATTCCTGATGGTATTGAGACAGATGCGAGCGGTTTTGTTTTGTACATTAAATTATTTAGATTCGGCTTTTCCAATGCTCTTACCATTATTCTTTTAGTGGTAGATAAGTACCCGTTATTAGATTAAATAACAAAATCTTGTTGTTTTGAAATTGCCGTGTGTCATTATTACATCATCTTAGTAGAACATGATAAAACTTGGTAGTTTGGAGAAATAATAGTTAGGTTTTATAATTACTAATTTATTATTAAAAACAAGAACAACATACATTTTGTTACAAGTTGAATAACTCCAATTAATTCCTAAGCAAGGAAACGAAAACGAAATCATCTATTATTAAATCCAATCAAATTACAAAGAGATAAATCTTGGTTACGGTTGTATCCTTAACGTAAATGCAACCATTTTCTCATTGAACATTTACAATGGGACCCACGTCTTGGACCCATTTTGGAGCAGATATCTTGTAGATAAGCTTAATACTTTTAGTGATTCACCTACTGAAGTTAGATTTTTTTATATAAATCTACCAAAGTGACTCTACTTTGCCTGATGGTAAGCAGTCAGTGGAATTCAAAAGTGGTGGCCACCATTCCAATAGCCATCGATATGAAACTGCTTGTATGGTGGCCTTCACTATGGCGGCTTTGTAAGGTGCTTTTTCACGCCACGCTTAAAAGACCCAGAATCAAAATTAGATGCGTTTTAAAGTTTGTGTCCTTCAAGGAATACTCTAGCTGTTCTTAAAATAAATTAATTGATACTATTGATTTGTAATTCCAAGGTAACCTAATACAGTAGGTATCAAAGTTTTGTTCGTGCTAAGTTGAAGCCAATTTTAAGAAGTCTTGTTATAGTAAATTACATTTCAGAGTAACGACATTAAAGTATACGTTTAGACTTGTGATTACTTTTCAAGTGGTTTTTATACATGTATATTAAAAGCTGTGAAGGATTATTGTCATTAGCGATTCATGTGATTTGTTTTATTTACATTGTTTTACTTTATTTCCTTTTGTATTCAGACTTTAAGAGACCTATGTCCTGCAGTGAGTGTACAAGACTGACTGCCAAAATGCTGCTGATGATGAAACATAGGTATTATTTTAAAGATTAATCCGTCCTTTAGTAGTTTATTTGGGTTATTTACCAACTCGACACGAGAGACTAGACACGCGTGTGTCCACTTGGTGAACTTCGAAAATAGTATCACTTATTATTTCGTCATCTGGACATGCCAAGTTTTTACGCGTGTCCACATAGTGAAATTTGAATTAAACCCCGTTTATTTTATAAGGATAGTAAATTAATATAATTTAACTATACAATGTATTAACCTAGGTTGTTTACGTTTAATTACTACTGCCAGTATCGAATTTCACTAATATAATAACAACATAATATAGCACCACACGTGCGTATTTTTAGGTATATATAATTTATCTAACAATCAAATTGTGGAGAGGTTTATGCGTAGTAGAATACGCTGTCTTCCAATTTCATTTATCATTTCAATGTCTTTTATTCCTACTTGAGCGGATGGAGTTACCTAGTGCCTACCGTTGATTTACTTAATTCTCGTAACCTTTAGACTAAACCTTTTTTAATATTTAATCTTAAAATTGTAATTATTTTACGTAAAGGTTAAACACTTAATAATGTTTACAATTTCCCTCTTTCCTCTTTTCTCACCTACCTCATTGCTTTACCCTACCCCATTAATTCCCAGCCGCCATAGTGGCGGCCACCATACCAGCAGTTTAAGACGATGGCTTATGGTATGGTGGCCACCACTTCTAGATTCCACTGACTGCTTACCGTCAGGCAGGGCGAAGTCACTTTCGTAGGCTAATATAAAAAAAAATAAGTAGTTAATGTAAGTAATACTTAATACAGTTATGTGATAATAATATAATAAAAGCTCGTTATTATTTCATTGTAGAAAAAGAGCTCTTTACTTATAGAGAAAACATAGGTAGGTAAGCAATAAACGCCATGCTTACTCAAAATATTTTTTTTTTATATACCTATCCATGTTTCTTAATAATGTCAGTAATGTTTAAATTAAACTTAGAAAATAGATAAGTATGAATTTCCAAAAGTCACATTGGTACTTGCGCGGTGCCAAACCCAAAACCTCTTGAATATAATGCTGTTTCCTTACCCACTAGACATTCACAACTTCAAATACACGTAAAGCTAAATAAAATAAAGCAAATTTCTATAGAAAAACTTGAAAAACGAATAAATGTCAGACACGCCACCTCCAACCTCCTTATTTTCATCAATTTCAGAATCTCCGAAGCGGTGGCGTTACTAGAGGGTGCTCGAGAATGAATAAGCGAAGGAAGCAAAAATGGTTCAAGTACCGTTTTAAATAGAAGTACCTGTATATCAGATAAGCGGCAGAAATAGGTACAAATATCAAGGATATTTTGAAAAATAATTAGATAGACCTGTAAAAATAATATTTCTTATTTATATTCTATTTTATTTGCTATAACTATAGCAGAATATTATTTATTTAATTTTAAAAATTACAAATTTCATCATTTTGGTTAAAGAAAAGATAAATTTATTTTTAACTTTATTTATAATTTTACTTCTAAAATCAAATTACAAGAATACGACTATAAACGACTCTTAGGGCCTATTTCACCACTAGCTGCCCAAGTGTCTGATATATATCTAACAGATAAAACATCTTCTGGTTAAATCTGACTTATAGTTTAAAGAGTATATTTATTTATCAGTTATGGTTATCAGGCACTTGTGAAACTGATTTTTGAGTACTATCTGTCAGTTAAGTTTCGAATAGGTTATCAAGCACTTTATCAGCAAGTGGTTAAATTGGCCCTTGATAATAAGCTAAATAAAAATATTTTTGTGTCGGCGATGTCGGCCTCGAATTCGTCCATTTTGTATTTTATTTCCCTTATTGATAATCTTTTTATTAATAAATACTTTTTTATTTATAAATATTAATTTTAAAATAATTAAATAAAAAAAATATATATTACTCAAACTTATCTAAGTTTTTTTTATTAATTTTTGTAAGTCTATGGCTACTAGATTTCTGTCGCAAGTCTGCTGGAAGATATTTCTTTTGAAATAAGCAGTATCTTTGTGCTCTTCTTACTTTTTTTTTATATAATTGTCGTGTGTGTACATAAATAATAAATTTAAAAAAAAAAGAATTTCTGTTATTCCGTAATGTGGAGTTCTGCTTCGAGGTTGACAAAAGCTAATGCTGAACTATTTTCATTACCACTACATAGTATAAAACAAAGTCACTTCCCGCTGTCTGTCCCTATGTATGCTTAGATCTTTAAAACTACGAAACGGATTTTAATGCGGATTTTTTTAATAGATAGAGTGATTCAAGAGGAAGGTTTATATGTATATAATATGCATAACAATGATAAATTTAGATGTTTTTAATGAGTAGTCGTAAATAAACATTTTTTTTGCGCTTATCATGCAACGCTGGCTAAACCCTACAAGATAGATCAAAACAATGTACTACAGTATTGTACACCTTAAAAAGGAAAAGTCCGCGATAGTATATGTCTATCTCTAAGAGATAACCCACAATAACCATTTTTATCCTTTACTTTTTATGAGAAATAATGGCTTATTTTCGAAGCGATTTTAAGCAATACAGCATTAATCCTTATCAAATTAAATACCTTAAATACATTTGTGCATTTAATATAAATCAATAATGCCCTTTGCAGCATGTAATTTAAATAAATATTTTCAAAGATATTACAGATTAAAAATGCGGGGAGGGATATAGCGACAGGCGGCCGGCATTCCATTAAATATACTACAGAATGTGTAAATACAACGTTCACAGCATTTGTTTTTCTTCGCATGGGCAAAGCTGATACTAAATATAGTATCAGCATTGCACCCGTGTGAAGCCGGGGCGGGTCGCTAGTAACCAATAAAAGTTGATTTATCAACAAAAACAGACATCCGCTGTTGGATATTTAAGGTAAGTCAGTCATAATACTTCTATTAATAAGAAATCAGACGTTCCGTTTATAAAAATTTAAAATCCAAAAGCAATTGTTGATATAGAAAACTAATTAAACCTGAAACTTAATTTTATGATTCGCCTCTTCACGTCCCGATACCAAAGGCTTAAAAAAATATACGAACCGGAAATCCTAATGTCAGTCGTACCCAGTTTGAACGATCATTACTCCAGTTTTTGTTACAATGAAAGGGAATTAATGAATACACGATCATAAATTTAATTTAGAGGACAATTATTTTGTTCAAAATAAATGAATTGAGTTTCATTGAGCGATAATTTTTTTCCCATTTAAGGAAATTAAGGTATAAAACTAGGTGTACATCAAGTACACGATTTACACCTGGCTTTCGCTTTAGGCGTGATTTTACTGTTTATTAGTGTTTTGTATACAAATTTAAAAGAAAAACATTTAGAGAACACAAGTGATAAAAAAGTAGGAAAATTTTGTTCACAGTCTGATTGAAGGATGACAAAGTAATGATAACAAAGAATAAAAAAAGTATTTTTATCTCATTTACTATTATAATTCATCTGTGGATATCCAATTTTGACACCTCCATGCAATAACATTGTAACTCATAAGTTAGTAATAGCTATCGCATTAGGTGTAATAGACCTGTAATGATAGTGAATAAAATAAATTTCTTAGTAAATAAATAATTTCCTTACATTGTTTTAAAATGACATTGTTAGGTAAAAAAAAGGTGTTTGATTGACTGAAAACTGTAAATCAAGTTGCAACGATATTGTTGAATGGGAGCAGAATTACAGTGATTGTACAAAAAAAATGCATGTTTTTTATATATCAATATTAGTGTAAAGCAATTTAAGAAAAAAAAGAGTTACAATGTCAATGGAGGTGTCGATTTTGTAAGGCTGAACTGGTGTAAAATAATAATAATAATAATATGTGGACACTATCACACATCGTCATCTAGTCCCAAGCTAAGCAGAGCTTGTGTTATGGGTACTAGATAATTGAAATATAATACAAATAAGTACTTTTTTTTTTGTAAATACATACTTAAAATACATAGAAAACACCCAGACTGAAGACAAATACATATGTTCATCACACAAATATTTGCCTTCCGCGGGAATCGAACCCACGACACCTGGCGTCGCAGTCAGTTACACTATCCACTAGACCAACGGTGCAGTCCAAGATGGTTCCAAGATGATAATATAGATTTCATTATCACCAACAAAAGTCGGTTCGGAAATAAATAAGCACTTATTCCGTCACTTTACTTTAAATAAAACAAAATACAATAAACTATGCTTGGCGGGTAAAAACCTAGCGTAGTTAGTTCTCTCTCCATTTAGTACTCATTCTCTTGCTAAGCAAAGATAAACAATGCCTGTCAACAGCTAGCCGTTACACATCAGAAAAACTCTGTATTTTAATTTCGCCCTTGTTCCAAGCGATCCACGTTGCATACATAAAGTGTGTAGTATATAAGATATCTATGTAAATACATATGACCCACTCTATGGAAAAACGATGTAAGAAACTATTGGCCAAATTTAAACTTTGTGTCAATCACTATAGGACGTATATTTCCAAATAAGTGTATTTTGTTTTGTGCCTGTTTTTCACTGGAGGTGCAATATGTACGTATATACGATATTACCATTACATATGCATGCGTGTTCACACTTAGGTGGATGTGGTTTATGCTATCAGAGTGATTTTATGTTAGTTTGTTTTATTTTAAAAAATAAATTGATCGACAGTTATGTAGGGCACACAAGTTATTGTAAATAGCAAATAAATAGTAGGTAAATTGCTAGAGTTATATCTGTAATATTTTTTTATAGTTTACCGTTAGGAATAACAATAATTTTGGAACTAAACAAGCAAAATATATTATTAAAAAAAAGGCCGCCTGCCTAAAACAAAGCGTAATGAATTTTTTCGTGCTGACGCTACATTGAAAATTTATATACCCTATGTCATTCCTACAATTATTACGAATCTAATGACGCTTCATACGTTAAAATGCATTAAGCCATTTAGTCCGTAGAGCGTGCCAAAGAAATGACATACATACTCACATACATACATACATACATGCATACATACATACGCTTGAAAAACCTCCTTAACTGTGTCAGTCGGACAAAAATTACTATATTTCATAATTTTATTGAACAATGTTAATTCCAGTATTTGTACCAGCAATAGATATTAAAAACAGTAACTTAGTCTGCCAACCAAACACAATAGATTTTTTTTGGTTTCTTTTTCTTTCGAAAGGCAAAGGCACCTACTTATACAGCACAGCCATGACATTGGTAGGTAGTTTCTTCGATATGATATACCGATATCAGCGCGCATGGTCGATATCGATAAATATCGATATTTATCGGTTTTTTTATAAATCGTTGCATTTCTATTCATGGTCGCCATCAAAACTTTTTTACCAACATTACAAAATCTCTCACGTGGGCTACGCAAAGTCAGAGAATCAAAGTTAATTGAATCACACACAGTGCTCCTGTACCTATACAGAGCAGAAGTCATCCTAATATACGAAAAGTCAGTGAAGTATCTCAGCATGAAGATGGTCATCATTAATTTAAAAACATGGTATTTATCAATTTTATCTACCTCACATTCTCAAAATATAACAATTGAAAGGTAGTTATATGAAATTTTGGTAAACTTGTTGGTAGAGCTTTGTTTTGAAAGTAGGTAGGTATTGTACATTTTCATAAAACCCCTATTTTGTTTGTTTATAACACCAACAAAATACTACCAATTATAAAACCGACAATGATACTACTAATCTAAAACAAAATAGCGCAATAGTCATGAAAGTACATAAAAGGATTTCACAAAATCTGAAACGTTTAGTGGCACATTGGCACACACTGAATATACTGACTATGACAAATGTATAAGTCAAAAATACTGAATTCCTCAATACAATATCCATCAGAATTCACACAGAGAAATGTTTGCACTTTAGAATAAAATATAGGCGTACATTTGAACCCGCCCTAATTCGTCGCTCCCTCAGTTTTGCTCGAGACGGCAACCTGGTAACACGTCTGTGAGTCCGCGACGCTCGTTCACAACGTAAATTTTTAATACCCGACTAAATACCGAAGGCGTAAAACCAAAAACTTCTTTTAAACTATTATTAACGTATTTAATTAATTCGTGAAGTGCTGATGTGGTAACAAATGAATGTTAACTATAAATGTGAATTGAGCACGGTTTTTTTCTAGTGTTAAATAAGTTTTTTGAAGTGAACGCTTGCAGAGACGTTTGGGCGGTCGAGCTGAAGATTATTTCGAGAGGTAAGTGCATAGCTTTATTTTTGTCTTGGGCTTTACATTTTGGTTTAAATTTAGGGTAGATATATTAGATTTATTGTACATATTTTTTAAATAGAATTTTGTAATGATATTTTCTTATGCAGATATTATTTTTAAGTTAAGACGTAACAAGTGACTGTATAATTTAGCCGTCATCTAGCAAATACGCGATTGTGCATCGTCACATGAGAAAAATTGTGTAGTCCATAATTCCAAGTTAAGTTGGTATACTTGAAGTCCGTGTTTAAATTTTTTAGAAGCAATCGAGAAGAAAAAGCTATTTCTCAATTTAACAAAGAAGAAGAAATAATAGACGATGTTTCCACTAAGAAGAAACGAACGATTGAAAAATGAATTCTTATACATTACCCGCATTTTTTTAATAGCTTTATATGTATTATCATTTATTATTTACTTGCTTGACATAAATATATAATTATACGTAGTTATCATATTGTGACCGTCACATACTAATTATGAGCTCTCTACGTCTAACTTGGTACGTAAATCGTCTATACCATCAAACTCTTACAAGGTCAAAGAAAATCGTTTCAATACATTTTTTGTGCCTAATAAATATTTTATTTTGTAAGCATTTATAGTAAATGTCAGGACTATAGGTATTAAACTACTTATGTTTTATTATGAACTAGCAACCCACTCCTGTTTCGCATGTGGGTACTTTATTTTTTACACTTGATTATAAATCATTGAAATTTTTGGCAATTCTCTAATTTAAATAAAGCATGTACTGCAAGGTTTATAAGTAACCTTCATAAAAGGAATGTTCAAATAGTTGTTAAAACCCATTCGTATCTAAATCCGTTTTAAAGAAGAAGCTAGATAATAAAGAGAGAAAAAAGTAGGGATTGTCCTATAAACTATTTAAAGCTTCTCGAACATCATAAACACTAACAATATTTGTTATATGTATAGTAGTCGCAGTTCAGCAATATTTTTCAAGAAAGCAAAAAGGGAATACTGAAATAAATAAACGGGCATCGAAAAGGTTGTAGCCATAATGACATCATTCTCAATTAGTACGAAAGACTAAAATAGCCGCTTGTTCGCGATGAACAAACCATCCCTCGAAAATTCTAAGTAGGAGTATTTTTATACTAGGTAAATTTTAGGGTAATTTACATACAACACTTGAAAAAAAATGTAGAAATATTGGATACTATTTTGTTGTAACTTAAAGAACGGCATCTTAACATTCATGTGGTATTCACATGTACCTAAATGAATAAATAACTTTACTTAATATATTGATTTTAATAGTATATATCTATTAGCAATGGATAAACGTGAAAGTCGGACCAATGCCAGATAATTTACTAATATAGCTCACAATAAAGCAACTGCGGACTTTACAAAACGAAATAACATCTTAAAATAGCAAGTGCAACGTAACGAAATGAAATCATTGAAAGAGGAAATGATTGACGAAACAACAAAATTCAAAGCAAATTTGTATCCGAACTAGTATATTAACACATTACAAATTCCAAACACAATGTATTGCATCAAAAACAGTTTCAACAATATTCGCTATCAGCTTGCATTTTAGCATATTGTCTTCCTGATTTATTCGTTTTGTCGGTATATAATAAAGATTCACTTGAGAATATTTTAAATTTCACCTTTGCAAATTATTTTTTGACATGATACTTATTCACACCAGAAAATTGTTGAAACTGCTCCGAGAACTAAAAGACTAGTACTTCTGAAACTCATAATGGATTCGTTTGGATACTGAAACTTAATATGAATTTGTTGAGTCCTTAATTCTCGGAGCATTTTACATTTCTATTGTATAATTTGTCAAGATAAAGTTTTTGCCATCTTTCGTTATTCTCAATGGTAAAAGGAAACTGTATGAGGTAAACATATGAGGTATAAAGGGGCTCGCTCTATGGGCTATATGAAAAACCATAAGGATCTGCCATAAGAATTGCCAGATTATTATATTTAATTAGACTATCAGTCAAGTATTCAACATTTTGTTCAAAATGAAATTATTGTTGTGGGTTAAGTAAGAAACATAAATAGGTTGAGTTAGGAAAAAAAATGAGTGGGATGAGACGTCATAGGATAAATACGGAACAAATCCAAAGATCTTATTCATTTCCATAGGCTTATGCTTTATTCTGTCTGTGTGCTTTATTCCACATATAACGCATCTTATAGTCACAATAGTATATTCTAATTATATTAAGTACTTATAACCCTAATAATATGTATGGGCACAGCAAGTCTTATAGAAAGTGGTCGTAGTGGAGTCCACTGGTCCTAAGTGAGGTACTAACTGCTGGCAGGCAATACTGTATCTTAGTTTTAAAATAATTTCGAGCTGACATTGTCATATTTAACTGAGACCTTGGTGTTTTTTTAAATAAAATTAGGTTAACCAACCGCTCACGGCTCCTGTAAAAAAAAAAAAACGTATAACTAGAATTATTTTACTCAAACCTTAAAGTTTGTGTCTATAAAATATGTGCGTCCTTATACAAAGACTTGCATCACCTTGAATATTTTCTTGTAACTTAAAATCCGTCGTGATTTTCTACAGAAAAGGTACAAGAAATATGTGTTCAATATAGACAAATCGTTGACATTTTCGCCCCTCATAGCTTGACATAAAACGTTGTGAACGTCAAAGCAAGTCTCCGACAAGTGTCACGGTTCAATTTAGGAGGAAATTCACAACGAAACGGCTTCTACCTTACATTTATGCACTGATAAATCTCGGAGGACTTCTATTTTGCCTTGGTTTGTGTTTTGATTCCAACACAAGAATATTTTGACCTGTCAAAATGTAAAGACATTTTCTTTATAGAATACTAGCAGCGTCCCGTCAGCTATTTGAATCTATTCACTCGCTACCACCAAAACTGACGAAATTTCACACAAACTTGCGACTTCTATTTTCCTACTTATCAAGGGTAATTTCTGTATATTATTATTACATAATATTAAAAAAATAGTAGATTTGGATTTTCCTACTATAAAAACTAAGTTTCATTATCTAAGGGTGTATAAAGATACACCCTTAGGATATGAATTTTGCAAAATCCCGTCTTAGTGAACATCTATGTTCTAAAAGGAACCCCCATTTATAATTTGAGACTCCTAGCACTTGTAGTTTCTGAGTTTTCGTGATGAGCGAGTAAAAAAAAGTAAATGAAATAATAATAAAATAATAAAATAATATAAAATAAAATAATAATAATAATAATATAATATTATAATGAAATCTGAAAGTACATGTATTTAAAGATTAAATCAATATGAATTATTTAAGGAAGAGAAAAGAAAAGTTTAGGCGGTAGTAGATCCACGCTGGTTTCAGCATGAATACTACCCTACTAGCTAAAAGACTAAGTACTACCCTCTCATAGAAGATTGACGTAAGAGTAGTAGTATCCGTACTACTGCGTTTCGTTCGGTGAGTGAGAGTGCCTGAGGCCCAATTTCCCCCCTTTCCTCTTTCCTCAGCTCCCTCACTCCCTTCCCTTAACCCCATTCCCAGCCGCCATAGTGGAGGCCACCATACCAGCAGTTTAAAACGATGGCTTTTGGTATGGTGGCCACCACTTCTGGATTCCACTGACTGCTTACCATCAGGCGAGGTGGCGTCACTTTGGTAGGCTAATAAAAAAAAAAGAAAAGTACTGCCTCGGTGGTTTAGTGGTGCTGTTAACGGACTGCCACGCGGAGCTCTCGCGTTCTAATACCGCGAGTCGAATAAAGCAATGTTGTGTTTTTCTGTCAAGAAGCTCGGAATCTTGATTACGTCTGGTAAATGGCGAGCACGCTTGTTCCGTGTTAAACGGGACTCAACATAGCTACAAAACGTGAGTGTTACATATCTCTCTTCCTTCTCCTTTGAGGAAAAGGCAAGAATCAATGAAAATAAGGTTAGAGATTGGTTGGCTGATATTTTGTGATTTTAACGTTTATAAGCGTTAATTCAATTAACCCAAATGTATGTTTTGGATTTTGACTTTAAGCTATGTATGAATAAAAACTCAGTACTTTTTTGAAAATATTGACTTTAAATAATTATCAGAGTGGCAAAGACTACGTGACTACGCAAACTGCTTTTAAATTCATGTTGTTAAAATTAAATTCATCCGGTTAAATACGCAGCGCTGTCAGTATAGATCACAATAATAAATACATTATGGATAAAATATAATACATGTATATATTCATCAATTATTTATAATTTATCGTCGCAATAGGCCCTAGTGTTTATTGGTCCCTGAGATACGCCACTATTATATCAGATTGAAATGTTACATTTTTTCTGGTCATAGTCTTGCACAGCAAAAGCCTTTGTTTACGGGTATTACAGACTAATTAGATTACGCATCCACCTTTAAATAATTAATTCTGTTTTGTGTCGCTTCAGCTCGAAACTCCTGAAGATGTTTTGCTTAAATTTCAAAACCTAATTTTAAAAGAATTTAAATTGTGTACAGTTTGGATTAAATTAACATTGTATGTGTTTGATCGTACGTACTTAATATACCTATTATGTTCTTGTCAGACATAAATCATAATATAAATATGCATTACTAAGAATAAAAGGGTTGAATTATTAAACGTTGTCTTTGAATTTAGACAGTTCATTAAAACTTGATATATGAGCGGTTTAAAATTTCAAGATTTTGTAACAACAAAGTCTGGGATCTGCTTAGGAGAGATGAGGATTTGTGTAATAACAAAATTGTTTACTTAACTGAGCAGCTCGACAAAATTAGGTATCTCAAAAAAATCCTGGATAGTGTTGTGTCGTTTTTGCTGATGAGTAGAATATTTAGAGCTCAATATAGAAATTATTTTTTGCAACTAGTATAAGAAACTAACCCAAATTTCTGAAAGGCTGATCAACGAAAAACTAACTAATCAACTGTTAAATTTCATGTGAAGTATCAATTGCGTTTCTAAAAGCATAAATAATCAGTGCTTTGTACTATACATCTGATTTAACAGGTGATTGTTAATTTTTCGTTGATCAGCCTTTCATAAACTGGGGGTAAGACACAGACACTGACACTATAAACCATTATGCAACACAAATACTTACCATAAAAAATCAAAAAATGGTTATATTTTTCTAAACAATATCTCCAAAACTTTCTTAATTTACAATCTGAAAGTTAAGATATCCTTTAATCAAATTAGTCAACATATTGTGTTGACTTTTACAATGACGAGAAATCAAGAGCTGTTATATCCTAACTGGGCTTACTATGAATTCTAAATTAACCGATAATTATAATTGAGTCCAGCAGAAGCAACTTGTAGGGCTTCAATACGATCGCAATATATTTAGGTAAGTAAAGGCATTCATCATTTTCTACAGATGATTTAATTGCTAATTTGAAATTCTTCGTACTTGTTCTGCGCACTTACCCAACAATGTTATTAGGTCTCTACTTTTGCGATATAATATATTATGTTTATTCATTTAAATCATATAAATATTGCAGCAATTTTGATTGATAAGCTCATTATTCATTTTCTTACTAAAGCGTTTAAAGTATAAATTGCATGAATAAACTAACACGCTTTAAAGCTTATTGGCGCATAAAATAAAGCAAAAGACTATAAAAAAAGAATGTATTTTATATTATAATGTTCGTGTAAAATTAACAGCAATTTTTAACCGTAGCGACTGCATAAGAAAAATATTGTACAACTTTAATTTAAGAGATGGATATTATCTATACATACCGCTGAAGACCTGCTAAATTGCATGAGGATATTTAAAATAATAGCAAAGTGAATTAGCAATGACACAGTATTATCTCTGTTGCCCGTTCTGTGCTGAATGATTTGTATTAGACCTACTATTGTTTAACTGCCATCATTCAATTAACTGATTGCGTTAGCAGAGCGTATTCGCTAGGTAGTATACGTGAAAATTTTGATTCAAATTACTCCTTTTTGAATTACAACTTCAGCGTTAGAGAAATGAGGGAGGGAAAGAATAGGAAACTGCTACGAAGGGATAATTGGGACGCCGGTGCAACAAAGTTATAAAATTTCATTAATTTCTAATGGATATGAATTCGTTGGTTATTCACATCTTACGGTCAGCTGTGGCATTTGCATGAGAACATGAACAGCTGGAAGTCACGAGCATGTATTATTCCAAGAACTGACATGGAAATAGAACGAACAGTTTCAATTAAACAAGAACCTATCTTAATCAAATAAACGCATTTTGAAACAAAAATTTTTATGTTTTCAGAATTGCTCATTGAAATAGCTATCAACTCATACACTGATTAATTAATTGTAACATTTGTGTGAACAACAAATGAAGTGAATTTTATTGCGGTAAATTACTTTTCAAAAACAATGGAAATCACGTATGCATTCTGCGAGCAAACTGTAAAATAATAAAACAGATTGAACGCAATAAATAATATTTGTGGTAACAATGTTTATAGAATAATAAATTTATTTTTTTGTATAACATGAATTATTTGCAACAAAAAGGCGTATTTTGTTTCCATCGACAACCAGAGCAATATTCGTTATAAAAAGTAACCTATTCTATCTCCGGAACCGAATCTATCTACATACTAATTTTCATCGAAATCGGTTCAGCCGTTTAGGCGCTGAGTGGTAACAAACACACATACATACACACAAATTTTCGCATTATTAATATTAGTGGGATTACTCATTTGACCTCTCCAATCAATGTCACTACATCAAGATGAAGATATAACAGTTAATTGTTGTATTTTTGTAGGTAAAATCAGGCAGTTTCCATTATTAGTAACTGGCCAGAGAAGTCTCACAATTCCTAGGTGTACTTTTCAGTGCTTAAGTCAGATCAATGCTCGATTGTAATGAGAGAAATGATAGTTAAGGTAATACAAGTACTTTGAAAGATGATAAAGAGTATTTAAGTAGCTTGTCGAAGATTAATGAAAAATAAAATGTTTTCACTAATTAATTTCAATTTAAATTATTGATGGCCATGTCATCAAAATCGGTACGTTTTTTACTTAAATCAATCATGTTCAACAGCTAGATAGAATAAAATTCTTAATTAAACTCTATTGTTATAGCAATATTTCAAATCGTTAAATTATCTGTTTGTTTTATTGCGAAGATTAAATCGACGATTTTGTCTTTGTATTAAAGTAACTCTAAACAAAATCGGCAACTCCACAAAAGCTTTAAAGTTTTCAGGTCATAATTAAGTTATGAACAAAAAAGTATTGTAGCAATGATCAAATATCAACTTTTTATCATCTCTCGGATTAGTAAAGGTCAACGTAGAATTTATTTTGTTAAATGACTCAATATTTCCTAAGAACATATTTATACATGAATAGCATAAACATTTTTAAAATCCGAAAACTTAACATACATTACATTCCGGGTTTATGACTGTGTGAAACTAAGCATTAAAAGTGTTCAAAGTTTTCCTTTCAATGTCCTGGTAAACACCGTACCATATAACGTTAGCTAGATTGAAATCTTTTGCATTCCTATGTTTTTCTATATACTCAAACTGTAATATTGGCAAAGTTGTTCCAAGTTTCTTGCAATTCTCACCACTTCACAACTTCTAGATATAGTTTAGTTTCTCTTTTAGACAACGAACTTTACTTATTATTCTGCTATCGTTGCAACTCTAGTGTCTTTGAATTCGATATGTTATAAGGTCAAATAACTCGTCAAACCGGGGTGTTCACCAGTCGAACATGATCGCGGGCAAGTCTTCAGAAAAGTCCGCCGGGGTCTGGTCAGTGAGTTGCGATCGCGAGCGGTCCGACAGATAGTAGATGCAAACTTGCCCGCGGGCAAGTATGCGTAGTATATTCCACACTATAAGATCTTTCTACACACATACGGGCCGTGCCCGGGACGTGACGCGGCCGTGTTACAAAGTTAGAAGCTCCGTTGCCGGCACGGGCGCGGTCACGTGTGATCGAGTCCATTGAAGATATTTTTTTTCATCCCTGACGGAGCACAGATAGGATACGTCCCGGACACGGCCCTGATGTGTGTTGATAGAGCATTAGAGTGTTATCTAGTGATAATGAAGCTAGGAAGTGGAGTTATAACTGTCTAATGAAATATCTACGAAACAATGTGTTGGAAATAGCTGAACCTCCCCGAAGTAGCAGTTTAAATTAATGTTCAGCGATATTCGAATATACTCAAGCAAGTTCCTACCTTCCCTACGTGAAGGCATTTGACTTGCTTAATAATCTGCGTATTGTATCGAACATGGAATGAGGTTACATATTCCTAGTAATTGAACACCGCATGGCTGCATGTTGAGAGTTCCGAACTTGCATATTGGAATCTCAGAGTCAAAGTTTAGAAACAATGGTGCCGACGTAAATCGTATAATTATTATATCAGAGAATGTGATACTTATTAGCACTGTTTCAATATAATATATGACAAAACTTTTACGAAAGAAAATAGTTCTTTTTTAAGTAAAAAACACTATTTTTTATTTTATTTGGATTTGTGTTTCTAACAGAACTTGTTGTATTAGAGTGCAAATAATGCTTCTTTAAAGAATCTCATTTCACATATATACTGGAATATTCGCGGCCAGTCGTAGTTAGGACGGACATCAATATGCTCCATAAGCATAGTATATACTCTACGCATAGAATCCTAAAATAACATTTTAAGCCTTCAGAATAAAAATATCCTTTATCATCACACGCATCTTCCACAAACACGTTATAAAATATTCTATTGAACAAATTTTACCCGAAAACCAACGCAAACACCATTTGCATACCAAAGCATCTATATGGACTCAATTGACCCTTTATGCGCAATAATTCGACCAAACAACATTTTTCTTTATTTTCGCATTCCAACATTTTAATTTTTATAATTGCGGGCCTCGCGGAAAGTTTGCCGTCCGTTATTTAGTGGGCAATTTGTTAAGCGTCCAATTATGGAGGAAAAAGGAAATTAAGCAAGCGAATTTCGGTCAAACGTTTTCGTATAGTCATGAAGAGAAGTGCGATGGTTTACCCCAAAGGGCCCTTCGACCGAGCTGATCCTACCTAAAGAGCGTTATAGATAGCATTCGATAATTAATTTTTGCATGTTGTATATTAATCACTTTTGTCAGCTAGTTAATTATTTTACTTTTCTCATTATTAATAAATAGATTAGATTTTCGTAGAAAATTATGACGTTACTGTGATGAAAAATATTTTTATAACTTGTACCACGTGCTTTGTGGATTCCTGCCTTGAATTAGGACTATGCTTCTTTGTGGATATCTTAAAAGGAAACGAAGAGAACCACTGAGTATCACCTTCATCAAGACGGTCACCAACCTGCTTGAAGGCTGTTGATTATGTAGGCGTTGCTAGGAAATATTTAAATTTCGTTTAGATGCAAAACGATTAAGTGCTAAATTTAGAAAAGAAAAACTATAAAAAAAAAAATTAATACCGGTATAAATTTAATATGGCGTGTTTACCCGTATCGTGACTTACATAACTTAAGCTGTCGCTGATTAAAAATAAGTTACTTAACAGTACGTGCTATATTAATGTATATTAATATAATTACTTATAATAAGACTTACGCACAAATACGATATTCCTAATTATCTTTACGTAATGGGTTATGAAGGTAGTTGTAATTTTCCGTGATGTAAATTAATACATTTATATGAATTAATCATTGGTTATTACTATTATTATAATAATAAATTACGTTTATTTTAAGACTAATATACTTTAATTTCAAGTTTTATTTGTTTTTCGTGAGGTTTTTATAACGACTATCACTAATGTTCTTAAAGTTTCTCGAGTTTCTTGAGCATGTAGCATAAATAACCTTGACCATGCCTGTCTTCTGAAATTCACTGCCTATTCTTATAACAACTTTAATGTCAACACAATATAATAATTATATACATTTATATTACTTATAGTGTATACATCAAATGAATGATTTTTGAGTTTTAATGTAGAAAGGTGACGGTGTGTACTAGAGACATTATATCGACCATATTATAATTAGTACTCGTTATAGACTGATTAATTCAGCTCGACTGCTGTTAGGTACAACCTAGTAAAGTGCTAAAGAATATAACATGATAATGTCTGCAACTAGCAGTAGTCTTTCGTCTAATGTCTAATGATATTTTAACACTTAGGCAATAGAAGGTATGTACCTTCAATACTTTTAAACAAATATTACTATTTTTACAACGAATTTATCTTTATAATAATAATAATAATACCAGCCTGTTCATTCTCCCACTGCAGGGTAAAGGTCTCTTCTCATGTAGAAAAGGCATAAGCATTAATCACCAAGATTGCTGAAGGCGGATTGGTAATTTCAGACTTTTAAGTCCAGGTTTCTAATAAACTACCTCATATTTACGAAGCTACTGGACCATTTTTACTGCCATGTTTACAATGAAATTTAGCAATAATGTTTCCATAGACGGGACGGTGCTTTTACACTAAATAATTAATGTTAACTAGCAACACTAATGTTCAAGATGCACATAAAAATGCCTTTATTACTTCCTAAACCACTTTACCGCATGAAGTTAACTTTGTTTCTTCGCCGTATGGCTTGTTCTCCTCGAGGGAAATTTGTTAAGATTGATATTATATTATATCTTCATACAGACTGGCTGAAATTAATCAGAGAACTTAGGGAAGGATAATCTTCAATGTAACGATATTTTAAAGGGACTTTGTTATATTTATAAGCATTACATTGCATAATTATAATCTTGTAGCACTCGTAACGGTCGTAGCTATAATAATTTTAATCACAGCGTTGTTAAAGTATTTAATACCATAATTTTTGCTTCAATCGTAGCTATAGCTACATCCACTACGACGTAGCACAGTACGTAGCAACAAAACAGAAACCTTTAAAGGTACAAAAGGGATTAAATTAATTAGTTAAAAATTTCTTAAAGTGTTTTGACTTGCTTGTTGTACTGAACATAGTGGTAAAACAATACATCATTGTCCTGCCCTTGTCCTACTTATACTTAGGGTCATGCAAGACGTTATATTTTAATTAAAATATTATTACACAGCTGGTAACTTAAAAATAAGTAGTTATTAGTTAGTATTAGTGTAACAGTTCAAAGATACCAAACAAAGGTAAGGTTTTAATTAATTAATATTTATAGTTTTTTATTTCTTGGAACACGCACGTGATTTATTGATAGAAATTTCATTTACAGGTTTAAATTTTTGAAGGAGAATCTCATTTTACACCAAATGCGACGCGTATAAAGCCTTAATAAGAGCGAAGTTGATGAAAATGGATCTCAAAGGAAGATTTATTTATGTAAATTTCGTTTGAGCTAATGTTACGAACTGAAGCGATTGCTAATATCGATCTGTTTGCCTACAACTCGTGTAGATTAAGAAGTGGAATAAAACCTTTATTTTATCAAGCTTTTATTGCCACCATTTACGTTACTTACGGTGATAAAATACATAATTTATCATAGCACCTTTTTCTCTAAAGGGCTAAACAGAGGTGTATACACGTTTCAATAGCTACGTTATTATATATAACAAGCGCAAGCCGTGCGATTTGCCGGACTAATTTGAGCTTTGGGTACTCACAACAATTATTTGACAAATCCAATTAAATTTTACTTGACCCGGAGATAAAACTGCGTACACGGTTTCATTGTGAATCACCAAGTCGGTAAAAAAATATAAGTTGCTCACAGATAATTATGTAGATTTTTTTATAGAGAAGTTGTATCGTTAGTGTCAATGAATCTTTGATAACTCAGGTCGAATTATATAACAAAATAAATTAAACTATGACAAATTTTGTATAATGACTCAAACTTAGTTGAGTTCAAAATTATTTCGTCATGAAATTGTAGAATATGAATCACATTGTAATAATAAAATAGTCGTATCTATTATGTATCAATGTATTAATACAAGTACTAAAGGCAAAGACTATCTTCACCGAATATTTCACTTGATTCACAAATAACATCATTATTACTTTGGCATAGGATTCAATTTTGCTTTTCTTTTTTCAAGGAATGTGGGACAGCGACTTTGATGCCTCGAATATCTATCTTCTTCTATTTCTTTCCACGGTTGCACTTTCTGGTACGATTATAATTTAAATGCATGATGTTTTTACACAAGAGTTCTAAAATGAATGGTTTTTTTTAATTTGTGCATGAAAGTAATAAAAAATTACTGTGTTTTTAAACGGGAGTATGTAACATCAATGTTTAAACATGCATGGAAACTTAGGATTTTTTTTTAAATAAGTTTTTATAAACACTACGACAACAGCTACACTTTCAAAATATTTGTAAATAATACAAATATTTTTTTGGTTACTATCAATAAAATAAAGTTCAAAAAAATATAAAAAATTTGCTGGTTGAATCATGGATCAGATACAGAAGGCAGTGCTGCTTGACAAAGCCCCCAATGTTGATTATCCACTCTGGAGCCGTAACCACTGGTAGCTTGGTCCCTGTACCCGATACTGGTGTGCTACCAGTATCGGGTAATGGGATTATGTCTTTTCATATACAAATATTAAAAATTAAATTTTGTGAAAGATTTTAAATAAAGGAAATATAAATTAAAACTTTCATAAAGGTTCTGTTTCTCATTAAACATTAGAGCCACTTTTCTTCCATTTATACGCAAATAGGTCACAATCAGAGCGATCAGACAATATGGCATGGTTTATCGACTATTTAACATATTTAACATAACCCATGGGAACGAAACAGTAGCTACAGAAGTAAGTTAGCGCCGCGACTGTGAAATGGCGTACAGTTAACAAATATGTGTATAGTTTTAGTATATATAGGCTTGTTGAATTAAATGAATTTATATTTCTATGTGCTTTTAACGAAAAGATTTTTGTTATGAAAACTATTTTGCATGCCTACTAATTATATCGGAATTCAACCAATGCAATTACAAGTACGTATGTAGTACTTACAAAATAAAACGATAGTACTTAAAGTCCTACATAAGTGCCAACTGCCACGTCCACACCACAAGCGTGTATGAAAATATTTTGTATTGAAATATTTCTACACGTACGCGTATCCGCACGCTTACATAATTTCCATGAACTTACTCGAACGAAAATATACGCTCCCTCAGTTGAAAAAGGTTATAAGACCAAAGTGTTTTAGCATATATTTCATCTTGCGTCTACTACAATAAAATTTATTATTACTTAACTAACGACTCGCCTTCATACGAGAGTACTGTTTTTATGACAAAATTGTAAGTCTTTGGAAATCATATGCATAATTATAAAATATTAAAATTTTCGAAAAAAAATGCCTTTGCATTAAAAAAAAAGTTAGCAGGAAAAAAGAAAAAAAGTAAAATTGCTTTTAACTATTGTAGAGCAGAGATTAAAGATGTTATTTCTTATCTTACCCGTTTCGTATGAGAATTCGATTATAAGAAATGGATCAGCTGTTATGCTGACACTAAATTGTAGTATAAGGTTGCTCTATATTGAACGCTGATAAAATTCTGCTTTCAATAATAAAAATACTTTTGCAAAAGCGTGGGTTCGTACCGTAGCTAAAAGGTTATAAAAGCATATTTGACGTGAAAGGACCGTTTCAAAGATTAGCAACGTGTACAATAATTGGGCAAACTGTATTAACTTTTTTTTAAAAAGAGGTTTTGGTCGTAAAGTGGATGTTTCCGACCTCTTTGTGATAATAGCTACATTAGTTCTGTTGTTTATATTATTATGATGCACTATCTGCAGATTAATAAGACGTTTCAATAGTTACATACAGAAAACGCATTATTAATCACCATGCTTGCTGGAGACTTTTAGAATTTTTTTTTTTTTTTTTTACCTTCCACAGCCACATCATCGCATTGGCAAATGAGTCTTTTAGACGTCTGGGTTTTGTCCTTAGAAACTCTAAAGACTTTCGTAACCATCATGTGGTAAGGTTATTTTTTGGAGCTTTAGTACGCTGCAAGCTAGAAAGCAGTATGTGCGTATGGAATCCACACGAAAGTACTTACGCTCTGATGCTGGAAAAGGTGCAAAAAGCTTTCCTTAGGCATCTTTACAAGATAATGTACGAGTACTACCCTTATATGTACCCTACTAAATATCTCCTAGGAATTTTAGGGTATAACTCACTGGAAGTCAGGCGGAATATGTGCCAAATTGTAGTTATGTGCAAAATCTTTAGGGGGAAAATTGATGCACTAGATCTGATGAGATGACGAGTTGTGTCGTTTTTATACTCCTGACAACTATCGTCGTAACCGGAGACATGTGCTGTTCGCTGTTCCATCATGTCGCACCGTAGCGCGTTCCATGTCGCCTGTACCGCGCACACTATCAGCACTCAATGCTCTCCTGTGTGCCAATCCTAACTGTGATCAGTTTGCGGATGGATGGCAGAAAATATTGTCAGAGTGCTTGCGGTTCTGCGAGCGTGATGCATGAATGTGTTTTATCATATCATTTTTTTTTTGTTTTCATTTTATTCCTTTTTATCTGTGTTTATTGTTTTGAAGTAATTAACCGTTTTAATTATTATTATTAAATAAATAAATAAATAAATAAATGGCCAGGTTGCCTCACTTTGTTTTTCTTCATATTTATGGTATGGTATATGGTAAACTTTGAAATGCTTTATTTTAATATCAATATCTCAATTGATAGGAAGATAGAACTGTCATATTAAAAATAATAGAGCGCAGACTCCGGGCTGATAATGACAAAAATTCTGCAGGTAATATTTTACTCAACTTGAAGACTGGACTTTAAAACGTAATACAGAAAACACACTATCCCCGCGTTAAATCAAAGTAGGTACTACATTTTCAACGTATCCTGTATAAAAACGTTTTTGATCCTAAGTATCCGGGATCTGTGCAATATGTTTATTTCTTTATTTTCAGAGTTTTCTATCGAATACACTCTTTGGTACCATGGTTGGTCGGATTGATCTTTTATGATACACACGGGAATAGATAGGGTAGTCCCATATTATATTCCAGAGTTCACCACGACTTTGTAACACATCTAAACTTATATTATAAAAAGAAAATGATTTTTTGTATATTTGTTTGATTGTTTGCAACGATTTAAATAAAAATCTACGTTACCTATTAGAAAAATTCTTTCACCTTTAGTAGCGGCGTAACATAGGCAATACCTATTTTATTATGTTTAACATATATTTTTTCAGTCATTTTCAGAAATTCAATATTTTAAGGTCCTTCGTAAATCTGAATGACTACGAACTACTGCTATGATAGTGTTTAATAAAAAGAAAGTTTTTAATTCATTCATGTGTGAAAAGATTAATGAATGTTGAAGACGCAAAGGATGTATGTTCGGATCGCAGCTAATGGCGTTTTATAGTTTCTGCTAGACCCATTAATAGAAGATAGGCAGGACTTTACACGCAAAATAGTTACCTAAGTGATGGATTCACTTATGTCTGAAAGTGTACACAGCTTTGTTTAGTAACAGCTTACTATTTAATATTATGCAACCACTAAAATTCTAAAGGGCCTAAGAAAGCTAACAAGTTGGTAAAGTAAAATCAAGATAAAGTAGAATCTTTTTGCCACAAACGAATATATAAGTCGCAGTTATCAATTATCTGGCTAGGCACATACTTTCTCCTTTCTTACTCGCCTAAAGATCTTGTATACAACGAACAATACTTGATATATTCATAATAATTCAAACCATACAATAATATAAAAATGTTTACGGCAAATAATATAGTGTAGGCAGATTATTCACTTTGTATTCTCTTCAAGCGAACAGAGATATTCCACCGCGGCCGTTGCGTTGTTAAAATTCAAGACATTTTCTGTTAGGCTCAGTTTGATTTTCTTAGTAAGATTGGAAGGATTATCGCCCCCTTTTGTTTCCTCGGAAAATTCCACATTCTCTATAAAGAAAATGTGATAATGTTTCTTTTTGGAGTTTATAAATGTTTAGTACCCATGTTTTGTTGACATATACGTGGCTATACTGGGTTGGATTCTTCAATCTGTGTTAAGGATAGTGCTTTCCTTTTATGTGTGTCGTTTGCCTACTTAAATTCTACTAACCGTCGCATTAACTTTGCTCAGTAGATGAAAAAACGATTTATTTGGTAATTGACATAGTTGTATTGAAAATTCGGCTAATATTGTTAGGGAAAACCCGCCTTTCTTTAGAATACAATTCAGTTGACATACGTGCTAATATAGTGTAATCTGATACAGTACGATCATATTTTGAGGATAGAATGATGTTTATTATTATTTAATTTGTAGTTGAAGAGTTACAAGACTGAAATCGACTGAAAAAAAGGCGGTAGGTGTAGAAAAAGTAAACACGTTTTTGAAATTTGAAAACTATTTTAAATTAAAATTAATCAGTATTTCTTTATATTTTAATCGGCAATCACTTCTGTACAGTGTAATTAAAGTGTACTTACATAAGTATCAGTTGTATGAGACACAAGTACTAGTCTCAATAAATACCACCTGCCAGCACATCTATTTCACAATATTATACACTCACACACTATGTCTCAGCTAAGCGAAATTGTATCTGCTCAGAAGAGCCTTGAGGAGAGTTTCAATAAACGGATGACAGAACTGGAGTTACAATTGCAGAGCGGAGGACCATCTAAGGATACAGTGGCAAAAGTTGGAGAAGAGTTTCGGGCATTTCGTGAACTGGTATTCAATATGCTACAGTTGCTCCAGAAACAAATCAGTGAATGTCACCGTTCCGTTGACATTATTGAATCCAGACATCGGAGGAAACATCTCATCTTCCTGGGTGTACCCGAGGTCGATGGAGAGAATTGCATCACTACAACCCTCGATATACTGCATAGTCGACTAAAGTTAAAAGACATCTGTCCATCTCATATAAGTGTCTGTCACAGGCTGGGTACACCCAGTAAAGAGCATCACCGACCACTATTAGTGCGGTTTACAACATTTGATCTCAAGTCTGCTGTTTGGAGGGCGAAATCTGCCCTTAAGGGCTCCTCTGTTTCCATCAGAGAATTCTTGACAAAGATGCGGCAGTTTGTGTTCGGTAGGGCTCGTCAGCACTTTGGAATGCGAGTCTGCTGGACACAAGACGGTGTCATTGTGGTTAAGGCGCCTGATGGTAGTCGGCACAAGATTATAACCCCCGGCGAGCTGAACTTGCTGACCGAGAAATACCCGAAGGCGCCTGGTAACAGCTTAGTCGCAAATAAGAATGTTCCTGGGAATGCTGGCGCGACTGGGTTAAACTCCAAGAACAGTCGAAAATAGTGTTGTTATGTATGTTTCTCTTTATCAAAACCCTCTGTCGCCTTTCCGTTCTTTGTATGTAAGTAGCTTAGTTGTGTATTGATACTACTTCCCTTGATTTCAACCCACCTTCATATAAATTTAGTAAAATAATGTAAACACAATCTTTTTCGACTTTGACAATTGACAATAACATCTATCAAAATTCAAATGTAGTGTCGTAAGGTGCGTTCGGAAACTCTATAACCAATGTTCTTGTTAACCTATTTTTTTGTATCAGTTTACTGTTTGGCGTGTATGTTTTTTTAATTTTCATGTAAAGTTTTGTGATTGTGTAACTGGCAGGTGGTGCAGAGTCAGAAGTACTGCATCAGTAGTTGTGTACGTATATTTAATTTATATTATCATTTCCTATATTTATTTAAATATTTATGATATCCGACGATAGTGACTCCTTCCATTCAGCTAATAATTCCATTAATCCATCGAATGACGACAGTTTTACTTACCAGATACTCTTGGTGGTATTGTGCGACAGACATTTGACCTTACCACTTGCTGTCAATTCAATGTTTGTCACATAAATGCGCAGAGTATTCCGAGCCATTATAGTGATTTATATGAAGCTTTCAGTGATGTCAACGTTCATGCCATCCTGATTTCAGAGACTTGGTTGAAACCTGATCTTCCATCTACCACTTACTCTCTTCCTGGTTTCATTCTCATTCGGAATGACAGAGTGGACAGGAGAGGGGGTGGAGTTGCTCACCGCCCACTTATTCCTCTTCTGCGGAATTTCTATTTCTAGAAGTTTCTGTCAAAAAGGTTAAATCTGTCTTAGGTGTTGTCTATTGCCCCCCTTCCGTCGATTACTTCTCCAGTCTCGAACCGATTCTGGAATCTTTAGGGTCAGAATATGCTCACCACATCATCATGGGCGATTTTAACACAGATCTCCTTTCCAGTAACTCCCTTCGTTCCCGTAAACTCCTCCAGATTATTGAGTCCACCAGCCTTCATGTCCTCCCGTTACAAGCCACTCATCACAACATTGAAGGACTGGATACCTGGCTAGACCTAATCCTGACCTCTACTCCTACCCTGGTCCAATCCCATGGTCAAATTCCAGCCCCTGGCTTTTCCCGCCATGACCTAGTATATATTTCCTACAAATTAAAGCCACCCAAACCGCGTCCCAGAGTTCTGCACACGCGTTGTTTCGGGCGAATTGACTTTGAAATGTTGCGTAAAGATGCCTCAGAAACAAATTGGGATCCTCTGATGGCGGCTACTACAATTGACGAAAAGGTTGATTCTTTCACAAGCATCGTTGTTAGTCTATATGACAAACACGCCCCCATCAGGAAAGTCAAATTAAAACGCTCTCCTGCTCCTTGGATGACAAGAGGCATTCTGATGGCAATGAGGCGTAGGAATTGTGCATTTCATAAGTTTAAAAGGGAGCGTTCGGACGATAATTGGTCACACTTCAAGACTGCGAGAAATCGGTGTAACCAGATGATACGCAATGCTAAACGCCGTTACATTACAGACAATATCAACTCCTCTTCCCCTGCCAATATCTGGAAGTTTCTCGGGACGCTAGGTATTGGCAAACAGCCTTGCTCTGATCTGCCGTTGATAGTTGGTTTGGATGACATTAATTGCCATTTTTCCACTCATCTCCAAATCGATCACCAAACCAGGTGTCAAACAGTGGATTATATAGCTGGTTTACCCCATCCCGACGTCGAGCCTTTTAAATTTTCTCCAGTCACTCCTGGTGAGATTAAGAAGATAATCCTGTCCATCAAATCCAATGCGCTTGGCGCCGATGGCATCAGCCGCCGCATGATCCTACCTATCCTAGATTTCCTTATTTCTCCCCTTACACACATCATCAACTTTTCACTCTACGACAACTCCTTCCCTTCTCCGTGGCGTAGAGCCTTTATTGTCCCCATTCCTAAAATTGCCAATCCTTCTCTTCCTGAACATTTTCGACCCATCTCTATCCTTCCCTTTGTTTCAAAAGTTTTGGAGGCTTGTGTACATAGACAGCTCTCGCACTTCGTATATCAGAACAACCTCCTAAGTCCTCTGCAATCTGGTTTTAGGCCTGGACATAGTACCACATCCGCTCTCCTAAAAGTGACTGGCGACATCAGGGCCGGTATGGAGGACGGGAACGTCACAGTCTTGGCTTTGATTGATTTCTCTAATGCCTTCAATGCCGTCAGTCACGACATCCTTCTGGCTATCCTGTCCCATTTCATGATCTAACCCGATGCACTGGAATGGTTTTCAACATATCTTCAGGGGCGTCAGCAGTCGGTTCGCCTCAACGAGTCCTCAACTTGTTGGCGAGGCCTCGACTCTGGTGTACCTCAAGGCGGAATTCTATCTCCATTATTATTTTCTATTTTTATCAATCTCATTACCCCCAATCTTCAGAATGCGTATCATCTTTACGCCGATGACTTGCAGTTATATTCACAGGCAAGCACATCAAACATATCACTTGCTATCTCAAACTTAAATAAAGATCTCGCTACAATTATGAGTTGGTCTGATAAATTTGGCTTGTCAGTGAATCCAGCAAAATGCCAAGCAATAGTGATAGGCAGTCATCGAATGATGTGCAGACTAGACCTTAAAACACTCTCTCCACTTATATATAATGGTCTGCACATCCCATATAACGCTACTGTTAAGGACCTTGGACTACTTTTAGACTCTACACTTAACTGGCGTGCACAGGTTACCAGTGTGAGCCAAAAAGTCACAGGAATTCTGCGTGCCTTTTATCGTCTAAAGAACTTCCTATCTTTTAAAACAAAGACAATGCTTGTGCAGACTCTAATCCTTCCCGTTGTCGACTATGGTGATGTGTGCTATTATGACCTGAATGCAGACTTACTCAACAAATATGACCGACTTCTTAATAACTGCATTCGATTCATCTTTAATCTTCGTAAGTATGATCATGTGTCTACCTATCGTTCCGAATTAAACTGGTTACCTATTCGTCAACGCCGTAGCTTGCGTGCTCTCACTACACTCTATTCTATTCTTAACTCTCCTTGTTCCCCATCTTACTTAACTCCTTACTTCCAATACTTGTGCTCCATACATGACAGAAACCTTCGCTCGTCAAATAACCTTCTTCTTACCTGTCATTCACATACGACAGATTTCATTCACTCCTCTTTCATAGTCCAAGCTGTTCTTCTTTGGAATAACCTTCCTCTAGAAGTCAGGATGTCCACTAACCGTTTGACATTTAAGCTGAAAGTTCGGGCTCTCCTCTTCGAAAAATTGTTGGAATCATCTCGTTGATTATCCATACTATGATATGTATATATATATATAATATATATTTATATTTATTTATATATTGTAATTATAATATATTAGTCTCTAATAAAAAATATATTACTTTTATGTAAGTACTAATGTATATTTCATGTTTATATATATTTAATTTCCGTATCTTATCCATTAAAATCTGTGTTCTTTTACAAACACCCATTAATATCACTCTGCTTCGTTGACTGCACCTACTTCGAGTGTCTCTTCACCACCTTGGGTTGACTGGTAGAGAATGCTTTTAGCATTAAGTCCGCCGTTGTACTTTTGTGCATGAAGTTCAATAAATAAATAAATAAATAAATAAATAAATAAATCGTTCGAAAAAGAAAATAAGGATTATGGAACTTAGAAATGTTTAATCAAAATAGGGGTATTTCTATAAAAAAAAATATTACTCATAGCTCAAATGTCGGCAGTTGGCAATGCTTTTGTGCCTTGGAAATGTTTGTATCTCAAGGGATGACTTACAATGCAATTTTGAAACATGGTCAGATAGCCGTTTGGGGAATATTCTGTTCCTTTGGTTCGGTGGTGATGTTCCTCCAATCCAATCGTATGAATATGTTTGAGTTGGATACACAACGAGAGTCATAGCAAATCCACTGTGTTACAATTATATAATTTTGATCTTCATTTTGAGTCAATACTAGTTTGACTTTCGACTGTTTCGTTTTTATCGTTAGTATAATTATTGAGTTGAAATTAAAAAGTTTACAATATAATTAATTGCTCTTAGCACAAATTTAATCAAATATGAGTAATATTTACGAGTATTAAATTGTTTACGCCTGAGGCTGTCACTGACAAAAATATTTATACTCATTTTTAATTAAGGTTTCGTACCTATAACTTTTTATACGCTAATTAATTAGACTTTTATAATCATAATCATTCCACAAAACACTACAGGTATTAATTTAATACAGAGATGAGAAATATAATTTCAGAGCTGAAGACTACTTAGTTTTTACAAATAAACGTTATTTTTATTTGTAAATTTGCTTCTTATATATGCTTCTTATATTTTCTTATATTATTTCATATTTTTAGGGTGCCGTACCCAAAGGGTAAAAGGGGCCTCTATTACTGAGACTCCGCTGTTAGTCCGTCTGTCTGTCTGTCTGTTCGTCTGTTATCAGGCTGTATTTTATGAACCGTGACAGTTAGACAAATGAAATTTTGATAAATAATGTATTTTTGTTGCCGCTATAACAAAAAATATTAGAACAAATAGTTAAGGAGAGCTCCCATGCAACAGATATATTTTTTTTGCCATTTTCATAGATAATGGTAAGATCGAGTCCGACTCGCACTTGGCTGGTTTTTTATTCTCAGATTATAACATAAAGCTTAAGCGATATGCTTCTTATATATGCTTCTTATATATGCTTCTTATATTTTCTTATATTATTTCATATTTTTAGGGTGCCGTACCCAAAGGGTAAAATTGGCCTCTATTACTGAGACTCCGCTGTTAGTCCGTCTGTCTGTCAGTCTGTTCGTCTGTTACCAGGCTGTATTTTATGAACCGTGACAGTTAGACAAATGAAATTTTGATAAATAATGTATTTTTGCTGCCGCTATAACAAAAAATATTAGAACAAATAGTTAAGGAGAGCTCCCATGCAACAGATATATTTTTTTTTGCCATTTTCATAGATAATGGTAAGATCGAGTCCGACTCGCACTTGGCCGGTTTTTTATTCTCAGATTATAACATAAAGCTTAAGCGATATGCTTAAACTTTGTGTCATCATTTTTCTTTACATTACATAAACAAAGAGATTACAGATAGGATAACATGAAAACGCAATTTTGGGTACTACTCCCTAGCGGCAATGTATTTTAACGATAGAGATCAGATACCTATGTCTACTTGCATGTGTGCCTCAGACTTTAGCAATAGGGAAAGAAAATCCCGTCATCTCCCAAAGGCCCGATGGACCCAGTTTCTTCGATGAAATTTCCGTATTGCCGTCAAACTATCTAACAGGACCTTCGTTATAATTTAGCAATATTTGTGACAGTAACAAATAATGGTATAGATTTTAAATATTTCGAATTTTACTTAGAGATATTTTTAATATTATCATATTAAACAATTTTCATAGGAAACAGTTAATATTATACCGCATCATAGTACCACAGATTCAGAAGTGAACTCAATATAAGTGTTAAATCAAATTCTATAGTATCAATTAGCATCAATAAATAATTAGCATCAATAATAAAATCAGAAAATTCTGAGTGGTGGACGTGAGAATAACATTCAAAGTTATTTTAAAAGCTAGGGGCTCATCAAATAGAAATCAAATAAAATCTTGTGACTCAAAAGTTATAATAATAATCTATACATATAATAAAAATGTAACCGATCGCTGTCTGTACATGGAAGATATATGAGAAAAAAATTACTGGGGCCTTTATCAACGCAAATAGAACCCAAAACAATGATTAACGATTGTTACAATTTTTGTCTGTTTGTCTATTTGTCTGTTTGTCTGTGCGTTTGTTCACGCTAATCTTAGAAACGGCTTATTCGATTTAGATATGGTTTTCACTAATACATTGTGGTAAGCTTCACTTAACATTTAGTTGTTTCATGTCAATCGGTTCATAAATAAAAAAGTTATGCCAATTTCAAGAATCACGTCGAACATTTTCTGATAGAAACAGAGACTTTAACAGGTTACGGAATAGCTGATAGCGTTTTTATTTTTCGGATTCCTCTCATTCTAAACAATCTTCCGTTTAGTTTTAAATGAGTCCAGTTTCCAGTGAGCCTCTGTTCCGCGATGACAATTAATAAAGCCCAAGGTCAGACACAACTAAAAGTTGTGGGCGTGGATCTAAGTATTAGCTGTGTTTCGCACGGTCAGCTTTATGTGGCTCTATCACGTGTTAGCATTCCTAGCAGCCTGCTTTGATCCCCGATGGCTATACGTCTAATCCATACATCCATACACCCATACATATTATATAAGGCTTTGTCCTGACTGACTGACTGACTAACAACGCACAGCCTAAACTGCTGGTCGTAGTGACCTGAAATTTGGAGGGTGTGTTAGTCTAAATGTCTAGAGGTTGTACTAAAAAAGGGTTTTTAAAATTTAATTCCTAAGTGTGTGAAAAGGGATGAAATCGATTGTATGAATCTTCTTCATTTTTAACTTACAGTTTTGTAATTTTGTTTTGGAATACTTCTATATAAATAAAAAAATATCCTTATAATTTTATTTTAACAGGGGTGGATTTAGAGGGGTGAAATTAGGTATGAAATATTCTATACAAAGATCTTTAGCTTTTGAAGCTAGCGACTTGAAATTTACAGGGAGGGGGAGGGAGTGAAGGAGGGAGGAAAAGGGGGAATTGAGGAGAAGGAGGAAGGGAGGGGAAAGTGAGAGGGAAGTGATGGGAGAGTGAGAGGAAAGTGATGGGGAAGTGAGGGAGAAGTGAGGGGGAAGTGAAGAGGAAGTTTGGGGGAAATGCGGGAGTAGTGAGGGGAAAGTCAGGAAGAAGTCAGAGGGAAGTCAGAGGAAAGCCAGGGAAAAGTGAGGGAGAAGTGAGAGAAAAGTGAGGGGAATGTTAGAGGAAACTAAGAGGAAAGTGAGGGGAAGTGAGAGGAAAGTGAGAAGAAATGGAGAAGAAACGGGGAAGTGAGGGGGAATTGAGGGGGAAGTGAGGTGGGTGAGAGGGCAGTGAGGGGGAAGTGAGAGGGAAGTGAGGGGGGAGTGAGGGGAAGTGAGGGGGAGTGAGGGTTAAGTGAGGGGTAAATGAGGGGAAAATGAGAGGGAAGTGAGGGGAGTTTGCCTTTGTATATTGTATACTTTTACGAGGGATATCTTTAGGTAGGTGAATGAGGATTTGTATGAATGGGAGATTAACAATAGTATGAAAAACAGTATTTAAACAATATAAAAATGCTATCTATATACATAAAAGCAAAAGGTCACTCACTCACTTATCACGAAATCTCAGAAACAACAAGTGCTAGGAATCTCAAACTTTGCATTGTCGTTCCTATTAGGATATAGGTGCTCACTTAGACGAAATTTTGCGAAATTCATCCCCTATGGGGGTTTTAAGGGGTGGCAAAGTTTGTATAAAATTTCTATAGTTTTTATAGTAGGATTATCAAATTACTAGAAAATACTCTTTTTTTATTATTCAGCAACCCCCCTTATTAAATGGGCAAATAAGAATCGCAAGTTTGTGTGAAAGTGGTTTGTCAGTTTTAGCGGTAGCGGATTTAAACTGGATTCGTCATAGAGACGGATAATACTGATACAATGTACGATTGCCATAAAATCAGGCACGCAATATTCTCATAGAGGCACCCATCTGAATTTTCACGCGAACGAAGTCGCGGGCAACAGTTAGTTGCAAATAAATTTAGTCAAGAAAGATAAATTTAGATTCTGATTTTTTTTTATGTATATTATAGTTTTTAATGAATTTAGATTTTTTTTTTGTATTTAATAGAGCAGGTAAATGAAAATAAAAACGTTTGAAAATTGTACACGAATAGCGTACTAGTTTGCATAGTGACCTCGCTTTCCCGTTGCCCTGTGTGTTGCGAATCCAATCTCCATACGGAAGATAATTTTGTGGTCTACAAATGGTTGTACATGTATGGTATGAATATTGTTGTTCTGGGTCTGTCTGTTCACTCTGTTTTCTGTCGTACAAAATTATTGATATTTGATTGAGTGGGAGTAGTTTTTTAGTGTTTCCAACCTTAAAAGGGAAATTGGAACCAACGGTCACTTCGTTGTTTGTCTGCCTTGAATCGTCTTTAAAGTCAGTAAATATTAAGCTAATTTTAGCTTTAAAGTCAAATAATAAAGTCAAGGACCACTAAAGCGTTGTAGAATCAAAAACCTATGACCAATAAATTCTTTTTATTCGAATAATCCTTGTAAAGAAAGAAAAAGATGTGTTTTGTAATACAATATTTGAAACCATCAATATTATTTTTTTATTATATTCTACGAAACTGTCCGAAAGCAAAAAGAGAGTTATTATTTTTTATTTCTGTCTATCACGCCCCAAATAAAGGTCGTGTGACCTGCTATTACATTTTATATGACAGGAACAGCGCTAATGTCCATTCTCTAAGTTCGCCAAGTATCCGGGTCCTAAGTATCCCGGATCACGACTTTATTCCAATGGCATTCAATTTCATTACACACCTTTCCTTTACGTGAACATATTGGAAACTACACACTATTGAAATAAATATTTTTGTACAATTGAAATAAAGGACAGTATTTGTATGAAAAATAAAAATCGTGTTCTTTGTTTTTCTTGTTACCTGATATTGTAGGTTGGGTTTTGTCAATAGTAACCTCATACGAATATGCGGTTCTGGGCGTTTCTTTATTTGAACGAAATGTTCCGCGTGCTACACTTTAGTTTTGTGTTTTATTACAATATTTGAATGTTGTCATTGTTTTTTAGATTTCTATTCGTATTCAATTCTTATACGCACAAAATTTGCTATAGATTGTATTAGCTATAGAAATAAAATAACAGATTATTTACTGAAGATAGTAGATCAGCGTTGGTTTGTAGTGACTGAGAGTAGTATTGTTACCAGCATTGCTAACTCACGACGTCATATTGCAGCAGTAAAACATATATTTACCACTCTTGGACTCCACTACATAACAAAGATTTTGAAATTTAATAATTCTGCGAACTCTTGAGAAAACCGTAATTAAAGTTTTATTATAAATGAAGCTAGGCTTAATATTATAATGATTATACCTACTCGTATCCATAACCTTGTACCATACGAATGAAACAACTTGCCCCAGTTAGTTCTATAAAGAGTACTGTAGGGAATGTAATACGATGTATGAGATGGTGAGTGCTAGAGTAGCCAACCGTGTAACGTGACTTCGTACCATCGGAGAATCAAATAGTTGTACTTCAAATATTGTATTTACAGTGCTAATGGAAAATATAGGTGCTAAATAAAGACATGAATGCGAAGTTTATGTGTGTGTATATATATATACGTATGTGTGTGTGTGTGTGTTTGTTACCACTCAACGCCTACATGACAACCAATTTCGATGGAAATTGATATGTAGATAGAATCGGTGCCGGAGACGGACATAGGCTATTTTTATTCCGAAAATCGGCCTTGTTCCCTTGGAAGACAAAACTCATTTTACGCGTGGGCAAAGCCGTCGACAGCAGTTAGTATATTATAATATGAGCTTTTATTTTTTACAATGATCCTGCTTTCGCTAAGGTACTAATATGATTATAAGACATGAATATAAATCGTTGAATTTCTCGGGTTACCTCTACAAAGTATACCTAATACCTATACACATTTTATTAATATACATTAAATTATTTCGGAAGAATGCTTTAAGTTATTTATAATGCAAACCCTTTAAAAAATATCGTGTACTTTAGAAGCAGTTGTTTGAAGAAACAGACCAGAGAAAAAGCGACTTGACAAAATTCCATCAAATTAAAATTCAATTAGACTCATTATGATATTGACAACTGTCACTGTACTGAGGTAACTTGCAAGCCAAAATAGAGATTATTGTTTTATGATATGCAAACGTCATTTACTCTAGTCTCTAAAGCAATTTTATGGTCGACTATACCATTTAGAAATTTAGGTACTATTAAAAAGTCATGATTAAAAGGCCATGGAGTAGTAGTCGAAATCAATTTAGTAGAAAAACAATCACCCGTGGCACCGCTGACCCAAATATATTATCTTTCTGAGTCTATCCTTACCCAGCCGAGGCTAAGGGTTCTTTTGACCTGATTATATAAAAACAATACATGAAATACCGTTTTAAATAATATGCTCCATAACAAAATACGTCGTATTATAAAGATATAAAGTTTATAATTGCTTATTGCTTATAAAGTAAATACGTCGTTCTCCGATTTAATCGTAAGTTAACAAACAATTTAGTTCAGATGGAGAGGTTTATATTATATCGAACTATACTATCGTGAGGTAAGGGACTAATGTATGCTTGATGGATTGAGATAGGACCATCTCTCGTTCATTGATCGTAAACCTTTATCCACCCACAGTTGTATAGGTCTATTGTTTGGCGCGCCATCTGTTTGCATACTTTGATATGCTTATCTTCTCTATGCTTTATGAATACCGTCCTAATGCTGATTAATAACTTATTAGGCTATCTTTAATCAACTTCTATTGTGTTTTTTTTTCAAAGCAGTCTTAGTTGGCAGCATTTTGATGCCAATTTCTCATGATGGCAATCAAGCTAGTACTCACGACTCCTGAATCCCACTGACTGCTTACCATGAGATAGAGTGAAGCCAGTTTAGTAGGCAATTATATAAGGAATAGATTTTTTTAAACTACAGTAGGTATATGATACAGGGATCTTTGTTTCTAATGGTAATCAAGCTCATGATAATCAGGCAATAACGAGGTCACTACCTTTACGGCACACGTGCTGACCACGTTTTAAAAAGACGTTCTAGGATACAAAATAGTTTAACCAAATACTTTTCAGATCGATCACTCCTTCGCAACGAAAAAAAAACAAAGCACACAGTATCGATTTGGTGAATAAATAATTACGATCGACTGAATCAACCTACGCAATGATAATCTATGTCTATGGCTTGTTTGGTTAAACCACACGTGTGTACGTATACATTACGTTATAGAAAGGCTAGAGAGGTGAGTAAGTTAAGTAAATCCTTTGAATTATAAAGCATATTCCATTTATGAAACAATGTTGTGTTGCTGTGTGAGCTTCTCAATGGAATAAGTGCCGACGAGAAACGTTTAAACCTTAATTTAGTTGTGCTGAGACTTTTTATACTTATACTAGCTTTTCACCCGCGTGTTTGCTTATCGCTCCACTCGCGTCGCCAGTAGCGTGATGTTACATAGCCTATAACCTTCCTCAAGAACTGGGCTATCATATGCATAAATATTTATTTGAATCTAATTAGTTTTTCTAGAGATAAACGCGTTCAAACAAACAAACAAACAAACTCTTCCGCTTTATTTAATAGTACAAATAGATTGAAATGAATTAAATATGTAAGTGGTTACGCATGCTGATATCTGAAACATCAAACATGAAAGATAGTTTCTTGTCGGAGACTATTGTCTCTTTATGACACAATAATTCTAGTCATCGTTGTCAATAGCTGTGCAAAGAAAATAGATATAAAACACGATAAAGCTTAAATGTGATTTCCTCATGGCGTGAGGAAATCACATTTAAGCACGCAATTACTGGTCAACACGTGGTGGGGTTATTAGATGCCTAGACCGCTAGTTAGACGTCTCTAGTTTCTAAATTACACTTAATGTTAAAGATGTTTAATTACAAATGGGATTAACATAATATAGGGTACTTGTCTTCAGTGTATTTTATACTAGTTTTGTCAATACATTTTTAACTATCTTCTTCTAGTTGTTACTATCGGTTTGTTTAGTTCACAATGTTTGAATAACATCGGCAAAGCATACTATTCGTGTATCGGTTCTTACCGGTATCTGTGAATTCCTAAATATATTTTTTGTACGAAGTTATTCATCATCATCCTGAATTGGCCTACTGTTAGGTATAATATGCCCATACCAATAGGCTTTTGCCATAGGCTACTTCTATTACGAAGGGAGTGGCCACAATAACATGATATTTAGTTAGCAAGTATCATTGCTCCTAGTTACATGATACTCCATCAATCTTTTTATAAGTCAACCACGGGAACAGATGCCTTCGTTGTCATACATATTTTAGACCAGACACTACAAACACACAAAAAAATATTAATCTTGTACAAATTGTCTTTATGCGCAGTTACATTTGAATAAAATATAACTAGAGCAACATGATGACAAATCGTTTATTTCGATTATTTGATAATGTGGATGCCGTCTATTTCGTTGAACATTAAGAACAATACACAGAACTACTGACATACTAAATGCAAGATTTCTTTGAAATTCAATTATACTGTTCGTGAGAAATACTGGCCATTTCTTTGATCTTGTGTTAACGAGAAAGAATAGTAAAAGCTTTTGTAATATCGCCTTGGGTTACTCAGACTTAATCTAATTGCAATTTCTTGTTAAAATACTGATATATAGAACCTATAGCTCCCTTTCCATGGAACTAATGCGATACTCAGTAAATCAGAACAGGTAATAAATGTGAAAAGTTCTTATTACACGGTTACTGACATGAAAGGAAAAAGTAAAGCATAGCGCTTAAAGTAGATATATTTATATTATTTATGTGATGTATTAAGAATTGATGTCTGAAGGTTTGCCGACTATTAACGTGATTTAATGCAAAGAGAATTAGATTATAATATAAATGGTTGCTGATGAGAGCGATGGGCTCGCTTTCCCGAGCGTTGCGACCAATTTCGACTGAATAAAAATCAGCCTAAATAATAAATCATAAGGTAAAAAAGGGTCGGTGAAAAAGTAAATAACATATGACACTGACGTTGACAAAAGGCACAACATTGAGAACTTATTCCTTTTTATTCTCTGATCTCTCAGAAGGTTGTTGGAAAATTATAGAGCACAATATGGGTAGCAGGCAGTTCCTTGTGATAAGATTGCAATGCTATATACCTACCGAACGTGGCAACTATAGAAAAAGCTTTACAAAATTAAGGTTTGTGTCTAAATCGGCATGAAATTATGAAGAGGCTCTGTATAATATCAGATTAAATATACTTATTTAATAATTTGAGATTTGAAAGCGGAAGAGTTTGTTTGTTTGTTTGAACGCGCTTAATCTCTGGAACTACCAGTCGGATTTGAAAAATTTTATATCCAGATAGCCCAGTTCTCGAGGAAGGTTTTTTTTTTTTTTTTTTTATAGTATAGCCTACCAAAGTGACTCCACCCCGCCTGATGGTAAGCAGTCAGTGGAATCCAGAAGTGGCGGCCACTATACCAAAAGCTATCGTTTTAAACTGCTGGTATGGTGGCCTCCACTATGGCGGCTGGGAATGGGGTTAGAGGAAGGAAATGAGGGACGTGAGGAAAGAGGAAAGGGGGGCAATTGGGCCTCCGGCGCTCTCACTCACCGAACGAAACGCAGTAGTACGGATACTACTACTCTTAAGTCGATCTTTTATGAGAGGGTAGTACTTCCCCGGACGGTCCGGCCCATTCATGCTGAAATCAGCGTGGATCTACTACCGTAAAAAAAAAAGGTTATAAGCTATGTTACATAACGTTACTAGCGAAGGGAGCAGAGCAGTAAGCAAATACGCGGGCGAAACCGCGTCGCTGATAGCTAGTTGATTATAATATTCAAATAAAGAAATCTATGTACTTATAAAAATGCCTACTTTGACTATACTCAGTGTAAGTAATTACTTATACCATTTAGGTACTTTAAGTACCTACCGTTAAAGACTTGTGGTTCTCTAAGTTACATTTACGATATTTTAGATGGGAAATACGAGTATGGTCATTGAAATGGCAACATCAACTTAGCAGGAAATGTAATTATACTGCGATTATGAATCGAAATGGTGATCGGGGTTACAGGGTTTGTGATTTGGTCATGTTTAGATGGAGTTTTGTAGAGAGAATGTTTAAATTAAGCTTCAGTCAGTGATTTTGCTAGTGCAAAACAAACTAAAGTTTCCATTAATTAACATTAAAATTGAATATGTTTCCGGGCTAAAACATAATATTCTCTAGACTAATATTTTGGTTATAGTTTATCTCTGTGCTAAGTTTATTCAAAATTTGTTTTATAATTTACCCATGATAATGATACTCTTTTAAATGTAATTTTAGGTACTTAATAATTATCTTTCAACTTTACGTCACTTAGTATGGGGTCTTAGTTTCGTGCACCAAAAAAGAACTGTTTAATTATTATTTTTTATATTAGCCTACTAAAGTGACTCCACCCTGCCTGATGGTAAGCAGTCAGTGGAATCCGGTGTCCTCCACTGGGAATGGGGTAGGTAAAGTTAATGAGGGAGGTGAGGAAAGAGGAAAGGGTAGCTATCCGGCTTCTGGCGCTCTCACTCACCGAACGAAACGCAATAGTACGGATTTTACTAATCTTACATCGATCTTCTATGAGAGGGTAGTACTTTCTCGATCGATCCGGCCCGAAACTGGTAAACTGGTTTCAGCACAAATGGGCCGGATCTCCTATCGATCTACTACCATACTATTTAAATAATTCTATTTTATTTTAATATGAATTAGTTGTTTTAATTAGTAGACCTGTGATGATGTAAATCAAATATAAAATATTTTTGTTTTTATTTTGCAATTCTATAGGTACCTACTAAATCAGATATAGTATTTGTTGAATTATTTTTCTTTAGTCTTTGTGTGATTGTGTTTCGATGAAACTTTAGTAACCTTTGTGAGTAATGGTAAAGTTAGTTTGTAACAATAAAGTTACGCTCCTGTTTTATTACTTTGACCCTGGAACGTGGATGTAGAGATTACGGTGTATTATTTGAGAAACTAATTTTAGACCTAAGCAAGTATGGGTAGTTAGTTAGCTTAAAGTTTTAATGGGTTACTGGAAGGTAATCAATTACCAATAAGTGAATAGACAATAATAGTAGTCAAACGAATGTTAAAAGTCGTAGTTAACACGATGAAGTGTCACTGTCAGTGTGGCCTCGCAAGACATACTGAGAAAGTGCGTTTAGGAAACGAATAATACCAATAAATTAATAATACTACAACATCCACACAACGCCATCTAGACCCAAAGTAATCATAATTATATTAATAGCTTGTGATATGGGTTTTAGAATGCGAATAAACAAACTTATATACTTTTTTTTGTAAATATATACATATTATACATAAAAACCCCCAAACCAATGCAAATTAGCCATGTTCATGCACACAAATATTTGCATAGGACCTCGGCGTAGCAATCCTTACACAGTATCACCGAACCACAGAGGTTATCAAACGATGATTTTACTATTTATTTGGCTGTGTTTTTTGTTAATATAACTGAACAGTACTTGTATTAATTATCTATATATATAAAAGAAAGTCGTGTTAGTTACTTCACTTATAACTCAAGAACGGCTGAACCGATTTAGCTGAAAATTGGCAGGGAGGTAGTTTAGAGCCAGGAGAAGGACATAGGATACTTTTTATCTTTACTTTTTTTTTTTTTTTTTTACGTATAATGACAGCTATGTAATGACGTGTGGATGACAATTTGATATTTGTAAGAAATCAATAATAAAACTATTTCTATTAAATAAATAATTAACATTATTGCCCAATTGCCCATTCGTATAAACAGTGAAGTGAACTATAAAACTCGGTATGGTTGAAAATTTAAGTTTTTAGGTGAAGTGAAGTTTAATTAATAATGCCGCGACCAAGACGATCGAATCTTTCCCGACAAAGCCGTGATGCAAGAAGAATACGAAATACTGCAAATGAAAGGACTGAAGAAGAACAAAAATTTCACGCTATCAAGTTGGTCGTTATGTGAACTGTAATGAAGCGATTTGGCGTATATTCGCATTTCCCATTCACGAACGTCATCCTACTGTTACGCATTTGGCGGTGCATCTGGAGAATGGTCAACGAGTATATTTCACGGCTTCGAATGCTACGCAACGTGCTGAAACACCTCCAGCAACTACATTGACCAGTTTTTTTGCAATCTGCCAAAGCGATCAGTTTGCACGAACTTTGCTTTACTCGGAGATGCCACGTTATTATACTTGGAATGCTTCATCGAAGAATTTTCAAAGACGGAAGCAAGGCGATGCGGTTCCTGGGTATCCAGATGTGCGTTCTACCGATGCTCTTGGTCGTATGTATACAGTTCATCCAAAGAATAATGAATGTTTCTATTTGCGGTTGTTGCTGGTAAATGTGCGTGGGCCAACGTCATTTGAGTCACTACGAACTGTTAATGGTGTAATATTCCCAACATATCGTGCTGCATGTGAAGAATTGAAGTTATTAGAAAACGATAGTCATTGGGATACGACAATCGCTGAAGCCATTATCTCTGCATCTCCAAGTCAGATACGCACATTATTCGCTATCATAATTTCGACATGTTTTCCATCAAACCCATGTAACCTGTGGCACAAATACAAGGATAATATGTCAGAAGATATTTTACATCAAATTCGTGTCAGTTCCAGAAATCACGATATTGAGATGAATGAGGAGATACATAATCGTGCTTTACTCTTGATCGAAGATATGTGTTACCTCATGTGCGGTAATTTATTAATCAGGTTAGGAATGCCAGCACCATATCGTGAAATGAATGACGCATTTAATCGAGAATTGGAACGGGAACGTGAATATGATCACCAGGAATTAGATTTAGTAGTTCAAACGAATGTACCCCTGTTGAATTACCAACAAAAGGAAGTTTATGATACTTTAATGAAGGCAATCGATGATGAAAATGGTGGTTTATATTTCCTAGATGCCCCTGGTGGAACTGGCAAGACATTCCTCATGTCATTAGTTTTAGCAACTGTTCGGGCGAGATCTTTGCTTCTTCTGGAATAGCAGCCACATTGTTAGAAGGATGCCGTACGGCTCATTCAGCATTCAAATTACCGTTAAATCTTCAAACTATTGAAGAACCAACGTGTAATATTGCAAAACACTCAGCAATGGCCAAAGTTTTAGCTGTATCGAAAATCATCATCTGGGACGAATGCACAATGGCGCATAAACGTGCATTAGAAGCACTTAACCGAACATTAAAAGATTTACGCAATGACTCGAGATGTTTTGGAGGAGCAATGATTTTACTTTCTGGCGATTTCCGCCAAATACTGCCAGTAATTCCAAGATCTACGGCTGCCGACGAAATAAACGCTTGCCTCAAATCGTCAAATCTATGGCGCTATGTGAAGAAACTGCAACTGACAACAAACATGAGAGTTACATTGCTTAATGATACATCTGCTGAAGATTTCTCGGAGCAATTGCTGACTATCGGTAATGGTCAAGTACCTGTCGATGAATCGAGTGGATTAATATCATTTCCAAATAATTTCTGTAATTTTGTCTCATCAAAAGACGAACTTATCAACAATGTATTTCCAGAAATTATTTCTAACTACAAAAATTATGAATGGATGAGTGAGCGAGCAATTTTAGCGGCTAAGAATAAAGATGTAGATGACCTAAACTACATAATTCAAAATAAGATCATTGGAACAATGCATTCATTCAAATCTATTGACTGCGTCACAAATGAAGATGAAGCCACCAACTATCCAATTGAATTTTTAAACTCTTTGGACGTGCCTGGCTTACCACCGCACAATTTACGACTAAAGGTTGGCTCCGTAGTAATCATGCTTAGAAACATAAACCAACCAAAACTGTGCAACGGTACGCGTTTGGTGGTTAGAAAATTGATGAACAATGTAATTTACGCTACGATAATGATAGGAAAATTCAAAGGTGAGGAAGTTCTCATTCCGAGGATACCGATGATCCCAACCGATATGCCGTTTGAATTTAAAAGACTTCAATTTCCGATACGTCTTGCATTTGCCATGACCATCAACAAATCACAAGGCCAATCCTTAAAAGTTTGTGGTTTAAATCTAGAACATTCATGTTTTTCCCATGGTCAATTATACGTGGCATGTTCACGGGTCGGAAGACCATCTGCGTTGTTTGTTTTTGCGCCTGATAATAAAACAAAAAATGTCGTGTATCACAAGGTACTTAAATGAAGAGCAACCTATGTACTAAAATAAAGAAATAATTATGAATGATTGATGTAGAAATTTAATTTTTTTTGTATTTTTTCCAATAAAAAAAAAATATGATTATTTATTGACATTAAGGCGGAACAAAGTTCGCCGGGTCAGCTAGTAATCATATAAAATTCAAGTAATGTAGTATAATATAGTAAGCATGATCCTTGATCCGGTAAAAATAGATAGTCTAAACCTCAGAAACTAATATTACAAAAGAAAAAAAGATTAGATTTTTTGTGTGTTTGTTTGATTGTAACGATTTAACTAAAAATCTAAGTTACCAATTTGAAAAATTCTTTCATCTTTAGAAATCAATAAATGAAGCGGGTTACATAGCCCCTATATTTTATTTATTTTTTTGTGATCTTAGATATTATTAAGCAATATTTGTAAATTTGCAATATAGAAGACAGCAAAAGTAAATTTGCAGTAGGTATAGCAATAATACTTCACAGACGTATTATTGCAATTATGTTTTATGTAGGTGTTTCTTGTGAGACCGAATTAAACTTTTTAAAAAGATTTTGCTTCGATAGCATCGTGACTATATGTGGCCAGAGAAGGTGAAAGGAAAGGTTCGTGAAAATCCAGTTATCATTCGAAGACTATTTAGCTTCATCGATGGTTTCATAACATTATTGTGAAGGTAAATCATTTAAGTGACAAAATTGAATTCTGGATTTTAATTAATAAAACATTTTGTACATCAAACTAAAAGATTACTAAAACACGTAGTATATAGCCTTATTTTACGAGCTCACAGGTCACATACACATCATGTGACTCGTATCTGATTACTATTGATCGCTGTGGTGAGTTGTTTATTTGTCCAAAATACTATTCAGCTATCGGCAGCTCAGGGACAGGTCACTCAAAATCGATAAGTTTTAGTACGCTCCTCGCGTGAACGTAAACTACGAAGACATTCGTGTGGGCAATTTTTTGGTAATTATACAAATAATTGTCTATAAAAATATCTATGAAAGGTTAAACTGACTCCCACATGGTATATATTAGCGTCTTGATATAACTTAATTTTTACAAACGATTCAAAATTATACTCATTTATTAATTAAGATTAGGTATATGGCTCATACTCGTACTTATGTATGTCAAAGCCAAAGAGATGTTAGCTAAGCCCAATTCACTAACAAAGGTAGACGTGGAAAAAACTGTCAAGCAACCCAGGCGGCCTACTACCATCATATATCAGTATTATTTTAATGTAACTTTGTGTTTTGTCTTTTTCTTTTGTACCATTAAAGACAAGGATAGAGACAAAGTAAAGTTATAATTAAATTGCTATAAGAGGTTGTAGTCTCTTTTTGTCTTGGCGAAACAAATATTTTTAATATAAATTATTAATAAAAATACAGTACCTGTCTACCATAGTACTTCACTATTTCTCGTTTGTTGTCTTTAAATTTTGATGACAACGGCGATAAATTAATTATCCAGACTATAGACGTCTCAGATCATTGAATAATAGACCTACGTATTATATATACTATTCAACAGTGAGTGGTGGGAACGTCATTACGTTACCACCACTCACTGTTGAATCGGGCAATGGCCCGACGTCATGAAAATGAATAAACTGTATGTAAATTATTAATTTACCTAGTTGGATATTAATGGATTGTTGGATATTGGATGAATTTTGGTATACGTACTAGAGATAATCCGATGGATCAGGGCAGTTAGCCATTGGGTAAATTGCTCGAGATAGGCTATGTCCAGCAATGAACGTCATTCCACTGATGATGATGGTGATAAAATAACAGAACGTATTTTGAGACGATAAATTACTTTATTATATACGTTACGCAAACATATTATATTTTGTTGTTCTAATATAGGTAAAGTTTAATGAACGCATGTATTGTAATTATATTCAAGAGTGTGATTTTAATGTATTTACCTACGTCGTATTATTTTGCGGAGCTCGTTATTAATTTTGACTAAGAATGTTTCAAGTTAAAGACGTATATTTTACATGGTACATTAAGTTTATGTGCTTCTAATATTTTGTTACGAATGTTTGGAATTACGCATTCAAAGTCAAATTAGAAGAGGTTCTAATAAATGGATTATTGCATGACGCTCATAAAAATAGAATTTTTTAAATCTCGCAACTACATAAATAAACATTTGTAAATTGATTCCACTTGGAAAAATCAAAATGAAATAATTTGCGTATTGATAATTTGCCTGTATAATTATTGACTTCATTAGTATTACATTTATCCATTATTCTGCTAAACAAATTTAGCAATGGGTATTTGTAAATTAATTACCTATTTAGTTTCGAATAAAGAATCTAATACTCTAGTTTACTGTTCTATAACAGGCAACACAAAGTCAAGAAAATCTTTTAGAAAACTTAAGGAAAATCAATCGTAGGTAATTTACTCGTAGGTAATTTGATAAATACAAATACACAAAATACGTAAATATTTTAATTTTAAATAAATAATTTTAAAATTATAAGGTAAAAACAATATTTAACTTATAAATTAGAACTCAAAGTTATCAAACTATTGATTCTTTATTTTCGTGAATATTTTATTTACGATAAAAACCTTGTCGATGTCGACGTTTTTATCTGTCAGATATTTCTTGTGACAAAGTCGAAACAACTTTCTCGCGATCACCAGTGACTAACTTCTTATTTGTAGGTACTATTTTTATGGCCTATAGTGGCAGATAGGCCAATAGATGTAGTAGTAACTGCCGCTTATGGACTTCTGCCATGCCAGTGATACTGCGAGCTAATGTTCTCTTTATGCCTCGTTTGAATAACTTCTACAAAAAGAAAATATTTAGTTCTTTCAGCCACAGTGAAAGACGAATAACCTGTTAATGCTAAAGTAATAAACTTATAGTAGGTACAAAATTCCTTAAATAAATAATACAACCTTAAGCCTTGTTTGAACTACATCGTGTTAGTAATGTTGCTATCTCGAATAAAACAGATTTTAGACACGAATTTAATTACAAAATTATTCGTAACTCCGTAAAATGACTTATTTAGCCTGAATAAATTTTTAAGTTTTATAGCATGGTAATAATTTAATCGATTAGTGAATAATGTAGAAACTAAATATCTACTAACTAAATACGGCAATGTCATACCTAATACGAATGAGTGAGTAAAGCAAATGTCGAGGTAATATTTTAAGCAAGAAAATAAAGTTTAAAGTAATGAGTATTGTGTGTTCAAAGTTTATGATACAAAATGCGCGAGCGAGGAGCATTACATACCTACTTGTCCTCAATTAGAATAAAAAAATTTAAGTAGAGATGGTTTTGTGGGACCTATATCTGATATTGAATTTATTTCAGGTGTAGTATAAATATATAAACTAAATGTGTGAGTTTCTGATACCGAGTGTCATGGAATCATATATTATTACTTCGATTGTGTACAATTATTGTGTCTATTCTGTGTTCATTCATAGACGGTAATCGTTTAATAGCAAAAGCAACAAGTAAATGTCCGACAGAGATTTACTTTATCGGGTTTGCGCTAACAATGTAGTAAGCAACTTGTAGCAACAACGTAAATATTAATCTTTCTTGTTGCAGTTTGTTCCCAATTCCACCATTGATCACACTCGGAGCCTTTCAATGTTCAAAATAGGAATGAATTTATTTGCAAATATTAAAGCATGCTACTGATTACTACAAATCACATCATATTTTTTTGTTCATTGTATTAAGATTAAGAGTGTAAGGCCATACCTGCATCCTAACATCACCTTACTGCGGTTAATAAATCTGCCTGCCAAGTTAATTAATGAATACAGCAAATACGTTTTTTTGGAAAGGCCTATCATGTCCAGCAGTAGTGTTCTTCAAGCTATCGAGAAGAAGTTATCTATACTATTATATAAAGCGGAAGAGTTTGTTTGTTTGTTTGAACGCGCTAATCTCTAGACCTACCAGTCTGGTTTGAATCATTCTTTTTGCTTATGATAGCCCAGTTCTCGAGGAAGGTTATAGGCTATGTAATATTACGCTACTGGTGACGGGAGTAGAGCAGTAAGCAAAGACGCGGGTGAAACTGCGCTGCACAGTATAAAATATTTTAATAACACAAGCCTATTCCTGTTCTGGGTAGCTAAAACTCGATCGATAGATTAGCGTATCGCATGATCCGTTAAGAGTTTTGTTGAGTGTAAAGTTTGACCAGCCAGTTCGTTTGTGTTCAAAGCTTTGGTTGTACAGTATCCAATAACGTAACGTAATTGGACATCGCCGATGAGAGCAGATTTCATTTTACTCATTTTTTTTTCCTAACGAACCGAAATACGCTACCGACACCAATTAAGAGATTCAACGTACAGAGTTTTATTTGTTACAACAGAAATATACCGAAAATCTATTACCTATTAATATTAAATTTATCACTTGTTTTTCTATTTACTGTATAATAATTATCTATATCGAAATGAACAATGTAACTATAATAAAGAATTTTCTATTCTACTTTATTCAAATTTTTTTGTGACTGAAAAGAAGTTAATATTAAAAAAATAAGCAAATAAAATAGATCCCAATGAAATATCGTAAATACTAAGAAGCTTTAAAAATATGAAAGATCTGTCATTATAGATTAGTACTTAACAGCCGTATATTTTGAAAATCACACCTACATAATATTATATTGAAACATGATTATTGAACATCGTTGCCATTTTTGATCGCACATTTATTTACGAACGCACTGTACTACATACTGCCCATATACGCAAAGAACGACTGTCCAATTATTTGTTATGGACCTTTATATCACAACTATATTAATAAATTTCTATAATTACCATTTAAAAACGCTAAATACTTCCTCATAGTTTATTTTTCAATGATTCAAATTATACATTTTATTCACAAAACGTTCCTATGTTTGTAACAAGGAAAGTGACGTCAATTCTTTGACGTTCACGCACTGACGTTAAACACAAACTTAGTTAAATATCATACAACCAATATAACATTCGTTTAAGGCATTATATGCTTACGTCAGTAATGTTCTACAAGGTATTATTACAATGATAACCTTCGCCCTTTTAGTTTATTTTATTTTTGAACTTCATTTTGGGTCATAAATATATTTGACATTTCGAATCGAACGTCATGTGCAAATTCAGCAGTCGGTCGTTCAAGAGTTAGTCTGTCCACCATTTTTTCGTCGTTTTATAAAATGTCCAACTACCTACTTGTTCATCAATGTTTACAAAATTTATTAAAACTTGCTGATTTCGGTGATCTTTAATATAAAAGTATATAGTATAAAAAGAAAATGTAAAATCAAGGTATAGTTGTTGATTGTGAAAGTTTAAAAGTGATATATCGTTTTGTTTACACGTGCGTAAAAACATTACATGTAGGTAATAATAAGTTTCTTATGTAAGTGAATATTATATTCCTAAGAGAAATAAAGAATTTTAAAACCGAAACTTTTAAGTGCTGGCAGCTAATTTTAAATTTAATATTTTTTAAATATTTGTTCCACATACGAATACACCGTTAACAATTAATATTAAATCAATCAATCAACTTTTAAGATTCGATTGTTCAACATATTAACAGATTGGCCAATTGCTTTACGAAAATAAAAGGAGGATCCTTTAACATCGATTTACAAAAAAAACACTAGTACGAACTCTACATGCCTTAACTATTATATTCTACAACTATACAACTATTTTACTCACACACGTAGTAAATTTTCAGTTTTATTACACTATTTAGCAGCTTTCAGGAAAATTGGGTTCAATTTTGAACAAACTAACTATTTTAGTTCAATGCCTTATCGCTGTTGAACTATGGCATTCAATTTTATTTCTTTCGAAGCAGAAAAACGCGATGAAACAAATTTTTATAAAACTAAAAATATTCCTTCAATTTTCGGTTACTAGTCTGTTGATTTTTAAGTGGCAACAGATCAAATAGCAGTTTCAGCAATTACATTGTACGTAGGTAGATAAGAATTATATTTTACTAGCGGCCCGCCCCGGCTTTGCAAGGGTGGACATTTTTTTAAACATTTTGGGATAAACAAAGATAGTTTTGTATGGGAATTTGGAAGTTTATTTTTCCTTTTTCAACCTATTTTTTTTCTCCGTAAGAACCATCCTCGTACTTCAAGGAAAATTATAAAAATAGAATTAGCGAAATCGGTTCAGCTGCTCTCGAGATTTGCGCTTAGCAACACACTTAGCGATTCATTTTTATATTATAGACTAGCTGTTGCCCGCGACTTCGTTCGCGTGAAAATTCAGATGGGTGCCTCTATGAGAATATTGCGTGCCTGATTTTATAGCAATCATACGTATCAGTAATAAATATCATTATTATCCGTCTCTATGGCGAATCCAGTTTAAACCCGCTACCGCTAAAACTGACAAACCACTTTCACACAAACTTGCGACTCTTATTTGCCCACTTAATAAGGGTGGTTTCTGAATATAAAAAAAGAGTATTTTCTAGTAATTTGGTAATCCTACTATAAAAACTATAGAAGTTTCATACAAACTTTGCCGCCCCTTTATACCCCCTTAGGGGATGGATTTCGCAAAATTCCGTTTAAGTGAGCACCTATATCCTAACAGGAACGACCATGCAAAGTTTGAGATTCCTAGCACTTATTGTTTCTGAGATTTCGTGATGAGTGAGTGAGTGACCTTTTGCTTTTATGTATATAGATAGCTTTTGCCGGCGGGTTCGCTCGCGTGAATATCGCTTTTTCCAATAGACATTTTTATATTGTTTAAATAATGTTTTTCATACTATTTTTAATCTCCCATTCATACAAATCCTCTTTCACCTACCTAAAGATATCCCTCGTAAAAACAATATACAATATTGGCAAATTTTCATTACAATAACTTTCCCCTTCCCCTTCTTCCCTATCACCCTTTTTCTCCACTCTTCACAGTTTCCTCCTTCCTCTCCTCTCCTCCCCCTTCTCCTCTTCACCTCCTTCAGCATCCCTTGCCTCTCCTCGAGCATCTCTTGCCCTTTCCTCCACTTCCCTCTACCAAGGAAGGGGGAAGAGAGGGAAAAGCTAGGGCTTTCCCCTCCCTCCCCCTTTCTTCTCCTTCCTTTTCCTCCTTTCCTCTACCTTCTTATCGCTTCCTATCCCTCCTCCCCCCTTTATTCACCATTCGAGAACTCCTTTCTTTCCTCGTCCCTTTCCCCTCCCTTCCTCTCCCGTCTCCTTCACTTTCCTCTCACTTTCCTCTCACTTTCCCCTCATTCACCCCTCATTCACCCCTCACTCCCCCCTCACATTCCCCTCACTCCCCCCTCACTTCCCTCTCACTTCCCCCTCACTACCCCCTCACTTCCCCCTCACTTTCCCCTCACTTCCCCCTCACTTCCCCGTCACTTCTCCATCACTTTCCCCTCACTTCCCCTCACTTTCCCCTCACTTCTCCCTCACTACTCCCTGGCTTTCCCTGACTTCTCCCTGACTTCTCCCTGACTTTGCCTTCACTTCTCCCGCATTTCCCCCACACTTCCTCTTCACTTCCCCCTCACTTCCCCATCACTTTCCTCTTACTCACCCATCCCTTCCCTCTCACTTTCCCCTTCCTTTCTCCTTTTCCTCCCTCCCCCTCCCTGCAAATTTCAAGTCGCTGGCTTCAAAAGCTAAAGATCTTTAATTTCACCACTCTAAATCCACTCCTGTTAAAATAAAATTATAAGGATATATTTTATTTAAATAGAAGTATGCCGAAACAAAATTTCAAAACTGTAAGTTAAAAAATGAAGAAGATTCATACAATCGTTAATCCCTTTTCACACACTTAGGCATTCAATTTAAAAAAACCCTTTCTTAGTACAACCTCTAGACATTTAGACAAACACACCCTCCAAATTTCAAGTCACTACGACCAGCAGTTTAGGCTGTGCGTTGTATGTTAGTCAGTCAGTCAGTCAGGACAAAGCCTTATATAGTATGTATGGGTGTATGGATGTATGGATTAGACGTATAGGAATATATATAGGAATGCTAACACGTGATAGAGCCAAATAAAGCTGACCGTGCGAAAAACAGCTAATCCACATAACCTGTTAGTCTCTGTTTCTATCAGGTTTCGTAGTAAATTAACAAATGTTCGACGTGATTTTTTAAATTGGCATAACTTTTTTATTTATGAACCGATTGACATGAAACAAACACTAAATGTTAAGTGAAACTTACCACAATGTATTAGTGAAAACCATATCTAAATCGGATAAGCCGTTTCTGAGATTAGCGTGAACAAACGCACAGACAAACAGACAAACAGACAAACAGACAAACAGACAAACAGACATACAGACAAACAGACAAACAGACAAACAGACAAACAGACAAAAATTGTAACAATCATTGTTTTGGGTTCTATTTGCGTTGATAAAGGTCCCAATAATTTTTTTCTCCATGTACAGACAGCGATCGGTTACATTTTTATTATATGTTTAGATTTCAATAGCAAATACAATACAAGTCCAAGGTCAACTTAGAAGGTCGAAAAATTGTTAATTTTAAAAAGGCAACGAGTCATTTTATCATAAAAACTACTCTATCGTCAACACACCTAGTTGTAATAGTTCTAGAAAGTAAAAGAAATTCAATTTGTATCTCCGCCAATAAGCGGTTCGCCAAGAAAACGAAAACGTTACGCTCGCTGAACAAGACGTCCGTCAGTATCACGGGAAATGACTAATACCTCCATACCGTCGATAAGTTATTATATGAGTTCGATTTTCAATAAGGTACTGGAGAAGTAAGTACTTTCCTAATTGTTAGGTTTTAATCACAGTCGAAAAGAAATATAATTTTACTTCTATTACACAAATGTAGAGTTTCGGTGCAAATCTTTATTTATCGTTTATATATATTGATTGTTTATTACCTTTGATACATAAAATATATAAAACACTTAGAGCATTAAACCAACAGGAGTGGACACGCGCTCTATTTCCCTTGCGCAAAAGTCTGCCACTTTCGGCGGGGGACGGGGTAACGCGAGCAACGCACACTAATTACAATGTTAACTACTAATGCATTTTTAAATCGCGTCGTTATACACGCACACAATAAAATTATTACACACTAGCTTAAACTAAACACACACAATCACATTCACACACAGGGACATCTATTAGTTTACGCTTCCTTAGCGTAGAACAGTTAGAGCTTGACTCTGTCGATATTTAGTATCGATGTTTAGGATTTCATATAAGTACGCGAAAGATTTAATTATTTTCATGATTATTATGTTTGCTTATTAAAATGAGCATTATCTTATATTATATAGAACAGTTTTAGGTAATAATAATCTATTATAATTTTAAGGTTTTTTTATATTTAAGCACTTTGAAATAGATGAAAGTAAAGTAAATAGTTCATAAACATGAATTAACTAGAAGTAATTCTGTTGATTCATGTTTATGTCAATATTACAGGAAGAATAAATCAGTGTTTCTAACTAGCACACTTTTTCGTAATTATTATCAAAAAAGACCGTCATACGGTCGGGCTAAATTTATTTGTTAAACATTGTTCGACAAACAAATCTGGTTATGCGGTCGGGCTCTCCTACTATGTTTACTAATGTTTATTCAATACTTCCGATCCCTGATAGTACGGAACCCTCGGCTCGCGAGTCCTACTGGCATTTAGCCGTTTTTTTTTTTGAAGTTTTTTTGGCGCGATTGGGAAAAATGATGAGAGTGAATTTTTACGATGCGCGCGCACACCGACAGAAAAAAGCAACACCCTGAAGTTAGTTGCGAACCTTTTACACACTGAAGTTAGTTGCGGATCTTTGTGTGTCGTATCAGTACAAATAATCTGTGTGAATAAATAAAAAATATATTGGCGTTTATATCAATTCAAATATTTATGTATGTATGCGTTGTATTATTATTTGGTATTTTTGGATTGTTATGCCAAAGAAGTATAACTTCTTACGTGCGTACATGGGTACCCACTCTTTTTTTTTATTTTACTACTGCGCACAAGGATGTATGTTCAATAACCACCACCTGTTGAAATCTGTTCTAGTGTGGATTAAAGATTGTAATTAATTATTACGTGTCAATTTTACGTGTATTACTCCTAAGTATGTATGTATATTCAAACCAAATAATACTTTGAATTAATTGTCTGTTGCTATTAAATTTCGTTCCAACTAAGCAGAGCTTGTAATTGGAGGATTTTGTTCTGATTACATAGTAACAAGACACTGACATGAGAATGTATGAGTAGATTTTTATTAGAGAGATATTTTATTTGTTCAGATAACAAAAAAACAACAGAATATATTTCAGAAAGTCTTTATTTAAGTAGGTATAATAAAATACTGAAAAACTGTGCAATTTAAATTAACCTTATAAATCTAGCTAACTAATCCTAGGTAATGCAATAAGAGGAGGTAGCGCACAGCGAGTTTACTTGCTAAAAACTGAGCTCTCCGCCGCTTGGGGGGTAGGGAGGTAGAGGTAGCAGTGCTGGCAGCACAGAAGGCTTTGTCTTTTAAGCTGTTAGTCAGATACTTGTACGCTTAGGAACCCACTTATATGGTTCCTACAATATTGGACCCAAGCGACTCGAGGCGCTGCTTCTTTTGAAAATCTAAAACAAACAAAAAAAAATTAATTTAATACTGGAAAACCAATATCGATATTTGTGATTAAACTGTCTCATTTCTAATTATGTTAAAGTGTGACCAGTTTCTTAAAAATAAATACGCTTATTTTTGTAAGAAATGAGCAATTATCTTTCGGAATAAAGTGCACTAATCTTGTATATTTGGATTTATAATCTCATTTTACTTGTTCATTTAATATTATTTGTGCATTACTTGGTAAAAAAAGATTGGTTTTAATTAAAAATAAATAAATATGGGAACGGTGACACAATAATGTACATCCAAAATGAAACTTATTAGATATGTCAACAAGGCGAGATATAAAAAAGGAAAGGTTAGTTTTTATGTTAATTCAACTTAAAATATTACCCCAGATTGGAGTATTGATGATAAGCCTGGCAACACTTGTTGATTAGCATTTTTTTTTTTTTTTTTTTTTTTTTTTTTTTTTTTTTATATTTTAGCCTACCAAAGTGACTCCACCCCGCCTGATGGTAAGCAGTCAGTGGAATCCAGAAGTGGCGGCCACTATACTAGATAGCCATCGTCTTTAACTGCTGGTATGGTGGTCTCCACTATGGCGGCTGGGAATGGGGTTAAGGGAAGGGAATGAGGGAGCTGAGGAAAGAGGAAAGGGGGGAAATTGGGCCTCCGGCGCTCTCACTCACCGAACGAAACGCAGTAGTACGGATACTACTACTCTTAAGTCGATCTTCTATGAGAGGGTAGTACTTCCCCGGACGATCCGACCCATTCATGCTGAAAGCGTGGATCTACTACCGTTATTATTTGGTTAAATTGCTAATTTAATGCCTTATTTAATAATATTAGAACAAAATAATACTTACAGGTGGAATGTAATATTATCCTTTTGTAGACTTGATGTCGCTGAACGCTTTTTACACCAAAATACACTGCAATTCGGCATTTCTATTGAGACGCTATTACGCATGCACTGATACGTGACTTATGATGCGGAACGCGCGTCAACTAGTTTTATATAACGGGTATGACCGGTGGTCTGGTACCTTTGGCAGAGGGGTACGCCTGTCAGTGGCCTCTCCGGTTGGTTTAATGCTCTAAGATAAAACATGATTAATATTAATTAATTACTCTTCGTTTAAATTTTTTGGACAGTGTCGTTCTCATTGACCTTCGTCGACGGATAAATTAATAAAGCGTTTAATTTCTTAATAAACTTTATACAAGAAATACAATTTAATATAATTTTTTTTGCCAATAATTTAAAAAGAAAACACGCAACGAACTTCAAAGGATGATGTTGAATGTAAATCATTTAACATTATAGCAAGCATTAACCGAATGCATGTTTGAGTCTCGGTTTGTTATATCCAGCCCAGATTAGACTCGATTTAGCTCGGTCCAATTACACTTGGCTGCTATCTACTCGCGGACGGTCAACTCGGGTCACCTGGTATTTTTATACCAATAAAGCCATTAAAAATTTACCCGAGTTACATCAGTGATTGAGTCCCATTTTATGCTGTGAAAGCTTAACTCGGGTTCAGATGGATTGACAGCTTGTCTTTTAGTTATTTTATTGTTATAATCACAAACAGATTTAGAAGCTATACACAACTGTAAAAACATAATATATTATTGTAAATTTGACCTGAAATCTTTTGTGGCTTTGTTTAGGATTTTTATGATGTTTTATTGAAATGTAATTTTTTAAAAGCAGAATCATGTATTTAAATAGCCTCCTGTATGACCACTGCTGGCAGTAAAACAACATTTATCAGTATGTATTATTCATACTTTTGCTATTTGTAGTATACTTAATACATAAAAAAATATTTATTGAAGAGCTCATAAATAATGTTCCATTTTCAACAATATATAAAACATCGTAGTCTACAAATCAACAGCTATTGAATTAATAATATAATTTTGTACACAATTTTGCTTCTAAGAGAGGATTTACGCTCGAAATCGCTTGGAAAATATTGAACTCAATAAACAAATAGACTTTGCTTTGGTTTTTCGTAAAGTAGATGTAGTTAGGTAGGGAAATGTTTACAGAACAAGTTTGACCCAAAATATTAAAATAATTGTATATTTTTTAAATAAAAAAAATAATATTATTTTTTGAATTTACTTTGTTTTAATTAAATCTCTCAATTAAGAAGCATGTTCGTGACAAACGACAAAAAAGAAATATGATTATGAACTCATAATTTTTTTAAGTAGGTACTCGTGATGTTGTATTCTTTAGATGTGTATAAATATAATATAAGAATTGAATATACACATCAGATACTTACGTATCAAATTAACAATATCTAAAAGGAATATAGTCCTGATAACTGTTATTAGCGACGTTAAAAGTTTATCATTTTATTCTTGTTATTTTTAAACAACCATAACTACGTAAATTTGAGACCAAATTCCTTCAATTAGAACAAAGCTTTTAAAGTAAAAGAAGGGTTGGAGTCTCTCAAAATGACGCGTGTGTGCGAGCAATTTTAATAACACTTATGGATTATTAACACAAAAGTCACATGAGGCTTGTATTAAATTAAAAATGAGTTATTCGTAATATTAAATTTTACGGTAAATTGAACTATGTGTGTTTATAAAATTACTCTAGACACATTAAATTTCAAATAATGAAGTCAATGAGCTTCAACGTGTTTGTACAATGGAAACCACTCGGTGTCATGTGATTAGGGGCAGAAATCCGATTAACTTCAGAAGTAGGGACGTCCACAGTAATTTTGTTGGGTGTTGTTGACATATGAGATTGATGTAGCGAATAGAGGCCTTAAGAGTTAATTTCAGGGGTTAATGACATACTAATAACGTAGAACGGTAAATAGGGACTATTCCGGAGTATAAGCGGATGGGACGAGTTACATGGCTTCTATTACAGTTGGCATAAGGTGAAAATTTAAACATCCTACTTAAATTCAATGAACTAGGTATAATCATAAATAAAGATTCCATTGTTCAGGCATGAAAGGTAATACGGTGTTGCTGTAGTTTGTCGAGATATAAATGTAAATACTAATATTTAAACTTCTCGGTAGCACTAAACAGTGTTATATTTAATTAGTAAATAATTCATTAAGTAATTTCGTAACCACACTTAATGAATTTCACGCAAATAAAATTGCGGCTTCAGAAAAACAATGTTTTGTATTTCTTTGAAAAATCTTTATTTGACTTTGCTAATCGCATGATCAATGTTGAAACAATTAACTACACAAATACTTTGATTAAGTTGTAAGAAGTTTCTAACCAATTGCTAATTAAGATAGTAGTCCTCATTGCTTTTAGCAAATGAAGCAAATCAAGATGTACATAGCTAGTTTATTTGCTGCTATACATCTTCGAATCTATCTTTACTAATTTATAAAGCGCAACAGTTTGTTTGTTTGTTAATACGCGCTAATATCTGAAACTACCAGTCGGATTCAATTAATTCTTTTTGCGTATGATAGCTCAGTTCTTGGGGAAGGTTATAGGCTATGTAACATCACGCTACTGACGACGAGAGCAGAGCAGTAACCAAAGACGAGAGTGAAACCGCGCTGCGGGAAGCTAGTTAGTAGATCTATATAGTTGTGAAGTTTTGCATTTACATTGCATATCTTCGTAATGTTGTGGTATGTTTTGTTTTAAAATAACTAATCAGATAGCTCATCAAACAACAATTGTTATAACGTATTTTTATGAAACATGCATCATATTAATGATAATTATTAAAAGATAGCCTAGCCTATGTTGTTCCCCGAGGTTTAATCTATCTCTATACCAAATTTCATTGAAATCGGTTCAATGTTTTAGGCGTGATAGCGTAACAGACAGACAGAGTTACATTCGCATTTATATATTTTTTTGAATATAATAAATTTTATTCATAAAAAGTTACAGATCAACTTACACTACGTACACAAAATATTTCAACTCGTAAGATTGATGACTAGTAGCTCTCAGTTAACGTGCGTAGACCTGCCCTACTAATTAAGAACACCGTCACTCTATGAAATTGGTTTTGGGTAAATAGACCTAAAGTTAAACTAGTTAGAAATGATTTTCTTATAGCTCGTATCGTGCAAATAATATTAATTACTTTTAAATGAAATATTAACGTAAGTATGCTATGACTTTTTCACACATTAACCCTAAACGATTCGATTTTTCAGATATAGTCATCATACTCAACGACTTTTGTTTTATAGCTCAATTAACCCCAAAGGTGCTGCAAATGCCGCAATACGGCTAATTTCAATTAAGGCCAACGTGTAGCTGACAGGTGCAGGAGCTACTACTTTTTGATAGGCTTTTGTTTGTTGTGAAGAAATAATGTATCATTTTTGATGCCCAGAAAACCAAACCATATTTAACGTTTCAGAATTAGCTCATGTTAAGTAAAATAATAAATTTTGAGCGAAACCATTATTTTCCTTTCTATAGAAGTTTAGCCCTTTTAATACTTTTCTCATTACTTTTTCTTTTCGCGCTTTTTGTATTTCAACTTTGCCAATACAACAAGATAAAGCATTACAATATGGGTTGTCTTCTGTTTCTGCTGCAGAGTAGCAACCGCTAAAACAACTAAGCATTAACTGGAAGATAGAGACCTTTACGAAAGTGATAACTATGAATGATATATTGGTGACTCAATCTTTCATTCTCTTCACTTCTTTTTAAACTAGGAAAATATTATGTACAGCAAAATAACTTCACTTAATATAAAACACGCGACAGCATAAGTACTTGTGAAACATGTGCAACAAACACGTAGACGCCTAAGGACCAGAGTAGGAAGCTTAGCTCAGAAAGTAAGGTAAATAAAATTAATCTTCATAACACAGACAATTAATCATTAGCTTCAAACAGGAAAAAGATTATCATGAAAACCCACACTTTCCTAATAAAATATGAGTTGTGTAATCTTTTGTGAACGTCGACGAAGACGACGCACGCCACAAAGTTACCTGTCATGATTCAAACACATCACTATATTGTTTTCATCGCTCTCTTTATGCGCTTTACACACATCATCTATTTTTGTCTTTATAGTCGGGCCAGTATATCATTTAGCTGATGTCGGTGACTTCGATTTAGTAAAGAATGTAGGTCCGTCATTAAAATAATTTGTACCCGTTTTTCTTCGGTATTTTGGTATATTAGACTACACAAGATAAACTTTCCAATAATCAACTTTCAGGTTCGTTCTTAGTAAGCAAAAGAGATATTTTATTTATGTACTAATTTGTACAAAAGCTTTAAACTTCGTTTATTTTTTATATGCATACTAGCTTTTTGTAGCGCGGTTTCACCCGCGTCTTTGCTTACTGCTCTACTCCTGTCGCTAATAGCGTAATGTATATAACCTTCCTCGAGAACTGGGCTAACATACGCAAAAAGAATTTTTAAATCCGACAAGTAGTTTTAGAGATTAGCGCGTTCAAACAAACAAACTATTCCGCTTTATATAATAGTATAGATTAATCTTTACACTTAACAATTAATTGTTTTTAAACTACTAAGGTTACAAACAAGCTTATGCTTGTTGACGGTAAGCATAAGGTAAGGTAGAGCGCCGGAGGCCCAATTTTCCGCCTTTCTTCATTCCTCACCTCCCTCATTCCCTTTCCCTAACCCCATTCCCAGCCGCCATAGTGGAGGCCACCATACCAGCAGTTTAAGACGATGGCTTTTGGTATAGTGGCCGCCACTTCTGGATTCCACTGACTGCTTACCATCAGGCTGAGTGGAGTCACTTTGGTAGGCTTAATATAAAAAAAAAAAAAAAGCAGTTACCTTAGGCCATGGATGCTTACTTACACTTTTTCACGGAAGTAATGTGAAAATAATGTTACTAGTCTAATTTGCGAAGGTTTTGGCCACAACCGATATAAGATTTGTTCTAAATCCAAGCTAGGTTTCTTCTAAGCTTAATTATTGTTTCAACAACATTACAGAGTAATAAAAGTTGTATAGTGGCTGTATCTAATTAGTTTCATGAGGTCTTTCGGATTTTGTTACGTTGTTGTTTAGAACTTTTTATTATCCTATTTCTATTTAGGTATACGTACTAGAAGAGTGATAATATTATAATGTAGTTTTCAAACAAAATAATCTGGATTTTTCAATTCACCTTAAGAAAACGTGGTGATTAATGCTCATATTGCCTTCTCTATTTTATTATTTATTTGACTGGCCTGTTGGTCTAGTGGTTAGTGACCCTGACTGCTAAGCCGGAGGTCGTGGGTTCGATTCCCACCCAGGACAAACCTTTGTGTGATGAGCATGATTGTTTGTTCTGTGTCTGGGTGTAATTTATCTATAATATGTATGTATTTACAAAAAAAAATGTATATAAGTAGTATATCAGTTGTTTAGTACCCATAACACAAGCAAATATAATAGCTTAATTTGGGGCTAGATGGCGCTGTGTGAATGTGGTAGAATATTATTATATTATTATTATTATTATTATCTATATGAGAAGAGGTAGGTACTCTGTAGTGGAATAAAAATGGGCTGACATTAATATTACTTAACACCTCATACAACCAGCTATGATGAGTTAGAATAACCTCAGGCTCACGTCTCGCGCACAATGTCTAGATGAAATAAAAATTGTTCGATTCTTTTGTTTAGGTATTTTAAGTAATAAATATATAAACTTAGTTATCGTGAACATTTTATACGCCACAAGACGTTCATTGCTGGACATATATAGGCCTTTCCAAATTTTCGCCGCCTTGGCCAGTCGTGAGCCGCCCTCAACCATCGGTTGTCCACAACCCTTATAAGGTCGTCTGCCTACGCTGCATCTTCCGGTACGTTGTCGCCACTCTAAAACCTTTATTATTAGGTAACTGAACTAGTAATGTTTTAGAATAAATATAATATTTGTATGAAAAATGAACAACGCCTAGTATATACTCCGAGAACAGAAAAAGGAGAAAAGCAACCGCCAAATGATGGTTGTAAATGAGTGTCTAAGTTCAAAACTACAGAACAAAACAACTTCTGTATTAAATTGTTTACTGACCATCAGTTGTGAAAAAGGAAACGAAAAGATCGACTATTAAAGTTTCTTTGCTCTACAAAATAATATTGACATAATAACAACACCAGAGAGCCTAGACAAGTGGCATTGATTTAATAAAATGTATGGGATTGACATAAGCAAACGCCAACATTGTCGTTAGCTTAGTCAATCCTATACATTTTCAATCTATTCTATGAATAGAATAAAAATTTATGCTACTTGTCTAGGTTCTCTGGATAGTGTTTTGTTTCATGTTAGTGAACATGAGAATTCAGAATTCCAGAGTTTTAATGAAGTGCCATTTTCATCAAAAATAATTTTATTACTTAGACCTTTAAGTTTAGCACCGTATTTAATTCGAATACGTAGCAAATTTGTGACTTTAAAAAGGGCTAGTTACAATTTTGTTCCAACCTTTCAGTCGGTCGTAGTATGAATTCATTTTGAGGTTGTCAAAAGGTGTTCTAACAGACCTCAACCCATGTGTAAATATTTCACCACAAAGAAACGTATTCAAATTGTGAACGCTTTAATAAATAATTATTCAACGCTGGATTAAAACAGCGGCCGCGTGTGTTTTATCGATTTACAAACCGTAGAATGTACTGGTGAATGACTTAGTATTTATTTGTTAGTTTAATACCTATTTGTTAGCATACCATGTAATTGTTACTACCTACTTGGTTTCTTTAAAAACAATCTAGCAGATCAGTAAGCAATACAATGTCCTCTTTAGGTATATTTAAGTACAATTCAGAATATTAATATATTCTGGATTTTTTTTACTTCAATTTTTTTAATCTGACTTTAAATCACATTTTTTTAAGTATATTGTTCATTTTTAATTTAAAATAAATAATATATAACATTAAAATAGTATATTATAATTATACTTATTTAAAGTTTTATTTATTGCAATATTAGCCTTGGTCAAGATTCATATTCACCGTCCAAAGCAACCACTGGCTATTTATAAATACTACTCATGATTACTGTATTACTTTGAATAAACAATATTGCAATCAAAAATTAATACAAAATTATAATTGAATGAACGGATGTAATAGAAAATATAGGTAAGTATAACATTATCGCAATCATTCAACTAATGATGTGATCACTTATCACGAAAGACGGATAGCATTTATTATGATATCATTAATTTGCCTTAGAAGTATGGCGGTTATGGCAATAAGCCCCATTATGAGGATAAATGAAAAAAAAATTATATGTAAATATTATAATTAAATTAATAATAATTAATTAATTAATTGTTATTATATTTAAATACAGGAAAGTACGTCTTTGGACTAAATAATGATGATGTTGTCAAAATAATATACGCAAATATCAAATACAAGCACAACCACACTAATAAATTATGTCATGTAACATTTTTTACATTCCTACACAATAATAAAAAATATTTTAATTTTTATTATTGTTATTTTACTTCATATTCTGAGTTACTTTCGTTTTAAGAGTTAAAATACTTAAGTCTAGCAGTCTAATTAACTTTGAGCTGTACGTTAGCTTACCTAAACTAACTTAGTGTCTCTTGTACTAGCTTATTTTTATGACTTTAAACAATCGTAGAGGAAATTATATATAACTACCGCCAGAAATACCATGTTGTTGTTGGGTTAGACGTATTCGGCTCTTTTTACCATATAAAGCTAAAATAAATAATAATTAAAATAAATTACTACGAAATTTGATATATGCATTTAATTAAACTCACTACTAAGTTCGACAATAAAAAACTTTGCCTATGTACGTATTTAGTGCAATTATTGTTTTTATTTATTTATTTATTAAACTTCATGCACATAGGTACAAAGGCGGACTTAATGCTATAAGCATTCTTAGTTTTTAATATGTATTTAACGAGCATTTAACCAAACCACAGTCTTGTGCATAATTTGTACTGCCACGGTATTTGTTTCATTACGATGAATCAAATTCATTAGCAACCGCATTTTGTGACTAAGGTTTTATAGTTCTAGACCGTATATAATCTTGAAAAATCTTTAATTGCCACACCAAGAAAATATTTTCTGGTCATTGTACACTTTTCAAAATTAAATTAGGTTAACTAAACAAATTGTGTAATATACAGGTCAAAATAATAATACCCCCCCAACGGGGTTCTCGCCTTGTCGCGGCGGGGGGGCTTAGTAGCCGTGGTTACCAAGGACCACGGTGAACCAAGAGGAACCCCAAGGAGGCGCCGCTCCTCTGGGCTTTGCCGGTAAGCCCACGATGGAGCGGCTCTGGTGGGTTGCGGTGCTGTTTGGGCGGCACCGCAACTGGGTCGGGCTGCAGTGTTGCTTCGGCGACACTGCGGCTGAGGAGTGGCGGGGCCGCAGCGGGAGAGGAGTGCCGGTATAACGGTGCGCCGCTCTCCCTACCTTCCGCGGCCTCGGCGGGGCCGCAACCGCCAGATTGCGGATTGAGGAGTGTCGGTATTGCGATGCGCCGTTCTCCCTATCCTCTGCGGCCGAGTTGGCCTGCGGGCGGCGATCGGGCAGTCGCCGCCCGAACAGCACGGGCCCGAGACGGCAGTGCGCGTGTTCCGCACGCGCCTCTCGAAGGAGGGGGGGCTAGGCCCCTAAATCGGACGGGGCCCGCTCGTGAGCGGGCCATGGCTCGTCGGGGTCGCGGATGAATGCGCAAGCGACTCCCGTGACCCCGACACTCTGGCCGTCTGGAGGAACACCGTGGGTTTTAGTCGGTACGCTGGCCGCGCTTTGAGTGCGGTCGGAGAGTCCGACATAACCCCCCGCCTTGCCCGGGCGGGTGCGTATGCGTAATGCATTTCCCAAGTAAAAAAAAAAAAAATGTTATAACCTTAACTTATACCCGATCGCTAAAATTTGTATACATATTAACATTAGAGCTTTTGAAAGCTTTTCAAACATTTACAGCCAATATCGGTGATAGACGTGACCCAAAAGTTAGACGTATCTTTCTTCCTCATGTTGATATTAGTTGGAAAACTGCCAATTTTACAAAGACAAAAAATGTGTGTCAAATAAAAAACCATGCTTTTAAAACAGTATCACTCTTCAAAGCATTAAGATGCAACAGTAAATTTATAGTCAGTTTTATAAATTTGACTGCTTTCAGTTCCATAGAAATTACCAAATTCTAAGAATTTTATACAAGTGTAATTCTTGTCGTATTTAATATCTTTTCACATTGGCTTTTTAAACATTTCAAGGAAACCCTGAACTGTAATATACAATTTGGAAATAAAAATTCTATTTAATTTAATTTCTATTTCAATTGTTTTTGATATAATCATTCACTACAACATAAATAATATCACGTACTTATTTATTTAAGTTTAATTATAAGTAATCTATACTATATATAAAACAAAAGAGTTTGATTGTTCGTTTATTCTTGTTTGTTTGAACGCGTTAATCTCTGGAACTACTAAACTAACTAATAGCCCAGTTTTTGAGAAAGGTTATATAACTTATTGAAAAGGCTATGTAACATCACGCTACTGGCGATAGGAGCAGAGCAGTAACCAAAGACGCGGGTGAATCAGCGGTGCAGGAAGCTAGTTTATTTATTACTAGCTGACCCGGCGAACTTCGTTCCGCCTAACAGTCGATCAACATTACTTTATTTTTCTAAAATAAACGTAGCCTAAGTTACTCCTTATTACATCAGCTACCTGCCAATAAAAGCCCCGTCAAAATCGATCCAGCCATTTCAGAGACTACCCGGAACAAACAGACAGACAAAACAACAAACAAATTGACAAAAATTGTAAAAAATGTTATTTTGATGTATGTACCGTATAATATATTCACATCATATACATGTAGTAAAAACGATTATTTCAGTATTGCAAACAGACACTCCAATTTTATTATATGTATAGATGATCAAACACATTCTGTCTATCTGATAATATTAATTCTGGATCAAAGACTATCACCACACAAACACACATATCAATAATTCTATTTGCAGTCCTTGAACAACATTATCAACACATCGTCAAAACAAATCGCTTTTAAAACGAAAACACCACTATCAACATTTTAAGCATTATTCTTTCAACTTTTGCATTTAATACGAATTCAAATGAACGCCATTTGAAATTTCCTTTTAAAATCTAACTATAGTTTGTAACGTAAATAACATCAAGATTGTGATCGTACGGCAAACACATACGAATGAAAAGTAAAACGTTTTATTAACGATTTGTATTCTTGTTTACATTCAGTTGAAATCACAGTCGTAACATTAAAAGAAAAGGTCAAATGAAAATCGTATGACGCGGTTTGTAGGTACTAGCGATAATAAGACTTGTTTGTTATTGAGAAATTGTCTTGTATCAGTATATGTACGGTTCATTTAAACACAAAGGTTTTACTCGCTAATAAACGCAAAAAGCAGCATCACTAATTAAACTTATGATATATCTATATTTTTATATTCTAAACTAGCGACCCGCCCCGGCTTCGCACGGGTGCAATGCTGATACTATATTTAGTAACAGCAATGTCCTTGCGAAGAAAAACAAATGCTGTGAACGTTGTATTTACACATTCAGTAGAATATTTAATTTTACTACAGAATGCCGGCCCCCTGGCCGCTATATCCCTACCTGCATTTTTAATCTGTAACATCTTTGAAAATATTTATTTCAAATACATGCTCCAAAGGGCATTAATGATTTATATTAAATGCACAATGTATTTAAGGTACTTAATTTGATAAGGATAAATGCTGTACTGCTTAAAATAGCTTCGAAAATATGCCATTATTTCTCATAAAATGTAAAGGATAAAAATGGTTATTGTGGGTTATCCCTTAAAGATAGACATATACTATCGCAAACTCTTTTGTAGACCTTTTCAAGGTGTACAAAACTGTAGTACATTACTTTGATCTATCTTGTAGGGTTTAGCCAGCGTTGCAATGTAAGCTCGAAAAATTTGTTTATTTGCGACATCACATTAAAAACATCTAAATTTATCAATGTTTCTCTACTATATTAAGCATGTTATATACATATAAACCTTCCTCTTGAATCACTCTATCTATTAAAGAAACCAGCATCAAAATCCGTCGCGTAGTTTTAAAGATCTAAGCATACATAGAGACAGACAGCGGGAACCGACTTTGTTTTATACTATGTAGTGATGATAAGGTGGTTAAGTATCTTAAACTTTCTAAATCACCGCGCAATTTTCTTAGTTTTCTTGCATAAGAATTAACGAAATTGATCTAGCCGTTCACGCGTGATGCCATGACCAAGGGGATTCATTTTTATATATATAGATAATTAAACAAACATAATATAAATGTTGCCATATGTACAAAATATAAGCAATACAGTATTTAAAAATAGAATGTAATGATTCCTTTAACTATATAAGAAGATCAGATTAAGATACTAAACAAAATTAAAATTGAATATGTAAGTATGTATGTATTGTGATAAGTATGTATGAACTATTGCAGTCAGAATAATATAAATTCTAGGTTCTAGTTAAATAACGAAAACGAACTACTTTTTAATACAAACAATGAACTATTAACTGCTATGATAAAAACATGAAACTTTTCAACGCACTTATATTGAAGCAAAAACCTGACTGCACTTAATGACAAAGTTCAGTTAATACACGTCCAGACTCAAATAAAGTGAACATGTATTTTTCTACTTAAAATACTCCTTTAATTAGCAAGGTAGAATGTTTGCTACAGTGATATTAAAAAGTCGAAGTCGACAACTCTTTAAAGGCTAGCGCAAACTACAGCGGGTCGCACTGCATCGCATCGCGTAACAAAGATCCTCTTTACATTACTTATGTAAGTACATTTTATATGAACTATCATTTACTACAGGTGGACCGCTACACTACGACTATTATGTGCTTTGACGCAATTTTGCAATGCGGTGCGCTGCGGTCGTAGTATGCGCTAGAATTAAGTGAGCGTGAATTCAGCTCTTTGAGTCTTTAATTATAACTGCATCATCATCAGTTGTCCTGATTTTTTCTTATAGTTAAATTCGTTTATTTGTCCGATAGTTCAATTCACATTTTCGTTTATGTTGATATTTTGTTTCAATAATATTATAGGTGAACTCGTACTCTACTGAAGTCATCAATCTAGGAAACTTTTCGTTGTCACTTTAAAACTATTTTTAAATTTTTATATATGCACGGGAATGCATAAATAACTCACTGTCCTGTTATGTTATCTACTCATTTGTAAAAAATAATAACATAAAAAGAAACAAACATCAAATACATTCATAACGTATTCATAGAAATTTGTTTTTAGTAAAAAGATTTTAAAACTGAATTTGTTAATGCATAAAATCTTAGCAAATTAAATTTCACTCAGCAACAACTTAAAAAACTCATATGCGTTAAAGTAAATGGAACAAAATTGCAGAGTATTCCGTGCAATATTGAATTTTCTTCCTATACAGGTATAAATTTCATTTGACGTAGTTTCCACGTAATGAATGAGGTATATGCTATCATAAACCCATTTGGCTACACGTGTTGTTTTAATAGCACAAGCGTATACATCAATGGTACACCCACTCGTAAAGCAAAATCTAAATCTATGCTTCAACTACAAATGGACCTACTACGTAATAAATAATTTTATTTAATAAAAAGTTATGAGGTTATTATTTTCTATTATTTAGTTCTTTTATCTCAAGTAAGGCAAACTAGCATTATCTATGTATGTTTGTAACTACTTATCCAAAGAACCGGTTGCTTATCAAACTTCGTAGCCTTAAAGAACTCTCGAGATGGAGAGGAGAGAGAGAGAGAAAAGCTCATTAAGGAAACTAGGCAATAATTGACGAACAGTAATAATTTTTTTAACTGAGAATTTTTGAGTTCGAAAATTCATGAAAAACATTCTGACATTATAAGTCCCACTTGTGTAACCCTCACCAAAAAAAAATATTATAATATTAAAGCACTATATAACCATAAGGATTTATTTTTCGATACCTTATGTATATTTATTTAATAATAATAAAAAAATAATAAAAAAATATATATATAGGTATATGATAGTATGGTGTTTTGTTCCTTTTAATATCCTCAATTCGGCACATTTTATCTTTTTTTTTAGCCTAATCAGGTCTAGACAAGTGGTATAACGCCAACATTGTCGTTAGCTTATGTCAATCCCATACATTTTTTAATCTCTTCTATTCTATTTTATTAGCATTTATGCACTTGGTAGACCCTCTGTTCTTCTACCATGCAATGCAAAGGTCTTATGATGAGATGCGTACGATACCGACCTGTTGACGCTTAGCTTTAATGTTCGCTATAGAGAAAGTCCGCTCGCTTTATACTTTTCTTTCACTTCGCTCTATCATGGACATCCCAATCAGAAAAAAATATATGATATAAAACTTATTTTATTTTATCCTTTTAAAGTACGAAATCCAAAAAATTAACATAACATTGGCCTGAGTATTCTGTTTGTTTCATCATTAACTTCGTGTTACGTCCACTACTGTACCTTGAGTTTTCAAAAAGTTTCACTTTGGTAACCGTAGTTAATTCATTTAGGGAAACTACGTCACAATACCAATAAAGCCGTTATCACAATCGCCATGGTCATGAATATTGATGAGTTGCAATGTAAGCCTTACACCGGTGCCTATAAACAGATCTATCAAATATAGGTGGAAGCGAAGTTCGATCGTTCTATTTAAACTGCGATCAAGCGATATTAGTAATGGTATTATACGAGGATGGATCGTATTAAGGGCGCTGGTTAAGGTGAAATTAGGTTTGAAAAGGATTAATAGGACGTGAAACATTATTAATGTTGTGTTTTGATGCAGATTAGTTTTTACGTTGAGCTTGCATTTTGTAATGACTAATAGGAATAGGAAAATAGAGTAGGAGACAAGCTTAGCCACAGTGTGTAAACTGTGTAACTAGTTTTGTTGATGGGATTATTTTATTTTATTTAGTTCTTTGATCAGTATAGACTTATCAAAATCCGTTGCGTGGTTTAAAGGAAGTGAGAGGAGTAACATGCTCAGAAAATAGCGACTTAATACCATTTATAAATTTACTAGCTGCACCCCACGGATTCGTCCGCGCCTAAAATGTGTTTTGTTTCCCTCGGGAACCAGATTCTCTTCTTATCTTATTATTTAATTTTATTCTAAAACACATAATTATAATTATTTTCAATGTTTAATTTTACTTTTAACTAATTTTTCAAACTTGCATGCTATTTTTTTTTTATTATTTAATTTATCTTGCATTGTTTTATGCATTTACAATTTAATTTTATTTATAATTTTTTTATTCAGTCCGTGAAATCACGCAAGGCGCTTTCGGAAGATCAGCGCTTAAGTCAGTTTACTGACCTGAGCACATAGCTGAGAAAGGGGCCCTTTTTGTTTGTTAATGCATGTTCAATTATATTATATTATTTATAAAAAAATGTAATTACTCATTTGCAAACAAAATAAATTTATTTCTTTCTTTCTTTCAGATAAATTTTTGGGATAAAAAATTTCGGGTCTTCGCCATCGAATCTATCTACACACCAATTTTCATCGAAATTGGTTTAGCCGTTTAGGCACTGAGTGGTGTGGTAACAAACACGCAAAAACATAATATTACTTAATAGGATTTGCATTTATCATACTTAATTCATATCTTTGCAGCGCAAGTGAAGATTGTATTAAATTCATCGCCTTTAATTGTCTTGTTATGTCCTGTCATGTACATGGGCTTTACGTGTCTTGTAAGTTTCACTCTATCTTAGTCTGCCTTTTTTAATACAATTTTATATTCAAACCAGATTTTATTATAACTTGAAAGTCTGAGGCAGACCTAATTACTTTGACGTCCCATTTTCTACCAACTAATTGTCTAGTTAAGTCTGTTAAGCTTTTCTCTTGTTTTTCGTTTCATTTTCCTTCTTCACAGATTGTTGTAACCAAAAGAATTGCCTTTGTAATGCGCTTATATTTTAATTGTCTTTTACAAGTACACTTGATACTGTAACTGGTTGGTAATGACGTATTTTATTCTTACTTTTTAGGAATACCAGTAGATTTATTTATTTATTTATAATTATGCCTACAGATTTAATGCCGCATTCTCTACTAGTCTCTAGAATATTACAGGAATGCAATTTAAAATAGGGATTATCTTTGTCTGTGTTTGTGCATTGGTACTATGCTATATTTATCACTACCAGGTACATTCATGTACTGTAGTGATAAATTTAAGTTTAAGGTTTAAGGTGTATTTCATACGTTTAAAAACTAGTATGATATCCTAAGTATGTCTTAGAATGAACAGTAAAATATTTACTCTTACGTATAAACTTAACATAAAAATTATGAACGTAAAGCTCACATTTGAGTGAAATTTCTGCCCTATTAGCATTTTCGCTTAATAACTTCTTACGGTAAAATCGTTATGGAAAAATCGTTCTCAGCATAAAATATGGAGTTCATCAAGTACCTTATATTGAAAGTGTGTAAACATTTCAAACTCCATTAGGTTAACGAAGAAATAAAGTCGGAGATGTTGAATGATTGAGGAATAATAATAAACAAAATATGAAGTTGGAAGTAATAAAAAGATTAGTCGGATACTGGTTAACATTATGTTTTTTGTCGTGATACATGAAGAATTACGTCCAATATTGAACATTTTTTATCGACTGTTAAAAGATAACTACATCGACATTGTAGCCTTTCGGACAGTGTGTGAGAATGCCGGAGACGTAAAGATTTTAGTTTTAACGGTAGTAGATTCACGCTGGTTCCAGCATGAATGGGCTCGATCGACCGGGGCATTACTACCCTCTCATAGAAGATCGACGTAAGAATATTAGTTTTCATGCTAATGTGTTTCGCTCGGTGGGTGATAGCGCCGGCAGCCAATTACCCCCTCGGTCCTGATCCTTTCTCCTTTTCCTTCCTCATCGCCTTCTCCGTAGTCGGCAACGATTTAGCATTATTATTTTCGTAATGCTTGGAAAACACAGCCATCTCTATAGGTTACCTACGGTTGCCACTTACCATCAGGTATGCTTGTTTGCCACCAAAGTTGTACAAAAAAAAATATTTATTTTTATTCACGCAAAGTAGATAACTACATCGACATTATAACATTTCGTACTGTGTGTGAGAATGCCGGAGGCACGAAAGTGCGCGTTGCTTTCTTTCATTAGGTCACCGGTTGTATTTTTACAATACTTCAGTCATGTAGGTACATAAGTTAAGGTAACTATTTTTTTAAATCAGGTTAGATGTCTGTGTATTTGACTCCATTTAAGAACACTTTGCAAGATAAAAGACTGACTCCATTAATATTATTGTCAATACGATATACTCGTATTAAGACAAGATGCAAGCCTCCATTAGCATAACAGTGTACTTTTATGCAGATTCGACCAACAACACCAAAAGTAAGTTTGAAGCCATGACTTGCATACGTAATTCACTGACTTAACGACTAAATAAATAAATATTAGATATACCTAGAAAAGTCTGAAATCACCAATCCGCCTTAAGCAAGCGTGGCGATCAATGCTCATACCATCACCGTATGAGAAGAGGCCTTTCCCTGCACTGGGATAATAATGGGCCGATATGATGACGAAATCCTCTAGATAGATAGATAGATAGAATATTCTTTATTGTACACCAATTACAAGTTTATAGTAACATTACACGAGACATACACAGAAGATAGTAAGAAGTTGTACAATGGGCGGTCTTATCGCTAAAAGCGATCTCTTCCAGACAACCTTTGGATGGACTTAGGGGTTGAAATCGGCAGATTATGGTGTATGTAATGATGGATTAATATGTATGTATATTATTGTAGCAACATTCCAACATAAATATAATATAATAATATAATATATATAGTGTACCTATACATAAATATAAATATATATATATATACTTACATAATAAACTATACCAATACAATAAATTAATAAATAAATATATATGTTTAATAATACATATTATATGACAGGTTAATATGAGTAGTTAAGATAATGTCAAATAATGTTTTTTGATTTTATTTTTGAAAATATTTAACGATTAGTGCCATGAGTTCTGCCAAACTCCTACCATGAAGTTAATGTCCTAATTAATACTCATGTACGTATGTATGTACATATGTGCATTGAAAAAAGGGCCTACAAAAACGCCACAGTTCATACTTTAGTAATTATGCCGTCGACAAACAATAGTAAACTTGTGTGTTACCTGGGTATGACAAACGATGAAAAACATTTCACCGTAATTAAACAGAACATAACCTTGCCTTATCGGTTCATCGGTCATGCGTTATATTTGCATAGCTCATAACCTAGCACGTAAGGTCAGTGTAATCAACAATACCATTAGTATGATGCAGTGGTCTCTTGGGCTCATTTTATATGACATTATGGCGACAAAGACCTCGCTTTACATGTAAGGGACATACTGAAGGGTTGTTTGTTAAGCTTTTGTGTTTATAAATTAAAGTGATGTAAACATAGTGACTTGTTAAAAGTTCAAATAGTAGGCAAATGTGTATGTGGTGTATGTACTCTTAAATATCTACGTGCGAATTGCCGCAACTCGGCGTGCTGTGCGCATAATACGAGACGAGCCTGCTACCGTGGATACCGGCTGCAGTGATATCGAATTTGTCTGTTGTAAGTTAAATCTTGACAGCACAGTGAGCAGAAGTAATTTATTTGCTAACCATGGCAAATGAACTTACTGCCAAATGCCACCTGATCTGGTAGGGCTGGATGGAATGTCAACCAAATTCGCTCAGAAATCTCAACTTGCAGAGAATATGCAGTACTTGAAGACTAAGATAATACAGCGCTTCATTTAAAGTTGCTAAAAATCGTTATTCATTAGCTCTTATATAGATGTAGAAATTGCAACGACCAAGTTGCTTCAATATAAGCACGAAATCTTTTAAGAGATGTTTGGCTATTCTTTGCTACTCAAGAATTGTTTTCTGTCTGTTTTTGTCCTAAAAATAGCCCCCATTCTATAATAAACAAAAATGACATGAAATTTATATTATGTATATTATATGATCAGTGCTGTACGTTCTAATAATAAAAATCTGTAAACATACTACAGTAGTACTACAGTAAATGCATGCCTTAGCAGCACGTCACTACTAATTCTACTACTCTAGCCTCACACTTCAGATTTAATTTATATATTGTAACGACTCTAACCCAGTTACTAATATTCCCTGAAGCCTACTAAATAAGTCAAATGCGGGCAATATATCATAATACCACTATAATTACGCCCTTATCGACTGTTAAGTTCTACGAAAAAATGATCATAGCCTTTTTCGTCTGTGTGTATCCTTCAGCTAAAAGGCTTGCGTGTTCACCCCATGCATTTTTGATGCACGGCCGCGCCCATCCTTCCAAATGTTTTATTATTTTTAGACCAACTTATAAAAGTCACATTGTATTTAGTGCAATAGGTCGGGTGTATCGATTTGTTCGAAAATAGAGTTAGGGTAGTGTATATTGACCTAATTTGAAACTAGTGATTATATTTGGTTTGATCGATAGTTATTATCTTTTTAATGGACTTTGTATACGTAATCGAAAAGTATTTTGTTAGATAGAGATAAAAATTGTTTTTATTTTTGTTGTTATTAAAAGACTATAAAAAGATTAGTAAGTATTTTTTTTTATTGGTTCAAAACTTTTACATTTACTTTTTTACGATTAGTGATTTGAGAATAAAAATAATTAACGATATCCAAATGTAAAATTATGTTGAATAATTTGCTAATTAAAGATTATTCTGAGTCGTAGGCTGATGAGATATCTATAATGCTAGTTTGAGCGAAGTGATAATATAATTCTTTAAGATTAACCTAGGATAAGAGCTGTTTAACTGTTGCTCATTTCGTAAGAAATTATTACTGGCTATAAGATTTAAGGATTTAGTTTGATAATAAAGCAATTTATGAGTGGATAAATATTCAGTATTTTTTTGTAAATAAGTAAGTTTAGTAATACAGCGTATTTTTTTAAATCATATACTAAACTGTTTGCATATATTATGTTAAAATGTTTAACATACTTTTGTATAATTATAATAAGATTAATCATTAATCTATTGAAATTTTGTAACAAGTACAAAAGTATTATAATACTCTTAATATCAATCGTTAAACGAATCACATTTTCTTAAGCACACTTAGTTGAAAGATATTACAGACATTTTGACTTGTATAAAGATTATTGGGCTGTAAGTGGCCACCAGTTGCTCTTTGTAAACGGCTGTCTGTACAATGCCAGTTGGCAACGATTATAAATGGCTGTGCTTTGATTTATTACGTCATATTACATGAATCGAAAATTATTGTTTAATTATCTTGTTTTTTAATTATTAAGGTATACGATCAAAGAGTATTAATCCTCTTTGATCATGTAATTATCCTAATAACTCAAAAATATCAACCTTATTTTTAAATTAGCTCACCTATTAATTAATGACGATATTGGTTCTCAATATATTCAACAATATATTTTATTTATTTATTTTATCTCTAATACTCCTGCCTCGACTGCCTTCGTAGTGTAGAGAGAGCAATGGGTTTCATCCATACACGGGACAAAATTTTGTGTGATCCATAAATGTCCGTTATTTGTATGCTTGTTTAGTCCTTCGCGACAGCGGGCTGGTTCCTTACTGCGGGAGTTACCTTTAGAAAAAATTCTATTTTTGTATCTATTTGAATGTGTGAAACGTTGAGCAAAAACCAATTTCAGAGTGTTTTGCTTACTTGTCCGGAGCGCTATTATTCTCTTGTCAGTTCGTAACCTGACATCAGACATGATACTAAGTAAAGATTTATACTTGGATGTAAATCGACAGATCTAACTAATCGATTTCACAAATTGGTTGATGCTTGCTTTGTAAAACTTTCATACCTAAGACTTCAACTTTTCAATTTAGCTAATTTACGCAATGGATAGATGAAGATTAACTTTACTCCTAATACATTTATCGTACTTATTAAGTTTTACAAGGCACAAGTAGTTAATAGGTATATAACTTGCTCCATGAAAATGACATAATAACATGTTATTTCTAAGCTTAAAACGAATAAAAGCGGCTCACCACCGGTCAAGGTGGCGAAAATTCAGGAAGGGCTATGTCCAGCAGTAGAATTAATTCTGCTGATATTCAGCTACTTAAAAGCTTAATACACTGCTTCATCATTTTTATAAAAACAGATTTTAATAATCCTTTTCTCTTTTCAGGTAAGTTGAATCCTCAAAATTCTACAGACGTAGCCTCCTTTCACAACGTGCAAAAAGCAAACACATTGACGTCTTTCAACATTTCCTCTTCTCGGTAAAGCAGCTCAGATATGGTTTTAATTCAACCTTTCATGGGTCATACAACTTGAATCCTTTTCATATAAGACTGTTTTGACATTGATATATTGTTGTGTGTTGTATGAAAATATTTTATAAAGAAAACATACAAATCATTCTCGCAATCTCTAAACTTTTTGCGTTATGATGGAGAAAAGGTTAATTCACTTGATCTGTCAACGACACTATGAAAAGCAATGAAGTAGGTGAGTATATTCAATTATTTTTACATTACCTGTGTAAAAAAGTTTTTTATATTTATTTATTTACTGAAAAGATTTATGTCTTGATTTTCACATTACACTGTTTATAAGTAAAACAAACAAGACTCATGCAACAAATATTAATTCGTACCAACATTGATTTTGAATGAAAAACATTCCTATGATGCTCAACGTAAGCCGTAGCCGCTAGATCACTAATGCAGTCAACTAAGTCAAAACAATATGAACCTAAAATGCTGATGAAAAGAAATAATGTAGTAAAGTATTATTGTATGCACATCATGGTTTGGGGAGCTTTTAGGATCGTAACCGCGGTCCTTCGAAAACAGTAAGTACTAATACAACGTATTTACAATTCTAACAACAAATTGTGTTATACAAACTTTGCTTTTAATGTTCAAAATATTTTTTAAACACCTTCCATTTTGTAGTTTATAGGTTAAACTTGTCACTACTTTTGAACTAGGTATTTAAATCCAGAACCTTTCGGCTCCAGCGATTGTCGGATATGCAACAAATATGACCAGCCCATTGCTACTTCAGAGTGCTGATTCGGAGAGCTATAACGGTAACTGTTTCGCCGTCGAATTTTCTCCTTACGAATTTTGTCGGACAAACGCCAAACATAGCTCTTTCCATAGCACTCTGAGCGACTTTCAATTTATGGACCAGTCCATTTGTGAGTGTCCATGTTATTGACTTGTAAGGGATAAATATTGTCACGATATCGATTGACGTTACCTTACTTACTTTAGAATAAAGATATTTAAACAATTCAAATGTATTATTAAAAATATTAAGTTCGTTATATATATGTTAATTTGTTTATGTTTTAATATAAATCAATTAAAATATATTGCAGTAGAATCTAACTATTTAGGTATCGAAAAGTTCCCTTATTTATTAAACACACAACACGTGTCCTATTCGCCTGACATTTAGCAATTTATCTATAGACAAAAGATTAGTTAATAGATTTGAGTTATCCGTTAAGGGTTGTAACGTAAAATGCCCAAATTCAGTGGTTATAAGTACTTATAACCTCTACAGGTTATAGGTACTTATACAAATAATTAAATAAGTATTTTATAATTTTAAAGTTGGTGCCAAGTGAAACAATAACTAGGTAACTATAGGTATTATCAATCTTAATTTGCTATTGTAGTAAGGTATCGTATTTACTTGGCACCAACTTTATTTATTATAAAATACTTATTTAATTATTTCTGATTAACTAAAATAAAATACGAATTACTTACTGCTAAGTAAATTTATTTTTACTTTTAGTTTCATTCCTTCTTGAAGTCGGTTTTCTTTTTGTTAAAAATTATTTTATTCATTATAATGTACGTTAGGACAAAAAGTAATAATGAAATTAATCAATATTTATTTAATTGGCTTTGAACTCATTTTATCGACAAAAAATATGAAATATAAAAAGAGGCATGCGTGTTTAGTAAATGCACAATACCTATTAAATTTAATTTGCTTTATATTTTAAATAAATTGGATGTTACATTAATATTTAAATTTAATTACCGTAATCAAATTAAAATATTATTTAATATTATGGTAACCAGTTACTATTATTGGTTATTACAATTGCGAATTTCAATAGCAGATTCTTAATTCGCAGTGCGGGTTTTGCCAAGAAAACAAATACTTGCCTCTGTTATTACACTTTTTAAGGACGCGTTCTCAAAAATCATAGGTATCGAATCGCACCAATGCATAAACAAATTTCACACACACATACATAGGTCAGCCCAACTAAGGCGATTTTATGATAAAATTATTTTTAGAAAAAAAATGAAAACCGACTTCAAACAATACCTACATGTTCAACCCTTAACTAAAAAGTAGAAAATAATATTTTAATTACTTCATAGCAAAGAACATTAAAGGGGAATCAACGCAATCCTTATACCTATAATACTTTACTATTTATAGTTTTTAATCAGTTATTTTGGAGTCGGTGCCAGCCAAGAAGGATCTTTAATTCTGGCTTTGCAACAAACTTTTAAAATGTACGGGGCGGTAATGGCACGCGTGAGGGATATGCCTGAGTGTACTATCCGAACGCGGTCATACGCGTGAAGGCAGACGTCATTGATAGTTGTGTTCAGATACACATAAAAAATTTGAGGCGCACTTATCAGATTCCGTTCGATTTCTTGTATTAAATCTATATTTTTCATTCATATATTAATAGATTGTTCAAGTATATTTTTGCTAGTAAGTAGGTTACTTTTATGAAGGTCATTATGATCCTTCTTGGCTGGCACCGACTCCAAAATATCTGATTAAAAACTATAAATAGTAAAGTATTATAGGTATAAGGATTGCGTTGATTCCCCTTTAATGTTCTTTGCTATGAAGTAATTAAAATATTATTTTCTACTTTCTAGTTAAGGGTTGAACATGTAGGTATTGTTTGAAGTCGGTTTTCATTTTTTTTCTAAAAATAATTTTATTTTTAAACTTTTAGTAGTAATTAATTGTGTGTAAATATATTCAATATGGGTAGACCTACTAAACGTACTGCGCAAATAAGACAGCGCCGTGCCGTTTGAAAGAAAGTAGAGACGAGAGGTAAGATTGTAAATAGAGATAGGTATATAGTCCTTGTCAACACTTTTGCTGATCGCTAAACCCTGAATCCCAGCAACCACAAATCAAAACAAAAAAGTGATGATCTACTAACAATGAAGAATCATCAAAAATCATAATTTAACTGACCGAGCAATCGCTTAACAGATATATAAAAAATAAACAGTGTGTAAAAGCAGGTTTAAGGCCGCCCGTTGCTGTTGTGATTTCTCACGACCATAAGACCTCTAACTTGGCTTTAACGACTACCAAATTGTATTGATATCCATAGTCCCCTGCTTCTAAAGAATGAAGACGCTGAAAATGAAATGACACAAATGGTCACCTATCCAGGGCCACTTCGTTTCTAACAAAAAAAATATTTTGAAAATCACTTCGCACTTGTAGCATGGACATGTCAATGTCAGAAAATTCGTCGCAAAAGACATCGACGTGTTGCTTTACACGTCTTCACTCCTTGCATACGTTTTGTTACAAAATATAAAATTGAAGCCAAACCACTAACCCATTCTTTATAAAAAAAACATGGGACCCGATTTCAGAGTCTACCTTTTCAAATAAAAGAAGAATTTTTCAAATTGGTTTATAAATGACCGAGATATGAGGTAACACACATACAAAAAAAAAAACATACGATCCGAATTGATAACCTCCTCCTTTTTGAAGTCGGTTAAAAATAAACTCACATTGATACTTTACAAATAAATTTTTATTTTGTTTAATTGGAATGACTTGTATTTTGAATTTTCTAGTAGTATGTTTTTTATTTTGTACTTAGAATTAGTTTTGGTGGGAATGGAGTCACCCTAAGGTTTACCTAGATGACTGCAACTGGAACAAGTTGACGAGTAAAGCTTGGTGTACTGAATATGGGCTCCTTTTACTAGATAAGATGAGAACTTACCACCGGACATGATGGAATACCCTGCAGGTTTACTTCGGTGACTTCTACTGGAACTAGCTGACTAGTAGAGCTAGGCGAAATACTTTTGCGTGAATGGACATTTGCGAGAAAGACACTCGCGCGAACGACTTTTGCGTTGAACTTTGCTGTTTTTGAACCTATTGTTTTCAAAATCAATATCTGAGTGTCCTAGCGATAACTAAATAAGAATCCTAATTCAAATTTAATAAAAGCAGCCGCCATTTTGAATAACTTTGTTGTTCTTGAACCGATTGCTTTTAAAATCGATATCTGAGTGTCCTATTGATGACTAAACACAAATCTCAAGTCAAATATAAATAAAGCAGTCGCCATTTTGAACTTTGTTTTTAAACCGATTGCTTTCAAAATCGATATCTGAGTGGCCCAGCGATGACTGATCACGAATCTATAGTCAAATTCAATAGAAGCAGCCGCCATTTTGAACTTTGCTGTTATAGAACCAATTTCATTCAAAATCGATATCTGAGTGTCCTAGCGATGACCAAACACAAATCTCAAGTCAAATATAAATAAAGCAGTCGCCATTTTGAACTTTGTTGTTTTTAAACCGATTGCTTTCAAAATCGATATCTGAGTGGCCCAGCGATGACTGAACACGAATCTTTAGTCAAAATGAATGGATCAGCCCCCATTTTAAAATTTGCAATTTTCAACTGTTTGCTTTCAAAATATATAAATATAGTGAGTATCCCAGCGATTTTAAAAGCAATCGGTTTAAAAACAGCCAAGCCCAAAATGGCGGTTGCTTTAATTAAATTTGACAGATTCGTGTTTAGTCATCGCAAGGACACTGAAATATCAATTTTGAAATAAATCGGTTCTCTAACCACAAGGTTCAAATTACTAGCTGCTTTTATTAAATTTGGCTTAAGATTTGTGTTCAGTTATCGCTGGGACACTCAGATGACGATTTTGAAAGCAATCTGTTCAAAAACAGCAAAGTTCAAAATGGCGGCTGCTTTTATTAAATTTGACTTAAGATTCATTTTCGGTCATCGCTGGGACACTCAGGTATCGATTTTGAACGCAATAGGTACAAAAACAGCAAAGTTCAAAATGGCGGCTGCTTTTATTAAATTTGACTTAAGATTCGTGTTCGGACATCGCTGGGACACTCAGGTATCTATCGTCTTTGAAAGCAATAGGTACAAAAACAGCAACGTTCACAATGGCAGCTGCTTTAATGAAATTTGACTTAAAAATCTTGTTTTATCATATTTCAAGCAAAAGTTTTCGCGCCAGTTTCTTTCTCGCAGATGTCCATTCACGCAAAAGTCTTTCACGCAAAAGTGGTAAGGTCTCATCATAACTAACAAAACGAGCCCATACTCGGTACGCCTAGCTCTACTCGTTAGCTAGTTCCAGTAGCAGTCACCAAAGTAGACCTTCAGGTCACTCCATCTTGTCCGGTGGTAAGGTCTCATCATAACTAACAAAACGAGCCCATACTCGGTACACCCAGCTCAACTCGTTAGCTAGTTCCAGTAGCAGTCACCGAAGTAGACCTTCAGGTCACTTCATCATGTTCGGTGGTAAGGTCTCATCATAACTAACGAAACGAGTCCATACTCGGTACACCTAACTCTACTCGTTAGCTAGTCCCAATAGCAGTCACCGAAGTAGACATTCAGATTTTTCAGCATGTCCGAAACGCAACTAATAATAATAGCTACTTAGGTACTTATAGCTAAAACAATAATACCTTGACAAATATTTCGTATATAATGCTTGCAACTCTTGTAAGTATCAAATCTAGTATCGTCAACTACATTGTGTTTATACAACGAAATTTACGAGTCGAGCAGCTTCCGATAAGCGACGCAGGTCCACTCACGACGGGCGCCGAGCGGACTGATTCTTGTTCACAAAGCTCTGTTCAATGCTATGAAAACAATTACCAAACAAAATAAGTCTTATTACAATGCATCAAGATTCACCCTGCATAGCAAAATGTATGGAAAACGACGATATTATTTTTCATTGATTTTCGTGTTAATTTGTAAAATATAAAAAAAATTGCCTGATATTTTATGAATTGAAGATATTTACTAACTTTTAGTACTTTTAAATTTAGAATATTTTGAATATAATAGGAAAAAAACAGGTCTCGAAATCAACACGATTTCGTAAATTCTGCATTGAGAGTCAAAGAACAACGGTTTTTACTAAATTGAAAATAAATATTATTAGAAAAAAACACGTCTTATCACAAGATAAAGAACCATTCTATTTGTAGTATTTGCTAGATATATAAAATTATTTATCGTTTTGCCACAAAATGAACCGAAAAAGGGGTTATTTTTGATAGAATTGTAAACGCGTTCTTAAGGGTAATCTCTGTGTCTGTAATTTTACAGGGCCTAATGACTGAGCGTTTGACCTCTAAACTAGTATTTTGTGAATTTTGTTTTTAAGACGCCACCTACCGACAAAAGAACTATACTACTATAAAAGGAACTTCAGATTACGCCAAAACACAGAAGATGTGTCATCGTATTGAATGTTGATGACAACACAATAAGGTTTATGCCTATTTTATTTAATAACTGAGTAACCTACTCGTAAAAATAGTTTTCAATAACCCAGAACGAATACCTCTATTACAACATAATTTATTTTTGTTTTGAAATAAATGTTGTACTTTGTCTAAGCTTGCTATGATTTTAGCATTGAAAATACATATGTAGATACGATATCCTGAAGGCCCTTCAAAGGCTCTTTAGTGCCATCCTCCTCGAGGGTAAAACGCCGCAAGCATGGCACAGGGGTGTGGTGGAGCTGTTCTTCAAGAAGGGCGATAAAACCCTTCTGAAGAATTACAGACCTATCACACTCCTGAGTCACGTCTATAAGCTGTTCTCGAGAGTCATCACTAATCGTCTCGCAAACAGGTTCGACGACTTCCAGCCTCCCGAACAAGCCGGTTTCCAAAAAGGTTTAGTACCATAGACCACATACACACGCTGCGGCAGGTTATACATAAGTCCACAGAGTATAACCGACCCCTATGCTTAGCGTTTGTGGACTATGAGAAAGCCTTTGATTCGATCGAGACCTGGGCTGTGCTGCAGTCCCTCCAACGGTGCCATATTGACTATCGATATATCGAAGTGCTGAAGTGTTTGTATGAAAACGCCACCATGTCAGTACAAATTAATGGTCAGAGCTCAAGACCTATCCAGTTGCAGCGAGGAGTACGACAGGGAGATGTTATATCTCTGAAACTGTTCACCGCTGCACTGGAGGATATGTTTAAGCTTCTGACCTGGAATGGACTTGGCATCAACATAAACGCGAGTACATCACTCACCTTCGATTCGCGGACGATATCGTGGTCATGGCTGAGACCTTGGAGGACCTCAGTGCAATGCTCGATGACCTCAGTAGAGTCTCTCGACAAGTGGGCCTAAAAATGAACATGGACAAGACTAAAGTCATGACCAATGTCCATGTTACACCCACTCCTATCACGGTCGGAGGCTCGATGCTCGAATTCGTTGACGAGTACATATACCTGGGACAAACAGTCCGATTAGGTAAGTCCGATTTCGAGAAAGAGGTCACTCGTCGAATCCAACTCGGCTGGGCAGCGTTCGGGAAGCTACAACATATCTTCACGTCCGCACTACCGCAGTGTCTCAAGACTAAGGTCTTTGACCAGTGTGTGTTGCCAGTGATGACATACGGAGCAGAGACGTGGTCGCTGACTATGGGTCTTATCCGAAGGCTCAAAGTCGCTCAGAGGTCGATGGAGCGGGCTATGTTAGGCGTCTCCCTGCGCGATCGTTTGAGAAACGAAGAAATCCGCAGGCGAACCAAAGTAGCCGACGTAGCTCGCAGAATTGCTTCTCTGAAGTGGCAATGGGCAGGACACATAGCTCGCAGAACTGACGGCCGCTGGGGCAAAAAGGTTCTAGAGTGGCGACCACGAACCGGAAGACGCAGCGTGGGCAGACCCCTCACAAGGTGGACCGACGACCTTATAAGGGTGGCGGGCAACCGATGGATGAGGACGGCGAACGACCGACAACGGTGGCGAGAATTGGGGGAGGCCTATGTCCAGCACTGGACGTCTTGTGGCTGATATGATGATGATGATGAAGTAGATACGATTGTCTACCTTTTATTATTTATTTATTTTAGCGCTTAAATAACTGCATGATACATTCTGAAGATAACCACGTAAATTTTTGTTGGTTCCTAGTAAATAAAAATCATCTTGATACTCTTAAAATATTTGATGTAATATGCATACCATAGACTATACAACATACACATAAATACAGACTGCTTTTGTATTTCGGTGGTACTGTGTGAGGATGGTCTTCGGGTTCTATTCCTCTTTCTTTTCGGGAAAAAAGGCGTAAATCTATGTAGGTATGTAACACACATAATACAAAATTACATAATACAAAAAAACTTCTTGTATACTTACTTATAGTGTAACTCTATAATCTTATTTTTTTATTCCAATATATGATTATGTCAGAATAGAACAACGGCAAAAGAGACATGGCATGCATACTGACATTTATCTACACATAGCATAAAATGAAGACGTTTCTCAAGAACCCCGCAATGGATTAGGTGTGGTGTCATTGCCTTGTTTACCTACACAACAAACAAAGGTTTAAGAAGACTGAATTTTATTAGTCAAGATTTCTTCATGATGATTTGCTTCACCTTAAGTCAGTACTGTCCAAGGTGAACTAAAAAAGTAATTTTTTTATATGAATTTAAAAACATCACATTAGTACTTTTCCGGTTTCGAATCCACGACCTCATGCTTCTAAAGCGGATGGCGCCTAACTATTGTATAAAAGCCTGAATTTCTATTAGTACAGTGTCAAATGCACCCCGACGCGCTCCGTCATCGTACGCTTGGTGGAAACCGTACATTACAGTCAATTACAGTCGTAATACAATGAGGTACTTTATTTTTCGATGTTACTAATATACTTCTTCTTCTTAGGGTGCCTCTCCAACTAGTGGAGATTGGCAGTCTACTTACCAATCATTTTAAAAAGCTTGACGACACTTCACTTTACATTTATTTAGCTACTACACTTTACATTTATTTATTATTTTTATACCAAACACCCGCCCTCTTGCTTCACTTCCGTATCAAAACTATTATTGCAGTGCTGTATTTAAAATTTACAAATATTGAAATTCGGAAAATTACTGATAAAAACACATAGTAACATAATAAAATACAGACCATATCTGTAGTTAACGGTGTGGATGTCACAATTACTTAAACTGTTTAGTGTAATATTTTATGTTCAGGTAATATTGTGATTTTGTTTGTTTGGCCATTATACGAAAAAAAATGCTAATTCCAATAATTTATTGAATAAAAATACCGACACATATCGATATATTAATTTGCCCTTAGCCCAGAAAGACCACGGATGCATAGTGGTATATCGTAATCCCACCAGCCGGACAAATTGGTAGGACCACGGGTCCTTACCCAAAACATATTTTTTTCTCTTTTAGGCATAATAGTCAAGATATAATTGTCACGTTACTCTATGACATGATCAAAATACGAAACTAACTTGCGAACAAATTTTTATACATATATATAAACTGAATTTCTATTTTGATTTTACGTTAGGTATATTCATATTTGTAACACTTCTAATATGTTTTTATCTCAGAGCATTAAACCAACCGGAGATTTTGGCGTAAAAAGCGTTCAGCGACATCAAGTCTACAAAAGGATAATATTACATTCCACCTGTAAGTATTATTTTGTTCTAATATTATTAAATAAGGCATTAAATTAGCAATTTAACCAAATAAAATGCTAATCAACAAGTGTTGCCAGGCTTATCATCAATACTCCAATCTGGGGTAATATTTTAAGTTGAATTAACATAAAAACTAACCTTTCCTTTTTTATATCTCGCCTTGTTGACATATCTAATAAGTTTCATTTTGGATGTACATTATTGTGTCACCGTTCCCATATTTATTTATTTTTAATTAAAACCAATGTTTTTTTTACCAAGTAATGCACAAAATAATATTAAATGAACAAGTAAAATGAGATTATAAATCCAAATATACAAGATTAGTGCACTTTATTCCGAAAGATAATTGCTCATTTCTTACAAAAATAAGCGTATTTATTTTTAAGAAACTGGTCACACTTTAACATAATTAGAGATGAGACAGTTTAATCACGATATCGATATTGGTTTTCCAGTATTAAATTAATTTTTTTTTGTTTGTTTTAGATTTTCAAAAGAAGCAGCACCTCGAGTCGCTTGGGTCCAATATTGTAGGAACCGTATAAGTGGGTTCCTAAGCGTACAAGTATCTGACTAACAGCTTAAAAGACAAAGCCTTCTGTGCTGCCAGCACTGCTACCTCCTCCCTACCCCCCAAGTGGCGGAGAGCTCAGTTTTTAGCAAGTAAACTCGCTGTGCGCTACTATTGCATTACCTAGGATTAGTTAAACTAGATTTATAAGGTTAATTTAAATTGCACAGTTTTTCAGTATTTTATTATACCTACTTAAATAAAAACTTTCTGAAATATATTCTGTTGTTTTTTTGTTATCTGAACAGATAAAATATCTCTCTAATAAAAATCTACTCATACATTCTCATGTCAGTGTCTTGTTACTATGTAATCAGAACAAAATCCTCCAACTACAAGCTCTGCTTAGTTGGAACGAAATTAATAGCAACAGACAATTAATTCAAAGTATTATTTAGTTTGAATATACATACATACTTAGGAATAATACACGTAAAATTGACACGTAATAATTAATTACAATCTTTAATCCACACTAGAACAAATTTCAACAGGTGGTGGTTATTGAACATACATCCTTGTGCGCAGTAGTAAAATAAAAAAAAAGAGTGGGTACCCATGTACGCACGTAAGAAGTTATACTTCTTTGGCATAACAATCCAAAAATACCAAATAATAATACAACGCATACATACATAAATATTTGAATTGATATAAACGCCAATATATTTTTTATTTATTCACACAGATTATTTGTACTGATACGACACACAAAGATCCGCAACTAACTTCAGTGTGTAAAAGGTTCGCAACTAACTTCAGGCTGTTGCTTTTTTCTGTCGGTGTGCGCGCGCATCGTAAAAATTCACTCTCATCATTTTTTCCAATCGCACCAAAAAAAGTATAACTTCAAAAAAAAAACGGCTAAATGCCAGTAGGACTCGCGCGCCGAGGGTTCCGTACTATCACGGATCGGAAGTATTGAATAAACATTAGTAAACATAGTAGGAGAGCCCGACCGCATAACCAGATTTGTTTGTCGAACAATGTTTAACAAATAAATTTAGCCCGACCGTATGACGGGCTTTTTTGATAATAATTACAAAAAAGTGTGCTAGTTAGAAACACTGTTTTATTCTTCCTGTAATATTGACATAAACATGAATTAACAGAATTACTTCTAGTTAATTCATGTTTATAAACTATTTACTTTACTTTCATCTATTTCAAAGTGCTTAAATAAAAAAAAACCTTAAAATTATAATAGATTATTATTACCTAAAACTGTTCTATATAATATAAGATAATGCTCATTTTAATAAGCAAACATAAACATAACAAAATAATCATGAAAATAATTAAATCTTTCGCGTACTTATATGAAATCCTAAACATCGATACTAAATATCGACAGAGTCAAGCTCTAACTGTTTTCGCTAAGGAAGCGTAAACTGATAGATGTCCCTGTGTGTGAATGTGATTGTGTGTGTTTAGTTTAAGCTAGCGTGTAATAATTTTATTGTGTGCGTGTATAACGACGCGATTTAAAAATGCATTAGTAGTTAACATTGTAATTAGTGTGCGTTGCTCGCGTTACCCCGTCCCCCGCCGAAAGTGGCAGACTTTTGCGCAAGGGAAATAAAGCGCGTGTCCACTCCTGTTGGTTTAATGCTCTAAGGTTTTTATTCAACTATTATTAGAAATTAATATTATTTGTATTTTAATTGCATAAAAAATTGACTATAATCCTCCTTTCACACGAGTCGCTGAGACTCGACTAAAGTCAAATTTGACAGTTTTACAGGCCTAGGGGGAAGGGGGAGGGGGTGATTCTTGAGGGGCGCTACTCTCCTCTACGGGTTTTCTGTCTTATTTAGGAATTATGAATGAAACATAAAAATTGATTGACAGAAATTATTTAATACGTTATTACCTTCCTTTTATATAAAATGTATGCATTACTATTAAGTACTTATTAAGAACATTTTCAATTTAGGTTGAAGTAGATTCTATTCATTTCTTGTTTTATCAAAATTTGGTCAAATTTATTAAAATTTTAATTGACATGATTTGCCTGTAATGTTCTTAAATATTAGATTATAGTTTGTATATGATAAATACACAAAAGGTTCCGTCTAGAATATGTATTTTACCTAGGGTGTTTATGACATGTGAGCCATGTCATCCCCATAAGCCTTCTACACATACACGCATAACTCCGCGGGCTAACGCCACTGTCACAATTCATAAACTAATTTGTATCTTATAATTATTACCTATTTAATAGGAGAAGTGTGTGTTCACTCTCGCTCAATACAGACGAGATACTAACTAGTAATCATTTGTTTAAAAAAATTATTTGTGTAAAAAGGTTCATATGAAATAACTCTAAACCACTTAGTGGGACGGATATATTTTTGGTTTATTACAGGTCTGTGATATGCGTTTTTTTAGATTCTAGTACCAGCACTATAAAATTATTAAATGTAAAAACTTAATCGATTAAAACCTGAATAAACAACCTATAAATTACAATATCAACTCATATTCTAGACATGCACAAGCTCTTAATTAGGTCTTTTGAAACATGCAAGCTCTTTCTGTAAGATAACGTTAAAATTCCTTTGTGATAATATAATTCAACAATCAACTTTAGACCTTCAGGTAAAGGATTAAAAGTTATTTTTCTGTGTCATGAAAAGAAAACTAGCGTATAATAACAGACAAAGCATATAAATTACTAAGACTATTCTACCTGCTATTTGTAGAGAGCCTGTTTGAATATTTTATTGAAAACAACGTTATGGACAGCTCGCGTTTACACTTGGAAGGTATAGTTGAGTTTTAACTTCTAGAATTGTGGGGTTAGTCATAATTGTTGGTCATTTGACATTTACTAATATCACGTTTAACAAATTTAAATGATTGAATGTCATTTACAGTTATAAGGCTGCTTTATTAAAATGCATATTACACGTCTGTTATTATCTCTAAATTGTCACTGTTTTTTCCTGTCTGTTCCACCTCTAGTTTCTTGTGAGATGTAGATTATTGTCTACCGAAAGATTTGTAGGAAGGTATAATATATGCATATTATGCTAAGAAAAACTATTCTTAGCATTCTTTCTTTTTAAGTCCGTATTCACCTACAGTTCTTTCTTTACAATTTGGTATCAAATAAATGAACAATTGTTCGTATAAACAAATGCAGTAACAAATGAATTGGCTGGAACTTGAGTCGGATGCTGAATTAATTGGAAAACTGAATAAATGGAACAAAAACGCAAAGTTTTAAATAGACGCCGCTGGCTTTGTCAGCTGAACGCTTTGTAACCGTGTAATGCATAGTATAATAAAACGGTGGATTTAATTTCTTTTACAAGAATTCTTGCTATAAACAGACTTTCATCCTCAGCTAGCTCTATATAAAAGTTAATAATAATTATGCCCTCTCTTGGTTAAGCTTATAATTATAAAAATGAACTAATAAGAGCAAGATTGTAGTTGGTAATATTCCTCTTCTTCAAAACTCTAGTTTTAGTTTCTGACATGCATATTCCTAATACAATATCTTAAAACTCAAGCTTTGTAAAACGCTGCTGCAAGTTAGAGGCATAAAGTTCAAACGATGTAATACATATTCAGAAAGTACAATAATTTATCTGTCTATTTTAGACATATTAATTGTTTAGTGCTTCTTAGTCATATTTGCAGGTATTAATGTTCGCCAGAGACAACGAAACGACTCATTAAATTAATAAAAAAAAACCAACAGAAATAAATTTAATAAAACTAAGATACATTTTGAAGATATCTTTAAACGAGGAATAGTCTGCTAAAACGAAAGTGATAAACACACACCGTAAAACAACATTATATACATAAATACGACGCATTACAATGGGTGAAACCAACTTACGTCATAACAAATACAACTACTATGCATACTACTATACTACTATACTACTATACTACTATTAATTACACCTTATTGAAGAGCCGAGAACATTTCTCATCAACTTATATAAAGCAACGTCTTCCATAGTATTACAATCTATGTTATTCATTTCTCGTCTCTCGTTTTAGTAAAAGGATTTTACACTCCTTTACAAGACCTCTTCTGTATGCATGAGCGCTTGCGAATGGCGCTCAGAACACGTTTATACACAAACATTTTGTGTTTTATACCTAGTAGTACACACAGATTGTATGAAGGAGATACAATAGAATTTTAGTTAGAAATATATAGCAACTGAATAATAGTGATTAAGAACAATCAACTTTTCTATAGAAAAATATAGTGCTTAAATTTCGAAAAATCTCTGTAACTTTCACTCTTCGCCATGATAATAATTTAATAATAATTGGGTTTGTACCTTTATACAACTTTTTGGCATCAGTGTAGTGTCTCCACAAATAAATTTTAATTGACACTAATTTATTTTGACTACTGATATATTAAATTGCATTAAAATATGAGTATAAAATAGTATACAATCAGAATGTCGTAGTTAGGTAAGTATGTAGATAATAATTATTTGATAAAATATTAACACATCTGTAACACTCCAAATTTTAGCAGAGCTTATTTAAACCAACAAAGCCCTTCAGGTATAAACAAGATCGCTCCTCCCGCACGCAATTCTTGATTAAAATAGGGGTCGACGTCACTGATTGAGCAATAAGTATTCCAATTGTCCCGTTGACCAAGAGCTAACAACTGAATTTGCCCTTTCGCTCCAAACACGGGATATTGAAAGGCCGACTGCTATTATCCTTCAGTTAAGATTGACCCAAGTTTTTGGGACGGTGTTCGATGGAAATTAAGGGACGTATTTGTTCGCTTCGAAGTATTCTCAACTACGTCGGCTAACAATAAACCTCTCAAGAAAGTTTGTAGAAAGTGGAGTACATGCATTCGTATGGGGTAAGCCGGAAGAAAATAAAAAAGGAAATAATTTAAAATCATAATACTGTATTAAAGTGAGAAGTAAATTGTCACGAGAATTTTTATCATTTGAATGGTTTCAGATTCATTGACTTAGTACATGTACTAGCAAATAAAAACAAAGCAGAAAGTTACAAAATCAGTAAGGAAGTAGATACATCATCATTTCGGGCAGAAATGCGTCTACGCTATTTCTGGAATACGTCCGTAAAATATTCTCTCAGACATCAAGTTGTGACCATCTTCCCATTTATACTAACAACAGTTAATATATAAAATGGAAATACTTTAAAGGAATTAATGTCCGTAGATAGAAGTCCGTAGAAGGAGGTCTTCTACGGACTTCTATCTACGGACATTATCGAATCTAAGCGAATTTACTAACTAGTTCTGAACTTTTTCCATCCATCAGTAGGATAGCATGTTGATCAGGAAAATCACGATCAGTTTTGACAATACTATTTGTATAGAAAAATAACAGTACACAAAATAGACCATCGCCAGTTGCAATAAATTTAAAAGATAGTACTATTTGAGAAAAAAACACTAATAAATATCATGCCTGTCAAAAAGCATTCACTCGAAAGCTTGGTTATTGCAGATGTGTACAACGTAGACTGCAAAACGATATTGATGCGTGAAAATATATTTTTTTAATAGTTCATAGGTTGAAGCTTTTTAGCTGATGTTTCATCGTACTCAAATATTGTTCACTAACACTATTAAATTAATTTATACACTCCTATTTTAAAAGAAAAATAATTTCTATTATCTAGAATGTCTTAACGTTAGTAACAGTGGTTAAAAAACAAGTATAGAAGCAATTTATGTTCAAATGTTCATTACAATAGCTCAAAGTAAAAATAAACTTTTTTTCGATCACTTTATGTTCATCTAAGACCTGTCGCTCCAGTGTTCTCGTACTAAACGTTGAAGCTCGTCAATGAATAACAAATGGAGTGATTGCAAAAAATGTGGTAAAAGTAAAATCACCGCTCTTTTCGTTTTCGTAGTCGATTTTGTGAGAAATTTAATTAATACTGGTTTATTTTGGGTGTCTAACGACAGTTGGGCACTTGATTGGATTTGATGAAGTTAGTCTTGATTGAAATTATGCCATAACATTGATTCATTGTTCTTTATAATAGAAAACACATGTCAAGATAAAGTTTCTTCTTCGTTATCAAAGCTGTTTCAAAGAGTTCATCAACTTTAAAGTTTTGTGGGAGTTAAAAAGTTCAAAGTTAAAAATGTTAAGCGTAACGTTACGTTACCTAATTCCTTTCACTGCATTTTCAATTAAAATACCAAGCGTAGTTATACAATATTATCAATTCTTGATATTATAAATTTAAGTTTAAGAGGAATATAAAGAAAATATTCCAAAGCAAAGCCTCGAAGTAGATTATATGCTGAATGAACCTGTTAACGTTTAACGTCTAAAATACTTAATTAGGTTTTGTATGAACTGTTTCGTAACAAAACAAACTTTTAATCATGAAACATAAATGGTACGAGAATAATTACTAAAATGAAGATAAACATTTTAAGTAGGTGAAGAAAAATGACCAAGATTCAAGGCACGTTCTCTAAAATCGTCGTAAATTACTTACCATTTGACAAAAAAGAGAAATATTCACGAGTGAAGTTTATTACATTTATTTAAATACACCTAGAAACCGTTGGCTACATTATTCATTTGTCACGCACAGTAAGGTTAGGGCTGTCCAGATAAAAACAGGTGTTAACTTAACTGCTACATGTAATGGTATTTTTCACTTTTATAGCATCGTTTCGACCCAAGACCTTGTTATTTTGTGTCCCATGTTTATAGTCGTGGTATAAAATGAAGTTTAATTCGAATTTTGGTAGCATCATTAAAATTATTGCTTGGAGATAAAGATTTATATTTTAAATGTATTCTTACAATTTAAATAAAGACATTTTTAGATATTTTCGCCTTGAGCAAGTTGTGGCCAATGCATGCGCCTTGTCTGTACAAAAAGCGTCTTTCCCTGCAATGGAATAATATTTAACTTTATGATGATAAAATAAAGCAACTGAAGTAAATTGCGTAAGTCATTTTATATTTTCATTTTATAAATCCTACTTCGACAACCTTGACTTATACGGAGATAGCAGCTTTTAGGCAGTCAAATAATTTAGATTTATTTCGAGGATTATAATGATGAGGGTTGGCAAAAAATGACGAGCTACATTTATTTTTTATTTATTTTCATATTGTCACGATTTTTATTTTGATACCAACGTTTTCATTAATACGTATCGAAGAAATATAGCTTATGGATATGACATCGTTAAACTTCATTGAATGCTCTTGTTTTTGTTTTACATCATGCAAACAAATAATTTTTATTTTATTGTTTTGTACTTTTGGAGATTGCAAATATAAAACTTTTTTAATATGTAAAAGTTTAAAAGTGTTGCTAAAGTAGCTTTTAGGTAGATTTTAACACTTTTTATTACATTCATATATCTATTCTATTGTGCTCAGAAAAAAATAGTCTTATTTAAATAACACAGAGGTATTTAACTCTGTAACTTATATCAAGCGCTTACATTCTTTCTTAGGAGAAAAGTTGTACCTCAGTAGTTTAAGTTATTCAATTAAATACTCTCGTATTTGCCGATGTTTCGAAAAAAAGGTTTATTAACTAAATTGGAAGTCAATAAAAGTTACTTTTATCTTTTCTAAGCAACGGTTTCAGTTCATAAGTTTAAAAAGGTTCGTAGATTGAATATTAATTACTTTATTTATGCCAGTTTGTATCCATTTATATATTTGATGTCGAAACATTTCAATTTTGCTTTTTCATTCAGAAGGGAGAAAAAAAAAAGATAAGAGCAGCGACTTGAAACTTATATGTTAAATATATTTTCGATATTTGTACTCATTTTTGTTTGAGTCTGTGTATATTTTTGTAGCTTGAGTATTTTGTAACGGGTAATGATAGTAAGAAACAACTTTATAACAATCATTATTTTGAAATGTTTTTAGTAAATCCGGAATTTTTATTCAAAATTTAATTTGGTTTGTAGGTAGGTATATATTTTATTTATATTTATAGATTATAAAAAAAAAATTAGTTAAAATAGTGATGACGATGCAGAATGACCACTGCGTACATCAAAGGTACACGGCAAACTAAACTGTCTAAACAGTTAAACTAACCTACCTTTTTAAATTTATAAAGAAGGAAATAATATTTACGTAATACCTGCACATAACGACCTTAGAGCTGCTAACACGCTACTCTGTAAACATATAGTGACGCTTTAGACTACATTGACTATGTTTTATTTGAGTCTACTTGTAACTTGACAAACAAACGCGTTTTTGAGTATCATAAATATAAATGCTACTTTATTTTTTATAATCAACGTAAAGTTATATTTACGTATAGTATATTAAAGGAAAATAAACAGTTTTGATCGAGTGTTGTGTGGTATCTGGTCTACAAAAAAAGGTCTATTCCATCCATCCATCCAACCATCTTATCTGATGGGTAATAAGAGCGCACCACACTATTTAAAAAATATATAAGTATTACCCCTCAAACATCGTAATGTTCGACCGAACATTCGAAAAAATTAAATATTCACAAAGTTCGATTTATGTGTTCTTTCATGACGACTTTTTCATCTGGCAAAATTGTATTTTACTGAAGCCCAATTTGGTTTAAGAAAATGTGTGTACGGGAATAGAGATTTCCAAAGTGGTTGTAAAAATAGAAGGTAATTTGTTTCGTGACTTTCCGTTAAAAAGCCGTATTTAGAGGACTGAGGAAATATTAAACCTATAATTTTTTATTTATATCTTTATTTCAATTTATTTTATAGAATAATTTTTGAAAAGCCTGAATATTTTGAAGCCATTTTTTTTTATTGTACGGTTAGTTTCTTACATAATTAGTATATTCTATAATCATAGGTAACTAATTAATATTGTAGGTTTATGTAAGGGCATACGAAAGGGAAAAATGGTAAGAAAACTTGGACCAGGCCTAAAGACAGTACAAGCAAAATGTAAGGATACTCTGTTTTAATAAAAATATCGAAAATTATGACATATAGATATTTTTCCATATTATTTTCTACCAGTGATCACACTTTGTCTGATAAACGTTCATAATAATTCTTTTCCAAAAACTAAGTACTTTAAGCACCTACTTGATTGTCTCTGCATCACCCAATGGTAGACTGGTAGATAATGCCTCAGGCATTAAGTCCGCCTTTACATGTATGTGTATAAAGTTTTTAAATAAATAGATAACGTTTTATTGGAACAAGTAAGAATTATTATTAGATACCAAAATCTTACGCTGTATCCAACATACAGACAGATGCACGTCGACACATGCTACAAATTTGGAATAAATTTTTTAATTATGTATCCGTAAAAAGTATACCAGGTTTTTTATGTTCATTTTTAATGTATTTTTTATTATTCACGTACGCAATTTTATGGTCAGAATTAATGATATACTTAGTTTATCAATCAACAACAAGCGATGCAGCAAAAAATTAAATTTATTAAAATTGAAACTAAGTTAAATATGAAAAGCATTGCGCATTTCATCATTCACTTTTTCTCTTCATTTATCATGTAAAATATAGAGAAAATACAACTCTTTTTATTTACAATAATTTACATAAAAAATATAATGTAAATAGAAGAAATCGTGATTAAAAAACAACGCATAAGTATATTATTCTTCGAATTTTTGCGAGCCTAAAAAATCACCAGGATTTTTCGACCCCCATTAATTTAACCTTTCTTTTCCTTTGCTATGGGAAACGAAAAGGCTTACAAAATTAACTTGATTGAGGACCGTTTTCTATTATTATATAGCCCTCTTTTGTTACAAAGAAAATTTTCTATCTGAGAAATAAAAATGTTTAATAAATTATCTATAAAAATTTCGTAGACGAAGTTACGTCGTAGATTTCAATGCCAATTTTCACAACATTAGTAACATTACCCACATAAAAACATAATTAAAAAAAATTAAAATGAGATATCTAGAATGAGGGTTTTTAAAATGGCGACCATAAGGTGGCAACACAGATGCGTTAGGTCAAAACGCTTTCAATAAACCATCAACCGTGAACGATTCTATAGATTTCAATCTGCAAATGAATTTTGATTTTATTTTTTTTGTCAATGGAAGACCTTTTACCTAAGTGGCGCCAACTGGTGGCGAAAATTTTCCAAAACACTCTCATTAGCATCTAGACATTTAGAATATAAAATAACGTAATATTGTATTTCTTCAAAAAGTCCAAAGTCAAACACACTTTTGTACCAGGTTCTTAGAAATACCTAAGATTCTTCCACAAAATTTTATTATACTTTAAATATTGCTTTTATTTCTGAAATGTGAAAGGGTAGGTAGCTAGGTACTGCTTATTTACTGTACCTGATGGTAGGATTGTTACAGTAGTCTAAAGAACCTCATTAAACTAAATAAAGAAAACACTTCCATTGTCGACTATGAAGTCATAAGGAAGTGACGAAGTAAAAGGAAAATAAAAAGTTAGTCCTTTTTGTATCCTTAGTGTAATTGGCTCTAAAGCATAGCGCAAACCGCATCTCATCGCATAACAAAAAACCACCTATATCACTTTAATACATTATATATAAACTACTAGATGCTTGCCAAATGCTTCGCCCGCGCGTAAAATATATTTTGTATCTCTCTGAACCAGACCTATTTTTAGGATAAAAGTAGCATATTTATGGCTCTGGCACCGAATCTATCTACATACCAATTTTCATCGAAATCGATTTAGCCGTTTAGGCGCTGAGTGGTGACAAACACACACACAAACTTTCGCATTTATAATATTAGTAGGATTGCACTACACTACAACTGCTGTGTTTTGACGCAATTTTGCAATGCCGTAGTATGCCGTAGCCTTAGTCGCTGCGCAGATGACGGACTTTTTGTGCGATCGAGTCTGCAGCTACCAATACTTATAAGTGTTCTAAACTTTGATTAATTTTAATAATTCCTAATAATTTGACACCTTCCAGGTGGTAGCAGAAGATCGTAAGAACAATTATAAGCTAACCTAATACTTTTTTAAAATATAAAATTAAATATTGTTTGGTAGATTAGGTAAGCCGCAGACTCAATCGCACAAAAAGTCCGTCGTCTGCGCTGCACCTTTACCGAACGAAACACTTTTAGTATAGAAACTAATACTTTACGTATATACGTTCAGCAAGTGAGTCTACTTTTTTAGTCGTTCGTGATGTTAATCTCATTCAAGCTAAAACTAGCAAAAATCTACTAGGTACCGTAATAATATTGTAACATGTTTTCTAGTTAAGTACCAGATAGGTATGTAATGCAATATTAATACCGAGGTTTGTGCAGTTTTAAAAATATTTTACAGTTGTTAAGCATAAACTATCTGTTTTCTTTCTTATTATGAAGTTGAATAAATGGCAAAGATTTTATTATAAGTTACTTTTATTACAACTACTTTTACGAGTGTTGACGTATTTATGCCCCATATGATGAACAAATAACTCATGGAATGAAACCAGCGCAATATAATATAGTTACTTAATATTTTGTAATAAATAAGTTTTATGTGTATAGTTTTAGTAGCGCCATATCAATTAATATTTTCTTTTATAATATGAACTAGCTTTATTGCTTACATGCGTCTTTGCTTACCGCTTTGCTCCCGTCACCATTAGCACGACGTTACATATAACCTTCCTCAGGAACTGGCCTATCATACGCAAAAAGAACTATTTAAATCCGACTAGTAGTTCAAGAGATTAACGCGTTCAAACAAAGAAACAAACAAACTAACAAACTCTTGCGCTTTATACAATATAAAATATAATAAGAATAAAATAATGTAATTCTATAATTTAACAAAATAATCGCGTCGCTTGTCAGGCGGACTGGTGATTACAGCGACAATAGTCTTATCAGAAGACACTTCTGCTCATCCTCCGTCGAGTGATTTTTCTGCCACTCATATAATAGTTTGATGTCCAATAATAGATTGAATAATTGCATAGTCAAGTATATACGATCGCTAGATTGATAGACTTTACTAGTGGACGGTGAGATCACTTTGCGTTGCCAAAAAATATGACAGTGACGAATGCCATCTCGAGTGCAATATGTTATACATACATATTTCTAAATAATATAAAATAAAGTCGTTGTTTTATTTTGTCTTGTGCTATGTTAAACGATTTTAGTATCGCCGAGTTTTTTTTTTAAAAGCCAACTCTTGCAGTAGACAACAAGCCCTGTGTCGTGGGGAACGTTCACCCAGATTCAGAATAAATATATTCATTCCCGATTTCTTTTCTTTTGAGACAGCGTTGCTTCATCAGTGGATGTCTTAATCACTCTTTAGACAAACTATAAACGTCGCTATCTACTGATATTAAGATATTCATCGCTTTTAATACTCACAATAAGAGATGGGATTAATCTATTTTTTAGATTTTATACCCATTACTCTATCAACATTAGTCAATTAAATCACGTTGTCTACAATGACGTAATTTTTACTCTGATTTCAATCACTCATGTAGAGCAAATAACAGACAAGTATTTCTGTAGGTAGGTAGTTGGGTAGGGCACACCTACTTAACACGTGCAAACAAGTTATTAGCCATGGATTATTATGTAAGCGCGCTTTACCGGTATTAGGAAGCCTCACGCTAACAAACTAACTAAGAAATCTATTTTGCTTATTAGTGCCCCAAACACTTAAAATAATGTTGTACTAAAATTTGCATTTTAATAGCTCCAATAGAATTTTATTGTTAGTAACATGAAATTCAACATAAATAATGATGTACTTAAAAATACCAACGCACAACTTTATCTGTCCTCTATTAGTCAAAGCAGCTATTTCATAAACTAATATTGTTATGCAAGAAATAACGTCCCGTAATGCATTTTTACAAACTTTTGTACAGATTTGCGAGATACAAGACGTTTTTTTTAAATCGATATTACTCTGATTTATTGTAAGCAAGCAGTAGAATCCAAACGTGGTGAAAATAAAAATAAAAATCTGTTTATTTATATAGGTTAATTAAATTAACACTTATGAACGTCAAAGTTTACAAAATGTCAGCGAATTAACCTACAGCCAGTTCGCTGACAAAGTAGAGCCATGAGAAAAACTGGCAAGAAACTCGGGCCACTCTTTTTAATCACCAGTGGTGGTGGTATTCATCATCACAATTCTCGACATGGCAAATTAGTATCAACCGAATATAAATCAGTGCATGACCTAAAAGTCTTAATTACAAAGTTTGCAATGTTACCAATTGAGCACACCGAATGTTATTAAATATTCAAACAAATGTAGAAATTAGATTGCGGAGAAGGCTTCAAACCGTGAATAGTCTGTTTCTAAATTAGATATTGCTACTGCTTGTTACATTTTAGGAGTTATATGAAGGACTATAATATGAGAAGCTAAACTAGAAAGACTAATAAGGTCGAATTATAATATTTATTTTTTTTGGCAAATAATACGTATTCTATGTAACTTACTCGTATACAAAACATTGTAATAATATTACAGATTTAGTTTTATTTATATAACACCCCTCCCGTCAACTATATCGAGGTCAGCTTCGAGTCTGCGATTCTATATTAGAATTTTACATCAACGGTCATCCGATCTCCACGACCCAATTCGATGATCGATCGAATACCAAACCGATGTTCGATGATTAAGATCAGAGTTCTCAGGTTTCGCTTTGCATTATGACAACTATGTGTGACGTTCTTTACAAGACAGGAACTAATCTGAGAGCCTATACAAGTGGCATAGATTTCTATTCTATTCATAGAATAGATTATAAAATGCATGGGATTGACATAACGCATAGGGCCTCTAAACAGAATAGAATCTGAACAGAGTAAGACGGTCCTATGCCTAATCTGTGTCTTATATACCTAAGACACGAAATTAGTTCCTTTATCTCTTTAGGATGTCTTTGCATGGTACTTACATGATGAGCTTGATACGTTGCAGCGACGGGGAGTTTGTATCTTTGGTAGTCCAGAAGCGACTAAGTTCCTTGAGCCTTAATTCTTATCGCTTATATCATGGACTAAATTATAAAGATTTTTTTTTAATATACAGCCTCTTTTTTCATTCAGCATAACTTAGTCTCACTTGAACATTACAATCGAATCTAAAGAGTCTCGAACCAAACTTTAATCCCGGATCTTTTATTGGGCTTTACTATTATACCATTATGCAGAGTGGAGTCATTTTGGAAAGCTAATATTAAAAAAAGTAATAAAGAGCTTGCAATTATCATTAAAAACTGAGTTGCCCGCACCCTAAATACAAAAACAAGTGAATAAGTTAAGTAATTTAGAAAGATTAAAATTGTTCGAAGATTACTCATGTAACTATTGTAATATTTATTAATTCATTTTTAAACTGTGTAGCATTCATTTAACTAACTAAATTCAACTTACTCAACGTATGTAACATAATGTTCTTTCAAATTTACATACAAAATGACAAAAAAGATTTTTTATCTTTACTTACGTTGAATGTAAATACGTATTTTGATACCATTTTTCTTTTCTCTGAAAGTGGAAGCTTTTGGATGTCACGGCGACAGAAAATGACTTTTCATTTTTAAATGAAATTCGAGTAAAAATCTTTTATTCTGTCAGAATTGAATTTTGGTCGGATGTGAGTGACAGCGAAGTATTAGTTGGTTAGGTTTCAGTGGATTATTTTTATGCATTTAAATTCTTTTCTAGTTTTTCAGTGATAAAATTCTGCAAAGTAATTTGTTAAAATAGAATTCTGATTTCATCTGAGTTTGTATCATCGTCATTATTATTAACAGCTCAAATTTACGGCTCTCTTAGTTTGTGTCAAACTTTTCTTTTATGCCAGTCTCACCTATCAATACATGGCAATTTTTTTTTTATTAATAAGTTTATTTTAAAAGCTATCCTAACTCAGTCAAGATTTTAAATTAAACGTACTTGAATACTCTATTTACAAAGCATTGGTTTAACTTCAAACAACTAATAATTCGAGCATTGTTTGAATAAAAAGTTTTCTATTTTATATTCAATATCTTTGGAAGAGGCTCAATATTTTATTGAAATTTACAAGATTTGTTCAGTGTTGGTTTCTAAAAGTTTGATAAGCAAAGGCTCAGCAAGGCAAGCCTTGAGGCTGCTATTAATTTCAATCTAAGTATTGTAATTAGAAGAATATTTTATCTCTGTTTTTAATGATATTTAAGAACGTTCATTTTAGTCAACGATATTATACAATTTTAGAGCTCTCGAAAAAGACCTTGGCGTGAAAATTTGCGCCGCTATTGTGTTGTATGCAGTAGTATGTCTCTGGATGATACTTAAGTGTGTTCTTAGGGCGAGCTTATCCACGTTTGTAAAATCAGTTCAAAGAGTAGATACAATTAACAAGCGGTTCTTGTATCCTATTAATATTATTAATGCGAAAGTTTGTGTGTGTGTGTGTGTGTGTGTGTGGACAATGACAAACATCGGACAAGATTTTATGAATATAACAAAGTATTATACAACAATCGCATATACTCCCTACAGTGTCAACAAAACAGCTTCATGTAAAACAAACGATTTCTTTTCATATTATATGTACGCAATTTATCAAACAAATTAGTCACGATGATTCAACGAAATGCGGAACAAGTGTGGCCTTTTTGCTTTAATAAAAATTGCTGAGTAGACATAACAGGATGTTAAATACATTTTTTTAACAGATCATAAGAGGGCTCGGAAGCCACTAGTCTCCTGAAATTCGCACTGAGTATATAATACAGTACATAATTATTGTAATCTAAAAAAATTATTAGTGACTAAGTCTGTTTTATTATTTTTGCCCGACTCTCGAAATCAAGGAGGCTAATGTTTTTCGAGCGTACGTATGTATTTACGCTCTACAGCCTAAAGGGCTTGATAGATTTGAACATATAAGGTGTTGTTAGATTTGTATTGGTTGTGGTAGTATATAGTTCAAAAATATTCTATCTTTTCAGTTTATTTTAGGCAGACGATTTTTTTGTTTTTAATAATCTATAAAATATAATAATAATACCAGCCTGTTTATTGTCCTACTGCAGGGAAAAGTACTCTTCTCATATAGAGAAGCCATGAGCATTAATCACCATGCTTGCTCAAGGCGGATTGGCAATTTCCGACATTTGAGTCGAGGTTTCCTCACGATGTTTTCCTTCACCGTCAGTCAGTTATGTCCAGATAAACTTAAAAAGTACGAATAAGATAAATTTTGAAAAATCACATTTGTATTTTTCACTATTTTCACAATAATATATACATCTGTAATATTTTAATCAAGTCCGTTAGTCAAACCTATTCTCTAAAAGATAAATCATGTGCTTTATCCTACAGGAACTTACAAACTAATTTTCTGCAACTTCAAGCGACAGATAATATTAATATTTCATGAATCTCCAGCACATCCTCAAGACGGTATTTGCGTAATTGTATTGAGAAAATTTCAAAATAAATCTCCTTCAAAGTATCTTGTGAAATCGCGGTTGCAAAAGGTATTAACTCAAAGCAAGAACACAGTTCGAATAAGTACCTAATTGATTAGGACGTTTAGTCGTTGTTTGTTTACACCTCAAGGGATTCAATCGATGTCCAAATAGGTTTGTTTACATTCACAGTTTTGTTTTGTCTCTTCATTTACATTGACGTAATCTTGTAAATAATTGTGCATAAAGGTTACATTAGCGCCCTATATTTTATTTATCTATAGAAATAAATAAATTGATTCGAATATTCAAAGAAACAAGAGACCATGATAATATTTAATAATAAATGGCTACCGTACCGTACAACATTCTAAGGAAATACCTTTACAAAACTGTGCAGCAGGTACACTATAGCACCTAAGTACCTTGCTGGTTTTATTGTAAGTGTTACACTGAAACCAGCACAGATCTTGACCGGATTGATCAGACAAGAAGGTACTACTTTCTTACATACTTACATAACCTTCAGTTAAAATTAGGTTGACTCTTTATAAATAGCGATTTACAGATTTTTATAAATTTAGGACAACGGAAACATCAACGGTTTTTTTTTCGTTTTCTTTTTGTGTTTCTTTTTGAACAGTATTTTTGCAAAGTTTTGTTGGGAATCAGACGGTTATAAGAGTTAATTTGTCCATTTTAAAATCACTATTCTGTTGTACGCATGTTATTACCCTGTCTACATTTCAAGCTGTTCTAATTTCAATATCATACAAAGTAAACATAAAACGGCCACAATAAATAGGATATTTCTCTAATACCGGTGCGCTTTAGTTCCACGATTGCTGTACTTATGCGGTTTTAAACCGTACTAATGATATCCATTATGCTACCGCCAGAGACAGCCCGTCAGTAATAGAAAGTTACCGAGCGGAACTTTGAATTAATCCGTTTACCTTGTCTGCCTCGTGCAACGTAATTTGATAGATAAGTTGAAATTGTTTGTGTTTATTTGTTGCAAGTGTGTTTAAATATTAGCCATTAGGTAGGTTCCTCAATTATCTTTTCAAGAGGTTTTGAGGATAGTTATGTGAGGTTAAGCGCATTGTCGCGATCAGTTTACAATTGGGTGATTGTTTTACAAAATCATCGCTAACTATTAGTATAATAGGTAGGCGCCTATGTATCTGCCAAAGATGGCAATTTAATGGTTTAGCGTGGCAAAAACTTTTTAATAATTCTTGGGAGAGACCTACGTCTAACAGCCCTTTCTACTATAAGGCAAATTTTATAAATAGGCATGATAGTGAAGTAGTATGTATACCTACATAATAAATGAAAAAATCTGAAACTGGAAACACAATAATTTCATGATTGGGTACTTTTTCGTACGAAACCTACACAGATACAAACTTTTTAGTGATCTCTGTATCAGCTTTTGGAGAGATAGTTTATTTAGCTAATAGGTTACTATTCCTTGGAACTTGTAGAGATTTATGTTACTAAGAAGTTAGTAAAAAGAAAAATCAATTTAAAATACGGTCAAAGGGAAATCTTTCAAACCAAACTCCTTCATATAGAAAATGGAATAACATTTGTTGAGTAATAACAAAACTAATGTTATTGTGTGATATAAAACACAATATTACTTTGATTTTATTATACTTTCTTTTTAGATATTTTCTATTATTTTAGATGAAAATTCTTTTCTTCAGATCATATTATATATATGTCACTGTGTTATTGTACAAGCCGTAATATTCTTACTACACGGCCTCTTGAGATTCGTCTCAATTTTTTCAATCTTAGTTAAGTATATAAAAAGCATTTACAATCGTATTATTAGTATATTGAATATGCAGCAGCGTTTTAAATATAATTGTAAGTCGTGACGTCCAAGTAAAGGCATCTGGACATTTCTGACTGACGGTGAAGGAAAACATCGTGAGGACACCTTCAGGTAAGAGCATTGATCGCCACGCTTGCTCAAGGCGGATTGGCGATTTCAGACTTGAAGAAGACAAAAGAAGTGGACTTCTGAGGAAGTCTGAAATCGCCAATCCGCCTTAAGCAAGCGTGGCGATCAATGCTAATGCCTTCTCTGTATGAGTTGAGACTTTCTTCTGCATTGGGATTGTAACGGGCCATATACATTATTGTAAGTACTTTTGTATGAAACTAAAACGGTCACGTCGACATCATCCGTATGTGACCAAACTAGAAAACAAAGAACTAAACACGTTCAATTTGTGACGTGTACTGCCGTCATTGTCGCTACAACGTCGTAGGTACTACGCTCTCGTAGACATAAAGTTGCGCGTTTGTGTGCTGTAGTCGAAAAACGTGAATGGAGAGAGCCATATAAGACTTTACTTTAAAAAAACAATCTTTTATCGTACTTTATCATATTCCATTATACCTAGATTCCATTTATAGGCGTCTATTATTGCAAGTGCATACTGTTACGTAGCTTTGTTGTCCGACCTGTCAAACGACGTCACAAATGTACCATTGAGCTCGCCTTCACCTCAATGAAAATCTAGTGCGATACGTGTTTAGTAGGTCACAATACACATGTGTAAAGCTTTGTGTTGACGTATTCGTTTCCTTGTGATAATGTAGACTTTTTTATGTAATACTATCGCTTCGTCAGAGGAAAAATAGCTCAAGTTGAGACATACTTTTAAGCAATAATTAACTTTAAATGAATTTTCAGAAGGCGTACTTTGGCTAAGATATGCATTTCGTCTTATAATTACCTTTTTATATGGGTACGATAAATTGATATAAAATAATAATGTGCAGGATCAAATTTTCTCCAAAAGTTGTTTTAGAGCACATAACAAACATAATTCAAGGTTCTAGACTTTAGCAAAGGCTCTTTTAACGCGTAACGAGATATCTCTATCAAAGATAATTATTATATTCAAAAAGGTGATAATTACGGACGTCAAAAAAATGTATATATAAAATGCCTTCTCCATTTTCAGCCTTTTTATTGCGCAACGTAACTCTAGCCGTGTTGCCGAAAAATCTTACTTTTTGCTGTCATATTTTATAAAATTAATTTCCTGTATATTTTAATGAATGTTTTTTATTAAAGAGGCTCAAAAGTAAAATATCTTTAAAATAACAGTTATAAGGAATTAATTGTTTTGGGTTTGATATTTGAAAGCTTTTAAAATCTTATTACTTTGATAGAGTCTTGCCGAAATATATAAATAAGAAACAAGTAGATTATGACCAATATCAATAGACAAAATTAAAATAGAACATTTTATTTATTAAACAGTATATAGATATCTTATTTATTCTTGAATCTGCAAATTAATGTTACTTGCTTTTGATATTCGAATAACTAATTTACCTTTACATTAAGAATACAGTATTGTGCTCAATTAACTACCTTTTTGCGTAAAGATTCTGTAGGTACTCGCTTTATGTTATCTATTCATTGCATTTTGAAATGAAATCGACCTGACAAGCGCACAGGTGCTCTAGTGCTTTGTCAAGTTTATATGTCCTCTGTGCAATGAAATAATTTAGTTTCTGTTGAAAATTTCATGATTAATTTTATGTTCGCTGTTCTTTGTTATTTACCATTGAATAAAATTAGTAAGATAATTTAAAAGAATATAGTTATATATGTATAAAAATTGACATCATACTATTTTATTAAGCGGAAGAGTTTGTTTGTTTGTTTGTTTGAACGCGGTAATCTCTGGAACTACCAGTCGGATTTGAAAATTCTTTTTCCGTATGACAGCCTAGTTCTCGAGGAAGGTTATAGGCTATGTAACGTCAACTAGCGACAGGAGCAGAGCAGTAAACGAAGACGAGAATGAAACCGCGCCGCGAAAAGCTAGTAATAAAGTAAAAGAAAAGTTAAAAAATAATTGTTAAACCCATTTTGTATAGGAAGTCTAAAAAATTATAATCAATGTCTAATCAAATTGAAGCTACATCTAGTTTGGACAACATAAATTAGTAATACATGTACCTATTGTACTTTAATCTATAGTCGTTCCTTTGAGTGCCTTAATTAAGTATTGAAAATGATTTGAATTTCATCTCTCGAATATTCAGTTCAACATTGATAGAATATTCTTGCTACTGGTTCAAGCAAATATTTATTAACTTCCGTTACCTAAAGCTACAGTTAATAAATATTAGCTCCGTGGGGAAATCGCACTCACTAACTAGTAATAACTAACTCTACCGAGCGACTGCATAAACCATTATGCGACATCACTGCGCGGTTCTATCATAATCAAGGGGTCGTAAAGATGCCTGCCTCTTTATGTGCTAAATTATATTAAAGACATTAGCTATGAAATTATAGTTTTGTTTACCATTCTAAACATAATCACAACGTTATTTGAGAACCTTATTAACCCTTTTATTTGTGAGAAGACCAGCCTTTGTTCAGCAGTATACGTCTTCAGGTTATGGTAAGTTTTGAAAAGATCATGATAAACAAATTATTACTAAACATTCTTTAGTGATTACGTTTAACAAAGTTGTTTGACATTTATGAAGGTTAGTAGAAATCATAATACTATACAAATGGATTATGAAAATAGTAACCCATCAATTAAAAACACATTATCAAAACGCCGACCCTATAAAATACAGTTGAGTCATTTTCAATATAATATAATATTCTAGGCAATGTCATACGTAATTTTAGGTAGTTATGCCTACTAATCATCATCAGTCTGAGGGTGCTTACTATAGGTCTCCTCACTCTCTCTATTCTGGAGAGGCCTATCTTTCCACAAGGGAGAGATTTCCCTTAGCCAAGTCACTATACTTATAAGACGGATTAGTGACCGCAGTAAGGTGATGTTTATTTATCTAGTATATATATTCTCATAGTTGTCTCTAGATTTGGTTCCTTTACGTCAAGTCGCATTACGTAGAATCACCGCTAGGTCTACCGTTCGAAAACCTTACGCTTTTATTCCGGTAGATATAGCGGCGACTTGGCGTAAAGGAACCAAATAGAGGTGAATCCATATTTTAGACCACAATGGACAAATCATACTGCTAATAACCGATAATTAAAGATAATAATATAATAGGTACGTGTGTGCAAGGTTACTGCAATTTATTTCACAAGACTATGTTTATAAATATTAATCTAGAGCTTTTGTAAGCATCCTAATCACATTATTTCAGTAAGCTTCTGGATAAGAGTATTGGCACGGAACGAATTATTGTATACCTATTTTCATCTATTCATTGGTACCCTATGTATTTAAATCTGTTAGCAAGGCATTATGTTCTGACACGTGTTTAGCACGCTCGTCTAAATAGATTTCGGTTATTGACGTGCTTCAAGTATTTAGTTTAAGATGCATTGTGATGGCCTCATCGACATTTAGATTATTCAAAATTTTATAATGATTATTCATCAAATGCTAAATGTAGGTAAACTTCGTTAGTTGCTGTCATGCTCTTCGACATTTTTATTTCCACAAGGTCAAATTTACTCGCATGTTCTTCTTTTTATTTGCCAGTACGTCTGTGTTTTTTTTTATAACGAATTACTTAAGTTATCTATATAGCTATATATATATATTTAATAAGATGAACGATACTTGTTATACATCTATTCAAATAAAATATTTGTCTCACAATAAGTTGGATGGATGAGGTAACTTTCGTGGCCTGACACAAAGTTCTGAAACGCCTACTACGAACAAAACGACGCAGCGTAGGCTCTGGCAACCGATAAATTGATGGAAGTAGTTATGTTATTTTTCGTCTAAATAAAGTACAATAAGAAACTATTTTAGATTTTGACCTCATTATATCAGAAAATTTGTACGCCCTTCCTAAAAAGTTTCATTATTTTGCCTTTTTAAAAAACTTATTCGGTTGAAACATTTTGCCGAATAAAACCTGATCAATACATTCTCTATTCTCAGTAGGAAATTGAAAGTTTGTACTTATGCCTAGTAATACCTTGAGCTACGTAATGTCTTTAACCTGTCGTGTCATAAACTCGTTTCACATACAAATTATAATACTCAGCCAGTTTAGATCGATATTATTCTACCTTGACTGAAGTAAAACAAAAGTACTGAGTACCTACTAAATAAAATGTTTGTTTAACCAAATTTTGATGTATCTATGTATGTGTTCTTCGGCATAGTGAAGACAGGCGGTTTAATTTTAATGAATGTATCATTAAAGAAACCTAGTACGTTTTATAAAATTTGGGTAATAATCATGGATTTTCTTGCGTATGGTATTTCAGTGAATAAATTACCGGGAAAACGATCATTATTTTTAATAGACGTAAGCGGCAGGTGAGTTTACCTGCGCCAATTCCCATGGAATTCGACCCGAATATATAAATGTGTTAATTTTAATAGAAAAGGTCGTTTGAACCTACGAAACTGAAGTGACAATAAAGGTATGAACAATTTCTTCTTTAAATGGTATAACAAGTCACTTTTTGCTCCTTATGTCTGCTAATTTCTTCTAAACCTCGCATCAGATTTTGACACGTCTTTTACTATTGTACAGAGCATTACTTTCGGGATGTTTATAAATTTAATATAATAATATTATAGTAAAAAAAGGGCGGGGATTACAGAGATTTGTAGTCATGTCGTAAAAAGCGTATTATTTACCCACGTGCGATGCTGAGGCAATTCGCTAGTGAGTTGTAAAATTACCTAGTATGTACCTTAAGTCTTTCAGACAACATTGTTTTTTTTTTTTTTTTTAATCTAAATCCCATTTCTTCCTCTTTCTCTGCGATATTTCTTTTCTAACCCTAATGTTTTTAATTTTATAGATATCTATCTTATAACAGATCTTTAACAAAATCAACTCTTTATTTAAGTGGTAGTGACACAGCAAACAGACAACTTATAGGTCAACTGCCGCTACCTTATTCTTGTTTATCGATCTGTTTCGTTTTCCTTAGTAAACCGACATCACAGTTTTAAAAAACTACGTAGTATATTTAGTAGTATTGATTTGTGTTGGTATCTTTTAATATGTTTGGAATATGGTTTCTGAAAATAGGGATGAAAATACTAACAATAGGAGTTAAGTAGTAGTATAAATCAGAAGTACAACTCACTTGTGAAATACAGAAACGTCTGTCTCTAACAACACGTGATTATTGATTGTATTAATTGTCTTTATGCTGTTAGAATGAATGAAACTACGAGGCATTTAGTGTTGCCATTATGTATCAACGAGTATGGTACAATGACTACATAGTGCTACTAATGTGTAGCCTAAAAACAATTGCGTCGAGTCCGGAGTTCTTCTTTGTGATATTTGTAGTTTTACTCTACAGTATTTGTTTTTTAGCCTTTTTTAAAAAACCACACATGTGATATGTAAGTACTATCCTGCTACAATTTTATAGGAACGTGCTGGCTTTTTAATTCGAGCAAAGAAAAAGATTAGATTAGATACATTTAACATATGAATCAAAAGTATACCTACGTTTAGTTGTCCATCCACTTAGTCACGTTATGATGATCAATTGGAAACGTAACTATAGTTATCCATCCATATAAAATCTTTTATGTCGATATCAGGGGCTTGGTTCATCGGACCGTGTGGTTGAATGAAAGCTTGTGACAGCGTGACGTCATGGACAATGTTTTAGCGCGCAAAAACTGCCCCATAACCGAGGTCATCCATCACGCTTGTATTTCTAATAGAGTAAACAAAGCTTCAAATGATAGTATCGGAAAAATGCCGTCATACTAATTTCCCTTGTGGGTATAAACGACACGATATATTTATCAGTGAATTTTTAGTTCCATATTAAAACAAAACGTGTGAAGCTCTCTGTGGTAGGCATTTTCTATTTTGTACATAACCATTGAAAAAATACCTAATAGGTAGCCAGGTATTATGTTCGTTCGATAAGGTACGTCTTTTAACATTCTTGAAGTAATGAATCTACCAAAATTACTCAACTCTGCTGGATGGTAAGCAGACAGTAGAGTTCAGGAGAGGAGGGCACTATCCTAATTGCCATTTTGTCTGCCGAATTGCTGGCACGATAGCCTTGCCGTAGAGCAACTCATTGAGGTGCTTTTTACCTCAATCAAAATTTAAAAAAATAACAACAGATTTTTTTAAATTTTGATTGAGGTAAAGAGTTAAATTTATTTCAAAGAGTCTGTTGATACAAATTATACCTATAAATGTAAACATAACTACTATTATTGATCGACATTATATAAATATTATGTAGGTCAGTAGCAGCCATATTTAAATGTGCTGTGACAGACTAGGGGACGTCAGAACTAGCGACATGAGCGACTTATTTTACAATTTTAATGTCCTATAATATTGTAAATGCGAATGTTTGTGTATATGTATGTGTGTATTTGGTATCACTCAGCTCCTAAACAGCTGAACCGATTTCGATGAAAATTGGTATATAGGCAGATTTGGTGCTGGAGACAGACGCAGGCTACTTTTTATCCCGAAAATCGGTGTGGTTTCCGTGGGAGACAAAACACATTTTATTTTAGGTGCGGGCGAAGCTGTGGGGTGCAGCTAGTGAAGTTATAAATAGATTGATAGTTTTTGTGTTTTGTTAATATTTGCAATACTATTAATTTCTATCAAAATACATCTCACGGGCCAATTCATAAATTAAGATTGTAGATTGACTGACTGGCGTAAAAAATGAATATTAAGACAGTATTTATAATAAACTAGACGTCCGCCCTGGCTTCGCTCCGGTATCAAAGTTTCATTCGGTCGCACAACGTACGCCTACGGAAAATATCATCGCAATAGTGTCGTATTGCATAATTCATTTTTGAGAAGCGTTTCAAATATAGAAATTCTGAAAATGACTGAAAAATATGTTAAACATAATAAAATATAGACTATGTTATCCGCTTCATTTATTGATTACTAAAGGTGAAAAAACTTCAAATCGTTGACTTACATTTAAGTATATAAAAATCGGGGTTGTTTCGTATTCATTATCGTGGCGAACAAACAAATAAATAAACACAAAAAATTTAATCTTCTCTCTTTATAATATTCGTTTCGAAAAGTACGTTAGTTCCATTCTAAGATCATGTTAATATCAATATTATATCAATCATGTGTATATTAACAATTCAAACACTGTTTAGACCACGTCAGTACGTCCAGAACTTATGATAAATTGATACACGGCAAGTAATTCAATTTATCACAAGTCTAAGCAAAATGGAATCGATTAATTCGAGCTATACATAGATATTCGATTTCGACGTCTTATACATTATGTGGGGTTTCTATCAAACTCCCATAATTAATCACGTGACACCCACAACGTTTCGACATGTCTATAACTTTGCTAATCAAAGTTCAGTCATTAGTTGTTTTCTACTGACATTTTGTATCCTGTCGCCTAGTATTATTAGAAAGTTAGAATAGTGTTCTATGTGCGTGTAACGTAAAAGATAATGTTGTTATCTTACGATCGAATCTGAGAAACTTTATTGAGGCGTGCGGGGAGCAAGTAATTTTTCTAACATTCCAGTAAGTAGTCCATTAATGACGTTACTACATTACCATCAGGTGATCAGCTATTTAGTCTGCTATTGTAAACAATATAATACAACTAATATTAGATTATTTACAATGGATGATTTAATTTTAGGGCAAATATACATACAAATTCATGTTTAGTGCACTTATTACACAACAACTGTTAGGTGAATAAACGGTCGAATTGTTTTGATCTTGATACCCAATAATTCTCTTTCGGCAATCATTTGTTTACGTATGTTTAAGTATGGTTATAACATGACCTTAAGCTAGCAGCAGAGGTAACCGAGTAAACTGTTCTAGCTTCCAGGATATTTTATTAAATGTGATGCACAGCAGTTCAAATACTCCAAATAACACACAGAGGCAGTTAAATTTAAATACTAATGCACTTTTAACTTTGACCATCACTCAAATCAAATCAAATCATTAAATCATTTTAAATAAAAGTATAAGTTTTAGTGACCTAATATTAATACAAAACAGGTATAATAATGTTAGGTGCCTGTACTAGGAGTATTCCTGTATCACAGGCAGTTTATGTGCTAATTATATAGTAACAGATACATGTACATTTAAATTGTTTAGCAATGAAATATATATTATATACATCACAATAAAATCACAGATATATATTAACTTAATTATCTATTGTAAATACGTCTATGTCTGATTATTTTGGCAAGTCTTATAATATTAAACTTGTGTCAGTATACTAAATTATCTTACAAAATCACTGTACATAGTACATTAAGAGCACTTCAGTTTTTTTTAATAGAGTAAACACTGAAATTCGAAAAAATCATCTGTTTACGAGAATATTGCCCATAATTATGCACTTTAAGTAATTTTATTTAATAACATATTAGTAAAATTCAAAGAGGAACATATGCAAAGTTCTTGAAATACACTCTTAACATATTTACCCAATATTGTATAACAAAATGGAATATTCGCAACGAGTAGCTTAAGCAATTCATCGAAAATGCGAGACTTGCCAACGGCGCCATTATTGCATCGGCATCGAACAAAGTTTCAAACATGTAATGCACTTTACATTGAAGTTTTTTTTTAACACATCACCATCTAGATCCAAAGTAAGCATATTTATTATAGCTTGTGTTATGGGCTCTAGAAAGCGAATATACATACTTCGTTATACATAGAAACACACAGACTAATGCAAATAGTTCATGCACACAAATATTTTCACTGAGCGGGAATGGAACCCGCGACCTCTGTGTGGCAGTCCATACACAGAACCACCGAACCACAGGGGTCGTCAAGTGTTAAAGTCAAGTCGTACTGAATGTTCCTAAAAATTAGCACGTTATAATAATTTCGCCTTATGTAGAACTTGTAAGTAAAGGAAATGTGCAAGAATAAAAACAACTGATAATATTATAACAAAAAATGTTTAACTATTTGTTGATAAAAAAATTAAAAATATGAACAAAATTTATTTTACACTAAAAATCTTTTTAGTTTTTATCAGTCAAAATAGAAACAGGCACAAATAATTTGTTAAGTCTAAGCACAACAAAAACAATACAAGAAAACGTAACCAAGCCAAATAAATAAATTACCGACCGTAAGGAGAAGGGAATAAGAGGAAAAATTAAAAGAGTTCCGTCGCTCTCACTTACCGAACGAAATGCTATGTGCTAGTAATATAGATTATAATTTTTTAACGTCAATATTTTAATAGCATAGATACGTATCGATCCTACCATCTATAGTCATTGGAATATCCGTGCCGATGCTAGGCCGTTTACATAAATAAGCTATAGAATCAAATATACAACAACAGTAAATTAATACTAATTCTATTACTATTCCAATTCTGTCCATCAGTCAACTGCATTAATTGACTGGTTACAAGCCAGCCTTTCAGTTACACTGCACATTGAATTGTGTAGTTTAATTGGTTTCCACTCACAATAGCTAACAAGGTAAAGCCAATCTCGTCAGGTCACGAAAGTTTGATTAACAAAATACCGAACTCAATATACAAAATACAAGTAGTTAGATGTTTTAACAACTAAATTCTTGTTTGCATTTTGCTGAAGACCATTGCTATCGATTTATATATTCCAAATATTATTTGATTATTGAATTTATTTTAAATTTGGAAATTTTGCATTGACTGCGAATTCCAAAATTAATTCATAATTTTAAGTACATTTTAACCTGTATCTTCTGTTGCTAGTCTACCAAACCATTTTGTCTGACCTCTAAACATATTTTAATGTCCGAGCAAACTAAATTCGAACTTAGGTACGGTATGAATGTTTAAAGTGGGTATTTCATTTAAAACCTCAACATACATTTGCACTAAAACATATTTTATTTAACAATGCTGTTTCAACTTAAGAGCAAAACGTTGGTGATCTCAAAATATAACCTTCATTTGAAGTTTAATTATTTTATGTGATTTTCTTGGCACAGTTTTTTTTGTTATTTACATAGCAAAAGAAATGTGCAAAAAAGTCATTATTTTGTTTTATCAATGTTTAAACTGAATTTATTTTCGTTGAATCTCAGTTTTAGATCCCTATTAGGTATTGCGGTACCATTAATTTACCTTATCCGTTAAGTTAATTTCCGTCCTCTCAATATGAACAAACCAATAGGGAGAGTGTCTCTTCTTTATTAGTACTATTGCTTTTGCCTTAATGAGTCTCCTTAACTTCTCCCTTGTCCTTAGGTATACTTGGTGTATTTTCGTAGATTATTGCTCAAATAGTCAAACGTCAGTTAACTTAAAGGTCGTTCAGTCGTTAAACTTCGTATTAAAGTGACAAAGATAAGAATTTAAAAAAAATGTGAAAATTCAGTATTTGGGCTGTCTTAGGCTCAGTTTAAAAAATAAGGCTTGATATCTCTTAGGTTTTAGCTGCTAACAAACGGATAACTCAAGATTTGTTTATCAAACTCACAGTATTCATTGATATAAACATATTTGAGTATTAATACTTAACATTTAGTATTAAGTATTTACACCATTCCACAGCATATAAATTAATCATATAATCAAAACGATCTAAGTCTTACAATCAAACTAGTTTCAACTTGTTGCCCATATAGCCTGTGTGATAATTCCTAGCTTAAACAGACTTTGTACTAATTAATTAGGTTGCGGTATCTATACGCCTATGTAAAACTTTCCTGTTTCGACGTAAATTCGATGAACAATCAGACTTTGTTCATCGAAACGTACATTAATTTATGCCGTCTTTATTTTTAGATACTCGCATCGTACTTTAAAATAATGTTTAATTGTGAAAAGTAGTAGGTAGATAATGAATTTTAGGCAGACTGTTTAGGGTTTATAAGCTATGTAGACTAATTATGTCCACATAGCTTATAAATAATTATGCGACTAATTATGTCTTTAAAAACGCAATAAATAGTGGTCTCTATTGCAATACGCATAAAAATGTACAAAAACACTGAAATACTTTTTGCATTTATAATATCGCTGTTTTCTTGTCTGATTTTTCTTCATCACCATTATCATATCAGCCGAAAGACGTCCACTGCTGGACATAGACCTATGTCCAGATTTTCTTAATTTTTCGAAATTGAAGAGCTCTTTGAATTAACCTCACCTCTCCCTTTTTATCCAGAACGACACGTGCGGGACTGAAGTGTCAGCCTTTCATAGTGGAATCCAAAGGGTCTCAAATCAAATAAAATCAAAGAACCAAACAGTTCAGCACTTCATACTTTTGTCGCTCAATTAAGGCCTGGAACTCTTTTTAAGCGCATGTATTATGTTTCCGTCTAATTATGATTCTGTGTCTTTTAAGCGGGGCGCGAAAAGCATCTCACTTAGACGTTATATTGGAGGCCACTATACCAATAGTCTGGCTTTTGGAATGGTGTCCTCCACTTCTAGATTCCACTGACTGCTTACCATCAGGCAGAGTGAAGTCTCTTTGGTAGACTAATAAATATAAGAAAAATTGTAATACAGTTTTATAACTATTTAGAGCATTAATTTTCAGAGATTTATAAGTATAATACTTGCACGATATATAGTAGGTAGCAAAGAAAAGTTACAAATTTCAAAGATTTGTAATTATGTCGTACTCGTGCAAAGCCGAAGCGCCTTGCTAATAATGTAGACTAATCAATATTAAGATGATACTTAATATAAATAATTAAGTAGTAATTTGTATTGTTTCAGAAGCGGCATGGCATGAGCGGTGGGGTGGGCGCGACATGCGGCGCGCGCCGCCCGCGCAACCCGCCGCCGTCGCACTCGCGCTCTCATTGCTTTTGCGTCTTGTCAACGCCGGTGTGTAACATGCTTTATATACCTATTCTTCCTTTAGGCCATATATTACCCTGTAATAGATACCGCATTAAGGTACAATTTCCATGGTAGTAGATTCCTACTGGTTTAAGCACGATCGATCGGGGAATCTTTCATAGAATATCCACGTAAAATATTAGCTTCTATACTAATGTGTTTCGCTCGGTGAGTGAGAGCGCCGGCAACCTAATTACCCTCTACGTCCTCTTCCTTTCCGTTTTCCTTCCTCATCTCTTTCTCTTTAAATGTGCGAGAGAAAGGAATGATTTTTTTTTTTTTGGTGTGTTTTCTAAGCATTTTTTCTATAATGCTTAAAAACATAGACACGTCTATAGGTTATGGTTACCACTTACCATCATGGACCACATGCTTGTTTGCTACGAAAGTTGTATAAAAATTATATTATTTTTTACTTATTTGTACTGACTCGAATTCACAAAAATTAGGGAGCGGGGCGAGATACCCAGAACGTAAAAGCCGCGTTGTGATGGGCTTGAAATGCACGAATCGTAATGAGTTCATTATGCCTACAAATACCGGTATGAGTTGTGCATGTTGCCTGTTATGTTGCCCTAATGCGGCACCTATTAGGAGGTTATCTGTGCTTTAGGCATAAAACTCACTGATCCGCTGTACTGCTAACGTTTAAAGTAGTTCATTTTATACAAAAATCGCTGTGGTACACATTAAATGCGAGCACTACCATAATGGATAATTTACGCGCGCACTCCTGTGTTGCAGTAAACTTATAGCTAAAGGATTGTTGTGAGTGTTGTTGATTGATGATATCTAAAAAGATGCGTATTCAAATCCTGTTGCAAGTTTTTGTGAAAGAAGTCTTTTTTCAGTAAAAATTAAAATTGTAGTTACCTACCTGATCTAATATAAAACTAAAATGGAAATCAAAATAGTATTTAACACAAAAGGTTTTACGTTTATACCTAAACTTTTATGATGTAGGTACTAGCTTTACGGTTTCATCCAAGTTTTTGGTTACTGCTCTGCACCCGTCGTTAGTAGCGTGATGTTACAAAGCCTATAATTTTCCTCAAGAACTCCGCTATAATACGCAAAAAGAATTATTTAAATCCAACTAGAGTTCTAGAGCTTCGCGAGAGCGTTTAAACAAACAAACTCTTCAGACTTATATAATAGATATAGTATAGATTTTACCAATTACTCTGTTTATAACAATCATTATCTTCTCACGAAACAAATTATTTAAATCCCCTGCATTGATAAAGCACTTACCTAATTTACCTTTAACACGGTAGTTCGCTCTTCTCATACAGTTTAGGTAAACTAGCACTTAATTAAGCACTTTACAGTCTACCTACGGGACGAACTCAATACCCTCTACCTGACCTGCTCGTATGAACTTGATAATGAATCGACCTATGAAATATAGATATAATGCCTCATGGGATTCTGAGTAATTTGTTTAATGTTTTTATTTCAAAAGTTAATACCTTCAAGCCTTTTTCCGAAGGGGTAGAGGTAGACAGAGCGTAGGAGGCGTATAACATCCAAGTTTTGCCAGCTATATTTTTTCCATGTTTTCATAGACTTTCGTTTTAATATTGTAATTTTTTTGACAGATAATTCTAATAATACCCCGGGAGCAAACTTAAATCCACACACGGTATCAGTGACTACCGAGGTAGCCTATAGATAAAAAAAAAAAAGATAAGCGTACAATGTGTTCTTAGCTATCTTCCAGTTTGTTTCATATAATATATGTTTTGACATTTTGTTGTGGCAATTGAGCACTATTCAAATGGTACTAAATTTGATTTGAATAACTTAAGAATTTTATCATAATCTTTTTCTCTGTAACAGGTTCAATGGGACCCGGTGTACCAGAGAACATAACTGTGACGTTTTTAAATCCCACAACAGTGAGGGTATCGTGGTCCACTACTGCAGACCTTGTAGAAAAATATGACGTCACATACAAGCCTTCAGACGCGAGGTAAGAGGTGGTTGCAACTAGTTTTAACGTATTTTGCAGACCACAGAAATTATAAGTTTGAATTCTGAATATTGTTTTTTTATTATGGTAATGTCGTAATTTGGACCCACGATAGACGGAAATAGAGCCTTGTTTAGTTTGCTCAAAATATTTTTGCAGGCCACAGAAATTAGAAGTTCGAATTATTTTAAATGTGATTTGAGTAAATTCAATATAAATGTTTGTAGTAAATTGGACTTACGCACTACGATATTTAGTTCTAGTTTCGTTTGCCTAAATATTTTAATTAAAGTACTGAATATGTATAAATGACTAGCGGCCCGGTATTTGCTTCGCTACGTATAAAGTGAAATGTGATAAATGAAGAACGGCTCGACCGATTTCGTGCAAACTTCACATAAACCATCTACTAAATAGTCCGAACAAAGCCTAAACATTTGGTTTGGATAGGTGAGACCGCGTTCTTGAGTTATAAAATTACAACGAAAAGTGGCATTGATTTTTATATATATTGATGTTGTCTGCAAAATACTTCTAAGTATAATTTTAATTGCTTGCTTCCTTTTGTTTATTTGCTTGCGATATTTTTTAATGCGTAGGTACATAAAGAAACATACCCAAGAATAATACTACCCATTTAGTCAAAATTAGCAAAAATGTAAATTCGCCCGTAATCCTGTATAAATAGAATCCAGGTTACAAAAACTGGCGAAAGTAAGGCAAATCAGGTTGAAGTTTAAACGTGGCACTTTATGTAACTACTTAAGTAATTTGTTTATCAATATTTTGTTTTATTAAAATATTGGTAAAATGTGTAGTAAATGTTGCACTAGGTAATGTACTAAAATGACTTCTTTCTACCTGATGGTAGGGTCCAAAAGCGATTGTTTCAATTTGCTAACATTCTGCTGCTGTGACATTTTAAGAAAATATGTATCCCAATATTTATTTATCAGTTTGCAACAACAATACAATCATTATGAATGAGTGCTATTTGCAACACCATTTATCTCTAAATGTCACTCAGTGACCGCAAATTTTTTGGCACTATTTCAAGTAATTGCTTGTCATTTCGTTTGCGTGACATTTTTTGTCCCATGGGAAGTTCGACAAGTTTTTTCTTTACGGTATATTACCCAAAGAATTATTGTGTACCTAATTAGCAAGCCTTTTTAAGGTATATTGCCCAAGCAATGGCTATGACTAATTTTCCACAAAATATTAAGTGAAAGCGAAATATCACACTCAGTAGGTATTTCGTAACTCGCGTAACCTTTTAAACACATTGTGATTACTACTACGTATTTTTTATAGGTTTTATTGGTCATAGCATAACTTATTATTTGTATTCAATAATGCTACGACATAAACATAAACTATATTCTTTATATTGAGTTTGTTATAGAGTTACTACTTAGACTGTAATATCTTTCCAAGAATACCTATTATAGAACTAACGAGTGATTAATAATTCGCAAGCATTGCTACACTACTGATTATTCTCTGAACTGAATATTATGTAACTACCGATTAATTTTTCTATGCAATTTTAATGTTTATCAAGTTTTATGGAATATTTTTTGTACTTGTGACAAAATAAATTCGTACATACAGGTAGTAAATTTAAAACTTGTGTATATGAACTGAATTTGACTTTTTTGAATTCATATGTACTTTTTAAGTTTAAATGGGACAAAACAAATAAATAACAAAACTTCACGAGGTAACCTGGAGAATATAATTTGAATTTGCACATATCCTACGAGCAAGGGTGGTGATCAAATTCATGACTTCTCTGTATGAGCAGAAGCCTTTGTCCCGGATTCGGCGAGTAACAGTTTGGTATTATTATTGTTACATCATACTTGTGATAAAATATATTAATTAGTTGTAGATTTAAAGACGGTGAGACGATGACATACAATCGATGAAGACTATTTTTGTATAATTTGTCCAATATTAAATTGAATGTATATTATTTGGTAAGAAATTTGTACCATTCCATTTTTACTATCAGATACAACACTCAACATTATCTTTTTAAAGAAAGGGCGAAGGTAAAAATAAATTTACTGAACGGAAACAGTGTGTCACTGATAAAGCTGAAGAAGTTATTTCACTTTTTGTTGAAAATCTCAGTTTGGAAAGAGATTTGCTTATGGAGGTTGATTTATATACGTAAAAGGAGAAAGGGTCACTGATACAAGTTGTCCTTGATTTAAAGGAAACTATTTTGTAGTGCTGTTTGCATGATAAACTTTGAATCACTTTTGCTCATTCAATCAAATTGAAATTCTATCTCATAATATATTCTGCCTAAATCTTTACAGAAAAGTTTCTATGCTGATTTTGAATATATTACTAAAGGTTTTGATAGCACTTCTGCTAAATATATTAAACTTAAAATAATACGTTTCTAGTTTTGGCAGCAATATCTCAACTTGATTAGCTACAAGTAATCTATAGTTAATATAATCGTAGGCGACGGCACTTGAATAGGTGCTCGGAATTGAATAGCGATTGGGAATTGTCTGTCGACCCTATCGTCCACTAGTAACGCATGTAATATGTCAACTAAATGTTAGAAGGTCAAACTACTCTATATAAAATAGGTCGAAAAATTCATGGGACATAGGATGTATCATGTGAAGGAACCTCTTTTGCGTTGAATGATTGCGTTCATTTTCGTTTTTGGCTTTTCCTCTTACAGTCGCCTGGCGTATACTGACCGCTCGAGCAGTCGACTGCTCTCGCGTAGTACCTCCACGTCCAAAATTCATGTTGCTACTGATTTAAATGTAATTGAAATTGTGACTTTTTGAGCAGTTGGCATACTGCTGCAGTTATTATCAACTGCTCTAACAGTTATCAATGTCAGTTTCAAGCTGTTGACATTGACTGCAAGAGCGGTTCGTATATATTGTTAACTGGCTAACTGCTTGAGCAGTCCGTGTATTACCGCCCATAGTATGAAGTTCCGCGGCTAGAGCGAAAAGTTGGTAGGATAGTAGTATTATCATTATTATATTATCCTATCCGTGGTGAACGATGTGGATATCACGATTATTAATTTCTAAGATAATAGTACTTTAAGCATTTGTTATTGTGATATTGTTTGTATAACAAAAAAAGTGAAAAAAAAAAATCGCATACCCACTCGGTTTTCTCTACCGCAGGCAGAAGCGAATACCGCTTAGATTTGAATAGGCCTTTAATAAAATAATACAAATCATGTTCATCATCATAGCGTCCACTATTCACCTCCCCCAAGCAAATAATACTAAATTTTAATACTTCTTTTATAACTTTTGTTTTATAAACATCTGTATCAAATGTATCATACATCAGAGAAATGGTATCCCGTTGATAAATAACATTCCTTGTACGACAAGATAAATCCAGTTCATGTTACCCTTATTATTTATGCTCTACATTTACTATACGAGAGTTGTAACTCATATCTATTGCTAAGTTTATTTTAAAAGCGATCTTTACTAGATTCAGAGTGAAATGTCGAGCGAAGCTTCTATTTCATATTTGAGGAACTATTGCCATCCTTATTTTGGTAATAGGTCACTGCTTTCTTTTCTTTTCGAATGTGAAGTATTATAGTTCGGTTGACGTTTACAAACCCTATAGAGAAATGGATAAGCAAGAGTTATTTATATGCGTATTTATAAAATAGGAAGGAAACCAACACTTATAAAAAATAATTGAAATGACCAATCCTACTTCAGCAAGCGAGGTGATCAACGCTTGTCTTTTTTGAATGAAAAAGGAGAGGCTTTTCCCTGCAGTGGGGTAAGTATCTGTACGGGTATAATTATCATATAATTGTGATATTATAAATTCGAAAGTTTGTGTGTGTGTATGTGTGTGTGTTTGTTACTACTCAGCGCCTAAACGGTTGAATCGATTTTGATGAAAATTGGTATGTAGATGCATTTAGTGCTAGAGACGGACATAGGTTACTATTATCTCAAAAATCGGTCTGGTTCTTGAGGGATACAACATTTTACGCGCGGGCGAAGCTGTAGGGTGCATAAAATATACCTAAAATTAAATTAACCAGTTTGGATATCGTCCAATTCATTACGAAATTGTATGTAAATGAAGCATCATCAAACCTTTAGAATAATAATTACTACTAGAAGATTACCTTCTGTAGATACTTGTAAAATACTTGTAGTAGTAAATTAAGCACAAAGCAGTACAATTGAAGTTAATATTGACGCAAAAAATCTGGCTGCAGTTATGTTACGCTGGCTGAAATTTAACTTGGTAATAAAATGTGTCAATGTTTTTTCCAAATTTACTAACTTATAGACATTCGATGAATGAATTATCGCGAGGAAACTTCAGTCGTAACAAAGAATGTCCTTGAGATCTTTTGTGTAGTATTTTGTTTTTGTATTTTAAGAACAGACCCAATATTATAATTTTAACATTTGTGTGATTAGTTTACACACATTTGTTTCTAGGTTTTGGATTTTATTTGTTTCTGTTGTTCCAATGTTTCTAAAATCAGTTTCAATGTTGTATCATGGGTCACGAGTAATAGAATTAGGCGACAATTAGGCTTTGCATTTTGAGCTTTGTTAATTATTATTATTTGTAAACATCTAACTAAGTTATTATAGGTACAATGTTTTATTGTGCGTTGTGTACATACAACATGTTTTATGTAGTTGCTATACATATGTAAGTAATAGTATTTTTCTAGATTTTGAAAAGAAAGAGTTGAAGGAGCTTGAATGTAAAAACCGCCCGCTTGAGTGCGAATCCATAGACCCCTCCAATTTATTTTCTTGACTAAAAAGCCTTGTTTGATCTGTTTTTAGAGCAAAATAATCCATAATATATTATTTTTATAGATCCCGTATTCCTCTTGTTAATTTTTAACTATTTTAGGGGTAAATAAGTACAGTCAGAATTAAAAAATATGGCATATTCAATAAGTAAATAAATACTACACCTGACATGGGCTCACGTCCGACGGCTAACGTCGCATCCAACTGTTCGCACCCAACCGCTTTTAGGTATCAATTCTATTAACTACAGTTCCAACTATTCATCGACTTTGATAAAATCTTTAGTATAATAGTCTCATTATAAATAAAAAGCTATATTTATAATATGTGACATTTATTTATATTTACCTTTGTGACCTTAATAAAGGGACAGACGGATGTACTGAAATACAACTTTATATTTCAGGAAGAATGTTATGTTGTTATGATTCTTGAAGCATTATAACAATGTAATATTAAACTAAGTGACATACCTTCAAATATCGTATAATAACATACAAAGGTAATAAGTAGTAGTGAGTTAAAGTCATGATAATACATGCTAGATGCTCCCATTTCTCTTTATTATTAGCAAAAAACATGTCGTTGTATTGTAATCAAACAAACTATATAAATATCATATCATTGAACCTATATACTCGTATGTTTTCTGCTTTAATTATATAGAAATACTAACTAATATGTTATGTTATGGTATTGTAATCTCTGTACTAATTATGTAGATAGCATGTCATGAAACCTACTTAAGTTCTTTGCTTTAATTATATAGGAATACCAGCTGCGCCCCAACGCTTTGCCTTTTGTAATATGTTTTGTTTCCCTAGGGAACCAGATCGATTTTCGGTATAAAAGTAACCTATGTCCGTCTCCAGCACCTAATCTAAATCCATACATTTTTTATTGAAATTGGTTTAGCCGTTTAGGGGCTGAATAATAACAAACACACACAGAGAAACTTTCGCATTTATAATATAATAGGATGGGAAATTGGTAATAATGTATGATATTGTAGTAAGTGTGGTGAACTTTTAAGTTTTTTATGTCCTCAACTGCTCGCACTGTGTGCTAAAAACAGTTCTTCTTCTTCTCCTTTTTTTTTGTCAACATAGCCGACGATTGTGTCAGCTATTTCTGCCAGCGTCAAATGTAGAATAATATTCTTGTTGATGATATTAATGGTATATTACAATTATAAAATAGAAAAATGTGGATAAAATGGACATCAGAAAAAATACAGTTAATTTGAGTGCGAATTAATGACAGTTTCTGTCTGCAACATAGCATTGAAGTTCGTTTAAATTAATTAGATAACAAATAACTAGTATAAACGTTTAACGCCAACGTTAGTCAGTTGTTTAATCAGGCAATGTCACTCAGCATTGCGAGGGACCTTTGTTACAGAACGAATAATGTCTTCAATGATATAAATAAGCATGACGGCTTTATTAGCTTTTAGCGCAGCAATTAATTCTAAATTGTATTAAAAACCTTTTTATATTTACTGTTTAAAAACGCAGTGGATTATAATTAATTATAGACTGACTGGACTGCTATTAGTAAAACGACGATTTAATTCAACAATTATTGCTCTTTTTTCTATTTTTAAGAGTCTGAAGGAGTTAGGTGAATAAGGATTCTGAACTGCTAGACATACCTAAGTCTTGCCCAAAAGTTGCATTTGTAATAAATAGATAAGTATGACATAAACACAAACTCTTGCTAGAAAATATAATTTTGGCATCTGAACGAAGCAAATACAATTATGCGGTGACGTAATACCAATCTGATGAAATACATGACGTTATTTCGTATGATAAGTCATAATATATGAGTAATAGTAAGTATACTAACCAGTTAACTTTAAGGTACCTGTAATTATTTGATTTGTTAATTAATATTTAGGTAATTTCTTAGTAAGTATTATGTCAGACAATAAAAGAAATAAAATACATTTTTATTAAAAGTGACTCCACCCCGCCTGATGGTAAGCAGTCAGTGGAATCCAGAAGTGGCGGCCTCTATACCAAAAGCCATCATCTTAAACTGCTGGTATAGTGGCCTTCACTATAGCGGCTTGGAATGGGGTTAGGGCAAGGGAATGAGGGTGGTGAGGAAAGAGGAAAGGGGGAAAATTGAGCCTCTGGCACTCCCACTCACCGAACGAAACGCAGTAGTACGGATACTACTACGCTTAAGTCGATCTTCTATGAGAGGGTAGTACTTTCCTGGACGATCCGGCCCATTCATGCTAAAATCAGCGTGAATCTACTACCGTAAATACATATATTTATTTTAGCAAAGCCCAAACAGATACATGTTCAAAGTACTTACAACAATACACATATTATAGCAAACATGTAACATGACCACAAAGGAAGTTAACTCTTGCTCTGTCGAAGCTGTCATCAGGGTCAACATTAGCTACGATACTACACATAGAGGTGGTTTTCAATTGGCAATGAAACCTCTGAGGGCCTAGACAAGTGGCATAAATCCTAACAGAATAGAAGAGATTAAAATATGTGTGTTATTGATATAAGCTAACACCATCATTGTCGTTAGCTTATGTCAAACCCTATCTGTTAGCCATTTTAATTTTCTAAATAGCATTCAATGAAAAAGTTAACAGATCCAAGGAAAAATATTTAAAATATGCTACGTTAAAGATCTTCTCATAGTATTTATTTCTTCGTTTCGCCTCTTATGACACCAATGGGAAAAGATGAAGTAGTTTCATATTCTTACCTTACGGAGACAAATCACAACTTATTTACCTTTATAATCAAACAATTTTATTACAGATGTATCATATTATTTTATTCTCTATTTATCTATAGAACATACGCAAATAAGGTCGTTAATTTAATACAACGTAGTAAAACATGAAATTGTACGACGAGTACCTAAGTTACATTATATTCTACGTGTGAATATTAATTAATGTTTGATAATTTTGTATTGGCGTATATATTTAGTAAGATAATATTTGGGAATTCATTAGTTTGGTACGTAATAAACAACATCGTTAAGATAAATAACAATCTGTTTTACTGTTTACAATAGTATTAAATTGTTGTTTATTTTTAACTATAAAAATAGATATACTATAAATGCATGTATGCATTTAAAACGTAGAACCAACGCATTATTTATCGTCAATGTCGTATAGGTAAATCAATTTATTGTGGTGTCCAACATGCAGTAGATAAATAACATAAATAATTATTTTCAGGCTAATGATCTGATATATACCTATAAATTCTCTTCAATAGGGTAAAGTGAGTACCTAACTTATCGGGTGCTACTTTAAAGAAATTATTGACAATAAAATTAAAATCGACAAAGTATTGGTATTGTCACAATTCAGTTTAAGAATTCAATCTAGGATACAGATTATAAAAGTAAAGTAAGAATAGTCTAATATCTAGGAAACAAGATCGCTGTTACGGACAACTTTAATCCATACTTACATACTAATATACTATAATGCGGAAGTAATTTTGTGTGTCTGTCTGCTTTCACGCCTAAACCACTGAACCGATTTGATGAAATTTGGTATAAAGAAAGATTAGACCTCGGCGAACAAACTATCTACTTACTATATCTTTTATCAGCTATTTAAAGGGGCTTAAAGGGGTAGAAATAGGGGTGAAAAGAAAAATCCTCAATGTATAAACAGAGATATTTGACATTCACGCGGGCGGAGGTGCGGGTAACAGATAATAAGAAACATTATTTACCTTATTTAATTTTCTAAACATAAATTCCTGACTTTCACTAGAATCACAAGCAAAGCCGCCATATTATTGACAAACTGTTTCACTACACGGTCTCGAGGCAAGTAATTTAATCATAATATTTATACATACCTGGATATAATATATATCGTGTTAACTCAACCTTATACATGTCTAAGTACATATGTTTGAACTTGTTTGTCTAATTGTTATTGTTTCGTATTGATTTTACACTAAACAACGGATACGTCGTATTTGTTTAGGAGAAGAAAACAAGCGATATGTGTCTATAACAATAATGGTAAAGGATGATATAGGAAAAAATGGAGGACAAAATCATTTAGTACCGACTCTAAGTAATATAAGCTAAAGTAATCTGAATAAGATTTTATGGTCGTGCCTTGTTTTCGGGGGTTCCTAATCACTAGATTTAGAATTTGGAACCGCCTCATTTTCCTGTTGAAAGGAGCGCTACCTGCAAACCTCATCACTTTCATCATCCCCAAATATTTTTATCACCTTTAAATATTTTTCATTAATCACTAAATAGCGTTTTACCACCGAGTAATCAATGGTTCTAGTTTACCCACGTAATAGAATTATAAATTATTTTATTACAAAGTACTATGGCTATAACCTACGCCTATTTTTTACGTTAGACTCAATTTTTCATTAACTATTCTTATTGAACAGGCTGGATAAACTACAGCAACCGACGCCAAGCGTGGTAAGAAAATAAATTTATTATTTTATATTTTACATGTTAACCAACATGTAACTCATTTATAATAAGAGAATAAACGTTTTTACATTAACCTCTCATAGTAATTGTAATCCTTTCTAAACATACTACCTTTTGCACATTGTGTGATTAATAAATAAATTTACTGTTTAAAAACTTATTCAATGCTTTAAAATAAAGTTTTTCATTTACCAATTGTATTCATTTGAGGCATACATTTTATTCATTTTGGTAATCAAAGACTAAATGTTTAATACCCACTAATTTCAAAAGAACTTAAGATTTTATAAGGCTCTGGCATAATTAAAATAGCCTTTCAATAGGTAAAGTTCTAGATAGAGCAGGTAGGGCATCAAATAAACAGTAGGTACCCAAAATCAAAAATAATAATATTCAAAAAGAAATTTAAAAAATGTTGATAGGTACATAAAAAGTTAAGGAATACTTATTTTTGAACGAAAAGAACGAATTTATCACCGCCATTGCTCAAAAATCCCTCAATCAAAAGATACGCCATCATTTTGACGTCAAATAAAATTGATCGCATTTCCCAAGCGTAGATTATCATCGAAGGATTTATTTCAATCATTCTAAAATTTGTATATATCTATTTATAAAAATAAATAATATCTTTGAATAGTAAAAAACAAAGTCGCTGATTATTTCTGTTTGCTTCTGGGCTAACTTCTTTAAACGGTTTTCAATAACAGTTCAGGAAATTTCTTTCGAAAAGCTCATAACGTATTCGTATTATAATGAAACACAAACATATTTTTGTAGTACCAACGTATGAAGGGGTGAGTTGCTAGTTAATATTGTAATGTATAACTATAGGTGTTAGCTTTATGTGTTGAGACAGCATTACAACACGGTACAGAACACCGTAGGTACGATTAAGTTACACAACTCTTGACTACGCAGGTTTAAACGAGTTAGCGAACCTGACATAATATGTCAATGTTTAAACTTTGTGCTCGTGACATTTACCGAAACTATGTTTAAATTCCGTTTCAAATTTCAATTTATTTCGGAGCACAATTTATACAGCGTAACTACCTAATATTTGAGGGTAAAGAGTTACAATAAAATACGGTGGCTATGTTTCTCATTTCATACAAATTGTTAACACAGCAATTCTTATTATTTGACAAAAGCCATGTACTCATATCTCATAAATATAATATCTCTATGATCCTTAAATTAAACTCATCATTTTAAAATTGTAGACATACAACGAAATAAGGAAAGCCCAAGCATTTATAAACAAAAGCAAATAGAAACACAAGGAAGTTTCTACACAGTTTCGTGTATATTTTATTCTGTATAAACCGGGATTGATTAAATATTCAATATTTAAATCGGGACACCGCGAACACTTAAATATTCAGCAGAGACCTGTCGATAGTGCAAAACTAAAAGAGGAAAGTTCAGTGCTAAAAGTGGATATGATAATGAATGTTAACTAGCCAGCTTTGCCTGACTCCGCTTAACATCTTGACATCATTTTTTAAAATTAACCGGTTAAGTTGTTTGGTCGTTATGTATTATAGTTAAGAACTACCTAAGCATTTATTTAACACGGCACAATATAGCAAGTGCAATCGTGTATAACTACTCTAACTTACTGTACTGGTATATCTACATTTATTTATTTCATAAGAGACCCAAAATATGAATGTTCGGAGCCACGACTGTGTGCCATTTCAAATGGCTTACAAAGTAAACACAAACAAAAACATAAAACAAACAAACCTCATGTAGTACAACAGTCGCTTGTTCTTTCACTGTGTCATAAAAGCAGTTTAAAAACTTAAAAACAATTATAATTGAAAACTTCATTTAATAATATTGGTGATCCGATTGCCAATAATCCAAGTCCTATATCCAATCCTTTATAAAAAGAAAAATACATTTGCCATTCAGATAAGCCGGAACCTTTCCGTAAAGCTGGCATATCGATCGAAAATACGCATAAAAAATTAACGTGGCTTTATGTTTTGTGTAGAAGTATGTTATGTATGTACTACAAGTAGCTTATAGTTAAAACGGCCACATGTAAAACATTTATAGAAGATTTTTTTAAATCAAAATAAGAGCGCGTATTAACAATTTAACTGGCAGTTTAATGCTATCATATATGAATTTAACTATGAACTGTTTCATAGGTTGTATGTAACACAATCAGTTCAAAAATAACTAAATAAACAGTGTAAAACACTTGTTAAATCTGCGCTAGTGGGTTTCAAGTAAAAATACCATAAATATTATTTAATTATTATTTATTTCATAAGAGACCCAAAATATGAATGTTCGGAGCCACGACTGTGTGCCATTTCAAATGGCTTACAAAGTAAACACAAACAAAAACATAAAACATACAAACCTCATGTAGTACAACAGTCGCTTGTTCTTTCACTGTGTCATAAAAGCAGTTTAAAAACTTAAAAACAATTATAATTGAAAACTTCATTTAATAATATTGGTGATCCGATTGCCAATAATCCAAGTCCTATATCCAATCCTTTATAAAAAGAAAATAACTAAATAAACAGTGTAAAACACTTGTTAAATCTGCGCTAGTGGGTTTCAAGTAAAAATACCATAAATAGAAAGAAAATTGAAATATTCTTAACAACAAAAACTCGACTTGTGTATCTGATTTCAAATAACTCAAGAGTGGAAATCAATTTTCTACGCTTCACGAAAGTGCGAATATTTCTTTTATATGACAATGTGTCTGCTGAGATGGAAAAATACAGGTTATTATGTTTAAGGGTCAGTAGATACTCGTAAGTACGTCTATTGTAGTAAAAGAAAGATTTACAATTTCTGTTTTGAAACCAACTAACAGTTTGGCTTTTATTTACCTAAAATACCTTTTTTATCCTACATAGCAAGACCACCGTTACTGAAAATAATTCATTAATGTCATTTAATCAATTTAAAAAAGACCCATGGCCTAGGTTTATGGCTTTTAAAATAGCGGGTTAGTATTATGGTTCGGTTAATTCTGATCGTACGAAAATATAAAAATTATATTGGGATTTCTTTTAATATTGTGTGTCTGTAACATCATTAAAGCATAGATATTAAATACTTGCTGTTTAGTTATTTGCTTCGGTGGTATAGTAGTACTTTGTACAGATTGCCACACAGAGATCGAGAAATTTTCAGTACCATCTAGCCAGCGTAGGGTGTTTTGCCCGGTAAATGGCAAAAGGCTTGCCTACATGGAATTCAATATAGCAACTGATAAAACGCAAATATATACCTCGGTTTACCCCTTCAGGCAAACGGCGGGATGTTATGTTAGTAACTATAACGTTTGTTACAAGTTATACCAAGAAACAGTATCAATGTTCAATTAATAAGATAGTTGCTAACAACAAATAGTTACCTACTTGAATCCTTTGTCATGCCAAACATTTGTGATAAACATATCATTATACTACTTGTTTGTGAAGTATCCTATTAAAATATGCCACTATGCCATTTTTGCTTAGAAACTCCTTCAATTATGTAAAGCCAACGGCAAAATTCACACCCGCAAAAAAGGGCTACCGTGTAAATATATGTACGTAGGTATCTTATAAGGGCCTGACAGCTGGGAATTGAATTTTGAATGAAGAGCCCGTGAACATAAAGGTTCTAGGCAATTTGTTTTTGATAATTAGATAGGTACTGTGGCTCTGTATTTATTCTAAATTTTCTTTGTTTAAAGTGTCACTTCTAGTCTTCATTTTATGAATTAGCTTGTGAACTCATGTTATTCGTTGTGATTTCAAGTTATTCGTTGTAAAATGTTGTCAATGGGTTTTTGTCATTGTGATTGATACATATTCTTAATAAAATTGAATGAAAGTATTTGGTAATTATCTCATTAGTTCTACAATATAATGGATGCATACAATACCTGCAGCGATAAAATTTGTTGGCGAACAATAACATGTAGGATGTAGGTCTACTTAAATATTCACAAAAATAAAACAAACAACATGCTCTAAAATCTAAGACAAACTTTGTAGATATTAAGAAAGCCTTTATTTTTTTATTTTTAAAACAAACTTTTCATGTTTTAAAAAGTTTATCTTTAATAATACTGGTTGGATAGCCTCGCATCGTTTTTGACTGCATCGCAAACTATATCTAACCATTCTAAACTTCTCAAATTATTAACTTAGCTATAACTTTCAGGTATTTAAACTTGATGACGTCTAATATTCAGGTACCTACTGCAGCTTAGGCTAGGGAATCGCATTAGTCTTCAGATTACAATATTAATTGTAGTTGACAAACAAAGGACTCTACATATGACAGATATAGGTATAAAGCCTACTCATAGCATCTACGCGAACTAGATCTTAATCTAGTTCGCGTAGATGCTATGAGTAGGCTTTACTGCGCTTACGCAGTACTTACATGTTTACTTCAATTAGTTTATATTTAATTAAAAGTGTAGGTGTGATTTTAATACTACTTACTATGTTTGTTGCAATTTATATTATTTACGAAGAGAGAGCGTAGATTCTTTCCTCTCAGTAGTCTTAAATTTCGGCTAATAAACGAGACTTTAAAATAGATAAAGAAGAAACCAGTCACTATTCGTTGTTTAGGCGCTTAGGTCTTAAGCTTCTGTGATGTGAGTAACGCTTACCACTTCAGGAAAGCTCTTGCTTTGTGTAGCACATCATCATTATCAATTAAACATTTAATTAACCGAATGTTGTTCTAATAGAACGAGATAGTATTATATTTTATGCATAGAATATAACGGCAATGTTGACTCAGACCTCAGACGACGTGTCAAAGATATAATCTCTCAGTTCTCTGCATGAAGATTATGTCCTTAGACGTATACCAACTGAATCGCTGGCTACTTGACATTATTCATACCTAGTTAGGTTACTTGAGAAATGGGAAATGTTCACTGAAGTTCGTATGACACATAGCTCAACACAGTGTTTGTAATTCTACCTTTGGATTGTAACAGTAATTTAAAGTCAAGAACCATATAATATATAATAATATAATATTTATTTATTTATATTTAATGATCTCTAACAAAGGATGTACACAAACGGCAATGTTGACTCAGACCTCAGACGACGTGTCAAAGATATAATCTCTCAGTTCTCTGCATGAAGATTATGTCCTTAGACGTATACCAACTGAATCGCTGGCTTCTTGACATTATTCATACCTAGCTAAGTTACTTGAGAAATGGGTAATGTTCACTGAAGTTCGTATGACACATAGCTCAACACAGTGTTTGTAATTCTACCTTTGGATTGTAACAGTAATTTAAAGTCAAGAACCATATAATATATAATAATATAATATTTATTTATTTATATTTAAGGATCTCTAACAAAGGATGTACACAATTGTAACTTAAGAGTAAATAGGACACAAACATATTTCAATGTACTCCTTCAATTAGACGAGACCACATCATGCAAATATTGGTAACAATTAATAATTAATTAAAACTATGTATTACATAAAATATTACTAATAGAAATTGAACATACTTGAATAAATGAAAATTATAAAAAAAAAACATATAATTAGATAACTAACTACTAAAGGAAACAATATAAGTAATTAAAATAAATAAAAATGAAATATATATAACAACTACACACAACACCATCTAGACTCAAAGCAAGCAAATAATTAAGCTTGTGTTATATTCAATGTCTTTGTTATTCAACAGGTTTCCTGACCCATGTATCAAAAAAATATGATTATGTAAAACATGATTCCAAACCATTTTTTTTCTATTGTGTCTCTTTTTAAACAGCTAATGAGTGAAAACATTCAATATTATTGCATCACCTTATCATGTTAACTGCTGAATAGATCTCTTCTAAAAGGAAGTGGTTCCCATAGGTCGCTAGACAAGTGGATTGGTGAAGGCACTAAACTATATTCGGTATGCAGGTCACGCTACTCCCCGTTACATGGTATTTCCTCAGCCGTATCTTACGTCACATATTGGTATTCATTTTTAGGTTGCAGACAAAATAGCTAGGGTTAACATTTTCATAACAATAAAATTTAAAAAAATTCCCAAGCACATCGTGTTTCACGCGTTTGCAAACAGAAAGTGACGTCTTTTCTTTTATTGCAACAGATGAACAAGGAATAGATATTCTCAACCTTTTTTGGTACCTACCTACTACAATAAAGGTGTTTGCAAGTATCTATTGATTCTGAAACATAGTAGGTAATCTGGATTTCTTTTATCTCAGCAGATACAAAATGTAAAAACATTCACACTTCTTGAAACGTAGAAAATAGATTCCATTATAATTATGAAACTTTCTATCTTATATTTTCACTATTTCGCATACCTGTTAAATAAATAATTGTTATTACAGATTTACCAACTACTAGCTTCCCGCAGCGCGGTTTCACCCGTGTCTTTGGTAACTGCTCTCCTTCTGTCGCCAGTACCGTGATGTGAAATAGCCGATAACCTTCCTCAAGAACTTGGCTCTCATTAGCAAAAATAATTATTCAAATCCGACCAGTAGTTACAGAGATTAGCGCGTTCAAACAAACAAACAAATTTTTTCGCTTTATTTATGTATAGATGAATATCTAAAAGCATCTGAAATATATAAGGCTGTGCTACTGGCACTTTAGTCGACTATTACCATTGTTGAAAGAACCTACTGTACCTAAATTCATAAAAGAAAAAAAATTAAAACTGCTACTCTTACACGTATGTTAATAAAACTGCTATCTTCTGTAGAGAGAGAAGACAGGAGAAGGGTTTTTAATAATTCTGACTGATATAATCTACGTTATGATATGAATTCATTATCCTATACGAACAACGATGTGTCAGTCAGCAAAGTCTATTACTTCTAAAATTCATTCAATCCAGCAGTACGTTGATGCTGAGTAAAATGAAATTTTTATTTACCTATGTGAACAAATTGAATTTTTGTGTGATAGCAATTTTAAATTCCCCTTGTAACAGTTATTGAATGAAATATGGTATTGCGATTAATTTTGGCGGTCTATTGTAAAAATGGGAGCAAGGTAATTAAGAGACTCCAGGAAAATGTATTGTGTAACCGTATTTTTGAGCTCAGGTAATTTTTATTTCTATGAAATATTGCGTAATTTTAATAAAGCAGATCCTATTTAATTTGTATTTTACATTTAATATTCAATTTCAGTATTTGCTTCAGAAAAATAGGCTATCTACGTGATAGGGATCTACGTAAGAGTAGTAGTATACGTACTTCGGTGAGTGAGAGTGCCGGAGGCCTAATTTTCCCCCTTTCCTCTTTTCTAACCTACCCCTAACCCCATTCCAAGCCGCCATAGTGGAGGCCATCATACCAGCAGTTTAAGACGATGGCTTTTGTATAAAGGCCGCCACTTCTAGATTCCACTGGCTGCTTACCATCAGGTGGGGTGGAGTCACTTTGGTAGGCTAATATAAAAATAAAACCAATACTCATGTAACTAAATACCTAATCTTACCCAAAGCTTTGTATTTTTCAAAGAAACATAATTATTATGTATAATCTGTACCTACTTTATACTTTTCTCATACAGATAAAATATTTGTACCTTCTCGACTCATACAAGTATCGTCGCATGAATATAGCTATATTATTATCATTATCACCATAAATTATTTATAATATTATTAGAAGTCCCACGATAATCTCCTTCACTGTAAGTCAGTTACGACCAAGGTGGACAGTACACATGAATTTGAAAAAGTCACTTTGTCCGATTTTGAACCTTGCGTACTACCCCTTCTACCAGTAATACAACTGTATTTACAATACCTTTCTGCAACATACTTACATCAGTATAATACAATAGGAGCAACGCAACAGAGAATGTTCGCCGACACGTAGGTAATGAATCAGGTCGCTTGTATTGATTAATCATAACATAATGGAATTAACATCGAGTGGTAGAAATTGTGAACTCTGGGATTTTATAATACTTACTTATGTATTGATTTTGGAATGACAATAAAGTTACAGGAATTGAAGGAGTTGCATTTACATTTTTAATTTAATTTAAAAAAGAAATTTAGATAGATGTAGAATAAGATTATATTTTCACAGGCAAAATAAAATTAGTAATGGTAAAAAAAACACTAACCCCCGGTTTCTGAAAGGCTGTTCAACGAAAAATTAACTAATCACCTGTTAAATCTCATATGAAGTGCCAGTTGGGTTGCTAAAAGCATGAATAATTAGTTTAATTTGATCTAGTTAGTAACTAATTAGATCAAATAAAACTAATTATCCATGCTTTTTGCATGCTTTCAGGTACTTTACATGAGATTTAACAGCTGATTAGTTAATTTTTCGTTGAAAAGCCTTTCAGAAACTGGGGGTAAGTCTTAATAAAATCTCGTTCTTTGGTAGATATCTACAAATTTTTTCTTTCATATTGATGGATGATTACGACGCTAGAGCGAAGAAACTAGGTCGTGTAGTATGTAAAGTAGTCAATTACAATTATTTTGCTACACAAACTTACAGACAGAATAGTTTTTTGTAATATTATTCAATGAACAGTTTTCGTAATATTATTGAATTCGAAAAATGAGAAACAATTCAGTGAATCTTTTGAAGTGATTAGATAGAAAAACACTTAATTTCATCTCAGTATCAGAAAAATACAAGATAATATTTATAAGTACAAATTCAGATCAAATTTTGCCGAGAAAAATTGCTAATGCGTAGTGTGTTATTTATTATTTAATTAATAAAAGACTTTTCATTTCAACCAGTGACTCCAATATTCTGTGCTCTAGATACTAACCAACTTAAATAATGTACATTAATGTACACAGTATAATTAACAAGAAATGTGTAGAACTCCATTATTTAACTGAACTGAGGTAACAAAACGCTCCTGAGCAAAAAGTTTCGTAAGTAAATATTTCTTAATCGAAATTCCACGTTGTCATAATAAAAAGAGCACAATAGAACACAAAAATTCAAAGAGCTGGCCATGAATGAACGGAATGGGTAGGGTGTTCACGGAAGTTGTATTACCGATAAATTTCCTGAGGAAAACGTGGCCGCTTTGTTATGCCGGCGTAACCCTAATTTGTTTCGATAGAGTTTTACACAATACTATTGATTATGTTTACTTTTAAAAAGATAATAGACGTAACTCAAGTACATTACTGTGACATTGTTCTGCTAAAAGTAAACTCAAGATTTAAATTTATTGATATTTTTAAAAATTAAGTAGGTACTTTTATTTTTTTTATTTATGTGGTCCTATTATATTATATATTAATGCAAACAAAGCAAATGCAAGCAAACATAACAAGATTTGTTCAGTTTAAATGTTAAATTGATCATAATTGTTAACTGCAAGGCTTTTCATACCTATATAAGTCCCAAACTTGAGATTAAGGTTGAATATTTCATTGCAAAGCCTAAATATAGTATTCCATACTAAAACTACACATTTATTTCCAGAGATTTATGTTATAAATTTATAAACATACGGGAATTAACGCGATCATGCATTTACATACCTTATTTTGCTTGACGTTTCGACCATAAATTTATATCATGCAACGAGAAATTATAAAAGTAAATATTTATGATATAAACAATAAAATACTGTAGCTACTGATATTGAAATCATTTGTGAAATTTTAGTAATTTCAGTCATTTGTGTAGCTTAAATTAAATATTTTTCAATGCAGAAATAAATAAAATCAAAACTTATATCAGTCCTCCAAGCGGTTTACAGAACACGTCATAGTTTTCTGAATAGGCGCTTTTAGAAGCTTACGGCTAGCCGGGCGGCACTTATGGGCTGGTCTATGAACGTTTGCAATCCCAAGAGTATAACTTACACATTGTAAGTTCTAGTAAAGAAAGAAATCGCTACGGTATGGTTGGCAAAAATAACCATAATATAGTTATTACTAAGTGTTATTGTTAAATAGCTTTATGTTTTACGGGTATTGTTTATGGAATAGGAGAAAGAACTTGCGTAAAAATAACTTTAAAAACTAATGTCTACCCATTGTGTCTAAACGTATGTCGATAGTACGAATAACTACATAGATAGTAGTAATACGACTTCATAAACAATTAAAAGAATCAAAATGACCCTTTTAACTCCACGCATGCATTTGTGCAAAAAATTAACTTGTGTACTCAAGTGTTAAACTAATCTTCATATTACAGGCTGAAAATTGTATCTAGCAAGTATAAGTACCATTACATTTAGCAATTTTGATACTACAGTCGATCATCTTGTTGTCAAAAATAAATTGCTTACCAAAATAAAACGGTGTAGCAAAAATATTTAGCGTCTGCTTGGAACCTTATTGCAAAAGATTAAGCAGGTAATTACTATGTTATTTCCAGAAAAATAATATGATAGATGATAAAACAAGATGAATAGTATAGCCGTACTTAATGATATTTTATTTTTATTTAGTTATTTTAGGTAAAATAGGAAGTATATGAAATCGTACCGAAATAAGACATTGTTATAATATTTTCCATGGAAGACTTTAATTACTTTATCTATAATTTTTAAAAACACTATTGTTTAATATTAATTTCTATGTGACCTTGTGATTGTCATTCGTCATGTGGTTTTCGAACTGGCATATGAAATCACCCCATATTTCTAATAACTGTGCGTGTGTACTGCATGGCCATAATGCAGTTATTAATCTTGAAAATCAAGTTGACTATAGCCCAAACTAGCGGTGAAAAGCATCTCATAAAGTTACCATGGTGGGTGTTGCCGCCTCTCTAGTTTGCTATTGCTATTGGAAAAGAGTCTACTTCTCCTGAACTCAATGACTGCGTTCTATCAGGCAGAATGAAGTCATTTTCGTTGCCTAATAAATAAAAATGTTACTTATGCAAATAAAGAATTACCTTACATCGTACGTGACACGCGCTCTCTACGTTTTTCATAATAAAGGGAAGCATTTGGGCGTACGCAATATATTTAATGTAAATGTCGTAAACATTTTCCTTGTACTTTTTATTTACTTTAAGTAATAAACTGAGTTTTATAATTGATATTGTTGGTGCTTGCTAGTGCGACTTAGAATAAAGCCTTATTCTAAGTCGCGCCTAGTATGACTAGTAGAAGAGAAATCCCTTCCATAATATGCGGCTGCATATTATGGAAGGGATTTCTCTTCTACTAGTCATAATAAAAAAGTACACACAACAAACCAAAAATTCCTATATGAGAAAGTAATTCATTTCAGTTAATAGAAGTAGACCCTTACCTATTAATTTCAATTTGTTTTTCTTTTTGGTTAAGACATACCTTTTCTTTGTACTATTGTTACTGGTTCCTTATTCCAATTCTTGTTGAAAGCTTTCATTGTGCAAATACCTATCATCCGGCATTGTTCAGGCTTGACCTTTGAAGGTTAGAAGGTAACTTTATATAAGCTCTTGTGCGATCTTATTATAAGCATCAAAAGAATGAGTTTATAAACGTTAAGATATTAAATTTTAAACAGTTAATAAAAAGCAATTACTGCACCACCGTGAAGAACAATAAAATTAAACAAGAAGAAGATAAAAAAACTTGTAATACAGTACTTCATTTAAAAAAAAAAACATTAAGTCTGCAGTATACCTTACTCAAAGCTTTTATCTAAACGAATTTACTTTTAGTTTTTATCTAACTATACTCCTATAGAACCCTCTTCTATTAAATTCCAACTTTTCTTACTTCATTCTTCCAAAGGTGAGGCCACATCTTTCTCTTTGTTAAAATTTATAAAAAAATCGCAAACTGTGTAAATATGAAGTGTTGATATTTTGTAGATGTGGCTTCACCATTAGCACGCTTGTCACAAGAATTCAACGAAATTGACTCATTGTACGTTAGTTACAGAGTCGTGTTGGAGGTGGCTGGCAACTCAGACGCGGTTATACTAAGCGGCTTAGAAGCCGACACGCAGTATCAAGTCACCGTCGCCGCTCTCTGGGGAGGGCACAAGTACAGAAGTAGGCCTATTGTCTTCCGCACGCTGGGTGAGTACTAAGTATATACTAATATTGTGATTTAAAAATTTAAAAAAAGCTTAACCACTCGTATGCTACAATATCAGACACAATAGAAATAACATTGTGTCTCGTGCAGATCTGCTCCTAAGCACACGAAGGGTTAAGAAAGAACGAACGAGTCTGTTTCTCGATACCTACATACAGATATCTGACACAAAGCACATTCAAACCCAAAACAAATATTGGTTCGAAATTGAATTATCTTGCGTAGCACTCCCATACTGAGAGCGCTGGAGGCCCAATTACACCCGTAGTCCCATTCTTTTTCCTACTGTATCCCCTTTACCCCACAAGGTCAGCACTATTTGTTTTCTTAGCGTTGTTGCTTAGAGAAAACCGCCATGTGTATAAATTACAGTTACCATTAAGGCGAAGCCGGTTCACAAAATTTACTACATCACGAGATTGTAACGCTTGCACGTCGATCAATAAGGTTGATATTCGCATAAGTTTAATTATTACTTCGGCAATTTCACGAACGCGAAATCATTACAAATTATGTACATTTTACGTGATTTTTATTTTACTGTACAATTAAATAAAAATCTAACCGGTTATTGTGTTAGAACAAAAAATAACTTATCCTTTTTGCAAAAACAAATCATATCACTGTCGTTAAAAATTGAGAACATTTTAGTTGATTTTTTATGATGAAATTCACGATTTTTTACGGGGTTACGTGAGGTAAGGTGGTGGGGTTATTGTGTTTCTTTATTTCTATCTACAGTATTTTTCGTGTACCTAGACGAATACCAACTAACTTACACTGGAAGCCCAAACATACATCTTCTTGTCAACTTCGTGAACGCACCTCGCCTTCACCATCAGGTTGGCCATATGCTTGATTGCCACTAAGATTGTGTACCTATAATAAAATATTGAAATTACGATTTAATAATACTAATAATACTAAGTGAACTGATTTTTTAAAATCACAAACAATGAAACTCTGCTTCATCTAATACTATTTACATAATATCAGACTGGAGTTATGTCAGCAGAAATGAAGCTATGCGGTAAAAAATACCGCATCATACCACGATGTTTGTTTAAAGAACACTAACCGTTCCCTATGTTTTTTTTTTTTTTTTTTTTTTTTTTTTATTATAGCCTACCAAAGTGACTCCACCCCGCCTGATGGTAAGCAGTCAGTGGAATCCAGAAGTGGTGGCCACTATATCAAAAGCCATCGTCTTAAACTGCTGGTATGGTGGCCTCCACTATGGCGGCTGGGAATAGGGTTAGGGGAAGGGAATGAGGGAGGTGAGGAAAGAGGAAAGGGGGGAAATTGGGCCTCCGGCGCTCTCACTCACCGAACGAAACGCAGTAGTACGGATACTACTACTCTTAAGTCGATCTTCTATGAGAGGGTAGTACTTCCCCGGACGATCCGGCCCATTCATGCTGAAATCAGCGTGGATCTACTACCGTAGATCCACGCTTGTATTTTATATATATGCTATATATGCTATGTATTTTTGTGAAAATAGCTTTCATGTTTTTATTTTGAACCTGTCACCAACACAATAGTTCAGTTGGTTGCAAAATTGAAAAATTTATTTTATTAGTTCAAAGTAGTACTTTATTTCAGATTCTACTGTCAAATTCAAAGATTTAGGTTATTGTTACGATAAAATTATAGATATTAGACCAGTTTTCATATTTTTATTTTAAATATGATTTTTATTTTGTCGTAAATGTTTTTCTTCCTTTAAGTTGAAGTTTTCACGAAAATTTGCAATTATCTGTTACTTCAAAATATTTTTATAATTTCCAAAAAAAATTAAAATAAGAGGTAGATAAATTATCATTAAATATCCAAAACAATTCCTATACATCTAAACTATAGTATTAACATGATCATAGTTACACGTGGTAACGAACTTCAGTCTCATATACTGATGTTTCGCGTGTCAACTATTAATACAGCGGCCGGAACATGCAAGCAGAGCATAAGCATTAGTGGTATGAAGCTACTCTGGTTAGTTGTCTATATTACTTGTCCAGGATTTTTAGTTAAATATGGATTTTTTTTTGTTATAAAGGCTACACCCGTGTATTAAATAATCTCTGTGTCGCGGTGGATTTGAAAAACATACAATTAACAGATACAAAATTGTTCAATAGATACTATCGAAAAATTCTTAATCTTTAATACTATTTAGTTTAGTCTTTGCCCTAAGAATGTGATGATTTATTTGACGTGGAGTCAAATAATTTTGAAGCAACAAAACGATTCCTAATCTCTTGAGAACTGACATAAAAATATAGGTAGGTGCCTACTGATCATGATCATACAAAGGAATTAGTGTACTCCACCTTTGTGTGTGCGTGTCAAAGTCGCGTGTGTCCCAAATACCACGTTCAAATAATAGGTCAATGACTTCTCCATTACGTCAAATTATATCAAACTATGAAGGTATAAATATAAAAAGGGCGGCACTTTTGATGGAATTTGTTGAATAAAAGGCTTGAACAACTAGAACAACAACAGAATGACAGTATTTTTTTTTATCAAAAAGTCACATATTCTGATGATTTTATAAAAGGTAGAATTAAATAATTTAATGATGAATTTTGAACACTCAAACACAATAATTATGATTGCGTATTCTCTATTTGTGCCACAAATATACTCAACAATATGAGACAAATAAACAATGAATCGTTTGACACAACAGGAATGATTTGAAATTGCCGTACATAGCTTCTATGTAAAGTGTGTACACGTGCGTTGTTCTCGTTTGTATAGAGGCAGCCTTCTGTTATTCTGTGTTTTGAGCTTTCATACATAAACAGTTGTGTGATTGTTTCAAAAAGCAACAAATTCTCACTACTCCAATATTCTTCTTCAAAATTAATTGAATAGAAATTTTGTCAAGCACCAATTTACTGAAGCACCTATTTTCGTTTTTTATTCAAAATCATTCAAACTTATACATTTGTTATTTCAAATGGACTTTATACGCACTCAAATTTGTTTCGAATAAATTAGTTACAGGAGTATTAAAAGTAATGTTATTCTCTTGGAAATTTATGTGTATTCGAATTGAATCATTCAGACATTTTCTTTTGAAAATGAATTTTGTAAACAGTATAGATGAAAGTTATAATACGGTAAATGGAAAATAAACTTCACAGCAACATAACATTAACACCAACATTGTTTGTAACTTGTTGCGTGAGTTTCATACATGAACATAATCCCTCCGGATTAGATACAAAAACACTAAAGAATTACCAGTGACGTCACGAATATAACTAAGTACGTATTGGCAATATTACTCACATTTAGCAGGTGTGGCTTAGATAAATACAATGCTCCAACAATGACTCAATACTAAATGAATAGAACTGAATAGTTTTAAATGAATTATTTTTAAATGTTATAGTTAAACTGATTTATTCATATGAATAACACAGCAAACAAAAAAAATCAAGTTCAGCTGATCTTACAGGAGCCATGACGAAAACCACCAAAAATTATTACTATTTCATTGGACTAAGTAAAGTGACACAACTGAAAACAGTGAAAGTCATTGATGTAATTTAGTAGGTTCTTCGAGTAGTATCTTTAGAATAGTGGATGTATGATCTATATTATTGCAAAGTTTCACTATAATCCATGCAGCCGTTTTTGCGCGAACGTGTAACAAACGTTCACACATCCATTCAAACTTTCACGTTTATAATGTTGGAATTCAGCTGATAATGATGACTGCTTATGTAGGCTAAAGTACTAAAGCTAGCATATTACTACGATAACAAATCGTAAAGTTTATGTTGTATAACTAAACAACATGATCTCAAAACATTCAGTAGAACGATTTCAAAGTTCAACAACCGTTGCTATGTTAAACTTTTATTTTAGACTAATGTTCTTATGAAAATAAAGTTGATTATATGTCGTATTTTATTTGTGAGAAACAAAGATTACCTTGGAAGTGCACGATTGTCACATTTCTGGACACCAGATATGTTGCAGACCGAGGCACAGTGTTTTAAAAGCCTCAAAAAATATCCTTATTGGGTTTCGTATGTATAGTGTATGTATATGTATAGTGCGATTTGTTTTTTATGTGTAATATCACTTATTAAGAAAAACAATTAGTACTAGTCACAAGTCGCACTTTTAAGTTTTTAGGTAGAAAAATAAATATTATTAAGCTTATTTAAACAAGATTTATTGAAAATAAAACCCGGCAAACATGCTGTCTGATGAGCTCTATTTAGTTATATTTATATCAAATAACTATCTGGAACGGTTACTTTTTTGCCGAATTTATTTTTATTTTTATCATTACAATACTTAAAATTTTTTATAAAAATAAAATACAAGAAATGGACACGTGGGTGTTCAACTCGTGCTTTTTAAATGCGTTTCTTGGTCTATAAATATAATATTTTTTAAAACCAAAAATGCGATCTAAGTCCTTAGCTTTATAGTCGTAAAGTACGGCATTCAATAGCTTTATCAAACGTAATTCATGTTGAGGTTAATATAATATAATAATTAATAATATATGACAAAATTTATTTAATTCTAAGTGTACTATTCGCGTTGTTTATTTTTCTTACAAAATAATAATTAATATTTTTACACTCGCTGTTACCAAGTGAGGAAATGCATCGACTCATTTTAGATTTAGGCAATTCTTCATTATACGAATCAGTACGGAAAAATTTAAAGAGATCACTTTCAATGTCTAGGTTCACTAACATTATTAAATTTATATAGCATACTACTAATGGTACTTTAGTAAATATCAATTGCTGTTATAATAGCTGCAATAACTACACGCTTGAACAGCATATATGAACACATGTTAGTATCGTAATACAGTAAATGTTCAGTGCGTTTTGGCAGCTCGCCAACCGGTTCATTTACCCACACGATTTTTCGGATGTACAACTGCACGTATATCTATTCGTATGTAACCGACGGGATATTCTGACAGCTAGCGTGTTTACCATATCCATACTAATATTATAAATGCGAAAGTAACTCTGTCTGTCTGTCTGTTACGCTTTCACGCCTAAACCACTGAACCGATTTTGATAAAATTTGGTATAGACATAGATTAGACCTCGGGTAACAACATAGGCTATCTTTTATCGCGAAAAAATGGCTTGAAGATGTTTAAATAGGGGATGAAAGTTTGTATGAAAAATCGTCAATGTAAACAGAGATATAATCGACTATCACGCGAGTGGAGCTGCGGGCAACAGCCAGTTTATATTTTAAATTGATATCAAAAAATATTTTGATAGTTAGAATGTATTTTGAAGTATGTAAGAAAGTACTAAATACATTAACAATACTTAAGTTAGGAAAGAAGTGTGCATGTTCGCGGATATTAAAGATTATTTAATCAAACACAACCAGCAACCAACATTTTTATCAGTTACATTTTTCATTTGTATAACTCTAATTTCCTTCCAATTTACACTAAAAACCTCATCTATGAATGTGACACATGATTAACATCGATCACTAGAATCCTACTAATAATATGTTAAATGCGAATGTTTGTGTGCGCGTGCGCCTGTGTGTGTGTGTGTGTGTATGTTTGTTACCACTCAATGGCTGAACCGATTTTGATGAAAATTGGTATATACATAGATTCGGTTCCGGAGATGGACAAAGGATTTTTCCCGATAATCCCGAGCTACAATAATTAAACACATACCATTTCCCGCGCGGGCGAAGCTGCAGGACGCAGCTAGTTATTACTATTTATTTAATTCTCGACTCGTATTATTTTCAATGTGTTGACAACCAATCACTAGAAACGTCTGTTCAATACCTACATATGTGTAACTTAAGCTATGTGTTCGGTTGCAAACTTTATACTTTTACCTTTTTCGACATTTTCAAAGCTTTCAGCGTTTATGATCGCCAAGAGACCGATCAATCTAGTTTGATAACCAGGATTATAACTTTGTTTCCAAACATCTATCGCTGGTAGACTAGAACAAAGTTGCAAGAAACACGGTTGAGTAACCTTTGAAAGCAGAGCTAGCCAGACTATAGAGATCTTCAAATTGAGTGAAAATAGAATTGAAATCTTGGAAAATTGGAAAACAGCTCAGAGATCAGATACGTATATCTTTTGTCGTTCAGTGATCTGTTGTAAGAGCAGATTGGTTTTAGCTTAGTTACTATAAACTTAGTTCAGATTCAAATAAGTGAAGTACGTCTATTTGACTTGGGACAACATGACGGTGAAACTTGCAGCAGAATTGCAATTACCTTTCATAGTAACTGTAAAAACGAGAACATGAATTTGCAATGTTGAAGTTACGAGTTGCAGCAAATGAAAAATTATATTTGTAAACTTAGCTTGAATATTAATAGCCTCTTTGAGAAAACTACTACAAAGTAACATAACTTTTTCAATAATTATGTTGGCTTTATTTGGTTTCATACTTACTACTGATACTCATTTTTGTAATTTAATATTACTTGTACTAGCCCACATTTGTAACAAGCTACGTTTAAATTTAAGTTGCTTCGATAAGCAAATCATGACTAAACTGAAAAGAACTATCGAAATCACCATTAGCAGGCTATAGCAATTCGCTACTGCTCCAGAGCGCGCTAAATTATCTTAATTTTCCACTACTAAAGTATCAAAAAAACATATTTTGGAATATATTACCAAGTAACTATATTAAAGAAGAGCTAATAGTTATGTAAAAACGTTGCAGGTGCAACTATAGACCATGTACGTCCTCTAGTCAAGAAACGTTATATCTTTAATATCTTGATTTAAATATAAATATTCGTTTTCCCTCTTTATTTTTTAGTATACTATTACTAGTATCAAATAAAGACGTGATAGGGTTGTCACAGCTAATTTTCACTTTCTGCCTTACCGAATACACCCGTGGAGTACAAAGTACACAGAAGAGTGCTCTGACCGATTTCTAAAATTGGATCTGACATTTAGTTTATTGGGTCTTTCTGGAGAGCGTCGTTGCGTATTGACTTGCCTAAATGGTGGTTTTGATTTATATTGGTTTCACTATTATGCTTTACGTATCTTACTTGTATGTTATCGATAGATTTTCGTATAAGGTTTAGTTTATAAGGAATGTTCTTTCTTTTTTAACTTTATCATTATCGTTAGATACCGGCATTATTTATATACGGCTTGTAAAACATTATAACTTACTACTTACTGTTGATTAATGACACAGTTTTCATAAATTTAGTTTTTAATCTTCATGGTCATAATTTTTTTACGTTAATTATTTTATTAAATTATATAGATCTTGCTGTACATTTTTTTTGCAATATTTATTTTGCAAAAAAATTGCATTAAATTTTATGCACATATTTTTATCAAGGTCAAGTTAACGGTTAGACTGTACCATAATATTTTTATATTATAATAACATAATTTATAAATGTTCAATGTGCATATTATAATAGTTATTTATTTATAACTTACTTTAAGGTTATATCAATTACGAAACAACCTTTTAACAAATAGAATACAAAAGAAAAAAAGTATTGTATAATAATATAAAACAAAATAAACGGAGCACACGTAAGTGACATTGATGGACAGATATCGTGAAACAACCGAACGATAAGTTTGCCCGTCGTACCTCTGTGCTATACTTTTATAGAACTGTCTAGAGTTTCGCCGCATTATAATTTAATATTGAGTTGATCTTTATTACAATAGATAAAACTAAAAACCCACAGCATATTATAAAGTTATTTCTAAATATGTTTTCTATTCAATCTCTTTAAATTTTTGAAGATAGGTCATTACAAATTAACATAATTCATGTCATAATAAATCTAAATAGACTTTTAAAATAAACGTCACTCTTTAAGTCTCCTAATTTTTCCTTCAAGGTTTAGAAGATTTTGTTCCGTTTATTTGTTTAGTTAACAATAAGATTTTAAATAAATGGATAGTTCCATTGTTAGAAATGTATGCGTTCCTTGTATTAAAGATAAATGTTGAATTCGGATTTAGATGATCTACTTGCACGCTGTACAGAATTTGTAGACAAAGGTAGAGAGATTGTATAAATAATTTAATGAAAAGTAATATATTACTACTAGACGCCCGCTCTCGCTTCGCTTCGGTATCAAAAATTTCATTTAATCTCACAACAAACCTCTGCATAAAATATGATTTCAATCTGTCTGCGAATAATTATTGCTATACTACGTATTTACATTTGCTGTCTTCTGTATTGCAAATTTACAAATATTCTAAAAATTTTGAATGCCTGGGTGTGGTTGGGACTGTTATTCACGAGGTTTTAGGTTCAATTCTCATATATTACAATAAAACTTTACGCGATTCGCGAATGTTTGTTGCGAGCCTTTGTGCCATTCAAATGTAAGTAAATATGTTTTAAGCAATAGCGATGAGCTCAGTGGACGTCTCTCGGCTGATATAATAAAGATGATGTTTTTAACTACCCCGTGATGCAGAGCTCGAATCGTACCTATTACGTCAATTGTCTTAATAAATCTATTAATTATTAAGGGTGATATCTGTTTGATAACCACAGAGCCTCCGCGAACTTCACCGCAACAAGACGGCGGGCTAGCAGGAGCGACGCCTCGATCGTCGGTCGCCCCTCCCGATCCGTCACCTACGTTTCCTACGGTAGTATCCTTTTGAATTACCTATTTAAATATTATAGAATTACTTTAATCTAGTTTAGTCTGCTCTATTTTGTGTACACTTACGTTATTCCTAATATTCAAACACTCGGTAATATAAAAATAAATTCTGTCTACCTGCCAATGCAGCAGTTTTTAAACAGGTTTAGATAGATGGAATTTCATCCTAATATGTATGGACCTACAAGCATAAACTTTAATTTTAAAGACACAATTTGCATCTTAATAAAACATAATGGCCAGCAAATATTTGCAAATATATGCTAACTTAACTATAATACAACGAACTATAAATACGGCTATATATGAATTTAATGGATTATTAAACTATCATCAACTGTAATACAAATAACAGAGTCTTATTCTAAGCCTTAATAAGAAAGTAAACAAAGATTAATTCAGTTAAGCCTAACAATAGCTTCAAATCCAACTGTATTTGTGACTGGAATTAGCAATTCAGATATAATATTTGGATGAATGAAGTTAATAACAGCTTTATAATAAATTATTGGATTGTATTCTGTAGTTTTAACGTCAATCAGACCTTGTTTGTCGTTATATTAATGGTGTTCTATTGGTTTTTGTTCTGTTGAGATTTTATCCTGATTCATTTTAATAGCAATCTCTGCTGACGTATTTTCTTACTGCAAAATATAAACCTTAAGGTATCAGTTAAGGTTTATATTGTTTTCTTCATATCAAAATTAATAATACTATCGGAATATAATATGATATTTCATATTTCTTTTACTTTACAAATTATCAACTTAAATTCAGTCAGTAGTAGTCTATTACTAATAATTAATCTCGGAGAGATGTTTCTATAAGATTTTATCACTAATAGACTGTAAAAAATAATAATCGTTTTTGTGTTATCATCGTAGGTACCTTCTTATATAAATGAACTAGTGTGAGTTAATTCAAATTGATAAATTTAATTTTTCCCTGTCTCTTTTGCGATAAACTCATTTGATAATCTACAATGTGTGTCCACCATTTTGTCTTGTTTTATAGGTATATTTGATTTTACTTAACTAATGCAAAAATCAATAGATTATTTATTTTGTCGGTTAATAATTAAATTTCTTGTTGAGTTTGAAAATTAAGAGAATCAACCAAATTAGTTTCTGATCTAATTTCAAAATTTATCCACAATATTACAATTCAAATGCATGGTTCGTCATTAAAATTTTATTAGCAATCACTTTTGTTTCATAACATTTAAATTGACAGTATCTGACAAAGCTATACATGTCATTATGAGTAGTCATGTGCATAATTTCTCGGTTGACGGTTGGTCTTGATGATATTAATAAACATTTTACCTTTTCTATTCCTTTTAGTCATCAGACCAAGTGTTGTACCTTGAATTACGTGGCTTCCTTACCTAAACCCAACTTAGACTGTCCTTTTAAATTTTCTCCAGTTGCACCGGGTGAAATCAAGAAGATAATCCTGTCCATCAAGTCCAACGCGGTGGGATGCGACGGCATTAGTCGCCGTATGATTGTCCAGATTCTAGATTGTCTCTTGCCTGCAGTTTCACATTTTATTAACTTTTCACTAGAATCTGGGCAGTTTCCAGCACTGTGGCGCAAGGCGTTTATTATTCCTTTACCTAAAATCCCTAATCCTACAGCTCCCAACCACTTTAGACCCATATCCATTCTTCCATTCTTATCGAAAGTTGTCGAGGCCTGTGTGCAGAGGCAGTTAGCTCGGTATGTCTTTTGCAACAACTTATTGAGCCCTCTGCAATCTGGCTTCAGACCAGGACACAGCACAACTTCTGCTCTCCTTAAAGTGGCTGGCGATATTAGGGCGGGTATGGAGGATACCAAGGTCACAGTACTCACTTTGGTCGATTTCTCAAATGCCTTCAATACCGTCAGTCACGATATCCTACTGTCTATCCTCACCCATCTCATGGTTTCTCCTGATGCACTGGAATGGTTCTCAACTTATCTTCAGGGGCGTCAACAGGCAGTCCGTTCCGATGATTTATCATCCACGTGGCTTGACCTCAACTCCGGCGTCCCTCAAGGCGGTATACTTTCACCCCTATTGTTTTCTATCTTTATTAATTTTCTAACTCCAAATCTTCATTGTTCGTATCATCTTTATGCTGATGACTTGCAACAGTATTCTACAACTAGTGTGGATGATGTGTCGGTGGCCATTAGCGATATCAATCGTGATCTAGACGCTATAAAGTGTTGGTCTGATAGATTTGGCCTTTATGTAAATCCCACTAAGTGCCAGACCATTGTCATAGGTAGTCAGCGCTTAATAAATAGACTGGATATCCGATATGTACCACCGGTTCTTTTTGATGGATCGACTATTCCATTTAGTCATGTTGTAAAAGATCTTGGACTGCTCATTGACTCCAATCTCAATTGGCAAGCTCAGGTCACCAGTGTAAGTCAAAGAGTAACAGGTACCCTGCGTGCCTTATACCGCTTGAAGAACTTCCTTCCGACTAAAACCAAGGCAATGATTGTGCAGACTTTAATTTTTCCTTTAATCGACTATGGGGATGTATGTTATTTTGACCTGAATGCAGATCTACTCAATAAGTATGACCGACTTCTCAATAACTGCATTCGATTCATTTTTGGTCTTCGTAAATATGATCATATCTCTTCCTCTCGTTCTGATCTAAAATGGTTACCCATTCGGCAGCGCCGAAATCAGCGCGCTCTTACTACCTTATTTTCTTTTTTACACTCTCCCACACTACCCAGTTATTTATCTCCACACTTCCAACCTTTGTGCTCATTTCATGACAGAAATCTTCAGAAATCTCTTCTAATAATCTTCTTCTAGCATGCCCCTCTCATACTTCTGATTTCGTACATTCTTCCTTCTTTATTCAATCTATCTTACTCTGGAATGCGCTCCCTCTTGAAGTCAGGACGGTTACGGACCGCTATAAATTCAAACTAAAGGTACGGGATATACTCTTCGACAGATTGGCAGAATCATCACATTAATAGTATAAGTATATATATATATAATTATATATCAGTATTTGTGTATGTATTGTAAATGTATTTATGTATATATATATATGTATATAATATATATAATCTATATATATTGTTAGTATAATTATGTGTATTGAGTATATATTTATTTACGTATATTACCTATTTCAAGCAATAATCTTTTGTTGTTAACTTGCACCTACTTCGTTTATCTCTGCATCACCCAAAGGTTGGCTGGTAGAAAATGCCTTTGGCATTAAGCCCACCCATGTACGATTTGTGCATAAAATAAAATAAATAAATAAATAAATAATTTATCAATTTGCTAACTTATTAATTTTCAAACATAGATTCGAGGCGTGGAGATTGGGATAGTAGTTTTGGTGCTGATCGTGTGGATTGGAGCAATAGCCCTGTTCTTCAATAGATGGGGCAAGATCAGAATGTTACTGCCATATCAACCTGATTATAAACAGGAGCAATTAAAGGTAAGCATAATATTAAATTGATAGGTCCTACGTATACTGGTGCAAGTGCAAAAACAGAACTACGGTAGAGTGATGAGTGACAGTTACAAGCTTTAGAACCTTTAATTCACCCTTCTGTAAAGTTGTGTCTTTGCACTTGCACCAGTATACGTATAATAAATATATACCATTAATAGGGTAATAAAACAGTGGCTAATAAAATTATAAAACTTTTAAATTTTTGAGTTTTATGTTGTCTTAAATAAATATTTTTTATAACTTTAAAATTATTTTAACAAATTATTGATTTTTACAGTTTAAATACAAGCTAATTTACAATAAAGTTATTTTGTCAGAATTATACTTGATGATGAATCGAATGATTATTATTTAGTTACCATGACAAATAAAATAATAAAAACAAGTAGAATACATAATTAGATTTCTTTTAATTTTTGCCATTTATACGAAATATGATTCAATACTAACATAAATAATAAAGCTTCATAGGTACACGAAAACAAAATGTCTACAGGTGGAACAGTGTCCGCATATACAAACATCGCTATAGGATTTCAATATGGTTTGTTCACAGCTATAGACGTAGCCATACATATTTTGAAAACTACCTATACTTGGAATCCTGTATTTTAGAGTATTAAGTTACCGTTTCGATCCTATTTTCACTGACATGATTTTAGTGCTAATATACCCATTAATATAACAAGCTCTTAATCACTTACTTACTTTTGTAATGAGTATACCTAAATTATACCTATGTATTTAGACTATTTAGGTATGATTAATCTTTCTGCAGCTTGTATCTAAACCTCTTCTAGTATAATATTCGTATCATTACTAAATTGCGTACTATCTTTGTCCTATTTGCTAAAATAGTAAGAAGCTTTCTTTGCGTAAGTTGTATCATGTAATTATATTGTTAATCCCTCAGTAAATATATAATAATGCAGCATGCCAATAAAGTATTATTTTGGGACTCGTGACATGCAAAAAAAAAATAATGGCAGAGTGATATTTACACATAATTTTTCTCATGTCATCATATCTACAAATCTACTACTTCTTTGCATTAAATCCAGACCGGTTAAAGCTTCTTTCCAGAGTCATTGAACTTATTTTTGTAAGATCAATGATTTGATAGGTGACAACATTTTAATCGATTTAAATTTCGCAGGTACCAGGAAGTAGTGCGTTAGCAGCTGCACAAGCAGGAGGCACTTGTGGAGCACATTCTGCGCCATCAGCGTGTTCTGTAAATATGATATCATTTATTTATACTAATAACTTTACAGCCAATATAGCCCTGCTCGAAGTAATATTATCTTGTTTGAATATTCTTGCAAACTTCTCAAACATTCTGCTTAGACTCATATTGACTGTAAAAATTAATATTTATCTTTCTAATTCTAGAATGCGTTGACATTAGTTTAATCTTCAATTTTGACTTTCCTCTCTCTGTCTTTAAACTTAAACTGAATATTAATAAATATCAAACTTATTTCTTCAGCTTGTATTTCGGGTAACTTAATAATTGTTCTCTCTTTTTGTCTACCATTATCCAAAGTATTTAAACATTAATTACATCAGTGTTTTATATTTTAAATGGAAATATAAAATAACCATAAGTAAATTATAAAATATTTTGGTGTTTGAATGTCAGACACGAAGACACGACATTTTTAATCTAATTGTTTCAGATTGATTTGACTCAGACGCGACGATTCAATTTTACAACAAATACTTTGCATGTAACTCAGTAATATCGTAAAAAAATATTTATGGTACGTTATTTAAAATGGTTAATAAGCAGTGCTTTTTATACTCCTGTATGTTATCGTTTCCGTTACGGTTTCTTTCTTACAAAGGTTACCGTATTTGTATGAATGAAATACGCTTACTTTACTAAGTATTATTAAGTTAAAAGAATCGTAATCTGATGCTACGTCAAAGGCAACCTCAACCTTCTCAAGGTATTTGTACCTACTTCTAAATGTTTAGTTAATAAGATTGTGAAATAGCTCTTTGTTATACAATAGCTATTTTCTCTTTTGATCATTCTTTCTTTATATTAAGAACACAATTTTAAAAACAATAAATCAAGATTTAGACAACATTTTATTATAACACTGAAAATTTTTATGTTTTTAGTAGTAGTACATAATCATTTATATAGAATACGTTTTCTACGTTGCGATGGATTGCTGCTGATGCTAAATAAAACACTTCGATAACCCGTTACGTATACGTTTATTACCGTAAAAGTTTAAGTACGATAATTTATGCTAAAATAATAGTTGAAAGATATGTTACCCGGTTGCTGTCCGACTATGCACTAAAGTCGCCGCGCACTCGAGGTGACCGTATTATGTTGCTAGATCAGCACAAGGTGTTCGATTGTAATTATTGCATCGAACAATTTATTTTACTTTATCTATTTGACGAACATATTTCGAAATATGTTTTGACTATCTACGATATCTACGTTTGAATGTATTTAATACACATTTTTAGATTGACTACAGCCAGCTAATAACGGTAATACTTATTTAAATTTATAACAATACAACATTATTCGTTAGATTTATGATATTAAGCGAAAAAAAAACATTTAACTATGTATTGCAAATGGATACTTTCCGTTTATTAATAATAACATATAACAATTTATCGCGTTTCATAAATACAAACTGCATAAAATAATGGCACAACAGAGAAGAAAGTAAGTAAAATTGTTTATAATATTATGTAAGTACCAGAAATATAAACAATAATATAAACAATTCATGCCACCGTGTACAAACATGCATTTGAGATTAAATAAGGTTAGTTGTGTACAGTATTCAAAAGAATACCTACATTTATAAAAAAAAAATTTTAATTAAATTAAAAGTATAATAATGTGTAATCGACCGATGTGCATTCTAATAGTGAAATTTAGTTATGTATGTGCATTCAGATTTTATTCACACTAACAGCTGCTTAGAAGAGATAATGCTTGGTATAAAACAAAAATAATTAAAAAGGAAAATGTACATTAAACAGTGACATCGAAAAGCTAAGTATGAACTACTTTGCTAATTTCAGTAAACTCAGCAATTTAAGTCATGGCAAAACAAATCTGCATTATGGCGGCAAGGGTAATTATGTTTATTTTATATGCTAAATATATTTCACTTTGAACTTCTGGGCAAAAACCTGTTTTTCACGCGATCAGATATGCTATCTCAACCACATCAATGATTGCCAAGGTCTTTGAATAACTTGGGTTGCAGTATAGAGCGATGTAGCGTGATTCCTAGCCGCATTGCAGCATTAAGTTGAAGGTCATAGAAAATCCTGCAGCTTAGAACTTGAACCTTGAACATTATTTATTGTTTTAATAGTTTTATAGCCTTCATCCTTACAGAACTAAGACCTAATAGAACTATTGTGTGATATTCTCAACTTGTTGCCGCGGTTTAAGTGGTTTTAGATAAAGAAGTCCTATAAAACATTTTTACACATTAGTGTAATCAAACCAATAATTGTCACTAAATTCTAAAGTTGGATGCATCGCTGTTCGGTGGAATGAATATTACGATGGAACTAAGCTCTCTAGAGATTTCGATCTGTGTTCAAGCCATCTAGTTTCAAACAGATTTCAGATTTATTTTATGTTAAAATAAAAAAATATTTCCATTCATATTTAAATCTGATGTGTTATATTATATTTATACGGCGTATGAGTAAAAGTTGTTTGTAGTTCGTAATTATGGTCGTAAGTAACTAATTTCGATATCGCGTTTTTTAATATACGAGTAATAACAAAGTAGGTGATTAAGAAATAATTAGGTTTTATTTTTCATAATGTTTTTAAATTTCAGTTGCTGGAAATCGTAAATTGATTATGATGTATTTGATGTTTGATACACGTGAAACCTGAAAAAATGTTATTATAGTGGCAATGATTTTTCATTATACAATTATATATGTATTCTAAATGTCTTAAATTATATTTCATTCCTTAGAATGTGCTATAATACTTTTATTTTCGACTAGGATTCTTTTCGAGGATTTCTCTGGTAAAATAACATTACGAAATACACCATTAAGGTTCCAAATCTCAAAATACTGATGTGTTTTATTTTAAAACTAGAAAGGTTGGCATTAAAAAGTAAATGTTTAACGTGATTCAACCCTTTTACGTACTCACCCCTTTATTCGTGTTACAATTTATTGCTTTATTCTACACCCGGACAAAGTTGAAGTTTTAAAGCTTCAAATCACGTTTCCGTGTTAATTTTTCATGAGTTATTGCCGACTGGACTTAGATAAATTTTCTAAAGTCACAATGCAATGTAGATAAACTCAAGTAATTTCATTTTTAACTAAATTGTGAGAATTTTGGCATTCAGTGTATCTTAAAAAAAAATAGTTTTTTTTTAATATTTATTTAGCCTACCAAAGTGACTCCACCCCGCCTGATGGTAAGCAGTCAGTGGAATCCAGAAGTGGTGGTCACCATACCAAAAGCTATCGTCTTAAACTGCTGGTATGGTGGCCACCACTATGGCGGCTGGGAATGGGGTTAGAGGAAGGGAATGAGGGGGGTGAGGAAAGAGGAAAGGGGGGCAATTGGGCCTCCGGCACTCTCACTCACCGAACGAAACGCAGTAGTAAGGGTACTACTACTCTTAAGTCGACCTTCTATGAGAGGGTAGTACTTCCCCAGTCGATCCGGCCCATTCATGCTGAAACCAGCGTGGATCTACTACCGTCAGCGAGTAAAATAAATATTATTTTATAAAGAGTTAAACTTTACAGAAAAAGGCCTTTTCTCTTACAGAGAAGACAGTGATTGCCTTGATTACTCGATTCGGTATTTATTACAACTAGCCATTATTAATATAAAATATTGAACAATAAATATTGTAATAATTATGCTAGTTCTTTAACTAATATTTTTAATATTATTTAAATTCATTAGTTTGATAAAGGATCTGCCAATCTGTCAGATAACTTATTTAAATATTTAATGAATCCTTACCTAAGTTATTATTAAATATACTTTGTAAATTATAAAAGGTATCACGTCTTCCCGCTTCGTAAACTTTTCACAAAGTGCTTATACATTTTATTGAGTGAAGTCGACGCGAAGAATGAAAACGAATCAATTTTATGTCTCTCACCTCCTTATAGGCTGTTACGACCAGCAATAGCCGTATAAAGTCCAATAGAAAAGTAGCCATTATATTTTTGTAGGTTGGTTATACCTGATACCTGGATAGTTTGTTATTATTAAATTTCAGTATAGTGGCTTAGAATCAATATACTCATAAAAGAGACTTGTTTGAATAAAGTAGTCTCCTTTTTATACCAATAAAATGACAAACAGGCATTTGTTGCGCTTTACGGTACCTACCGTGAAGTGGATCTAATCCATTCCAATGATTACTTGCAATATATTTATAACAGCTAGAAAAGGCACTGTGTGACCCATTAGTATATACAAACTGTTGTAGTCAAGGTACTAATTACTCATAGTTTTTGAAATATCCTCAAGTTAATGCCACAGAGGCAAACAATTATAACTTAGAAGCATAACTTTTCGATGATACCCTGTCAAAAAAACACTGTGATGCAAATTAGGAATTAAATCTTTCCTATGACGAATAACCGCTGGCATTAAATATATTTATTTATTAAACTGTAACAAGAATATGAAACGTGAATAAATTTTTAACAGTAAATTTAAAACTAAATTCTTAAATATAAGAAATGTGATAAAGTGTAAATTGTCCACTTTATTTAACTCCTTAATACTAGTAGAAAAACATTAAATATACTGAAACGCTATTTACCAGCAAAACATAATATTATAACACACGTTTACACTCCAGACATATAAAATGCTTGTTTTATCCCTCAAATCTAAAGAGAACAAATAACCCTGAACCAAGTCGTTGAATCAATTATGGCCACTAAAATCTGTCGGTACAGTCCAAAACATAAACTGACAAATAAAACATTTTACTTATTGCAATTCCTTTTAGCGTAGACGGAAGTACTGGACTTTTAGTGGTCGTAACCAAAACATGATAGGTCCTGCAATCACGTTGTGGGTTCCATCTTTACCACTTTAGGAATGCGATAAACTCAGTTGTAAACTGGGTTTTATACGACACTTGCTTTTGCAGCGCGGTTTTACTCGCGTTAAGTTACATGTTTCGTTTCTGTATCCTGTAGCCTATAACCTTACTCAAGAATCGAATCATCAATCATATCAAATGCAAATAATTATAATCATAATTATAATAATTATTGAAATCCCTTTGCCTTCCTCATCCCCTTCTCCGTGGTCGGCAATGGTTGGTTGTGTTTTCTAAGCGTTATTATTTCTGCGATGCTTGGAAAACACTGCCATTTCTATAGGTTACGGTTACCATCAAGTAGGCCATATGCTAGTTTGCCACCAAAGATGTATAAAAAAAACCGTCTGGTAGTTCCAGAGGTTAAAGCATTCAAACACACAAACAAAGTATTCCGCTTTATATGTTAGTGTAGATTATAATACAAAGCTTCTCTTTCTATAAAATAGAAGGAGAGGGGGACAGCAGATGTGTTTTTTTTTCATTACTCTGTCGTGATTTGCAGTTTCTATTTTATTCGTACGTAATAAAAATGTCGTGGAATGATAGCGGTCGACTCGTTTGATTTGAGTGCTAGTGTTATTTGTTGATATGTCATGTAGCTGTGTAGTATGACTTTTTTACAATATTGATTATTTAAAGTCTGAAAATGGTTTACTGTTATAATCACCATTATGAAATTACTAAACTTAATTATAGATACTAAAAAGAATTGTATACATTTTTATGTTGTTGTGGGTGTTATTTTCAGTTTATTAGTATTCAGAAGTGAACGAATTCCAGTTAAGGGCGTTCCGTCACATATGACCTTGAGCGTTTCGCTTCCTCACCACCCCGCGCCTCACCCGAAAAAAACATTGCGTGCGAGTTCGCCCTCTAGCGGCAAGTAGCAGTAGCACAACTATAAGACAATGACCTTACTTGTCCGAAACCGCAGAGCTAAAATCTGATAGACGCGCCAATAATGAATTATTTTTTTAGTATCTATTATTATTTCGTTTAGCAAGTATGTATATTTTTTAGTATATATTATTTATATATTTATTATTTATATAGTAGCGAAAGCAAAGATAAGTGTTTAGAATCATGACGTTTGTTAAATATGTAGTAGAAATAAAAATAACTACTGTGGGTTAAAACAATAAACTCAAAACCCAGCTGCTGTGAAATGTATGTAGGTTTTTTGTACATGAACAAACTAAAACATTTTACTTAAAAAATGTATTAACATCCTATTAATATTATAAATGCGAAAGTTTGTGTGTGTGCACGTATGAAACGTATGCGTACCTCTAGTGTCGCTAGTATCATGAAGCCGCTATGCTAGCAGTTTGAGACAATTTCTATTAAAATAGCAGAGGAGTGCGTTACCCCAGCAAAATGTTGATAAAAATGTGCTTATTAGAGATGAGAGTATAACAGATAATTAGTGCTTCGTAAGGAGTAATTTGTTTGCCTATAGCAAAATTTGTTTGCATTATAGTTTTAAAGTTATTCGGAAAAAAACAGATTTTGCTGGGGTAACGTTTGAAACATTACCCCAGCAAAATGTCTTTTCTTTAAATTATCCAGGCAGAGTCACGTTGGTAGACCAGTATGAATAAAATAACTGTATCAATAGTACTAGTACATGACTTTTTAAAACAATACTGAAAAATTCAATCTTTATTTATGCCCGTCTGATTGTTAAGTGTTCAAAATTAGCTCTTACAAAAGCCAAGAGTTTTCATAACTTTCTAACTCCACTGCGTCTTCATGGACTGATGATATGAGGTCCTGCATCAATAATAAAAAAGCATCTCATAAAGACCACCTAGCCAGCAGTTTGAAACAATAACCTTTGGAATGGTGGCTACCACTTAGTCTTTTGGATCCCACTGACTGTATCATAAGGAAGAGTGAAGTCACTTCGATAGGCAATTGTACGGCACGGTTATATTGATGTATGTAAAGTAAGGTTTTGTGCAGGACAACTTTTTCTTGGTTCTGTAGATACGTACCGCTACCAAACTCGAGTAACAAATCAGACTACACTTGTGCATTGTCTACTATACATTGTACTTGTATATTGTATTAAATGGCAAATCTTGCGGAGTGTATAGGCTTGGAGCCTATTAAATGCAAAACAATTTTGAAGTGCTACAGACTGTGGACCTCCTAAACACTATTTAATTTCATCAGCCTTAGTCCACGAGGTAGGAATAACAGGCACAGTCTGCCGAAAATGAACACAAAATAGTAGGACTGTGATAGCCACTCATGAGTTGGTGTTGTCTGATATCTGGTCCACTGCTTTTAGCGCTTTACAGTTTGCCATAGTAAATTCATCCTTTATAATAAGGCTTCTATCGCGCATCCAAATCAGTAGAAGGATTATCTACTCTACGAACACGAATCTAATCGAAACAAAACGCTGTTCGGTCTCGAGCAAAGATGTATACAGAATATTATACTAAATGATTCATAATTTATTTCCATCCTGTAATCTCGCTTATTGATACATTTTGACATAAAATGTTTTTTTTGTATTAATTATATATGACATAATGCCCGAGCCATAATTGTACAGTTAAGTACACATTTTGTATTGTTTTGTTAAAATTGTATACTTAGTCATATTAAAATTATTATACATTGTGATTTGTGAAATAGATGTTCACAATGTACATTGTGAACTCCTGTGGTAAATTAAGTTCATCTTACTTTATACTTATATCGAATATTAACAGTTTATATAATACTTACATAGACACATTTATTACAGTTCACATGTTGCCTTTACCTTTTGTAGCAATATGCAAATTGAGGCAGCCTGTAAAGCACACATTTTACTTTTTATTTTTCTTTGCAACATAGAAAGCTGTAAGTATTTAATTACCTATAGAGTTAAGTGTATTGCCTGTGTCACTTTGCATGCTACTTGAAACTGTAACTTACAAAAATTGTAATAACCTGGCGATTAAAAAGAGTGGCCTGAGTTTCTTGCCAGTTCTTCAATTCTTCTTCTTAAAATTCTTTTAAAATTGTTCTTCAGTTTGTCAGCGAACTGGTTGTAGGTTAATTTGCTGACATTTTGTAAATTTTGACGTTCATAAGTGTTAATTTAATTAACCTATATGAATTAACATTTTCCTTATTTATTTTCGGTTCATCTGGATATAACTTCAGTAAATCGTTCTGTATATTGTATAGCCAGCAAACATTTTACGGAAGTAGATCTTTTAGAATAAGCGGGACGGTTTGGCTGGAGATGTGCATTTAACATGTACATAACGACGTAAAATGTAAGTTTTGTCTGAAAATCAGTGGTCCGAAGGCATAGTTACCTCCTCGGTCCTCTTTATTTCCTTTTTTCTCCCACAGTATCTTTACTCTGTATGGCCACCACTGCACTGAATTTGAAACAGCACCATACACCAGCAAAACTGAATTCAAATGATGGAGCTGATAAGGATTTTCAGTTACACATGCTTTAAACAAAGCGTCATCATTCCTATGTTGATTTAAGTGCCCGTACGTAAGGTACACAATATCATGTACCCTTAGCAAAATAAGTAACACGAACAATTTCCAAAGTACACGCATTGTACCCACAGTTTGAGTGATTTGGATGTACCGTGAAAATTACCTCGCTAGAGATTTATTATAAGTATAGATTACTGCAATATGTACATACAAATATATGTGTACATACATATATATGTATGTAAGTACATATTGCAGTATTGTAAATGTATAATATAATGCAAAATCGGTAAAGTAGAACTAATGTAATATTATCGCTAAGTAACGGATCCATGCGGACGACGTCACGGGGTAGTTTTACAGTACATACACTTATAATCAGAAATCAGAAATCAGAAATCAGAAATCAGAAATTTTATTTGTTAACATAGGTACATAACAAAGGTCTTGAGATCATAAAAATAGTGCGCTATGTTTTGCCTACATACAAGGCATACAAACATTTTACAATAAGTTTATATATAATATAATATAATAAAGATACATACATACATACATAGAGTGCTAAAACATAATTCTTTTGCCTTTACCTAGTTAGGTAAAGACTGTACAAAAAAGAGTAGAATTCTTTATACTGTGCCACCGTGCCGGGTCTATTACTTTCTACATACACCTATCACTCGAAAAATACGGTATTAGTTTTGTTATGTTTAGTAGGCACTCAACAATATATTATTTAATTTTAGGATTAAAAATTCATATAGTACGATAATAAAGGAACAGAGTAGGATTTTTAATTTACCTAATTGTGATAATTTCACAGTCTTCAAATATTTTAGTTTGGTTAGAGACTAAGACGTTTTGTAAAGCCTTTTTTTTCTTCCTTTCTTGCAATCAAATAAATAAATCAAAATAAGATGCATTGAAAGTAGAAGGGTAGGTATTTACTTTAGCCTAGTATCTTATCACTGATTTTATCAGCTCATGAAAAAAAATCTAACGAGGTAAATACTTGAATATTTAATCGGCATTACTTACCGATAGAATGTTCAAGTACACACCGTATGTATATATAGAATGTATAGGTATTTATGCTCGTGCAAGATAACGTAGATAGTTAGGTACCTAACAGCAGCGTGTATGGTTGTTTTGTGTAGGTACCTAACTAGGTCGCAAACCGACGCATCTCACGTATAATCATTGTAATTTGAGTTCTATGCTAGTTGTACGACCGACGCCGACGTTCGTGTTCCGACCGAAGCACCTACCTACCGTACATGTCGGTCGGAATCGGAAAGCGTCCTTGCCACATGAGTAAATATCCAAGTTAGATATTTTACTCATGCGCCCACCTACCACACACCTAGTTCGAAATGATAGTAGACATAGACAATATTGTAGCAAGCTCATATTCATATCCCTAGGGTATATAACAGCAGAAATTTACTGATTCTTGAGGCCCGGTGTTGCCTTGATCTTATCATGAGCGAAAATAGGCTCACCACCTGCTACCTAGTTTACGTGGAACTAAACATAATTAAAGGATATCCTAGGTAAGTATCTCAAAGAAGGTATTTTACTAAAAATATGAAGGTAGGTATACACCTACTTACAGGATATTCATGTGTTGAATCTTTTGCATTTGTATTTGTTTCAGTCGTGAAATTTTAGTCATTTTGATGAAAAATAATAATAAATGTAGGTAAATACCTATGTATTTAATACACTAAAAAAATCTAAATAACTAATCTAATTTATTTGCAACACTAAATCTATCCATACAATATTTTTTTTTTGATATTATTTATTTGCAATTATTGAATTACGTAAATATTTTTTAAAAAAACCGCATACGTCCGTCCGTCAGAAGGGCTTGCGCCGCTCTGCCGCTCTGCCTCCCGTCGCCCGCGCAGAGCCCCTGCGACGCTGATTCAGCCAAATTATCAATAACTATTGAAACATTATCCTAATAAATGAAATAAATCTATAGAGTTGACATTTGGTTTATTCCGGTTGATTCAATATAACTTTTATATTTATAACTATAGTAATTACAAAGTAATATTTCGATATAAGTGAAATCACGTTGTTTTATTATCGTTAGTATAAGTTATATAATCAATTATTGTAAATAATTCTTCTACTATTCTAAAGTTCATGAATCAAAGTATATTGTAGGCAAAAAACAAAATGAATAAATAGCATTAAAATCTACTAAATATCGAGATGAAAGTCGCGGATTTCGGCGAAATTTCGTCGGAACCACCTTAATAGTTCTCCACTACTGAGGCAAACTACATGTTTTGGTCATTTTTGACATTACCGTAATATTTGGCAGAAGAACTAGCAATCGTAGTGTTGGTAATTTTATAACATAACTAAATATTTGTTTCTACTTTAAAAAAATAATTCCATCAAAATTAAAATTCAATAAGACTCATTATGACAGTGATAGGTGGGATAGGATGAGGTAACTTTCAAGCAAAAATAGACTTTATTGTTTTGTGATAATTGCAAACGACATTTGCTTTAAGGGTAGTAAAGCAATTTTATGATCGACTATACAGAGTTATCTATCTATCTTGTGTTGTATAAGTTTCTACAACTCTAGCCATAGGTTAATAATACCAAGATTAAGTTTCATTAAAGTTTTATTTAAAGAAAATTAATATACCTATTTTTAAAGTCTTATGCTTTGTATACGAGTTGCCTGGCGACGTTCATTTTGTCCTGCTAAAGTTAATAAACGTCGTTTATTAGTTTAGGACAAATGAACTCATTTATAAAAACTCTCTTTAACATTTAAACGAAGTATTATCTAAGGACAGAATTAAATTTAAGGTTACAACTTGTGAAAACATCACCAAGATCAACATCATTAAATGTTTTACGATTTAAAATTAATGCTATCATAATATTGATTCTATTGTAAGTTAGTTATATCGTTTTTATAACATTGTTAAATATTATCTGAGTCAGTATATATTTGACGATAGTCAGCAGGTTCCTTGGCATTGCAAAAGTGCATGAAAGATGGTTATAACGTAACATGAGGTAGGCTATTGGCTTGTCTACCACGGCATTAAGTAAAAAACGTTGAATTTGTATAATGATGATCGACCATATTAAATGTAAAATAACATAAATATAAACCTACCGTATTGATTTGATTGTAGTGAACTCCCGCTCGCATAAAAACCTCTGCGGTTTAAGCGAGTGGCATAAATGTACTGACCTACAATGTAAAATATTTTGGTCAATAAATTTAAAAAAAAAGTTTAAAATCTGTAGTAAAAACAAACATTTTTGTAGTGAAACATCAGAATGTACAAAAATTGATTACTCATTTTTAACCTACTAGTAGCTACTCCTAATCAAATAATTACGTAACAAGTAATAAGGAACAAATTCCCTCGCTGGTAATGATGTCATGAATTAGAACTTTCTGGAACTTTAGTAGTTTGGGTACTACAAGTACGTGTCAACAATATATTAGTTAGTTCAGGCTTTCAATTGGGATACCTACCCATTGGGAGAAGTAGGTAGTGTTTTTGAAGCCTATTCTTTATCTGTTCTTCGCGCTATGATCCCTGAAATGAAAACTTCATGTCCGCTGCTTCGATAGAACATAGACTACTCGCACCATACCTATTAATATAATTTATTATCAATATTTAAGATGATACTGAAAAGTCTGTCAATAAATACGAAGCATAATACCTAAGAATAAAACAGTGTTCAACACATGAATAATAGTAATATTGATAAGAAATAGATAATATAGGTAATAAAATCTGTAACTGAAATCAGATATCAATATAAAATGTAAATTCACATTGTTTTTTGCTCAAACCATTTCACTGTTATTCTTTTTGTAATTTATAACCGCGTTGTGACATTTTGGTGTAATAAAACAAATCGCAGTAAAATCTTTAAAGTCACATCTAACTTTTTCTCATTTCGATATCGTCGGCTAAACAAGAAAAGAACATGTTTGAACAAGTTATATCAGAAAACTGAAGGAAAATGTTTGGCTAGGCTCCAAACAACAGCGTCAGTTGCATTTTGTTCATTGATGCCTTATAGCAAACCACGTTGAATTATAAATCGAATACCTACTTTAGAATAAAATTAGTATAGCAATTATGCCGGAGCTTATAACACCAATGTACTCGTAATTTGATATTTTTACACAAAATCTTGTATCGCATAAATCGTATCAGCTTCTTTTAAATCACCTGCTACTTTGAATTGAAATTAGTTAATGTATATTGTAATTGTTTTTACTTGATCTACCTCTAGCGTTGCTAGTTAAAGTAATAGCATTGCATTTTTCGCTTTTATCTTACGATTCTTTTGTCCTTTTTTATCATTTAGTATTTCACTTTTTATTAAAAGCATACAAATGATGTTGTAAATGTATAACTTGAGACCTATGGAAGTGTTTTGACTGTAATAATAATAATTATTGATAATGATAGGACATGCACTTGTATCTATCAATAGACGTCATTATTCAAAATAGTGCTTAAAATATAGCTTGGTGCCTGTGACATTAGCGACTTCGTTTATATGGACAGCTATAATAAATTTCCTGATAAAAAAGTTCGAGTTTAAAATTAATATTTACTTTTTTTTATTGTTAAGATAAGTTTTATTACAAAAACATGTTAATATAGCTATATCTAATATTAATTTGCAGAATGATTACGGTGTTATAAAATATTTTTTATTTCGCCGAAATTAAAAAAATTACAGTAGCTAACCCTATAAACGCTTTTTGAAGACTGGTTAGAGATGCGTAATCAACTGACATAGACAATATCGATAAAATAAATGCATGCTAATTATAATTTGAATGTATTACTAAATAAGTTATGAATTTATTTAGAAAGAATTAATGCTAATGCGTTCAAAATAATCCCGTTTATTTTTTATTCATTTATAAGACTGCTCCAGAGATGAATATGATTTTGACAACGATGATAATAAAATTTGTGTTGTACCCCTTCTAGGCAATAAAAGTGTAAATTAAGAACTAATTCTTCTCGTTTGATTGCATCTATTATATTATAAGCCATTAATATAATATTAGGTTATATATTTTTAATATCAAAATTTATCGATAATCACGGGTAGATTGTCCTCATGACTAGCACATATGTCACTGATAGACGTCGCAGGAACCAAGATATTATAGGTACCATTGGCACTGTATCGCATCATTATCTGTCATTAACATACTAATTGACATGTCAATCAAAACTGACAGATTTGTTATCAGTTTACTTCGCGACATTGAATAATTTAGTTTTAACTCAAATATTTAATATACATCAATTTTCAAGAAATTTGCAAGTTGATTAAGCTTTCATAAGATTTTGTTGTATATTACTTAATCTGTCGAAATATTTAAATTATCACTTGATCAATTTGTCGAGAAAAATTTGTTACTCTTAAGAGTGAAAACGGCCCCGACTATTACATTCTATGAAGACAGAAGTATTTATCACATTTTAATATTCATTCTAAAACTTTAGCAGCACAGAGTTTTTATTTCCATCTACGATGTTGTAAGTAACACAAAGATTTTGATGAGGGTTTTAAAAAGCTCAATCACTTCTGACCTAATTTTACAAAGCCAATGTGCATTGTACTTTAACGTACATTCTCTTAAATTATTAAGAGCTTTAAGTTCTAGCAACAAATCAGACTTTGACTGATTTTGACCAAAAAGTTTCATATCTTCGGTTCATAAACAATATAATAAAGATAAATAAATATTTCAGCATCAAAATTTCAAAGAGAACAAAGATAACGCATATATTATGAACCACATCGACAATACATCGCAGTCGAAAGCTTTACTATGTACTACTAAGATAGCTCCTTGGGGCTACAGTCAGTTGAAGTACTTCAACTATTCGATAGCTGTCAACAATTGCCTCTTTTCTGTCTTATCTAATTTGCTTTATTCTCAATTATTTGTAAGCAATTGATTTGGTGAGGTGTGTTTTGGGAGGGACTGGATACGGAAGGCAGAGGACCGGGTGATGTGGCGCAGAATGATTGGGAGAGGCCTATGTCCAGCAGTGGACTGCGATAGGCTGATTTGATTGATTGATTGAATTGATTTTGTATTAGTATTTTGTATTATTATTTGTTATTAATACAGAATCATCTTAATTAAGTTCGTATGATTAAATTGCGTTTCTATACAGGCGAGCTCTAATGACGAAATAATCAAAACACTAATGATGAAAAGTTTTGTTAAGATAGTTACTACATTCTGTTATTTTACTATTAGAGTTTTATTGAAATACTGTGATATAAATAAGTCTCGAGGACTTCAGAAACAGATTAACGGACACAATTTGCATCTAAAGATTTATGGCCCGAACAAAAAACACTCAACCTCTTACAGTAGTCAAACGCACTTGAAAGCCATCGTTATTTATTTTAACACAAATTTACGTTAATCGTTACAATTAAATAATTGTGTAATTATGTTAATTAAACCTCCCTAATATGTATACGGCATACAGTAAATACATGGCACATCGTATTATATAATATACTCTTGTTGTTTGTTGCTCTAAGACTATCACAACAAACGTCATTGGCAGATAGCATAAGCTTGTATGCTATGGAAATAATTGCAGTGTTAATAGCTATTACAATGTTTAGATAATGATACTATTTGATGCACACAATTTTGCTGCCAGCCTTCTTACACAAGGTCGCGAGTGGAGACCGAGAATTATAGCGGTTTAACGGTAGCAGAACCACGCTGGTTTCACACGATCCGGCACATACGTG